>OX465599.1:217130000-218380000 GCA_950022295.1 Bromus sterilis
ATTTTTCCCCCTCTTATCTCGTATCGGACGCAAACCGACCCTTGCCAACCTCACACTCAACCTTTGCGACACTGGGTTTCACCCGATCACAGTCGTGAAAGCCGACCAGCCGCAGCCAACGGAACGAAAACCCCGTTTAATAATTAAACGGGTTATTTTTATAGTGCACCGGAAAGTGTTCTCGGAACGGTTCCAACGCGAGTTAAACGCCGCTGGCTCGACGCTTGATCGCGCAGTTTGAAGTTTTACCCAAATCGGAGGTACTGCGGTTCCCCGGCGATCAAAAACGTGAGCACCGCGCGCGCGAGAGAAAAACCGGGGATGTTTTTGCAAACTGCCAGCCACCTGGGTTATATAAACACACTCCCACCCCTTTCTAGGGTTTCCCTAGCCACAAAATTGCAGCCACCCCCCTCCATTTTGCCCAGTTTTGCCTCCCAGATCCCCAAATCCTGAAATTTTGCCCCCAGGCGCTCTGGACCGTCAGATCTCGCTATCCGACGGCCCAGAGGACGCCACGTCGCCCTAGCCACCCATCCTCTTTCTCTCCCCTCTCTCTCCTCTCTCTCCCGAGTCGTGCCGCCGCCCTCCTCCGGCTGGAGCAGCCGGCAGCAGCAGGCCGCCACGCCACCCCTTCTCCTCTCTTTCCCTTTCCTCCTCGCCGCATCCCTCTCACCTCTTCTTCTCCTCCCCCAGGTCCACCGCGCCATGGAGCTCGAGCCGAGCTCGGCCTCGTTTTGGGCAGCCCTTGGAGCGCGCTGCCCGGAGCTCCTCCGGCCAAATCTGGCGAGCAGCCGGCTGGATCCGCCACTCCGTGCTCGTCCCCGCCCCCGCCGCCTCCTGCCGCGCGTCGGCGTGCGCCGCCGCTAGCCTCCGGCGGCCGTGTCTGCTACCCGATCGGGACGAGGCATCGGCGCCTAGGTGGGCCGGCCTTGCCACCACGGCCCACCTCGCCAGGCGGCCCAACCAGCCAGACTCCCCTCCACAGCCTAGCCGCCACCGCCATGGGCCTCGGCCCACTAGGTGAGCCCAGGCCGCCCAGCCCCTCTTTTTTTCTTTTTGTTATTTATCTTTTTTTTCCTGCTGCTTGTGATTTTTTCTAAGTCCCTGTAATTATGCTGCTGATCTGTTTTTGCGTTGTAATTTCCCGTTAATCCGTAGCTCGGATCGCGATGCGCCCAAAATGAAAGTTGCTTAGAATTGCATGTTCGTTAATTCATCTTTTGTGAGAATTTGCATTTGAGGTCATCTTGATTGTGTTATTGTGTGCTAAACAGGGCATCAGATCGTTAATTGCAACTGCTGCTGTTAAACTGTCTGAAAATTGTTGCTTGATTGAAACTTCGGGCGACGGTTGCTTCGCAACCGTGCGTCGGAATTGAGTGATTCCTTTTGCGTTGCGTTAAGCATTGTTTCTACTTCATTTTCACGCATTCGCATGCCATAATTTCTTTCTGCATCATGATTGTATCTTGCTCCAAAGTAGCTACCCTGCTGTTAGTGTGCTGCTGTTTATATTTTGTTGCAACTTCGGTCAACGAGTTTGTCGCGACCGTTTATCGGAATTGAGTGATTCCATTTGCATATTGTTAAGCATCATGTCTACTTCCATTACATGTATTGAATTTTCATGATATCCTTGATGTTCATATAGTTATTGAGCTCCAAAGTTGCTATGCTGCTGTTTTTGACAGCCACCTCTGTTTTTCTCTAAGTCTGTAACGTCACGATGCCATGTTGTTTGCTTAATATCTTTTGATCTATGATGCCTAATTGCATGATTCTTTTCGCCATGCCCTCCCTGTCATGTCTACTTTAGTTCCATATCATTTGTGAGCATGTTTGCATTGATTATCCTGTTTATGCATTGCTCTAAAGTGTGCTTCGTGATGTTGGCAGATTGTGCCCGTAACTTGTTTTGCTTGTATCTTTTTAACCGTAACTCCGTTTGCAGTGTTCTTTATATGTAACTTGATTTGTTTTTCGTGTAGTTTGTGTTTATGCTATTGTTTTCTGTTTCTAACCAACCTAAAATATGGTTTAGGACAGAACAGTACCAAATCTTTTAATCATCGTGCGGCACTTAGTGTTATGGCATGTTTAGGTTGTGCCTCACTTAAATTGACTAGCATAGATAGTTTACTTTGTGCTTCACGTTTAGCCATGTTTGTGTGCTATGCCATGCTTTCTTGAGTTGCAATGTTAATAACCGTTGGTTGATCACCTGTAGCTAAGCAACTTGAACCACCATAAACGTGCGGTATTCGTCGTGTGTGACCGGTACTCCACTTAACCTGTTAGTAACCGCTCTCGACGGTAGGTGCGATGTCTCGTGTTGCTTCTTGTTGATTCTTGCTCGTGTTTGCCTCGTAGTAATAGATGGTTGCTCGTTGATTGCTTTCCAGTGTTTACCTCTTGTGTGCTCCCGCGGGTACCTCTCAGAGACGATGGGAGCTTGCGATCAACTACATCTTCGGAACCCCACTTACCAACAGGCAAGGACTATACATTACTTATGATCCATTCTATTTCAACAAGAGGTTTGCATGATAGTCTAGGTTAGGTTCGATGTTTGATCCTACCACATGTTTACAGCCTCTTTCAAACCGATACAGCCATGTCCCTTCCCAGCAAACCTTGTACTGCTATGTTACTATTGCTCGTTGCTCAGCCCCTGCTTAGTATGCATGCTTAGGATGCTACGATGTTACCCTGTTACTCCTTGGTTTGGGATATCACATTATTATATTGTTTTTGATGATATGATTATTATACTGTTGACTATATTCGACGAAGGATGGAAGGTCTAGGCTATCCCGCCCCGACGCTTTGTTCCATTCGAGTCACCTAGGATCCGAGTTCCGGGTATTGGTTTTAAGACTGAGCGTGCCTAACCGCGTGTGGGATTTTATGGGGTCCCCTTTTCTTACCTACCTAGCTTCAAGCATTTCTAGTGGTGGTCCAAGCTAATTTTACCTTTTGAAACCGTGTGTGTGCTTGTCGTACGCCAGTAGTTTTCCATCCAACCCGGACCAGTGGGGACATGGTTTCTCTGTTGGTCCACCTTTGACCGGCGAGGGCCCGAGGCCTCATGTGAGGCGTCTCGGTAACCCAAACCCTGTTTAGACGGAAGAATCCGATCCGAGAGCATGGCCAGCTTTTGGATTGGTTGTCGACTCCCCAGGGGCCACCCGGAATTGTTCGTTGTTAGTTAGAGGGACCTGTCATTTCGGATCTCTTGGAACTAAATCATAAAATGGTTGCCTGTGATGAGTAGCAACTGAGAGAGATGGGCGTGCGTGAAGAGCCTTGTAAAGGGCAGTTGGTACACCCCTGCGGGGTTAAATCTTTTCGAGAAGCCGTGTCCACGGTTATGGACTACTTGAGACCTACTCCTTGTTCATAGACAACAACAGCTGAGATAGTTTTAATATAACTTGATCAACGTGTGTGTGTCTTGACTGCTTCTTCTTCGTCGGGATGCGAAGAGGAGGACAAGCATAGGATAGGTGTTATGTTTGCTTATGTAGGTGGATAGCAAACTTGTTGGAGGCGATTCCTCATCGAATGCTTGGCTTCTTATCTTACCTCTAGATCGTTAGACACTTCATAAATGCTAGTGCGGCAGCAACCTCACCACTTACCCCATCCTTACCTTAAACTACTAGTTGTCCTATAATGATGAGTGATGAAGTCCTTGCTGGGTCCGATGACCACTACAGTTGGATGCTGAGTACTTCTGTACTCATGATACTACCCCCAAACTCTTTTCAGGGTTCTTGATCGACGACAGGTATGGTGATCGACGTTTCACGAGGAGACCCGACGACGACTAGTTTGGCGGATCCCGGCGGAGGGCCTGGACCCGTGTGGTTATGGGATTGATGCTTTTCTCTTTGCCACTAGGCATTTTATTGTAGTTTGTACTCAGACATGTATCTTCCGCTGTTGTATTGTATTAAGGCAGTTGTATGCCGATTGTATGAGATGTTGTATTCTTGTATCTGTAATGTTGTGATATCATGTTGGAAATCCGGGGCATATGGCTTTGTCATATGTCGCGGTGGGACCGATATGTGCTTCGTCCCCGGATCTGGGTGGAAACACCTAGATCTGGAATAGTACCGCACATCGGGCCTTACACCTTCCTAGTGAGAAACTCTTTCTCAAGGAAGGTACCATGTCGAGCGACAAACACTTTGCCCTCTTGTCGGTTGTAGAAGTAATATCCTAAGGTTTCCCTTGGATATCCCACGAATATGCACTTATCCGATTTTGGTGCGAGCTTGTTCGACTGAAGTCGCTTGACAAACGCTTCACAACCCCAAATCTTTAGAGAAGACAAACTGTGACGCTGCCCATTCCATATCTCATATGGTGTCTTATCTACGGATTTAGATGGTACTCTGGTTAGTGTGAAAGCTGCAGTTTCTAGAGCATGACCCCAAAATGACAACGATAGATCTGACTGACTCATCATCAATCGAACCATGTCCAACAAGGTGCGATTCCTCCGTTCTGATACAACATTTCTTTGAGGCGTTCCAGGAGGAGTGAGTTGTGGAACTATTCCATGACTCTTGAGATGATCATCAAATTCTTGACTCAGATATTCACCTCCACAATCTGATCGTAGAAGTTTGATCGTCTTGCCGAGTTGATTCTCTACTTCATTCTGAAACTCCTTGAACTTTTCAAAGGTTTCTGACTTGTGCCTCATCAAGTAGATATATCCATATCTGCTCAAGTCGTCGGTGAAATTCACGAAGTACTGGTAACCACCTCTAGCAGTCGTGCTCATTGGTCCACACACATCAGTATGTATGAGTTCCAACAAGTCGGATGCCCTCTCTCCACTCTTTGCAAAAGGTGTCTTGGTCATATTTCCGAGTAGGCACGATTCGCGTGTCTCGAATGATTCAAAATCAAACGAATTTAAAAGTCCATCATCATGGAGCTTCTTCATGCGCTTTTCACTAATATGACCAAGACGACAGTGCCAAAAGTAAGTTGTATTCAGATCGTTAGGTTTAAGCCTCTTGGCATTTATATTATAGACAGATTCACCTTCAAGATTCAAAATGAATAACCCATTCAAAACGGGCGCCAAGCCATAAAACATCTTATTCAAATATATAGAACAACCATTGTCCTTAATAATGAATTCATAACCTTGTCTAATCAAACATGAGGTAGAAATAATGTTTCGACTTAACGATGGAACATAATAAAAATTATCAAGCTCCATTACAAATCCAGAAGGTAAATTAAGTTGCATGGTGCCGACGGCTAATGCAGTAACTCTTGCTTTATTCCCGACGCGAATGACAACTTCTCCTCTTGCGACATCTCTACTTCTCTTTAGTCCCTGTATTGAGTTGCACATGTGAACAAACGATCCGGTATCATATACCCAATAACTATTAGAAATATCTGCAAGATAAATGTCTATAACATATACAACAAGAGTACCTGTAGAAGACGTACTCCCACTGCTCTTGCCCTTGCTGATGAGCCACTTGTTGCAGTTCCTCTTCCAGTGACCATTCTCCTTGCAATAGAAGCAAATGGTATCTGCGTCAGGTCCAGGCTTAGGCGCCGGGGCTGGAGTCGGGATCACATCCTTGTCCTTTCCCTTTGAGTTAGCCTTCTTCTTGGTCCATGACTTCTTGAACTTGGCCGTGTTCTACACCATCAACACTTGATGTGTGCCCTTCTTAATGTCCTTCTCTGCTATCTTAAGCATCCCATGTAATTCAGTGGGCTTCTTTCCCATGCCATGCATATGAAAGTTCGTAATGAACGAGTTATAGCTTGGCGGAAGAGAACCCAGAATTGTATCTGTAGCTGACTCAGGAGTCAACGGATGCCCAAGACGATCCAAAGCTTGCATGTACCCCATCATTTTGATGACATGCGGGCTCAATGGATCACCCTCTTTCAGCTCGCAATCCATCAGGGATCGCCAGACGTTGAACCTTTTGGTCCTAGCCTGCACCTGAAACATGCCCTTAAGACTCTCGATCGTATCGAAATCCCTAATGTCTTCGAACTGTTGTTGCAGCTCGGGCTCCATAGAAGCCAGCATGAGGCAGCTGATCTCATTAGACTCATCCTTGAGCTTCTGATAGGCATTCTTAGCAGCAGTGGTGGCATTATCAGCTGGTTCCTCTTGAAGCGGTTCCTCTAGAACATTTTCCTTTTTATCATGCTTGAGAACAATTCTCAGATTTCTATACCAGGTGGTAAAGTTTGTTCCATTCAGTTTATCTTTCTCAAGGATGGATTTCAACGCAAAATTGGTAACTGGAGCAGGTGGTGCCATTGATCTACAACATAAAATGCAAAATACGAAGACATGTATTCATGAATATCAATTCATATTAAACACTTTAATAATATTACTCCCACTAAGTTCAACATCCCTCTAGTTGACACTAAGTGATTCAGGATCCGATGGGACGAATTGACTAGTGAGATTTTGCATCAGTGCTAGCCGACTCGATCTTCCAGTAAGCAACTCCTTGTTAATCGCATCAACCATACGACTCTTGTTTGTTGACGCACATCACATACACACCAACTCCAATGCCCCGAAGCCCAAAACTGTTTTGATAGCCTCGACAAGTTAACCAAGTGCTATGCGTGTAAGTGTCCAACACTAACCCATCACGCCAAGGAGATCTAGCAGCACCCTAATTTTATAGGCCTACTACTAAACATACATGACACGTGATGTGCAGCAATTGGGGAGGCAAATTTTACTTGAAATTCTTTGAGGGATCATCCTACTTAAAACATCTACCATGCCAAAGAAGGATGCATAAAGGGATAAACTTTCACAGGAAGTTTATACAAGTGATATGGTATAGCCCCTTTATCATAGCGCATGGTGATCTCCATCTCCATGTGCGCGAACCTCCCATGGAGATCTCCATCTCCATGTACGGTTGTCTTCATGGTGATCTCCATCTCCACGCCATAGTGTCAACCGCCAAGTGTTACATAAGATACTATGCTACTAAAAACTAATAGCTATGAAAGTAAGTTACATTACATGGCTTCACATGTTGACACGCAGGTCATTAATACAATAATGAGACAACCATATGGCTCCAGCCGGTTGTCAAAACCATGACACGCAGGTCATGAATAACAACATACACAATGGGCTATACCAAATCACAACCATTCCCTGCAAACCAAGTTAGACGTTCTACCGCCGTCTAAACCTCTTTTAGCACTAGTCAAATTAGGTATGCAAAAAATCTCCTAATTAACTAAAACCAAGATATGGCCTCTGAACCGAACCTGCTCACAGATTTCTGGACAGCGTGGATCATATCCACGCCGTATCCTGATCCGTGTCCCAGATCAATCACAAAGTGATATCCGCGTGCTACAACAGAGTTTACGGCACACTGTCTATCCCAATGGCGGATAACCGACCTCTAGGGATAAGTTATGGCACGACCTAATTAGCTCGCGCCTCGGGAGAGATCATGAAACCAAGAACCTCAAACATGCAAAACCAATCTGATCTACCATCACATGATCCGATCTACATATCTCCATATGAAATTCTATCACGAATTCATCACCACGCAGCAGAGGCTCTGATACCACTGTTGGGGCACGCGGTCCGCTACGCTAGAGCTAAATCAAAATTTTCTACCGTGCACAACCAAGATCACTGCTACTAGAGATAAACTACATGATTATGGTTTACCACTAGACGTGAAGTCACGACAGCGGAAGGAGAGTTGGTGTTGCGCGTCGGCGGCTGCTGCTCGAATACCTCGAACCGATCCGTCGTACCGATCCCACGCACGGAGTCCAGCGATCCGATCCCGCGAACATTTCGTGAAAGCGTCGCAGGTGCAGCGCCTCCAAGGGATGCGCACGTACAAGGAGGAGCGCCGGGCGGCGGACTGCTAGGTCCGACGGCTCGACCTGGAGGTGGAGTGGCGACTAGGGTTTTGGTCTGACCTATACCCCTTCGGGGTTCACCCGAGCCCTTATATAGGCGCCCGTGGAATGGCCTCAACCCTTGAGGCAATCCGGACCCTCCATCCATATTCCATTCGGATCACATCCGAATGAGCTCCTTTATTCTTAAATGCGCGACCCTATAGGTTCACGTGCACATGGACACGTCCTGAATCACATCCGGTTCGATAGTCAGTAGCGGTTCCTAGCAAAACGTGCCGACTCCCATATATGCGTATAGTCATAAGACGAACCATTACAAAGTGTCATATGCAAAATTCCGTTTGCCTCACGATATATGTTGTCAAGATAAAGGCGAGTACTTGTCACCCTTGTGATAGCTTGACCTCTCTTCTCGAAACCGTGATACAGATTCCTGAACCGGGTTAACACTTAACCCATATCGCATGGCCATGCTTTCTGAATCTTATCACTCGAGAGGGCCTAGAGAATATCTCCCCAAAGTGGAGGGGGAAATCCCATCTTGATTAACCATGTCTCGCGGCATGTATCATGACTCACCCGTAAGCTACCTTTATAACTACCCAGTTATGGTGTAGCGTTTGATAGTCCCTAAGTGAGTCATTCCTCATCCCGAGAACATGCGAGGACCTCAGGTCTAGGACATGGCATATACATTGTATTGATACTAACAAATGACAATATCTCGCTGCGTCTCAATGTGGGTCTCTGTCCAACTCAGTGATCCCATCACTAAGTCCATACTATCGGTAGCATTTCCATGCTCATGACTTGTGAAACATAGTCATCAATCGAATCATATACTAGTCAAGGCTATGTGTCCGCATAACCTTATCAACTAGGGACCATTAGAACAATCATCATAGAATATATAGTCTCACAAACAAGTCACATACTTATTGATACATATCAGTGATGATGTTCAAGGAAAATACAAATAACTCATGAATACATAAGGAGATAACATCATAACATGATTGCCTCTAGGGCATATCTCCAAAAAGTCTACCCATGGCAATATCGGCAGCAGCACCGAGTGGCAACCCATTTAAAAACTCGAAGCAATAAATGAAGATGTTGCCCAAATAATACTACTTAAAGCACTCGGGGGCTCGAGCACAGACTCCCCCTGAGAGACGCTATTTTCGCATTACGCGATGTTACTTAAAGCACTCGGGGGCTCGAGCACATACTCCCCCTGAGAGACGCTATTTTCGCATTACGCGACGTTACTTAAAGCACTCGGGGGATCAAGCACAGACTCCCCCTGAGAGACGCTATTTTCGCATTACGCGACGTTACTTAAAGCACTCGGGGGCTCAAGCACAGACTCCCCCTGAGAGACGCTATTTTCGCAATATGCGACGTTACTCAAAGCACTCGGGGGCTCGAGCACAAAACTCCCCCTGAGAGACGCTATTTTCGCTCACGCGACGTTAACTTAAAGCACTCGGGTGGATCGAAGCACAAAACTCCCCCTGAGAGACGCTATTTTCGCTTACGCGACATTACTTAAAGAACTCGGGGACTCGAGCAAAGACTTCCCCCGAGAAACATCACTTCACCCGCACCATTTGGAACAGAAGCCTCACTCCAAGTTTTCACATCAGCACAATCTATTTTCCAAAGATAAAGGACAAAACAGACATCGGACAAACCAATTTATTAAGTCTTCACCCGATCACAAATGATCACCACTACTAGGGAATACCCTTATGGTGGCGCCCTTTTTTGTGTTTAGTGGCGCATTAGAGATGCGCCACTAACTACAAGCCACTAATAAGGGCTTAGAGGTGGCGCATTCTGGATGCGCCACCCCTAAGGCCCTTAGGCGTGGCACATCTCAGAATGTGCCACTTCTAATCCCTTAGGGGTGGCGCATTCTGATATGCGTCATGCCTAAGGTTCCTTAGGGGTGGCGCATTCCCTGTGCGCCACTAAACCCAGACAAAATGCGCCACTAAAGAATTACAGAAAACAAAAAAAAGAATTACAGAAAAGAATATAAACATTACAGATATTTTTATTATATTACAGAAATGCAAAATACAATATAACAATGAGGCCAACAATTATTGATACAAAAGAATTGCATTATAATTCTTATATCCAAATTACACAAAGAGTACATTTAATTGTTATGACTCGGCTCGGGGAATGGGCGGCATCCTTCTTTCGTCATGAAAGGCCTTGTGTCACGCAGGGCCGTTAGGCAGACTTCTATCTCCCCATTGGATGGTGCAATGTTCGAGTGGAAGATCGACCCCCTCATTTGTACTTCATGACGGATGATAGTCGCCATCTGCGCTTGGATGTGAAAGAACTCCTCCTTCAGATTTGCATCGGCGATTTCCGCCTTCCTTTCGGCCCACGCTCTCAGATGACTTGGCAGCGTAAGGCTGCGTTGTTCCTGTACAATCGCCCTCATGTGATGAAGGGCGTAGTACGCATCCCTCACACTGCCAGCCGGCTTCTTGACGCACGGGAACTGCGTTACGTGGTTGAACACGTTCACGCCAGGCTGATTTTTCCTGAACTTGTGCTTCATGATCTTGCCTCCGGCTTTTATGTAGCCGACAAGAGCATCATCCAAAACTCTCATGATATACTTGTAATCTTTCTTCTTCACACTCCCCGAGTCTAAATACACGGCATGCGAGTGTTGCGGTGAAAAGCAGAGGAGCACGCAGTCTTGATCCTCACTGCATAATGAAAACAATCCAAAAGGAATGTTGGAAGAGGACAATGGAAAGCTAAGAAAGCATATATGCTACGGAGGCGAGCGAATGACTTACTTGGGAGAGTAGGTCATAAGAAATGAATCCTTGTTGGCGTTCTGTAGCACGAAGTCTGTGATGTACCCCGCCGCGAGAGCCGCGTCCCCGTCGTCCATCAAGATGCTTTCACGCATGTAGAAGGGGTCCAATATCGCGACGCTCGGGGTCTTTTCTCTCCTGATACTCATAGAAAGGCTGAGCGAGAACAGACGGATAAGGCTATGGTCCAGCCGCTTGAGATGGTACAAATTGAAGATCTCCGAAAATCGCAGGATTATCATATCCGCGGGGATAGTGTTGATGAAGCCCATGTTGAGTGGCACCTTGTCCATGAAAACCGGGTACGAGGGATTCTCTTCTCGAAGAAGAATCTTCTCTAATGCCATAATACTATGATGCACACTCTGCATATCCGAAGTTCCAAGGTCCAGCATGTCCTTAGGTAGCATCACCCTACCAGCCACATGGATTTCAAACGTGAGATCCTTGGGTCTTGGTGGCCCGTCCTGAGCCCGGATCGGCATTGAAGGTTGGCTACTCGAAGTGATGCTCTTCTTTCTTTTCCGTCCCTTCTTCTTTTCTGATTTTGAGGGCTCACCGGCCTTTATCTGCTCAGTGGCCGCCTTATGGAGTGTGGACGGGCTGAGAATAGATCTCCTTGTGGCATCTGCTTGAGGCTCGGTGAAGGCGCAAGCTGCTGGAGACATCTCCTGCGAAGCAGCGAAGAGACGCGTGGAGCAAGTAGGCTTCGCCGCAGGATCAGCTGGACCGCGAGCTTCCTCGTCATGCTCATAGGATCCTTTAGCAGGAGGCATGAATAAGTCATCAGCATCATACAAAGTATTGATGAACTGGTCGGCGCTGATATCATCATCAAGATCATCGTCTTCTTGTTGTGCGCCGATGGGATCATGTGGCGCCGACACGATGACTAGCGGTGTTTTCCTAGGTGTGGTGCCCCTTTCCCCCGTCATTAAACGCATTTGGCTCTTCGGCCATAGGCATATTTGGTTGAAACAGTCACTGAGGACTGCCGGCCCGTCCTCATCGTATCCGGGGGGTTGAATGGGAGGTTCAACTCTCTCGTAGCCAGAAATCACGAGAGAGATTTGAACCCTATGCATCTCCGGTGCCATCGGCATATTGTGCATGATTCGATTTTGTGGTTGAATGATTTTACCTTTGGCAACATCCTTCAACTCGCCCTCCACGACTTGTAATAGAATGCATGGAGTGTCCTCCTGCGAAAGAGATATATATATATATATGCATGTACGGCAATAGAGAGAGTCTACTAAAAAAGGCAAGGAGATGAAGTCCTCGTTTGAGTTGCAGACGCTTATAGTTACCTTGAGGGCGTCGAGGTCGGCTAGTGAAGAGACCCCACCGATGACGGCGGGCATGCAAGAGACGGAGGGCGCGCTGCCTCCCGTGGCGTCGGTCGCCCTATTTGCGCTTCCGCCGGGTGCATTATTGTTATGCCCCGGTTGCTCGATCGTGGCTGGAGGAATTACCATCACATCCGGCGCCGCCGCCGCGGTGTTGGCGGCCGGAGTCACCAATATGTCGGGAGTCGGGACTGCAGGCGCCGCGGTGCCCGAGTTGCTGCCGACCATGCTGGGGACTGGTATGGGCCCTTGTCCACCACGCGCTTGCCAATTCGCGAGCGACTGCATCATATCTGGAAGGAGAGCGTTCATCTTCTTCGCCACTTCGTCCTGGAAAAGCTGCGGAAGCATGTTCACCTTCTCCTCCAATCCACGAACATAAGCGGCATCTTCTTCGCTCTTTCTCGCCTTGCGCCCCCCGAACCGGACTGCTCCGCCGGTTTTCCATAATATTCGGACCAATTTAGGTCCGCACCAAAGCCGACCACACGGCCGGTTGACGATGGCTTCGCCGTCACGTCGTCAACCTTCTTGACCCTGTTCAACTCCCTAATAAAGGCGTTGTCCCACGGGCCGGCCGGCTTAACCGACGACTCCTGCGAGGAGGCGATTTTCATTTCCGCTTGCTGCAAAAAGAATGTGAAACGTTAAGAAATTGTGAACTTCACTCGAGAATTCAATCGACAAGGTCGCGTGGTAAACTACTTACCACGGCAGTCGTAAACTCCTGAATCTTAGGATCGATAATTATTTTCGAGGTTGCTTTGTCCTTATAGCTCCGGGCCCTCACAAAGAATTCGGTCTGCGGATCATCTTTGTATTGCTGGAAGGGGTTAGGTATGCCCGCTGCGGCGTACTCGGCATCCTCCTTGTCCCATTTAGGCTTGGGACTTTTGTAACCACCGGCTCCGAGACGGTGGTTACCTATGACCTGCGACCGCATGGCGTTGCCCTTTGCACTTGCGGCCTTGGCTTGCTCGGACTCACACCTAGCCTTGAAAAGGTTGTAGGTAGCTTCGTCGATCAACGGCTCTTTCTCCTTGAGCTCCTCCCAGGTTTTGTTCTTTTCAAAAATTGCCCACTTCACCCGGGTTTTCCAACTGGACAAGGACTTGCTCATCTTCCTGAGGGCCCATGTGTTTACTTTGTTCCCTCTGAGTTTGGTGTTATCGTACGGCTTCGGAAACTTGTATCGTCCGTGCAGATTGTTGATAAGAAGCTGACAATAATGAATATTCTCACGACTCCTGAGGTTAATCGTGGTGATCGGCACGGTGTTGTGAAGGATCGCCGCGACTTGACGGCCGTACCCTTCCGAAAAACGTTCGGGATCTTTAGGAATCCCGACGGCGGTCACAACAGTAAACTCTTGCCTGATGACGCCGACCTTGGTCGGTTTCCTATTCCTGTTCTTCGACTGGGTACCATCTGTGTTGGAGCCACCGGTCCCATCATCCTCTCCGATGTTCCTCTCGCCGTCTGTCGTACCGGCCTTCTCCTCCAAGTCATCATCCGATGAGTCGGACTCCGACTCTATCTCCTCCTCATACTCCTCCTCGGCCGGAGGTACTTCCTCTTCTCTCTGCTCCTCAACCTCCTCCTGGGAGTAGTCCCAAAATTTCTTCCTTTTTTCTCCCGGCTGAGAAGAAGGACCGGCGTCGGCTCCGGTCGACATGTTTGAACTAGTACAATATTAAGAAATGCAACTAATTAATTAATTAGCACAATAAATAAATGCAAATACTCTCATGTTAAGAAAAATAGCAAAGGTCATGCACGAAATCACGGAAAAATTCGGCATGACCTTTGCTCTTTTTCTTAACATGAGAGTGCCCCATTCTCAACCGAAACGGAAGTTAATCAACATTTTAGGAGAAAGGGGATAATGATTTGTACCTGCACAACATATATATAGGCTAGCAAAATATTTAATAAGAACATATGCTATGCTTGCTAAGCAATGGCAGCAAGCAACAAAAATATTTAATAAGCATGAACTTAAGATGTAGGACACACACACACACTGGTTTTTCTCCTCTCTCTTTTTTAATTTTTACTAAATATTATTGCTTGTCTCACTAGTAAATCTTCTATTGTTTGTTATTTGTACGTAAACGAAGGCACGACCTCATACAAAACAGAGGCATGACTATATAAAAAATGGAGGCACTTCCTCATACAAAACGGAGGCACGACATCATATAAAACGGAGGAACGACCTCATACAAAATGGAGGCACGACTTCTTATAAAACGGAGGCACGACCTCATACAAAATGGAGGCACGACTTCTTATAAAACGAAGGCACGACTTCTTATAAAATGGAGGCACGACTTCTTATAAAACGGAGGCACGACCTCGTACAAAATGGAGGCACGACTTCTTATAAAACGGAGGCACGACCTCAGTTTTGTTGATGAGCTTTGTACAAATCAACTAAGATGCAGTATATTTTTTGCATATATGTTTGCACTGGATGACAAAATTTCTTTGATGTGTTAATATTTCATTGATGTGTGAATCTAACTTGCTTCATGGCGAGCAGCAATGGCGAGCGGGCCGCGGTCGAGCGCGAGGCAAAGATGGAGGGGAGAGGGGGGAGTATGGGATGTACCTGGCAATGGCGAGCGGGACGGCGGGGAGGGTCGCAGGACGATGGACGGTGGCGCGGGGCGGCTACGGTGGGACTGCGGCCGTCGGCGGCTCCTCCGCGGTGGCGTTGAGGGGAAGGTGTGACGGCTCTGGTGGGCTCCTCCACGGTGGCGTCGAGGGGCAGGGGTGAGGGATCCGGTGTGCCCTCCGCGGTGGCGTCGAGGTGCTCCGGTGTGCTCTGGTGTGCTCTGGCGGCAACGGCTAGGGCTAGGGGGATCGAATGGGTGTTGGCACGAGCAAGGGGAGGGGGTGATGGAGGTTAAGGCTTAGGGGTGGCGCATTTCTCTGAAATGCGCCATGCATAAGGTTTCTTATGCGTGGCGCATTCTGGCGAAATGTGCCTCGCATAAGAAACCTTTTGGTGGCGCATTTCAGCAAAATGCGCCGCGCATAAGAGCACTTAGTGGCGCATTGCGGCAATATGCGCCACCCCTAAGCGTTTTTTTTGTTGAATTATTTTTTTAAGGAGTTAGGCATGATGCTTCAATTGTGTATCATCGACGTTCATACACTTCAAACCTAAGAATGTGATCATCAATTACAAAGTACATATTAAATCCATGCATACACAAAGTGATCATGAATTACAAAATATTTTTCTTAAATTTGGAGCTAGCTATCAAGCTATCGTTTCCTCACAATCTTCTTCTTGCCCTTCTTTGTCGTGGTTGAATAATTTAGGCCCGGGACGCCTTCACTTTTCCTCTTGAACGGGAGGAGACCTTTCCTCGGTAGGGTTGTGGTGTATGTATCCTGAGCGGCGTAGTCATCCTCCATCTTTGGGTCGCCGTACTTGTCAAAGTCTTGCTCGTTGGCGACTCCATCCATTACGATGATGTTTCTTTTGCCTCTCCTCACTACAACGCGGCTCGTCTTTGATGGGTCGGTAATGAAGAAGCATTGGTCCACTTGGCTAGCCAGTACCCATGGCTCATTTTTCGCGGTGACGTTTGCGCCCACAGACTTGGATTTGGCTTCGGGTATAACCATGGTGGTGAAGTACCGGTCTTCTTTTACGACGCTCTTGGCCCATCTCACACGGAACATCGGCACCTTCTCTCCACAGTAGTCGAGCTCCCATATGTCCTCGATCCTTCCATAGAATCTTTCCTTGACGTCATCGGTGTAGAATATCCCCGTTACCCCTAAGTTCTGGTAATCGCAGTTATTGTCCTTTTCCTCCGTGTAAAATGTGTAGCCGTTGATATCATACGCTTGATAGGTCATCAGGTTGCGTGCGGCACCCTGTGACAAGGTGAATATCATCTTTTCGTCCTCGGAAGCGTTCCTTCGAGGGGGATTAGCACGAAGCTCGTCCCTGAACCAAGTCATGAAACCGGAGTTGTGCTCTTTGATTAGCCGTGGATCTCGCTCCGTTATCTACAGGCCCTTGTCACTGTACTTCTTCCTGATTAAATCCTTGTGCTTTACTATCCAAGGATCGACCAGCTGGATGTGTTGTAGCGCGACTAGGCTTCCTCTTTCAAAGTCGATGTCTCGACCGTCAAAGTTGACATGCATTGCGCGGATTCCCTCGTGGTGACCACACCCATCATTCCTGCCAAAGTGCTTGTTGACGGCCAGACCAACAGGGTTCTCGGTGTTGAGATAATTCGTGCAAAAAGAGATGCACTCTTCGGTTAGAAATCCCTTCGCTATGCTTGCATCTGGACGGGACCTGTTACGAACGTATTTTTTGATGTGTCCATTCATCCTTTCGAACGGCATCATGCTGCACAGAAGCACAGGCCCAAGTTGGACGATATCCTCCACGACGTGGATCAGCAGATGCACCATAATGTCGAAGAACGCGGGCGGGAAATAGATCTCAAGCTCGCATAGTATGAGCACGATCTCCTCCTGTAGCCTTTTGAGTTGCGTAGCGCAAATCGACTTCCGGGAGATGATGTCAAAAAAGTTTCAAAGGCCAAACAACGTTTTACGGACGTGCTCGTCCATTATCCCTCGCATCGCAACCGGGAGAATCTACGTCATCAGCACGGCACAGTCGTGAGATTTCAACCCGCTGAAACGCTGCTTCGCCTCGTCTAGATATCTGCTTATCTTCCCCGCGTAGCCGTTCGGAAATTTTACTCCTATGAGGCAGTGGATAAACCGCTTGATCTCCTCCTCGCACAGAGTGAAGCATGCCGGGGGGCAGTGATCAATACCGGTCTTCTTCTTGTTCGTCCTTTTTCGTTTGCGAGAGTTTTGCGTTTCCGTATCCTCTTCCTCCTCCGGCTCATCATCGTCGTCACTAGGGGGGTGAAGTTCCCTCCTGATGCCCATAAATTTCAAGTCATTCCTTGATTTTGGCCCGTCCTTGGTCTTCTCCGGCATGTTGAGCAGCGTGCCAAACAAGCTCTCGCACACGTTCTTTGTGATATGCATTAGATCAAGGCTATGAGGACTGCGGAGTAGACTCCAGTATTCCAAATCCCAGAAAATAGACCTCGCTTTCCATACCCTCATCAACGGCTGAGTCTTCTTTTTTTTCTTTCCCGGCGCGGGGCACTCTTTCCAAGTTTTCAGCAAATTGTCGATTTCTTTGCCGCTCCTTCGAGCTGGGGGTGCTCGGAGCTCCTCGCTTCCATCGAATAGATGTCCCTAGTTTCTCCACGCGTGTTTCTTGGGAAGCCACCTCCGAGACCCCTGAACACGTTTTTTGAAGATCCGGGATCTTTTGGTAGCTGGCGGTACGTTGTATTATCCATGCACCTAATGCATGCACAGAATCCTTGGACCACCTGCCCTGAGAAATATCCGTATCCGAGATAGTCGTGCACCATCGTGATCACCGCGGCTTTCATTGGGAAATATTCTTTTGCCGCGGCGTCCCACGTATTGACTTCGTCTTTCCATAACGTTTCTAGCTCCTCTTTCAACAGCGGCAGATATAGATTGAGGTCC
Source organism: Bromus sterilis (assembly GCA_950022295.1). NCBI lineage: Eukaryota > Viridiplantae > Streptophyta > Magnoliopsida > Poales > Poaceae > Bromus > Bromus sterilis. The sequence continues at coordinate 217,147,699 of OX465599.1, forward strand.
GTACCTGGTTGTTTCGGCCCTTGAACTAGCATACACATTGTTATGTACTTTTTCTTCATGCACTTCCAGGGGGAAGGTTGTATATGCATACAAACACGGGCCAGGTACTGTGTGTTCTGCTCTGGCCGCCAAACGGATTGACTCCATCGGTGCTCACACCAATCCTGAGGTTCCTTGGTTCTTTCCCAAAATCTGGGTATTCGAGATCCAACGCAGTCCATTGGCTACCATCTAAAGGGTGCCTCAGCATGTCCTCCTTTTCCAGATCCGGGTTCGGGGCATCCTCTTTTAGCTTCTTTCTATCCGCGTGCCAGGTCATGAGCTTTGCTTCCTCGGGATCTACGAAATACCTCTGCAGAAGAGGAGTGATCGGAAAGTACCATACCACTTTTCTAGGAACTTTCTTCCCTCTCTTGTATCGAATAACACTGCACACCGAACATGTGGTTTTATCTTCGCCCTCACCCCGATAAATCATGCAATCATTTATGCAGACGTGGTATTTAACGTGCGGAAGATCGAGAGGGCAAAGGACTTTCTTGGCCTCAGCGATACTAGTTGGGCACGTGTTGCCCTTCGGAAGACGATCGTGCCAGAATGCCATGTTATCATCGAAGCTTTCGTCGGTCCATTTGTGTTTTTCCTTCATCTCCATAGCCCCAAGTGTTACATTCAAGCGGGTATCCCCGTCATTGCATCCTTCGTACAACTTCGTAATCACGTCTTTCTCGAGTTGCGCCATCTTGGCTTTCTCTCTAGTTGCACCTCTTGCGTTCAACGCCTCTTTGACAAGAAGCTCTTGAACATGAGGGTCCTGCACACAGCTTGAATCCTCATCATGTCCAACATCTTGATCTTCATGTCCGGCATCTTGATCTACATGATCCGCTTCGGCATCTTTATCATGATCATGTACGGGATGCTCTTCGTCTTCTCTCCCGCCGCTGTTTTCAGGTTGCCCTTCCTCATTTACTGGCGCCCCACCATTGACGTCCTCCTCCTCACCAGCTTCATCACTTATCCACCGTGTGTAGCCATCCATCAAACCATTACGCTTCAGGTGTCTTTGCAATATTCCGGAATCAGGCTCGATCACGCACTGCAGTTTGCATCTCCGACACGGACATCTTATATCCGACCTATTATTCCTTAGCATGTCGTTTTTCGCACATTGCATCCACCTAGCCACGGTGATATAGCTCAGCATATCGCAGACCATGGTCGATCACCTGCGTGCACGGAGAGAGCAACACAATTATATATCACAGTCGTCGGCATGACCTTCCCTAATAATGCATGGGAGCATGCGGAGAGTGCGCCCAAAATTTGCCGAAACGGAAATGAATCGACATTTCGGCAAAACATTGGCCACTCAAGATACACATATACATCATACCACCATAAGCTTCACATATACATCAAACTACCACAAGCTTCACATATACATCAAACCCAAGCTTCACATATACAACAAACCCCAAGCTAATAAAGGCAAGTATATGGGTCATAAATGGAACAAAAGGGTTTGGGAGGAGGTCCACTTACTTCAATATGAAACAAAATAGATGTAATGCCAAGTATCGATGGATAAATGGAAGAAATGAGGTGGGGAGGAGGAGAAAACCGAATAGATCTTGGGTGAGAAGAGTGGATCTAGTTTGAGAATTGTGTGGAGTGAATGAGAGGTGGTAGGTGGGGTGGAGTAGATAAGGGCAGCTCTAGGCATTTAGTGGCGCATATAGAAAGTCAGTGGTGAATGCGCCACCCATAAGGTCCTTAGGGGTGGCGCATATTGCTGGATGCGCCACATATAAGATCATCCAGGCTGGCCCACTCTTAGGGGTGGCGCACTGGAAAATAATGCACCACCCATAAGACCTTATGGGTGGCGCATTATTTTCCAGTGCGCCACCCCTAAGTAATGGTGGCGCATGGCCTTCTCTATGCGCCACTAATAAGCTTTCCATGTATAGCTATTTCACTAGTAGTGCACCTAAAGACTCGGGGGCTACTCCCATCGGGAGCGCTGCCGCGCACCCGACGAAAATTTGGAACAACAGTACCGCCATAAGAAGGGCCAGCTTGAACGAGTAAAGCTCAAAGTCTAGGTCCGACTCTACAAATCGAGCATCGCCTCGGGGGATACTCCCATCGAGAGCGCTGTCGTGCACCCGTTAGTACTTCAAAGGACTCGAAGACATTTCCATTACAAAGGACTCGAAGAAAATTCCATTACAAAGGACTCGATGACATTTCCATTACGAAGGACTCGAAGACATTTCCATTACAAAGTACTCGGAGACGATTTCCATTACAAAGGATCCGAAGGAAGCAGAAATTACATGCCAGAATAATTCAAGGCTCAGTACAAAAAAATAAAAGCCCTACTACACATCGGAGGACAGCAAGACCAAACACGACCAAGGAATTATGACTTCTACATGTGTGCACATGCTAAGATAGTTGGTACTTCGGTGCATGTCCCGGCGAGCATCATCATAGACAAAGTAAAAACTAAGCATGCGAAGAGCAACTCGCCTCCTTCCTGAGCCTGGTGACCTTTCCTAATGGCGCACCCGCATGGCTCATGGCTTGACGTTCGAGCTCTCCCTAGAACTAGAAGAGCAAGCACCTCCAGTCGAAGAGTCGACGGATGAAGAAGTTGAAGTTGAAGCACCAGAACCAGTGTTGCTCGAGTCCTCCCAGTACGGGTCCAGACGATTGCCACCAGCATCAAACGCACGGACAATGGGAGTATCTTCGCCATCAAAACGACAGCAAAGGCTATCCCCATCACACAAATTCAGCCATCGCGGAAACGACCTCCATCCAGATCCAAGAAAAATCAGGAACAAATTATCAACCTCAAGGCTCCACCCAAGAGGGAGGTCGAGCACACCCCTGAAGCTGGAGCCATAGACCCCTCAAATTAAGCTCGGAATTCATGGAGGAAAATGAGAACGGAAGAGGGATTCGAGTAGCGGTTTGGCTAAGAACACGCAGAAGGAAGTCGTAGCGCCAAACACCCTCCTCCACGTAAGAAGAGGAAGGCGTCGTCGTAGCTCCACGACGTCCACCGCGGGAAGAACGAGGCGTGCGGCCACCACGGCCGCGTCGGCCACGACCTCGGCCAACCACACTGCCACCACGCTTGGGCGCCATATAAAAGAAGAAGAAGACGAATAAGAAAAGAAGAAGAAGAAGAAGGGAAAGGCGGGAGAAGAACAGATGTTGAGCCCACGCAAATAACATCAGGTATATAGCGCAGCCCAGGGGCAAGCAAGGAAAACATGTAGAAACCAAGACGGCATCATAATTAATTCAAGACCAACGCGCTCGGCGATATGAATTCTGAGACTAGATGCTTTTTCACATTAAGCGCAATTCAATAAAGGACTCATCAAATCTCGCATGTTTCCCATACACGCCTCGGAAACCCAACGGGAAGCAGTAGCGCAGGACGGCATCGCAACGTCCAAGATGACATTATGGTTGTTCAGAAGATGTGACGGTTCGGAGACCAAGCGTTGTCATCACAATGGTCAACAAAGGCATCATTACGATGCTTATCTTTGCGTCCTTCCAAGAAGGACGATTTAAAAATAAAAACAATTGGCAAAATCAAACTCGGTAAACATTCCCTATCTCTTAATGCTAATTTTTTTAACTTTGTTCCAAAAATTTCACTCCCATCGGGAGCGCCCTGCCGTTACTAAAAACAACGCAAGTTTCAAACTACGAGACTGCGGGTGACCATTTTCCCCTATGAAGATGCGCTCGAGTGACCACTCGCATCAACAGTAATTGCTGCATCTACAGAGTTTCGAGTGCTCCCTCACCCAGAAGGCAATGATGTGCTCTAGTGACAACTCGCACCAAAAAAACGACGCATCTCCAGAGTTCGGGTGCTCCCTCACCCTGAAGATGACGAAGCATTCGAGTGCCTACTCGCAAGACTCAACTACTACCCGACAAGACAAGCTGGTCACGCACTCGATGATTTTCCGAGTGGGTGCATTCTTATCGACTCCTCGCCCGAGCTCGCAAAAGTTCCGCGAGTGAGTAGTAATAGTCCACTTGATCTGTTTATTCCAAGTGGGTGCATCTATAATTATGCTCCGCGCCTCTATAAAAAATGATGCTTGGGCTCCGACTCGCCGTACCCCACATGCCGCTCAAGCTTAGCACGTAGGTAAGACCCCGCTGCGCAGTGGGCCGGGCCATGACTTGCCACAGCGTGACTTCACTCCCGATGTTTTCAATGCGCTTTCATGAAGAAAGATGAGCTGATAACGGACGCGTTAAGGCTGTTTGCTGAGACCGGCGGCATTGATCCTGTAAGGCCTGCAGCGGCATGGACTTTGCTAGATGATACGTCCCAAACGTATCTATAATTTCTGCTTGCTCCATGCATGTTTTGTGTGACTTTGCCATGATTTTCTTGAACTTTCATACACTTTTGAGCATATTTGGACTAATCTATTAACCTAATGCACCCAGCTACCAGTTGCTGTTATCTGCTGTTTTTGTATTTCAGGTTTTCCGGCCATTAAAAGTGCTCCAAAAAATCCAGACAGATCAGATAAAAAATTAGCGACACGGAAGCTTTCGGAAACACCAAAGGAGGGATGGGGGGCCACCACAGGGACTCCAGAAGGGTCCCTGGCGCGGCCCCACCCTAGGCCGCGCCAGGGAGCCTCCTGGCTGCCCTGTGTCCCCTCTCGGTGCCCCCCTTTGCCTATATTTACCCCCCGTGACGGAAACCCCTAAGACGAATCCCTTTTTCTGCGATCTCGCCTCTGTACCGCCACCACCGCCGTTCTTAGATCGGGGCTGCCTGGAGAAGCTCCTACGGCACCCTGCCGGGAGAAGCTACCCCCTCCGGGAGACCATCCATAGCCATGGACGCCGCCCGTATGTACCGTGAGTAGTTTTCCTTGGACCATGGGTCCGTGACTAGTAGCTATGTGATCTATCTCTCCCCTCTTTGTGCCTCCACTTTCGAGACCTCGTGAGCTGCCTCACATGATCGAGGCACCTTTGTAATTATCTACCGTTGCTATGCTGAGTTTGTTGGGATCTGATGGATTATGAGACTATGTTCAGATTGTGATGAGTAATATATTTGGTTCTTCTCTTTTATATTTTCTTCTTGAGTAAATTCTTGCATGTTCTCCGTTGCCATATTTTACTTTGGCCAAGTGATTTTTTGCAACAGCAAGAGGGAGCATTATGCTTGATTGTGGGTTCAGCCCCTTGATGTCTAGCTTGAGCCACAGAAACATGAGACTAGGGGATGTGCTGTTGCCCCCAGGGATAAAACAACGGTGCTTGTATCCGCGGATGCAAGGATTGTTTACTTTCCGCAAAGTTCTTTTAATGCAGTTGTCTGTTGCTTTGGATTTACACTTTGGATGGGATTCGCAACTTAATACCAGCGAGATGTTCTGGATAGATATCTCAAGGTGGATGATTCGTAGTAGATGCAGATGGATTTCGGTCTACTTACCTTGGCGTACGGCCCATTGCTTTTGAGCCCTTCCTTTCTTTGCAGCATAGTTAGCATTGCGGTGCCTTTATAATCCTGTCAATTTCCCAACTTTTATTTGTTTACCTCGCTAGCACTTTTATCGTCTATTGGGAGAGAGACATCACTAGTAAAAATCACGGGACCTCGGTCCATCTTCATATCACTGTTTACATCCTTAGTTTACTTTTCAGTTGCTATCACTATCATTATCTCTTGCGTTAATCCTTTGTAAACAGCAAGGCCAGAGGAATTGACAACTCCTCTGTACTCGTTGGGAGCAAAGTTATCTGTATCTGTGTGCAGGTCCAGGTGAAGTTAGCAACCCTCGGTTGTGAACGGCGCCATTGTTCACTTTACCACCTTATTGTATCTCTGCGAGTCCTACTGGTTCGATACTCAACCTTAACATCTTTGCTAAGGTAAATTTGCTGCTACGCTACATCTCACCTTCAACCTTGGGTAACCAACGAGGAGTGAGAACTATCCTCATCGTATCAAGCCAATTTCTGGCGCCGTTGCCAGGGACTCCAGTCTACAAGATAGGGGAGTTGCACACTATCTTTTATCTTTGCTTTTTAGTCTTGTTAGTTTACCTTTTAGTTTTTACTTTTGTGTCCCTTATCAAAAATAACAAAAATACCTGCTGCTACTATGGGTTCCAATGAAAACACCAAGTTGTGTGACTTCACTAGTCACAGCAACAGTGACTTTATCTGCACTCCTATTGCTACACCTGCTACTTCAGCACCTTCTTATGAGATTAAACCTGCATTGCTAAACCTTGTTATGAAAGATCAATTCTCTGGTGCTAGAGATGATGCTGCTTTGCATTTAAATAATTTTATTGGGCTTTGTGATATGCAAAAGTACAAAGAAGTAGATGGTGAAATTGTTAAGCTTAAGCTTTTTCCGTTCTCTTTAAGGGATGAAGCGAAAATCTGGTTTCAATCCTTGCCTAAGAATAGCATAGATTCTTGGGATAAGTGCAAGGATACTTTTATCGGGAAGTACTATCCCCTGCTAAAACTATTCAATTGAGGAGTAACATTATGAATTTCAGGCAATTGGATAATGAACACGTTGCCCAGGCATGGGAACGTATGAAGACGCTTGTCAAGAACTGCCCCACACATGGACTGACTACCTGGATGGTTATCCAGACTTTTTATGCAGGCTTGAACTTTACCTCGCGGAACCTGTTAGATTCGGCTGCGGGAGGAACTTTTATGTCAACCACACTTGGTGCTTCCACAAAGCTACTTGATGAGATGATGTTGAACTACTCTCAATGGCACACCGAAAGATCTCCAACTGGTAAGAAGGTAAATTCTGTCGAGGAGATCTCCTCTCTAAATGAAAAGGTTGACCTTATCATGTCTCTACTTACCAAGCGAGCTCATATTGATCCTCAGAATGTTCATTTAAATTCTTTGGTTGCTCAACAACAAATAGATGTGAACTTTATCTCTAGAAACAACTTCAATAATAATGCTTATAGGAGTAATATTGGTAGCAATCCTAGACCGTTCCCCTCCAACAACTATGGGAACAACAACACTTATCCTCGCATCAAAAACTCCACCTCTGAACTAGAGAGTATGCTTAGAGACTTTATCACTACCCAAAAAGCGTTCAACAAGAATGTGGAAGAAAAACTAGCTAAATTAGATAATCTTTGTTTGAAGGTAGATAATTGTAAGGCCCGATATGAGGTACTGTTCCAGATCTAGATGTTTCCATCCAGATCCGGGGACGAAGCACATATTTCTCCCACCGCGACATATGACAAAGCCATATGCCCCGGATTTCCAACATGATATCACAACATTACAGATACAAAGATACAACATCTCATACAATCGGCATACAACTGCCTTAATACAATACAACAACGGAAGATATATGTCTAAGTACAGACTACAATCAAATGCCTAGTGGCAAAGAGAAAAACATTGATCCCCATAACCACACGGGTCCAGGCCCTCCGCCGGGATCCGCCTAACTAGTCGTCGACGAGTCTCCACGTTAAACGTCAATCACCATACCTGTTGTCGATCACGAACCCTAAAAAGAGTTTGGGGGTAGTATCATGAGTACAGAGGTACTCAGCATCCAACTGTAGTGGTCATCTGACCCAGCAAGGACTTCATCACTCGTCATTCTAGGACAACTAGTAGGTTACGGTAAGGATGGGGTAAGTGGTGAGGTTGCTACCGCACTAGCATTTATGAAGTGGCTAACAATCTAGAGAGTAATGTAAGAAGCCAAGCATTCGATGAGGAATCGCCTCCAACAACTCTTCCTATCAACTACTTACGCAAACATAACACCTATCCTATCCTTGTCCTCCTCTTCGCATCCTGAAGAAGAAGAAGCAGTCAAGGCACACACACACGTTGATCAAGTTATAGTTATGATTCAGTTGATGTTATCTATGAACAAGATGTAGGTTCCAAGTCGTCCATAACCGTGGACACGGCTTCTCGAAAATATTTAACCCTGCAGGGGTGTACCAACTGCCCATTACAAGGCTCGGCACGCACGCCCATCTCTCTCAGTTGCTACCCATTATAGGAAACCATTTTATGATTTAGTTCCGAGAGATCCGAAATGACAGGTCCCTCTAGCTAACAACGACCAAATCCGGGTGGCCCCCTGTGAGTCGACACCCAACTCAAAAGCCGGCCGCGCTCTCGAATCGGTCTCTACCGTCTGTCGCAGGTTTGGATAGCCGGTTAATCTCTCATGGGAAACCGGTTCCTCAGCCGGACAAGGTGGACCAACAAGGAAACCATGTCCCTGCCGGCCCAGGTTGGTTTGAAAACTACTGGCGGCCGACCAGCACACACACGGTTTCAAATGGTAAATCAGCTTGGGCCACCACTAGAAATGTTTGAAGCTAGGTAGGTAAGAAAAGGGGACCCCATAAAATTCCACACGCAGTTAGGCACGCAGTCTTATAACCAATACCCGGAACTCGGATGCTAGGTGACTCGAATGGAACAAAGCGTCGGGGCGGGATAGCCTAGACCTTCCATCCTTCGTGAATATGGTCAACATTGAAAAATTCATATCATCAACAACAATATAATAATGTGATAGACCAAACCAAGGAGTAACAGGGTAACATCATAGCATCCTAAGCATGCATACTAAGCAGGGGCTGAGCAACAAGAAATAGTAACATAGCAGTACATGGTTTGTTGGGAGGGGACATGGTTATATCGGTTTGAAAGAGGCTGTAAGCATGTGGTAGGATCAAACATCGAACTTATCCTAGACTATCATGCAAACCTCTGGTTGAAATAGAATGGATCATAAGTAATGTATAGTCCTTGCCTGTTGATAAGTCGAGTTTCGAAGAAGTAGTCGATCGCAAACTCGCAACGTCTCTGAAGGTATCCGCGGGAGCACACAAGACGGAAAACACTGGCAAGAAATCAACGAGCAAGAACTCTATTACTACGAAGCAAACACGAGCAAGCATCAATAAGAAGGCAACTCGAGGCATCGCACCTACCGTCGAGAGCGGTTACTAACAGGTTAAGTGGAGTACTCGTCACACACGACGATACCGCACATTTAGCAAGGGTTCAAGTTATTTAGCTACACAAGGTGAGCAAAGGTTATTAACATGGAATCTCACTCAAGCATGGAATATCACACAAACATGGCGAGAGGTGAAACATAAGATAAACTATCTATGCTAGTCAATTTAAGTGGGGTGTAAAACCTATACATGGAAAACTATTGCGGACCCCCACGGTAAAAATGGAATTTGGTACTTCTCTGTCCTAAATATATTTTATTATTTGTTAGTTAGAAGCAAGAGCAGCATAAACACAACCTTCATGAAATTCTAGTCAATTACATATACGAAACGTTTTTAAACAGAGCAACGGTTAAAAAGTTATGGCAGTTACAGTTTACAGTGGCAAGCAGTTGTAATTAGCAGGTCGACAACATGTAAACAAAGTCAAACATGTCAAAGGAGCACATTTTATTAATCTCCACAACATTCTAAGCAACTTTCATGTTTAAAGCGTCACGATCCGTGCTACTGTTAAAAAGATATAGCTACCGCGAGAAAATAATACAATCTGCCAATTTATAAACAGAAAGAGAAAGAAAAAAAAAGAACTAACGTCTCCTGGGCCGAAAGCTACTAGGCCGGACCAACTACTGCTGCAGAAAAGAAAAGAGAAAAAAAAGGCAGCTCACCTCCGCGGGCCAAGGCCCAGCTACGATGGGCGGAGGATAGAAGAGCCTCGCCCAGGGCGAGAGGCTAGCACAGGCTGGGAGGCTGAGCCGCTGGGCAGGCAGTGGCGCGCTGGTCCTTGGATGGCCCACGAGGAAGTCCGAGAGGAGGAGGTCTCTGCTCGTGATCCTCCCGAGAAGCCATGGTGGTGCCTCCGGCTTCTGTCGCGGGAGATGGCGGGCGAGGCAGCCCACAGGGACGGCCGGGGAAGGAGAGGTCGCCTGATCCAATGGCGGTGGCACCCCTGGCGGCGGCTACGAGCTCCGACGGGGCGGCGGCTGCGAGGACTTCGATGGCACGGCGAGCTCCCGACCGGCTTCCATGGCGCGGAAGGGCGTATGGTGGCCGGCGAGCTCCTGCAAGAGAGAGAGATCAGAGGGGAGGAGAGAAGGGAAGAGAGGGCGCGCGAGGATAGAGGAGAGGTGGCCCGGTGGCGCTGCGGCCTGCCGGAGTTGGTGGCGGCCGTCGCCTCCACGGCTGGCGGCGGCGAGGCGGCCTAGATGGTCCTGGCGTCGGGCCGCGTCAGCGGAGGGGGACCCTGCGGGGCCCGAACTGGGTTGGAGCTGGCTAGGGTGCAATCTGAGCCCCAGATCTGATGGCTGAAATTGCTTGGGGATTAGGGTTTCGGGGAGATGGGGTTTTTGGACGAAAATTGGAGCAAAGCTAGGGGTGTGGCTGCAATTTTGGCTTAGGGGAAACCCTAGAAAGGGGTGAGAGTGTGGTGGTCTTTATATAGCCCAGGTGGCTGGCAGTTTTCAAAAACATCCCCGGTTTTTCTCTCGCGCACGCGGTGTTTATGTTTCTGACCGCCGGGGTTCCGCAGGACCTCCGATTCGGGTAAAACTTCGAACTGCGATCAGCGCGTCGAGCCGGCGACGTTCACCTCGCCCTAGAACCGTTCAGAGAACAATTTTCTCCGCGCTATAAAATTATTCCGTTTTATTATTAAACGGGGTTTTCGTTCCGTTGGCTGCGGCTGGTCTCGTGCGGTTTTCGCAACGGTGATCGGGTGAAACCGGTGTCGCAAAGGTCGGAAAGGGTCGGTCTCCGTCCGATACGATATAAGAGGGGGAAAATAATCGTCGATCGATAAATAGGGGATGCAAACACCGCAAACAAATCAGACAATCAAACAATTCACACCGAAAATAAAATTTTAAATTTTTGTGAAATCTAGGCTGTTACAATACAACACCACCAACAAGGGATCTCGTCCCGAGAACCAGACTGATCCGGGGGAGAGGGGAAGAGAAAATAGAGTCTACAATCTTCAAGACCACCAACAAGGGACTCTGCTCCATGTCGACGTCGAACATCTGTCGAGATAAATTTCTGCAGAGAGACGACATCGTCGGAAAAACGAAACCGACAGTGTCAAGATGGAGAACAACGATGAAAGCTGCATCAATGGACAGTGTATTTCGACGCAAGTCGTGAAAACACTGGGCAAAAGGAGGGATGGAAACGGGTGACCAAGATGTAAACCAGAGTTGGAAGAACTAAAGGCACTATAGGATTTCCCAACCTGAGATCGAAATCGAGACAATATACTGCAAGCAAGGCATTGTAATGATTCCGATACTCCACAGACTCGAGATCCTAGAGTTTGAAGGGGAAGAGGCGAGGATTAAAACTCTTACGTCACTTGACCTAACCAGAGAAAGGGTAAGGAGTAAAAAGAATCCTACTCTCCAATAACTATCTTAGTAACTACAAAATAGTTTTTGTCTAGACTCGACTTCGGTCAGAAAAGGGATCCTACGGTCGGTAAGCCTCTGATACCAAGTTGTAAGGCCCTATATGCGATACTGTTCTAGATCTAGATGTTTCCATCCAGATCCGAGGACGAAGCACATATCGGTCCCACCGCGACATATGACAAAGCCATATGCCCCGGATTTCCATCATGATATCACAACATTACAGATACAAAGATACAACATCTCATAGAATCGGCATACAACTGCCTTAGTAAAATACAACAGTGGAAGATATATGTCTGAGTACAGACTACAATCAAATGCCTAGTGGCAAAGAGAAAAACATCGATCCCCATAACCACACGGGTCTAGGCCCTCCACCGGGATCCGCCTAACTAGTCGTCGTCGAGTCTTCACGTGAAACGTCGATCACCATAACTGTTGTCGATCACGAACCCTGAAAAAAGTTTGGGGGTAGTATCATGAGTACAGAGGTACTCAACACCCAACTGTAGTGGTCATCTGACCCAGCAAGGAATTCATCACTCGTCATTCTATGACAACTAGTAGTTTACGGTAAGGATGGGGTAAGTGGTGAGGTTGCTGCCGCACTAGCATTTATGAAGTGGCTAACGATCTAGAGAGTAAGGTAAGAAGCCAAGCATTCGATGAGGAATCGCCTCCAACAAGTCTTGCTATCAACTACTTGAGCAAACATAACACCTATCCTTTCTTTGTCCTCCTCTTCGCATGCCGACGAAGAAGAAGCAGTCAAGGCACACACACTTGTTGATCAAGTTATAGTTATGATTCAGTTGATGTTATCTTTGAACAAGACGTAGGTTCCAAGTCGTCCATAACCGTGGACACGGCTTCTCGAAAAGATTTAACCCTGCAGGGGTGTACCAACTGCCCATTACAAGGCTCCGCACGCACGCCCATCTCTCTCAGTTGCTACCCATTATAGGAAACCATTTTATGATTTAGTTCCGAGAGATCCGAAACGACGGGTCCCTCTAGCTAACAACGAACAAATCTGGGTGGCCCCCGTTGAGTCGACACCCAACTCAAAAGCCGGCCGCGCTCTCGAATCGGTCTCTACCGTCTATCGCAGGTTTGGATAGCCGGTTAATCTCACATGGGAAACCGGGTCCTTAGCCGGACAAGGTGGACCAACAAGGAAACCATGTCCCTGCTGGCCCAGGTTGGTTTGAAAACTACTGACGGCCGACCAGCACACACACGGTTTCAAATGGTAAATCAGCTTGGGCCACCACTAGAAATGTTTGAAGCTAGGTAGGTAAGAAAAGGGGACCCCATAAAATCCCAGACGCGGTTAGGCACGCTCAGTCTTAGAACCAATACCCGGAACTCGGATCCTAGGTGACTCGAATGGAACAAAGCGTCGGGGCGGGATAGCCTAGACCTTCCATCCTTCGTCGAATATAGTCAACATTATAATAATCATATCATCAACAACAATATAATAATGTGATGGCCCAAACCAAGGAGTAACAGGGTAACATCGTAGCATCCTAAGCATGCATACTAAGCATGGGCTGAGCAAAGATCAATAGTAACATAACAGTACATGGTTTGCTGGGAGGGGACATGGCTGTATCGGTTTGAAAGAGGTTGTAAGCATGTGGTAGGATTAAACATCGAACTTATCCTAGACTAGCATGCAAACCGCTGGTTGAAATAGAATGGATCATAAGTAAGTATAGTCCAGTCCTGTTGATAAGTCGGGTTCCGAAGATGTAGTCGATCGCAAACTCGCAACGTCTCCGAAGGTATCCGCGGGAGCACACAAGACGGAAAAAACTGGCAAGCAATCAACGAGCAAGCACTCTATTACTACGAAGCAAACACGAGCAAGCATCAACAAGAAGGCAACCCGAGACATCGCACCTAACGTCGAGAGCGGTTACTAAAAGATTAAGTGGAGTACTCGTCACACACGACGATACCGCACATTTAGCAAGGGTTCAAGTTTTTTAGCTACACAAGGTGAGCAAAGGTTATTAACATGGCATATCGCTCAAGCATGGAATAGCACACAAACATGGCAAGAGGTGAAGCATAAGATAAACTATCTATGCTAGTCAATTTAAGTGGGGGGTAAAACCTATACATGGCAAACTATTGCAGACCCCCACGATAAGAATAGAATTTGGTACTTCTTTGTCCTAAATATATTTTATTATTTGTTAGCATCAAGCAAGATCAGCATAAACACAACCTACACGAAATTCTAGTCAAGTTACATATAAGAAACATTTTAAACAAAGGAACGGTTAAAAAGTTATGACAGTTACAGTTTACAGTGGCAAGCAGTTGTAATTAGCAGGTAAACAACATGTAAACAAATTCGAACATGGCAAAGGATCACATTTTATTAATCTACACAAAAATCTAAGCAACTTTCATGTTTAAAGCGTCGCGATCCGAGCTACCGTTAAAAAGATATAGCTACCGCGAGAAAATAATACAATCTGCCAATTTATAAACAGAAAGAGAAAGAAAAAAAAGAACTAACGTCTCCTGGGACGAAAGCGACTGGGCCTGCCCAACTACCGCTGCAGTAAAGAAAAGAGAAAAAAAAGAAAAGAAAAAGTCAGCTCACCTCCGCGGGCCAAGGCCCAGCTACGGTGGGCGGAGGATAGAAGAGCCTGGCCCAGGGCAGAGGCTAGCGCGGGCTGGGAGGCTGGGTCGCTGGGCTGGCACTGGTGCGCTGGGCCTTGGCTGGCCCACGAGAAATTCAGAGAGGAGGAGGTCTCTGCTCGTGCTCCTCCCGAGCAGCCACGGCGGCGGCGCCGGCTTCTGCCGCGGGAGATGGCGGGCGAGGTAGCCCACAGGGACGGCCGGGGAAGGAGGTCGTCAGATCCGATGGCGGTGGCACCCCTGGCGGCGGCTACGAGATCGGACGGGGCGGCGGCTGCGAGGACATCGAAGGCATGGTGAGCTCCTGGCCGGCTTCCATGGCGCGGCAGGGCGTATGGTGGCCGGCGAGCTCCTGCAAGAGAGAGAGAGATCAGAGGGGAGGAGAAAAGGGAAGAGAGGGCGCGCGAGGAGAGAGGAGAGGTGCCCCGGCGGCGCTGCGACCTGCCGGAGTTGGTGGCGGCCGGCGCCTCCACGGCTGGCGGCAGCGAAGCGGCCCAGATGGGCCTGGCGTCGGTCCGCGGCACGGAGGGGGCCCCTGCGGGGCCCGAACTGGGTTGGAGCTGGCTAGGGTGCAATCTGAGCCCCAGATCTGATGATCTGATGGCTGAAATTGCTTGGGGATTAGGGTTTCGGGGAGATGGGGTTTTTGGACGAAAATTCGAGAAAATCTGGGGATGTGGCTGTAATTTTGGCTTAGGGGAAACCCTAGAAAGGGGTGGGAGTGTGGTGGTCTTTATATAGCCCAGGTGGCTGGCAGTTTGCAAAAACATCCCCGGTTTTTCTCTCTCGCGCGCGGTGTTTACGTTTCTGGCCACCGGCGGTCCGCAGGACCTCTGATTCGGGTAAAACTGCGAACAGCGCGTCAAGCCGGCGGCGTTCCCCTCGCGCTGGAACCGTTCCGAGAACCCTTTCCGGCGCGATATAAAATTATCCTGTTTAATTATTAAACGGGGTATTTGTTCCGTTGGCTGCGGCTGGTCTCGTGCGGTTTTCGCGACGGTGATCGGGTGAAACCGGTGTCGCAATGGTCGAGTGTCAGGGTGGCAATGGTCGGTCTTTGTCCGATACGAGATAAGAGGGGGGGAAATAATCGCCGATCGATAAATCGGGGATGCAAACGCCGCAAACAAATCAGACAATCAAACAATTCACACCGAAAATAAAATTTTAATTTTTTTTGAAATCTGGGCTGTTACAATAACTTAGCCCTTGATGTTGAGATGTTAAAAATTAGAACCTCTCCCCTTGAGAAGAGTAAGGTCACTCCTATTAATGCTATCCAGTTACAAATCAATGAAAACATTAGGATGATGGACAAACTCAAAGAAAGATGGGCTAGAGAAAAAGAGGAAGAGGAAAGAATTAAGAGCATTCCTACCTACCACACAGTAGCCACTATCCAAGTAGTTGAGGATGCCCAAACTGTTAGCACCCATCACACCCCTAGTCCCACTGGACCTATCAATGGTGATGCTACCACCTCAACCATAGATGAAGAAACCTCTATGAACGTAGAGGCTTTCAAACAAGTGAGCTTAAATGATATCACTACCTCCTTGATAGATAGTAGTGATCTAGACTTTGACAACTGCACTTTACCTGAAGTTATTGGTTTCCTACACAAGATGTTTAGAGACCCCCACACTAGCACACTTAATCTTGCCTTCACAGAGCATATCACCAATGCTCTAATCAAAGTTAGGGAGGAGAAGCTTAGACTAGAAGCCTCCATACCTAGGAAGCTAGAAGATGGTTGGGATCCTATGATAAAAATCAAATTAAATAACTTCTCTTGTTATGCTCTTTGGGATGTTGGAGCAAGTACCTCTGTTATGCCCAAAAGAATGTATGATATGCTTGAATTGAAACCTTTTGATTCTTGTTCTTTTGGTGTTCGTCTTGTTGATTCATCCGTAAAGAAACCTTTGGGGAAGATCGACGATGTTCTTATCATTGTCAATGACAATTATGTTCCCGTTGATTTCACTATTATGGACATTGAATGTGAACCTTCTTGTCCAATTATTTTGGGACGTCCTTTTCTTCGCAAAGTTGATGTTGTTATTGACATGAAAGATGGGAATATCAAATTCCAATTCCCTCTCAAGAAAGGGATGGAATATTTCCCTTGGAAAAATATTAAGTTGCCTTTTTAGTCCGTCACACGGGCTAGTTATTCTCTTGAAAAAACTTGATCTTCTGCTTTAAGCCTAGCTAATGGCTCTAAAGAAGCGCTTTCGGGTGGCAGCCCGCAACTCATTTAGGTTTTTCTTTTTTCTTTTCTTCTTTTCTTTGTGGTCTTGATGATTGTTACTACTGTAGAAACATCATTGTATCTTTACTTTTCAAGCTTCGTGCCTTTTATAACCTCATACGACAAGGGAAGTAAAAGTTGTGACATGCTATCCAGAAAACAAATTCTGTCCTCGTGACTAGAAAAATCATGGAAAATCCCAGTTCATCTTTTTGAGCTGAAATATTTACACAGCGTGCTCTATAAAATTACGAAACTTGCGTATATTCTGAGGTTTTTGATTTGAGTGGCAGAAGTATCCCTAAAAAATTCGTTTCTATCTTCTGTTCTATTTTTCACAGATTCTGCCACGTTTTGTCTCTCTTCACTTTTGCAAACCTTAAGCTTGCTTTTTCTTTGCAAAAACTTTTTGGCAATCTTGGGAAACAGTAGCTCTTCAAGATTATCTTTAGTTCTAGTAAGAGAAAATTTATTTTATTAGGGTACTAACCTCTCTAATCAGTCTACAATGAGTTATGTATGAAGGGAGTTTTCAAGTGTGCGATGGAAGATGATGAAAGAAGATCCTAGAGTGTCAAACGCTCAAGCTTGGGGATGCCCATGTGCACCCCCAAAAAATGTTCAAGGAGACTCAAGCGTCTAAGCTTGGGTATGCCCCCGTGCATCCCCTTCTTCATCAACAATTATCTGTTCGCCTCTCGTTGCACTATATTTTTATCACTTCATGCGTTATGTGCTATTCTTGGTGCGTCTCGCTCTTAGGTTTTGTTTTTAGTTTTCTTTAGCTTTGTTTGCTGTAGTAACCTGTTAGATCCCAGCTTACTTTCTTTTGTGTGGGAGAGTTACACGCTCCGCTTGAACTAGAACTCCTCATAGGATTTGCTTGCTTATCTTTTAGCGGTGAGTTGTTCTTTTTCTTTTCTTAGCTCCTGCTCTGTTTAGTTGTAGTGCTTTAGTTTTTCTAGAGCTTTTCTTTTGTTTTAGGTTGAACTTTCTATAGGTTGCATGTTTTATCTTGTTATAGAGTTTGCCTGTTGCACTGAGTTTTTGTGTCTTGACTAGAAGTAGGTAGTTGAAGTTGCTTTTCTCTTTGTAGTAGTAACTTGCAATCGTTTTGACGTATTTCCTAGAGTAATGTTTGAACTTTTGGTGTCAAGAGCTTGAGCCTTTTAGTGATGGATCACTAACCTCTGGAGGGTTCGAATATTAGAGTACACTCACGTACCATGAGTCGAGGATGCGAAAGGATAACCAAACCCCCATACACTCCTCCTCGGGGTACTTGTCTCTTTGTGAACCTCCTGATTAGATTGAGAGTTACCGATAATAAGTGCATGAGTTCTTCGGACTAATGTGAGTATTCGAAAGTTGCCACTTCCACCCACCTATACTTTTTCTAGCCTCTTCGGTACCGTGCATTGCCCTTTCTCACCTCGAGAGTTGGCGCATACTTCGCCGGTGCATCCAAACCCTTGGCACGATACGCACTGTCATCATAAACCTCCTTATATCTTTCCTCAAAACAGCCACCATACCTACCTACAAGGCATTTCCATATCCTTTCCGAGATACATTGCCATGCAACATCCATCTTCTCATGACTTGATCCTCATGTCATACCTTTGCATCATGATAGTTATATCTTCTTTATGTGAGTACCTTTGTAAAGTGTGAAAGATCTCCTATATTCTTGTAAAATATAGAGTGTTGCCTCTAAGTGAGGAAAAGATCCCAAAGAGGACAAAATCAAAAGATCCCAAAGAGAACAAATGAGAGTTAAATAGACAGAGCCATTGAGGCCACCAAAAAAATACAAAAAATAGAAAAAAGAGAAAAAGAAAAATAAAAAGAGAGAAGGGGGCACACTACTATTCCTTTTGAGAGATCCACACTAGTACTTCATCCTCTATCCCTTGTACTCCATAGAGATCATCATCATGCATATAGCTATGTGGGGACCTTCACACTATAAAACTTGGCTTGTATATTCCAATGATGATCCTCCTCAAACGAGCTCTAGGTCTTCTTGAGCAAGCAAGTTAGATGCACCCCCACTAGTTCCCTTGGAGAGATTTTAGCTCACATGTGCATCTGTTGCATGGCAATCCCTACTCCTCACATCATATCTATCATTTTTCTTTCGCTCGCCTATGAGTGTCCTCATTGATGTGAGCCTTTCAGTCCTTTTTGTCTTCCTCCTCCACCTTCTTTTATGTTTCGCCTTTTAGGTGTCAACTTTCTTGCTCACGATCATCCATTGCATGAGTGCTCAAAATATCGAAAGGGAGTGGATCAGTTTGACTTGTACCTGGCTAGTGGTCTGGGGACGAGTCAAGATAAGAATCTGAAGGAGACCAAGTGTGAAAATTTAGTAGATAGTTGTTCTCAACAACCTTTTTTCTCTTTTTCCCAGTCCCCTGCTTTCACGCAAACACCATCTGGAGACATTCGAGTCACGGACAGCGAGAGCTCTTGCACCTTTTGTTCTTTTGTTGCTTGTGTCAATGCTAATATAAACTCTTCCGTGTTAAGACTTGAATTGAATTGCATGCTTTGATTGCTTTACTTACAAAGTTCTTATATGGTTGTGTGGCATGTCACCACAGAAATTATGCTTGTTATCATCTACCTACTCGAGGACGAGCAGGAATTAAGCTTGGGGATGTTGATACGTCCCAAACGTATCTATAATTTCTGCTTGCCCATGAATGTGTTGTGTGACTTTGCCATGATTTGATTGAACTTTCATACACTTTTGAGCATATTTGGACTAATCTATTAACCCAGTGCACTCAGCTGCCAGTTGATGTTTTCTGCTGTTTTTGTATTTCAGGTTTTCTGGACATTAAAAGTGCTCCAAAAAATCCAGAAAAATCAGATAAAAAATCAGCGACACGAAAGCTTCCGGAAACACCAAAGGAGGGAAGGGGGCCCACCACAGGGACTCCAGAAGGGTCCCTGGCGCAGCCCCACCCTAGGTCGCGCCAGGGAGCCTCCTGGCTGCCCTGTGGCCCCTCTCGGTGACCCCCTTCGCCTATATTTACCCCCCGTGACGGAAACCCCTAAGACGAATCCCTTTATCGCGATCTCGCCTCTGTACCGCCGCCACCGCCGTTTCTAGATCGGGGCTGCCTGGAGAAGCTGCTTCGGCACCCTGCCGGGAGAAGCTACCCCCTCTGGGAGACCATCCATAGCCATGGACCCCTGCCGTATGTACCGTGAGTAGTTTTCCTTGGATCATGGGTCCGTGACCAGTAGCTATGTGATCTATATCTCCCCTCTTTGTGCCTCCACTTTCGAGACCTCGTGAGCTGCCTCACATGATCAAGGTTCCTTTGTAATTTTCTACCGTTGCTATGCTGAGTTTGTTGGGATCTGATGTATTATGAGACTATGTTCAGATTATGATGAGTAATATATTTGGTTCTTCTATTTTATATTTTTTTCTTGAGTAAATTCTTCCATGTTCTCCGTTGCCATATTTTACTTTGGCCAAGTGATTTGTTGCAACACCAAGAGGGAGAGTTATGCTTGATTGTGGGTTCAGCCCCTTGATGTCTAGCTTGAGTCACAGAAACATGAGACTAGGGGATGTGTTGTTGCCACCAGGGATAAAACAACGGTGCTTGTATCCGCGGATGCAAGGATTGTTTACTTTACGCAAAGTTCTTTTAATGCAGTTTTCTGTTGCTTTGGATTTACACTTTGGGTGGGATTCGCAACTTAATACCAGCGAGATGTTTTGGATAGATATCTCAAGGTGGATGATTCGTAGTAGATGCAGATGGATTTCGGTCTACTTACCTTGGCGTACTGCCCATTGCTTTTGAGCCCTTCCTTTCTTTGCAGCATAGTTAGCATTGCGGTGCATTTATAATCCTTTCAATTGCCGAAGTGTGATTTGTTTACCTCGCTAGCACTTTTATCTTCTTTTGGGAGAGAGACATCACTAGTGAAAATCACGGGACCTCGGTCCATCTTCATATCACTGTTTACATCCTTAGTTTACTTTTCAGTTGCTATCACTATCATTATCTCTTGCGTTAATCCTTTTAAACAGCAAGGCCGGTGGAATTGACAACTCCTCTGTACTCGTTGGGAGCAAATATATCTGTATCTGTGTGCAGGTCCAGCTGAAGTTAGCAACCCTCGGTTGTGAACGGCGCCATTATTCACTTTACCACCTTCTTATATCTCTGCAAGTCCTATGGGTTTGATACTCAACCTTAGCATCTTCGCTAAGGGAAATTTGCTGCTATGCTACATCTCACCTTCCACTTGGGGTAACCAACGAGGAGTGAGAACTATCCTCACCGTATCACTAGACACTGGTTGTTTCCAAGTTCGTGTCGAGGGACACGGGCTTGATTGGGCTACTGAGGTATTTTCCACTAGCGCAATTCACCAAGGCTCGACCAGTCAACTACCTTGGGCCCTTTCAGCTTATCATCCCTCGAATAAACACTTTTAAGGCTAAACAGCCAACGACTTGCAGCCGCGCTGTGCATGTGAAGGAAAGTGACGATGGATTCGAGTCCCTGCGCGACTCTTCGAGTCCCCCAGGCACTCGGGGGCTACTGAAGAGGGGGTGACCCCACGACTCTAGCGTGTGAGGATACCTGGTGCATACGAAGACAGAAGGCCCGATAGAAGCCTCGACGGGTCCACAACTGGCCCACTCAAAGCACCGACGTAGGAGTCCACGACCAATATAGAAGTCAAGACTTGGCGTCCAAGCCGAAGCTAGTTCAGGAAAACATCCTTGTAACCTGAGATGGACTCCCCCGAGACCCAACCTAGTATATAAAGGTTGGGAGGGGTGACGGCTCAGGACATCTAATCTACAATCGACACCTTCGGCCTCTAAGCGAACTCGCCTAGACCTCCACTGTAATTGCCCCCTCGCATAATACTATCGAGCAGGAAGTGCTTCTCCTGTTAGCCGACGAGTATCACCAACATGTTCCTCTCTACGATCTTACCCAGGGTCCCTGACCATGGGATTTTCCGAGGCTAATCTGTTGGAAATATGCCCTAGAGGCAATAATAAAATGTTATTATATATATTTCCACGTTCGTAATTAATGTTTATATTTCTGTGCTATAATTGCAATGACCCTGACTATGAGATTCAGAAGAAAACTCACTTGCATGTGTGGAAATGTAAACACCAAGAGTTCCTGGTTTAGCCTCTAAGACCAGCTCATGTGCTAACTGATGATTACGTTTTCTTAATCATGGACATTGTTCTTGTAACAAGGATGTCAGTAGCAATGGGAACATATTGTTAGCAGAACAATGATGTTGAACCGACCCCAGTATTGAATGATATACTTAGAGATCACATCGTAACAACGTTATAAGTCATATCATGAAATGTTATCATATACGTAATTCCTTAGACCATGAGAGTATCGAGTTGCTTCACACAGGAAGACATGCTTTGGTTCTTAGATGAATCCTCCCGTAAATGGGAAGTAGTAAAATAAGTTCTGGGTATGTCAGATGGTGTGGCTAGTGACTGTGATAGTTCAAGAATGGGATTTTCTCCTTCACGATGAAGAGATATTGACTTTGGGCCCACTCGGTATGACGGTATCCATTATAGTCTGGCCAGACGCATTGTGATTCAGTCACGGGGATACCGGAATACGATAACGAGAAAATGGACAAACGAGCAAAGAGGATAACGAGTGGCTTGTGTTCAAGAAGTTGTTACACATGGGTGCCAAACATCTCTCCTCTAACTTTGTCATATATCACGAAGCAAAGGGAATGGTACATGAATAAACATAATGGTTCACTCGAAGTTTCTTCGTGTATGTGTGGGAGTCAACATGGGTGTCCATGGCTCCGCTGTTGATTATTGGCTATTGACAAAAGGTTGTTGACCTATGTCCGGAAGATGTTCTGAGTCATGTCCGCATTATACCGAACCTATTGGGTCACACACTTAACGAGCAGTAGTCTGTTAGAATGCTGGAATGGTAGAAGGTTTAGTGGAAGCAAAGCAGAATAGTTCATACGGGTACCGGAAGTAGTTCCGGAGATTTATGGAATTGTTCATAAGGGCACCAGAAGTAGTTCTGGGTATTTAAGGTTATGTCGAGATCACTCTGGAGTAGTCCCAGGTGGTTCCGGAACATATGAGAATGGTACTGGGGCAGTCCTGGATCAACCGGAATAGTTTCCGGATAATCGCTGGGCGTCCCGACAACCTTCGCGGTCATCGGGTGGCTTAAACTGTAACTTGGATGGTCTTGGAAACTATCCGGATGGCTCCGGAATGTCCGAGAACGGTCTCGGAATGTCCTGGAAGTGCTCCAGAAGTGTCCGGAATGTCCCGAAACGGTCCCGGTATGTCCCGGAAGGTCCTGGAAGCTTCTAGAAGGTCATGGAAGGTTCCGGAAGGTTCCGGGCAGTACCACCCACTCCCCTGCGCCCCTAGCCTTGGGGGGCAAGCCACCTAGGCTGCCCTAGCCGGCCAAGGGTGTGGGGGCGCACCAAGGGGAAGGAATCCCCCTCCAGGTGGAAAGTCCAACTCTCCAATATGGCAGGTTTCCGGTGGGAAGGTTTGGGAGGTTTGGGAGTCCAAGTTGGATGCACCCTTGTTTATCCCTTTGATGCACCCTTGTTTGATGCGCGATAGTCATATTTTATTAGGGTGATCTCTCGCAAAACAATATCAAGTTGATAGTGTTCTTCCAACTGTAGCACCGTCTATACTATGTTTCACATCGGAGCAGGTCATGTCACATGGGTGCACACGGTGTGACGCATAAAAGGCGGGTGTGTTAAAAGAACACACAGCGCATTACACTTGGTTGTCTTGACGGTTTGGATAAAAGTTTGCTACCGGAACACGCCCATCGAAAGATGAACAAGAATCACCTTTGGCGTGATTGGCAAGTTGGCCTACCGGTCCAGTCTAAGTCATCAGTGATGTCACATCAATGGCGGACGATTGGGTTGGATCTTGAATCACTCCAGCATGAATTACGAGAGATATTGATCTGAGTGGGAGCGCACTAAGTAATTAAATTGTTTAATCACAAGTGCAACTTAATTATGAACAAAGTCTTAGTATTTGCATTATCGTTGTAGAATAATGGCTCGCGTTACCACCTTCCCAATTGATTTTGATTAACTGTATTATTTGGTAAAAACTTTACGATTGGTACCGTATTGTGAGGACTATCCTCAATAGTGCCGAGAAGGACCATGTCCTATCGCAAATTTTTGATGCTCTCCCGCTGATGCTATGGATGATGTGACTTACGTCCATAATCCAAAATGCTAGAATTCCACCACAGCTAAGTGCATTGTCTTCACCACCATGAAACCCGAACTTCGAAGAGTTTGGGATAGTTATGTTATATTCATGGAACTGAAAAATAAGTTTTCAGTAGTAAGACAATTAATGTTGGATATAAGATATCTAGTACAATGTATGATTGTAAGCATTAGTGAAAATGTTCATTGTGCTATAAACAAAACTGATAAGTGTGGGATCCAGAAGAACAATGATCATATGATGATGAGGATTAAGGGAAAGGAAGTTCCATAGGGTGTTAGTAAGACTTACACGCCGGAAAGTCCATGGCCTGCGCCACCCTTAATCATGTGTGGTCTTCTGTGAGTAGGAGTGACATTGGAAATAGAACTATGATATGTATAAAGGCAAAACGAAAGAAGACTGGAATAACCAGCTCAGAAATGAAAGTCATACGGAGTTATAGATGAATTCATTGCTGGTCAAGAGATGTAATTCTTGGGAATCATGATTAAGCAGTTAATTGTGGATTCTGTATATTGTGATTAAACTGTTGATCACCGGAATATCACATCGGTTGCATATTGTTGCAACTCGATGCAAGAAATACCATGGCCTTTATGACTAGCTAATGATGAGTTTTTACACGCTCGGGAACACGGTAAAAGGTTTACTATACCGTGTGTTGACTCTATGATTATCTTCATAATTCATTTTAGAGTTGAGTAAATTGTTACTACACTTTAGCCTTGTTGCAAAACATCATTTTGAATCATGTTTGTTGCAAGAGAGTTGTTCAAAGCTATGAATAACGTAAAGGCCATACTTCCATTATGAATAGGTTGTATGTTATGAATCTTGATAATAATGCTAAACATCCATAACACTGACGCTAAACGTCGCAAGACTGACAGAAATACCACATAGATGTGGCACTGCCGTTTATCACAAGTGACATAACATGCATGAAGAATTTCCATAAGTGATGGACTTTCGAGTCATATGATTATGAATCACTTGATGCTTGCGATCTTTGTCTCAAAGTAATGTGACTAAAACACCGTTGATAGGCCATACATGAACGGGCAACTAAACCATTGGTAATCATACATGATGATGTGTGTAGTCCAATAAGTGTGGTTGTGTGCAGTGGATTCCCTATCTTCACTCATGGGTTGAAGTAGATATGTGGATATCTGTTCAATAGAGACATACGTCTGAAATCTTTGAAATGTTCAAGGAATTTTAGAGTGAAATAGAAATTCATTGTAACAAGAAGATAACGCTTCTTCAAATTAGATTGTAGAAAGTAATATTTGAGTTACAAGTTTAGCGAACGTCTGATGAGTTGTGAAGAAGTGTCATAACTTGCGTCTCCCGGAACATCACTATGAGTAAAGTGTTCAAGAGATGTAATCAAGCCATGTATGACACGGTAAGATCAAATATGACATTTATCAATTTGCCATTATACTTATTAAAGTTATGCGTTAGTGACTACGGCTTTTACACTGAAAAGAGCACCATCAAATCTGTTGAAATGACACCATATTAGATGGAAATGATAAAACCATATTGTTTTTTCTTAAATTTTGGGTATATGAGGCATATGTTTGACATACTCAAAACCCCAAATCAGATAAGTGCTATTTTGTTAAGGTTATGCCAAAAAGTTTTGGTATTCCTCTATCACTACACAAAAGCAAAACTGATTGCTGTTAAGAACAATGTGTTTTGAAGAAAATGGTTTCTTGCAAAAGAGTGAGTGGGAGGACAGTGCAACTTGTCAAAGATTGTTGAATCTTCAGAGAAGTGCGCAGCTGAACCACACAGGTTAGACAAAACTCGTACAAACATTCATGATATGTAAAACGAGATATTGTTGTTCGACAATGATAAACCTGTGATATACAAAGAAGCGTTGATGGGCCCTGACTCCGGGATTTGGCTAAATGCCAAATAATCCGAGATAGTATCCATGGAAGTAAGTCAAGTTTTGAACTTGGTAGACCCTCCGAAAGACTAAAAGTCTGAAGAATATATATATATGGATCTATAATTGATTCGGATGAAATTGTTTTATCCATAAAGCTCAACTCGTTGGAAAATTGTTTTCTAGCAAGTTCAAAGGTTGACTACGGCGAAATAGTTTCGACCGTAGAGATGCTTTAGTCAGTTCGGGTTATATTAGCAATTACTACATATCTCATTTATAGGATATGGTAGAATGAACGTCAAAACAACGTTCCTACACGGAAAAATAACAAAGGACGTATATGTGATACGACCGGAATGTTTTGTCGATTCAAAGGATGCTAAAATAGATGCAAGCCTTGGATGTCCAGTGATGGACTGAAGCTAGCACAATGGAGTTGGAATTTTCGTTATGATGAAATTGCCAAAAGAGTTTGTTGTCATCAGGAATAACGAAAATGCTTGAATATTCAAGAAAGTAAGTGGGAGCTGAATGATATTTCTAAAAACCTTATGTAGATGACATATTGTTGATTGGAAATGATATAAATTTCTTGACACAAATAAGGACTTCATTGGAAATAGTTTTCAGTTGAAGAATTTGGGCTGATATAGCATTAGGATTGAGCACAATGATCTATGTAGATAGTAAGTGCCTGATCATGCTAAGACCAACATTACATGTTGACATGATACTAAAGTAGTTTAGTATACGCCAAGAAGAATGTTCTTGCCGAGGTCACGGTGAAAAATTATTTGCAGATATCAGTGTTCATGAACACAGATAAGCAAAAACACGTGAATTGAATTCCACTCACCTGTGTGTTTGGATTAATCATGTACACCATAATATGTAAAACGACCAGATATGTCCAACGCTCCAAAAGGTTGTGAGCAAGATACCAAAGTGATCAATATGTTGATCATTGGACAAACAGTGAAAAGTTAAACTTATGATAGATAAGATTTGTTTCTCGGAAAATGGAGAGAATGAAGAGCTCGTTGTAATGGGTTACACCAGCTGAATTTTTGATGTAAATAGTTACACCAATTCAGTCTTCATACTTACTCCGACCGATTTTCGATTTTAATTGTAATTATGTGTTTCACACGTAAGGGTGGCGCAGTATGAAGGAACTTTGTCAAGTTCGATACTGTGGCGAATTCTATAACACTGGCTAAGTATATTGTTGCTTAAAGAAGTAACAAGGGAGGGTATTTTGACTCATCAGTTCATTTATGAACATGGTATGGTTTCCAAGATGCTTAAAGCTCATGGAACATTTATGAATGATTTCATGACTTATTCTAAAGGAACCAAGGTCCTGCCAAATGATTCAAACATATACAAAGCTAAACTGATAAAATTAGTGAATTTTATGATAGCGTGAAAACGCGAAGATATGCAAGATACAAACGGGTCTGAAACGTCAGATCCGATGATGAAGTCTATACCACAAATGAAGCATGTATTACACCGGTATGCCATAAGGTGTAAAGTGCTCAAGCACTGATAATATTATTGACTCTAGTGCAAGTGGGAGACTGTTGGAAATATGCCCTAGAGGCAATAATAAAATGTTATTATATATATTTCCACGTTCGTAATTAATGTTTATATTTCTGTGCTATAATTGCAATGACCCTGACTATGAGATTCAGAAGAAAACTCACTTGCATGTGTGGAAATGTAAACACCAAGAGTTCCTGGTTTAGCCTCTAAGACCAGCTCATGTGCTAACTGATGATTACGTTTTCTTAATCATGGACATTGTTCTTGTAACAAGGATGTCAGTAGCAATGGGAACATATTGTTAGCAGAACAATGATGTTGAACCGACCCCAGTATTGAATGATATACTTAGAGATCACATCGTAACAACGTTATAAGTCATATCATGAAATGTTATCATATACGTAATTCCTTAGACCATGAGAGTATCGAGTTGCTTCACACAGGAAGACATGCTTTGGTTCTTAGATGAATCCTCCCGTAAATGGGAAGTAGTAAAATAAGTTCTGGGTATGTCAGATGGTGTGGCTAGTGACTGTGATAGTTCAAGAATGGGATTTTCTCCTTCACGATGAAGAGATATTGACTTTGGGCCCACTCGGTATGACGGTATCCATTATAGTCTGGCCAGACGCATTGTGATTCAGTCACGGGGATACCGGAATACGATAACGAGAAAATGGACAAACGAGCAAAGAGGATAACGAGTGGCTTGTGTTCAAGAATTTGTTACACATGCGTGCCAAACATCTCTCCTCTAACTTTGTCATATATCACGAAGCAAAGGGAATGGTACATGAATAAACATAATGGTTCACTCGAAGTTTCTTCGTGTATGTGTGGGAGTCAACATGGGTGTCCATGGCTCCGCTGTTGATTATTGGCTATTGACAAAAGGTTGTTGACCTATGTCCGGAAGATGTTCTGAGTCATGTCCGCATTATACCGAACCTATTGGGTCACACACTTAACGAGCAGTAGTCTGTTAGAATGCTGGAATGGTAGAAGGTTTAGTGGAAGCAAAGCAGAATAGTTCATACGGGTACCGGAAGTAGTTCCGGAGATTTATGGAATTGTTCATAAGGGCACCAGAAGTAGTTCTGGGTATTTAAGGTTATGTCCGGATCACTCTGGAGTAGTCCCAGGTGGTTCCGGAACATATGAGAATGGTACTGGGGAAGTCCTGGATCAACCGGAATAGTTTCCGGATAATCGCTGGGCGTCCCGACAACCTTCGCGGTCATCGGGTGGCTTAAACTGTAACTCGGATGGTCTTGGAAACTATCCGGATGGCTCCGGAATGTCCGAGAACGGTCTCGGAATGTCCTGGAAGTGCTCCAGAAGTGTCCGGAATGTCCCGAAACGGTCCCGGTATGTCCCGGAAGGTCCTGGAAGCTTCTAGAAGGTCATGGAAGGTTCCGGAAGGTTCCGGGCAGTACCACCCACTCCCCTGCGCCCCTAGCCTTGGGGGGCAAGCCACCTAGGCTGCCCTAGCCGGCCAAGGGTGTGGGGGCGCACCAAGGGGAAGGAATCCCCCTCCAGGTGGAAAGTCCAACTCTCCAATATGGCAGGTTTCCGGTGGGAAGGTTTGGGAGGTTTGGGAGTCCAAGTTGGACTCCCCACCCCCCTTATTGCGCCCCAAGGGCCTCTTGTCCACCTATATAATGTGGGGGAGGGGTGGGGGGCGCAGCACAACTTGTCCCCAAGGTCTATGCGCCACCCTCCCTCCTCTAAACCCCGTTGCTCCACTTTTAGACCCCGGTTTAGACGCTGTTCTAGATCGGAATCCGTTAGGGTTTTCTCCCTCTAGTTTTCTCGGTGGCGTTCATCTCTGGACGGCGGAGCGCTTCTGGATTGCTGCTACGGGATGTGTGGATACTAATGGAGGGGTCGTACCTTCGACCCTTCTTCGAGGAGCTTGTTCATGGGACTTGTCCGTGGGACTAGATCGCGGGACTTGTTCGTGGGATTGATCGAGGGACTGTTCGTGGGAGAACTTGCGAGATCTACTTCCACTACGTCCACGAGCTTCACCAACTCTACTTCCGCTACATCGGTTGGTGAGCCATGACCTAAAACCTTGTATGCAATCTTCTTGGATGATCTTGGGTTCTTGATTCGTAGGCCGAAATTTTTTGTTTTCTACTACGTTTCCCAACATTGGTATCATGAGCGATCCTTGATTAGATGCATGTTTAGGTCTAGATCATATGTGTGATATGAGGCATTGATTTTATTGTTGCTTCCCTGTCATGTGATTTTATCTATGCTTGATGGCAAGTTGAGGTTTTGCTACAAGGATTGAGTTTTCCATCGATCCCTCTATGCTGCTTTCAGTATGCTGGTTGCCTTGATCATGGTCTACATCAAACTCCTTGGATCTCATCTTAATCTCGCAATAGAAGATTTAACATGGAGGGGCTTGTGGATTTTATGAACTCAAATCCACACGGGGGTCACGCGTTTAACGAAGTTTGGCTTGTGGCATTAGTTGCTGCACGCACCCCGTATGTTAAACTAGCAACAAAAGAAGTATCGTGTTTTGTTTTATCTAGGGTTTCTCGTTTGCCTTGTAAACCTGCTTAACAACCACGATAAAAGTTGCAACAACCCGTGTAGATGGTGATCTAACTTGTTTTTGCAGAGTATGCATGTGATGTGGTATAGCCTTCAAGATTTGCAATGTGTTTGTATGAGATGCTATATGTTATGAAATATTTATTCGCGACCTGCGTGTCGTGGTACGGCATGATGACTGGAGTCATATGATTGTCACTTAATTATGGCATGCGTGCCAGAACTGTTTATTAGCTCGAGGCAAAGCAATAGATAGATGCAAAGGTGATGATCTACGATGCGGAGGTGGACCCCGACGCACATACCGGAAGCCGTGGTGATGTTCCCGGCGCCAAGGACAAAGTTGTTGGACACGGTGACTTCAACCACGACGACGTGAAGACAATGAAGACTTCACGAAGCAAAGGGCTATACTATATCACAAAATTTTATGAACTGCCTGTGATGTTTATCCCTTTGATGCACCCTTGTTTGATGCGCGATAGTCGTATTTTATTAGGGTGATCTCTTGCAAAACAATATCAAGTTGATAGTGTTCTTCCAACTGTAGCACCGTCTATACTATGTTTCACATCGGAGCAGGTCATGTCACATGGGTGCACACGGTGTGACGCATAAAAGGCGGGTGTGTTAAAAGAACACACAGCGCATTACACTTGGTTGTCTTGACGGTTTGGATAAAAGTTTGCTACCGGAACACGCCCATCGAAAGATGAACAAGAATCACCTTTGGCGTGATTGGCAAGTTGGCCTACCGGTCCAGTCTAAGTCATCAGTGATGTCACATCAATGGCGGACGATTGGGTTGGATCTTGAATCACTCCAGCATCAATTACGAGAGATATTGATCTGAGTGGGAGCGCACTAAGAAATTAAATTGTTTAATCACAAGTGCAACTTAATTATGAACAAAGTCTTAGTATTTTCATTATCGTTGTAGAATAATGGCTCGCGTTACCACCTTCCCAATTGATTTTGATTAACTGTATTATTTGGTAAAAACTTTACGATTGGTACCGTATTGTGAGGACTATCCTCAATAGTGCCGAGAAGGACCATGTCCTATCGCAAATTTTTGATGCTCTCCCGCTGATGCTATGGATGATGTGACTTACGTCCATAATCCAAAATGCTAGAATTCCACCACAGCTAAGTGCATTGTCTTCACCACCATGAAACCCGAACTTCGAAGAGTTTGGGATAGTTATGTTATATTCATGGAACTGAAAAATAAGTTTTCAGTAGTAAGACAATTAATGTTGGATATAAGATATCTAGTACATTGTATGATTGTAAGCATTAGTGAAAATGTTCATTGTGCTATAAACAAAACTGATAAGTGTGGGATCCAGAAGAACAATGATCATATGATGATGAGGATTAAGGGAAAGGAAGTTCCATAGGGTGTTAGTAAGACTTACACGCCGGAAAGTCCATGGCCTGCGCCACCCTTAATCATGTGTGGTCTTCTGTGAGTAGGAGTGACATTGGAAATAGAACTATGATATGTATAAAGGCAAAACGAAAGAAGACTGGAATAACCAGCTCAGAAATGAAAGTCATACGGAGTTATAGATGAATTCATTGCTGGTCAAGAGATGTAATTCTTGGGAATCATGATTAAGCAGTTAATTGTGGATTCTGTATATTGTGATTAAACTGTTGATCACCGGAATATCACATCGGTTGCATATTGTTGCAACTCGATGCAAGAAATACCATGGCCTTTATGACTAGCTAATGATGAGTTTTTACACGCTCGGGAACACGGTAAAAGGTTTACTATACCGTGTGTTGACTCTATGATTATCTTCATAATTCATTTTAGAGTTGAGTAAATTGTTACTACACTTTAGCCTTGTTGCAAAACATCATTTTGAATCATGTTTGTTGCAAGAGAGTTGTTCAAAGCTATGAATAACGTAAAGGCCATACTTCCATTATGAATAGGTTGTATGTTATGAATCTTGATAATAATGCTAAACATCCATAACACTGACGCTAAACGTCGCAAGACTGACAGAAATACCACATAGATGTGGCACTGCCGTTTATCACAAGTGACATAACATGCATGAAGAATTTCCATAAGTGATGGACTTTCGAGTCATATGATTATGAATCACTTGATGCTTGCGATCTTTGTCTCAAAGTAATGTGACTAAAACACCGTTGATAGGCCATACATGAACGGGCAACTAAACCATTGGTAATCATACATGATGATGTGTGTAGTCCAATAAGTGTGGTTGTGTGCAGTGGATTCCCTATCTTCACTCATGGGTTGAAGTAGATATGTGGATATCTGTTCAATAGAGACATACGTCTGAAATCTTTGAAATGTTCAAGGAATTTTAGAGTGAAATAGAAATTCATTGTAACAAGAAGATAACGCTTCTTCAAATTAGATTGTAGAAAGTAATATTTGAGTTACAAGTTTAGCGAACGTCTGATGAGTTGTGAAGAAGTGTCATAACTTGCGTCTCCCGGAACATCACTATGAGTAAAGTGTTCAAGAGATGTAATCAAGCCATGTATGACACGGTAAGATCAAATATGACATTTATCAATTTGCCATTATACTTATTAAAGTTATGCGTTAGTGACTACGGCTTTTACACTGAAAAGAGCACCATCAAATCTGTTGAAATGACACCATATTAGATGGAAATGATAAAACCATATTGTTTTTTCTTAAATTTTGGGTATATGAGGCATATGTTTGACATACTCAAAACCCCAAATCAGATAAGTGCTATTTTGTTAAGGTTATGCCAAAAAGTTTTGGTATTCCTCTATCACTACACAAAAGCAAAACTGATTGCTGTTAAGAACAATGTGTTTTGAAGAAAATGGTTTCTTGCAAAAGAGTGAGTGGGAGGACAGTGCAACTTGTCAAAGATTGTTGAATCTTCAGAGAAGTGCGCAGCTGAACCACACAGGTTAGACAAAACTCGTACAAACATTCATGATATGTAAAACGAGATATTGTTGTTCGACAATGATAAACCTGTGATATACAAAGAAGCGTTGATGGGCCCTGACTCCGGGATTTGGCTAAATGCCAAATAATCCGAGATAGTATCCATGGAAGTAAGTCAAGTTTTGAACTTGGTAGACCCTCCGAAAGACTAAAAGTCTGAAGAATATATATATATGGATCTATAATTGATTCGGATGAAATTGTTTTATCCATAAAGCTCAACTCGTTGGAAAATTGTTTTCTAGCAAGTTCAAAGGTTGACTACGGCGAAATAGTTTCGACCGTAGAGATGCTTTAGTCAGTTCGGGTTATATTAGCAATTACTACATATCTCATTTATAGGATATGGTAGAATGAACGTCAAAACAACGTTCCTACACGGAAAAATAACAAAGGACGTATATGTGATACGACCGGAATGTTTTGTCGATTCAAAGGATGCTAAAATAGATGCAAGCCTTGGATGTCCAGTGATGGACTGAAGCTAGCACAATGGAGTTGGAATTTTCGTTATGATGAAATTGCCAAAAGAGTTTGTTGTCATCAGGAATAACGAAAATGCTTGAATATTCAAGAAAGTAAGTGGGAGCTGAATGATATTTCTAAAAACCTTATGTAGATGACATATTGTTGATTGGAAATGATATAAATTTCTTGACACAAATAAGGACTTCATTGGAAATAGTTTTCAGTTGAAGAATTTGGGCTGATATAGCATTAGGATTGAGCACAATGATCTATGTAGATAGTAAGTGCCTGATCATGCTAAGACCAACATTACATGTTGACATGATACTAAAGTAGTTTAGTATACGCCAAGAAGAATGTTCTTGCCGAGGTCACGGTGAAAAATTATTTGCAGATATCAGTGTTCATGAACACAGATAAGCAAAAACACGTGAATTGAATTCCACTCACCTGTGTGTTTGGATTAATCATGTACACCATAATATGTAAAACGACCAGATATGTCCAACGCTCCAAAAGGTTGTGAGCAAGATACCAAAGTGATCAATATGTTGATCATTGGACAAACAGTGAAAAGTTAAACTTATGATAGATAAGATTTGTTTCTCGGAAAATGGAGAGAATGAAGAGCTCGTTGTAATGGGTTACACCAGCTGAATTTTTGATGTAAATAGTTACACCAATTCAGTCTTCATACTTACTCCGACCGATTTTCGATTTTAATTGTAATTATGTGTTTCACACGTAAGGGTGGCGCAGTATGAAGGAACTTTGTCAAGTTCGATACTGTGGCGAATTCTATAACACTGGCTAAGTATATTGTTGCTTAAAGAAGTAACAAGGGCGGGTATTTTGACTCATCAGTTCATTTATGAACATGGTATGGTTTCCAAGATGCTTAAAGCTCATGGAACATTTATGAATGATTTCATGACTTATTCTAAAGGAACCAAGGTCCTGCCAAATGATTCAAACATATACAAAGCTAAACTGATAAAATTAGTGAATTTTATGATAGTGTGAAAACGCGAAGATATGCAAGATACAAACGGGTCTGAAACGCAGATCCGATGATGAAGTCTATACCACAAATGAAGCATGTATTACACCGGTATGCCATAAGGTGTAAACTGCTCAAGCACTGATAATATTATTGACTCTAGTGCAAGTGGGAGACTGTTGGAAATATGTCCTAGAGGCAATAATAAAATGTTATTATATATATTTCCACGTTCGTAATTAATGTTTATATTTCTGTGCTATAATTGCAATGACCCTGACTATGAGATTCAGAAGAAAACTCACTTGCATGTGTGGAAATGTAAACACCAAGAGTTCCTGGTTTAGCCTCTAAGACCAGCTCATGTGCTAACTGATGATTACGTTTTCTTAATCATGGACATTGTTCTTGTAACAAGGATGTCAGTAGCAATGGGAACATATTGTTAGCAGAACAATGATGTTGAACCGACCCCAGTATTGAATGATATACTTAGAGATCACATCGTAACAACGTTATAAGTCATATCATGAAATGTTATCATATACGTAATTCCTTAGACCATGAGAGTATCGAGTTGCTTCACACAGGAAGACATGCTTTGGTTCTTAGATGAATCCTCCCGTAAATGGGAAGTAGTAAAATAAGTTCTGGGTATGTCAGATGGTGTGGCTAGTGACTGTGATAGTTCAAGAATGGGATTTTCTCC
Organism: Bromus sterilis; assembly: GCA_950022295.1. Classification (NCBI taxonomy): domain Eukaryota; kingdom Viridiplantae; phylum Streptophyta; class Magnoliopsida; order Poales; family Poaceae; genus Bromus; species Bromus sterilis. The sequence continues at coordinate 217,182,602 of OX465599.1, forward strand.
TTCACGATGAAGAGATATTGACTTTGGGCCCACTCGGTATGACGGTATCCATTATAGTCTGGCCAGACGCATTGTGATTCAGTCACGGGGATATCGGAATACGATAACGAGAAAATGGACAAACGAGCAAAGAGGATAACGAGTGGCTTGTGTTCAAGAAGTTGTTACACATGGGTGCCAAACATCTCTCCTCTAACTTTGTCATATATCACGAAGCAAAGGGAATGGTACATGAATAAACATAATGGTTCACTCGAAGTTTCTTCGTGTATGTGTGGGAGTCAACATGGGTGTCCATGGCTCCGCTGTTGATTATTGGCTATTGACAAAAGGTTGTTGACCTATGTCCGGAATATGTTCTGAGTCATGTCCGCATTATACCGAACCTATTGGGTCACACACTTAACGAGCAGTAGTCTGTTAGAATGCTGGAATGGTAGAAGGTTTAGTGGAAGCAAAGAAGAATAGTTCATACGGGTACCGGAAGTAGTTCCGGAGATTTATGGAATTGTTCATAAGGGCACCAGAAGTAGTTCTGGGTATTTAAGGTTATGTCCGGATCACTCTGGAGTAGTCCCAGGTGGTTCCGGAACATATGAGAATGGTACTGGGGAAGTCCTGGATCAACCGGAATAGTTTCCGGATAATCGCTGGGCGTCCCGACAACCTTCGCGGTCATCGGGTGGCTTAAACTGTAACTCGGATGGTCTTGGAAACTATCCGGATGGCTCCGGAATGTCCGAGAACGGTCTCGGAATGTCCTGGAAGTGCTCCAGAAGTGTCCGGAATGTCCCGAAACGGTCCCGGTATGTCCCGGAAGGTCCTGGAAGCTTCTAGAAGGTCATGGAAGGTTCCGGAAGGTTCCGGGCAGTACCACCCACTCCCCTGCGCCCCTAGCCTTGGGGGGCAAGCCACCTAGGCTGCCCTAGCCGGCCAAGGGTGTGGGGGCGCACCAAGGGGAAGGAATCCCCCTCCAGGTGGAAAGTCCAACTCTCCAATATGGCAGGTTTCCGGTGGGAAGGTTTGGGAGGTTTGGGAGTCCAAGTTGGACTCCCCACCCCCCTTATTGCGCCCCAAGGGCCTCTTGTCCACCTATATAATGTGGGGGAGGGGTGGGGGGCGCAGCACAACTTGTCCCCAAGGTCTATGCGCCACCCTCCCTCCTCTAAACCCCGTTGCTCCACTTTTAGACCCCGGTTTAGACGCTGTTCTAGATCGGAATCCGTTAGGGTTTTCTCCCTCTAGTTTTCTCGGTGGCGTTCATCTCTGGACGGCGGAGCGCTGCTGGATTTCTGCTACGGGATGTGTGGATACTAATGGAGGGGTCGTACCTTCGACCCTTCTTCGAGGAGCTTGTTCATGGGACTTGTCCGTGGGACTAGATCGCGGGACTTGTTCGTGGGATTGATCAGGGGACTGTTCATGGGAGAACTTGCGAGATCTACTTCCACTACGTCCACGAGCTTCACCAACTCTACTTCCGCTACATCGGTTGGTGAGCCATGACCTAAAACCTTGTATGCAATCTTCTTGGATGATCTTGGGTTCTTGATTCGTAGGCCGAAAATTTTTGTTTTCTACTACGTTTCCCAACATAATCCTCGTCAGAGACATTCGAGTCACGGACAGCGAGACCACTTGCACCTTTATGTTCTTATGTTGCTTGTTTGAATGCTAATATAGACTCTTGCATGTTATGACTTGAATTGAATTACATGCCTTGATTGCTTTACTTACAAAGTTCTTATATGGTTGGTAGCATGTCACCACGGAAATTATGCTTGTTATCATTTACCTACTCGAGGACGAGCATGAATTCAGCTTGGGGATGTTGATACGTCCCAATTGTATCTATAATTTATGCTTGCTCCATGCATGTTTTGGGTGATATTGCTATGCTTTTGATTCAATTTCATACACTTTTGATCATATTTGGACTAACCTATTAACTCAGTGCACCCAGTGCCAATTTATGTTTTCTGCTGTCTTTTTATTTCAGGTTTTCCCATTACGTAAAATGCCAGAATAATTCCGGGAAAAAATATATCAAAAATTAGCGCAATGGAAGATTCCGGAGTCCCGAAGGGGGCCACAGGTAACCCACCAAGGCTCTATGCGCCCTATGGGCGCGGCCTAGGGTGGGGTCGCGCCAGGGGCCGCCTGGACCCCTGGTGGCCCTCCTGGTTTCCCCCCTTCGCCTATATATATATCTCTCGTCCCGAAACCCCCAAGGATAGAACCCTTTTTTGCGATCTCTCCTCTGTTCCACCTCCGGCGCGCTTCCAAGATCGGGAGCACCAGAATACCTCTTCCCGGCACCCTACCGAACGGAGAATTGACCTCCGCGAGCTTCTCCAATACCATGGAAGCTTCCCGGATGATCAGTGAGTAGTCCACCTTGTATCATTGGTCCATGATCAGTAGCTATGGGATGTCCTCTCCCCCTCTTTATTATTCATGGATTAGACCTTGTGAACTGCCCTACATGATCAAGGCACATATGTAATTCTTTCTGTTGTTGATATGTTGAGTTTGCTGGGATCTGATGGATTATGCGACTATGTTTAGATTGTGATGAGTAATATATTTGGTTCTTCTCTTTTACATTTTTGTTCTTGGGTAATTCTTGCATGTTCTCCATTGCAATTTATTGCTTTGGCCAAGTAGTAGGTAGTGAATCCAAGAGGGAGCGTTATGCTTGATTGTGGGTTCATCCCCCCTGATGACTACCTTGAGTGACAGAAACATGAGTCTAGGGGATGTGTTGTTGCCTTAAGGGGGAAAACAACGGTGCTTGTAACCGCGGTTGCAAGGATTGTTTACTTTACGCAAAGTTCTTTTAATGCAGTTGTCTGTTGCTTTGGGTTAATAATTTGGGTGGGGCTCGCAACTTAATACCAGTGATATGTTCTTGATAGATATCTCAAGGTGGATGATTAGTAGTAGATGCAGATGGATTTCCGTCTACTTATCTTGGCATACTGCCCATGCTTTTGAGCCTCTTCCTTTCTTTTGTAGCATAGTTATCATGGCGGTGCATTTTTAGTCCTGTCAATTGCCCAGTTGTAATTTTTTTACCTTGCATAGTTGTTTATCGTCTTTTGGAGAGCGACATCACTAGTGAACATCATGGGACCCCGGTCCATATTTCCACCACTATTTACACCCTCAATTTACTTCTTGTTTTTACTTTCTAGTTGCAATTATCACTACCATTATCTGTTGCATTGATCCTTTGTAAACAGCAAGGTCGGAGAGATTGACAACCTCTCTGAACTTCGTTGGGAGAAAAGTTATGTGTATTTGTGTGCAAGTCCAGGTAAAGTCAGCAACCCGAGGTTGTGAACGGCGCCATTGTTCACTTTACCACCTACTTGTCGACCTTGGAGTCCTACAGGAGACAATCTTAAAACCTTGGTATCTTTGCTAAGGGAAACTGGATGATGCGCTACATATCACCTTGCACTTGGGGTAACCAACGTAGGGCGAGAAGCCGTTATCATCTCTCGCGTATCATACATGCGCATACCTTGGAGGCCCCACACCTACGGTACACGGATGAACTGTTCGTGAGATCAGATTGTGGGACTGTGTTCATGAGATCGGTACAAGGGGTCGGTTCGAGGGATTCGAGGAGCAGCCGTCGATGTGCATCACCAAATCTCCTTCCGCTGTCGTAACTGAGCGTCTAGTGGCAATCCCTTATCACGTTGTTCTTATCCAGCAACAAGATCTTGGTTGTGCTCGGTAGGAAATTTTAATTTGCGCTAGAGTACTGTGTCGCGTATCACAAACAAAATATTACAAAACATATGACAATAATAAAGCTTTCTGGTCGAACCTTTTTAAATTTTATGGTCATCTACTGGGGCCGATTCTTTTAACTCGATTTTGAAGAATCATTGTCTGGGAAATCAATATCGCAAAACGACTCATCTCTACCCCACGTATCGCCTAGAATTAAGCATAATCCCAGTGTAACTTAGAAACATTGAAAGTTGGTGATTCTAGACACACCCTCGAAAGAAAACAAAATTCATTTTCTGCAACTACCCATATTATACACTATATTGACCATCAAAATGTCACTCAGACCTGACCGAGAAAGACACAAAAAACGCTCCCACCCTCACACGTTCCTCACATCCCCCTAGACTCACATCTCTCCTCTACTCTTCCCCTCGGGGCGATACCTAGGGTTACACCATCGCTAGATCCGGCTCCTGCAGGTCCCATGCCTCCACCCTGCCGCCCTTCCTCACCCCCTACGCCTCAGCCCCGCCCCGTCCCGTACACTGTCAGGACTCCCATGCCGATGCCACTTCCTGGACTTCGCCTCCCTCGTACCATATTCCATCGTCAGGACCCCCATGCCGCCTCCCTTGTCCCAGCTGGTGAGCTTTTGTAAGAGCAAAGTTTTTCCCCCATGTGTTTTTCATATTGTTGGACAAGACAGTAGAGGAACTAACAATGTTTGCAAGTATAAACAAGTTTTTAGGTTCCTGAAGCATAAGTCAAGTGGTAGATCTTCAAGGAAGATGGACAAGATGTCGAAGCTTATTCCTTGGAGCGAAGTTTAATCACGCTGGGTGACCCCTAAAAATGTATGGCATCCTGAAGCATAACTCTCTGAAGGAAATGATAAAGACGACACAAGACTTAGTAGTTTTTGTGTAGTTCTTTTTCCATTCTTTGAGTCAATAGGAAACATTGTACTATCAGGAGGGGTTAGTAAGTCGAAGCCGGAGTTATTGTGAAAAATATCAGCTCGAATCAAAACCAAGTGGGAAGCCTTAGAGGAGAAATCTCATGTGTGCTAAGTTAAGTTTCGGTGGCAAAGACTTCGTACTTTCCACCTCCGAATCGAAACTCAGGTTGTGAGTCAGCTTTACTTGTTCCACAAGTAAAGTTGCGCATTGATGAAAAATCCGACCGTTGTGGACACGCGTCAAGCTGTCGCTTTGGGTCAGATCAGTCATTTTGCACCTTGGGACCGCCACCTATAAATATGCCACCCCCGCCATCATTGTCGGTTGGCTGCTTAGAGATTATTCCCAGAGAGAGACTGAAGAGAGCATACCAAGAAAGATTCCGAAGCTAATCCAAAAAGCCACCCACCGAATCAAAAGTCCTATTGATCTGACTTGATTCATTATTACTTAGGTGGAAGCTTGCTAGCCTTTTATCTTGGAGGACTGCAAGCCTCCTAGACAGTTAGGGAGTCGTCTTCAGAGAGCGAAGAGTAACTGTCGCCTCGAAGCCCAAGTTTGTCAAAGGTTTCAGAGATTTCCTCAATAATCTATCCCGAGTCAAAACTGGCCAAGCTCAAGGAGATTGGTGCAGTGGAGAAAAAGACGGAGAGAGGTTAGCTCCTATGTTGAATCACAAGTCCCTCCAACCAGACGTAGCACTTTGCAGAGTGTGAACTGGTCGAACAAACATCGATGCGTACATGCTCGTTCTACCTTTCAGCACTTACATTATGTACCTTTACTCTTAATGTTGTGCTTCGTTATGATTTGTTTCACTATCATTTGCTTCACTCAGTAGTTTTTCTTCCCAGTTTCTGTTAAGTTTCTGCTATGTTGTTCTTCCGTTGGCTTCCTTTTTCTTCACTTCAAAGATTTGGTTAAAAAATTTGAAGTGATCATTCACCCCCTCCCCCTCTGATCACATCCTTGGTATTTCAATTGGTATCAGAGCTAGGAAATCCCTACGATCTGCGTGTTTTGGACTAACCGCCTGGAATGTTGCCAAGTATTTCATTTTCCAGCTATTCGTTCCGGCGAACCCATTTCGGTGTTCAATGCAACTAACTATCCATACTGGAAGGACAAGATGATGAGAAACATTGTCTCCATTGACAAAGCTGTCTGGGAAGTTGTTCAGACCAGCGTTCAAGTTGTGAATAAAGATGCTCTTACTTCTGATGAGATAAAGAAACTATCTCTTGATTCACAAGTCTGGGTATTCATCACGATCATTTGATTCCCGAGAAATATCATGAAGTGAAGAATATCCCCTCTGCCAAAGGTGTCTGGGACTATCTTGAGAAGATTGGAGAAGGTCTATCTACACAGAAAGATGCTTGAGTAGAAACTCTCCAAAGCAAATTCCATCGGTTCAAGCGTCATGAAGGTGAAAAGGTTGGTTCAATCTACAGCAGACTCACTGCTCTGTCGAATTAATTGATCTCTCTTGGTGCAGCTGATGTCAACAGTCACATGATTGTTAGAACTTTGCTTCGATCTCTATATGACTCCTTCTCACAACTTGTGTTGATGATCAAAGAGAGAACTGACTTCAGAACTATAGTCCCTGCGGAAATTCTTGAGAAACTCACTACCTTTGAGATGGAAGAAGATGAGAAACGTGATGTTAATGGATCTCGAAGAAGAACACATGCCCTCAAAGCAAGAGCTTTGCATCATTCTTCTCCAGAGGTCAGTTCTACTTCCGGTGGTGAATCAGATGATCCTGCGAGCATTGGAAAGGATTTGGCTCTCATCATGAAGCACTTCAAACGTTTCCAAAGAAAAGGCTTCTCATCCCCGAAGAAGAATTACTCGTCAAGGCACTCAAGAAATTCCTCTCACCGCTCATCCTCAAGAAGCTCTCCATCGAAGGACAACTTCTGCTACAAATGCAAGAAACCAGGTCATTACATTGCTGATTTTCCTCTATGGGAAATGGAAAACAAATCAAAGCATTCACACATTAGCTCCTCCGGTAAGACTCACAAATCATCCAAAAGCTATTAGCCAAAGAAACATGAATCAAGACACAGAAGAGAAAAGAAACATGATTCTGATGATGACAAGAAGAAGAAGTATCACAACAAGCGTGAGGGTTCATCTTCAAAGAATTATTCATCTCGTCGAAGTAGCTCTCATCGGGCCAAAGCTTATCTGGGGAAGGAAATAAACTCCGAAGAAGAAATTTCTGGTTCCGAAGGAGAATCAAAATCAGGATCTGGATCTGGGTCAGAATCTGATGGTGTTGATGGAATTGCATTTGCTTCGACTTCGGCTTTGAAATCTGCTTCGAACTCATTCTTCACAGACCAGAGCAGCGAAGATGAAACTCCTGCCTACTGCTTCATGGCGAAGGCCAAATAATCTTCCTCTAAGGCTGCCTATGATACTTCTGATGGCTCCTCATATGATAGTGACTCTAGAATCAGTTATTCTATGCTTGCTAAAATTGCTTCTATCCAACAAGATGAGCTTGATTCACTTAGCAAAACTATTAATAAATTAGAAACCCTGTTGATCGCTGAGATATAGAAAGGTCAAACTTTAACTAATGAGCATTATGCTCTGAAGGAGAAGTTTGAGGAACTATCCACTCGGCATGATCTTCTTTCAGTAGACTATGAGAAGCTTACCTATGCTTCAAAGGAAAATAACTCTCGAGAAGCTGAAAGAGCCTCATGAAGAGTTGGAAAATGTTAACCTCTCTCTCATGGTTCAACAAGCTTCCGAAGCTAAAACTGATTTTGCTTCACCATGCTTAACTTATTTGGACAGAAGTAAAATTGAGTCCATATCTAAATTCGAAAAAGGCAAAGCACCTATTGTTATTGATGATACTAATCCCTCGGATGTGGAAAATTCTGTTGTTACCGACGAACTCCTTAGGTTGACAGATTTGTTTGAAACAGGTACGTTCAAAAGTGTACAGGGACACCAGTACCTTTGTGATAGCCTGAAGAAGGCTCTCCTTCACAGGAATCCTAGAAAGCAAGGTGTTGGCTTTGAAAGGAAGCTAAACCCTGATGGCACTTAATGGGAACCTGAGTAGTATGCCAGGGGGTGGCCCAACGCCATGACCCGTTATACGGAAGGACCGAGCCAACTCTCAAGATGAAGGCCCAGAATAAAGACTCGGCTTGGGCCGAGTCGTAATGCTTCAAAGCCAGAAGACCGTAGAAGGAAATATACTTACATTGTATAATAAGGAAACTATGTTTGTAAAGTAGACTAGGACTCCATCTTTAGTCGGAGTCGGTTTCGTGTAGCCTAAGGGACCTGGCACCTTTATAAGCCGGCCCCTTGGACGAAACAGGAAAACTCAACTTAGATCCTCTTGAGGCATGGGCAGCGATCTCGCACCTTTGTATTTGAGAAGTCGACACCCCATAATAGAAAAGGAGGAGTAGGTATTTACCTTTCGAGGGGCCGAAACCTGGGTAAATCTCGTGTCTTTTGTTCTTACCGACTCAGCTCCTCGAAACCACCTCGCAGCAAAGGTCCCACACTAAGTTCTCTAATGAGGACATCTGTCGTGACTTTCACACGACTGTTGGCACCCACCATGGGGCATTCGCGTGCAGGCCTTGTAAAATTGGAGGAAGTCTGGCGTGGTATTGACGACTTCACCGTCCATTGGATCACCAGAAATCAGCATAGGAAGTTTTGCATCTACGACACCACCTAGACTCCACAGATTGATCCCATCGAATCAGCTCGTCAGACCTCGTTCGGCCTCAACCGACACCTCATTAGAGGGTTGGAGCGATCAGAATCAGAATCCGATAAGTCTGAAGGTCTACCGGGACCCGACTCCAGGCATGTTTTCATCGAAGTTGTCAGTGGATCTCAAAAGCCAAATCGGTCGGTCGAAACTCTAGACCGTGATAATCTGGCAGAGTTTTTCGATGACGAATCCATCTGTTTGATTGGAGAAATCCGACTAAGGCCTGAGACAGAAGAATATAATCCATACCACCCTTGTTATCCAAGGGCCACGCAAGGGGACGACGCATCACACCTCCCAGAAAAAGTCTCTTTTTTAGACGAGGAAGACATTGACTACGCAAGAACGACTACTCCCTTGGGAGAAGCTCAACATGAAGAAACCCCAGAAAATCTCCCTGAGTTCAAGGCATCAACCAATCAAAATAAATAATCTACTCCCAATAAGAGATCATATCACCAAAGACCTGGGGCTGACTCAACAGCGTTCAGGGATACCCGACTCATATCACCTGCATCTTTTGCAGCCAGAGGAAGCCGGCAGGAGTACCATGAAAAGACGACTGAGCATCAAAAAACCGCTTTGCCGCAAAAGAAAAAACCTGCGAACGCGAAGAACACGCTCAACCTCCACAGTAGAGCCGGCCACGACAAGCTCAGCCAAACACCGACTTCATAGGTGCAGATGACCGACTCAGGCTCATGATTCCCGTGTTGGATCTTATGAAGACAGTAGCTGAAGACCTACAGAGACTCGTAGATGCAGTCACCAGATATGTCATTTCTGAAGAAGAAAAAAATGAAGGAATTCAAAAGAAAAAGCAGGGCAGCATTGGAAAACGCGTAAGAGCATTGAGAACCCTGAAGGATACAACAGACCCGATTCATGGAAATTAGGAAGGTCCACGAGGCCAGATAAGAAGAGCCGTCCACATAACTCTGAGGAAACCTAACAAGGACCTTGCCCAAAACATTCCAGACCAGGTCGCCTTGCAAACCACTCTTGGGGACAATGCTACCACATTCTAGCACTCAAACAACAATGGGCTAAGGATAATGAACGCTGACGAGGATCATCCTCGGCAAATCCCATGGTCAGGGACCCTGGGTGTAAGGCCCGACATGCGGTATTGTTCCAGATCTAGATGTTTCCATCCAGATCCTGGGACGAAGCACATATCGGTCCCACCGCGACATATGACGAAGCCATAAGCCCCGGATTTCCAACATGATATCACAACATTACAGCTACATGGATACAACATCTCATACAATCGGCATACGACTGCCTTAATACATTACATCAGCGGAAGATGCATATATGAGTACAGACTACAATCAAATGCCTACTGGCAAAGAGAAAAACATAGATCCCCATAACCACACGGGTCCAGGCCCTCCGCCGGGATCCGCCTATCTAATCGTCATCGAGTTTCCACGTGAAACGTCGATCACACTACCTGTTGTCGATCAAGAACCCTGAAAAGAGTTTAAGGGTAGTATCATGAGAACAGAAGTACTCAGCATCCAACTGTAGTGGTCAACTGACCCAACAAGGACTTCATCACTCGTCATTCTAGGACAACTAGTAGTTTACGGTAAGGATGGGGTAAGTGGTGAGGTTGCTGCCGCACTAGAATTATGAAGTGGCTAACGATCTAGAGAGTAAGATAAGAAGCCAAGAATTCGATGAGGAATCACCTCCAACAAGTCTTGCTATCCACCTACTTACGTAAGCATAACACCTATCCTATCCTTTTCCTCCTCTTTGCATCCCGACGAAGAAGAAGCAGTCAAGGCACACACACGATGATCAAATTATATTAAGATTATATCAGTTGTTGTTGTCTATAAACAAGGAGTAGGTCTCAAGTCGTCCATAACCGTGGACATGGCTTCTCGAAAAGATTTAACCCTGCAGGGGTGTACCAACTGCCCATTACAAGGCTCCGCATGCACGCCCATCTCTCTCAGTTGCTACCCATCACAGGAAACCATTTTATGATTTAGTTCCGAGAGATCCGAAACGACAGGTCCCTCTAGCTAACAACGCACAAATCCGGGTGGCCCCCGGTGAGCCGACATCCACTCCAATAGCCGGCCGCGCTCTCGAACTGGTCTCTACCGTCTGTCGCAGAATTGGATTTCCGGATCACCCATACCTGGGGCCGGGTCCTCAGCCGGACAGGTTGGACCAATAGGATATACCATCCAACTGGCCCAGGTTGTTATAAATCCACTTGCTGCAGACCAGTTACGCACACGGTTTCAAATGGTAAATCGGCTTGGGCCACCACTAGAAATGTTTGGAGCTAGGTAGGTAAGAAGAGGGGACCCCTTAGCACCCCACACGCGGTTAGGCACGCTCGTCAAGAGATACAATACCCGGAACTCGGGTCCTAGGTGACTCGAATGGAACAAAACGTCGGGGAGGGATAGCCTAGACCGTGCATCCTTCGTCGAGTATAGTCAACATTATAATAATCATATCTTCAACAACAATATAATAACATGATAGCCCAAACCAAGGAGTAACAGGGTAACATCGTAGCATCCTAAGCATGCATACTAAGCAGGGGGGGAGCAACGAGCAATAGTAACATAGCAGTACATGGTTTGCTGGGAGGGGACATGGCTGTATCGGTTTGAAAGAGGATGTAAACATGTGGTAGGATCAAACATCGAACCTATCCTAGACTAGCATGCAAACCGCTCTTTGAAATAGAATGGATCATAAGTAATGTATAGTCCTTGGTTGTTGATAAGTCGGGTTCCGAAGGTGTAGCCGATCGCAATCTCTCATCGTCTTCGAGAGGTACCCGCGGAAGCACACAAGACGGTAAAAACTGGAAATCAATCAACGAGCAAGCATCTATTACTACGAAGCAAACACGAGCAAGCATCAACAAGAAGGCAACACGAGACATCGCACCTAGCGTCGAGAGAGGTTACTAAAAGGTTAAGTGGAGTACTCGCCACACACGACGATACCGCACATTTATATTGGTTCAAGTTGTTTAGTTACAGATGATCAACAAACGTTGTTAACATGGCAACTCAAGCAAGCATGGCATAGCAAACAAACATGACAAGAGGTGAAGCATAAAGGAAACTATCTATGCTAGTCAATTTAAGTGAGGCACAATCCTAAACATGGCATTCCACTAAGTGCCCCACGACAATTTAAGTAATTGGTACTGTTCTGCCCTAAACCATATTTTAGGTTGGTTAACAACAGCAAACAATAGCACAAATACAAAGTACACGGAAAACTAATCAAGTTACATATAAAGAACACCCCAAACGGAGTTACGGTTAAAGAGATACAAGCAAAACAAGTTTGGAACACAATCTGCCAACATCAGGAAGCACACTTTAGAGCAAGAAATAAACAAGCAAAATGTTTTAAACATGCACAAAAATGTTATTTAACTAAAGTATAAATGGCAGGGAAGGCATGGCAAAACGAATCATGCAAATAGACATCATGGTTCACTAGTTATAAGCAACACAAAAAGCTATAAAATATTACTGGTCAAGGACTTAGTGAAAATCAGGAAAACATGGAAGAAACTGTTATTTTCATGATGTATAAACAGGCGTTGAACTATATGCAAATGTGCGTCGACGTGGCATAGCAATATATGGGCATGAACTAGACATGATGGTGATAAGGTACAAACAAGAATCAAGGTCATAGGCATAACAAATCAAAAGATATTAAGCATGCAACATGGCATCGGAAAGTTACAGACTTAGAGAAAAACTGAGGTGGCTGTCAACAACAGCAGGATAGCAACTTTGGAGCTAAAAATAACTATGACCAGGAATGCTAACATGCCAATGCAATGCATATAATGGAAGTAGACATGGCATAGATCAAAATGACATATTGCAATGCTCCATAGGATGCACGGTTAAAAAGATATATGGCAGCAAAGTAGCAACTTTATATAAACAGCAGCACATATCATGAGGGTCACCACTTTGGAGCAATAAATAATATAGCTACAGCAGGCAAACATGACAAGTGATTGCATAGGATTGAAGTAGACATGATGCTTAACAGTATGCAACAAGAATCAATGCAATAGGCCTCATGCATGTGGCAAAATCATCAATCAAACTTGCAATAAAATAACAACAACAACACTTAACAGAGATTAGTAGCAGTTAACAGTCTGATGCCCTCTTCAACAGTGATTAACAACATCAGGATGGCCTCAAATCAAAATGCTCACAAAAGATGAACTGAAGTACACACAAATCTAAACAGTTTTCCTTTTGGGCGCTACGTCATCCGTCCTACGGTTTACTCGCAAATTATGTTGCAAACAGGCATCAGCACACAGTAATTCCAAACTTAGCAGAAAATAGATAAAAACAAGAAAAAACAGAGGGCCTCACCCATGGGCTTCGAGGACCATCTGGACGTGAGCGTTGGTTAGGCTGCGGCCGCCTAGGGCGAGGAGGTTGGCTGGGCCGCGCGAGGCGCCTTGGGCCGCAAGGGCACATGTGGGCCGCGGGGTGAGGCCGACCCACGCTGGCAGCGCCCGCTCGTCTCCACAACGAAGGCCGCGGTGGCTGTCGGCCGGTGGCGTGCCGGCCAGGGGGCGTAGGAGGCACGGCAGCAGGCGGATTCGGGCGGGACGGGGTAAGGGAAGAGGCCGGCGTGGCTCGACACGATGGCGTCGGCCTTTGAGGCGGCGGCGAGCTTCTGCGACCTCCCATGGCGGCTCGAGTGACAGCCGAGGTCGGGCCGGACATGGTGATGTGGTGGCTCCGGCGGCTGCTGCACGGGGAGAAGGAGGGGTTAGGGAGAGGGAGAGGAAATAGAGGGAGAGGGGGTGCTCATGGAGGCCGTCACCGGAGTCGGCGGCGCTACGGCCGCCCGGCGGCTCAGGCGGAGGAGCCTCCACGGGCGGCGGCGGCGCGAGATCCAGGCCCGGCGGCGGTGGTGTGAGCCCGCACGGCCCGGGGCGGCTGGAGAGGCGGTTGGTGGAGGGCTGGCCAGATCTGGGCCGTCAGATCCCAGATCTGACGTTCTGGATCTGATGGGGGGCTAGGGTTTCGGATCTGGAAGGGCTTGGGGGAGTTTTTGGGGCAAATTTTGAGGGGGTGGCTGCAATTTTAGACTAGGGGAAACCATAGAAAGGGGTGGGAGAGTGGTGGTATTTATATAGGTGAGCTGACTGGCAAGTTTGCAAAAACATCCACGGTTTTTCTATCGCGCGCGCGGGGTTCACGTTTCTGACCGCCGGGGGTCCGCAGGACCTCCGATTCGGGTAAAACATCGAATTGCGCGATCAGCGCGTCGAGCCGGCGGCGTGCACCTCGCGCTTGAACCGTTCCGAGAACACTTTGCAGCGCGCTATAAAATATCCCGTTTACTTATTCAACGTGGTTTTTCGTTCCGTTGGCTGCGGCTGGTCTCGTGCAGTTTTCGCGAGGGTGATCGGGTGAAACCCAGTGTTGCAAAGGTCGAGTGTCAGGGTGGCAAGGGTCGGTCTCTGTTCGGTACGAGATAAGAGGGGGGAAATAATTGCCGATCGATAGATCGGGGATCCAAACACCGCAAACAAATTAGACAATCAAATAATTCACACCGAAAACAAAAAAAATCATTTTTTGTGAAATCTAGGCTGTTACAATACAACACTACCAACAAGGGATCTCGTCCCATGATCCAAGACGATTAGGGGGAGAGGAGGGGAGAGAAAAAGAGAGTCGATGATCTTCAACACCACCAACAAGGGACTCTGCTCCATGTCGACGTCGAACTTCCGTCGAGATAATTTTCCGCAGAGAGATGGCAACGTCGGAGAACGAAACCATCGGGAGATCAAGAGGAAGAACGATAGTTCAAAGCGACGATCAAGGGAAGCATTCTCACTCAGGTCGTGAGGATACTAGGCAAAAGGAATGAAGTCAATGGACGACCAAGATGTTATCCGGAATCGAAGAAGCTAAAGGTACTACAGGAATTCCCAAACCTGAGATTGGAATCGAGACAATACGCTGCAAGCAAGGCATTGTAACTATTCTGAAACTCCACACACTCGAGATCCTAAAGTTTGAAAGGGATAAGGCAAGAATTAAAAAACTTACGGCACTTGTCTTGACCAGAGCAAGGGTAAGGAGTAAAAACAATCCTACTCCCCGATAACTATCTTAGTAACTATAAAATAGTTTTGTCTAGACTCGACTTCGGCAAGAAAAGGGATCGTACGGTCGGTAAGGCTTTGATACCAAGTTGTAAGGCCCGACATGTGGTACTGTTCCAGATCTAGATGTTTCCATCCAGATCCGGGGACGAAGAACATATCGGCCCACCGCGACATATGGCGAAGCCATATGCCCCGAATTTCCAACATGATATCACAAAAATTACAGCTACATGGATACAACATCTCATACAATTGGAATACGACTGCCTTAATACATTACATCAGCTGAAGATACATGTCTGAGTACAGACTATAATCAAATGCCTACTGGAAAAGAGAAAAACATCGATCCCCATAACCACACGGGTCCAGGTCCTCCGTCGGGATCAGCCTATCTAGTCGTCGTCGAGTCTCCACGTGAAACGTCGATCACCATAACTGTTCTCAATCAAGAACCCTGAAAAGAGTTTGGGGGTAGTATCATGAGTAAAAAAGTACTCAACATCCAACTGTAGTGGTCAACTGACCCAGCAAGGACTTCATCACTTA
The DNA here is from genome assembly GCA_950022295.1 of Bromus sterilis. Lineage (NCBI taxonomy): Eukaryota > Viridiplantae > Streptophyta > Magnoliopsida > Poales > Poaceae > Bromus > Bromus sterilis. The sequence continues at coordinate 217,197,795 of OX465599.1, forward strand.
TCATTCTAGGACAACTAGTAGTTTACGGTAAGGATGGGGTAAGTGGTGAGGTTGCTGTCGCACTAGCATTATGAAGTGGCTAACGATCTAGAGAGTAAGATAAGAAGCCAAGCATTCAATGAGGAATCACCTCCAGCAAGTCTTGCTATCCACCTACTTACGCAAGCATAACACCTATCCTATCCTTGTCCTCCTCTTCGCATCCCGACGAAGAAGAAGCAGTCAAGGCACACACACGTTGATCAAATTATATTAAGATTATCTCAGTTGTTGTTGTCTATGAACAAGGAGTAGGTCTCAAGTCGTCCATAACCGTGGACACGGCTTCTCGAAAAGATTTAACCCTGCAGGGGTGTACCAACTGCCCATTACAAGGCTCGCACGCACGCCCATCTCTCTCCGTTGCTACCCATCACAGGCAACCATTTTATGATTTAGTTCCGAGAGATCCGAAATGACAGGTCCCTCTAACTAACAACGCACAAATCCGGTTGGCCCCCGGTGAGTCGACATCCACTCCAAAAGTCGGTCACGCTCTCGAACTGGTCTCTACCGTCTTTCTCAGGTTTGGATTGCCGGATCACCCATACCCGGGGACGGGTCGTCAGCCGGATAGGTTGGACCAATAGGATATACCATCCAACTGGCCCAGGTTGTTTTAAATCCACTGGCTGCAGACCAGTTACGCACACGTTTTCAAATGGTAAATCGGCTTGGGCCACCACTCGAAATGTTTGGAGCTAGGTAGGTAAGAAGAGGGGACCCCTTAGCATCCCACACGCGGTTAGGCACGCTCGTCAAGAGACACAATACCCAAAACTCGGGTCCTAGGTGACTCGAATGGAACAAAACGTCGTGGTGGGATAGCCTAGACCTTCCATCCTTCGTTGAGTATAGTCAAAATTATAATAATCATATCTTCAAAAACAATATAATAACATGATAGCCCAAACCAAGGAGTAACAGGGTAACATCGTAGCATCCTAAGCATGCATACTAAGCATGGGCTGAGCAACGAGCAATAGTAACATAGCAGTACATGGTTTGCTGGGAGGGGACATGGTTGTATCGGTTTGAAAGAGGATGTAAACATGTGGTAGGATCAAACATCGAACCTATCCTAGACTAGCATGCAAACCGCTCTTTGAAATAGAATGGATCATAAGTAATGTATAGTCCTTGGCTGTTGATAAGTCGGGTTCCGAAGGTGTAGCCGATCGCAATCTCTCATCGTCTCCGAGAGGTACCCGCGGAAGCACACAAGACGGTAAACACTGGAAAGCAATCAATGAGCAAGCATCTATTACTACGAAGCAAACATGAGCAAGCATCAACAAGAATGCAACACGAGACATCGCACCTACCGGCGAGAGCGGTTACTAACAGGTTAAGTGGAGTACTCGTCACACACGACGATACCGCATGTTTATATTGGTTCAAGTTGTTTAGTTACAGATGATTAACAAAGGTTGTTAACATGGCAACTCAAGCAAGCATGGAATAGGAAACAAACATGACAAGAGCTGAAGCATAAAGGAAACTATATATGCTAGTCAATTTAAGTGAGGCACAATCCTAAACATGGCATTCCACTAAGTGCCCCACGACAATTTAAGTAATTGGTACTGGCCCTAAACCATATTTTAGGTTGGTTAACAACAGAAAACAATAGCACAAATACAAAGTACACAGAAAATTAATTAAGTTACATATAAAGAACACCCCAAACGGAGTTACGGTTAAAAAGATACAAGCAAAACAAGTTTGGAACACAATCTGCAAACATCAGGAAGCACACTTTAGAGCAACAAATAAACAAGAAAAAGGTTGTAAACATGCACAGAATGATATGTAAGTAAAGTAGACATGGCAGGGAAGGCATGGCAAAAGGAATCACGCAAATAGATGTCATGGTTCACTAGTTATAAGCAACACAAAAAGCTATAAAACATTACTGGTCAAGGACTTAGTGAAAATCAGGAAAACATGGCAGAAACTGTTATTTTCATGTTGTATAAACAGGGGTAGAACTATATGAAAATGTGCAGCAACATGGCAGAGCAATATATGGGCATGAACTAGACATGATGGTGATAAGGTACAAACAAGAATCAAGGTCATAGGCATAACAAATCAAAAGATATTAAGCATCCAACATGGCATCGGAAAGTTACAGACTTAGAGAAAAATAGAGGTGGCTACCAACAACAGCAGGATAGCAACTTTGGAGCTAAACATAACTATGACCAGGAATGCTAACATGACAATGCAATACATATAATGGAAGTAGACATGGCATAGATCAAAATGACATATTGCAATGCTCAATAGGATGCACGGTTAAAAAGATACAGGGCAGCAAAGTAGCAACTTTATATAAACAGCAGTACATTTCATCAGGGTCACCACTTTGGAGCAATAAATAATATAGCTACAACAGGCAAACATGACAAGTGATTGCATAGGATTGAAGTAGACATGATGCTTAACAGTATGCAACAAAAATCAATGCAATAGGCCTCATTGATGTGACACAATCTTCAATCAAACTTGCAATAAAATAACAACAGCAACACTTAACAGAGATTAGTAGCAGTTAACAGTCCGATGCCCTCTTCAACAGTGATTAACAACATCTAAACAGTTTTCCTTTTGGGCGCTACGTCATCCTACCTATGGTTTACTCGCAAATTACATTGCAAACAGGCATCAGCACACAGTAATTCCAGGCTTAGCAGAAAATAGATAAAAAGAAGGAAAAAACATAAAAGTAAAAAACAGAGGGCCTCACCCATGGGCTTCAAGGCCCATCTGGACGTGAGCGCTGGTTAGGCTGTGGCCGCCTAGGGCGAGGAGGCCGGCTTGGCCGCACGAGGCGCCTTGGGCCGCAAGGGCACAGGTGGGCCGCGGGGTGAGGCCGGCCCATGCTGGCAGCGCCCACTCGTCTCCACGATGAAGGCCGCGGTGGCGCGCCGAAAAAGGGGCGCAGGCGGCACGACAGCAGGCGGATCCGGCCGGGACGGGGTGAGGGAAGAGGCCGACGTGGCTCGACACGGTGGCGGCGATCTTTGGGGCGGCGGCGAGCTTCTGCGACCTGCCATGGCGGATCGGGTGGTAGCCGAGGTCGGGCCGGCCATGGTGATGCGGCGGCTCCGGTGGCTGCTGCAGGGGAGAAGGACGGGTTAGGGAGAGGGAGAGGGGGCTGCGCATGGAGGCGGTCACCGGAGTCGGCGGCGCGACGGCCGGCCGACGGCTCAGGCGGAGGAGCCTCCACGGGCAGCGGCGGCGCGAGATCCAGGCCCGGGCGGGCCCGGCAGCAGTGGTGCGAGCCCGCGCGGCCCGGGGCGCTAGAGAGGAGGTTGGTGGAGGGCTGGCCAGCTCTGGGCCGTCAGATCCAAGATCTGAAGGTCTGGATCTGATGGGGGGCTAGGGTTTCGGATCTGGAAGGGCTTGGGGGAGTTGTTGGGGCAAATTTTGAGGGGGTGGCTGCAATTTTAGATTAGGGGAAACCCTATAAAGGGGTGGGAGAGTTGTGGTCTTTATATATGTGGGCTGACGGGCAAGTTTGCAAAAACATCCCCGGTTTTTCTCTTGCGCGCGCGGGGTTCACGTTTCTGACCGCTGGGGGTCCGCAGGACCTCCGATTCGGGTAAAAATTCGAACTGCACGATCAGTGCGTCGAGCCGGCAGCATTCACCTCTCGCTGGAACCGTTCCGAGAACACTGTCCGGCGTGCTATAAAATATCTTGTTTACTTATTAAACGGGGTTTTTCGTTCCGTTGGCTACGGCTGGTCTCGTGCGGTTTTCGCGATGGTGATCGGGTGAAACCCGGTGTCCAAAAGGTCGAGTGTCAGGGTGGCAAGGGTCGGTCTCCGTTCGGTACGGGATAAGAGGGGGGAAATAATCGCCGATCGATAGATCAGGGATGCAAACACCGCAAACAAATCAGACAATCAAACAATTCACACCGAAAACAAAAAAAATTAATTTTTGTGAAATCTGGGATGTTACGCTGGGTTATATCGTAGAGAAGGAACAGGTTGGCGATACTCGTCGGCTAACAAGAGAAACACTTCCTGCTCAGTTGTATTATGCGAGGGGGCGATTACAGTGGAAGTCTAGGCGGGTTCGCACAAGACCAAGGGTGCTGATTGTCGATTGGATGACCTGAGGTGTCTGACGAGGATTATCCTCTCCAAATCCCATGGTCAGGGACCCTGGGTTAGATCGTAGAGAGAACATGTTGGCGATACTCGTCAGCTAATAGGACAAGCACTTCGCGCTCGATAATATTATTGCGAGGGGGCGATTACAGTGGGAGTCTAGGCGAGTTCGCGCAAGACTAGAGGTGTTGATTGTAGATTGGGTGCCCTGAGACATCACCCCTCCCAGCCTTTATATACCAGGCTAGGTCTCGGAGAGTCCGTCTCAGGTTTACAGAGGTGTTTGCCTAATTCTATCCTTGACTTAAACGCCAAGTCGTGGCTTCCATATTGATCGCGGACTCCTACGTCGGTGCTTGGAGAGGGCCAGTCGTGGGCCTGTCGAAGCTTCTAGCGGGCCTATTGTACTTGTATGCACCTGGTATCCTCACACGCAGGAGTCGTGGGGTCACCCCCTCGTCAGTAGCCCTCGAGTGCCTGGGGGACGCGAAGAGTCGCGCAGGGACTCGAATTCATCCTTGTTCACTTTGCGCAGCGCAACTGCGAGTCGCTGGCAGCTTTAGCCATGACAAATGTTTAATTTCTAGGGATGCTATGCTGAAAGGGCCCGAGGTAGTCGACTGGTCGAGCCTCGGTGAATTGCGCTAGTGGAAAACACCTCAGTAGCCCAATCAAGCCCGTGTCCCTCGACACGAACTTGGGAACGACCGGTGTCTAGCAAAGTTCATTCCGCTGCAGGTCTTATAGGATCAATGCTGCCGGTCCCAGTAAATATCCTTAACGCGTCTGTTATCGCCTCATCTCTCAATCATGCGAGCGCATGGAAAATGTCAAGAATGAGGTCACGCTGTGGCAAGTCCCGGCCCGGCCGTCTGCGCAGCGGGGTCTTACCTACACGCTAAGCTTGCGTGGCATCTGGGTACAGCAAGTCGCAGCCCAGGAATCATTTTTGTAGAGGCGCGGAGCCTAAATAGAGATGCACCCACTTGGAATAAACAATCAAGTGAGCTATTAGTGGTCACTCGCCGAACTTTTGCGAGCTTAGACGAGGAAAATAAGAAAGCGCCCACTCGGAAGGTCGTCGAGTGCGCGAGTAGATCATAGTGTCGAATACTTTGTGGAGTCTTTGCGAGTAGTCACTCGAATGCTTTACTGTCTTCAGGGTGCGGGAGCACCCGAACTCTGAAAGTACGTTTATTTCTGCTAGTGCGAGTGATCACTCGAGCACGTGTCTTCCTTCTGGGTGAGGGAGCACCCGAAACTCTGTTGATGTCCTGATTACTTGTTGGTGCGAGTGGCCACTCGAGCACGTCTTTGCCTTCTAAGCGAGGGAGCACCCGCCCTCGAATAAAGGTACTCCCGATGGGAGTAAAAGATTTTAGAATAATATGAAAAAAACTTGTGAGGAGAGGGATGCTGACCGAGGATGTGTACTTAATACACATTGTTGAGATGTGACGTTGTTGGCCCGCCTGACAGGTTGGGTTGCCGTGGCATGTGAATGGAAATGACTTGACGCCCTGCTACCCAAAAATTTCGCACTGTGTGATGATGGACCTCGCTTTTTGCGCGTAGTGCGTGGTATGGTTAATGCGCCAGTGGAGTTATCCATGCTTCTCGGCTATCGTGGGATCGTGCCACGTCCGCTGAGTTCGAAGATTAACGGTGATTATGCGTGCCCCTACTGTTGGTTAAATATTGGGGGGTCTGGTGGTTTTAGGTTTTCACCCAGCCATTGCCTTCCCCTGCTTTTCCTTCTTCTTCCTTCTTCGTTCTTTGCCTCCTGCCTCTTATCTATGCGCGGTTTCGTGGTGAGATACATGTCCAAGCGCCCTCGAAGTGCAGCGCAAGAGTCGGTGAGGATGACTGGTAGGTGGGAGCGGTCTGCTTTAGGAGCCGCAGATCTGGAGGACCTGGTAGTGCAAGGCATGGTGGTAGATGGTGCCGCTCGGATTCCTGGGGATGAGGAGATTCCTGCGCCTCGTCCAGATGAACGGGTATGCTTTCAGAGCTTTTTCCCTTGTGGGTTTGCGCTTCCTGTTCATCCTTTCCTCCAGGGGTTGCTTTCTTCCTATCAATTGCAACGGCATGACTTGACCCCTAATGGTATACTGCACATTTCCTGCTTTATCACGCTCTGTGAGGGTTTTTTGGGAATCTATCCCCATTGGGGGATCTGGAAACGTCTTTTCAATGTGAAGAGGACGAGCTCTGAATATGCCATTGGGGTCATGGGTATTTCCATTAAAGATAAGGTTGCCTACTTTGATCTGGAAAAACTGGATTCCGTCTATACATGGCGGAAGAGTTGGTTTTATCTGAAGGATCGGCATGTTGAGGGGCATCAATTTGGTCTTGCGCCTTTTGATCCTGCTGCGCGAGCGGTTAAGCGGTCTTCGTGGGCACATCTTGTGTCTACTCACGAGGTGTCTCTTGTTGAGCCATTGGTGCAAAAGATCTCTGCTTTGAAGGATGAGTTGACTGGCGGCCAACTTATCTTTGTGTTTGTGAGGAGACGCGTCCAGCCGCTTCAGCATCGGGTGCGTCCCATGTGGCAGTACACTGGGCCCGATGACTCGACCAGGTGTTCGCCCAAGGAGTTCTCTGATGGTGACCTTTTGACTCGGGTCCAGCAAGTCATGAAGTGTACGAGTATTGGTGAGGAGAGCCTCGTTCGTCCTTACGCTGCTGATTTGCCTCTACCCCAGGTACTTGTCTTGAGGTTCTTTTGTGATTTTGAATTGTGACTGTTGATTACTAATGTTGTTCTGATCTGTAGGGTCATACTCCTTTGTTGAACAACCCACCGCAACCTAAGGATGTGGAAATATTTGATGAGCCTGGTGCGGCTGATGTTGGTCATGTACCTACGGGTGATGGGGGCACTTCCGGTGCTGATGCTGGCGAGTCTACGGGTGGGAAACCGTCGGCTGCTGAGGACTCTGGGGATTCGAGTCCTTTAGGCGTCAAACGTGCTCGCTCCTTGAGTGCGAGTGGCCGCGACGCAGAGGGTGGTGGTGATAATTTGCTGCCAGTCGTGCCTTCTGCTGTACCGCGCCCTCCTTCGGCTTCCCCAAAGAGGCGCAAGTTTGAGATGTTGCTGCGTCCGGGTGCTGCACCTGTCGGGTTCGTATACCTTTCCTTGTGTGGCTTTGTTTCTTGTTTTTCGGCTTTTCTTCTGATGATGTGTCATTTTGCAGTACTGCTCCTGTTCCTGTTATCTCTTCTACTAGTACTGCTGCGGCTGATTTTCAGTCATCCGGTTCTGGTGCGGCTGCTACTTGGCCGGGTGACTCAGCTGCGGCGATTGATCGACCAGTTCCTTCGGCAACTCCTGCGCTTTCGGGTGCGGGGACGACTCCTGCGACTATTCTGTCCGGGGGATCTGCTGTTGATACTGGGGAAGCCTCTCCCCCAGAGGCGAAACCTGCGACTCCTGAGGAGCACTACTTGGGGCGGCGGGATCTTTCTGCTGAGGATAAGGCAAAGTATTTTGATCGTATGGCGGAGCAGGTATGGAATTCCTCGCCCTTCTGAACTTCATTGGAGTGCGACAGTGCTCCCGATGGGAGTAGCCCCCGAGGCTGCAAGCAATCATGTGTGATTGGTTGCAGTCTTTGTACTTGATTTTCTCCTTTCCTTGTCTTTGACTTGTGCATTTTACTTGAATTCATCCTTTGTTCCGGATATGTGAGCGTGTGCTGACTGATGTTGATCGGTGGAGACATGCTCATGACTCGGTCCAGGGGAGCTTGACCACTATGAGATGTGAGATTCTAGTTTTTGGTCGTTATTTCGGCTGCTAGTTGGTTGTCTGAGTGATGTCCTTTCCACAGGTCGCAAGAAGGATGCTGAGAAGCGGGCAGAGGATGCGAAAAAGGAACTCTCTGAGCTTCGGGCCGTTTTGGAATCCAAGGAAAGGGACTTGCAGGCGCAGCGTGGCGAGCTGGAGCGGTTGCAGCGAGTGCAGGAGAAATTTCTCTGGTTGGAGAAAGTTGAGTGCGAGCGCCTGCAAGACTTGGCGGGCTCTTTGGCTGGTGCGTGGACTGTTCCTTTCTTCCGTTCTTTGGGGTCTGCTTTTCTCTTGAATTTCTGAGTACTGAATCTTTTTGCTTTTTGCATGCTCCGCGGGTATTGGATCGGTGGAGGTGGCTGCTGCAGGATCAGGCACTCTTTGTGGTGCTGTGGATGCTGTCTCAGGTGTTGTTGTAGCTGTGAGGGATTTCTGCGCTTGGGCTTCGACTCTCCTGAAGCTTCTTCATGAGCATATGTTTCCGGATGAGGAGAAGAGGCTAGAGGGTCTTGATTCACAGGTTGCTGCCTTCGGTCTGGACGGTGATCAGCTGGGGGGCTTGGTTCACGAGAACGTGGTGAGTGGGCTTGCCACATCTATTGTTGTTCTTCTGGGGCATGGTATCCCCATTGACGATTCCATGGTGGATAGCCTACCTAATTATACAGACGAGCAGAGTGCTCGAGCCACTCGGCTTGCCCGCCAGCTGCAGCTGGTTGTTGAGGCTGATAACCATAATTCTCAGGGAGAGGAGTAGGGTGAACTGGTTTTTGGCGCCCTGTCTTGGAACTTTAAGTTGTAATGAACCTCCTGCGGGATGGTGAATCTTTTGTGTGGTGAAAACTGCTTTGTCCGTTTTGCGTTGCTCCCCCTTTTTTTCTTTTGACTTGTTCTCCTTTGTGGTAGGCCACACCGGGCGTTTCTCGGGCTTGGAATTTGCTGAAGGAAGATGCTCGCGAGGGTGCCTATGAGTCCGTTTGTTTGAGGCCGAAAGATGCCGAACGTGAGATTGTACTTCTCAAGGGTGTTGTCGCTGTTCAGCGCTCCAAACTTGAAAGTGCTGAAGATGTTGTGGATGGCCTGGCTTCTTGGGTGGTGAATTTGTCTGATCTTCTGAAGGGTGATTTCGTCTTCCTTCGGTTGCTCGACTGTGCGAGGTATTTTCCTTGTGCTTTCCTCTGATTATTGCTCTTTTTTTGCGAAGTGCTCGCTGGGCGATCTCGCGAGGAGGAGGAGGCCGTGCAGTCGGAGTTGTTGAGGCTGGATGACCCAGTCGTGCAGGCGAACAATCCCTTTTGGATGGATAGGTCGCATGCTCGAGTGTTCGCCATTTTTTGACGGCGGGTTGAAAGGGTGCCACAGTCTCTTGGGTACTGTTGCAGGGTACTTGGTGGGATTTTCTCTGAATTTTATCCGCTGGTTCCTGTTCCATCATCTCTTGAGAGGCTATGCCGGGTGTTCTCGCAGTCTGCAGAGCTTCGTCGCGTAGTAAATCACCAGATTCATGCAGGGGCCTGTTGTGCTTTTTCTTTTGTCCATAGTCATTGGCCTGGTGTGCACATTATGCTGGCGGCTCGAGGTCCTCCTAGTGGTCGAGCTCAGCCTATGGGTGACCATTACGCCGTAGCGGATGACCCTGTGAACCACATTGTGAAATGGGTGGTCGAGGAGAATGACCGTCGTCTGGGCGCTCTGTGTAAGGTGAAATCAGAGCCTGGAGATTAGGCTTTGCTTGGTGTAGGTTCTTCTTTTGAGTTGTAGGTTGTCTTCTTCTGCTGGACAGCGTGTGCCATTTTTTCCTTTCGGTTTATTTTGCTTTATCTGTTATGAATGGATCCCGTGCGGTACGGGTGGGTATTTTCGGTTTCCAAGTCTTCGGCGAGTAACTCCTCGGAGGGTGGCTGCGGCGATCGAGCCCCCGAGTGCTGATTTTTAAATCACGTAGGCGAATAACGCTTCGGGGGGTGGCTTCTGCGAGCAAGTCCCCGAATGCCAATTTTCAAGTCGCGTAAGCGAATAACGCCTCTGGGGGTGGTTTCTGCGAGCGAGCCCCCGAGTGCCAATTTTCAAGTCGCGTAAGAGAATAACGCCTCGGGGGTGGCTTCTGCGAGTGAGCCCCCGAGTGCAAATTTTCAAGTCGCGTAAGCGAATAACGCCTCGGGGGGGTGGCTTCTGCGAGCGAGCCCCCGAGTGCCAATTTTCAAGTCGCGTAAGCGGATAACGCCTCGGGGGTGGCTTCTGCAAGCGAGCCCCCGAGTGCCAATTTTCAAGTCGCGTAAGTGAATAACGCCTCGGGGGGTGGCTTCTGCGAGTGAGCCCCCGAGTGTCAATTTTCAAGTCGCGTAAGCGAATAACGCCTCGGGGGTGGCTTCTGCGAGCGAGCCCCCGAGTGCCAATTTTCAAGTCGCGTAAGAGAATAACGCCTCGGGGGTGGCTTCTGCGAGCGAGCCCCCGAGTGCCAATTTTCGAGTCGCGTGAGCAAATAACGCCTCGGGGTGGCTTCTGCGAGCGGGCCCCCGAGTGCCAATTTTCGAATCGCGTAAGCATTTTTTTTGGAAAAATATTTGTAGTATATTTCCTGTTGTTCTTACACGAGCCTTTTATTTGGGTCGGTGTCTTGATAGCCTTAAGGAAGTAAACTTGCTGCTAAGATGTCTTGAGCTTGCGATGCCTGCGAGTCCTCTGGTTGCTGATTTGACCTCTAGGGGAGTGCTTCTTCTTGTGGGGCGGTTCCGCGGTTTAGAAGTGCTCCAAAGGTTTCTGATATCTTGTGGAACTCTCTGTCGCAGCGATCGGATCTAATGAAGCTACCACTGATTTTGATGACGACATGCGGTCCTGGCATCTTGAACTTGAGGTAGGCGTGGTGTGGTACTGCCATGAAGCTTGCAAAGGCTGGTCGGCCAAGGATGGCGTGATACTATGATTTCCAGTTGACCACTTCAAAGTCTAGCATCTCCTTGCGGAAGTTGCTTGCATTGCCGAAGACGACTTCCAGGCTTATTTTCCCTAGGAGGTAGACTGCTTTGCCTGGCCCGATTCTGTGGAAGGTTGTACCTGAAGTCTTTATTGCTGAATGTTGCATGAGCATTTCTTCCAAGGTTTTGGTGAATATGATGTTGATCCCGCTTCCGCGGTCCATGAAGACTCGCGACATGTCGTAGTTTCCGATTCTTGCCTCAAGTACCAGAGCGGCATGTCCTGGGCGTGGGATGGCTGGCGGGTGGTCTTCCCGGGAGAAGGTGATGTTTGTTTCTGATCCGCGTAGGTATTCTGCGATGGCAAGGTGTGAGGAGGCTGCGAGGAAGACTTGTCTGGTGACCTGCTTTTGCTGCTTGTTTGATGGTCTTCTTTCTTGGATCATATAGATTCGCCCGTGTGCTTCTGGGTATTTTTCTTCTTCGTCGGGTGTTGAGTTCTGCTCCTGGATGGCTGCCACCTGTCTTGCTGGTGTGGCGGGTGCGGGTGGTGTATCGTGGGCGATTGTTCCGACTGCTATGCTTGCGAGAGGTTTCGCTGTTGGTGCTATAGATCAACATTTTTCTTCCGAGAGCTCAGTGAGGTGTCTGCAGTTTATTAGGGTGTGTCCTGATCTCCACTCTCCGCGCTCATTTTTTAACCCGTGTAGTGTGCAGGGCCCGTCGAGTTGTTCCTTGACTGAGTGGTACACTCGGGTGTCGTCTCGTGGCTGCCTTGACCTCCAGTCTCTCTTCTGGACCTAGGGTGCTTCTTCTTGGTTGTCCCTCCGCTGCATCCTGTTATCGTCTCGATGTATGGCTTCCCTATCGACTAGTAAACCAGCCGCGACCATATCGGGTCCTCTGTCATCGAAGAAGTTACGTCTGGGGCATTTTCTTCTTCTGTTGTACCCTCTGTCTCAGGTGTATTAGTCGTAGTCGCACTCTGAGCGTGCTGACTGGATTTCTGACTCGTTTCGGATGGAGTCTTCTCCGTCGGCCCAGTTGTTGGCTTGTTCTAGTAGTGACGCGCGTGTTCGGACCTTCATCTGCCCGAGTTGCTCTTTGAAGTCAATGTGCTGCAGGCCACTTCGAAATGCATCAATCACGCTTTCGTCTGATATGTCCTCGGCTGAGTTTTTGAGTATGGTCCATCGCTGGATGTATGCTCGCAGGGACTCTCTTGTTCCTTGCCTATAGGCTCTCAGCTCTTCGAGTGATGCTGGCCGTTTATAGGTGGACTTGAAGTTCTCGATGAAAGCGCTGTGAAACTACTTCCAGGAGCTGATCGATCCTCGTGGTAGGTTCTTCAGCCAGTGTCGCGCCGAGCTCTCGAGCATGAGCTGTACGTACTGCATTGCCGTGATATTGGTTCCTCGTTGAAACTTGACGGTTGTTAGGTAGTCGTCGACCATGCCTCTGGTTCTTCGAGTCCGTCGTATTTGTGCGTTGTGGAGTTTAGTTTGAAACCTTTCGACATCCGCGTCTCGCGTATGGATCGCGTGAAGCATAATGCGCCGCATGGTTCTATTTCTTCGTCGGATGTGATCTCGTCCGAGTACTCCTCGCGGGCTGCGCGTCTGCGTCTTCATCGGTTGATTTTGTTCTGTGTGATGTCGTCGCATGCGTCTCGTCGATTGCTGCGTCTGCTGCCGTTGTTGTCCCTGTCATGATTTTTGCTTCTGTTTGAGCGCATGCGCCGGTCGTTGATGTTGTTGTCTTCGTCATCATCTGGTGAGCTGGGGTCCATGTCTGGTGTCAGCTCGCGAGGCGCTCGTCTAGTGCTTGCTTTTTTGGGTGCCAAGGCAGTGATGGCGTCCTTCATCACCTTGAGTGCCATCGTCATGTTGCTATCTGCTGCTCCCTTTTTGTCCTTATGAGCACGAGAGAGGTATGCCTAGGCAGTTATGAGAGCTTCTGCTGGTGTGAGTTCCCCTTCTTCTTCATCGTCCTCTTCGAGTCTGAAGTCGTCGTCAAGTTTGTGGACACCTTTCTTCTTATCTGTGCGTCTCAAGTTGCCGAATCTGGACTTGCCTCAGGCGGGGGAGCCGTGGTCGGAGGAGTCACATTCGGGCAGTCTTTTGCGGTTGATTCGCGAGTCGATGGCGATTTTTCCTTGCTTTTCCTGCTCCAGTCGCTGCTGTCTTGTTTTCTTGGTGATGTCGCTCGCCAGCTTGTTGTAGGCTCTGACCTCATCGCGGGTTGCGTTCTCTGGGAGTAGATTTCCGTGCTTTACTGTGTTTTTTACTCTGACGATTGCTTCTTTGACAGGTATATTTTTTTACGGTCTTCTTTTGCCGCTTATGAGATCTGACGCCTGCTACACTCCGGCTCTTCGTTCTTGTAGTTGTTGTGCTCCTGTCTTTTGAATTCTTTTCTTGGTATGGTTCCTGGTTCTCCAAGGGTGATGGTGATTTGTCTAGTATTGTTAGGGTCGCTGCTTTTGCTGTTTGAGTGTGCATCTCTATGACTGCTCGAGTCGTCGTACTGGCCTTGGTCGTCTGAGGTTGGGTCGCGAGTGTCTGCCATGAACACCTGGAACGGTGCCCTGGTTGCTAGTCCAGTCGCGTCTGTGGTTAGTTTTCTCCATGTTGGCAGTCCACCCGAGTAGTCGCGAGTGATGCAGAGCTTGGTGTTGGGGTAGGAGTCGCGGCTGACTCGCGGAGTTTCTGCGTGGGCGGTTGCTTCGTTTTTGGTTGTTATGCTGGTCGCCGCGGGTGCTCGACCGCGATCTGTGAGGCGAAGAGTGCCCCAATGGTTGACGTGGATCTGGTATCCACCGAAGGTCAGGTCGATGCCAGTGCGCAGGTCGGTGAAGGATGGTAGCAGGGTCGGAAGGTGAGCCACGAAACCGAGGGACCCGAATAGATCGGAATCTTCTCAAGCCATAGGGTCATCGAGTTCTTGGGGAGTCGTAAAACTTGATGAATGCTGATGAAGGGTCCGCCTAGATCGTGATTCCAACCTGTGAAGTCCCCACAATCGGCGTCAATTGACGAGGATTAGCCTCGGCAAATCCCATGGCCAGAAACCCTGGTTTAGATCGTAGAGAGAACAGGTTGGCGATACTCGTCGGCTAATAGGAGAAGCACTTCCTGCTCGATAATATTATGCGAGGGGGCGATTACAGTGGGAGTCTAGGCGAGTTCGCGCAATACTAGAGGTGTTGATTGTAGATTGGATGTCCTGAGACGTCCCCCCCTCCCAGCCTTTATATACCAAGCTAGGTCTCGGAGAGTCCGTCTCAGGTTTACAGAGGTGTTTGCCTAATTCTATCATTGCCTTAAACGCCAAGTCGTGACTTCCATATTGATCGCGAAATCCTGCGTCGGTGCTTGGAGCGGGCCAGTCGTGGGCCTGTCGAAGCTTCTAGCGGGCCTCTTGTCCTTGTATGCACCAGGTATCCTCACACGCAGGAGTCGTGGGGTCACCCCCTCGTCAGCGTCCCCCCTCCCAGCCTTTATATACTAGGCTGGGTCTCGGGGAGTCCGTCTCAGATAACATCTCTATTGCCTAATTCTAGCCTTGACTTGAACGCCAAGTCTTGACTTCCATATTGGTCGCGGACTCCTACGTCGATGCCTAGAGTGGGCCAGTCGTGGGCCTGTCGAAGCTTCCGGCGGGCTTCTTGTCTCCGTATGCACCAGGTATCCTCACACGCAGGAGTTGTGGGGTCACCCCCTCATCAGTATCCCCCGAGTGCCTGGCGGACTCGAAGAGTCGCGCAAGGACTCGAGTCGTCTTTTGCTTTCATATGCGCAGCGCGGCTGCGAGTCGTTGGCAGCTTTAGCCATGACAATGTTTATTTCGAGGGATGATAAGTTGAAAGGGCCCAAGGTAGTTGACTGGTCGAGCCTTGGTGAATTGTGCTAGTGGAAAATACCTAAGTAGCCCAATCAAGCCCGTGTTCCTCCACACGAACTTGGGAACGACCGGTGTCTAGCAAAGTTCATGCCGCTGCAGGTCTTATAGGATCAATGATGTCGGCCCCAGTAAATAGCCTTAACGCGTCCATTATCGGCTCATCTCTCTATCATGCGAGCGCATGGAAAACGTCGGGAGTGAAGTCCCGTTGTGGCAAGTCCTGGCCCGGCCATCTGCGCAGCGGGGTCCTACCTACACGCTAAGCTTGCATGGCATCTGGGTACAACAAGTCGCAGCCCAGGCATCATTTTTATAGAGGCACAGAGCCTAGTAAGAGATGCACCCACTTGGAATAAACAATCAAGTGAGTGTGTAGTGGTCACTCGTGGAGGTTTTGCGAGCTCGGATAAGGAATCAAATGAGAAATCACCCACTCGGAAAGTCATCGAGTGTGCGAGTAGACTGTATCGTCGAACTTTAGTTGAGCCTTGCGAGTAGCCACACAAATGCTTTGCCGTCTTCAAGATGAGGGAGTACCCCGAACTCTGTAGATGCGTCGTTTCTGCGAGTGTTTACTCGAGTACATGTTAGCCTTCTGGGTGAGGGAGCACCCGAAACTCTGTAGATTCCGTGATTACTATTGGTGCGAGTGGTCACTCGAGCACATCTTCGTCTTCTGGGTGAGGGAGCACCCAAACTCTCAGGCTTTTAGATCTTGCTCTGCCTTTTAATAAAGTCACTCCCGACGTGAGTAAAAGATTTTGGAATATGGTCAAAAAAATTGGAAAACAGAATGCTGACAGATGATGCGTAGTCAATACGCCTTGCTGAGATGTGACGTTGCTGGGCCGTCTGGCAAGTTGGATAACTATAGCTTGTGAAAGGAGATGACATGACGCCATGCTTCCCAAAAATTTCGCACTGTGTGATTATGGCCCTCGTTTTTCGCGTGTGGTGGGCGGTATGGTTAGTGCGCTGGTTTGGTTTTCGATGCTTCACGGCTATCGTGGGATTGTGCCACGTTTGCGGGGTTCCAAGATAGACGGGGATTGGGTGTTGCACGGCTATTGGTTAAATACCGGGGGGCTGGGTGGATTTATGTTCTACCCAGCCATTTTCTTCCCATGCTTGTTCTTCTTCCTCTGCTTTCTTCTGTTCTGTGCCTCCCACCTCTCTTCTTTGTGCGGTTTTTCGGTGAGATCCATGTCCAAGTGCCCTCGAAGTGCAGTGCGGTACTCGGCAAGGATGACCGGTAGATGGGAGCGGTCTGCTTTCAGAGCTACGGATCTGGATGCATTGGTAGCAGACGGCGTGGTGGTATATGTCGCAGCTCGGATTCCTGGGGATGAAAAAGTTCCCGCACCTCGTCCTGACGAACGGGTATGCTTCCAAAGCTTCTTCCCTCGTGGGTTTGCGCTTCCAGTTCATCCTTTCCTTCGGGGGTTGCTTTTTGCGTATCAGTTGCAACTGCATGATTTGATCCCGAATGGGATACTGCACATTTCCTGTTTTATCACGATGTGTGAGGGTTTTTTGGGAATCTATCCCCATTGGGGACTCTGGAAACACCTCTTCAATGTGAAGAGGAGAAACTCTGAATATGCCATTGGGGGCGTGGGTATTTCCATTAAGGATAAGAGTGCCTACTTTGATCTAGAGAAGCTGGACTCTGTCTATACATGGCGGAAGAGCTGGTTTTATCTGAAAGACCGGCACGTTGATGGACAGCAATTTGGTCTTGCTCCTTTCAAACCTGTTGCGTGAGTGGCTAAACGGGTCTCGTGGTCGCATTCTCTGTCTGCTGTCGAGGTGTCTCTTGTTGAGCCGTTGGTGTAGAAAGTTTCTGCCTTGAAGGACGAATTAACTGCCGGGGAACTTATTTCTGTGTTCGTGAAGAGACGCGTCCAACCTCTTCAGCATCGGGTGCGTCCCATGTGGCAGTATACTGGACCCGACAACTCGACCAGGTGTTCGTCCGAGGAGTTCTCCGATGGTGACCTTTTGTCTCGGGTCCAACAGGTTACGAAATGTACAAGTATTGGAGAGGAGAGCCTTGTTCGTCCCTATGCTGCTGATGTGCCTCTGCCCCAGGTATTTGATTGTATGTATTTTGAGATTTGACTAGTGTCTGTTGATTATTGATGATGCTCTTACTTGCAGGATAATACTCCTTTGCTAAACAATCCCCCGCAACCTGAGGATGCTGGAATACTCGACGAGCCTGACGCGGTTGATGTTGGTTCTGTGCCCGCGGATGATGGGGGTGCTTCGGGTGCTGATGCTGGCGAGTCCGCGGGTGGAAAACCGTCAGCTGCGGATGACGGTGAGGACTCGAGTCCATTGCGTATCAAACGCAATCGTTCCTCGAGTGCGAGTGAACGTGATGCAGCGGGTGGTGGTGATGAATTGCCTCCAGTCGCGCCATCTGTTGTGCCGTGTCCTCCTTCGGCTGCTCCAAAGAAGCGCAAGTATGGGATGTTACTACGTCCGTGCCCCGCGCCTGCTGGGTTCGTATAACTTCTGCTGAATGATTTTGCTGTTGTTTTTGCTCCTGTTCTGATGATGTTTCTCTTGTAGCACTGCTGCTGTTCCGGCTTCTTCTTCTAAGAGTACTGCTGTTGTTTATCTTCGGTCAACCGATTCTGGCGTGGCGGCTAATCGGCCGAGTGACTCGGGTGCGGCGAATGATCGACCAGTTCCTTCGGCAACTCATGTAGCTTCAGGTGCAGGGACGACTCCTGCGACTGCTCCGTCCTGGGGATCTGCTGCTGCTACTGAGGGGATTTCTCCCCCAGACGCGAAAGCTGCGATTCCTGAGGAACACTATCTGGAACGGCAGGATCTCTCTGCTGAGGATAAGGCCAAGTTTTTTTATCGCATGGCTGAGCAGGTATGGAATTCCTTGTCCTTTCGAACTGTATCGGGGCGCGGCAGCGCTCCCGATGGGAGTAGCCCCCGAGGCTGCGAGCAATCACTTGTGATTGGTTGCGGTCGTAGATTTGTCTTTCTCTTTCTTTGATCTTTGTGTAACATTGGGTGCACGGCAGTGCTCCCGATGGGAGTAGCCCCCGAGTCTGCGAGCAATCACTTGTGGTTGGTTGCAGTCTTTGGACTTGATCTTCTGGCTTTGACTTGTGCATATTATTTGAATTCAGCCTTTGTTCCGGATATGCGAGCGTGTGCTGATCGACGTTGATCGGTGGCGACGTGCTCATGACTCGGCCCAGGGGAGCTTGACCACCATGAGACGTAAGATGCCTTTTCCTTCTTTGGTCTTTGTTCCGCTGCTGGTTGGTTGCCTAACTGATACCCTCTCCGTTGGTCGCAAGAAGGGTGCTGAGAAGCGGGCTGAGACTGCGGAAAAGGAACTCTCTGTGCTTCGGGCCGCTTTGGAGTCCAAGAAGAATGATCTGTAGGTGCAGCGTGGTGAGCTCGAGCGGTTGCAACGGGTGGAGGAGCAGTTCCTGCGGGTGGAAAGGGTTGAGTGCGAGCGCCTGCGTGACTTGGCGAGTTCTTTGGCGGGTAAGGAGACTATTCCTTTTCTTTTCTTATGGATTTGTTCTTATCTTGAATTTGTAAATACTGAATTTTCCTTCTTGGTGCAGGCTCCATGGGTGTTGAGGCGGTGGAGGCAACTGCAACGGGATCGAGCACTCTTTGTGGCGCTGTGGATGCTGTGTCAGGTGCTGCTAGATCCATGAGGGATGTCTGTGCTCGGGCTTCGACTCTTCTAAAGCTTCTTCATGAACATATGTTCCCAGATGAGGAGAAGAGGACAGAGGGTCTCGACTCGCAGGTTTCTGCATTCGGACCGGACGGCGATCAGTTGGAGGGCTTGGTTCGTGAGAACGTGGTGAGTGGGCTTGCCACGTCTTTTTTTGTTCTTCAGGGGCATGGTGTTCCTATTGAGGATTCCATGGTGGTATAGCCTGCCTCAGTATACAGACGAGCAGAGTGCTCGGGCCACTCGTCTTGCCCGCCAGCTACAACTGGTTGTGGAGGCTGATGTCCATAATTCTCAGGGCGAGGAGTAGGGGGAACTTGCTTTTGGTGCTTTGTCTTGGAACTTTAAGTTGTAATGTGCCTCCTGTGGGATGGTGGATCTTTTAATTGGTGAAACTGCTTTGTCCTTTTTTGTACTGCTTGTTGTCCCTTTTTCTTTGACTTGTTATCCTTTGTGGTAGGCCACCCCGGGCGTTTATCGGGCTTGGAATTTGCTTAAGGAGGATGCTCGCGAGGGTGCCTATGAGTCTGTTTGTTTGAGGCTAAAAGAGGCCGAGTGTGAGGTTGTTCGTCTCAAGGGTGTTTTCGCCGTCCATCATTCAAAACGTGAGCGTACTGAAGCTGTTCTGGAAAGCCTGGCAGCTTGGGTGGTAAATTTGTCTAATCTTCTGAAGGGTGAGTTTGTCTTTCTTCGACTGCTCGACTGTGCGAGGTCTTTTCCTTGTGCTTGCTGCAGATCTTTGCTCTTCTTTACGAAGTGCTGGCTGGGCGATCTCGTGAGGAGGAGGAGGTCGTACAGTCGGAGTTGTTACGGTTGGATGACCCAATCGTGTAGGCAAACAATCCTTTTTGGATGGATAGGACGCATGCTCGAGTGTTAGCCATTCTTCGGCTGCGGGTTGAAAGGGTGTCCCGAGCTCTTGAGTACTGTTGCGGGGTACTTGGTGGGATCTTCTCTGAGTTTTATATACTGACTCTTGTTCGATCATCACTTGAGAGGCTTTGTCGATTTTTCTCTCAGCCCGCGGATCTTCGCCGCGTAGTTAATCCCCAGATTCATGCAGGGGCTCGCTGTGCTTTCGCCTTTATCCATAGTCATTGGCCTGGGGTGGATATTATGCTGGCGGCTCAAGGTCCTCCTGGTGGTCGAGATCAGCCAATAGAAGATCATTACGCCGTAGAGGAAAAGCCTGCGAGCCAGGTTGTGAAGTGGGTTTGCACGGAGAATGACCGTCTTCTGGGTGCTCTGTGCAAAGTGAAGTCGGAGCGTGGAGATTAGAAATTGCTTGACTTTTGTAGGTTCTCCTTTGTACAGCTGTTGTCTTCGTGGGATTTCTTCTTGTGGACGGCATTTGCTGCAGTTGTGGTGGAATCCCCTTGCATTTTTGTTGTTTATGTTTTACCGAGCCGTTGCTATGTTCGGAAACTGAGTCATGTAGATGGGTATCGTCCTAAGGGGCTGCAAATGTGAGCGAGCCCCCGAGTGCTTACTTTTGCGGTCGCGTACTGATACGTCCCAAACGTATCAATAATTTCTGCTTGCTCCATGCATATTTTGTGTGACTTTGCCATGTTTTTCTTGAACTTTAATACACTTTTGAGCATATTTGGACTAATCTATTAACCCAGTGCACCCAGCTGCCAGTTGCTATTTTCTGCTGTTTTTGTATTTCAGGTTTTCCGGCCATTAAAAGTGCTCCAAAAAATCCGGAAAAATCAGATAAAAAATCAGCGACCTGGAAGCTTCCGGAATCACCAAGGTAGCAGAGGGGGGCCACCACCTGGAGGCCAGGAGGGTCCCTGGCGCGGCCCCACCTTAGGCCACGCCAGGAGGCCTCCTGGCTGCATGGTGGGTCCCCTCGACACCCCCCTCCGCCTATATTTAGCCCTCGGGGTGGAAACACCTAATATCGATCTCTTTTCCGCGAACTCGCCTCTGTACC
This sequence comes from Bromus sterilis, assembly GCA_950022295.1. Lineage (NCBI taxonomy): Eukaryota > Viridiplantae > Streptophyta > Magnoliopsida > Poales > Poaceae > Bromus > Bromus sterilis. The sequence goes on from OX465599.1 coordinate 217,218,240, forward strand.
ACTGCCACCGCCATTTCTAGATCGGGGCTGCCTGGAGAAGCTGCCCCGGCACCCTGTCGGGAGGAGGAACCCCCTCCGGGAGACCATCCATAGCCATGGACGCCTCCCGGATGTACCGTGAGTAGTCCCCCTTGGACCATGGGTCCGTGACCAGTACCTATGTGATGTACCTCTCCCCTCTTTGTGCTTCCACTTTCGAGACCTCGTGAGCTGCCTCACATGATCGAAGCACTTTTGTAATTTCTGTTGTTTCTATGCTGCGTTTGCTGGGATCTGATGGATTATGAGACTATGTTCAGATTGTGATGAGTAATATATTTGGTTCTTCTCTTTTATATTTTGTTCTTGAGTAAATTCTTGCATGTTCTCCGTTGCAGTATTTTTCTTTGGCCAAGTAGTTTTCTTGCAACTCCAAGAGGGAGCGTTATGCTTGATTGTGGGTTCAGCCCCTTGATGTCTAGCTTGAGTGACAGAAACATGAGACTAGGGGATGTGTTGTTGCCACCAGGGATAAAACAACAGTGCTTGTACCCGCGGGTGCAAGGATTGTTTACTTTACGCAAAGTTCTTTTAATGTAGTTGTCTGTTGCTTTGAGTTTACACTTTGGGTGGGATTCGCAACTTAATACCAGCGAGATGTTCTGGATAGATATCTCAACGTGGATGATTCGTAGTAGATGCAGTTGGATTTCGGTCTACTTACCTTGGAGTACTACCCATTGCTTTTGAGCCCTTCCTTTCTTTGCAGCATAGTTAGCATTGCGATGCCTTCATAATTCTGTCAATTTCCCAGCTGTGATTTGTTTACCTCGCTAGCACTTTTATCGTCTTTTGGGAGAGAGACATCACTAGTGAAAATCACGAGACCCCGGTCCATCTTCACATCACTGTTTACACGCTTAATTTACTTTCGGTCTATACTTTCAGTTGCCACTATTATTATCTCTTGCGTTGATCTTTTGTAAATAGCAAGGCCTGAGGAATTGACAACTCCTCTATACTCGTTGGGAGCAAAGTTATTTGTTTATGTGTCCAGGTCATGTCAACTCCCTAGCCAGAAGCTAATTTCTAGCGCCGTTGGCACCTTCTTGTATTTCTGCGAATCCTACTAGAGACAAACCTTGGTATCTTCACCGAGGGAAATTTGCTGCTACGCTACATCTCACCTTCCACTTGGGGTAACCAACGAGGAGTGAGAGAACTATCCTCACCGTATCAAGCTAATTTCTGGCGCCGTTGCCGGGGACTCAAGTCTACAAGATAGGGGAGTTGCACACTATATTTTATCTTTGCTTTTTAGTCTTGTTAGTTTACCTTTCAGTTTTTAATTTTGTGTCCCTTATCAAAAATACCAAAAATACTTGCTGCTACTATGGGTTCCAATGAAAACACCAAGTTGTGTGACTTCACTAGTCACAACAACAGTGACTTTATATGCACTCCTATTGCTCCACCTGCCACTTTAGCACCTTCTTATGAAATTAAACCTGCTCTGCTTAATCTTGTTATGAAAGATCAATTCTCAGGTGCTAGAGAGGACGTTGCCTTGCACTTAAACAATTTTATCGAGCTCTGTGATATGCAAAAGTACAAGGAAGTGGATGGAGACATCGTCAAGATGAAGCTTTTTCCTTTCTCTCTGAGAGGAAGAGCCAAGTAGTGGCTGCAATCCTTACCCAAGAATAGTATCGATTCTTGGAGCAAATGCAAAGATGCTTTTATAGGGAAGTATTATCCCCTGCTAAAATTATTCAATTGAGGAGTAACATTGTGAATTTCAGGCAATTGGATAATGAACACGTTGCCCAGGCATGGGAACGTATGAAGACGCTTGTCAAGAACTGCCCCACACATGCACTGACTACCTGGATGGTTATCCATACTTTTTATGCAGGCTTGAACTTTACCTCGCGGAACCTGTTAGATTCGGCCGCGGGAGGAACTTTTATGTCAACCACACTTGGTGCTACCACAAAGCTACTTGATGAGATGATGTTGAACTACTCTCAATGGCACACCGAAAGATCTCCAACTTGTAAGAAGGTAAATTCTGTCGAGGAGATCTCCTCTCTAAATGAAAAGGTTGACCTTATCATGTCTCTACTTACCAAGCAAGCTCCTATTGATCCTCAAGATGTTCCTTTAAATTCTTTGGTTGCTCAAGAGCAAGTAGATGTGAATTTTGTCTCTAGAAACAACTTCAACAATAATCCTTATAGGAGTAATTTTGGTAGCAACAATCCTAGGCCTTTCCCATCCAACAACTATGGTAACGGTAATAGCAACTCCTACAGCCAGAATTATAGGGAAATAGACGTACCCAGCTATGAGAAACTTATAGAAATAGAAAAATCCACCAAAAGCTATATGCACACACAGTTTGAACAAAATAAGGCCTTTTCCAAACAGTTAAATGAGCACTCCTTTATCCTGCAAAACATTAGCAAACAACTTGAGAGCCTGAATAGTGACATTTCCATCCTCCAAACTAGACTCACTGCCATTGAGACCTATGTTTCAAACATGTCTCACACCCAATCTACCTTGATAAACCAGATGGCAGCCAAACCAGAAGTCATTCCCAAGGTATAAGAGAGAGTTGAGAGCCTTCCTACATACCACACAGTAGCTACTATCCAAATAGTTGAGGATGTCCAAACAGTTAGCGCCCATCACACCCCTAGTCCCACTGGACCTACCAATGGTGATGCTACCAACTCAACCATAGATGAAGAAACCTCTATGAACAAAGAGGCTTTCAAACAAGTGAGCCTAAATGATATCACTACCTCCTTAATAGATAGTAGTGACCTAGACTTTGACAACTGCACTTTACCTGAAGTTATTGGTATTGGGTCTCGCAGCAGAAAACAATAATTTTTCTAACTAGCGTCGCCCTTAACCCAAGATATATCTAGCTGTAATGCTGTAACGGAAAGACTTGCGGAAACATACCTCGGGGTGTAGTCCGTTGCGCGGGAAACGTTCCCGCAAATGTGGTTGATGAAGCCGTAAACCTTTCATAGCCCCCTGGCTGTGTTAGCACCCTGTTGTGTGGTAGTGCCGCACATGCAGCACCTCGTAGTACTCGCACACGTACGGACTCGATGACGACCTCCGTTCTCCGATCCAGCGAAGGTGGCGGAAGTAGACCTCCCAGAACCGGAGTTTCGGCAGCATGACGGCGTCCGCGTAGCAGAGAAGCCTCAATCCCAGCACAGGTTCCAGACAAGGGGACCCCGGCTTGAGAGATACGAGAGAGGGGAGAAGACCGGTGAAAACCGATCTCAATTCGGAGTAATATTGAATTCTCTGCGAATTTTTCTTTGTTCAAGAAGTGCACCCCTGCCCATCTTTATATAGGCAGACGGAAGGAGTCAACCCCCCTTCCCTTGGCAATGTGGAACTAATTCCTTGCCAAGGGGGTAGGGTGCGGCTAGGAGGAGAGGGGGAAGTGTGGCGCCACCCACATGGGCCCCAAGGCCCATGCCCCCCCTTTTTTTCTTTTCCTTTTCCCTTTTATTTTCCTCCTTCCCCTAATGGGCTTCTTTCACAAATAAGGCCCATTGCACTTTTTAATCTGAAATAAATTATTATTAATTATTAATTCACTTAATTAATAAATAATACATATTATTTCATCTCCCGATGATCCGGAACTCCTTCCAGCTCACTCCGAACGTCCTTCGGACCAACACGGAACTTTTCCGGTACGTCTTTCTCTCTTCTCCGGTAACTCCGATAGTTCCGAAAAGGTCTCCGATATTCATCGAGCCCTTAAGTTTGTTACCCTACGGTCCGAGAACACTCCAGTCATGACCGAGACAAAGGCTACGACCAATGATCAATAGCGGGACCTGGATGCCCATAATGACCCCTGTGCATTCTGGAAGTAACCGATTGAACCGTACACGTTGTATACCATTCCCTTTGTTATGCGATAATAGATTGGTCCAAGGTTCAATCAACTGCATCCAATGTATTAGTTCTATCTTGTTACTGACAAATCTTATTCACTCATTCCGTGATATTCATCCTTGTGACCTAGTCACACGCTACGCAGCTTTATGGATGCAATCTTACCGAGTTGGCCATGAAGTATCTTTCCATTATATGGATTGAAAAATCCCGCTCTTGAATCAACACTCCTCAACATATCCCATCTGACAGCCCAAGATACACCTTTATGGTCACCATGTTTCAGTGTGACGGTTAATGCACTCAAAGCATCCTCAGAAGATAGCAATTATGTGTGATCTCACGGTCAAAGGAATAGGCTACTACGTTCTGTAATTACAACACTGAACTTTTACAATTTGATCATGTTGTAATGCTTCCATTGGGTAATGTTCATCACGTCATTCATTCAATGAGGTGACCTTACCGTCAATGGACTTGATTGTCCATGATCGTGAAACTACAATCATCAGTTGATGATAAACCAGTCATCATGAGAGGCTGACTAGGAACTCTGGTTGTTTCTATACCACACCTGTATCATTGTTTCACTGACACAGTTCCAGCACAGTATGAAACTGGTCATGAACTTATTTAGATATATTGGAATAATCATATATTATTTGCCTCTAGAGCATATATCCAACAGTCTCCCACTTTCACTAGATAGCAAATAATCTAGCTGCATATTTTCTCGATCATAATCATCTTATCATATAAGTGTTTATTGATCATGCTTGCTCATGGAAGAGGTTTCGTCAATGATCTGTACCCGTTCAGATTCGTATGTTCCTTTGCAACAGGTATTGGTCAACTTGCTTGATATACCCTTCATTATCTAATAATGCTTGAATTATAAGTTTGGCGGGAGAGTGAGACTTCTTATTTTATAGTATTCTCTAATAACAAAATGGTTTTAGTCCCTAGGACTCCCATAGTCATGTATACTGAAAATACACTCAGCCAGAAGTCTAAACTTCTTACGCTAAACTTTATTCAACCTTCTACTTCCTTAAGTAGATATTTATATTTTGTAGAGTTTTGGTTCGTGAAATTATAGCTCACATTTCCTTTCTATTCCTTTTGGTGATATCTCTAATTCATATAGACCCATAATAAGGCTTGCAATCGTAATCCAGTATTACATTCAAGTATATTATCTTTTCTATCATTTAGAGTATTGTCCTCAGTTTCTCTTCAGATACTGAATGCTTGGACTTTGCTCAGGTTCTGTGTTTTGCCAACCAAGCAAATCGGAACCTGTTCTTCTTCTAAGAACTTTTGAGTCATTCTTTTTGTGGATTCACAACTTCTGATTTATGGTAGAATCATATGTCAAAGGTCATCTAGGATCACATGTCTTGAGACAAAGTGCATCCCTATTCTTCCATTAAAACATTATTTTTGTGATATTAAGGTTTTACATCCTTTATATAATTCCTAGCCACAAGAACCTTTTCTTGTTTAGGATATCATTCCAATCCTTTTGATGTTCATTACACGTGTCCTAATCTATCCTTATAGATTTTAGTGTGTGACACATCTGTATTTCGTTCATATAAGATTCTCGTAATCCTTTCATCTTATTAGCCTTAATCTCCATGTATATCAACGTATATATATGAAATTGACATTGTGCTCCCACTCAAATATATCTGACATATATCTGTAAGTAAGCTTTTATTAAGTTTCTATTCTAATTATGTCAGACATAATAATATTTCTCCCAAAGCTCCCACTCAGAAAATGCTCTCTGCATTCCAAGTTTTCAGGAAGTCTCCAAAGCTCCTACTCAATTTCATGAAATTGCAGTCCATCTCAATATTTTGATTACTTCAAAATCACTTGATCAAATCAAGGTTGAGAGTTTCTGCCTTGAGGTACTATGGTCCATCTTATCAAAACATTCTTTCATTATGCCAATTGCTACTTCTCTTCAAATTCCAAATTTGAATGTGATGCAATTTCAAGCTATGGTCCCTTCATAGTGTTCGTGAATGAAATACCCATATTGATTTAGCATTACTACGCTTCCGTAGTCAATCATTATTGAATTTAGCCATAACATCTTTTATGTGCCAAATCATGCCTTTATGTGTTGCATCATTCTTAATAACTTCCTGGTTATTCGGAATGTGAAATAACTACTTTATTTCATAGGATGTGAGTCATCCCATATGCAACTCAATATGATTTCATTTCTCCTCGTTTCCTAGGTAACCATCAATCCTTCGTAATTTATGAGTAGTGTCCCTTTTGTTTCACTTAAGAAGACTCATGATAATTGTTCTGTATGGAACGTATTCATGACAATTTTCTTATTTTTAAACTAAGGCTTTAACTAATATACCATGATCATCATCAATAGCATGTTTCCTCTTCTCATGGAGTCATTTCAGCGGAACGTTTTACGTTGCGTTACTCTGTTATCTGGAGGCAGGGTCAATCACCCTGGTCAAAGAATTCACTTTTCTCCCATTGGTTTATTCCTTGAGAACCATCTTCTCATTCACCAATTCAAGCAATACAAGTTTTGCTATTTGGGAAGGTGTGTTTTACAATTTCTCACAACTCTAATACAAAGAAAGTAATATCATATAAAACTTCTAGAAACTTTCTAACACCATCATCATATGGAGTCATCAGATTCATTAAATTCAGAATGGTTTCCTTATTTCATGAAGTGGGTGTTTTAACTTAATAAATTATAACAACTGTGTTCATTCAAAATAGCATTAGCGTAAGGGGAATGTATTTAGAACATACTACATTTTAGTATGACTACGAATGGTTCAGGTTCTTGAGCACTTTAAACTTCCATCGTAATTTGTGGCATTATTTCCACAAGTCTCCCATTTATGTCAACTATAATACTCATCACTTTGATCACATCATGGTGATTTGATTTCTTATATCCAATTTCACTGTGATTCCGTAATCTTAGATTTATGATCTTAATTGAATGTCTTGTTCAATTAATCATGTGAAGCATCTTTAATGATTATTCATGCGCTTGGTTAATACATCATTTATGTACAATGTTTGGCGCAAGTTATACTTTGATAGAACTCTGTCAATAGCCATCTTGGTTGATAATAAATTCATGAGTTAATAGATCGAGTATCTAATGACTTCATCATTTATGAATTCATCTCATGCATTTAGTATAGTTATGACTTTTGACCTTATTGTTATTCATAATAACTTAATCATTAAACATTGAATATCACTTGACAATTATGGTGTTTTATAAATGCTTCTATCATATTATAAACTCAATTGCAATGATAGTATAATCACACTTTATTCATCAAACTAGAACAACTGACTTGTCTCAAAACATGAATAACTTTGTCTTGCGAGATGCAAAACATATCACTAAGTATTCATACTTAATCGATTACAAAAGATTTATCTAATACTCTAAGTATAATTCTATGATAGATGTCTTGGTGAAATCTTGGTGGCCATCAACTGTCTTGGTTGCCATCAATCCTGGACCGCACCTCTTCCCGTCCATGCAACGGCAGGCCCTGTTTTCATAAAACAGAACAAGTATCAAATACTTATTAAACTGCAAATGTTGTATAAGGGAACAAACATTTATAACGAGTATATCAAATATATACCTTCTCCATCAAAAATTTCTCCTTCAATGGGTGCAACCTTTGCATAAAGAAGATTAGTCATGAAATCCTGGAGATGCATGTTATGTCCTCTCCCGACATAGCCATGGACATAATCTTGATAACTCGGTGGAAGCGAATGTAGCACCGTGTTTATCGCAAACACCTCTGTGGTAGATTCATTTGTTGTCCAGTAGGCAACGTCTTCCACAAGGCTCAGATACATCCTATGCATCTTGTCTAGGTGGTCTCTCAGGCAGGTATGCTCTTCCATCTTTGTAGAAAGAAACTGTTTTTCTAACTCAAATCTGGCCACTCTGAACTGACGTATAAACAATGACTTTAGCGTGTCTATCATGTCATAAGCACTAGTTTCCCTAAAAATATTTCTCAACTCATTTGACATGGAGTGTTCCATAACATTCTTCACCACAAAGTATTTCTGCCGACGAACATAGTAATCCATCATTTCTTGTTCATCTCCATTCTTATCCAGAGGATCTCCCACATGGCTTTCTATTATGAACAAGATGTTTACTCTCTTGAGTGAAGTCCTAAAGCGTAGACACCAATCAACGAAGTTTGACCAATTTACTTTAAGTCTATCACCACCCATGAAAGATAGCAATTCACGATGTTCATTTGGATTCATTTTCTACAAAATATTTGCAAGGAAAAAAATTAAGACTAGTTCATAACAATGAGTTCATAATAATCATATTATAGATGAGCTCACACTAAAACAATCATCCCTAAGAAGTTTTAGTGATTACATGATCCAGATTCACTATCCGTCCTCGAATATCACAATGGCCGACGGATTAGTTTCAAAGGTAGACAACTAGTTTGTGCGATCACATCCTATATGTGACTCATACTCCATCTTTCGATCTCTATTATTCCGAGGCCATATCTACATATGCTAGGCTCGCCAAATTGACCTTAGTGTTATATGTTGCTTAGCAAGGCCATATCGACATATGCTAGGCTTGCCAGGCCCAACCTCATGCGAACTCTAATGTATGTATGACACCCGATCGTCACGGCCTTCCTATCACAAAGAGAACCTTCCAGGTGGTGCACACTTCGGTAGAATACTTATGTTTGGCATTTTATAAGGGATCATATTATTTTATGCTACCGTCGTGTATCCTATACTAGCATGTTTTAAGATGTATGATCATGGTGGCACTAAGTCTACAATGTCTCCATTTAAGTTTGTTTCATCATGATGAACGTTTACTACTTTCTAGTAACACATAGCAAAGCTATCACTACATCAAGATTAAGCAAACAACAATAGCCCCCTCTGCAATATAAAGTTAGATGCCTCTATTTTGTATATTGCATGTTTTACGTGGCTCCTAGGGTTTTGCATAGATCAACCGTTTCTACAAACATTGAACCACAACGCTTATTATTGATTGTCTCTATTACACCCCGTACGGGGCCCTCCGTTGCAAATGCCATATCCACTAAAGTAAGAGAGAAAGACACCCCCAGAGCCACTTTATACGGTACAAGTTGTATGTCAAGCAGGGAACCAGTCTCGCGTAAGCGTACGCGTAAGGTCGGTCGGGGGCCGCTTCATCAAACAATGCCACAGATATAACAAGTACACGTGAGAGGGTAACAATCGTAGAATGAACGCCCACATCCCCGATGTGTTCTAACCGTACAGCAATACGAAGCATAGATCTAGCTCATGATACCACTATTGGGTCTCGCAGCAGAAAACAATAATTTTTCTAACTAGCGTCGCCCTTAACCCAAGATCTATCTAGCTATAATGCTGTAACGGAAAGACTTGCGGAAACATACCTCGGGGTGTAGTCCGTTGCGCGGGAAACGTTCCCGCAAACGTGGTTGATGAAGCCGTAAACCTTTCACAGCCCCCTGGCTGTGTTAGCACCTTGTTGGGTGGTAGTGCCGCACGTGCAGCACCTCGTAGTACTCGCACACGTACGGACTCGATGACGACCTCCATTCTCCAATCCAACGAAGGTGGCGGAAGTAGACCTCCCGGAACCGGAGTCTCGGCAGCACGACGGCGTCCGCGTAGCAGAGAAGCCTCAATCCCAGCACAGGCTCCAAACAAGGGGACCCCGGCTTGAGAGAGACGAGAGAGGGGAGAAGACTGGTGAAAACCGATCTCAATTCGGAGTAATATTGAATTCTCTGCGAATTTTTCTGTGTTCAAGAAGTGCACCCCTGCCCATCTTTATATAGGCAGACGGAAGGAGTCAACCCCCCTTCCCTTGGCAATGTGGGACTAATCCCTTGCCAAGGGGGGAGGGTGCGGCTAGGAGGAGGGGGGGAAGTGGGGCGCCACCCACATGGGCCCCAAGGCCCATAGCGCCCCCCATTTTTTCTTTTCCTTTTCCCTTTTATTTTCCTCCTTCCCCTAATGGGCTTCTTTCACAAATAAGGCCCATTGCACTTTTTAATCTGAAATAAATTATTATTAATTATTAATTCACTTAATTAATAAATAATACATATTATTTAATCTCTCGATGATCCGGAACTCCTTCCAGCTCACTCCGAACGTCCTTCGGACCAACACGGAACTTTTCCGGTACATCTTTCTCTCTTCTTCGGTAACTCCGATAGTTCCGAAAAGGACTCCGATATTCATCGAGCCCTTAAGTGTGTTACCCTACGGTCCGAGAACACTCCAGTCATGACCGAGACAAAGGCTACGGCCAATGATCAATAGTGGGACCTAGATGCCCATAATGACCCATGTGCATTCCGGAAGTAACCGATTGAACCGTACACGTTGTATACCATTCCCTTTGTCATGCGATACTAGATTAGTCCAAGATTCGATCAACTGCATCCAATTCATTAGTTCTATCTTGTTACTGACAAATCTTATTCACTCGTTCCGTGATATTCATCCTTGTGACCTAGTCACACGCTGCGCAGATTTATGGATGCAATCTCACCGAGTTGGCCATGAAGTATCTTTCCATTATATGGATTGACAAATCCCTCTCTTGAATCAACACTCCTCAACATATCCCATCGGATAGCCCAAGATACACCTTTATGGTCACCATGTTTCAGTGTGACGGTTAAGTCACAGGCTAATACGTTCTATAATTACAACACTGAACTTTTACAATTTGATCATGTTGCAATGCTTGCATTGGGTAATGTTCATCACGTCATTCATTCAATGAGGTGACCTTACCGTCAATTGACTTGATTGTCCATGATCGTGAAACCACAATCATCAGTTGACGATAAACCAGTCATCATGAGAGGCTGACTAGGAACTCTGGTTGTTTCTATACCACACATGTATCATTGTTTCACTGATACAGTTCCAGCACAGTATGAAATTGGTCATAACTTATTTAGATATATTGGAATAATCATATATTATTTGCCTTTAGAGCATGTATCCAACAGTTGGTTTCCTACACAAGATGTCTAGAGACCCCCACACTAGCAAACTTAATCTTGCCTTCACAGAGCATATCACCAATGCTCTAATCAAAGTTAGGGAGGAGAAGCTTAGACTAGAAGCCTCCATACCTAGGAAGCTAGAAGATGGTTGGGATCCTATGATAAAAATCAAATTGAATAACTTCTCTTGTTATGCTCTTTGTGATGTTGGAGAAGGTACCTTTGTTATGCCCAAAAGAATGTATGATATGCTTGAATTGAAACCTTTTGATCCCTGTCCTTTTGGTGTTCGTCTTGTTGATTCTTCCGTAAATAAACCTTTGGGGAAGATCGACGATGTTCTTATCATTGTCAATGAAAATTATGTTCCCGTTGATTTCACTATCATGGACATTGAATGTGAACCTTCTTGTCCAATTATTTTGGGACGTCCTTTTCTTCGCACCGTGGGTGCTGTTATTGATATGAAAGAAGGGATTATAAAATTCCAATTCCCTCTCAAGAAAGGGATGGAACACTCCCCTAGGAAAAAGATTAAGTTGCCTTTTGAGTCTGTCACACGGGCTAGTTATTTTCTTGAAAAGACTTGATCTATTTTCATTAAGCCTAGCTAATGGCTTTAAAGAAGCGCTTTCGGGAGGTAGCCCGCAACGAATTTAGGTTTTTGTTTTTGTTTTTCTTCTATTTTTAGTGGTATTGATGATTGTTACTACTGTATCAACATCATTGTATCTTTACTTTTCAAGATTTGTCCCTTTTATAGCCTCATACGACAAGGGAAGTGAAAGTTGTGACATGCTGTCCAGAAAACAGATTCTGTCCTCATGACTAGAAAAATCAGAGAAAAATCCCAGTTCATATTTTTGAGCTGAATTTTTTACACAGAGTGCTCTATACAACTACGAAACTTTTGTATGTTCTGAGTTTTTTTATTTGAGTTGCATAATACCCCTAAAAAATTCGTTTTTCCCTGCTGGTCTGTTTTTCACAGATTCTGTCCTGTTTTGCCTTCTCTTCGTTTTGCAAACCTTAAGCTTGCTTTTTCTTTGCAAAAACTTGTTGGCAATCTTGAGAAACAGTATCTCTTCAAGGTTATCTTTATTTTCAATAGAGAAAAACATTATTTTAGTAGGGCACTAACCTCTCTAATCAGTCTACAATGAGTTATGTATGAAGGGAGTTTTGAAGTGCGCGATGGAAGATGATGAAAGAAGATCTTGGAGTGTCAAACGCTCAAGCTTGGGGATGCCCATGTGCACCCCCAATAAATATTCAAGGAGACTCAAGCGTCTAAGCTTGGGGATGTCCCCGTGCATCTCCTTCTTCATCAACAATTATCAGTTCATCCCCCGTTGCACTATATTTTTAGCACTTCATGCGTTATGTGCTATGCTTGGAGCGTCTCGCTCTTTACTTTTCTTAGGTTTGTTTTTGCTTTGTTTGCTGTTCATAACAAGTTAGACCCCAGCTTACTCTTTTGTGTGGGAGAGATACACTCTACGCTTGAACTAGAACTCCTCATAGGATTTGCATGCTTATTCTTTTAGCTGTGAGTTGTCCTTTTTCTTTTCTTAGCTGCTGCTCTGTTTAGTTGTAGTGCTTTAGTTTTTCTAGAGCTTTTCTTTGTTTTAGGTTGAACTTTCTATAGGTTGCATGTTTTATCTTGTTAGAGAGTTTGCCTGTTGCACATAGTTTTGTGTCTTGACTAGAAGTAGGTAGTTGAAGTTGCTATTCTCTTTGTAGTAGTAACTTGCAATAGTTTTGAGGTATTGACTAGAGTAATGTTTGAACTTTTGGTGTCAAGAGCTCGAGCCTATTAGTGATAGATGTCGTATTTTGGGAAATCCGTGTGATTTTCGAAAACCAAAAACCCCTGTTGAGAACTCTAGCTACTAGATGGATCACTAACCTTTGGAGGGTTCGAATATTAGAGTACACTCACGTACCATGAGTCGAGGATGCGCAAGGATAACCAAACCCCCATACACTCCTCCTCGGGGTACCTGTCTATTTGTGAACCTCCTGATTAGATTGAGATTTACCGATAATAAGTGCATGAGTTCTTCGGACTAATGTGAGTATTCGAAAGTTGACACTTCCACCCACCTATACTTTTTCTAGCCTCTTCGGTACCGTGCATTGCCCTTTCTCACCTTGAGAGTTGGCGCATACTTCGCCGGTGCATCCAAACCCTTGGCACGATACGCTCTGTCATCATAAGCCTCCTTATATCTTTCCTCAAAACAGCCACCATACCTACCTACAAGGCATTTCCATAGCCTTTCCGAGATACATTGCCATGCAACATCAACCTTCTCATGAATTGATCCTCATGTCATACATGCTACTTGCCTTATCGATGAGCTGCATGCTAGTTGCGCCTTGCCCTAATCATTGCTACATGACGCGCTAGTATCATTGCATATCCTGCTATCCTGGCAGAGGCATACATTTGCATCATGATAGTTATATCTTCTTTATGTGAGTACCTTTGTAAAGTGTGAAAGATCTCCTATATTCCTGTAAAATATAGAGTGTTGCCCCTAAAGTGAGGAAAAGATCCCAAAGAGACAAAATCAAAAGATCCCAAAGAGGAAAAATGAGAGTTAAATAGAAAGAGCCATTGAGGCCACCAAAAAAAGAGAAAAAAAGAGAAAAAGAAAAATAAAAAGAGAGAAGGGGGCACACTACTATTCCTTTTGAGAGATCCGCACTAGTACTTCATCCTCTATCCCTTGTACTCCATAGAGATCATCATCATGCATATAGCTATGTGGGGACCTTCACACTATAAAACTTGGCTTGTATATTCCAATGATGAGCCTCCTCAAACGAGCTCTAGGTCTTCTTGAGCAAGAAAGTTAGATGCACCCCCACTAGTTTCCTTGGAGAGATTTTAGCTCACATGTGCATCCGTTGCATGGAAATCCCTACTCCTCACATCATATCTATCATATGGCCTTCTCTCGCCTATGATTGTCCTCATTGTTGTGAGCCTTTCACACCTTTTTGTCTTCCTTCTCCACCTTCTTTCTGTTTTTCCTTTTAGGTGTCAACTTTCTTGCTCACGCTCATCCATTGCATGAGTTCTCAAAATATCGAAAGGGAGTGGATCAGTTTGACTTGTACCTGGCTAGTGGTCTGGGGACGAGTCAAGATAAGAATCCAAAGGAGAACAAGTGTGAAACTTTAGTAGATATTTGTTCTCAACAACCTTTTTTTTCTCTTTTTCCCAGTCCCCTGCTTGCACGCAAACACCATCTGGAGACATTTGAGTCACGGACAGCGAGAGCTCTTGCACCTTTTGTTCTTTTGTTAATTGTGTCAATGCTAATATAGACTCTTGCTTGTTAAGACTTGAATTGAATTGCATGCTTTGATTGTGAAACGACCCAATTCACACAGAATTGAAGTCTCTGTGCTCAAGTGCGAGTCCCTGGATCGAACTCGCTGGCACACACAGTATTATAGATGTATACCAAAGTACAATTGCATCATTATTACAACATATGATCCAGAGTAAAATAAATAACAAGTTGCATAGCTCAAGGCTAGCTTATTCAATATAAATATAGCGGAAGCAAAAGCAAGTAACGTGGAGTCCATCAACAGCCACATGCGAACATGCTGAGTGTAGACTCGCAACCCCTAACGCACCTTACTGATCGTCTGAAAAACCTGCAACACCGAAGGTTACAGCCCGACAACGGGTCAGTACATCTGATTTGTATGGCAAGTGAAACGGAAAATTTATATAAAGGACCTACAACTACATGCAAGGTAAGTCAAAGGAAAGGCTTATGGTTTAGTTTTGCAGAAAGCCAATTTTCTCCTGAACTAAACTAGTCAAAATTTTAAGTTGAACTTACTACTTAAGAACGAACTGGGCACACCAGTTCCAACACCACACCCTTATTTAATCTTTCCCACTCAAATTATTATGGTGATTCATATGTCAAGATCCTCCAGTAACAGTAATGTCTAGTAGCTCAAGGATGTCCATAACCGGGGACACGGCTAATCATGATTAGTTTTTACTCTGCAGAGGTTAGTACACTTTCCCCGCTCGACTCAACCTGAAGATTGAGACGAAGTCTTTCAGAAGAGGTCACCTACACCCAACGGCAAGACGGTACCACCTATCACATCTACATCTGCTAGCTTTGTACGGGAGAGGCTTCCTACATCATACTCAACTAAGCCAGAGCCCATATGGCCAGCGGCTGTACATGTAAGCTTCTAGTCACCAAGTATGTCTGATCTTTTTGAGCCTGGATGGCGCCCACTTACGTTCAGAGGGTAGCACCATGACATACTTTCAACCACCAAACCAGCCATTAGGGGTACAACCTGGTCTCAACCTTAGATAAGGAACGAGCCCCCAGGAAGCACTCCCTGCCCGTCCAGAGATGATTTCTATTTATTAAACAGTTGCTACACCAATTATTAAATAGCTCACAAGAACTCCATGAATTTACACAACCCCAACCACGTCTACAAAGCATAGCAATAAAGCAACAACACGGCTAGGTTGATCTACGGTAGACAAGTCAAGACATGCGGCTATCCTAACTGGTTTTGCAGCAACAGAATAATAAACTACCTATCATGCAATAGGGTGATATTTCTTAACATAATGCATATAGAAAATATAGGTATGAGTATGGTCAAAGCATCACTTGCCTTCTTGCTGGTCCTGACGGTCACAATCCTCACAAAATCAGGGGGCACACTCTGGACAATCTATACGAGCAAACATAGCACCAATCAATCATATGTTCAATACAAATATGCTCACAATTTAATAAACATTCAAAGAACAGTAGAAAAACTTGCCTAACAGTAGCTAAACTTAAAGTACTTTTCAAAATAAAACCAACGCAAAAAGAAACGGCGCA
The DNA here is from genome assembly GCA_950022295.1 of Bromus sterilis. Lineage (NCBI taxonomy): Eukaryota > Viridiplantae > Streptophyta > Magnoliopsida > Poales > Poaceae > Bromus > Bromus sterilis. The sequence goes on from OX465599.1 coordinate 217,234,138, forward strand.
AACGGGCGCACCGGTAAAAAGTTACGGCTACCGGAAGTTCAAATTTGGATCAGCTTTGGATTCAAATTTGAAAACTTCAAACTTCTGTAACACTTGGTCTACTGGCTAGAAAATTTCTACACGGTCGCAACGCAACGGGAATCACTCGATTCCGAGTTACGGTTAAAAAGTAGTTGCAAAAACGGTATCGGGGTGACACCGGGGGGTACCGGGGTGCTCTACTGTAAAAAGGACCCGTACGTAAATAAAAAAATTCTGAAAAACGAGATCGGGTCCCTGGGCGGTTTGGATCCAGATCTAGGTTTTTTTTTCCAAAACGCAACAAAACTTTTTTTCCCTAGTCTTTTTCTCCACCACGCGCGGGACGCAGAGGAGGCCATGGACATGGCTTCGGCTCGGCTGGCCCGGGCACTCCGGCGAGGCCGGCGGCGGACGCGACAGGGCGGGGCAGCCAAGGCGCGGCGCGCGGGAGGTGGGGCGGCGCAGGGGCGCGCGGTGCGCGATGGCCATGGCGCGCGGGCGCGGGCACCGGGGCGGCGGCGGCGCTTCGGCCGGCTGCTCCGGCGAGCGGCGGTGGGCGGCGGCGGCGCTCCGGCCGGCTGCTCCGGCGAGCGGCGGCGGCGGTGGGCGGCGGGGACGCGCCGGGGGCGCGGGCGGCGGCGCGCGGGGTCGGGTGCAGGCGGCGGGGACGGCGGCTCCGGACCATACCTCGAAAATCGGCGAAAAACGCAGCTCCGGCGAACTTTCCGGCGAAGCTCCGGCGAGATTCCGGCGAACTCCGGCGATGTCGTCGTCGATGATGTCGGCGAAAGCGAGTCCCGCGGATTAGTTTAGGCTAACCTAAAAACGCTAAGAGAAAAATAATTTAGCCCTAATCGGGGCTATTTATAACCAGCCCCTAATCCCATTTTTTTAAATCCGAGATAAATTCAAAATCGGTCTGCGGAAAAAAAAACAGAACAGGCCCATTAGGCCCAAAACAATATTAGAAAAAACACGGAAATTTATTTTAAAATTCCTTCTTCGCCAATATTTTTAAAATAATAAAACTAAATTTTTGGCTTTACCAAAATATTAAAATAAAATAAAAACTTTGCAACTTATTTTTAAATATTTTAAAATACTTTTCTGGCATTTTAAAAATACCGAAACCTCCGAAAATTAATTTAAAAACTTTTCCGGAGCATAAATAAATTCCAAAAATAGTTTTAGAAAATATTTATAACTCCAAAGTAAAATTAAAAAGTCTCCCAAAAATATTTTAAACTATTCTTCAACAAATTAAAAATGGGGATAAGTCCTTTTATATCCTCTCCAGCGAACTGCCATGTGTTGAAAAATGTTTAAAAATATTTTAAAACTCCAGAAAAATGCGGAAGCAGCATGAGATGCATATGATGATCTATTAACATCCGAATTTAAAAAATTGGGATGTTACAAACCTACCCCCCTTAAGATGAATCTCGTCCTCGAGATTCGGGCTGGCTAGCAAAGAGATGCGGGTGGTCTTGCTTCAGATCTTCTTCACGCTCCCAAGTTGCTTCCTCTTCGGTGTGATGATCCCACTCAACCTTGCATAGTCTGATCGTCTTGGTGCGGGTAACTCTTTCGGCAGTCTCCAGAATCTTCACAGGTTTCTCCTCATAAGTCAGGTCGCTCTCCAACTGAATTGCCTCAAGTGGCACGGTATCTCTCAAAGGAATATCTGCCATCTCTGCATGACACTTCTTCAGCTGGGATACGTGAAACACATCATGAACTCCTGACAAAGCTTCTGGCAACTCCAACTAATAAGCTACCTCACCTCTGCGCTCCAAGATCTTGTAAGGCCCCACAAAACGTGGCGCTAACTTGCCCTTGATTCCAAACCTCTTGATTCCGTGAATTGGTGAAACTCTGAGATACGCACGGTCTCCAACCTCATAGGTTACATCCTTGCGCTTAGCATCTGCATAACTCTTCTGCCTGGACTGTGCTATCTTCAGTCTATCACGGATCAACTTGACTTTCTCCTCGGCATCTCTGATCAGGTCTGGTCCAAACAACTGACGCTCTCCTACCTCATCCCACATCAACGTTGTCCTGCACTTCCTGCCATACAGTAACTCGAATGGTGCCATCTGAAGACTAGCCTGGTAACTGTTGTTATATGAGAACTCAGCATACGGTAAGTTGTCATCCCAACTCGAACCATAATCCAACGCACAAGCTCTCAACATATCCTCCAAGATCTGATTGACTCTCTCGGTCTGCCCATCTGTCTGAGGATGGAACGTTGTACTGAACTCCAGCCTGGTGCCCAAGGTCTCATGCAACTGACGCCAAAACTTCGAAGTAAACTGAGTACCTCTATCAGACACAACCTTGCTTGGAACTCCATGCAAACACACGATCCTGGACATATAAATCTTGGCTAGCTTGGCACTGTTATAAGTTGTCTTCACTAGAATGAAGTGAGCAACCTTGGTCAAACGATCAACAATCACCCAAATAGAATCATATCCTGACCGAGTCCTGGGTAAACCAGTAATAAAGTCCATACCTATCTGATCCCACTTCCAATCTGGTATTGGCAAAGGCTGCAACAAACCTGCTGGCTTATGAAGCTCAGCCTTGACTCTCTGGCAAACATCACACACAGCAATAAACTGCGCTATCTCTCGCTTCAGGATAGGCCACCAAAATCTCTCCCTCAAATCCAAATACATCTTGGTATTCCCGGGATGAATAGAATAAGGTGAATCATGTGCCTTCTGAAGAATCAACTTCCTGATCTCTGCATCCTGCGGTACACAAATGCGCTTCTCAAACCAGATGGCTCCATGCTCATCCTCACGGAAACCTTCTGCTTTCCCTTTGGTCATATTCACCTTTATCTCATCAATTTCTGCATCACTCTTCTGAGCTTCTCTGATCCTTTCCAACAGATTTGGCTTCACTTCCAATGTTTCCACATATCCCTTAGGAACTATCTCCAACCTGAGATTCTTGAACTGCTCACATAACTCATGTGTCATATCCTCAACAGTAGCAACATTGATATGACTCTTACGGCTCAATGCATCAGCAACCACATTCGCTTTACCAGGATGATACTGCACATTCAAATCATAATCCTTAATAAGCTCCAGCCATCTACTCTGCCTGAGATTCAAATCCTTCTGAGTAAAGGTATACTTCAAACTCTTATGATCAGTAAAAACATCACAATGATTACCAACAAGATATTGCCTCCATGTCTTCAATGCATGAACAACTGCAGCTAACTCCAAATCATGGGTAGGATAGTTCTGCTCATGGTTCTTAAGCTGACGCGAAGCATACGCAACAACTCTACCTCCTTGCATCAAAACACAACCAAGTCCTCGACGAGATGCATCACAATATACTTGGAAATCCTTATGTATATCAGGCAAACATAAAACAGGTGCAGTTACTAACCGTTTCTTCAATTCCTGAAAGCTGGCTTCACATGCCTCACTCCAAACAAACTTATTCTCTTTCTTCAACAGCTCAGTCATTGGTTTTGCAAGTTTGGAGAAATTCTCAATGAACCTCCTATAATATCCTGCAAGACCCAAGAAACTGCAAATGTCTCCAACTGACGCGGGTGTCTCCCATTCTGTAACTGTTGAAACCTTGGATGGGTCCACATCTACTCCTTCTCCTGACACAACATGTCCAAGGAATCCGACCTCCTTCAACCAAAACTCACACTTGCTGAACTTGGCATACAACTTGTGCTCCCTGAGCTTCTCCAATACCAAACGCAAATGTGCCTCATGCTCTTGCTCATTCTTGGAATACACCAATATATCATCAATGAACACCACAACGAATTTATCCAAGAACTCCATAAACACCTTGTTCATCATATTCATGAAGTATGCAGGAGCATTAGTCAATCCAAATGACATAACAGTATACTCATACAACCCATACCTCGTAGTAAAAGCAGTCTTCGGAATATCCTTCTCCCGAATCTTCACTTGATGATAACCAGAACGAAGATCAATCTTAGAGAATACACAAGCTCCCTCCAACTGGTCAAATAGATCATTAATCACAAGTAAAGGATAGTTGTTCTTGATAGTAACATCATTCAGAGAACGGTAGTCAACACACATCCTCTGGGTTCCATCCTTCTTCTCAACAAATAACACTGGAGATCCCCAAGGTGAAGAGCTTGGGCGAATGAACCCCTTTTCTTGCAACTCTCTGATCTGCTCCTTCAACTCTGCAAGTTCATTAGCGGGCATCCTATACGGTCTCTTAGCAATAGGCCCAGTGCCTGGTATTAAATCAATAAGGAACTCAATCTCCCTATCCGGTGGCATACCTGGCAACTCCTCCGGAAACACATCCGGATAATCCCTCACAACACGCACATCATCCAGGCTACCCCCCTTAAGAGAATTCACCTGGGCGTGTTGATGCTTATACTTGGACACATATCTGATCTTCTGTCCACTCGGTGTACTGAGAGTGATAGACCGACTCGCACAATCAATAACACCTTGGTATTTGGCTAACCAATCCATGACCAAAATAATATCCAAACCTTGTGACTTCAACACAATCAAATCTGTAGGAAAAACATGCTTCCCTATGGCTAGGCTCAACTGATAGCATCCTAAACTAGCTGAAATCTCCGCTCCCGGTGAACTTATGAGCATAGATGACTTAAGAACTACGGTAGGTAACTCATGCTTATCCACAAATACCCTCGATATGAAAGAATGCGATGCACCAGAATCAAAAAGAACAAGTTCGGGTACTGAATTGATAAAGAACTTACCAATCACAGCATCAGGCTCATCATAGATCTCTTCCATGTTGACATGGTTCACATGTCGCTTGTATAAAGGATTGGGCTTGCTGACTCCAGAATTCCCATTGTTGTCCTTGTTCTCCGGGCACATGTTGGAGTAGTGTCCCATCTTCCTGCACTTGAAACACTGAACTCGACTAAGGTCCTTCTGAGCATTCACCACTTGACGGTTCTGGTTGTAGTTCTCTCCATTTCCATTTCCTTTCCCATTGCCATTGCCATTGCCATTCTTGTTACCATTGTGGTGGTTGTGGCCATTATGGTTGTGACCATTCCCACCATGATGGTTGTGTCCTCCATTGTGAACATGACCATTCCCACCATTGTGGTTATGTCCATGGTTATGTCCTCCATTGCCACCATAAGAATTGTGTGGCTTCTGTTGCGGTCCAGAGTTATACTTGCCACCATTGTTGTTGTTGTACTTCCTCTTGCGGTTCTCAATGGCTTGCTGCTTGCCTTCCAACACAATAGCTTTGTCTATGAGCGCCTAGAAGTTAGCAAAAGTAGCCGCTGTCAGCTGGACTCCCAACTCATCATTCATCCCCTCCAAGAACTTCTCCTGCCTTGCAGCATCGTTCCTGACATCATCTGGAGCATCTCTGGCAAGCTTGTTGAACACCTCAACATACTCGGCCACTGAACGGCCTCCCTGACGTAAACTACGAAAATCCTTCTTCTTCAAGATCATGGCGCCTGCTGAAACATGTGCGGCGCGAAAGGCAGACTGAAACTGCGCCCAAGTGATGGTGTCGATGGGGTAAGTCAGTAAGTAGTTGTCCCACCAAGCAGCGGTAGGACCCTCCAGCAAATGTGAGGCAAACCTCACTCTGTCTGCCTCAGTGCAGCCAACTGTCTCCATATTCCGGCCCACTGAACGAAGCCAGTCATCCGCCACTATGGGCTCAGGAGTGCTAGAGAACCTCTGAGGATTCAACCTCAAGAACCTTGCAAGCGTGTCCACTGGTGGTGGTGGTGGCGCATTGTTGTTGTTGCCCATGTTCTGAGTGAGCAACTGGATCAGCTGAGCTTGTCCTTGAAGTAACTGCTGCATATAAGCTGGCACTCCATTGTTGTTGTTCTCATTCCCCATGGGGTCACGTCTCGGCGGCATCTGATGGGCAAGAATAGTTAAGTTTTAGACAGAAAGTAGCTAGGGAAATATACTCCTACCCATATGCTTATGATGATCATGACAAGCATTATATATACAATACATATATCACCAATCAATATCACCATAGCATCAAACATATAACAATCATCAACCAATGCACTCATACGGAAAACCATCACACATCACACCATATAGTTTAAAATATCTTTTATAACTGATATAAGATCCTCATAACAACCTCGGGTAATATAAGATCCTCAACACAATCACGAATAACATAAGAGTATATCAAGCAACATAGTATTGCCACACCGAATAAGTCGACATGGTCAAATACGCTAACACGATAACGGTAGAGCACTAATTCTCGACGAAATAATTCTTAATGTTGTCTTTGCTAAACAACATGCGGTAATCGCGCCCGCTGATGCGGTTGCGCCTTTTGGGACTCGGCTCTTCTTGTTCTGCCGAGGTGTCTACTTCTGGCTCCTCTTCTGGTTCTTCAATTCCATTGGCCTTCATCTTCTCCTTCAGCCTTGTCATCTCTGCTTGCATCTCCAACTTTTCCTTCTTCAGCTTGTTGTTGTCCCTCTTGAGCCTGGTGTTCCTCTACTGCAACTCAGTAATGGTGTAGAGGTCTAACTGAGTGCATTTCTCTAGGCAATGGATGTGCTTCTCCAGGCTTTGGATGATGTAGCTGGTTGTACCTGGCCAAATGGCCCCAGGCACATACCTGAACCTGTTTGGTATTATGTTCCCCGATGGGAGAACCTTGGCCATCTCTGCGTACACCGTACCCTTTAGTCGGGCGGAATACGTCTCCACAATGCGTCCAAGAGCTATGTGAGCGGCCATGCGCACACACCACTCCTTCTCCTGGGCATGCACCTCGAAGGACTCCGTAATCACCCTTTATTCATTCTCCATGCTTCCAAGGATGAAAGTCTCCACTTGCCAATAGTCGTCAGCTCACCTTGTCTACACTATGTCCGGCTGAAAGCCGGGCGCGTAGATGTTCAGGAAGTGGAAAATCCCCCTAAGCTCAGGTCCAAACGCCATAGCGCAGTATGATATAGTGTTCATCTAAAATCAAAGAGAGGTAAGGCAATATTAGAACAGGTATGAATACGAGATAGAGGAGGTAAGTACAAGACAGAGTGATATAAAGTAATATTTTTATTCCTATGGCTTTTCTACTCCATTTTCTAGGGTCACGTCCTACAGTCAACACACTTCTCTGATACCATCTGAAACGACCCAATTCACAAAGAATTGAAGTCTCTGTGCTCAAGTGCAGTCCCTGGATCTAACTCGCTGGCACACACAGTATTATAGATGTATACCAAAGTACAAGTGCATCATTATTACAACGTATGATCCAGAGTAAAATAAATAACAAGTTGCATAGCTCAAGGCTAGCTTATTCAATATAAATATAGCGGAAGCAAAAGCAAGTAACGTGGAGTCCATCAACAGCCACATGCGAACATGCTAAGTGTAGACTCGCAACCCCTAACGCACCTTACTGATCGTCTGAAAAACCTGCAACACCGAAGGTTACAGCCCGACAACGGGTCAGTACATCTGATTTGTACGGCAAGTGACACGGGAAAGTTTATATAAAGGACCTACAACTACATGCAAGGTAAGTCAAAGGAAAGTCTTATGGCTTAGTTTTGCAGAAAGCCAATTTTCTCCTGAACTAAACTAGTCAAAATTTTAAGTTGAACTTCCTACTTAAGAACGAACTGGGCACACCAGTTCCAACACCACACCCTTATTTAATCTTGCCCACTCAAATTATTATCGTGATTCATATGTCAAGATCCTCGAGTAACAGTAATGTCTAGTAGCTCAAGGATGTCCATAACCGGGGACACGGCTAATCATGATTAGTTTTTACTCTGCAGAGGTTAGTACACTTTCCCCGCTGGACTCAACCCGAAGATTGAGACGAAGTCTTTCAGAAGAGGTCACCTACACCCAACGGCAAGCCGGTACCACCTATCACATCTACATCTGCTAGCTTTGCACGGGAGAGGCTTCCTACATCATACTCAACTAAGCCAGAGCCCATATGGCCAGGGGCTGTACATGTAAGCTTCTAGTCACCAAGTATGTCTAATCTTTTTGAGCCTGGACGGCGCCCACTTACGTTCAGAGGGTAGCACCATGAAGTACTGTCAACCAACAAACCAACCATTAGGGGTACAACCTGGTCTCGACCTTAGATAAGGAACGAGCCCCCAGGAAGCACTCCCTGCCCGTCCAGAGATGATTTCTATTTACTCCCTCCGGTCCAAAATATAAGGTGTATTGTTTTCCGTGCAAGTCAACCATTTGAAAATTTGACCAAGATTATAGAATAAAATAAAACCATATGAAATACCTAGTAGATAAAATATGAAACTACTTTCCATGATGAATTTAATGATATAAAATTTGGTTTGTGGATATTGATATATTTTTCTAAAAACTTGGTCAAAGTTGCACTCGTTTGAATTTTTTAAAAATAAATACACCTTATATAAAGGAACGAAGGGAGTATTAAACAGTTGCTACACCAATTATTAAATAGCTCACAAGCACTCCATGAATTTACACAACCCAAACCACGTCTACAAAGCATAGCAATAAATCAACAACACGGCTAGGTTGATCTACGGTAGACAAGTCAAGACATGTGGCTATCCTAACTGGTTTTGCAGCAACAGAATAATAAACTACCTATCATGCAATAGGGTGATATTTCTTAACATAATGCATATAGAAAATATAGGTATGAGTATGGTCAAAGCATCACTTGCCTTCTTGCTGGTCCTAACGGTCACAATCCTCACAAAACGAGGTGGCACACTCCGGACAATCTATACGAGCAAACATAGCACCAATCAATCATATGTTCAATACAAATATTCTCAAACAATAATAAACATTCAAAGAACAGTAGAAAAACTTTCCTAACAGTATCTAAACTTAAAGTACTTGTCAAAATAAAACCAACGCAAAAAGAAACGGCGCAAACGGGCGCACCGGTAAAAAGTTACGGCTGCCGGAAGTTCAAATTTGGATCAGCTTTGGATTCAAATTTGAAAACTTCAAACTTCTGTAAAACTTGGTCTACTGGCTAGAAAATTTCTACACGGTCGCAACGCAACTGGAATCACTCGATTCCGAGTTACGGTTAAAAAGTAGTTGCAAAAACGGTATCGGGGTGACACGAGGGGGTACCAGGGTGCTCTACTATAAAAAGGACCCGTACGTAAATAAAAAAATTCTGAAAAACGCGATCGGGTCCTCGGGCGGTTTGGATCCAGATCTAGGTTTTTTTTTCAAAAAGCGGCAAAACTTTTTTTTTCATAGTCTTCTTCTCCACCACGCGCGGGACGCAGAGGAGGCCATGGCCATGGCTTCGGCTCGGCTGGCCCGGGCACTCCAGCGAGGCCGGCGGCGGACGCGGCAAGGCGGGGCGGCCAAGGCGCGGCGCGCGGGGGGCGGGGCGGCGCAGGGGCGCACGGGGCGCGGCGGCCATGGCGCGCGGGCGCGGGCTCCGGGGCGGCGGCGGCGCTCCGGCCGGCTGCACCGGCGAGCGGCGGCGGAGATGGGAGGCGATGGGCGGCGGGGACGCGCCGGGGGCGCGGGCGGCAGCGCGCGGGGTCGGGCGCAGGCGGCGGGGACGGCGGGGACGGACCATACCTCGAAAAACGCAGCTCCGGCGAACTTTCCGGCGAAGCTCCGGCAAGATTCCGGCGAACTCCGGCGATGACGTCGTCGATGATGTCGGCGGCGGCGGGTCCCGCGGATTAGTTTAGGCTAACCTAAAAACGCTAAGCGAAAAATAATTTAGCCCTAATCGGGGCTATTTATAGCCAGCCCCTAATCCCTTTTTTTTTAATCCGAGATAAATACAAAATCGGTTTGCGAAAAAAAAACAGAACAGGCCCATTAGGCCCAAAACCATATTCGAAAAAACAAGGAAATTTCTTTTAAAATTCCGTCTTCGCCAATATTTTAAAAATAATAAAACTAAATTTTTGGCTTTACCAAAATATTAAAATAAAATAAAAACTTTGCAACTTATTTTTAAATATTTTAAAATACTTTTCTGGCATTTTAAAAATACCGAAACCTCCGAAAATTGATTTAAAAACTTTTCAGGAGCATAAATAAATTCCAAAATTATTTTTATAAAATATTTATAACTCCAAAGTAAAATTAAAAAGTCTCCAAAAAATATTTTAAACTATTTTTCAACAAATTAAAAATGGGGATAAGTCCTTTTATATCCTCTCCAGCGAACTGCCATGTGTTGAAAAATGTTTAAAAATATTTTAAAACTCCAGAAAAATGCGGAAGCAGCATGAGATGCATATGATGATCTATTAACATCCGAATTTAGAAAATTGGGATGTTACAGATTGCTTTACTTAAAAGTCACCACAGAAATTATGCTTGTTATCATTTACCAACTCGAGGACGAGCAGGAATTAAGCTTGGGGATGTTGATACTTCCCAAACGTATCTATAATTTCTGCTTGCTCCATGCATGTTTTTTGTTACTTTGCCATGTTTTGATCGAACTTTCATACACTTTTGAGCATATTTGGACAAATCTTTTAACCCAGTGCACCGAGCTGCCAGTTGTTGTTTTCTGTTGTTTTTGTATTTCAGGTTTTCCGGCCATTAAAAGTGCTCCAAAAAAGATGGAAAAATCAGATAAAAAAACAGCGACCCGGAAGCTTCGGGAATCACCAAGGTAGCGGAGGGGGGCCACTACCAGGAGGCCAGGAGGGTCCCTGGCGCAGCCCCACCCTAGGCCGCGCCAGGAGGCCTCCTGGCTGCCTGGTGGGTCCCCTCGACACCCCCCTCCGCCTATATTTAGCCCTTGGGGTGGAAACCCCTAATATCGATCTCTTTTCCGCGAACTCGCCTCTATACCGCTGCCTCCGCCGTTTCTAGAGCGGGGCTGCCTAGAGAAGCTGCCCCGGCACCCTGCCGGGAGGAGGAACCCCCTCCAAGAGACCATCCATAGCCATGGACGCTTCCCGGATGTACCATGAGTAGTCCCCCTTGGACCATGGGTCCGTGACCAGTACCTATGTGATGTACCTCTCCCCTCTTTGTGCTTCCACTTTCGAGACCTCGTGAGCTGCCTCACATGATCGAGGTACTTTTGTAATTTCTGCTGTTGCTATGCTGAGTTTGCTGGGATCTGATGGATTATGAGACTATGTTCAGATTGTGATGAGTAATATATTTGGTTCTTCTCTTTTATATTTTGTTCTTGAGTAAATTCTTGCATGTTCTCTGTTGCAGTATTTTTCTTTGGCCAAGTAGTTTGCTTGCAACTCCAAGAGGGAGCGTTATGCTTGATTGTGGGTTCAGCCCCTTGATGTCTAGCTTGAGTGACAGAAACATGAGACTAGGGGATGTGATGTTGCCACCAGGGATAAAACAACGGTGCTTGTACCCACGGTTGCAAGGATTTTTTACTTTACGCAAAGTTCTTTTAATGCAGTTGTCTGTTGCTTTGAGTTTAAACTTTGGGTGGGATTCGCAACTTAATACCAGCGAGATGTTCTGGATACATATCTCAAGGTGGATGATTCGTAGTAGATGCAGTTGGATTTCGGTCTACTTACCTTGGCGTACTGCCCATTTCTTTTGAGCCCTTCCTTTCTTTGCAGCATAGTTAGCATTGCGGTGCCTTCATAATTCTGTCTATTGCCCAACTGTGATTTGTTTACCTCGCTAGCACTTTTATCGTCTTTTGGGAGAGACACATCACTAGTGAAAATCACGGGACCCCGGTCCATCTTCACATCACTGTTTATACCCTTAATTTACTTTCAGTCTTTACTTTCAATTGCCACTATTATTATCTCTTGCGTTGATCCTTTGTAAATAGCAAGCAAGGCCGAAGGAATTGACAACTCCTCTGTACTCGTTGGGAGCAAAGTTATTTGTTTCTGTGTACAGGTCCTGTCAACTCCCTAGCCAGAAGCTAATTTCTGGCACCGTTGGCACCTTCTTGTATTTCTGCGAGTGCTACTGGAGACAAACCTTGGTATCTTCACCGAGGGTAATTTGCTTCTACGCTACATCTCACCTTCCACTTGGGGTAACCAACGAGGAGTGAGAGAAGTATCCTCACCTTATCACGTAGCGAGTAACGCCTCGGGGGTGGCTTCTACGAGCGAGCCCCCAAGTGCTAATTTTCAAGTCGCGTAAGAGAATAACGCCTCGGGGGATGGCTGCTACGAGCGAGCCCCCGAGTTCCAATTTTCAAGTCGCATAAGCGAATAACGCCTCGGGGGGTGGCTTCTGCGAGCGAGCCCCCCGAGTGCCAATTTTCAAGTCGCCTAAGCGAATAACGCCTCGGGGGTGGCTGCTGCGAGAGAGCCCCCGAGTGCCAATTTTCAAGTCGTGTAAGCGAATAACACCTCGGGGGTGGCTGCTGCGAGCGAGCCCCCGAGTGCCAATTTTCAAGTCGCGTAAGCGAATAACGCCTCGGGGGGTGGCTGCTGCGAGCGAGCCCCCGAGTGCCATATTTTAATTCGCGGAAGCGAATAACGCCTCGGGGGGTGGCTGCTGCGAGCGAGCCCCCGAGTGCCAGTAAGCACATTTTTTGTAAAAATATGATCAATATCTTTCCTGTTTGTTCTTACACGAGGGGGTTGTTGAAGACAACCTTTTATTTGGGTCGGTGGCTTGACAGCCCTAGGAATTTAAATTTTCTATGAAGATAACTTGAGTCTTTGGCGGGTGATGCCGACGTGTCCTCTGGTTTCGCCTTGGATTTTAAGGGAACGCTTCTTCTTCTCGCATCGCAGCTCTGCGGTTTGGTGTGCTCCAAAGAAGTATATGTTATGTAGCCACCAGGTTTTGAAGACCCGAAGAACCCGGATATGGTGTACAGATTGCACAATGCTCTTTATGGGTTGAAACAAGCACCTCGTGCTTGGTATGGAACTCTTAAGGATTTTCTTCTCAAGAAGGGCTTCAAACTAGGAACAACTGACCCAACTCTTTTCACTTGCTCCTATAATCGTGATCTATTTGTGTGTCAGATAGATGTAGATGGTATTATCTTTGGTGTACTAACCCTGTTATCAGCGAAGAATTTGCCAAAATGATGTCGAAGAAATATGAAATGTCTATGATGGGTGAATTGAAGTTTTTACTCGGACTTCAGATTCGTCAATAAAAGAATGGGACATTCATATCTCAGGAGAAATATCTTAATGATTTCCTGAAGAAGTTTGGCCTCACTTGATGCAAAACTATCAAGACTCCTATGCCAACCAGTGAGTTTCTTGATGCAGATGAGAAGGGCAAACCCTTCGATAAGAAGAAATATCAGTCTATGATTGGTTCTCTTTTATATCTATGTGCTTATAGACCTGACATTATGCTTTCAGTATGTATCTTTGCTCGATTTCAGGTGAACCAAAAATAATCACATCACATTGCTGTAAAGAGAATCCTTCGTTATCTAGCTCACACACCTTCCTTGCGCTTATGGTGTCCCAAAGGTGCTCAGTTTGATCTCATTGGGTATTCTGATTCGGACTGGGCTGGTGGTCGACTTGATCGCAAATCTACCTCAGGCACGTGTCATTTTCTTGGTAGATCTCTTGTGTGTTGGGCTTCGAAGAAGCAAAATTGTGTATCAATATCTACTGCTGAAGCCGAGTACATTATTGCTGGATCATGCTGCACTCAGATACTTTGGCTCAAGCAGACTCTAAAAGACTATGGTATTTATGTCAAGAAAATTCCTCTTTTATGTGACAATGAGAGTGCTATCAAAATTTTCCACAATCCAGTGCAGCACTCTCGCGCGATGCATATTGATATTCTCCATCATTTTCTTCGTGATCATGTTCAGCATGAAGATATTGTGATTACCCATGTCAGAACTTAAGATCAACTGGCAGATATATTCACGAAACCATTGGATGAGAAGAGGTTATGTGCGTTGAGATGTGAGCTTGGTATCTTAGACTCACACAACGTTTAGTAAGGCTAAAATTCTCTTCCTATATATATTTCTTACTACTTGGTTGTTTAGTTTCGTTTGCCTGTTTGGTTCTTCAATTCTTTTTTGTTCGCATTTTTTTGTCCCCTGCACTTAACACCTTTAGCTTCCTACTAGTATTTTGTTTCAAGGTGATAAGCTTTGGACCCTTCCCTCTCTATTCTTTTTTGTTTCCATTCTTTCTAAGTCTAAAATGGTCAAGCACAATTGTAACGATATGCATTCTTCTTCGAACGTCATTGAGTTTTGAATCAAATGCTTTCAAACTTTATCGAAGTTTTTACTAATGGTCGAGTGTTCTGATTCGGCCATTGAGATCCGTCAATTACGGGTCGTTGAGATTTTCTCGCGATCCGCCACAAGATCTGTCGTGGGAAAGTCACGGCAGATGTCCGAAGAGTTGAACTTGACATGGGACCTTTGTTGCGAGGCGATTTCGTGGAGAGAGTCGACATTGACAACAGACTCGGCGATTTACCCAGGTTTCAACCCCTCTTTGTCTCCAGGTAAAAGCCTACTCCTTCTTCCTCTTATTATGCGTTCAAACTCTAGAAAGAAGAGTCGGTTGATCGATTACAAGAGAGTCGGCTCATAAACTTAGTCTCGATGAGATCTAGGTTACGCCGACAAGTGTCTAGTCCTATCTTAGGTTGAGATTGTTCTCTAGCCCTGGATTCCATGGACCTCAGCTTATAAAGGCGCCGGGTCCCGGGATTCCGCGAGTCCGACTCCGACACGAGGTGGAGTCCTATTCTACTTTACGAATATACTATATTCTATACGAGGTAAGTCGAATTCCTACTACGGCTTCGATCTTCTTTCCTTGGTGCAACCGGCCCGTCGCCGGGTCTTCTCTCGTGGGCCTTCCGTAGGTGAGTCGACACATAGATCTAATGTCGGTTTATGGGCTTGGTCCATCCCCCGACATTAGCCCCCAGAATTGATGTGATGCTTTAGTCTTCTGAACAATAATCTTGTCACCATCATGGTTGCCGACTCCCTAATTCAGACAGACCGACTCTTACCTTTTTTGAGATTTTCAGGGAGTCAGTGTCAATCCTCTTGGTCTTCAAGGCATTAATCTTCTTTGAGACGGCTCTTGTGACTGTACCGACTCTCACCTTTTGGTGTTCTAACCCGGATAAAAAATTTAACTATAGATCCGACTTTTCCGTCTTCCTCGGAATCTTTGGACGGTTTTTATCCCGGTTTTGGCGGCGCAATTAATGCCCACTAGATTTGTTCGCAAAAATCGAGGGATTTCCTGCCGTTATACATCATCACGTGACGCCTCGGGTTTTGGGACAGTTTCCTTTATAAATAGGTCCCCGTTCCCATCTTTCCTTTCTACCCCGTCCATACGTCTTCTCCATCGTATTCTTCCTCGCGCACTAAAGGTCCGAGCTTCGTCTCCATCTCGGCGTCAAGCTTTCCTTCCTTCAGCGATCTGTGAAGAGCGGACTGGGGCCGTGCCACTCTCGCGCGTCAGTCGAGTAAGTTCTCCATCCCCTACCTCTTGTTTCCAGTTGTTTTTGCTCGTCGCCATTGTTACGGACCTCCGAGCTTTTACTGTTTTGATAACCTGAGGTAGTTCTCAATGGTAGATCTCGATGCACATGTGGGCGCGTAGGCTAGGATACCTCATACACTACCTCGCATACATTACTCATCTGAGTAAATGCGATAGATCTGTAGTTTTTGACTGTTTTAGGGTTTACCGTAGGCTGATAATCTTCTCATATTTTTCTTGATTTTTCTGAGCCCGGTAGATCTATTTGCTTCACTGTGATTTGTGAAACTTATTTGTGTAGTTGTCGTAGAGTCAATTTCTGTCCGACTCCTTGAATTTGAACTGCGTAATCGCCATAGAGCCGATTTTAGTCCGACTCCTTGGATTCCAATTAGGATTATCCATGGTTTATTTTTAGTCAGCTCAGTACATACCATCTTTTATCTATTAGATCTGACTCCTGTGCCATGGGAAAAAATGTTCCTGCCATGAAGAAGACGGCGGGCAAGAAGCCGCCAAAGCCGCTGACTCAGAGAACAACGGTAGAAGCAAACTGGGCCAAGAGTCAGGTGGCTCTAGAGCAGTTAAATAAAATGGTGGCAGATGGAATCCTTCAACCCCAAGATGAGATCAAGTGGCGGGTCCCTGGAGAAGAGACCCGGCCAGAGCCTAAGGAAGACGAAGTTATAGTCTTTGTCGATCACGTGACCCGGGGATTTCGTCCTCCCGGGTCAAAATTCTTCAGAAGTGTGCTATTATGAAATAAGTTGCACCCTCGGGTTTTGAGTGCCAACTCGGTGCTCAACATATGCCACTTCCAAGTATTTTGTGAAGCTTATATGCGGATCAAGCCGACTCTGAATCTATTTGTCGAGTTCTAATACTGCAATCGGCAAACTGAATATAGCGGGGGTCCGGCTCTGTGTAACACGCCGGTAATCATGCAACAGAAATCACCTTGTTAAATGCCAGGGAATCATGATTAAACAAGGGATAATTCCCTTTTAATCAAATCTAGTTCAAATTCAAACCCATCTAGAAATTAAAAAAACATAGGGGAAATAAAAGTGAAACCAAAAATGTGCAAACAATTTTATTAAAAGCATAATAATATTTAGGTCATATTAAAATATTAGTGGGAAATTATTACAAGGTTTAAATATTGTAAACAAATCAAAACAATATCAAAACAGTAGCGTTTGACCCCTTTTAAATAAAACAAAATTGCAAATGAATTTAATTAATCCCCAAACTTTTTGTAGCACTGCTATACTATGTAGCACTAATATAGGAGCTAGTTACAACTTTGTATAAAATCAAATGTTGGCTAATTAAAATATAGACAGAAAAGAAAAACAGAAAAGAAAAACAAATAAAAAGAAACCTATTCTACGCCTAGGGCAAAGGCCCACCCCGAGCCAAAACCACCCCCCCCCTTCCTCTCTCCTTCCTCTGTACGAGAGACAGAGCATGGCGTGGCGGCCATCCACGCCACCCTGGTCGCCATTGTCGCCGTGTCAAGAATCCGGCGGACCCCCGGGCTGGATAAAAGAACCCTGAGCCTGTGGCGGAACCCTAGCCGCTCACCATTCCCCCCTCCCCTCGCGCCTCCACTCCTCTGTTTGAGCTCGACCGAGCCCGCCATGCCCTCGCCTCCATGGCCGCCATGGCCACCAACCTCCCCGGCGTCTGGTATGATGTCCGGGATCCTCGCCGTGGGCGCCTTCACCTTCCCCCGCAACAGGTTGGAGCACAACGCCACCGGACTGGCCGAATCGAGCCGCCTCCCTCCACCGCCGCCTCCCGCGATTCACCCCCTCCGGTGTCCATCCGAGCCCGCTGCCGTCTCCTTCGTGCTCACTATGAGCCCCTCCCACGAACCCCCCTCTCTCCCTTCGTTTTGGATGCCGTAGAACCTTGCTTCACTGGAGGCCGCCATGGCCGGAGCACGCCTTGCCTCATGTCCAGGCGCGCCCTGCCTTGCACGGGTCGCTCTTAGCGTGCGCGCAAGGGCGCTTAAGGCCACGCCCTGCTGCACCTTGTTCTGGGCTGTTTGTCGCCTCTTCCCCACATGCTCGCCGGTCCGTGGCCGCGCCTCCGCCATGGCTGTTGTGGAGCTCCACTCCCGCCGCCTCGTGCATGGCCGCGACCCCTGGCTGCGCACTGCACCTTCTCGACCCCGAGCAGTGCTTCTCGCCTCGCCCACGAACCCCTGCTCGTTGCCGCCGGCCACGGTCACGACCATGGTCGGGCTGTGTGATGTGTGTGGCTTGTGCCACCGCGACATGGGCCGCCCCCTCCTAATTAAGTTTCTAATTAACCAAATAAAAATAGAATAACCCCTGGTGATTAATAACTTGGACATATGACATGTGGCCCCACCCCCCCCCCTTAAGCATCTGTTTAAAACCAAAGAAAACTGTTAGATGAAATGTCTCTATGAATAGTGGGCCCTAGGCCTTTTAAAAATAATTTAACAAAGATATTTTTCACTGGAGTCACTTACACATGGGCCCCCTGGATATTTTTTTATTAAATCAAATGTTTAATTAGAGTGAGTGAATGACTGTTGGGCCCACTGGATTATTAGTTTAATTAAAACGAAATTAATAAAATGAGTGTATGACATGTGGGACCCCACTGTTAATTAAATTATTAAACTGAATTATTAGCACTGTGAGGCTGACCAGTGGGACCCATTGGTCAGGTTTGACCAGTCAACCCCTCTCTGGATAATGTTAGGATTTATTAATAAAATAAAATCTAGAAATTGATTAAAAATGATTTAAATTTTGAATTTGAATATCTTTTAAACCGTAGGTCAGATTCAAAAACTTTATACATGAAAATTGATCAGAAAAATATAACATATACGTATACGCTATTCGTATACCAACCACACCCCTCTAACGTACCAAACATCGAACCGTCCCCCTCCGGACCATCTGTCCGATGATTTTCCCGGTACTGTTAAAGTATATGGATGAATTTATTCTGAACACGAAAGTTGTTCGGAATGTTTCAACTAGCACGGTTACAACATCCCCACGTTTGTCGGATGTCCACGACACCTCCGGCATGAACCCTCCCCCCTCCGGACACCCTGTCCGGTAATCACCCGGAGCCGGTATTTCATCCCCGGATGAATTCTCGCTCCGAGCAACGTGCATTGCACTACGTTAGAACATCGTTAACTTTGCATATGTCATGGCATGCATCTGTTTGTTATGTTTACTTTGTATTTACTGTCCCCCCCCCCGCCCCCGTTAATCTCTGGTAGACCCCCTGCTACCGCCGACTACACCGCTGTCGGGTACGACTACTTCGTGGACGACCCTACCCCTACCGTTGAGCTACCAGGAAAGCAGAGCCATTCTCTTCCCCAGATATCGCCTATCTTTTCCGTACATTTCTTGCACTAGGCATTGTTACTTCTACTGCTACGATTACAATCCTATTCAGTTGCATAGCCTGATTTTGTCGCCCCTTGTTGTACCTCCTTTATCCTATGTTGCCTATTATATTTATGCATTATTCAGCAGTGATCCCTGCGCTTTGTTAGTCAACTAGGATTAGATAGCGGGTTGTGATCACTCAGGGGAGTGAACGCGGATACTATATATATAACTGCACAGGTACGGTACATTGCAGACACCGCCTAAGGCCCCTAGCTCGACTCTGCCGAGCCACCTTCAAGTGTGAGCCATCAAGGAGTAATCCTTGTACTCCACTCGTTGATGACTCTGTATAGCCGCTCTAGGTTCCTGAGCAACGGTTATCCTTATAGTAAGAGTCGGGCGACCCAACGGTGCCCGCGAGCGGTATATTGTCAGGAGCGCCAGGGAGGGTACAACCGACGTTACTGGCGTGCTTGGCCCCTGCTCGTATCTCGCGAGAGTTACCAAACAACGAAAGTCGATCTCTACCAAGAGACCACGTGAGCTAAGGTAAGGAGACGGTTCACCTTGTTGGTAACCGCAGAGACTTGGTGGGACGACAGGGCAGGCACCGATGTACTGGTGGTCCTGACTGCTATCGTTGTCCGCGGGTCAGTTAAGTCGAGGCAACGATAACGGTTGTCACGCAGGTTAATTAAAATGCTAAATGGTTTGGTGGATGACTTGAGAGGGCCATTGGTCTGTACGCACTACCTACACGTGGGATTACGGTCTGGGCCCTCCGCGTCGTAGTTTGTCCAAAAGCTCTTCAGACGTCAGCAGTACTACGGCCTGATCGCCGGGAAGCCGTGTTGTCTTATTTGCTGCAGCAGGTGTGTTTGGATTTGCTTTTGCTTCACCCGCCAGACTCGCACCGTGCAGGAGCGTGCAAGGGTGAGGGACCTAGACCCCTTGGCGCATAGGATATAGTCTGGCGGATGGCCTCTCTACTGAGCCTAGGATGAACTGCGATGTGTCGGATAGCCTCGGTGGGGCATTCCCTAACAAGGTGTATGCCACCCTGGAGATCCGAGCGTGCAGGTTGAACAGTAGTGCACCCCTGCAGGGAGTTTAATCTATTCGAATAGCCGTGTCCACGGTAACAGGAGGCTTTATGCTGAAGTCGGATCTTATCACTACAAACTACTACTATTAATCTGTTGGTTTCGGGTTTTCTTCCTCGCAGGGTAGTCGAGGAGGGGAACTCGGAGGCATATACTATTATTAATCATTACAACTTACTATTATACAATGTTGCAGCAACTTCTGCTTCATTGTTACTTTATGCTTTATATAAACTGTTGGTTGATTCTCTTCTCATGCTGCAAGACTCGTCAGAAGATGCTAGTCTTCGATAGGCCTAGCTGCTTACCCTTATTCTGATTTCTACCTTGCAGTCCGCTATATACAGCCTCCCCTTTCCATTTGATACAAATGCATAAATTCTTAGTAGCGGACGTAAGACTCGTGGGTATGCTAGATACTCACCCTTGCTTTATTTCCCCCTTTTTGTTTTGCTTGATCGGCCGCTGCAGTCGACGTTGGAGCCTTGGAGTCCAGGAGCAGGATATCCCCGATGTCGACCACCACAACATGAAGATCCCCGATGCCTTCTACGACGTCGAGTTACCCGTTGACCAGGAGTAGTTTGGAGGTTCCCAGGCAGGAGGCCTCGCCTTTTCGATATGTTGATTAATTGTGCTAGCCTTCTTAAGGCAACCTTGTATTGCTTTTGTCTGTACTCAGATACTATTTCTTCCGCTAACTTTGTGCTTTCGAGCTATTGTATTCGATACCTCGTGGCCCCTGGCTTGTATTAAACAGCTTTTATTATTTTATTTGTAGAGTTGTGTTGTGATATCTTACCGTGAGTCCCTGATCTCGATTGTGTACCTTGCATGTATGATTACTGTACACGGTCTGATTTTGGGGGCGTCATAAGTTGGTATCAGAGCTGACTGCCTGTAGGACACCCCTTCCACCTCCTTGGTCGAAGTCGAGTCTAGTCCTTGCAAAACTACTTTCTAACAGTGTCGTGTGGCTTATCGGCCCACGTCGCAAAATGGGTGGTATTAGGATCTTTTTCTCCGCACCCTTACTCTGAGACTCTGATCTCTCTTCTCCTTCGGGTTAGAGAGTTTCCTAACTCTGACATTAGGTTCTCGTGACTGCTTCCTCCCGGAGAGCCCCTCATTACAGATGATCTCTTGTTTCACGAGAAGATTCCGGAGATTACTCTCCGATAAAATTCCCAAGACCGTATGTGCCAATCACCTTTACAATTCCCTACCACCGATAAGTCTGTATGTATAACCACATACACCTTTCGTTCATCCATTCAATCCCAGTTTCTCTTGTGGTCACAATATGCATCGAAGTACTTTCCGTTGTTTCGAGAATCCTTTGAGCCTACTGCTTTGCAGCTTCTTTTCACCCTGCGGATAATTCCTCACATTTAACGAGGATCCGTTCATCATAAGTGGTTCATGTGATTCTCAAAATACTTTGAAATACTATTCGATCTCGCGACAATCCTCGGCAGCCTACTGCTTTGGAGATTCTTCTTACCTACTTGCACTATGGTTAATCATGTTTGTCTTGTAGTCTTGGATGACCTCCCTTGGCATTGCCATTCTGATCTGTTGAATCATTGTGTGTATTAGTGGACGCAATCATCGGTTGATCCCTATGAATCCATTCTTCTGGCTCAGACGTCATTCCGGACATGAGCTGGTTCTCGGTAAATCAAATCTTAATTGATTAACCGTCAAGCTTCTATTCAACTTATCCATGTTTGATCGTTGTATCTGAATCTGATACACCGATATGGAAGTCATAATTCCTTTGTATTTATGCATCGAATTATTCTGATGCTTCTATATCCAATGCTTTGGCATTCTTTCTTCTTATGGTTGAGTATCGATACTCGCCCCAGACTCTCTATACGCCGCCTGACCTTTTTGGTGGATTACTAACTGTCGTCCCCTTGTGTTCTAAGTCATTGACGAATTTCCCCTGATATAAAAATGCATGTGGCAAATGGTATCATCTGCTCCATGTCGTCGTCCTTCTTTTTTCGAACTTGTATCCCTTGCTTATGATATTTGTTGTATGGGTTTCACAATGCCCCGATGGATTAACCCTATGCTTCCCCTAATCTGATGAACCCAAATTTTATGCGGGTTATACTCTACTGGCCTTCCGTCAGAGGAGTTTGCAATCCTACAACCTTCATGTGAGCGAGAAGTGAGTGAAAGGTTATGCATTGAAGAAGTGGGAGTCGACCCCGAACCTTTGTGTTCATGCCCATGGATACTATGTAGAACTTATCATGAAAGCTTCGGGTAAAAGTATTTAACCCCCTTGTTTTAAATTCTTCTGCACCTATGATCCACCATTCTAACTTCGATTATTACCTCTGGTATCTCGAGGATATCATGCCTTTGCACTAGATCTTATGAATTGTGATGAAACAATGTCTATCCCTGTCATAGCCATTTCGTGGTGCTGGGTTGTTGTCAACCGAGGACAGTGAATACCTTTTGCTTCACCATTCCTTTTGCTGGATGTCGTTGCTATTCGATAGCATTCTCTTGGAATCTCTCGACATAAAGTGTCGTTGTCATCATCAACATTTTTCTGCCTCTTACAAGTGTTAATTGGATTCATCGTGAGAAATACCATCCTTGCCCCTCGATGATTTGTGTTATCGTCGACAGCATCCTTTGACTCCCTGCAAATAAAAACTTGGTCATGTATACCTTGCCCTGTTTTCCCTCGGGAAGGATTTACGCCTGATACTTGTGTATCATCACAATTTCCTTTCCATTGGTCTGTTTAATCTTTCTTGTGATATAACTTATCTGAGCAATGATAATTCCCTGCTGATGTAAACACTTCGGTGTACTACTTTGTCCGTACAACCTGTTACTATTGTTGATAACATTTCGGTAACCACCGATGGACGAGAACTTTGCCAATTGTTCCACCTCGTCTTAACGACAAGGAAAATGGCTCTATTTGTCCCTTGCCCTTGGTACCGACGTTGTTGCCGACATAGCTAAAAAGTTGTTCTCTGACTTAACTTGCAACATGATCACATTGTTTGTCACCACCCTTCTTATTCAATGTGGTCCCATAACCCACAGTTCCACAGGATCGAAACCTGACTCTCTTGTACCTTTCACTTCTCGAGGTTATTCCTCTTGTTTGACCTCGTATGCAACTCACGAGTGTTTTACCTTGTGATATTCAGTTCGATATCAAACTCAGTGCTTATGCATGATGCTCTGGACCCCTTTTCATCATTTGTCATCGGCATCGAATGCATGCATATCCGCTTGAAACTTCTCATACCTTCCTTTGTTTCTCTCGATGTATTCCCCTGAGTCTAAACTCGGAAGATACTTTGTACCCCATTCCCTCGGACAACCTTGGTTGATTAACCTTGCACCGGTCCGACCCCCTTAAGTTTGCCCTCCTAGCCTATCCATAGGTACGATGAAGACCCTGAAGGACGGATAACAACTCGTCGAGATGCACTGATGCAAGGAAAAGGAATACATCAATGAGAATGATTGACTTCTTCGAGAAGGACAACAAGCACCAGAAGAATTGCTAGAATACGAACCAAAACTCTACCCCTTGCACTACCTTTTAATTCTCGGGACGAGAATTATTTGTAGTGGTCGAGATTTGTAACAGCCCGGTAATCATGCAACAGTAATCACCTTGTTAAATGCCAGGGCATCATGATTAAACAAGGGATAATTCCCCTTTAATCAAATCTAGTTCAAATTCTAACCCATCTGGAAATTAAAAAAAACATAGTGGAAATAAAAGTGAAATCAAAAATGTTGCAAACAATTTTATTAAAAGCATAATAATCTTTAGGTCATATTAAAATAATAGTGGGGAATTATTACAAGGTTTAAATATTGTAAACAAATCAAAACAATAACAAAAAAGTAGTGTTTGACCCCTTTTAAATAAAAAAAATTGCAAATAAATTTAATTATTCCCCAAACTTTTTGTAGCAGTACTATGTAGCACTAATATAGGAGCTAGTTACAACTTTGTATAAAATAAAATGTTGGCTAATTAAAATATAGACAGAAAAGCAAAACAGAAAAGAAAAACAAATAAAAAGAAACTTATTCTACGCCTAGGGAAAAGGCCCACCCCGAGCCCAAACCAACCCCCTTCCTCTCTACTTCCTCTATACGGGAGACAGAGCATGGCGTGGCGGCCATCCACGCCACCATAGTTGCCATCGTCGTCGTGTCAAGAATCCGGCGGACCCCCGGGATGGATAAAAGAACCCCGAGCCTATGGCGGAACCCTAGCCGCTCACCATCCCCCACCCTCGCGCCTCCTCTCCTTTGTTCAAGCTCGACTGAGCACGCCATGGCCGCGCCTCCATGGCCGCCATGGCCACCAACCTCCCCGGCGTCTGGTATGATGTCCGAAAGCCTCGCCGTGGATGCCTTCACCTTCCCCTGCAACAGGTTGGAGTGCAACGCCACCGCACTGGCCGAATCGAGCCGCCTCCCTCCACCGCCGGCCACCGCCGCCTCCCGCGATTCACCCCCTCCGGTGCCCCTCTTAGCCCGCTGCCGTCCCCTTCGTGCTCACTGTGAGCCGCTCCCACGAACCCCCCCCCTCTCGCCCTTCGTTTTGGTCGCCGTAGAACCTTGCTTCACTAGAGGCCGCCATGGCCGGAGCACGCCATGGACACGCCTTGCCTCATGTCCAAGCGCGCCCTGCCCTGCACAGGTCGCGCTCAGCGCGTGCGCAAGTGCGCTTAAGGCCACACCCTGCTGCACCTTGTTCCGGGCTGCTTGTCGCCTCTTCCCCACATGCTCGCCGGTCCGTGGCCGCGCCTCCGCCATGGCTACTGTGGAGCTCCAATCCCACCGCCTCGTGCGTGGCCGCGACCCCTGGCTGCGCACTGCACCATCTCGTCCCCGAGCAGTGCTTGCTCGCCTCGCCCACGAGCCCCTGCTCAATGCCGCCGGCCACGGTCACGACCATGGTCGGGATGTGTGCTGTGTGTGGCTTGTGCCACCGCGACATGGGCCTCCCCCTCCTAATTAAGTTTTTAATTAACCAAATAAAAATAGAATAACCGCTGGTGATTAATAACTTGGACGTATGACATGTGGCCCCACCCCCCCTTAAGCATCTGTTTAAAACCAAAGAAAACTGTTAGATGAAATGTCTCTATGACTAGTGGGCCCTGGGCCTTTTAAAAATAATTTAACTAAAATATTTTGCACTGGAGTCACTTACACATGGGCCCCATGGATATTTTTGATTAAATAAAATGTTTAATTAGAGTGAGTGAATGACTGTTGGGCCCCACTGGATTATTAGTTTAATTAAAATGCAATTAATAAAATGAGTGTATGACATGTGGGACCCCACTGTTAATTAAATTATTAAAATGAATTATTAGCACTGTGAGGCTAACCCATGGGACCCACTGGTCAGGTTTGACCAGTCAACCCCTCTGTGGATAATGTTAGGATTTATTAATAAAAGAAAATCTAGAAATTGATTTAAAATGATTTAAACTTTGAATTTGAATATCTTTTAAACCGTAAGTCAGATTCAAAAACTTTATACATGAAAAATGATCAGAAAAATATAATAAATACGGATACGCTATCCGTATACCAACCACACCCCTCTAATGTACCGAACATCGAACCGTCCCCCTCCGGACCTACTGTCCGATGATTTGCCCGGTACTGTTAAAGTATCCGGATGAATTTATTCTGAACACGAAATTTGTTCGGAATGTTTCAACTAGGACGGTTACAACATCCCCACGTTTGTCGGATGTCCACGACACCTCCGGCATGATCCCTTCCCCCTCCGGACACCCTGTCCGGTAATCACCCGGAGCCGGTATTTCATCCCCGGATGAATTCCCGCTCCGAGCAACGTGCATTGCACTGCGTTAGAACACCGTTAACTTTGCATATGTCATGTCGTGCATCTGTTTTTTATGTTTACTTTGTATTTACTGTTTCTCCTCCCCCTTAATCTCTGGTAGACCCCGCTGCTACCGCCGACTACAACGCTGCCGGGTACGACTACTTCGTCGACGACCCTACCCCTACCGTCGAGCTACCAGGCAAGCAGAGCCATTCTCTTCCCCAGATATCGCCTATCTTTTCCGTACATTTCTTGCACTAGGCATTGTTACTGTTGCTGCTACGATTACAATCCTATTCAGTTGCATAGCCTGATTTTTTCGCCCCTTGATGTAACTCCTTTATCCTATGCTGCCTATTATATTTATGCATTATTCAGTAGTGAGCCCTGTGCTTTGTTCGTCAACTAGGATTAGATAGCAAGATGTGATCACTCAGGGTAGATAGCAGGATACTATATATATATATATAACTGCACAGGTACGGTACATTGCAGACACCGCCTAAGGCCCCTAGCTCGGCTCTACCGAGCCACCTTAAAGTGTGAGCCATCAAGGAGTAATCCTTGTACTCCACTCGTTGATGACTCTGTATAGCCGCTCTAGGTACCTGAGCAACGGTTGTCCTTAAGGTAAGTGTCGGGCGACCCAACGGTGCCCGCGAGCGGTATATTGTCGGGAGCGACAGGGAGGGTACGACCGACGTCACTGGCGTGCTTGGCCCCTGCTCGTATCTCGCGAGAGTTACCAAACCACGAAAGTCGAGCTCTACCAAGAGCACACGCGAGATAAGGTAAGGAGACGGTTCACCTTGTTGGTAACCGCAGAGACTTGGTGGGACGACAGGGCAGGCACCGATGTACTGGTGGTCCTGACTGCTGTCATTGTCCGCGGGTCAGTTAAGTCGAGGCAATGATAACGGTTGTCACGCAGGTTAATTAAAATGCTAAATGGTTCGGTGGATGACTTGAGAGGCCCGTTGGTCTGTAAGCACTACCTACACGTGGGATTACGATTACGGTGTGGGCCCTCCGCGTCGTAGTTTGTCTGAAAGCTCTTCAGACGTCAGCAGTACTGCGGCCTGATCGCCGGGAATCCGTGTTGTCTTATTTGCTGCGGCTGGTGTGTTTAGATTTTCTTTTGCTTCACCGGCCAGACTCACCCCGTGCTGGAGCGTGCAAGGGTGAGGGACCTAGACCCCTTGGCGCATAGGATATAGTCTGGCGGATGGCCTCTCTGCTGAGCCTAGGATGAACTGCGATGTGTCGGATAGCCTCGGTGGGGCATTCCCTAACAAGGTGTACGCCACCCTGGAGATCCGAGTGTGCAGGCTAAACAGTAGTGCACCCCTGCAGGGATTTTAATCTATTCGAATAGTTGTGCCCACGGTAACAGGACGCTTTATGCTGAAGCCGGATCTTATCACTACAAACTACTACTATTAATCTGTTGGTTCCGGGTTTTCTTCCTCGCAGGGTAGTTGAGGAGGGGAACTCGGAGGCATATATTATTATTAATCATTACAACTTACTATTATACAAAGCTGCAGCAACTTCTGCTTCATTGTTACTTTATGCTTTATATAAACTGTTGGCTGATTCTCTTCTCATGTTGCAAGACTCATCAGAAGATGCTAGTCTTCGATAGGCCTAGCGGCTTACCCTTATTCTGATTTCTACCTTGTCGTCCACTATATACAGCCTCCCCTTTCCATTTGATACAAATGCATAAATGCTTAGTAGCGGACGTAAGACTCGCGGGTATGCTAGATACTCACCCTTGCTTTATTTCCCCTTTTTTGTTTTGCCTAATCGGCCGCTGCAGTCGACGTTGGAGCCTTGGAGTCCAGGAGTAGAAGATCCCCGACGTCGACCATCGCAACATGAAGATCCCTGATGGCTTCTACGACGTCGAGTTCCCCGTTGACCAGGAGTAGTTTGGAGGTTCCCAGACAGGAGGCCTCGCCTTTTCGATCTGCGGATTATTTGTGCTAGCCTTCTTAAGGCAACCTTGTATTGCTTGTGTTTGTACTCAGATACTATTGCTTCCGCTAGCTTTGTGCTTTCGAGCTGTTGTATTCGAGACCTCGTGGCCCCTGGCTTGTATTAAAGAGCTTGTATTATTTTATTTGTAGAGTTGTGTTGTGATATCTTACCATGAGTCCCTGATCTCGATCGTGTACCTTGCATGTATGATTACTGTAGATGGTCTGATTTTGGGGGCGTCACACTCTGGAATGTGGTGGAGTCACCATCCAGAAGCGCAAGTCGATCTTCCCCGCTCCCCGGATCATAAGCAAGGTGAAGGACTGGCAGAAGTCCTACTTTTACTGTACTTTGAAGGAGATCCCCGGTGAGCATCCTCTGCCCGACTTTCGTGAGAGCCGACTGGTGTTCCATGATAGTTTGAATCTTTTTCCGAAGGACGGTCACCAAAAAAGGAATGAGATGATCATTGCTCGGATAAAGGCTTTGATGGCCCACGGGCTCACTGGCAGGGATTTAACCCGGTGCTAGGTGGGTTGGCAAATCCAACCTGTCAGCATAAGGGATCGTCTTATGTGCGAATACACCGGGAAGGATGATCCCATGTGTTTTGCTCGTAATGAGCTTTCTCCCAAGGAGTTGGTAAAAGCTTGTAAGAAGTTTCTCCAGGAGCGTAACGAAGACCTCAAAAAAGTCGGTCTGGCTCCGTTCTGTATAAATAACCCGGTTCCAGAGGTATGTTCTCGCCACATGTTTTATTATGTTGTTTGTTGAAGTGTTTTGATCTTTCGACTCTCCTTTCTCCCAGGAGGACGACCCATGGTGGAATACAGGACAAGATTTTGCTGGTAGTGCTAAGAGTCTGAGTCATACGGTAAGAGTCGATCAATCTTCTTTCCTGCAATGCATTTCTTTTCTTGACCCTTTTCTTCTTTCGTAGGGTGACTCGTCCGATCATGAGGATGAAGAGGAGGAAGACGAGGTGGAACAGGATGAAGTTGCTCCTATCGAGGCCGACTCTCAAAAGGAAAGTCGGAATGTAGATCCATCGGTATGTATCTTTACCGGCTCCTTTTAGCTCGTAGGATTTTTGTATCCTTATATTGTGTCTTGTCCCATAGGCGCAAGGCTCGAAGAGGCGTACCCATAGTACCAACTCGAAGGACCCTCTCTTAGTTCTGGAAAATGAGCCTCGACGTGTTTGAGGCAAAACTGTTGATGCGTCGACTCCCTCTCGTAAGTCGAGAGATCTTAGGGATGAGCAGCCACAACCCATCCCTATCAACCGCGGGTTAGTGCCTTTATTGTTATCCCGACTTTATCTGCTTATGTATATTTTCTCATGAGTCGTGTCTTTTTCTCTGAGCAGTGCTCGGATTGACCCTAAAACCTGGCCGACTCTGAAGTCGTAAAGGAGTCAGAAAATTTGCCGGAAACTGTCGTTTCTGAGAATTTGAAGAAGGCCGGCTTAAATGAGTCGAGTCCTTCGGATCTCTACAAGGATACTTCTCCCGTTGTTGGAGCCAAGAAGGCAGAGACTCGATCTACAGCTGTTGAGACGGCCCCGAGTTCTACCCCGACTCCTTGGAGAAGGTGATTGATGATGAAGTGACGATCACAAGGACTCACCAGGGTGTCCCACCTGCTAAAACAGTGTTGACCAAAGTCGTGGATAATAAAGATCAGGTGGTGAGTCGTCCGCGTGAGTTGATTTCTGAGGAATCTTCTATTGAGGAGTTGTATAAGTGGTCACTGGCTTGCACTACCTAGCAACATGAAATAGTTCTCCAGCTCCGACAGCGCTATGAGGTATTTTTCTATGCTGACTTTGTGATGTAGTATCTATAGCCCCCATAAGCCGACATGGTTGTTGAAAAACCATGCCGGGTTATGTTTCTAGGAGAAATTGAGTTGTTACCATCATAAGTCGGCATAATGCCAGAGTCGAAATCTTTTTTAAGCTGTAGCCCCCATGAGTCCGTGAGATATGATTATATCTCACCGGGTTAGAATTTTGAAGGTGCAGCCCCAAAGTAGCTGGTTGGGAAGTGTGTCTAAGCAGATACTTAGTGATTTTTCATTTTCGGCAGGCTCTTGCTTTGAAGCTTGGCAATGATGCTTGTCAGGTGGAGGCGACTTATAGAGCCGAAGTGGCCAAGCGTGAACAAGATGAAAAGCAAGTCGATCAGCTTCTTGATGAACTAAAGAAAAAAGAGGATGAGCTGAGTCAGGCCAAAGCCGAGTCTGCTGAAGTTGAAAATGCTTTGTCAAACGCATTTGATGATACGCAGGCTCAGCGTGATGCGGCTGAGAAGAAACTTGAGTCGGTTGAGAAGAAGCTGGAAACGCTGAAAGGCAACATCAACCGACTCGTGTCAGCAATATTTGGTGAGTCAGAAAAGCTTTTGGTAGTTTCTGTTTCTCTGACTTTCTTTGCTATTTTGCTGATTTTGTTATATCTTCTTATATTTTTGCAGGCAAAGAGCATGACATCGTGAAAGAGTCGCATGCAATGAAGTTAACTTGCATTTTTGCTATTGTGAAGCTGCTGTTTGAGGGTGCCTGCAAGGCTATTGGTGCAACCCAGCCGAAGCCCCCAAGTATGAAGAGAATTACTGATATGATGGGGCCTCTTTCGGTTGTTCCTGAATGGGTGAAGCTTGGTAAGCGCTCAGCTTGCCATATGGGTGTGATGTGAGGCCTAGAGCTTGCCAAATCCTATCCCCCCAGCTTAAAGCCGGAACTGTTGGCTGTCGGCTTCCCTGAGTTCAAGGTCGACAATTCTAAGTCCTCCAAGGACGATCATACCAAGATTCGTAGAGAGACTCGTTCGGCAGCAACCAAGATAGCTGATGGTATGGAACTGTCTTCTTTGGAAGCTGGTTATGATGATACCAACAAGAGGCGCCGGGTCGATCTTCCTGCTTCAACCGATTTTTCTCTTCTTCCGTCTCCGAAGAAAGTCCCAGAGCCGGCTGGTTCTATCGAGCCGACTTCAGGTGTGGAAGAAGATGAGCTGAAGATGGATGACATCTCCGATGCAGACTTGGTCGATATGTATAATGTCCTCATGTCATTTGCAGGCGATGTCGGTTCGTCGTCGCAAAGCAAAGCCGGTGATCAAGCATAGGCTTTAAGCGATCGGTTTTAAAAAACTTCATGATATATTTGATACGGCCGTAGCGCCGGGTTTTTTAATATTGGGAGACATGTCCCGTGGCTTGTGACCAGTGTGTTGGTCGAAAAACTCTTATGG
Source organism: Bromus sterilis (assembly GCA_950022295.1). Classification (NCBI taxonomy): domain Eukaryota; kingdom Viridiplantae; phylum Streptophyta; class Magnoliopsida; order Poales; family Poaceae; genus Bromus; species Bromus sterilis. The sequence continues at coordinate 217,265,255 of OX465599.1, forward strand.
TACTTTGCCTTGGATTTTTCCTTGTGTCCTTTGAATGTTGATCTTTTTATGGCACAAGTTGGTCTTTATCCTTTGTCCTTGTGCTTGTCGACTCAGGGTAGTCGTTTCTTGAGGGAATTTGTTCTCGAATGAGTTGTGCTTTTGAGGAAAAGACGGTTTCTATACCTTGGTGTGCTACGATTGTAGCCAATTGTTTGTAGGAAGAAGAGTCGGTGTGTGTGCCATAATGCCAAAGCCTTTTGATAAGGAATTGTTTGAAGTGTTGCTCCCCAAGAGTCGCTATATGCACCTGGGTGTTGCCGAGTCTTCATTTGAGAAGAAACCTTGAAGTGTAGTCCCCATGAGTCGGTTCGTGCATCTGGGCGCAGTGCCGAGTCACATAGGTTTAACTTATAATAATCATCGTAGATAATTTTTAAAATGCAGTATGATGCAAAAAATGAATATGCAGAGGATAGTAGAAGCCGACTTAGACCTCATCGTCTCGTGTTGAGAAAGATTATTGGTTCAGCAGTTGAAACTTCTCTGTAGAGCCGACTTTTCAATGACTAGCGTGCCCGGCTCTTAGGACTAAATTTGATAGATGGTTTATGTAAACCTCGAAGTTTAGACCAACCGGTTGCACGTTAGTTATGTAAGCTCTAAGCTATACAGGCAGGACGGCGTGTGTGGCCAATTCATGTGTATGCCAGGATATCTTCGGTTTTTAAGAGTCGATGGGAGCCATCGGTCCCCCCTTTTATCCCTTATCAAAGAAAACACATGTGAAGTTTTACAATATATGTCGGCTTTTCTGGTAGGATTCGATGAGTATCATCAAGCCCCCCCCCCCCCGTTTCACCTTATCGAAGCAATATACATGCCCAGAGCCGATAGAGGCTTGATCAAGCCCCCAGGTCTCTGAGAAATTTGTAATTTATCATGCAATATGCAATGTGATGAAATATGGTGCAATGAGAATATCGAGAAATAAGAGAATCAATGATGAATCGATTTTATGGATAGATGTGGCGAGAGCCGGTTGCGATTGGAAACCGACTTTATTTATGGCGAGAGCCGGTTGCGATTAAAAATCGATTTTATTTATGGCGAAAGCCGGTTGCGATTGAAAATCGACTTTATTTATGGCGAAAGACGGTTGCGATTGAAGATCGACTTACATAGTGTGGCGGTAGCCAAGTGCGATGAAAATCGACTTATATTGAGAACAGGAAACGAAGATCCGGCTCTTATTGTGGGCGGGTCCATGTTCTTGATCTCCTGTAGTAGCATGAGCAGGCAGGGCCTCCGTCGTACTGGTTTGCCTTTTGGATGCTTTCCTCGATTAGCGTTTGTAATCTTGCATGAAGGAGCACTGACCCCGGGTGTGTTTAGCAGGGCGGCCAGGTCTAGAGTGCTTAGGTCAAGCTCCTTGGATGGCTTGTGCGCAGTTCTGGTACCTTATTTCCTGCTGGGATGTCTGTTCGTGGCCCTGGGGATAATTGTCATCGTGTTTTTGTAGGTGGCGTTTGCCCTTCTTATTGTGCGTCCGTCTTTGGTTTGGGACTATCTCGTATCTTGCTTCATTAGACTTGGCATAGCTAACGACGGCGCCTATGAGACCCCTCAGGTCCTCGGCTACTTCCTTTATGCGCTTCAGCACATTCGTTATTGATACGTCCAAAACGTATCTATAATTTCTTCTTGCTCCATGCTTCTTTTGTGTGATATTGCTATGATATTGATGAACTTCCATACACTTTTGATCATATTTGGACTAACCTATTAACTCAGTGCACCCCAGTGCCAGTTCCTGTTTTGTGCTGTTTTTCTATTTCAGGTTTCCCCCATATTAAAAGTGCTCAAAACATTCAGGAAAAATACAATAAAAAATCAGCACAGAAGAAGCTTATGGAATCACCGAGGGGGCGCCAGAGGGGACCCACCAGACGCCATCCCAGCGCGCCCTAGGGTGGGGTCGCGCCAGGGGGCGCCTGGACCGCTGGTGGGCCCCCTGGCTGCCCCCTTCGCCTATATATCCCTCGTGACGTGAAACCCCCGTGACGGGAACCCTTTTTGGTGACTCCTCTGTTCTGCCGCCGCCGCGCTTCCTAGATCGGGAGCACCAGAAGACCTCTTCCCGGCACCCTGCCGGAGGGAGGAATCACCTCCGGGAGGTTCTCCACCACCATGGATGCTTCCCGGATGAACCGTGGGTAGTCCACCTTGTACCATGAGACTATGATCAGTAGCTATGTGATGTTCTCCTCCCCTCTTTGTTCTTCATGGATTAGACCTCGTGAGCTGCCCTACATGATTGAGGCACATATGTAATATTTCTGCTATTGCTATGTTGAGTTTGCTGGGATCCGATGGATTATGAGACTATGTTCAGATTGTGTTTGAGTAATATATTTGATTCTCCTCTTTTATATTTATATTCTAGAGTAATTCTTGCATGTTCTCCGTTGCTGTTTATTGCTTTGGCCAAGTAGTAGGTAGTGACTCCAAGAGGGAGCGTTATGCATGATTGTGGGTTAATGCCCCCTGATGACTAGCTTGAGTGACAGAAACATGAGTCTAGGGGATGTGTTGTTGCCACAAGGGGGAAAACAACGGTGCTTGTACTTGTGGGTGCAAGGATTGTTTACTTTACGCAAAGTTCTTTAATGCAGTTGTCTGTTGATTTGAGTTTACACTTTGGGTGGGATTCGCAACTTAATACCAGCGAGATGTTCTGGATAGATATCTCAAGGTGGATGATTAGTAGGTAGATGCAGATTGATTTCGGTCTACTTGTCTTGGCGTACCGCCCGTGATTTTGAGCCTCTTCCTTTCTTTATAGCATAGTTAGCATTGGATTGCGCACATAATCCTGTCAATTGCCCAGCTGTAATTTGTTTACCTCGCATGGCTATTTTATCGTCTCTTGGGAGAGAGACGTCACTAGTGAACATCATAGTATCCCGGTCCATATTTCCAACACTGCTTACACCCACTATCAATTTACTTCTTTATTTGCTTTTCCGTTGCTATCACTATCATTATTATCCCGTGCGTTTTATCCTTTGTAAAAAACAAGGGCGGAGGAATTGACAACTCCTCTGTACTCGTTGGGAAGCAAAGTTATTTGTTGTGTGTGCAGGTCCAGGAGAAGCAAGTGATTATCTTAAAACGGCGCATCCCTTGCCGAACCACCTACTTATCGTTGTTGGAGTCCTATTGGTTCGACATTCAACCTTAGCATCTTCGCCAAGGGAAATTTGCCGATGCCTACATCTAAACCTTCCACTTTGGGTAACCAACGAGGGGCGTTAATTCGTACCATCAAAAGCAATTTCTGGCGCCGTTGCCGGGGACTCTACTCTTCAAGATAGGGGAGTCGCACACTATATTTTATCTTTGCTTTTTAGTCTTGTTAGTTTACCTTTCAGTTTCTGCTTTAGTTCTCTTTATCAAAAATATAAAAAAAATAGTTATCTTGCTTTTAGTTATACTTTCTGTTTAGTCAAGCATGTTAGGATTTGGTTCCTTGAGGGAATCTGAGGTTTTAGATTTCCATCAAAGGGATGGAGAAAAAATGAAGAAGGCTTGGGATAGAATTTTGGATGCACATAGAAGAATTATGCCTTGGATACCTATAAAAATTGTGCTTAGAAATTTTTACCATGGTCTTTTTAGATGATGCAAACACTTTTTGGATATTATAGCCGAAGGGGATTTCTTAGCTTGTGATGAAGCTAGAGCTCTTGAAATTATACATGGTCTATCAATTTACTTTGTTTATGATCATAGTTTTGATACTGTCATAGATAGACTTGCTACTATTGAAAAGAGATTTGATGCTCTAGACTTGAGAAAAGTAAAGAAACCCTAGCCAAATAAGAAAGATGTTTATGAGTTAGATGGTGACTGGGAACCCTTTGTTATAATTAGCATCTCTAATCAAGACTTCTTTGCTTTCTGTGACATTGGGTCCATGGTTTCTACTATGCCAAAAGTTGTTCATGATTCTTTAAAATTTAACATGGACAAATTGTCATCCTATCATGAACATGCTAATGGAGATATTTCTGAGATCCAGGGAAGGATGAAAGACGTACCAGTGACATTCCTTAAAGGGATTGCAATGGTTGATTTCTTCGTCATGAAGCCAAACCAAGGAAATATAGTGCTTGGGAGGGATTTCCTCCGGGCCGTGAAAGGCTTCATTGATATAGGTAAGGGACAAATCCGCCTACGTGAGAAAGCAAAAGGTATATACCCCTTTCCTAAAAGAAACAAGAATGAACTTGTTGAGGAACCATTTGAATCGATTTACAACTCCCATTATTATGATGATCTTTGATTCCTCCTTTTTGCATTAAGCCTAGCCAATGGCTTTAAAGAAGCGCTGTCGGGAGGCAGCCCGCAACGAATTTAGGATTTCCTTTTTGTTTTTCTTCTGTTTTTAGTGGTCTTGATGATTGTTACTACTGTAGCAACATCATTGTATCTTTACTTTTCAAGCTTTGTGCCATTTATAGCCTCATATGACAAGGGAAGTGAAAGTTGTGACATGCTGTCCAGAAAACAGATTCTGTCCTCGTGACTAGAAAAATCATGGAAAAATCCCAGTTCTTCATTTTGAGCTGAAATTTTACACGGCGTGTTCTATACAATTACGGAACTTTCGTATGTTCTGAGTTTCTTGATTTGAGTTGCAGAAGTATCCCTAAAAAAAATTCTACCTGCTGGTCTGTTTTTCACAGATTCTGTCCTGTTTTGCCTTTTCTTTGTTTTGCAAACCTTAAGCTTGCTTTTTCTTTGCAAAAACTTTTTGGCAATCTTGAGAAACAGTATCTATTCAATAATATCCTTATATCCAGTAGAGAAAAAATTATTTTATTATGGGTACTAACCTCGCTAATCAGATTATGATGAGTTATGTATGAAGGGAGTTTTCAAGTGTGCGAGGGAAGATGATGAAAGAAGATTCAGGAGTGTCAAGCGCTCAAACTTGGGGATTCCCCCATGCATCCCCAAGACTTATTCAAGGAGACTCAAGAATCTAAGCTTGGGGATGCCCCCGTGCATCCCCTTCTCCATCACCAATTATCAGTTCGACTCTCGTCTTACTATATTTTTATCACTGCATGCGTTATGTGCTATGCTTGGAGCGTCTCGCTCTTAGGTTTTATTTTTAGTTTTATTTAGCTTTGCTTGCTGTTCATAACAAGTTAGAACCCAGCTTTCTTTGTGTGGGAGAGAAACGCGCTCCACTTTTAAAATCTAGAACACAACATAGGATTTTTCATGCTTATCATTGCTGTGTTTGTTCTTTATTCTTTTTCATAGCTACTGTCATGTTTTGCTCTTAGTTCTCATGTTTATATTTTTAAGAGCTTTTGTTTAGTTTGTTGCTGGAACTCTCTTGAGTTTTCATGTTTATCTTGTTTAGAGATTTTGCGTGTTGCACTGAGTTTTGTGTCTTGACTTGAAGTAGGTAATTGAGGTTGCTATTCTTTTGTAGTAGTAACTTGCAATAGTTTTGAGGTATTGTTTTGAGTAATGTTTGGAATTTTGGTGTCAAGAGATTTAGCCTATTAGTGATAGATGTGGTATGTTGGGCAATCCGTGTTTATTTTCAAAACTTACAAAATTAGTTGAGAACTTTAGCTACTAGATGGATCACTACTCTTCTGAGGGTTCGAATATTAGAGTACACTCACGTACCATGAGTCGAGGATGCGCAAGGATAACCAAACCCCCATACACTCCTCCTCGGGGTACTTGTCTCTTTGTGAAACCTCCTTTTTATATTGAGAGTTACCGATAATAAGTGCATGAGTTCTTTGGACTAATGTGAGTATTTGAAAGTTGACACTTCCACCTTCCCATATTTTTCTAGCCTCTCCTGTGTCGTGCATTCCTTTCTTCTCACTCCGAGAGTTGGCGTCCACCTTCGCCGGTACATCCAAACCCTTGGCATGATACGCTCTGTCATCATAAGCCTCCTTATATCCTTCCTCAAAACAGCCACCATACCTACCTATCAAGGCATTTCCATAGCCTTTCCGAGATACATTGCCATGCCACATCCACCTTCTCATGACTTGATATTCATGTCATACATGCTACTTGCTTGATCGATGAGCCGCATGCCAGTTGGGCCTTGCCCTAATCATTGCTACATAACGCGCTAGTATCATTGCATATCCTGCTACACTAGCAGAGACATACATTTGCATACTTCATGATAGTTACATCTTCTTTATGATTTGAGTACCTTGTAAAGTGTGAAAGATCTTCTATACTTTTTTTAATATATAGAGTGTTGCCCCTAAAGTGAGGAAAGATCCCAAAGTGGACAAATTAAAAGATCCCAAAGTGGACAAATTAAAAGATCCCAAAGAGGACAAATGAGAGAAATAGAAAGAGCCATTGAGGCCACCACAAAATACAAAAAAATAGAAAAAAAGAGAAAAATAAATAAAAAGAGAGAAGGGGCACACTACTATTCCTTTTCAGAGATCCACACTCGTACTCCCTCTTATATCTTGTAGTCCATAGAGATTATCATTCATGCATATAGCTATGTGGGGACCTTCACACTATAGAACTTGGCTTGTATATTCCACTGATGAGCATCCTCAAATGAGCTCTAGGTCTTCTTGAGCAAGCAAGTTGGATGCACCCCCACTAGTTCCATTGGAGAGCTTACCATAGCTCACATGTGCATCCGTTGCATCTCACTCCCTACTCCTCACATCATATCTATCATTTGGCTTTCTCTCGCCTATGATTGTCCTCATTGATGTGAGCCTTTCACACCCTTTTTGTCTTCCTCCTCCACCATATTCTCTCTTTGCCATCAGAAGTGTCAACTTTCTTGCTTACGCTCATCCATTGCATGAGTGCTCAAAATGTCGAAAATGAGTGGATCATTTTGACTTGTACCTGGCTAGTGGTCTGGGAATGATTCAAGATAAGATTCCAAACAAGACCAAGTGTGAAAATTTAGTAGATTGAGTTCTCAACACAAAAATACTTTTTCTCGTATATCCCTATCCCCTTTCTTGCACGCAAACACCATTTGGAAACATTCGAGTCACGGACAGCGAGAGCTCTTGCACCTTTATGTTCTTGTGTTGCTTGTTTCAATGCTAAATATAGACTCTTGCCTGTTATGACTTGAATTGAATTACATGCCTTGATTGCTTTACTTACAAAGTTCTCATATGGTTGTTAGCATGTCACCACAGAAATTATGCTTTTATCATTTACCTACTCGAGGACGAGCAGGAATTAAGCTTGGGGATGTTGATACGTCCAAAACGTATCTATAATTTCTGCTTGCTCCATGCCTCTTTTCTGTGATAGTGCTATGATATTGATGAACTTCCATACACTTTTGATCATATTTGGACTAACCTATTAACTCAGTGCACCCCAGTGACAGTTCCTGTTTTCTGTTGTTTTCTATTTCAGGTTTCCCCCGTATTAAAAGTGCTCCAAAAATTCGGGAAAATACAATAAAAAATCAGCGCAGAAGAAGCTTCGGGAATCACCGAGGGGGGCCAGAGGGGACCCACCAGGGCCCCAGGCGCCCTCCCGGCGGGCCCTAGGGTGGGGCCGCCTGGACCCCTGGTGGCCCCCTGGCTGCCCCCCTTCGCCTATATATCCCTCGTGACGTGAAACCCCCGTGAAGGGAACCCTTTTTCGCGATCTCTCCTCTGTTCCGCCGCCGCCGCGCTTCCAAGATCGGGAGCACCAAAAGACCTCTTCCCGGCACCCTGCCGGAGGGAGGAATCACCTCCGGGAGCTTCTCCACCATCATGGATGCTTCCCGGATGAACCGTGAGTAGTCCACCTTGGACCATGGGTCTATGATCAGTAGCTATGTGATGTTCTCCTCGCCTCTTTGTTCTTCATGGATTAGACCTCGTGAGCTGCCCTACATGATCGAGGCACATATGTAATATTTCTGCTATTGATATGCTGAGTTTGCTGGGATCCGATGGATTGTGAGACGATGTTCAGATTGTGTTTGAGTAATATATTTGATTCTCCTCTTTTATATTTATGTTCTAGAGTAATTCTTGCATGTTCTCCGTTGCTGTTTATTTCTTTGGACAAGTAGTAGGTAGTGACTCCAAGAGGGAGCGTTATGTTGTGGGTTCATGCCCCCTGATGACTAGCTTGAGTGACAGAAACATGAGTCTAGGGGATGTGTTGTTGCCACAAGGGGGAAAACAACGGTGCTTGTACTTGCGGGTGCAAGGATTGTTTACTTTATGCAAAGTTCTTTAATGCAGTTGTTTGTTGCTTTGAGTTTACACTTTGGGTGGGATTCGCAACTTAATACCAGCGAGATGTTCTGGATAGATATCTCAAGGTGGATGATTAGTAGGTAGATGCAGATGGATTTCGGTCTACTTGTCTTGGCGTGCCGCCCGTGCTTTTGAGCCTCTTCCTTTCTTTATAGCATAGTTAGCATTGGTTTGCGCACATAATCCTGTCAATTTCCCAGCTGTAATTTGGTTACCTCGCATGGCTATTTTATCGTCTTTTGGGAGAGAGACATCACTAGTGAACATCATAGTATCCTGGTCCATATTTCCAACACTGTTTACACCCACTATCAATTTACTGCTTTATTTAATTTTCCGTTGCTATCACTATCATTATTATCCTGTGCGTTTTATCCTTTGTACACAACAAGGACGGAGGAATTGACAACTCCTCTGTACTCGTTGGGAAGCAAAGTTATTTGTTGTGTGTGCAGGTCCAAGAGAAGCAAGTGATTATCTTCAAACGGCGCATCACCTGCCGAACCACCTACTTATCGTTGTTGCAGTCCTATTGGTTCGACATTCAACCTTAGCATCTTCGCTAAGGGTAACTTGTTGTTGTCTACATCTAAACCTTCCACTTTGGGTAACCAACGAGGGGGCGTTAATTCGTACCATCAGTTATAGGTGTAAGACGGTGACTTATCGACACTTGGAGGTCGTTGTGCTGCAATTGTTGTGTGAGCCGGTCTTGAGCTTCTGAGAGATTGTGATGTTCCCTAACTATTTATTTTTGAAACCTCGTGGTTCTTTCCTGATATTCTTCAAATTCCTGGTCAGGATCGGCTCTGTTTCGGCTCAATCGCAGCCACAAGTTGGTGGTTTTCATGTCTGAGTCGTCTGATATATTCTGGATGTCTTCTGCTTTGGAAGTCGGACTCCTATCTTTTGAAGAGTGGCACCGTCTTTGATTGTCCGTTGCAAAAGCGGATCTTTCCCAAGGGGATTTGAGGTAGGGAGAATATGGATTATAATCCTCTCGGTCAGATCCGAGTCCTCCTCGTTTGACGGGTTGAATCGACTCGGTGTCTTCATACTGATCCTCTTCTTGGTATGAGCCGGCATCAGAGAAATTCTCTGTGTCGTCGTGGGTTGGGATCTCAATGGCGTGTTCCAGCTCTGGGGACCCACCAATAAATCCTACGAAGACATGATGAGGAGCAGTATTTAGCCGACTCATACCTGGAGGGCCGCTTGTTTTCTGATAGGTGGTCTCTGCGTTTTTCAGGTCGTAGGGCATGGCAGATGGCCGGCTAAAGGTCTCCGTGAGGGCTTGAGGATCCCGATCTGGTTCGGATCTATCTGTTTGGCCGATAAAGATGTGGATGGATCCGATTTGGACCCGATATCCTGATTTGACAGAATCGGCTTCAGGGCCCCAGGCAGATTCGTCGATGCAGAGCTTCCCGCGCCGGCTTCTGGTGATCCGTCCAGCAACGAATCCCTCCATGCCTTGCAGAGCTCCCTCCAGAATCTCAACACCTGCGAGCGCAGGCCCCACGATAGGCGCCAACTGTCGTGGGAAAGTCACGACAGATATCCGAAGAGTCGAACTTGACATGGGACCTTTGCTGCGAGGCGATTTCGTGGAGAGAGTCTACATTGACAAGAGACTCAGAGATTTACTCAGGTTTCAGCCCCTCTTTGTCTCGAGGTAAAAGCCTACTCCTGCTTCTCTTATTATGGGTTCCGACTCTCAAAAGAAGAGTCGGTTGATCGATTACAAGAGAGTCGGCTCGTAAACTTAGCCTCGATGAGATCTAGGTTACGCCGACAAGTGTCTAGTCCTATCTTAGGTTGAGATTGTTCTCTGGCCCTGGGTCCCATGGACCTCGGCTTATAAAGGCGCCGGATCCTGGGATTCCATGAGTCCGACTCCGACACGAGGTGGAGTCCTATTTTACTTTACAAATATACTATATTCTATACAAGGTAAGTCGAATTCCTTCTACGGCTTCGATCTTCTTTCCTTGGCGCAACCGGCCCGTGGCCGGGTCTTCTCTGGCCTTTCGTAGGTAAGTCAGCCCATAGATCTAATTCCGGGTTATGGGCTTGGTCCATCCCCCCGGCAAGATCCTCGCCACATAATCCGGAGAGACAACTGTTGGGAGACGTCCGATGTGATTTGATATATCAGTCAGATCGGCCACTATATAAGGCAACTTCCCCCCAGCGATACCTAACTCCTCATTTCGTCTCTCTCGCGATCCCCTTTGCTCCCTTGTGCGCCGCTGTGCTACTCTCGCTCCGACCGTCGACCTCGCCGCTTCACTGTCGGACGGTCATTGCCTGGAGATTTCCTCGTCGTCGAGAGCACAGTCTCCACCGCTCTCGCCACCGTAGCCGTCCGCTGTCACATAGCTAGGGTACGTCGCACTCGATCTAATCTATCCTTGCCTCAAACTCTACTGTGAGATTGGAATCGGTGTTCTTAGGTTTTTTTGTTGCTTTTCTAGGGTTGTTCAGATCTTTTGGATTCCTTGCACCGTGCGAAACTTGTTTGTAGCATCAAAGTTTCCACTCCGATTCAGGTTAGAATTATGTATTGATCCGTCAATCTGTTTGTTCTGTGCTAGGCCACTTTGTTTCAAATTGTTCTAGCTCAGTACAAATATGAACGAGAATCTAAACATCTTTTACCGAATCTCTTGTCAAAATGATTTTCAAAACCTTTGCTCGTGCTTGATCATGCCTATCTCTATTCCTTCGTTCCTATTTCTTCTTCACAGGATGTCTGCGGATATGAATTTAAGAAATGAGTCCCCAGTACTCGAAGAAAATGCTCCATCTTTTGTGGAGCAAGCTGCTCAGAAGAAGAAGAAGAAGAAGAAAAGAAGAAGGGAGGCAAAACCAAAGAGCTCAGTAATGCTCGTGGCATTCCTCAGGCAGTAAGAGACAACTTTGGTTTCGATACACCTGACGAAGAAACTCCCCATGCATGAAAGATAAGGCTGCAAGGGATTTGCCGTTACTGGTTAATCCGGTGGTACAAATACAAGAATATGCCCGAAGGAAAATGGGCCATTCAACTCGCCTTCAAGGCTCCATATGTGTACTGCCAGCACATGGCCGATAAATGCACTACTAAAAACCGACACCTCTACTATCCAAAGCCTCCGAAGGAGCCGCACCCCACCTCTCTCAGAACTCCTGATGACTACCCGAAGGAATAGGCTCGGTTAGCCGTACTGGCTGTAAAACTTCGCAAGAGAAAGAGAAGGATGCAGCAAAGATGCGTGTTGCAGAACATGTTGGAGAAGAAACCAGCACTCCGAAGAAAAGTTCTCGGAAGCTGAAAAAGAAAGGGTTCTCTCCTCCCCTTGCGTTCACTGATGAATAGCAAGCAAAGAAGAAGATGACCCCGCTAGTCATGCTGATGGCTAGTCTGAAAAGTCTCATGTTGCTCCCCCAGAGAAAAGTTTCGTGTACCCTTGAAGAACAAGCCTGGTGAGAAACCGGCTTCAAGAGGGATTCAGATTCGTGACCCTACCGACATGGTCATCGACACCACCCACCTGGTTATCGAAAAGCCATTATCTTCCAAGCCTCCTCCTCAAGTTGTTCAGACAGAGAAGAGGTCGAAGCAAAAGCACGACCCGTCGAAGTAGAAGAAAACTGCTGAGAAACAAGTTGCCGCTCCCAAGGCAAAGGGAATGGTTGCCAAGCCAAACTCTTTTGACACCCATATTGCCAACAGGCCATCGGAAGCTGAACTCAAGAAAATGGACATGGAAGAAGCCCTAGAACGCAACAGGTTGGCAAAAGCATCTGCTGCAAAGGAGAAAGCAGTGAAGGACAGTCAGAAGCTTGAAGCTTGCCAACAAGGCCGCAGTTGAAGCTGAAGCGAAGTGCAAGCTAGCTGAAGGCGAATAAAATGATAAGAAGGCTGCTATAGAAGCCCAAAAGCTTAGGGCTTCAGACCTGAAGAGAAAAGCTGCTCTAGAAAAGACTGCAACAAAGACTACTGAGAAGCGAGCCGGAGAGGCTTAGAAACAAACTGTGGTATCCACAGTCCAAAAGAACATTGCTGAAGAGCCCAAGGACCAAGATGACATGGACTGTCAAAGCCAGCACCAGTTTCCAGATAAAAGGGAAGCTGGACTATGAGATGATCTAGGCATCACAGAGGCTCTTTGCAAGAAGAGTGAAGCTGAAGAAGAAGATGTTGCTCCCAGCACTCTGTATATGCCCTCACCCATCAAAGAGAATTATTGTAAATCTGATGGCGAAGCTGAAAGAATTGTATGCACAAAGCAAAGTTGAATCTGCTAAGATTCAAAAATTACAGAAGAAGGAAGAGACTGAAGACGATTAGGAAATCAAGGAATCCGTTTTGTCTCTCCTTCAACAAGTAACCAACAAGAATGTTGCCACTGAAGAGGAAGTGGAGAATGAGAAAGGAAAGATCAAGAAAGCTATAGAAGATCTTTGCCTCAGCCACCACAACGCTATCCTGGCTGCTGATTCAAGGAAGTGGAAGGAAAATGACGATCTTGCGTCGAAGAAGAATCAAGAGAAGAAGAGGCCCCGCATCATCACTCTGGCCAATGCAACAGACTTGGAAGACGAAGGCGAATCACCTTCACCAGTGCTTCATGCACAGGCTTCCAAGTCTGGCTCCAAGCCTGCTCCTCCCAAGGCCCCAGTACCACCCAAAACTCCCACCAAAACCCCCACTCCTTCCTGAATCCCTACTCCAACTCCACCAAAAGCCCCAACTCCTCCCGCAAAAACTCCAACTCCTCCACCAAAAGCTCCAACCTCACCATGACAACCTACACCACCTGCTCCAATCCCCTCACCTCCACCCACCAACGAAGAAGAAGATCCACCCCGCACTCCCACACCACCTCATGTCACAACTCCACCACAAGTGCAGTCACCCCAGCAACAAGCTGCACCCGAAGCTGATGCTCCCCATGCCACACCCCTAGCTGCTGAAGTGCAGAAGTCTCGTGACTATTCATCTGCTCATTCTTCTTTTGAATCTCATGCTGCCCAAGCAAATGCTTCCCCTGTAGTAGATGAGGAAGTTGACATCATGAATCCTTCTCAGGAATTGGTTCTTTCCCAGGCAAAGGAGATAGGGCCGTCACATGTGCTTCCATCCCCTCGCCATCCCATGATCAGATCTGCCTGGCAATGCCAACCTGCACAAGACACTCAGCTGGACTCCAACTATCCCAAGGAAAATTTTCCCATATTTATTGGTGCAAGCAGCTCTTCCATAAATGGTCCTGAGTTTGAACTTGAGCGCCATCGAAGCAAATTGCGCTTTTTTGGAAATAGTCCATCTGCTTCGCAACGGACTGTTGATGACCTACGCTTCTGGACTGTTGAACAACAAGTGTTGTATACCAAGGTCTTCTATCAGAAAAATGTGTTGTTTCACCATCGATATCTTGATCTGCGAAGCTTAGCTACTACTCACTGCTTCCAGAATATTTGTGAAACAATCAACTCTCAGAACCTGGTGCACCTGTTTGCTTTGTGCGACACATTCAACTCCGAACTGATCAAGCAATTTTATGCAACCCTTTATGTCTGATGTATACGCACGCTTCTATTCTTGTAGACTATGTTGGGCCTCCAAGCACAGAGGTTTGTAGGACAGCAGCAATTTCCCTCAAGTGGATGACCTAAGGTTTATCGAACTCAGGGAAGTAGAGGTTGAAGATGCTCTCTCTCGAGCAACCCTGCAATTAAGATACAAGAAGTCTCTTGTGTCCCCAACACACCTAATACAACTAGGAGTTGTATAGGTGCACTAGTTCGGCAAAGAGATGGTAAAATATGGGTGATAGGTGTGGTAAAACGAAGTAATATAAATCTGTAATAAAAAGTGCAGCAAAGAAACAAGTAACAAAAGTGACTGCAAATGGTGTAACAATGATGGAAACAAGGCCTAGGCTTCATACTTTCACTAGTGGCAACTCCCAACAACATTAACATAGTCTAATCACATGATATTTCCCATAAAACATGCAATGGAGACGTACTCGGAGGTCATTCCTTTGTGGTCAAGAGAGGATGAGAATTATGTAGGGCTACAAAAGCACACCTCAAAGTTCGTAGTTCTCAATCGATGGATTTCCCAATGTCATCGCGGCCATCCAAAGAGAGTACCACAATCACCACAACATATCTAAAGGATAGTCAAAGACAAGCACCAAGAGACTCTCAATCTTCAATCCACACACAAAAGAGGAAATCACTCATGATAATATTCTTCTAACCCATGTCCAATAGACCCCTGTCACCTTGGTCTCGGAGATTATACTAGATAAGATCAATTGAGTACATCAATCCAATACATAGAGAAGGGGAAATATCATGGGATCACCCTAGATTAACATAGCCTATGATCACAACAAAGGTCACATCATGGGAGAGAGAGAAACCACATAGATCAAGATATAAGCCTTAGCCCCGAGGGGAACTACTCACACATGGACATGATGAGAGGGAGAGTTGTTGATGGAGAGGTGCAGCCCGGAGAAGATGAAGGAGATGGCGGCGGCGGCGGCCACAGCCACGGCCACGGCCCTTGGCCCCTTCTTCTTTTTGGAGATGGTGCTGCTGTGGAGATTGATCTCCCCCTCAAGACGGCTGCCAAGGGGGAGGAAATTTCGTGGTCCCCTTTGACCTAGGTTTCCTCTCTTTATATAGACTCTCGGATTCCCGTCATCCAGATTACGTCTTCTGTATTTCAGGGTTTCTGGAAGCATCCAAACTCCGATTGGGCCGAATTTTATGTCTAAATCCACCGGAAAAAAATTCCCTATAACTTTGTAGTTTTAAGTTTTTCCCTTTGAGGCCGTCTTCTAGCGTCTCTGAGGCGATCTTTTAAACATGTCTGGTGGGGACAGATTTCGGGAAAGTTAGAGTCCAACTCTTACAAGGCTTTCTTTTGTGATCTTTCCTTTATCCAAGTAATTCCTACACATAAAGTAGAAAAACAAGAACTTGTGCACTCTTGCAACCATTAATAGGTCAGTTCTAAAATATGATATAAAGATATATGAAAGTATATAAAAAACATAGCAATATCACACAAAACATGCATGGAGCAAGCAGAAATTATAGATACGTTTGGGACGTATCAATGTCTTAGGCGAATCAAATGATCCCAGCACTTGGATACTTGAATGGATGATTCAAGGGCAAGTATTTTGCATGTCCTTGCAAGAGTTCATGGAGATAGTCAATATTCCCCGCCATACTGGTGATCAGCCCAAGATTCATTTGCTTCAAGATATGTCAGATGCAGAATTCGCTTCGTTGCTGGATCCAGGGGTCATTAAAGACTTTATGCCCGAAAACATTTGGCCAAAGCATTTTGTGTTCATCTCCAAGACTTGGTTCTATATTTTGTCATACTCCATGCTGCCACTAAGTACTGCTTCAGAAGAATCAACCATCTATCCTCAAGTGAGGCATGCTATTCTGAAGCTCTCCCATGACATGGTATTCGATTTTGAAGATTGCTTCCTTCGCACCATGGTTCTCGCTCCTGAATTGCCTTACACCTTCAATCCGTATGCACCTTGGCTTCAAGCAGTATGGAACTATGGACGGAATGAAGACTTTGTTGCTCAGCACCACCCGAAGCTTTTTGTTCCGCCTATGCGCGGCACCATGAATATGCTTCGTCAGCCCAACAACCCCATGATTACTTATGTTGGCGTCAGACAAGAAGTGAATGAGCACAATCTGCAGAACAACTTCCAGAAATATTTACATCACTTTGAGGTTTCCCTTCGCTCCCAGAAAATGCTAGAGAATTACATCGAAGCCAATCAGGGCCCTATGCAATTTCTCTCAGATGAAATCAATCGCGTGGGAAACATAGCTCTAAACAACAATCAGTATCTTCGTGTGCTAAAGCACCATTCTTGGAAAGGGCTTCAAAAGTTTTATTCTTCCAAGGGACTGAACAAAGAGCATTTCTATAAGGACTACCCACATCTCAATCGCAACTTCTCAAGAAATGAATTTATTGACCGCCCGAATACAAAGATGCGTTGATGTCTATGCACGCTTCTATTCTTGTAGACTATGTTGGGCCTCCAAGCGCAGAGGTTTGTAGGACAACAGCAATTTCCCTCAAGTGGATAACCTAAGGTTTATCGAACTCAGGGAAGTAGAGGTTGAAGATGGTCTCTCTCAAGCAACCCTGCAATTAAGATACAAGAAGTCTCTTGTGTCCCCAACACACCTAATACAACTAGGAGTTGTATAGGTGCACTAGTTCGGCGAAGAGATGGTAAAATATGGGTGATAGGTGTGATAAAACGAAGTAATATAAATCTGTAATAAAAAGTGCAGCAAAGAAACAAGTAACAAAAGTGACTGCAAACGGTGTAACAATGATGGAAACAAGGCCTAGGCTTCATACTTTCACTAGTGGCAACTCCCAACAACATTAACATAGTCTAATTACATGATATTTCCCATAAAACATGCAATGGAGACGTACTCGGAGGTCATTCCTTTGTGGTCAAGAGAGGACGAGAATTGTGTAGGGCTACAAAAGCACACCTCAGAGTTCGTAGTTCTCAACCTATGGATTTCCCAATGTCACCACCGCCATCCAAAGAGAGTACCACAATCACCACAACATATCTAAAGGATAGTCAAAGACAAGCACCAAAAGACTCTCAATCTTCAATCCACACACAAAAGAGGAAATCACTCATGAAAATATTCTTCTAATCCATGTGTAATAGACCAGCTGTCACCATGGTCTCGGGGATTATACTAGATAAGATCAATTGAGTACATCAATCCAATACATAGAGGAAGGGAAACATCATGGGATCACCCTAGATTAACATAGCCAATGATCACAACAAAGATCACATCATGGGAGAGAGAGAAACCACATAGATCAAGATATAAGCCTTAGCGCCGAGGGGAACTACTCAGACATGGACATGGTGAGAGTGAGAGTTGTTGATGGAGAGGTGCAGCCCGGAGGAGATGAAGGAGACGGCGACGGTGGTGGCCACGACGGCGGCGGCGCCCACGGCCACGGCCCTTGGGGGCAGCGGCCCTTGGCCCCTTCTTCTTCCTTGGAGAAGGTGCTGCTTTGGAGATTGATCTCCCCCTCAAGACGGCTGCCAAGGGGGAGGAATTTTTGTGGTGCCCTTTGACCTACGTTTCCTCTCTTTATATAGACTCTTGGATTCCCGTCATCCAGATTACGTCTTCTGTATTTCGGGGTTTCTGGAAGCGTCCAAACTCCGATTTTATGTCTAAATCCACCGGAAAACAATTCCCTGCAACTTTGTAGTTTTAAGTTTTTCCGTTTGAGGCCGTCTTCTAGCGTTTCCGAGGCGGTCTTTAAAACCTGTCTGGTGGGGACAGATTTCGGGAGAGTTAGAGTCCAACTCCTACAAGTCTCCTTTTTGTGATTTTTCCTTTATCCAAGTAATTCCTACACATAAAGTACAAAAACAAGAACTTGTGCACTCTTGCAACCATTAATAGGTTAGTTCCAAAATATGTTATAAAAAGATATGAAAGTGTATCAAAAGCATAGCAATATCACACAAAACATGCATGGAGCAAGCAGAAATTATAGATACGTTTGGGACGTATCAACATCCCCAAGCTTAATTCCTTCTCGTCCTCGAGTAGGTAAATGATAACACGCATAATTTCTGTGGTGACATGCCACACAAACATATAAGGACTTTTAAGTAAAGCAATCAAAGCATGCAATTCAATTCAAGTCTTAACAAGCAAGAGTCTATATTAGCATTGACACAAGCAACAAAAGAACAAAAGGTGCAAGAGCTCTTGCTGTCCGTGACTCGAATGTCTCCAAATGGTGTTTGCGTGCAAGAAAGGGGATAGGGAATACGAGATGAAAAAGTATTTTTGTTGAGAACTCAATCTACTAAAGTTTCACACTTGGTCTTCTTTGGAATCTTATCTTGACTCGTCCCCAGACCACTAGCCAGGTACAATTCAAAATGATCCACTCCTTTTTCAATATTTTGAGCACTCATGCAATGGATGAGCATCAGCACGAGAGTTGACACTTAAGATGGCAAAGAGAGAAGTACGGAGGAGGAGGAAGACAAAAAAGAATGAGAAAGGCTCACATCAATGAGGACAATCATAGGCAAGAGATGCCAAATGACAGATATGATGTGAGGAGTAGGGATTGCCATCCAACGGATGCACATATGAGCTAAGGTAAGCTCTCCAATGGAACTAGTGGGGGTGCATCGAACTTGCTTGCTCAAGAAGACCTAGAGCTCATTTGAGGAGGCTCATCAAAGAATATACAAGCCAAGTTCTATAGTGTGAAGGTCCCCACATAGCTATATGCATGTATGATCATCTCTATGGAGTACAAGGATAAGAGGGAGTACTAGTGTGGATCTTTCAAAAGGATAGTAGTGTTGCCCCTTTCTCTATTTTTATTTTATTTTTCTATTTTTTCTATTTGTTGAATTTTTTTGGTGGCCTCAATGGCTCTTTCTATATAACTCTCATTTGTCCTCTTTGGGATCTTTTAATTTGTCCACTTTGGGATATTTTCCTCACTTAAGGGCAACACTCTAATTTACAAGAGGGCATAGAAGATCTTTCACACTTTACAAGGTACTCAAAACATAAAGAAGATGTAGCTATCATGATGTATGCAATGTATGTCGCTGCCAGTGTAGCAGGAACATGTATGACATGAAGATCAAGTCATGAAGAGGTGGATGTTGCATGGCAATATATCTCGGAAAGGCTATGGAAATGCCTTGATAGGTAGGTATGGTGGATGTTTTGAGGAAAGATATAAGGAGGTTTAAGATGACAGAGCGTATCATGCCAAGGGTTTGGATATACCGGCGAAGGTGGACGCCAACTCTCGGAGTGAGAAGAAAGCAATGCACGGCACAGGAGAGGCTAGCAAATATGAGGAGGTGGAAGTGTCAACTTTCAATACTTACATTAGTCCGAAGAAGTCATGCACTTATTATCGGTAACTCTCAATCTAGTAAGGAGGTTCACAAAGAGACAAGTACCCCGAGGAGGAGTGTATGGGGGTTTGGTTATCCTTGCGCATCCTCGACTCATGGTACGTGAGTGTACTCTAATATCCGACTCCTCACAAGAGTAGTGATCCATCTAGTAGATAGAGTTCTCAACTAGTTTGTAGGTTTTTGAAAATAAACACTGATTGCCCAAAATATGACACCTGTCACTAATAGGCTAGAGCTCTTGACACCAAAAGTTCAAACATTACTCACATCAATACCTCAAAACTATTGCAAGTTAATACTAAAATTAAATAGCAACCTCAATTACCTACTCTCAAGACAAGACATAACTCAGTGCAACAACCAACTCTCTTAACAAGATAAACATGAGAACTAAAGAGAGTTCAGCAACAAACTAAACAAAAGCCAAGGCTCTTGCTAAAGACAAACTAAGACTAAAACTAAACATGGCAGTAGCTACGAAAAGATAAAGAACACACAACAGCAAAAAGATAGGCATGAAGAATCCTATGATGTGTTCTAGATTGGAATGGAGCGTGTTTCTCTCCCACACAAAGTAAGACGGGATCTAAGTTTTTTATGAACAGCAAGAAAAGCTAAAGAAAACTAAAAACTAAACCTAAGAGCGAGACGCTCCAAGCATAGCACATAACGCATGAAGTGATAAAAATATAGTGAGACGAAGGACGAACTGATGATTGTTGATGGAGAAGGGGATGCACGGGGGATGCATGAGTCTCCTTGAATATTTGTTGGGGATGCATGAGGGCATCCCCAAGCTTGTGCGCTTGACACTCCCGAATCTTCTTTCATCATCTTCCATCGCACACTTGAAAACTCCCTTCATACATAACTCATCATAAGCTGATTAGAGAGGTTAGTACCCTTAATAAATAAAAAAATTCCACTGGATATAAAGATATTCTTGAAGAGCTACTGTTTCTCAAGATTGCCAAAAAGTTTTTGCGAAGAAAATGCAAGCTTAAGGTTTGCAAAAGTTAGGGGAGACAAAACGTGGCAGAATCTGTGAAAAACAGAACAGCAGGTAGTAAAGAATTTTTTAGGGGTACTTCTGGAACTCGAATCAAAAAACTCAGAACAGACGCTCGAAAGTCAATTGTATGGAGCACACTTTCAAAAAAATTCAGATCAAAAAGATGATCTGGTGATTTTAGGCTAATTTTTCCGTCCAATGACAGAATCTGTTTTCTGGACAGCATGTCACAACTTTTGAACTTTCTTGCAATCGGAGGCTAGAATTGGCACAAAGATTGAAAATAAAGAAAAAATGATGTTGCTACAGTAGTAACAATCATCAAGACCACTAAAAACTGAAAGTAAAAAACTCAAACTAAAGATAACAAGGGTTGTCTCCCTAGAGCTCTTTCTTTATAGCCATAAAGATAGGCTTAAGATTTTAATGTTGCTCTCATAGGAATAAGAGTTGAAGCACAAAAGAGAGCATCAAGAAGCAACTAACAAACACATTTAAGTATAACATGCTTCCTATGCAAAGGGATCTTGTAGAGGAAAAACTCATTGAAGCATAAAGATATTAGCATAGGAAGGCAAAATAAGTGCAACTTCAAAGCCTTCAACATAAAGAGAGGGAACTTCATATTATTGAAATATCTATAAGAATATGTTCCCCTCTCATAATAATTTTCAGTGGGATCATGAATAAACTCAACAATATAAGTATCACATAAAAAATTCTTATCATGATCCACAAGCATAGAAAATTTGTTACTCTCCACATAAGTAAAATTCTTCTCATTAGTAATAGTGGGAGCAAACTCAAGAAAATAGCTATCACAAGAATCATTCTTATCATGATACACTTCCAAACATTTATTATTTATAGCATAAGTTTCATCACAATAATCATCATAGATAGGAGGCAAAGTATCATCAAAATAAATTTCCTCATCAAAACTTCGGGGGCTAAAAAGATCATCTTCATCAAACGTAGCATCCCCAAGCTTATAGCTTTGCATATCATTAGCATCAAAAGTATTCAAAGAAGACATGCAAATAACATTACTACTATCATGAGTGTTGTAAAAATAATAAAGCTCCATAGTATTTTTGATCTCCTCCTCAAACACTTCATGTCCTAACTCAAGATAGAGCTCATAAAGCTCTCTCATAATTTTTTTGTTGTTTTCCATAAAGCCTAACTAGTGAAAATAAAAACAAGAAACAAAAAGAATTAATTGCAAGATCTAAAGATATACCTTCAAGCACTCACCTCCCCGGCAACAGCGCCAGAAATAGCTTGATGTCTATGCACGCTTCTATTCTTGTAGACTATGTTGGGCCTCCAAGCGCAGAGGTTTGTAGGACAGCAACAATTTCCCTCAAGTGGATGACCTAAGGTTTATCGAACTCAGGGAAGTAGAGGTTGAAGATGGTCTCTCTCAAGCAACCCTGCAATTAAGATACAAGAAGTCTCTTGTGTCCCCAACACACCTAATACAACTAGGAGTTGTATAGGTGCACTAGTTCGGCGAAGAGATGGTAAAATATGGGTGATAGGTGTGATAAAACGAAGTAATATAAATCTGTAATAAAAAGTGCAGCAAAGAAACAAGTAACAAAAGTGACTGCAAATGGTGTAACAATGATGGAAACAAGGCCTAGGCTTCATAATTTCACTAGTGGCAACTCCCAACAACATTAACATAGTCTAATCTCATGATATTTCCCATAAAACATGCAATGGAGACGTACTCGGAGGTCATTCCTTTGTGGTCAAGAGAGGACGAGAATTGTGTAGGGCTACAAAAGCACACCTCAGAGTTCGTAGTTCTCAATCTAAAGGATAGTCAAAGACAAGCACCAAAAGACTCTCAATCTTCAATCCACACACAAAAGAGGAAATCACTCATGAAAATATTCTTCTAATCCATGTGTAATAGACCAGTTGTCACCATGGTCTCGGGGATTATACTAGATAAGATCAATTGAGTACATCAATCCAATACATAGAGGAAGGGAAACATCATGGGATCACCCAAGATTAACATAGCCAATGATCACAACAAAGATCACATCATGGGAGAGAGAGAAACCACATAAATCAAGATATAAGCCTTAGCCCCGAGGGGAACTACTCACACATGGACATGGTGAGAGTGAGAGTTGTTGATGGGGAGGTGCAGCCCGGAGGAGATGAAGGAGACGGCGACGGCGGCGGCCACGGCGGCGGCGGCGGCCACGGCGGCGGCGGCGGCCACGGCGGCGGCGGCGCCCACGGCCACGGCCCTTGGGGGCAGCGGCCCTTGGCCCCTTCTTCTTCCTTGGAGATGGTGCTGCTGTGGAGATTGATCTCACCCTCAAGACGGCTGCCAAGGGGGAGGAACTTTCGTGGTGCCCTTTGACCTAGGTTTCCTCTCTTTATATAGACTCTCGGATTCCCGTCATCCAGATTACGTCTTCTGTATTGCGGGGTTTCTGGAAGCGTCTGAACTCCGATTTTATGTCTAAATCCACCAGAAAAAAATTCCCTACAACTTTGTAGTTTTAAGTTTTTCCGTTTGAGGCCTTCTTCTAGCGTTTCCGAGGCGATCTTTAAAACCTGTCTGGTGGGGAAAGATTTCGGGAGAGTTAGAGTCCAACTCCTACAAGGCTCCTTTTTGTGATTTTTCCTTTATCCAAGTAATTCCTACACATAAAGTACAAAAACAAGAACTTGTGCACTCTTGCAACCATTAATAGGTTAGTTCCAAAATATGTTATAAAAAGATATGAAAGTGTATCAAAAGCATAGCAATATCACACAAAACATGCATGGAGCAAGCAGAAATTATAGATACGTTTGGGACGTATCATGCGTCCACTGCAAAAGATAGATGAACTCATGTTTGTCAATGAGCCAGAACCCATCAGGCCAGACACTGTTTTCGAAGGAGATTGCATCACATCCAATCAAGATGATGCCCTTGAAGATAGTGATCTCGACCTCCTCGCGCCTACAAACGCCGAAGACTATCTGTCGCCAACTTCCAAAGAAGAATCTTCAGGCGATCAATCTTCTTTGAGCGATTCTTTTATGCCTGGATCTCCTCGACAGACTCCCCGAGATACTGCCAACGCTTAGGCACTCTTCATGCTCTTCACCACCTTTTGTCCAATCATTTACAAAAAGGGGGAGAATGATGCATCGATGAGTTTAGTTTGCCACGGGGACAGGGTTTTGCTTCATTTTTCCTCGCTATCTTAAGTTACAAGAAACATTCCATTTGCTTCAATTGGGTTGTAACTTAACTTAGGTCCGTGTCTGTGAACTATGTGCTACTATGCCATATTAATAACCCTTTGCTGGCAAGATTTGCTTCGAATCATATCTCTTGCAGGTGGTTATTATACTTAAGTTCACAGGTCATTTGAGAGGATTGCATATCATTGGAATTCTATCTGGAACTGCCATCCTGCTCGCTAAGATAGTTAAATTTTGCTCTCCATCGAAGAAAATTACGTATGCATCTACTCCGATTCTATTTAACTTTGATGCTTACATTCAGGGGGAGTAAAATCTTCACATCTTAGAGTTTGTTATCATCTCAACTCAAAAGCTTCAATACTCTTATCGATGCCTGTTTTGTCAACAATAATCCAAAAAGGGGGAGATTGTAAGAGCAAAGTTTTGCCACATGTATTTTGGATATTGTTAGACAAGACAATAGAGGAACTAACAATGTTTTACAAGTATAAACAGGTGTTTAGGTTCCCGAGGCATAAGTCAAGTGGTAGATCTCCAAGGAAGATGGACAAGATGTCGAAGCATTCCTTGGAACGAAGTTTAATCACGTTGGGTGACCCCTAAAAATGTATGGCATCCTGAAGCATAACTCTCCGAAGGAAATGAAGAAGACGACACAAGACTTAGTAGTTTTTGTGTAGTTCTTTTTCCATTCTTTGAGTCAATAGTAAAAACCATACTATCAAGAGGGATTAGTAAGCCGAAGCCGAAGTTATTGTGAAAAAGCTCAGCTCGAATCAAAACCCAATGAGAAGCCTCAAAGGAGAAATCTCATGTGTGCTGAGTTAAGCTTCGGTGCCAAAGACTTCGTACTTTCCGCCTCCGAGTCGAAACTCATGTTGTGAGTCAGCTTTACTTGTTCTGCGAGTAAAGGTGCGCATTGATGAAAAATCCGACCGTTGTGGACACGCGTCAAGCTGTCGCTTCGGGTCGGCTCAGTCATTTCGCACCTTGGGATCGCCACCTATAAATACGCCGCCCCCGCCATCATTTGCGATTGGCTGCTCAGAGATTATTCCTAAAGAGAGACTGAAGAAAGCATCCCAAGAAAGATTCCTAAGCTAAACCAAACAGCCACCCACCGAATCAAAATTCCTATTGATCTGAGCTGATTCACTATGACTTAGGTGGAAGTTTGCTAGCCTTTTTATCTTGGAGGACTGCAAGCCTCCTAGACGGTTAGAGAGTCGTCTTCAGAGAGTGAAGAGTAATTGTCGCCTCGAAGCTCAAGTCTGTCAAAGGATTCAGAGAGTTCCTCAATAATCTACCCCGAGTCAAAACTGGCCAAGCTCAAGGAGATTGGTGTAGTGGAGAAAAGGACGGAGAGAGGTTAGATCATGTGTTGAATCCCAAGTCCCTCCAACTAGACGTAGCACTTTGTAGAGTGTGAACTCGTCGAACAAACATCGCTTCATACAGGCTTGTTCTACCTTTCAGCATTTACATTCTATACCTTTACTCTTAATGTTGTGCTTCCTTATGATTTTCTTCACTCAGTAGTTTTGCTTCCAAGTTTCTGTTAAGTTTCTGCTCTGTTGTTCTTTCGTTGGCTGCCTTTTGCTTCACTTCAAAGATTTGGTCGATAATTTTGAAGTGATCATTCACCCCCTCCCGCTCTAATCACATCCTTGGTCTTTCAGATTTTCACTCGCCCTAGCCTCCCTATCTTCAATCCCTTTGTCTTCTAGTGGTATTTGTATGTGTTGATATAGATGTTGGAGAGGGCGTATGTCTATTGCACTGTGAGGTTAATTCTTGACTATAAACTGCAATGAAAAGTATTTTCTTTACATGAACATGTCATTCCCCTGTTTAGGAAATATATGATGTACATGTAGATATGGATGTAGTGTTATGACTATAAACTGTAAATTGATTTAGTATGAGTTTTTTAGTTTATGGAGTGATCATTGTTTAGTAAAAAAATTGAATACATTAATATGTTTACATATGGATGTTGTAGATGGAGAAAATACTAAAGCATCCAAAAGAAATTTGGGTTAGTTCCGCTAATTCCATTTTTATGGATGTGTGCGTAGAAGAGGTGCGGGTAAATAACCATGCCGCAGAAAACACCACTTTATCCGATATAGGACAAGCTAACTTGCTTACTAAGATCAATGAGCGCCCTGTAAGAAACTATTCACACCAACAATTAAACAACAGGTGGGATGCATGTAGAAGTGATTATGCCATATGCAAGACATTTCTTATAAAAGTTTCTAGCATTAGAAGAGATTCTTATACAAAGACCATTGTTGCCATAGATAAGTGGTGGGCATTAGAGTAGAAGGTAACTATGTTTTTGTTGTCATTTTTAATAGGAGCCATGTTGCTTCATTCATTTAATTTTGTTTAACATGTATATTTGTTGTTTCATTGCAGGCACATTCATAAGCTAGCAAGTTTCAACATGCTCCACTTGCGGAGGAGGATAAAATGGAGAAAGTATTTGATGCTTGTTGTATCACAAATGAGCATGCTAGGGTGCCAATTCCCAAACAAATAGGTTTTACATCTCAAATCATTTTGGATGATGATCGCACACGAATATGTCACCGTGTACCCTCTATGCGGGGGGTGATACATCGCAGTTCACGTCGAAGGAGACCCGTCCGGAATCAAGGTACGCAGGCAGTCGATCGGACGCTTTTGTTGACCCAAAACCCCACACTCCCGGGAGGGAGCACGGCGGTTGTGGGCTGCCCTAGGTCAACCTAATCTCCCTTAGCGCCTCGAGGTTTGCCACCGTACAACAAGAAGAACAAATGAAGAACGAGGAAGAAAGATACAAAGGTAGGGATATAAGAAGACGTAAAAGATGTAGATGTGTTTGTTCGATTGGTGTTGTTCAATCATCCGTCACCTCTCATATATTTATGAGGTTGGACTTCTCATACAATAAAAGGACTTAGTTTTATGTCCATATCATCAAATTCTAACCAAAAATGGACTTTCCACGATCTCCGGGCCGGACGTCCGGCTCGGAGCCCGGACGGTCCGGACATATCCAGTTTTCTTGATAACAACGTATTTTTTGGGTTGATGATTTTTCATATGACTTGTGAAGGAGATGATCCCAAAAGAAAAGTTGTAGGTTTCAACGAGGGGAAAACCTTGTATGTTGAATGTTTTTTTATTTGAGATAATCTTGAGGGTGTTTTCGGCTGATTTCTATCCTCTGTAGCAGGATAAATGTGACTTGTGCCTGGATGGTCCAGGTCGCATCACGGACGACCCGGGCTTAGGCCGAATGATCTGACCGGATGGTCCGACCTGATGGTCCGACATCGCCCAATGCTTCTCTAACCCTTGGTCGTATTCCGGGCGGTCCGGTTTCCAACCCGAACTGTCCGACCATGTTCTACAGCAGTGCATGGTTTTGGCTCAAACTTGTTTATATGACCATGGATTGAGACACTTCAAATATCAAAATCAACCAAATCAACGAGAGGAAGACAATTCATGTAGAACATTTTTTCCATTTCAGGTTGTCTTGAGGGCTTAATTGGCATAATAGTACCTTGAATGCCAGAATCTTAGTGCTTCAAACATATTTTCGGCCTTCGAGATGAAATCAGATGGCGATAACCCAAACTTCAAAGATGTTCATGTTGGCAATGAAAAACATTTTCATGAAGAACACTTCCTCATTTGAGGCCATCTTATATATGTTTATTATCGTGCAAAAAACCAGTGTCAACACATACCCCTTATTTTTCGGCAAAGCTTGGATGCCGAAAAATAATTTGTACCATGTTTGTTCAAAAGAAGATGTCAACACTCCATCGACCATACATATTCTTAGGGAGATAGTGAAATATTGGCCATATTTATTCTTAGGGCGATACTGAAATATTGGCCATATTTATTTTTAGGGCAATAATCATATATGAGTCATGTCCTTTGCTTGGGACGATAATCATATGTCGACCTTGGTTTATGCTTAGGATTATAAGCCTATATCAGCCATTTTTGTTCTTAGCGCGATAGTCACCTGCCGGCAGTTGCTTGTTTGAACTTCATGCAGACTTGGGTGAAATCTTTTGAATTTGAAAATTATACCATAAGAAATCCATCTATAATTCCCATATATCAACATCCATCTCAAAGATATTCGTTGAATCATATTTAACTACACGTTTGCCATTGTTACAAACTCAAAATATAATCTACATGGCACTCATTGAAAAAAGGTTTATATAATTATCATCTTATCATCAATATGATGCTCAAATATAAAATAGAAATGATTTGGCTTCTCATAGATTTAAAATTTTAGTTAGCTAGATCATATTTAGCCAAAGCATAATCTTACACACCAATTCCCCGACTTATGAATTGGTCTACGCAATATTTTATAATGAGTGTACACCTTGTCTCGATCTCAATAGGACTAAGGACGATGTTTAGAAAACCACATCGGCCATGTTTACATAGATTCTTAGGACGATAGTTAAATATCGCCATTACCATAAGTGTCATGTAGACCTTATCCACCAAAGCATATATATCCGAAATAAACAAATGAAATAGCAAATCAAATATTTTGGCCCTTTGAATCAGCAACAAAACTGTAACTAATCAAATGTATAATGATTTGGTAATACCCTATCATGATGTAGAAAATTGTTTTTCAACCACGGATCAAAACAACTCCATAGATGATAAGCAATCATACCCAGAGGTGAATTCCATGGAAAAGGAATCAGTGACATGTTTGAAGAATATGAATGATGTGCTAACCGAAGATTGCTTTTTGTGGATGAAAACATTTGGCTTAATCTCTTATGAGATTCTTTCTCCTTATTCACTTTAGTTGTACTTGCTACAACAGAAGCTTGCACGTGATTTTTGGTTTGATTGCTCTTCTTGGGAACCCATGCCATATTCTTCTCAAGTTCTTGTGCACTAAGCTTTTGCAACTTCTTATTTTGTCAATATGATCAACCTAGATGATGCCTCGGTCGTGATCGTTGTTCATACAATGGAAATTCCTTTTTGATCTTATGCACTCTCAACTTCTTCTCTTCAGATTTGGCATCTTAATTTTGAACATTTGGTTGCGCCTCTTCTATGAATTTTTTAGCCTAGGTCAACACTTTAACTAGCTCGTTATCATTTGGAATAAAATCTAAAGTGGCACACTTATGACCATGCTCTTTGATACGATATACTTGCTTGAACACCTCTTTCTTCACTACTAGAATAAAGCGCTTCTATGGCGTTCCAAAAACAGCCTTGCTGGCGTGGAGGACCGACACCAACAATATTGCGCCATTGATAACAAAGAGTGGTGGCGTTAATCACCCATGCTAGAATTATATACCTCTATCTATGGCATTTTGAATTCTAGCACGCCGTAGATATATCTTTTGAATGAATAAAAACATAATTTTAAATACCACTAGAACATTTCTATACCTTAAATGAAACTAGGTCCATTAAGTGAAGTAGTTCACAATTAATGTCAACATAAAAGTTGTCGGAGAAATTTATTTGGAAGGTAATCCCCCAAAACCTTAGTTCGAACACCGGCGGGGGGGCTTAGCTTCATGATCTCGATGGAGACGATGAAGATGATCAGATCTGCAACCAAATCAAGCAAGCATGCACACAAGGGACACAAGGAGCTACCCAGGTTCGTGCCACCATGGTGGTATAAAACCCTACTCTTGCATGTCTGGGATTGCTCCGATGGAGATGATCATGGTAAGCTTACAAAGTTGGGGGTTCGGGAATGGCCGACCCCTTCGACGGTGCCTTGGCTAGCACTTAACTACCCATGCATTGGTCCTCATACTCCATATCTCGGAAGGTTGGGATCCCACATCGGCCATCATTGTGGGGACCAACTTGTCCCTTATCCTGGCTAAGGTTATCTTCTCCTGACAAAGTGGAGGAGATAGGGTGGTTGTTACTCTTGGTGCTACCCTCGGCTTGGAGTGGAGCGGTTCGGGAGCTCAGGTGTTCTTCAGGGGGCCTGCAAGGCGTTGGCTGGTGATACGTCCCAAACGTATTTCTAATTTCTGCGTGTTCATGCTTATTTTGTTGATATTACTATATGGTTTCATGCACTTTCATATCTTTTACAACTTATTTGGACTAACCTATTAACTCAGTGCCAAGTGCCAGTTTATGTCTGCTATTGTCCGTGCATTGCAGGAAAATGTCAAAATCAAAGTGCTCAGAAAATTCTAGAAAAATCATATAAAAATATGCAAGACAGAAGAGAACAGGAGCCAAAAGGGGGCCCTGAGGGGGGGCCAACCCCCAGCCAGGCGGCTGCTTGGCGCGCCCAGGGGGTGGCCGCGCCCTCTAGCCGCTTAGGCCAGGGGGTACCCCTCAGGGTGCCCTTCCACCTATATTTAGTCCTTGCTCTAAAAACCCTCGTGAGCAACCCCATTACGCAATTTTTTCCACGGTTCCTTCCCCGCTGCGATTCCGATCTCGGGATCGCCAAGAGAAGTTGTCCCAGCACCCTGCTGGAGGAAGGATTGACCTCCGGAGGTCTCTCCACCACAATGATCACCTCCGGGATGTGACGTGAGTAGTCCCCCTTGGACCATGGGTCCATGACCAGTAGTTATGTGATGTCTTCTCTCCAATCTTGTGCTTCAACGTTTAGCCCTTGTGAGATGTCTATCATGATCAAGGCACCTATGTATTAGTTCCTGTTTTGCTATGTTGTGTTTGCTGGGATCCGATGGATTATGAGATTATGTTCAGTTTTCCATGAGTAACATATTTTGTTTACCTTTATATTTTAGTTGTTGAGTGTTCTTGCTTGTTACCCGTTACGTTTGTTGCTTTGGCCAAGTAGTAGATTGTAACTCCAAGAGGGAGCGTTATGCATGATTGTGTGTTCATGCCCCCCGATGTCTAGCACTACAGGAAACAGGAGTTTTGCCATCAGCCATAGCTGACGGCAAACATATGAAAAGCTGACGGCAAAGGCTTTGCCGTCAGGTCCCGGACGGCATCACTTTTGTCAGCTGATCAGTCGGCAGTGAGCGGCGTTGCCGTCAGCCAAGAATCGACCGACGGCAAAGCCTTTACCGTCAGTCATTCTGTGCTGGCAGACGACGACGTCGCTTGTACGTCCAACCGTTCACTTAACCCCATAAAGGAGTTAACGGCGTGCATTGCCGTCAGCTGGCCGGTGGGCTAACGAGAAAGAAGTTTGGTGGGTCCCTATGTCAGAAGTTTGCTGTTAGCTCGCCGTGGAGCGGACGACATAGATGTCAGTCCTTTGTCGTCAGCTGGCCAGCGGCCGACAACAACTAGTCTGGCTAGGGACACGCTGTCCGACCTTTGCCGTCAGCAGGCCTGGAGCGGACGACAAAGCGGTGACCGTTTGGTCACTCGCACAACCCAGGTTGCATAGGTGATTGCCACGTGTCCGCTTTGTAGTCGGCTGGCCGACGGCAACGGCTTTGCCGTCAACAAGCTAACGGCATAGTGCCCTGTTTTTTCCTTTTTTTTTGTATTTCCTATATTCCCTGCATTTGGAAAATAATAGAAATAGCACAACAACCAGCATCATATAACAGCACAATAGACTACATCATATAACACCCATCACAAGTGCATCAACCATATAGAACCAAGAAATATAAGATCTACAAGTGCATCAACAAAATCTACAAAGTATACAAGTTCAACGTCCATCCATATGATAAAGACTACAAGTTCAACATCCTATATCTACAACACACTCCAAAGGTAGCATCCATCCATGCATATATCCAAAATCTGCAAAATGAGAACATAATCATGTTAGTTACGGAAAAGAAGAAATCCAAAATGAAGTCTATACTTGAAACTAGCTAGAGGTATGTCAGTTTTGGCCTTTATAAGAAAAGAAGAAGAAGGAGAAGGATAGGGAGAAGAAGAAGAATAAGGAGAAGAATAGGAGGAAGATGGAGAAAAAGAAAGAAGAGAAAAAGGAAGAATAAGAAGACATTTTCTTCTTACTCTTTCTTTTTCACCTCTTTTTTCTTATCTTCTTTCTTTTCCTCCTCTCCTTCTACTTCTTCTCACTACTGGAATTCATCAGTTTGCCATGTGTCAACCTCTTTGCCTTCTGTATTTCATCGGGGCAGACGGCAAAGAGGTTGTATGCCGTCTGTTGACCTAATTACAGACGGCAAATTTCTTACACATGGGAAACTCGAGGTATGCCGTCTGCTTCCACATAGGCTAACGGCAAAGGTCTCATTGCCGTCTACGTACAGACGGCAAAGGAGATGTGGGCCCAGCCAGGCCCTCCCACCCGGCCTGGCTAACAGCCCCGTGGTATGCCGTATGCCAGCAGACGGCAAAGCGGCTTTGCCGTCTGCTGGCAGACGGCATACTGAACGTCCCGTTAACTGTCGAACAGACCCTGCCCTATCCACACCTCTCTCTCTCTGTCGTGCCACACCCCGTGCCCCCGCCCCCCGCAAGTCGCCGCCCCCGCCCCCGACGCACGCCCCTCCTCCTCCCTCCTCCCTCCTCTCCTCCTCCCTCCTCTCTCTCCTCTATCTCCTCTCCCCTCTAACCGCCGCCCGCCACCCTATTGCAGCCGCCGCCGCCGTTCACCCCGACCTGGCCGGCCTCCTCCACCACCATCGCCGGACTCCACGTCCTCCACTCAGGTGAGCCCCCTTTCCTCTCTTTTTTCTCTGTTTTATTAATTTTTGTTAGCCTTTTATCTGTTTTAGTAATTTTAGTATTGTATTGTAGTTAGTTAGTTAGGTTAGAAGAAGAAAAAATAATTAAAAGAAGAGGAAAAAGAGAAAGAAGAGAAAAAATAATTAGTTAGGTTATTGTATTGTAGCTATTTCTTTTAGTAATTTTATTAGTGTTATTTTGTATGTACTGTTAGTACTAGTATTGTTAGGAATTAGTTTGATTTTATTTTAATTAGATGTAGTTTTAGTTAGAAAAGAAGTGAAAGAAAAAATAGGAGAAGGATAAAAGGATATAAAGAGAAGTAGAAGAAAAGGAAAAAAGAAGAAGGAGGAGGAGGAAGAGAGAAGAAGAGGAATGAAGAAGAAGGAGGAGGAGGAAGAGAGAAGAAGAGGAAAGGAGAAGGAGGAGGAGGAAGAGAGAAGAAGAAAGAAGAAGAAAAATAAGTAGAATAAGAAGAAGGATAGAAGAGGAAGGTGGAGGAGGAAGAGAGAAGAAGAAAGAAGAAAAGGAGGAAGAGAGAAGAATAAGAAATGGAAGAAGAGAAAGAAAGAGAAGAAAAATAGAAGAAGAATAAGGAATAGAGGAAGAAGAAAAATAAAAATAAGAAGAATAAGAAGAAGAAAAAGAAAAATAAAGAAAAGAAAAGAAAAAAAGAATAAGAAAGTAGATAAAGTTAGTAATTAGATGTTACTGTTACTTAGCTCAATTACCAGTAGTAGTGTTTGTGTTGATTTTCTAAAATTAAATGTGCAGTTGTTTCCCTTTACCTCGAGCATTGCCGTCGACGAGGGTCTCGTGTCGATGATCGCCCCTACGTCCGAGGGTGAGTAAAAAATGTCCTCTATCATCCCCCCCTTCATTTTCTCTGTTTCCGCCTTCGTGTCGATGAAACTAGTAGCTAGGTAAATACAGTCGCGTAACCAGTATGTGTCTCCCGTTCGAAGGGTTACATTTATAAATATGCATTAATTTGCATATTTATAATAGTGATTCTTTCGAATTGTCCAACGTTATCCATGGACAGCCCGACTATGTGTAGATTGGGTCAGTTTCCCATGCTTTGGTCCCGATTCGACGCGGTATTTCGTCAGCGCCTCCCTGTTGTTCTCCGGATACACAACCTCTCGGCTTGTTGTCGAGACATGTATTAGGAGAACAGCGGGGAGGTGCTGCCGAAATACCGCGTCGGATCGGGACCAAAGCATGGGAAACCTACCCAATGTACACATACTCGGGTGGGATTAGGACCTATCTTTACCTATTAGTGTGTAGGTTAATTGCATATGCCGTAGCTATGTATGATAAAAGCAATAAAAAGTGGACGTAATAAAATTGGCAAACTGGTATATTTGTTGTTTAGTAGCTACAAGATGAGCGATGATCGTGCGTGGATGTACACTGGTCGCCCTAATCAGAAAGAGATCACCAATGAATGGGAAATGAAAACCAAGAAGTTTCTGAGAGCGGCGTTTGCAAATGGGCAGAGAAAAACCTGGTGCCCCTGCGTTAGGTGCGACAATTATAAACAGGCGACAGAGGTGGATATGGGTAAACACTTGCAGAAGTGGGGTTATAAGCCTGGTTATACGGTGTGGACCTTCCATGGCGAGTCTGGCGGACGACAGAGAGAGGAGGTGGTCCGTCAGCGCACGGATGAGTACGGAACCGGGATCGAAGACATGGTGCAGGACTTTGACGATGCGCGGGATGAGGACGATGAGATGGAGGAATCTGCGAAGGCCTTCTATGAGATTTTGGAGTCTTCGAAACGTCCGTTGTACGCTCACACCGAGCTTTGTCAGCTCGATGCCATCGCACAGTTGATGGCTTTGAAGGCACAATTCAACTTGGGCACATATTTATAGAATGCGATCACGACCCTAATTGGGCGGTTTCTACCAAAAGATCATGTTATGCCTGCAAACCTGTACCAATCGGATAAAATCCTCAAGGTACTTAAGATGCCCTATGAGCAGATACATGCTTGTGAAAATGGATGTGCTTTATTTAGGAAAGAGTATGCGGACGAAGACTATTGTCCCAAATGCAAGTCATCCAGGTATGTTGTGGTAGACAATAGTCAAGGTGAGAAGACACAGACCAAAATACCCGTAAATGTTCTTCGGTATCTTCCAGTGATACCAAGAATTCAACGCCTTTACATGATGGAAGAGACAGCCAGACAGATGACATGGCACTAATATGGGAAGAGAACAGAATTTGATGCAGATGGGAAGCCGATGTTGACTCACCCATCGGATGGTTCAGCATGGAAGCACTTTGATGAAAAACATTCGGAAAAAGCTAAGGAGCCAAGGCATTGCCGAGTCGCCGTCGGCATGGATGGGTTCAATCCTTTTGGTCTGATGGCAGCCTCATACAGTTGTTGGCCTGTATTTTTCATGCCACTCAATCTCCCCCCCCCCCTCAGAGATTATGAAAAGGAAGAACATTTTCCTGAAGTTGATAATACCAGGGCCCAAATATCCGGGGAAGAATATGGATGTGTACATGCAACCGCTTAAGGAGGAATTGCAACAAGATTGGGACGAAGGGTTCAAGACATACGATGCAGCTAGCAAAAAGACCTTCAGAATGCATGTTTGGTACCAGTACTCGATGCATGACCTGCCGGCGTATGCGCTTTTCGCTGGCTTCTGTGTTCATGGAAAGTTCGGGTGCCCAACATGCAAGGCTGCTCTTCAGTTTCATTGGCTGAAGGCGGGTGGCAGTATCCCTGCTTTGACTTGCATAGACAGTTTCTGCCTCCTAAGCATCCTTTCAGAAAAGACAAGAAGAACTTCATCAAAGGCAAAGTTGTCAAAAACCTGGTAGCACCTACGATGACGGGCAAACATGTCTTGGCACAGTTGAACTCTCTCGAGCCTGATCCAGAACGTCCCGGGTATTTTAAGGGATATAATTCGGAACATGTCTGGACTCACAAGACATGCTTCTGGGATCTCCCCTACTTCCAAGACCTCGAACTTCCACACAATATTGACGTGATGCACACTGAAAAAAATATCGCCGAGGCCCTGTTTGGTACATTTTTCGGCATAGATGGGAATTCAAAGGATAATGCTAAAGCTAGAGTCGACCAGGAGACTCTATGTGATAGACCCTCACAAAACATACGACATCCGAAAGTAAAGAAGAACTGGTCCAAGCCAAGGCCCTGGTTAAATCTTGAAAGGGGTCATATCAGGGTAATTCACTTGTGGGTGCAAAACAGTTTGATGTTCCCCAATGGGTATGCAGCGAATCTGAGGAGGGGAGCGAGTCCTGAAAAACATAAAATATTTGGGCTGAAGAGTCATGATTGGCACATATGGCTTGAGAGGGTAATGTCGGTGATGTTGCGCGGCTATATCCCCGAGGAAGAGTGGCTAGTACTGGCAGAACTGAGTTATTTCTTTCGTGTTTTTTGTGCTAAAGAACTATCCGATGGCGTGCTAGAAGACATGGAAGATATGGAGCCGGAGTTTCTCTCCAAGTTAGAGAAGATCTTTCCACCGGGTTTTTTTAATCCGATGCAGCATTTGATATTGCATCTCCCTACCAAGGCAATATTAGGGGGCCCTGTGCAAAATCGTTGGTGCTATTCAACGGAGAGAATGCAAAAGACGCCTCGAGCAAAATGTAAAAATAAACGTAGAATTGAAGCATCAATGGCCGAGGCTTTCATTACCGAGGAGGCGGCAAACTTCGTGACAGCACATTATGAAGCCAAAAATCGCCATTTGCATAATCCAAAGCCTCGGTACAATACTGGCGACCCCAAACGGCGTCAATCCAACCTCAGCCTATTCAAAGGGAAGCTCGGACCTGTTGGAGCTTCGAGAAATAAGATTTTGGATATCGAAGAATGGCGGACTCTTACACTGTATATCTTCACCAACCTAACAGAAGTGCGACCATACATCGAGTAAGTGCTCGGTACGTACATTGTTTCGCAACTTCTAATAATTCTTGTTTCTTATTAATTCCCATGAATTCATACAGTCGATACGTTGCCAAATTCTCGAATGGAGTGGTTATTGAAAGTGATTCCATCGCAAAGTATGAGCTTCTTGCCAATCAAGGAGACGGCAATCCTGGTTTCATCTCTTGGTTCAAACGAACGGTAACTATCATTCATATATAGGGTTTCATTTGTTGGTCCGGCCTATTTTTCACTAATATACCAATCCTTTCCTATTAAACTTATAGGCAAATGAGGAGCCTATGGACGCCGAACTGAGACGAGTCGCTAATGGTTTTGACAATAAGGTCCGTGTATTTGAGAAATACGACATCAACGGGTATCGCTTTCGTACCGTTGATAAAGAGCGAAAATTGGCCGCTCGAAAAAGTACAAATTCGGGTGTCTCTGTTGTCGGCGACGGAGGTATTGAGTATTATGGAATAGTTGAAGCAATATACGAACTTCTATTCTATGGTGAAAATCCTCCCAACATCGTTGTCTTCAAATGTCATTGGCTTCTCCTGTCGAGGACTAGACGGACTCATGAACATGTAGGTCTAGTCGAAATTCGACAAGACACCCATTTAAATGTCCCCGATTTCTATATTACGGCTCAACAGGCCACCCAGGTTTTCTATCTATCCTACCCCTACCAAACGGTTGAAAACCTGAAAGGTTGGGATGTCGTTTATGATGTGCCACCACATATTAGACCACCTCCCCTCAATGAAGAGGATTATGTACCCCACATTGACCCAGAGACATATGAAAGAGAATTCTTCCAAGAAACACGCGTGATAAAAAACGTTTCCGAAACCTCTCTACGCAACCCAAGAACATGGAAGAAGACAATGAGAGTGAACCCGATAACGATGATGAGAGTGAACCCGCTAACGACGATGTTGAAGAGCCTGAAGAAGAAGAGGTTACTGCTCCAGATGACTTGTCAATGCTTGACCGTTTACATAAAGTCCTTCCAAATGTTGGTGTTGTTGAACCTGATGAGGCCGTCATTATCGAGACACGCGTGATAGTGATGACGATCCTTCAATTGATCGCGGAGAAGATACCGATGATCCCGACTATTGTTAGTTGTATGCATCTCAACTTTAATTATATATATATTCTCATTATTGCAGTAATTACTTTTGTATTATTAATTCTTTTTCTCATTTTACTAATTATTTTATTTTAATTCTTGGCAGGTTCGTGACAGATATGGAGGGCGAGACCTCAGGCTCGCGAGGGAGGGGTCGGGGTCATGCGCTCCCACCTCTGGCTCTACGGAGGTCTTTGCTCGAGAGTATTTCCTCACCTCCTTCTTCTACTGCTGAGGTGCCCAGGGGGAGAGGAGGTCGGAAGAAGACCGGGAGAGGCAAAGCAGGTGGTGGTCGCGGGAAAGGGAGACGGACACCTGCTGCTGCTTCCTCGCCGCCACCTCCGGCTGATTCACCAGAGCACTGCAGGGTGGATCCCTCCTCGGACACTCCGGTCCACCAGCCTGAGGTGGAGGAGGAGGCTACATCCACCCGCACGACCTGGAGTCCCTGGCCGGACCAGCCGGAGCAGCACACGGCTGAGGGGGAGGCTGGTGCCGAGCTGGACACTACGGATGAGGAGGAGGTGGCTGAGGGTACCACCGTGTACCAGCGTGGGGGTACACGACTCCCGTCCGTGCCGGTGACTCCCGCCCATAAGTCGTTGATTACGCCTGATGGAGAGACGCAAGTGCACTTATACTCTCTTCCGGTACCTTCTATACTTATGTGTATCTGATGGATTTGTCTTTTTATACTGCAGGGGTTGGACATACGGCAATGGTGTCCGCAATCCCAACTCCATCCTTGGTGTGCTCGTCAGGGAGAACTTCCCGGGGCTGGTTCAATTGCCTGGACCGGATGAGGTTCCGCAGCCTGGACTCTTTTGGGAGCACTATTGTGCTGCCCCGGCCCCGTCGGATACGACCATCAACGGGGTCGAATGCCACACTAGAGCCGACATGGTGATCAACGGCTTTTGGGTAATTTCTGTTTCACACAATAAAATCTTGACAATAGCTAGTTGGTGCACTCATCAGTGTTGTCTCGTGCTATTGCAGGTCTACTACAAGGTCGATGAGTCCAAGGAGCAGGAGGCGGAGGACGTGATAGTTGCAGAGGCCACGCGCCTCTTGCAGAACACAAGGCACGAGATGCGAGTGCAGGCGGTCCGTGACTACTACGCCAAGCAAGGGCGCAAGCGTAGCAAGAAGGACTGCCGCAAGAAGTTTCTGACCAGGTCCCAGTACATGACGGTAACCCTTCTTAAGTCTTCTATAGTTTGCTTGATTTGATTCCTAGCTAGGCCACTTAGTTTTTTTGTTTACTAACTTAGGCGACATCGAGATGGTGTGCGGACACGATGGATTGTTGGGAGGCCATTGTGGGCCACTGGTGCTCAGATGCCTGGTTGGCCGTCCACAACAATGCCAAGGAGCGGCGCGCCCAAATGGTTGGTGTGCCACACCATCAAGGCAGCCGCAACTTAGCTGGTTACGTGAATAAATGGGTATGTGCTTTGCTTCAATTTTCATGCAAATTCTACTTTTCTTTGTCTTTTTGGCACCCACAACTTACTAATATCGTGCTTTGCTTTGTCTTCTAGGCGGAGCATAATAAAACGGAGGTGCCTCAGTTGTTCGACATGTATGGCATGGCCCATACAGCGTCGTACAAGAAGGCAAAGGCGCTCTCAGAGTCGGATCTCTCCACTCCTTCGACTTTCACCAACATTGCCGCCTACAGTAAGCTCAAGGCTTATACTGAGGTGGCGAAGGAGAAGCACGGGGAGGCTTATAACCCGATTGGGAAGCCTATTGACCCGGAGCTGGTGATGATCTCTGGTGGCGGAAGGCGCCATTGCGCCATGGCCATTGGAGATAAGGTTATTAGGTGCGATAAGACTCTTCCTGAGATCAAGGCGCGCCAAACGAGCTCTTCTCCTTCTATAAGGCTTCGTCCGCGGCCAGTCGATCTCGCTATCGAGGTTAGCCATAAGGACTCTTCCATTCGTTTGTTCTCTCATCGAATATTACAGTGCTAACTACATGAGTGGGGATGCAGGAAGCTCTTGAGAGAGAGCGACAAAATACCCAGCGGCTACTCGAGGAGAAGGAGCGGTTGGCGGAGGAGAAGGCAACGGAGAGAGAGCGGCTGGCCGAGGAGAGGACGACGAAGGCTATTGAGGAGGCCGAGGCACGCCACGCTGCGTCAAACAGGGCCTTGTACGAGCTCTTCGTGATAAGTCACTTGTTCATATTTACCCAAATAATGCATGTAATAATGTTTGTTTATATTAGTAACTAATATGATTGACTTGTGGAAAATAAATGTGTAGAGTATGTGCGAGAACACTAGTCAACCCGCTCCACCGATGCCGATCATTTCTCCTGTGGGGACGGTGAGTTTTCTTTCAATCATCATCAATACCATTACGTGTCGTCGTGTTAACAACCATCATTGCAATTGATCTTTTCGTGCAGCATAACTCTCGTGCTGCTTCCCACGACCCTTCTCCCACGTCAACCTCGGCCAACCCGCCCAGTGCTTCTCAGCCACCTCAGCCTTGAGGTCTCCACTCTTGTAAGTTGTCTTCTATTTTGCTTTATTAATGCTTAGCTAGCTTGATTTGCTCACAAAATGGTAAAGTTAGTTCGATTCCCTAAACAAATGCTAAGTTAGCTTAATTGGCTCAAAAATGGTAAAGTTAGCTTAATTACCTCAAAAAAATGCTAAAGTGAGCTTAATTTACTGAAAATATGATAAAGTTGGCTTCATTTGATCAAAATTGCTAAAGTTAGCTTAATTGGCTCAAAAAATGGTAAAGTTAGCTTAATTACCTCAAAAAAATGCTAAAGTGAGCTTAATTTACTGAAAATATGATAAAGTTGGCTTCAGTTGATCAAAGTTGCTAAATTTAGCTTAAATTGCTCAAAAATTGTAAAGTTAGCTTAATTACCTCTAAAAATGCTAGAGTGAGCTTAATTTACTGAAAATATGATAAATTTGGCTTCATTTGATCAAAATTGCTAAAGTTAGCTTAAATTGCTCAAAAAATGCTAAAGCTAGCTTAATTGGCTCAAAAAATGCTAAGTTAGCTTAATTTCCTCAAAATATGCTAAAATTATCTCAATTTGATTACAATTGCTTATGCTTCTTTATTTCCTCAATAAGAAGAAGAAGAAGAAGAAGAAAGAGAAAAAGAAGAATAAGAAGAGAAGAAGAATAAGAGAAGTATTCTTCTCTTCTTCTTCTCTTCTTCTTTCTCTCCTTCTTTCTTCTATTGTTTTTTCTTCTTCTTCCTCTCCTTCTTTTCTTCTTCTTTTTCTTCTAACTTTCTTTTCTTTCATTTTGCAAATTTGCTTCATGGGAGTCATGCATTCATGGAGTGGTGCTTCTTCACTTCTAGTATACTTGTTTGTTTTGAGACTTGTACTATTTATGTGTTTGAGACTTGTGATGTATGTGTTTGACACTTGTGTGCACTATTTTTATAGATCACTTGGTCTTCATTATGTGTTTGGAGACTATATATAGATCACTTGATGTTAATTATCGTTTGGATCACTTGATGATATGTAATATGTGCTTCTGGTACTACTAGTACATATGTATATATATTATTTTGTCAAATGCAGGGAATTAGAAGAAAACAAACAAAACAGTGGGTTTGTAGCCTCTTTGCTGTCTGCAAGATGTCAGCAAAGGCCTTTGCCGTCTGCTTGCAGTTGGCAAAGAGAACACGTGGCGCCCAGCTGTGCAATCTGGCAGCAGCTGGGTGACCATTTGGTCAGTATGTCGTCTGCCTTCAGCCAGGCGGACGGCAAAGGAGAGGACTATGTCGTCTGCTGCTGGACGGCAAACATATGCCGAGGGGGGGTGAGTGACGTCGTGAACCTGCCGGATGACGTCATCCTGCTTTGCCGTCTGTCAGTAGACGGCAAACCACGCCGTTAACGGCCTGACGGAGCCGGCTGGCAAAGGTTCGTCTTCACGCTTGCGCTGCCGTCTGCTTCAACAAATGTGCACGGCAAAGTGCTTTGCCGTCCATCGATTTCCTGCAGATGGAAAAGCACCTCTTTGCCGAAGAAATGGCTGACGAGTGCTTTGCCATGCGGGGGCAGACGACAAAGGGCTTTGCCTTCTGCCATACAGGTGTTTTCCGTCCGCCAAGGCAGACGGCAAATTGGTGAATTCCAGTAGTGTCTTCTTATACATCATTTTTAGGTTTGTAAGCTATTAAAGTCATTTTAGATCTAACTAAGATAGTATGGCAAGTATAAGTCATTTTTTAGGTTCATAGGCTACTAAAGTTATTTTTTATCTAACTAAGCTAGTAAATCCATTTTTGAGCTTTTATAAGCCAAGTACAAGTCATTGTTGACCTTAATAAGCTACTAAATTATTTTGAGAGCTTTATAAGCTTATAAAGCCAAGTTTAAGCTGTATAAGTTTATAAATTCATTTCTTAGTTTTTATAAACCAAGTATAAGTCAATATTTATGTAACTAAGCTATTAACATCATTTTTGAGGTTTGTGAGCTTATAAAGTCATTGAGGAGCTTTTATAAGCCAAATATATGCCTTTTTGACATTTACAAGCTTATAAAGCCAAGTTTGCGCTTTTTAAGCTTATAAAGTCATTTCTATGAGGTAACTACGCCTTACTTATCTAACTAAGCATTTTATGAGCCAACTATGCAATTTTTAATCTAATGAAGCTAAATAGTACATAAGTAACTTACCGGAGGCCACCTCAAGGCTGAGAAGCGCCACCACGTGGATTTCTCGGGGATTCACTAGGATATTATTGTGCGTTGTGAGATGCAGCTCCAGAATTATGCTGCAGGAAAGGATGAGTTGCAATGTGGTAAGCATGACGACACTCGATGGTATAAGACCGGGCTATATTGATCATTGAAAGAAACTCACCGTTCCGGGAGGAGAAACGATAGGCGTCGGCATCGGTGGAGGGGTAATACCTTGCTTCTCCCACATACTCTGCGAGTTAGTTTATGAGGACTCAAGCATATTAGCAAGTGAACCAAACATATGAATATGCATTCTTGGAGGAGATATATGAAGAAGTAATAACTTGCCGAGAAGCGGTCGTAAATGGCCTTCGTCTGGGAATTATTGTGTGCCCTCTCATCCTCGAGTATCATCTGCGTCCTCTGCTCCGACAACATCTAGGTCCTCTCCTCCGCCAGTCGATCCCTCTCAGCAAACTGCTCCGACAACATCTCTTGTGTCGCCTGTCTCTCCCTCTGAATGGCGTCTTACAAGCACTCCGCAATATAGCAATGAATTTCTTCATCGCTACGCAATGTAAAGAACGGAAGGAAAATTTGAGACAAAGTTATACCTGGATAGCAATGTCAACTGGTCGCGGGCGAGGTCGTACAGCAGGAGCGGAGCTCGTTTTCCTCGCCTTGATCGGAGGTAGAGTCTCCGGGCAATGTATAAAGCCATTGCACATGGAGGTAATGCCATGATGCTTACCGTCACCAGAAATCATCAAGGCCTCCGGATCCATCTCCTCCTCGCTCGGGTCAAACTGAGGACCGTGTAGCTCTTTCGCCACCTCAGAATAGGCACCATCTTGTTGTAGGATGCAGAGCTGGTGTACGCCTCAACCCCGTCGCCCTCAGAATATGCCTTCACCTCTTTGTACTTTCCTTTATGGGCCACGGAAAATGAGCGAAATCCCTTAGGCACAGGCTGGTTATGGTATCTCGCCTACAATGAAAAGCAAAGTATCTAATCAGTACAAGAAAAACCATGAACAAATCAATTGACTAATGATGAAAGGACATGAAACTGAAAACAAGCCACATACCTATTTTTTGGCGTACTCGTTGACGTTGAGATTTCCTTGGTGGTGTGCCACACCTACCATTTGTGCACGCCTAGCCTTGGCGCTTTTTTGGGTGGACAGCCAGAAATCACTGAGCCATTTGTCCACTATCACCTCAAAGCAATCCATCTTATTTGCAAACCATCTCGGGGGCGCCTATGAATTAATAAGCTTATAAAGTCACTAAGGAGCTTTTATAAGCCAAGTATAATTTAAGTTTTATCTAACTAAGTTATTATCATCCTTTTTGAGTTTTACAAGCTTATAAAGCCAAGTTTGACCTTTATAAGCTTATAAAGCCAAGTTTGACCTTTATAATCTTATAAAGCCAAGTTTGAGCTTCATAAGCTTATAAAGCAAAGTTGGAGCTAAATAGGCCTTACTTATAAGTATAGGTATTTGATTTAGATAGTAATTTACCTCCAAGTATTGATCCTTCTTAAGGAAAAAAATTATACACTTCTTCTTGGCCTTCTTCACGCCCTTCTTGGCATACCAATCTCGAACACACTGAACACGCATCTCGTGCCTCGCGTTCATGAGTAACCTCACTATCTCCTTCTCGATATTCTTCTGGGCCGCCGGCTACATCCCCTCCTCAACCCTATAGTAGCACTGAAATTGCATCAAACACATGCTTAGATGAGTGAAATGATTTCAACGCCAATAAATGATTCCAATGCTTAGAATACTTACCCAAAAAGTAGCCACCACCATGTCGGCTTTGGTATGGCATTCGACGTTGTAGTTTCGTTCATATGACGGGGTCAGGGCGGCTTTGTAGTGCGGCCAAGTGAGGCCGGGCTTAGGAACCCTACCCTCACCAGGCAACTGGACTAGCCCGGGGAACTGCTCCTTAAGCACGGCACCAGGGAGGCAGTTCCGATTCCGGGCACCTTCCAGTAAGTCCACGCCCTGCAAAATAAGAACACAAAGACATTAGTTGTTGTTGGAACATATGTACATGCATGATATATAGAAAGAACACAAAAAATTCATCAACTTACTTCTCCCCATATGGCGCAATCAACGACCTCTGCGCGGGGTCCGGTCGTGGTGGGAGCCGTGTCATACCATGTTGGTACACCGACTTCTGTGAAGAGGAGCTCCCCTCACCCCCCCCCCTCAACCCCCTCAACCCCATCATCACTATCATCATTGCTATCCTCAGCATCACGATCATCATCATCAGTGCGATCACGCTCATCCCAAGGACCATTCCAACGAGGCTCCTCCGACTGCCTCGGTGCCTCCAGTGTCTCCTCCACCGGTCGCTCTTGAACCAGTGTCTCCTCCACCGGTCGCTCCTGCACCGGTGGCTCCTCCACCGGTCGCTCCTAAAGCGGTGGCTCCTCCACCGGTGAGACTGTCCTGTGAGAGGGTGACTTAGCTAGGGGTGGTGGTGAGTCGCTTCTATCAGTCGTCCTGATCGCTTTTGCGCGACCACCAGAGGATTTAGCTCTCTTTTTCCATTTTTCCCGGCCTCTCTCACGAAGCTGCTCAGCACGCGCCTACGGCGAGGTGGCTACCATATCCTCCAGCAACCCTCTCCATAGAGGGAGAGGTGGTCCAAACTCC
Source organism: Bromus sterilis (assembly GCA_950022295.1). NCBI lineage: Eukaryota > Viridiplantae > Streptophyta > Magnoliopsida > Poales > Poaceae > Bromus > Bromus sterilis. Next base: position 217,309,955 of record OX465599.1, read on the forward strand.
ACCGGTGGGTTACTCGCCCTATGTCCCGCCATGTGTCAACACCTGTTACAGAGTAAATATGAACTATTACAGTGAAGAAATAAATAATGAAAATTCATATATACAAAAAACAAAAATATATGCAACAACAAAAGAAAGTTGGGTTGCATACAAAAAATGATAGTCGGGATCATCTGTATCTTCTCCGGGATCAATAAAAACATCATTGTCACTATCACGCGTGTCGTCATGAATGATCTCTTCTCCGGGATCGGGTTCAGCGGCAACCACATTTCGAAAGCCTTTTCGTAACCGGACAAGCAATGATAGCTCATCCGCATCGGTAACCTCTTTGTGTTCCACTTCTTCCTCCTCCTCATCATTGGTAACTTCTTCGTGTTCGACTTCTTCCTCCTCATCATCATCAGATTCATTTTCACTCTCTACTTCCATGTTCTGACCAAACGTAGAGGTGTTTCCAAAATGATTTTTGCCCACACGTGTTTCTTGGAAATATTCTCCTTCATATGTGTCTGGGTCTATGCGAGGTTCATAATCCTCTTCATTGGGGGTAGGTAGTTTACCATGTGGTGGGACGTCGTACACGACATACCAATCTTCGAGATTCTTTACACTTTGGCAGGCCCATGGAAGATAGAAAACTTGTGTGGAATGTTGAGCCACAATATAAACATCGGCAACATTTAAAAGGTTCTTCTGTTTAATTTCAACTATCCCAATATGCTCATGAGTTCGTCTAGTGTCCTTCGGATCGAACCATTGACATTTGAAGACAACAGCGTTCGGAGGATTTTCACCATAATATAGCAGTTCGTATATTTCTTCAACTATTCTATAATAATCGACACCTCCATCTATAGCGGACACACCAGAATTTGTTGTTTTTTGATCGGGCATAGTTTTCTCTTTCCTACCAGTACGAAAGCATACCCATTGATGTTGTATTTTTCATATGTATGGACCTTAAAGTCAAAACCATTTGCGATTTGTCTCAATTCAGCGTCCATCGACTCTGAATTATCCTACAAGTTGAAATGGAAAGGCTTGTTGTATTAGTCAGAACTGAGACGACGAAGAAATGAAAATGGCCTATGTATTATATAAGTACCATTTGTGTAAACCAAGAGATGAAACAGGGATTTCCGCCTCCCCGCTTCTCAAGAAGATTGATCTATTCGATGGAGCCTTTTTCGATCGCCACTCCATTCGAGAATTGCGCGACGAATCGACTGTATCAAATAATTAAGAGAAGTTAGACACAAAACTCGTCAAGAAGTTGTGGAACAATTAATATGTACCGAGCACTTACTCGATGTACGGCCGCACTTCTGGCAAGTTGGTCAAGATATACAATGTAATGATGCCCCATTCCTTGAAGGGGTCAACGTCTTTGTTTGCATAACCCCACAAGGTGCGAGGCTCCCTTTAAAGAGTTTTTACTTGGATTCACGTCGCTCGGGGTCGCCAGTATTGTATCGAGGCTTTGGATTATGCAAACTATGATTAGTGGCAACATAGTGTGTTGTCACGAAGTTTTCCTCTTCCTCGACAACGAATGCCTCAGCCATTGATGCTTCAATTCTCCGTTTATTTTTACATTTTGCTCGAAGCGTCTTCTGCATTCTCTCAGTTGCATAGCGCCAACGGTTTTGCACAGGGCCACCCAATCTTGCCTCCATCGGTAGATGCAAAATCATATGTTGCATAGGATTAAAGAAACCCGGTGGAAAGATCTTCTCTAACTTGCATATCAACTCTGACGCCAGCTTTTTCATCTCTTCTATCACAATAGGCAATAGTTCTTTAGCACAAAGAACACGGAAAAAATAGCTCAACTCTTCCATCACTAGCCATTCCTTCTCGGGGATGTAGTCACGCAGCATCACCGGCATTATCCGCTCAAGCCATATGTGCCAATCGTGACTCTTCAGCCCAAAGATTTTCAACTTTTCAAGACTTGCTCCCCTTGCTAGATTCGTTGCATACCCATTGGGGAACATCAAATTTTTTTAACTCACATGAGGATTTCCCTAATGTGTTCCCTTTTAAGATTGAACTAGGCCTTTGTTTTCTCCCAATTCTTCTTCCCTTTCGGTTGTCGCATGTTCAGTGACTTCCTATTACACAGACTCTCTTGATCGACTCTAGCCTTAACATTATCTTTTCCCTTATCAGTGTCGAACAATGTACTAAAAAGGGCCTCACCCATATTTTTTTTCAGTGTGCATCACGTCGATGTTGTGTGGAAGAGCAAGGTCTTTGAAATAGGGGAGATCCCAGAAGCATGGCTTGTGGGTCCAGGCGTGTTCCATATTATATCCCAAGAAATACCCTGGCCGGTCTGGATCAGGCTCCAGTGAGTTCAACTGATCTAGAATTTTTGCGCCCGTCATCATAGGTGGTGCCTCGTTCTCGACAACTTTACCTTTGGTGAAATGCTTCTTGTCTTTTATGAAGTCATGGTCTAGAGGCAGGAATTGTCTATGCAAGTCGAAGCAAGAATACTTGTGACCCTCAGGCAGCCAATGAAACTTAAGAGCAGCCTTGCATTGCGGGCATGGGAACCTTCCGTGCACACACCATGCAACGAAGAGTGCAAACTGAAAGTGCAATATGTCGACCAGAGGGGGGGTGAATGGGAGATTTTAAAATATCTCGAGGAATTTCTAGTTCCTCAGGACTGAGGCAATACGAAATTGGGGAAGTTGACACCTGAGGAAGAACACACGAAGTACAATAGCAATGACGTGAATGTAAAAACAACCTATTGCACAGCTAAGGTAAGATTGAGGCACAACCTGAGGAAACAGTGCAGAGTGAACTCAGAAAGTAAAGCATCAGGATAAGTCATCAGTGCATAAACAGAATAGCTGAGGTTGAAGAAATAGCACCGGGACACTGAAGACGAAGACTTGATGAACCAGTTCGAGTTGCTGTGACAACTCTACGTCTGGTTGGAGAGGCTGAGATTAAACTCAGAAGGCATAGTCTTCACCTTATTCTCCTTGAACTAGAGTCCTCAGACTCCGTCCAATAACTCAGGTGAGTCTTCAAGGTAGACTCCCGAAACCTTCACAGACTCAGTCACTCCGGGAAGTCACAATTGCATCTTGACTTCCTCAGACTGAAGACTTCTACACCGGCTGGAAGATCACAGTCTTCAAGAGTAAAAAGCTTCGGATCACTCGAACCGACTTCCTCAGAAATGCTCAACTACTCAGGATGGTGGTTTTCCTCACTTAGGTTCTTCAATGTCCTCAGAGGTGGGTTGCTCTTAAATGACAAGTGTCAGTTTTTCTCTCGGAGCAGCCAACCCACAAATGGGGCTGGGGGTGGCTATTTATGGCCGCGGAGCAACCTGAGGTGAATGGACATAAATGCCCATGCACGCAATTACTCTCGTGCCCTCGGATATGACCGTTGCTAGACATGTTCTAGCCTCTCACCACGCAACACGTGGCACGGTCAAACTATTCTCTCTCTTCACAATCTTCAAAAGAATCGCATTGGCGATCTTCCGACTCCTCAACCGAAGTTAGTTACCTCAGTGTCCTGAAGAACAACGTCTCAGACACCCGAGGACTGAACTTCCACTGCAGGAGATTTCCTCAGGGTTTTCATCAGGATTTCTAATTGAGCACTTCCTCAGAAATACAGAACTCATTTTCCTCAACCCCTCCAACAGTGCGGTGTTTTCCTACGACTCAAGAAGTATAAAAAAAAGTCTTAGCGAAGACTACGCTTCAACTTCATCTTCAGCGCAAACGTCCTCAGGATCGTCCTTAGCTTCAGCTTCAACAGAATGCTTCAGGATCCTGATTCCTCAGGATTTCGCGCAACTTCATTCTTCAGGAAACACACCGATTTCTCCAATGTTCCTCAACATTTTGGGGGGTCGACAACGGTGGTTAACCTCATCCTCAGGGACTGTTTTCCTGTGTATACTCACAAACACATCAGTCCCTCAACCGTTTTGTCATCAAATACTCCAAAACCTCAAAGGGGGCACTAGATGCACTTACAATCTCCCCCTTTTTGGTGATTTGATGACAATCAGGTTAAAGCTTCAACGGGATAAAATAAATATTTTTGAGGAAAGAATAAACTAAAATAGTTCATTGTTTCCGGATATAGAGATGCTCCCCCTGAGGATATGCATGTTTTGAAGACTTGATATAATTTTTGAAAAACATGAGGAGCTCCCCCTATATCCCGGTTTGTTCGAAACAGTGCATTATATGAAGTAATTTGAGGAATAGCACTGAGTAATGTGGTTGCTGAGGAATAACATGAGTAATAGGTAAACTTGAAGAATAGCTTGAGGTAACTTAAGAGTACCAGAAACCACACAAAATATCAGTGCACAACTCATTACAAAAATAATCAGAAGAACGAGAGTTGTAACTGAGGAACCCATAATAACCCTCTTGAAGACAACTAAATTTCTCCCCCTTTGTCATTAAATGAACAAAAAGGAGAGACTACTGCTAACGTCCCAAAGAAGTGCCTCAGGATTGATCATCAGGACGGAGGCACGTCGTGGCAGTGTGAGGACAAGCTTAGTGTCTTCAACTTCTTTAGGCGAGAATTCTTGCGCTGAAGAAAAGGATCGCCAGAGGTGGAGTCTTGCTTTTGGTGAACTGACGAGGAGGCCGTATCTCAGGAAGTGGAGGCTGGCGGAGGTTAAGCTTGGCAAGGTCTTCAGGAGTGATCACTTCAGACATCAGGGCATCAAGTCACTGATATGTATGATGAGCATACTGATGAACCTTCTTCTGAGTGGTATGCATATGAGCCATGTAGCTGAGGATGTCACCAATCTGACGCTTTGTCCAGTCATGATTCCGATCCACTCTGTGATGCAGACTGATGAGGAGCTCACGATCAGTCATCAAGCGAGCTTGAGTTGTTTCCTCAGTCGAGGCATGAGTGCGCTCCTCGTGAGTGGTGCGAGATTGAGGCTGACGAATGTTCCCGCCAAGCGAGTCCTGAGGAAGTACTTCGTCATAGAATGGTGCTTTGCCCTTGGCATTAGCATTAAGAGTGTGTTGAAGGACTTCAACTTGAGGAACATACGGACGATGATTAGCCTGATCAGGCTTGAAGTTGATGCCAGTCGTGGTGCAGATGAGCCTCATGATCCATGGAGCATATAGTTTCAGAATATGAGGATTTTGAGCGGCATCCACAAGCGTCCTGAAGAAGAAGTCTGAGACATTAATTGGAGCCGACATGCAGAGGTTGTACAGGATGTTCTTCATGATGCCGACGACTTCCTCAGCAGTTGATTCATCGCCTTTGATGGGGCAGAAGGACTTAGCCAATATGCGGTACAATGTGCTTGGCAAATACTGAAGCTCAGAAACGAGGAACTTGGTTCGGGGTGGAGCTTCAGGGGCTTGCGGCTTCATCAGCATATTCATCAGGTCATCCCGAAGAAGTGGAGCACCGTAGGTGCTGGGAACTGAAGCTTCCGAAGGAGGGAGCTGAAGAATTTCCACGATCTCAGGCACTGAGGTAGTGTAGTGCCGATGCTGAGTCATCCATTGAAGCACCCAAGTGTTGATGTCTTTGGGATCCCCTGAGACATAAAGTGTTGCATAAAATTGAAGCACAAGTTCTTCATTCCAGTGGATGCACTCGGAGCAGAACGGAAGCAGCTTGGCATGATGCAAATCCTGAAGCACATTGTTGAAGCAAGGAATGGCCTCCATATCCAAATAAGGAATATGTTTATGAGGAAAAACCTTTTGGGCCATGTAGAGGACTGAGGCATAATAGTTTTTCTGGGTAGCCGTCCAGAACCTCGGGAGCTTGCTGGATGGGGGGGAGTGGTATGGATTTTGAATCCCAGTCTGAAAGAAGCTCATGGCATTGAAGAATGCATCAGTGTTGAAGTTGGGACGAGCATCAGCTTCAAGATTTCTGTAGAATGGATTCTTCTGCTTAGGACAGAGAGAAATGGCTGAGGCAGGCTCCTGATGAGCTGGTGATGCTGAGGCAGAGGGTGGCTGAGGTGGAGAAGTATGGTCTTCAGCATGGGACTCGGGCACAGCCTTTGGTGAAGTGGCAGTTGCTGAGGGAGAGGAGACATGGCGATCCTCAGTGCGATCAGGTGCAGCCTCAGTATCAGCATTTGTGTTGTGCTCGGCTTCAGCTTCAGTTTCAGCGGCGGGGGGATCTGTCGTAGGATCTGTAGTGGTTGTCTCCGCAGCAGCAGTATCAGCAGTAGTGATTGCTGCAGCATCAGTATCAGCAGCAGAATTTGTGGGAGCACTTGTGGCTTCCAGTTCATCAGCATCAGACGCTGAGGACGATGCACCAACTGATTCTTCAGACTGCCGAGAAGTATCAGGAAGCACCTCGGTCATGGTGGGGGAGTGAGGCTCGGGGGAAAATATAGTATGAGTGGGAGAGCTTGTCAGCCCATATTCCTCATCATGGACGCGAGGAGTACCATGATCCATAATGTCGACGTCCATGTCTTCAATCTCAGTGATAATTGGTGGCGGTGGGCACTGAGGAGTTGTAACAATCGGTGTTACTACAGTGGGTGGAGTGAAGACAATTAAGCTGCGCTGAGGATTTGGAGGTGGAGTTGAGGCAGCAGTGATGAGGACAGGGGTATCAGCGGCCTTTGATGCCGGAGGAGCTGAGGAGATTGGTGTAGCATCAATGGGGTCCTCAACAGTGGGCTTCTTCGCGGCAGGTGGAGTTGAGGGTTGGGCTTCGGGCAGGCGCTTGAGGCCTTTGGCAGAGGCAGCAGGGGGTACTGAGGAAGTAGGCTGTTGAAGCTTCCGTAATTTTGCCATCTGCTGAGACATCCGTTCCTTGGATTTGCCAATATAAGCACGGTTGGCGGCACACTCAGTATTGAGGCGTTGAAATTCACATTGATGCTCGATAAACTCTTGAGGAGTAACAGCAGTGATAGGTTTCTTTTTGAAGTCACTGAGGACTTTCTTCAGTTTGGCCTTCAACTGTTTCTGAAGATCACGTTGATGAATCTCATTGATGAGGCACTGTTGAACATATAACTTGATGTCTTTAGGAATGTCCAAATCATCAAGAGGAGTGTCAGGCTTGACAGACCAAATTTCAATGTACTCCAAGATCTTCTTGGGATCAAGGAGAAGCGGGATTTCTGAGCCCATTTCTTCAGCTTTGCGTCTGGCTGCAGCACGCACATATTCAATCTTATCAGCTTCAGTGGCGACGAAGCCGGTCAAATCCTCAAATTCATCTTCATCATCAGAGGTTTGACGAGTATGATGAATGGCGCCACGCATAGCAGTTTTCTTGGGTGAGAGTCTAGGGCCACGTTGAAGAACAGTTTTGGTCTTCAGCTGAGACTGAGGCATTGTGGTTGAGGCCTCAGGAGCATTACCAGATTCATCAGTGTGAATCCTTGAGGACGGGGCAGCACCATCTGTGCGTTGGCATGAGGAACCAAGAACTTGAGGCTTAACTGAGGAGTTCTGGGAGGGCTTGATGCCAGAAGCCTTTTTGCGGTGCTGAGGTGGATGTTGTGGCTTGGATTGAGACTGAGCCTGAGGTGGGATCTGAATTGAGGCAGTCAAATCACAGACCAGATTCTTGACTCGGCTGCCACTGCGCTTGAGTTATTGTTGATAGGCATCAGGAAAATCATCAGGGGTGCGCATTATTGTGGGATCAGGAGTGACTCCCGGTGCAGGTGGAGGGCGAGCCTTGATGCCCAAAGTCTTCAGCGGTGGATTGACAACAAACATTTCCTCATGCTGAGGATTAAGCCATTGATATGCCACCCAACGCTTGGCCCATTCCCTCGTGATCTTCTGGACCCTTTTCTTACGATCATCAGCGGTTTCACGTTCGGGAGTCTTCAGATTCTCATAGAGCTCAGGAGGCAGGTCTTTAGCAGTATCAGTGAGCTTACGTCGAGGAGCCATTTTCTTCAGTGGTGGAGACTGAGGAATGGTACGTTCAAGCTGAGCTGCAAATGAAGTGAGACTATGAGAACCATACGATTCCTCAGCAGACATGTACCTGTGACAGAGTTAAGTTGCTAGGGAAGTGGGGTACGGTTATATGCGTTCATGAGGAATAGGCTGAGTAAAGAAAATGAATGAGGCATATGTATAGGTCTCAGAAAACTAGCAGTACAGTTGAGGATTGAATGGGTTGAGGACATAGCCGTACTGAGGAAAAGAAAACTGAGGAATAAACCACTAAGGAATAAACATACCAGAACTGAGGAGAATGCTGAGGAACCACGAGTCAGTTCTTCCCCGGCGACGGCGAACTCCGGCGACGTTAGCACGAGAGCTTGAGGAGCTCAAGGGCAGCGGCGCGAGAGTGAGAGAAGAGGTGGGGGAAAATGACCGGGGGGTAGAGGACTATTTATAGAGGGGTGAAGGCTGAGGGGTTGCGAAATTTGTGGACCAGATTGCCCCTGATTGTTGGGATCCTCAGTGGATATCATAATGGTGGATAAGCACGACTTGCGGTAAAATCGCAACAAATTGAAGAAAATCGTAACTGATAATCCTCAATTTTAGGAACTTGAGGACAAAGACTGAGGATGAAGACTAATGGTCTCAGGCTGAGGATGAAGAGTAATGGTCTCAGGCTGAGGAATACATGATTTCCAAACGAACGCATATGAGATAGACATAATGGATAAGTCAGCACAGAGGGACGTGTCCGATCACGTTCACCTAGACGAAGAAGAAAAATCTGAAGAACAATAACTATAGGTGAACGTTGTTGAGGACAAACACGGTAATCATTGGCAATGAAGACTTCAACTGAGGAAGCTGAGGAACAACAGATCCTGAGGAATTTGGGTGGTGGCGCTACCCACCTTATAGGGAATGAGACACTTGATACCATACAATTGTCGTATGGATCTTGAGTCAATTCCACGTTAATTTCTTCACACTTAGCAAGGTAGTTCCTCATGATTTGAGGAGTACGACGCATCGTGCGTTGTACATCAGGTTTCTTCAATATTGTTTAAGCGTTAGGATGTGTGTCCATTCACTGGACGTTTGAGGAATCTAAGATATTTAGCTCACACCTCAAAGTGCTAAATTGCTTCTCATCCAAAGGCTTAGTGAATGTATCAGCAAGTTGGTCTTCAGTCTTCACGTGGCTGATGACGATGTCTTCCTTCAATACATGATCCCGAAGAAAGTGATACCGAATCTCAATGTGCTTCGTCCTCGAGTGCTGTACTGGGTTCTGAGAGATCTTGATGGCGCTTTCATTGTCACATAGTAGTGGTACTTTCTTCAGGTTGATGTCGTAGTCCTTCAGAGTTTGCTTCATCCAAAGAAGCTGTGAGCAGCTAGCACCAGCAGCAATGTATTTAGCTTCAGCAGTGGAGAGGGAGACGCAGTTTTGCTTCTTCGATGACCAGTATACCAGAGAACGTCCGAGGAAATGACATGTTCCTGAGGTAGACTTCCGATCCACACGATCTCCAGCATAATCTGAATCTGAGTACCCAACGAGATCCAGCTGTGTGCCTTTTGGATACCATAAGCCTAGCGACGGGGTGTGAGCCAAATATCGAAGAATTCGTTTCACCGCTTGGTGATGCGATTCCTTAGGTGCCGCTTGGAATCGGGCACACATGCAAACGCTCAACATTATATCAGGCCTAGATGCACATAAATATAGCAGAGAACCTATCATGGAGCAGTATACCTTCTGATCGTAGTCCTTGCCATTTTCATCAGGACCAAGTTGTCCATTTGTAGGCATCGGTGTCTCGATACCCTTGCAGTCTTGCATCCCGAATTTCTTCAGGCACTCCTTGAGGTACTTCTCCTGAGAGATGAAGATGTCGTTGCGTTGTTGACGAATTTGAAGCCCTAAGAAGAACTTCAGTTTGCCCATCATGGACATCTGATACTGTTCACTCATCAAGTATGCAAATTCTTCACTGTATTTCTTGTTAGTGCATCCAAATATTATGTCATCAACATAAATTTGACATATGAATAAAGCATCATCATATCGTTTTGTGAAAAGAGTTGGATCGAGGGAACCAGATTTGAAGCCCTTGTTGATGAGGAAGTCCCTTAGTGTGTCATACCAAGCCCGAGGGCTTGCTTCAGTCCATAGAGGGCTTTCTTCAATCTGTACACCATATCAGGTTTCTTTGCGTCTTCAAAACCTGGGGGTTGAGCAACATATACTTCTTCCTCGATATTACCATTGAGGAAAGCACTTTTCACATCCATTTGATATAACTTGATATTATGATGGTTAGCGAATGCAAGCATAATACGAATGGACTCAAGTCTAGCAACAGGAGCGAAAGTTTCACCGAAGTCGATCCCCTCGACTTGTGTATATCCTTGAGCTACGAGACGAGCTTTGTTTCTGATGACTTGTCCATCTTCATCGAGTTTGTTGTGGTAGATCCACTTCGTGCCGATGACATTGTGAATTCGAGGATCAGGACGTTTGACTAATTCCCAAACATCATTCCGTTTGAACTGAAGAAGTTCGTCTTGCATTGCCTGAATCCATTCCGCTTCTTGGAATGCCTCGGTGACTTTGGTGGGCTCTAAAATTGATACGAACGAGAAATGCCCACAAAAGTTAGCTATACGATTAGCTCTTGCACGAGTAAGAGGACCTGGTAGGTTGATGTCAGCGAGGATTCTGTCCACTTGAAATTCATTCGCCACGCGAGGAAGTCGAGGAGGATGATCTTGATGCGCATCTTCGTCACTGCTATCGGATTCATTTGCATCAGCTTTAGGTGCTTCAGGAGCTTCAGGAGAATCAGGAGCCTCAGGATCAGGATCGTCATCAGGATTATTTGCATCAGGATTTGGATGTTCTTCAGGAGCAGGAGGTATGTGTGTTTCTTCAGGATGATCCATAGGAATGATAACACCAGCACCCATCCTCTTGATCTTTTCTTCAGGTGGTGCTTCATCTAAATCATGTGGCAGGCGCTCTCTTTGGGAGCCGTCAGATTCATCAAATCGCACGTCTACAGTTTCAACAATTTTATAATGACTAATATTGAAGACTCTGTAGGTGTGCGAGTTGATACCATAACCAAGCATGAAACCCTCACATGCTTTGGGTGCAAATTTGTACTGGTGATGAGGATCACAAATCCAGCAAGGTGCACCGAATACTTTGAAGTAACTTACATTGGGTTTCTTACCGACCATTAACTCGTATGATGTTTTATTGAAGAACTTGTGAAGATACACTCGATTGATGATGTGGCATGCAGTGTTGATTACTTCAGCCCACCACTTGAGTGGAGTATTGTACTCGGCCATCATCGGGCGAGCCATCTCGATGAGGGTTCGGTTCTTCCTCTCAACAACTCCATTTTGCTGAGGAGTGTAAGGCGCAGAGAATTCATGAGTGATCCCCAAGTCATCGAGGAATTATTCCACACCGAGGTTCTTGAACTCAGTGTCGTTGTCGCTTCCAATGTGCTTGATCTTCAGGTTGTAGTTGTTCATGACTCGCTGGGCGAAGCGCTTGAGGATTGCTGGGGTTTCTGACTTATAGAGAAGAAAATGCACCCAAGTGTATCGTGATAAGTCATCAACAATAACAAGACCATACATATTACCTCCAAAGCTTGAATACTTTGGAGGACCGAATAGATCCATGTGAAGCAATTCCAGAGGTCTTGTAGTAGTCATGATGGTCTTTGCTGGATGCTTGGCCTTGGTCATCTTTCCAGCTTCGCACGCACCACACAGCCGGTCCTTTGAGAATCTGATTTCCTCAATCCCGAGGACATGTTTCTTCAACACCAGTTTCTGGAGATTCCTCATTCCATCGTGGCCGAGTCTTCGATGCCATAGCCAGCATTCTGAAGCTCGAGCCATGAGGCATGTAGCAACCTGAGGACCTTCAGAGAAATCTACAATATATAGATCACCTTTCCTAACTCCACTGAAGACAATGGAGTGATCGCTAACCATATAGACAATACAACCATATTTTCAGAAGACAACAACGAGGTCAAGATTACATAGCATAGAGACAGACATCAAGTTGTATCCAAGAGATTCAACAAGCATGACTTTGTCAATGTGTTGGTCTCGTGAGATGGCCACTCTGCCGAGACCCAATACCTTACTTTTACCTTTATCGGCGAAGGTGATGGTTTTCTTTGAAGAAGGACTCAGAGATGATTCCATAAGAAGGCTTCTGTCACCATTCATGTGATTTGTGCATCCACTATCCATCACCCATTCAGTCTTTCCCTGCAAAGTAATTAGTATCTCATACAGCAAGTTATGAGCCAGTCTCAGTTTGAGGATTTTATGGTTCCTCAGAATTAATTCCTCAGGATGTTCCTCGGGATTGATTCAGTGAGACCAAGCAATAAAAATATCCTTCAACTGACTCAATTGATGTTGTCCTGGGCATATGATCTGCAAGATTTATGATTGCCTCAGGACATGTCCCTGCACAGATGATTAGTTCTTCTTTACCACCCACATCTTAATGGGTGGTTTTGAGGTACATGAGGGTTGATGAGGGCGATGAGACCTAATGGGACGTGAGATGGTGGTATCAGGATAAACAAATGAATAAGCTTTCTTATGAGGGGCTTCCATGTGAACAAAATGGTTAGCAGACACATGATTATAACCATTTCCATTTGAGGTATCATCCTCAGATGATACCCTTAGCTCATTTGCATCTGCATTCACAGCAAGGTTAGTGATGAGGTCCTTCTGAACCCAGATCTGCTTGACTGGAGGGTCGTTCCTGCAGTTAGTTCCGATGTATCTGGCGAATACCTCACCATTAACATCCTTAAACAGTTTATAGTTTGAGTCAAAAGACTCAATCACCACATCTGAAGAAATAGCATCATAACCAGATAAGGTATATGGATCAGGAGGAGGCATCTTTGCCCGAACCCAAGTGGTCTCAGGATATTGTTCAGGTTTCCAGTAAGACCCATCAGGGTTGAGTTTACGAGTGAATGCAACACCTTCTTTCCTTGGGTTCCTGTTGAGGATCTGTTTCTTGAGTACGTCACAAAGAATCTGATGTCCTTTCAGACTCTTGAACATGCTGATTTCCAGTAGACTCTTCAACCTAGAATTTTCTTCAACAATGTCTATGGTATCCTCAGATGAGGGGTTAGATACCACAGAGGCAACAGAAATAACAGAGTCTAAAGATATTAAGGAACTAGGCACAGAGGTGATACGGTCATGTTCAATGCATTTTAAACAGGGAGGATTGAATCCTTCTTGTGGGATGATGATCTGTTGGGAGAGGAGTGAATCATTTTCTTTCCTCAGATCGTCATGAGACATCCTCACACGTTCAAGTTCTTGCTTCCTCATGAGGAACTCATGAGCCAGCTTCTCATGATCGGTAAGGAGTGCCTCATGACGATTGAACAAGTCATCAAACTTTGACTGGAGAATTTTTGATTCCTCAGCCAACTTTTGAGTCTTCGTCATTTCCTCAACCAACATATCATCACTCTTGTTTAGTGAGATCTGGATCTTTTCAAGTGCACGTTGTTGTTTAGATGCAAGTTTAGCAAGTTTAGCATAGTTTTCATCAGGTTCTTCATCAGAGGGATCATCCGATGAAGAGTAAGTAGATACCTTGGAGGACTTGGCCATGAAGCAGAAGGTAGGGGTTGTGTCTTCAGCTTCATCATCGACATGTGATGGATCAAATTCCTCAGTGCTGAAGATTGACTTGGAGATAAGCGACGTGACAAGGGCCAGTCCAGCCACACCCTCAGATTCTTCAGTTTCTTCCTCAGCATCATGGTCGGAACCAGATTCTTCAGAATCCAATTCTTTTCTGAGATATGCGCGAGCTTTGCGGGAGTTGCTATTTCTGTATCCAGCAGGCTTTGAGGATCTTGAAGATTTCTTCTTAGTCTTTTCATCAGAACTGTCATCTTTCCCTTTCTTCTTCTTCTTCAGTCTAGCTTCCTTTTCCCATAGAGGACACTCAGCGATGTAATGCCCAGGTTTCTTGCACTTGTGGCAGACTCTCTTTCTTGTTTCGACAGAGTCATCATCTTTGCTTTTTCTTGAGGAAGATCTTGAAGAATTTCCGAAGCGATTCTTCTTCGTGAATCTTTGGAACTTTCTGGTGAGGAGAGCAAGTTCCCGGCTGAGGGTTTCAGGATCATCAGTATCAGCCTCAGATTCCTCATCAGAGGATACTCTTGAGCTCTAGCTTTTAGCGCACGGACTTTAGGCGTGGAGTTGTACAAGTCTCGTTTTTCAGAGAGCTTCAGTTCATGAGCATTGAGGCGCTCGAGAATGTCAGCAGGATTTAGAGTCTTGAAATCAGGCCTTTCTTGAATCATCAGTGATAGGAACTCAAATGAGTCATCCAGTGACCTCAGTAGTTTCTTCACCACCTCATGATCTGTGATATCAGCAGCACCCAGTGCTTGAAGTTCATTGGATATGTCAGTGAGTCTATCAAAGGTTTGTTGCACATGCTCGTTGTCCAGCCTCTTGAACCTGTTGAAGAGAATGCGGAGTGTATCAGCTCGTGAGTCTCGTTGAGCTGAGACTCCTTCATTTACTTTTGAGAGTCTAGTCCATATCTTCTTTGCTGTATCTAGACCACTGATACGGTTGAACTGAGCCTTGTTGAGATGACCACCTATAATGCTTCGAGCTTTTGCATCAAGTTGCCAGTTTTTCTTGACAACTTCAGGAGCAGTCATCAAATTTGCTTCAGGAATGCCTTGATCAACAATATCCCACAAATCCTTGTCAATGGCTTCAAGATGCATCCTCATCTTGTTCTTCCAGTAGGGGTAGTCTGTCCCGTCGAAGATGGGGCAATTTGAAGAAACGCTCATTGTACCTGAGGTCGACATAACTAAAACTCCAGGTGGTTAAACCGAATCACACAGAACAAGGGAGTACCTTGCTCTGATACCAATTGAAAGTGCAATATGTCGACCAGAGGGGGGTGAATGGGAGATTTTAAAATATCTCGAGGAATTTCTAGTTCCTCAGGACTGAGGCAATACGAAATTGAGGAAGTTAAAACCTGAGGAAGAACACACGAAGTACAATAGCAATGACGTGAATGTAAAAACAACCTATTGCATAGCTAAGGTAAGATTGAGGCACAAACTGAGGAAACAGTGCAGAGTGAACTCAGAAAGTAAAGCATCAGGATAAGTCATCAGTGCATAAACAGTGAGGTTGAAGAAATAGCACCGGGACACTGAAGACGAAGGCTTGATGAACCAGTTCGAGTTGCTGTGACAACTCTACGTCTGGTTGGAGAGGCTGAGATTGAACTCAAAAGACATAGTCTTCACCTTATTCTCCTTAAACTAGAGTCCTCAGACTCCGTCCAATAACTCAGGTGAGTCTTCAAGGTAGACTCCCGAAACCTTCACAGACTCAGTCACTCCGGGAAGTCACAATTGCATCTTGACTTCCTCAGACCGAAGACTTCTACACCGGCTGGAAGATCACAGTCTTCAAGAGTAAAAAGTTTCGGATCACTCGAACCGACTTCCTCAGAAATGCTCAACTACTCAGGCTGGTGGTTTTCCTCACTTAGGTTCTTCAATGTCCTCAGAGGTGGGTTGCTCTCAAATGACAAGTGTCAGTTTTTCTCTCGGAGTAGCCAACCCACAAATGGGGCTGGGGGTGGCTATTTATAGCCGCAGAGCAACCCGAGGTGAATGGACATAAATGCCCATGCACGCAATTACTCTCGTGCCCTCGGATATGACCGTTGCTAGACATGTTCTAGCCTCTCACCACGCAACACGTGGCACGGTCAAAATATTCTCTCTCTTCACAATCTTCAGAAGAATCGCACTGGCGATCTTCCGACTCCTCAACCGAAGTTAGTTACCTCAGTTTCCTGAAGAACAACGTATCAGACACCCGAGGACTGAACTTCTACTGCACGAGATTTCCTCAGGGTTTTCTTCAGGATTTCTAATTGAGCACTTCCTCAGAAATACAGAACTCATTTTTCTCAACCCCTCCAACAGTGCGGTGTTTTCCTACGACTCAAGAAGTATAAAAAAAGTCTTAGCGAAGACTACGCTTCAACTTCGTCTTCAGCGCGAACGTCCTCAGGATCGTACTCAGCTTCAGCTTCAACCGAACGCTTCAGGATCCTGATTCCTCAGGATTTCGCGCAACTTCATTCTTTAGGAAACACACCGATTTCTCCAATGTTCCTCAACATTTTGGGGGGTCGACAACGGTGGTTAACCTCATCCTCAGGGACTGTTTTCCTGTGTATACTCACAAACACATCAGTCCCTCAACCGTTTTGTCGTCAAATACTCCAAAACCTCAAAGGGGGCACTAGATGCACTTACACAAACGCCGGCAGGTCATGCATCGAGTACATCAACCAAGCATGCATTCGGAAGTTTGTTTTGCTAGCTGCGTCGTATGTCCAGATCCCATTATCCCATGCTTTTTTCAAGTCATCCATCAGTGGTTGCAATTAAACATTCATATTTTTGCCAGGATAGTTGGGCCCCGGAACTATCAACGTCAAGAAGACGTGCTCTTTGCATAAGAAATCCAGGGGGCAGATTGAGGGACATGATGAATACGGGCCAACAACTATATTGGGTTGCTGTCATACCGAAAAGATTGAACCCATTGAGGCCAATGGCGAGTGCCACATTCCTTGGGTCTTCGGCTTTACCTTCTTTATATATTTCATTGAACATCTTCCACGCTTCACCATCAGAGGGGTGGGTCAACATCAAATTCACGTATTCATCTATAGCACGTCTAATTCCATCTCTGTGCCATGTCATCTGTTTTGTTGTTTCTTCAAACATGTAAAGCCGTTGAAGTCTTGGTAAGATCGGTAGGTAACGAAGAATGTTTATGGGTATTTTCTCTGCGTCGTCTCACCAAGACCGTTGTCTACGACAATATACCTGGAGGACTTGCAGCGTGGACAATAATCATCATACGCATACTCATGCCTAAATAAGACGCATCCTTTCTCACAAGCATGTATTCGCTCGATGGGCATCTTCAGTGCACCGAGTATTTTGTCTGAGTGGTATAGGTTTGCAGGCATAATATGACCGTTGGGTAGAAAGCGCAGGAATAAGGTCATCATCGCATCATAGCACTCTCTGCCCAAGTTGAATTGGGCCTTAAGAGCCATTGTTTGTGCGATGGCATCTAGCTGACAAAGCTTGGTGTGCGCATGTAGTGGGAGTTTTGAAGACTCCAGCATGGCATACAAGGCTTTGGCAGTTTCCTCCGGTTCTTCGTCCTCATGACGAGCATCATTGTAGTCATTGACCATGTCTTTGATCCATGTACCACAATCCTCCATGCGCTGACGCACGAACTCCTCTCTGTCACGTTGGGACGACTCGCCATGAAATGACCACAACGTATAATCAGGCATGACCCCCCGCATCTGCAGGTGTTTACCCATTATATCCTTTGTCTGCCATGTATAGTTCTTACATCTAGTGCAAGGGCACCATGTTCTTGCTTGGCCAGCACTAAATGTGACCTCTAGGAACTCCTCGGTCTTGGTCAACCATTCCTCAGTCATGTCTTTCTGACTAGGGTGACCAGTGTACATCCATGTACGATCATTCATTCTGGCTAGCTAGCTAGTACAAACACAAGAATGCATATAATTAATTACTGTGATACGGCATATGCACCTACCAGCTAATAGGTAAAGATAGGTCCTAATCCCACCCGAGTATGTGCAGATTGGGTTCATTTCCCCATGATCTCCTCCCGATCCGACGCAAAATTTCGACAACACCTCCCCGATGTTCTCCTGATACACGTCTCGTCATAAACCGAGAGGATGTGTACCCGGAGAACAACAAGGTGGCGTTGACGAAATCCTGCGTCCGATCGGGAGGAGAGCATATATGGGGAAATGAACCCAATCTACACATACTCGGGCTGTCCATGGATAACGTTGGACAATTCGAAAGAATCCAATTATAAATCTGCAAATGAATGCATATTTATAAATGGAATCTTTCGAACGGGAGACACATATGGGTTGCGCAACGATCTTACACCTTATATTTTCCTATCTACCTAGTGTCATCGGCACGAAAGCCGGATTACAACAAAGGAATGGAGGGACGAGTAATACTAACTTATTAAATAAAAATGTAATTCTATTTCCATTTGCACTAAATATAAATCCACTAAGTAAAAATCTTATTTCTAGTACTTCTTTGGATATGGCCGAGGCTCAGGTGACCAAGCAACTAAAGAAATCCTAGCACCCGATGCCCTCACACAATCCTTTCCCTCCCGAGATCCACACCTGACGGTGATTGCTCAGTGCTCACCCAACAGCAAAAGGCCAGCGGCAAGCTCCTCTCCTTCCGCACTGATTCCTCGTTCTCCACATACTAGTTTCTATACATAACTTTTTGTCAACTATAAAAGTAGTAAAATGTATCCCCGTATTGGGTTTTTATAAAATGGTGAAAGCCTAAGGCATCCTATCTGCCATGAAATTTTTGGCATGACCAAACTGAAGGCATGACCTAAACAACTTACAATTAATTAAGCTAAAAAACTAACAAATTTTAAGAACTAACCTTTTAATTTTCTTCCTCTGTTTTTTAATTTTCCATACATATTATTATTCCATGTTTTTAATTTTCTTTCTCTGGTTTCTAACAACAAAAACTTAGAAGCCCTTCTATCCTCTTTCCTTTTCCTCCTTATTACCTGTTTTTGCACCAACTACACTAACTTCACTAACAAATTTTTTATCTATTGCACTAATTACTACAGTAACAAAATCTTAGCTATTGCACTATCAAAATCTTAGCTACTACACTAACTACACTAACAAAATCTTATCTTGCACTAACCACACTAAAAAAATAAACAGGGCAGGGGTGCTCACAAGGGGGATCGAGGAGGAGGGGCTGTCCACGACGAGGAGGAGGGCATCCACCGAGGAGTACAATGTCGCGTGAGGAGGGCAACCGACGTTGATGAGAAGGGGAGGACGTCGGCGAGGAGTGAAGCCGCCGCTGGATTTGCGTTATTGCAAGAAATTAACAGAGGGGGAGGAGGAATGAGGGTGCTGTGAAGGTGGAAAGAGGGAGGAGAGGCCAGAGACTTACCAGAGCCGAGGAGGAGGGAGGCGAAGACGCTTCTGTCCGGACGGAGGAGGCGGTCTGCGCGGGCGGGGCGGGGCAGAGGCTAGGAGTGGGGCGAGCCAGAGGCTGGGAGCGGGGCTGGGGTCGCCGGTGTGGACTCGGAAGAGGAGGCGGGGGTCGCCGGCGTGGTCTCGGCGGAGGAGGCGGGGTCGCCGGCATGGTCTCGCACGGGTGGCGGCGCGCGGGTCGTTAGCAGCTAGGTCAAGCCCGAGAGAGAATGAAAGAGAGAGAGAGAGAGAGAGAGAGAGGAAGGTGTGTCCAGTGGTGAGTTAACGGAGTCGGCTCTAGGCCGTCAGCCGACTGACGGCAACGCGTCGAACCGTTACCCCTTGGCACGTGGTGGGCCCGGGTCCCTACGTTGCCGACGGACCCTACGTTGCCGTCAGCCTGGGGTCACTTTACCATTAGCCAGCTTACGACTTTGAAAAAACTGACGGCATATCACTTTGTGCCGTTAGCTAACTCTTTGTCGTTAGCTTTTCTGCTAGCTGACGGCATAGTTTGGTTTTCCGTTAGCCAGTAGTGTAGCTTGAGTGACAGAAACATGAGACTAGCGGATGTGTTGTTGCCACCAGGGAGAAAACAGCGGTGCTTGCAACTGCGGTTGCGAGAATTGCTTACATTACGCATAGAGGGTTAAGTCAGTCGTCCGTTGCTTTGATCCTACAGTTTGGCTGGGGTTTGCAACTTAATACCAACGAGATATTCTGGATAGATATCTCAAGATGGATGATTAGTGAGTATATGCTGATGGATAAACGGTCTACTTCTTTTGGTGTAATCCCCACATGATTGAGCCTCTAAATTTCTTGTAGTATGATTAGCATTGCGGTGCGTTTATAATTCTGTCAATTGCCTAGCTGTAATTTGTTCATTCGGCATAATTGTTTTCGTCTTTTGGGAGAGAGACATCACTAACGAAAATCATGGGACCCCGGTCCTTATTTCTTTCATAGTTTAAACCACTCCAATTTACTGCTTTACTTTCTTTTCAGTTGTCACTAATATTTACACCCTTGTGTTTTGACCCATGGTGATTCGGCTGCCCGCACCAGTTGGGCGTCCAGCAACCGCTCGAGTTGTGGCCTCTGCCATTGCTGCAGCGTGGGAGGCGGAAGGCTCAGGTCATCCTCAAGGGAAATGGTGCCTCCCACTTGGGGTGGCTCCTCGTCTTTGAGGGTCTTGCTTCTTCGTTTTCGCCTTTGGTTCCCCAGGCAAGGTATCAGCATGGGGCCTGCGCTGAAGAAAAAGAAGGGCCCTATATCAAGGCCTCAGGTAGAGAGATGTCTCGCCGCCTCGTCAAAGACTCGGACGAGGCTTTCCTTCGATCAAGCCACGGGTCTGGTGGCCGGGTGGAAAGCTCTTGCCCGTCCGTTTGATCGTGACTCGAGGACGCGCCACGCGCTTCAGCTTCGTCAAGGGTTAGGCCACCTTCGCCGCCGTCCATCAGATCAAGATTGGGTACATGGTGACCTTCAAGCCGCTTACCCCAGACACCCTCAAGGTCATAGTCTTCAACCATGATGACATTGAGGTGGTGACCAAGTGTGATAAGCACGATGACGCCTTTGTCGTCAATGTCTACATGCACCGGGGTGGTTAGTTCAAGTGGTTTGTTAGTGTGGTTGGATCAGAACTTACTATGGTTTGTTTGAACTGTCGTACTCTCGTTCTTCGTTACCCTGTGCTAACATGTGTGTTGTATGTCTACTGGGTTGGTAATCTCACCACGAGGATAAGGACGTTACCGCACTGGATGTGTCGAATGTCACCAAACATCGAATCTTGCGTTTGCGCGTAAACATGCACACAACCAAACAACGAGCCTTCAGTTTCATCGAGACCTGTTTATAGTGTATGCAGGTAACCAAACAGCATGCATATGTTAATTTTAAGTTTGTATTTGCTCAACCAAATTTCACTGAGTCTGGTTCGCTCAGCCAGACCCAGCTGGGAAAACAACCAAAGACGTTTCTTGTGAATAGACCTGGGTATTGTTCGGGACGAGCCTAAAAAAGCCCGTTGCAGAAAAAAGTAGGCCTGAGCCTGGCCCAGCCTGACTCTTCGCTAATTCGCATTTTTTGAAAGCCCAAGCCTATCCTGACTAGTGCATATTTTGCCCGAAAGCAAGGCTCGAGCCCGGCCCGACCCGAGTGTTGGGCCGTCCGGGCTAGGTCTCACCGTCCGTCCTCTTCTTCCATGGAACCTCGCGCACACGGCGTCCTCTCCACTGACCCACACCCACTCCCCTCCCGTGCACAGTTACGCGGCACTAGCGACCATCCAAAAGCCGAGGGCGGCAAAGCAAAGCAAAACATCAATGAAAGCGTAAGAAACAGTTAAAAAAGCAACGCAACTGCGCCATTGCCAGTTGCCATTTCCCACCCTCGATTAAATCTCCCTTTCCCAACTGCGCTCTTCCCATTGCCACTGCCGCTCCACTCCAAGAAGCACAGTTCACTGCTCTCCTGCACTCACTTCCCCCAAGCTAGCAACTTCAAGGGTTGTTGAAGTGGCCCCAAGCAAGGTCATGGCGCCGCCCCTTGCCGCCGCCGCCGGCCTGCTGCTCGCCACCTTGGTGGCATTCTCCCTCGCGGCCAATGCCGCCGTCTCCTACGACCACCGCTCCCTGGTCATCAACGGACGGCGGCGCATCCTCATCTCCGGCTCCATCCACTACCCGAGAAGCACACCAGAGGTACGCACGCCGTAATAAGCACATCTCCACCCCTGCCCCCCATGGCCATGGGCAAGTGCTTCCCACACGCAAATGCAGACTCTGATTCCTGGTGTCGTTTGTCCCGTGACCCCGCCGCGCTCCGCCTCCAGATGTGGCCGGGACTCATCCAGAAGGCCAAGGACGGCGGCCTCGACGTCATCCAGACCTACGTCTTCTGGAACGGCCACGAGCCGGTCAAGGGCCAGGTAGGTATTATTGCACTTGCACCTCGCTCGCGTTTGCTTTGCTGCGTTACCAGTTCATTCATGGCTGACGAATTCTTGGTCTTGGATGAACTGCGCACGCAGTACTACTTCAGCGACCGGTACGACCTGGTCCGGTTCGTCAAGCTGGCGAAACAGGCCGGCCTCTACGTCCACCTCCGCATCGGCCCCTACGTCTGCGCCGAGTGGAACTTTGGGTACTCCTCCTACTAAACACGCATAATCTAATCCTCCTACATTTTTGGCAGCTTTCACTAAACGAATTCTTGCATTATTGTTTGTTTGTTGCAGTGGCTTTCCTGTTTGGCTCAAGTATGTTCCCGGCATCAGCTTCAGGACAGACAATGGCCCCTTCAAGGTGGATGACAAACCTTTGATCTCGTCCATCCTTCACACTTTGTGTCTGTCTAATTTGTTTCAGAGGAAACTTTGCCTAATTTTGGTGATGTTTTGGGACATTGTAGGCAGAGATGCAAAGATTCGTTGAGAAGATCGTGTCGATGATGAAATCCGAGAGGTTGTTCGAATGGCAAGGTGGTCCGATCATCATGTCTCAGGTGAGAATTCTGTCCTGGAAGAGCGCTCTCGCTCTCGATTAGTTTTTCTTCTTCTTGAGAACCAGCACTCTCGATTAGTGGCATTGCCATTTGCAACACACATAAAAAATGAACTAGTGATTGAAGGGATCTCTGGACAATTGTGCAGGTGGAGAACGAGTTTGGGCCGATGGAGTCTGTCAGCGGCGCCAAGCCGTATGCAAACTGGGCGGCCAAGATGGCCGTCGCGACCAACACCGGCGTGCCGTGGGTGATGTGCAAGCAAGAGGACGCCCCTGATCCCGTGGTACACACATTGTACTTTACCACCTTTCGTGGTGGTGGTGTGGGTGGTGTGAGTAATTATTAGCAGGTCACCTTTCCTATTAATTCTCACCTTTACATATCATGGCAGATTAACACTTGCAATGGCTTTTACTGCGATTACTTCACCCCAAACAAGAAGAATAAGCCGGCCATGTGGACTGAGGCCTGGACCGGGTGGTAAGTTTCCTTGATCTTACTCGTGCTTCAGTTCATACCAGTCCGAATGCAATATTCATAGTAGTGTATCCCAAACACTGAGAGCGATCACAATTCATAAAATTTACTATCCCAAGGTTTACGTCGTTCGGAGGGGCGGTCCCTCACCGGCCTGTGGAGGACATGGCCTTTGCGGTGGCCAGGTTCATACAAAAGGGTGGCTCCTTCGTCAACTATTACATGGTGAGTAGGGGATGATGGTCAAGCCATCAATGGCATCACAGTGAATTCTGTCTACTTGCTCTGACCACATTTACATGTTATGGTGCAGTACCACGGAGGAACCAACTTTGGACGTACCGCAGGCGGTCCCTTCATCGCAACCAGCTACGATTATGACGCCCCGATCGACGAATTTGGTATGATCCATGGTGACTGACGTATTTGACAAACTTGTGTAAACGATGGCCTTGGAACTTTACCATGTGCCTATTTATCTTCTATCCTGTATCTTGATTGGCATAGGTTGAGAATATCCAACGAATTGTCATATGTACATCTCAGGTTTGATTAGGCAACCGAAATGGGGTCACTTGAGGGACCTGCACAAGGCCATCAAGCAAGCTGAGCATGTGCTGGTTTCTGGCGATCCGACCATCCAGTCTCTGGGGAGTTACGAGAAGGTTAAAACTTCTATGAACTTGAACAATCTGGCAACGTTCTTGAAATGCAAAAGATATTACTTCCTCCGATCCATATTACTTGTCTTAAAATGGATGTATCTATGCATCTAGATACATCCATTTTAAGACAAGTAATATGGATCGGAGGGAGTAATAATATCCAGTGACTGCCATTCTTCTTCAGGCATATGTGTTCAAGTCGAAGAATGGAGGTTGCGCCGCGTTCCTGTCAAACTACCACATGAATGCTGCTGTGAAAGTCAGGTTCAATGGGAGGCACTACGACCTCCCTGCTTGGTCCATCAGCATTCTGCCAGACTGCAAAACGGCGGTTTTCAACACCGCGACGGTGAGAGGAACCCTGAAACGCAAATCTTTCGGTGAACTAGGCAAGACGAGCATATCGTCTAACAAGCAACTGGTACATCTGTGCTGCAGGTGAAGGAACCAACACTGCTGCCAAAAATGCATCCGGTGGAACGGTTCGCTTGGCAGTCATATAGCGAGGACACAAACGCACTCGATGACAGCGCCTTCACGAAGAATGGCCTGGTTGAGCAGCTAAGCATGACATGGGACAAGTCAGACTACCTGTGGTACACCACACAGTGAGTGACTGGCTTTGATAGTCGATCTTGGGCCTTCCTGAATTAGTGTCGGCCAAATATATATATCTGAACCCTTGAATTTTGCTCAAACACTGGTTTACGTTGTCGCAGCGTTAACATTGGTGCGAATGAGCTCTTTCAGAACGTCCAGTGGCCTCAGCTGACGATCTACTCCGCGGGGCACTCGATGCAGGTCTTCGTCAACGGAAAATCATATGGTACCAGCAGCACTTTCCTAGATCTGCATTACATTGTACAGTAGATCACATCCAAAATGTGATGACCTTGGATGATTTTTGTTTGCGCTGCAGGTTATGTATACGGCGGCTACGACAACCCCAAGCTGACCTATGATGGACATGTGAAGATGTGGCAAGGGAGCAACAAGATCTCCATCCTTAGTTCAGCAGTTGGGCTTGCAGTAAGCTGACTACTAGAGCTTAGTGTACGCCCTGGTATGATTTGAAACTGCTTTAATGAATACTGGTATATGGTATTTGGTGTAGAATGACGGGAACCATTTCGAGAGGTGGAACGTGGGCGTGCTGGGACCGGTGACCATGTCCGGGTTAAACTCGGGGAAGAGAGACCTGAGCCATCAGGAATGGACGTATCAGGTTGGGCTGAAAGGTGAATCGCTGGGGCTCCACACCGTCGCCGGAAGCTCCTCCGTGGAGTGGGGCGGTCCTGGCAGCAAGCAGCCACTGACTTGGCACAAGGTCAGTCACTTATAGTGCATTATCCTTCCTTGACAGGAACTGATAGATTTGCTGAATTGTGTGTGTGTGTGTGATGATGGTGGTCAGGCCTTGTTCAACGCACCGGCGGGGAGCTCGCCGGTGGCGCTGGACATGGGGAGCATGGGGAAAGGGCAGATGTGGGTGAACGGACACCACGTCGGCCGGTACTGGTCCTACAAGGCCCCCTCCGGCGGCTGCGGCCGGTGCAGCTACGCCGGCACGTACCGCCAGGACAAGTGCCGCTCAAACTGCGGGGAACTCTCCCAGAGATGGTACTACAGTACTCCTTTCGTCCCGTGTTAATTAACTGACCTCGCACCTTTTCTTTGCACTTACGATGATGGTGAGAAACTTAAACGTTGTGCAGGTACCACGTGCCGCGGTCGTGGCTGAAGCCGGGAGGCAACCTGCTGGTGGTGCTGGAGGAGTACGGCGGCGACCTCGCCGGCGTCGTCCTGGCCACCAGAAGGACATGACTGACATGAGCGACCACACACAGCTCACAACACACACAAAAATACTGTTGACGCACTGCCGGCTACAGCAGGGAAGAGAGGGATCCAGGCAGCGCCAGAGAGGGCAGGGATGGCATTGATTGCGCATGGCATGGTGGAAGGGTGGTGGTTGGCTCTTTCGGCCATCAGTGACTGCGGCTGCAAGAACGGCACATGTGCACTGCGCTTGGAAGCAGGTTGCAATCAATCAGCCAGCTCAAATTTCCCCCCCTTCTCGTGACTCTAGGGATACTGTACTTACTGCTACAGCATTCAATTGTTTGTTACTTCTCGTGACACAAAAGCCCTTTTTTTTGTACTACTCATCAGACTCCACGTCCAACTCTTCTTCATTACCATAGCTCCGGCTCCTTGTTGGACACTAAGCTTGTGAAGGCTTGTGTAATGCCCAACCACTTTTAATTGGTTAACCACCGATTATGGTCTGTGCGTTTGAGATCCAGAATGTCTTCACATATCAACAATCCTTAAATTCCTCCAAGCCAAGTACGTTTAACTTCAAAGTTTTTTGGAGCCGGGCTTTCAAAGAAAAAAGTGCATCTTGTTGATATGAGTAGTCTATTATTCCTATTGAGATCCTAAGCTGTTGCAGCTTTCTCAATCTCCGCGTGAGCCTCATGGAGGTAGCGGTGGCTTGCAGCGACCTCGTATTCCAATTGGATGTACTCGTGGATCGCCTACTGCTCCATCATGACCTCCGTTGGGTCTACTAGATCTGCCTCACCTTCCTCCTCATTCGTGTCCTTCACCTAGTCAAGAGGCAAGTCGACGATAAAGAGAGTGATGCGTTGGTCTGGAAGCTCCGCTAGAAGCTCCAACTAACGTGTTGGGAGTCAGCTCCTCCTCTTGCGCCGGCGTGTCCTGCTCGACATTGTTTACAGGCAAGCCGACGACATTGCAAGCAATGCGCTAGTGCTCGATCTCTGCTAAGAACATCGCACGACGCCACGTCAAGGACGTCGCTAATGCCATAGTCATCGCCACAACTACGTCCATGGGCACCAGCACCACATCCACGACCGGTGCTAGCGCCACTGCCATCTTCATGGTATAATGTGTGGAATGCGAAAAGGTTGTCGGTGAAATGTGCTTGGGCAGCCTCTGACCATGCTGACCAATCGGCTATGTTGTATAGTTCGAACGGGAGTGCGACCGTGAGCATGAGGTCCGAAAGCTGCTTCTTGGCCTTCATGTCCATCCACGCAAACATCTCAAGTGACAGGTCCATCTCCATCCACAAAGAGGTCCAAAGGATCACGCTCCCCCTCCTCCTGCTTGTTGCCAAGATCAAAGATAAGGGATATTGGTGGTGGATTGGAGATGGAAATGGGAGGTGTCGAATAGATAGTATTGTCGCGAGAGAGGGAAGGTTGATGTTATAAGTCATCGTGTTGTGTATGCACCCTTAATTTGGATAGTGAAAGGATGTGGATGTCGCCTAGAGGGGGGGGGGTGAATAGACGCTTAAAATAATTATGGTTTAGGCTTGAACAAGTGCGAAATAAAACTAACATTTAATTTGCCAAGCAAGAAACCTAAATAAGTTAGTCTCAACTATGTGCACCAACAACTTAAACTAAGAAAGATAAACAACTATGTGATAGCACTACATATATAACAAGAACACTATGGCTATCACAAAGTAGGCGCACAAGTAAATATGTTGTTTAGATGTGCAACTAGGTGAGCAACCTATGGGACAAGGAATGCAACAACAATAAGAGAAAACACTAGATAAATAAGGTAATAAGCTTGCATAAAGTAAATGTAGAGATAACCGCCAGTGGAGCCGATGGAGACAATGCTATGTTATCGAAGTTGCTTCTCTTGTGAGAAGTATGTCTCCATTTGGAGAGGGTGAAGAGCACAATGCTCACCACGAAACCTTCAAAAGATAAGAACCGATGAGGACACCAACATCGAAAACATAAAAGAAGATGCATATGAAATCCGTTTTCGATGAACACGAGCTTGTAATGAATACGAACTCAACCTCCAAAACTTACAAAGAGAAAAGCCAAACAATAACCAATAAAATGATGCCAAGGATGCAAAGGTTTGAGCTCTCCACGAACGATGTGGCCTAGCCTATAACCCAGTCTCCTAACTAACGCCATGAGACCGGTAAAATAGAAACCTATCAAGGTCAAACCTTTGTCTTGCCCATAATCCACTTGAGCTTGATGATGAAGATCATGCCCGCCTCAAGTTGGAACACCTTTCTTGGTTGCGTCGGCTCGATGAAGACTAGTAATTGCTCCCCCATACTCCATTATGGGTGAGCCTCTTTTTGGCACACCTTCACAAGACCATTATCACCAAATGGCCGGCAAGCTCCAAGCATATGATATCTTTGTGATGCACCTCTTAAACTTGCACACAACAACCTGACCAATCTTTGGATAACTCCATGAATAACATCTTGGTCAACACATAATCTTCATCTTTCAACCTTGAAGCCAACATATGATCTTCAAGCGTTTCCTATGGACAAACCTTAAAGTATAACTCAAGAAAACCGTTAGTCCATATAGATTGTCATGAATTACCAAAACCAAACATGAGGGCACATGCCCTTTCAATCTCCTCTATTTTGTTAATTGATGACAATCACATTAAGATGGTTTATATAATGAATGAAGCAAATCATGCAAAGCAAATATGCATGAGCAAGAAGGAAAATGCTTAGGAACAAAACCAAAGCATTAACCTCCTCAAAATAAACCCTCTAAACTTCTCCCCTATTGGCATCTATTGCCAAAATGGGTGGAAATTTTTAGAATGACCAATATAGCATGTGTTCCTCCGAAAAGGGGTGTATTTCTAAAGATATGAGTGGAATAAAATACACATATCCAAAGATACATGGTGGGAGGAAAACAAACTATATTGAGGATCCAAAGATTGCAAAAAGATGATACGTACAAAGGCATAAAAAATGAAGGCAATAAAAAGATCCAACATGCCAAAAGAATACAAGATATTATGATTTGAACATAGGAGTGTTCTAAAGAAAATAGAGAAGTTCCGCAAGATTTGTGCACTATTTAGAATCTTTGTATTAGAAAACAAAGTGAACGAAAATTGGACATCACTCCCCCGAAATCGATAGAAACACAACATAAGTGCAAGTGTGCAAGGATATGAGGCAAAGTTTAGCACTTGCAACAAACAAATGGTTGAGCAACAAGCAAAAGGGATAACCATAGGAAGGGGCTCAACCGAAAACATGTGTGTGAGTCATGGCAAAGCACTTGATAACACTAATATAAGGATGATCATTAAGCATCAACATAGTCTTGAAGAAATGTCAATCAAGGTGCTAGACATGTCCTTCGAACATAAGTTAAGAAGGTCACGCACCCAATCAAAAAATGGGTTGACAAGCTTAATAAAAAGCAAAGTAAAATCAAGGCTTATGAAAACCCCATGTTGAAGATAGAAAATAATAGGATCATCAAGACAAGCATGAGAACAACAATCTTCACCACCAAATGAGTCCACTAAGATGAATAGAATTAAGATACACACTCAAAGACACACGCTTTCATGTAACCACCAATGAATTAATCACTAACAATAAAAGGTGGATATGAAAGGATTAGGGATATCCACTAAATATGTAACTTCTCTCAAGTGTATGAGATTCTAGGTAGATGAAATACCCACAAAGAAGCATGTACATACGAAATAGTTACAAAAGGAAAGAACGAGATATCCTAACAGAAATCATAAATATACCAATAAGATCGTTGCTTAAAAGCATAGCCCTTGGCTTAATATTATCTCATTGTACATTAATGAAATCCACACACACAACCATCAAAGCCATCACAACTAGCAACAAGGGAACAAGAGATAGTTGGGATGCTTTGAACAAGGAAACAAGTATCACAACAAAGAATATATCTTGCAATTATAGAACATTTCAAGAACATCAACAATTGCAAATGAAGAATGTCATGCCATGATGCAACCTACACAAGGTTGAATGCAAAAAATGTATGCATGAGGTAGATACTTGTTACCGAGATAGCATTTGAATGATGTAGTAGATAAGGCTGCATTGATCGTCCAAGTTTGACTCCAAAAGACACATGGTGACAACACCTTCCTTGTGGATGAGACGATCCTCCAATGCATCTTCAAAGTTCCTAGAACAACATTAACAAACAAAATGGTACCCAAACTCATTGATACTCAAGAGTTAGAGGAACAATAATACATAGGACAAACTCCACAAGAATAAGTGCATATGGACATGAAAATGAATTTCATGCACATATTAGCCAATAAAGAAGTGTATGGAGTTTAACCTATATACATGATCAAAGAAAGAAATCATGGCATCGGAACTACATAGATAGCATATATGCATGCACAATACTTTCAAGAACCAATAGGAAATACAATTTGGACAAAACACCAAGTAAACCAAGAAGGCACACCAAAGGGTGACACAACATAAGGGTTTCCAAATTATATCGAAGATCCAAATCAACAAATGATAGGAGACAAGTAGCAATCAACACATGGTCGATTCCTACACTCACCAACAAATGAGAAGAAATACCAATTGAATCTGAACCCAATCAACACATGATTGAATAGGGAAACAATTGAAAAGGATACCAAGTGAACATAAGATACCAAAATAAACTTATCACTTGAAGTATACCACACAAAAGATACATCAAGGAATAAGATACCAATTGACACACCAATTTATATAGAGCATGATACCAAATAGAGGATATAAAAGAAAGATATATCAAACTCTCAAATAGAGAGCACGATTCTGAATAAACCATGCCCTCAACAAATTTAAGATGACCCAAAGTACCAAAGAGAATATGCCTTCAAAGAACACACATCATTTGATAGGGATCATAAGATGATAGCTCTCCCAAGAGTTGTGCATTATATAGAATTGTCATTTGAATACAAAATGCACAAGATGGGATCACCACTTTCACTATATCTAGACAAACACTAGACAGGTTCACAAAAACAAATGATCCACACGTGGCAAGGAAGACAATGAGAGTAAAAACCACAACAATATCTTGGCAAGTAATAAGGAAATTATAAACAAGCCAATGTAAAGATGATCAATACTTTCTACCACATATAAGAGTACCAATTGTTAATGACAAGAGGTATATGGAATTATTTTCCGGTGGTAGATTGCAATAATATATATTATCATCTTCACAACAACAATCATAAGCATGTGGAAAAAGATAAGAATTGAGCACAATGCTTACAAAGAGACTCTTGATAGCTTCAAATAGGCATCCAATCATGCAAGCAGTGACTAGAATAACTTGGAGAAAATGGTTCCCACATAGAAAATACAAGTACAAGTTGGAGGGAAACCGTACCAAGAAAATTTCACACACTCAAGGTCCATAAGATGAGCAATAAAGTCAATATAAGCAAATTGGAACTTGAGGAGAAAACATGCCACCTAGGAACTAGATAATTTACCATATCAACTCTAAGTGGCAAAACCTCAAATGTACACATTTTCTAAGCGTGTAATATACATAAAGCATATTACTCCCCCATAATGTGATATTCCGAAATTTACAACTAGAGGCAAACAAATACCAACAAGAGATAATTAATGGATATTTTTGAATTTGAATTTCTCATGAGTATGACATACCACATAGAGACTAGATAATCTTGTAATATCAATACTAGATGGTATTCCTCATGTATACACATTTGTAGGATCGTGAAGTGAACAAGGCACATCACTCCCCCAAAATGGGATGATCCATTAATCTCTCTCAAGAGCCAACTAAGATACAACCAAGATGAAAACTAGGCTCAACACAACACTCACACATACATGATGTGCAAACCAACATACACATAATTGATTACTCAAGATACGTAGATTGGACGCACAACATATACAAACACATGCAAGGTACAAAACCAAAACATGCAAGGGGCAAGTAACTTTCAATGTAAACAATTTAAGTAGAAGTTACCGCAAGGAGGCACATTGGATATAATATAGACACATGATAATCCAAATGACTTTTCTTGAGACAATGTGATTAATGAAGGTCCCTTAATTCTTCATAATGTAACCAAGTATTCAATGCCCTCCACCAACACCTATTGATAAAGTTTGATCTTGTTGGTTCCCAACAAAGTTGGGTCCTAAGAGGTTAGTCATAATAGGCTTGGCAACCCAAATGGTGCTTTTATTGACACCACTTTGAGTACCAACAAATTTGGAAAACACATTGCCAACCTTATCATTTCGAAGAGAATAGACATCATCGACTATAATAGGGTTGGATAAGGTACCATTAGTGCATGAAGAAGCAAGATGACCCTTCTCACGACATAAGTAGCAACATCTACTCTTTCCTTTCTTCTTAGTTGATTTATCAACATGAAGACTTGAGTCTTCTTGGGAAGTGGCTTCTCTTCACCTTGCAGTTGAACTTGAGGCATCTTCCCTAGTTGCTTATCACTAAGGTGCTTCTTATTCAAAGGGCAAGATCCAACATGATGCCCTTCAACCTTGCACTTGAAGCAAATTATCTTGGCCGGATTCTTAACTTGTGCTTGGCCATTCCTCTTGATGAAATTGGACTTCTTCTTACCATTGAAGTTGAATCCAAGTCCACCCTTGTCATTGGGGGATTTTTTCCCACACAAAACCTTATCAAGTGTAGACTTCCCTTCATGACCATTTTCCAAGTCTCTCTTCAAATAAGTGACTTGAACTTGAGATCTTTGATTTCCTCTACATGGTTAGTAATAATAAAAGTACTAGAGGAAGTAGAAGCTTCATTGTTAGAGCAGCAAGGCAAGGAAAGTAATTAATCACAAGATGTAACAACATTATGAGTGGATGAATTACAAGGACTAGCACATGGCAATATAGCATATTGAGTAGAAGTAGTGCTAATGTCCACATGAGGAACTAACTTAGAAACCTTAGCCTCATGAGCTAACTTTAGCACATTATGGGAGACTAGAAGATCCTCATGAGAGCTTTTCATGACTCTCTTCCAATTTCCCATACTTGCTAGTTAACAACTCCAGTTGAGCCTATAGCTCAACATTCTCCGTTAGTATGGATGCTTCACAAGAAATAGAGTTAGTAGCACAAGCATCATTAAGAATGATGGAAGGAGAAGACAACATGGCAAGCTCTTTTAAATATGAAGCTCTTAGTTGAGCATGCGACTCGGTGAGTTTGATGATCGCACCCTTAATGACCCATGAGCCATTTTCGAGGTTCTCAAAATTCTCCAGGAGTTTAACGTGCACAACTTCAAGCTTATCATTTTTAGTTTTGATAACATTAGCCACCTCAAGTGTTCTATCAAGAGATACCTTTACTTTAGATAACTCTAGAGAAAAGTCTTCTCAAGAGATTCCATGGTGGTTTGTTCAAACTCAAGAGCCTGAGATAGCTCCACAATCTCATTAGCGTAATCACGCTCATGGCTTTCCATTTTCTCAATGGTGACCTCATTCTCCTCGAGACGAGCTTCCAACTCCTCAATGTATTTCTTGCACTCAATGGAAATAGACATGATTTCCATGAAGTTGGAACGAGCAATTTTATTCTTATGAAGAGCTTTAAAAATCATTTCTCCCTTACTTTTTAAGGAAGCAACATTATCATCCTCTTCAACATTATCTACATTAATATTATCTACATCATCACCATCACTCGATATGGGTGTCAAAGTAGGAGATACCTTTAACTCCTTGGCCATAGGGCAAAAATGAGTAACAAGAGATGATGTAGGATCCCTTGAGGCACCATTCAAGACCACATCTTGTTCCATGGACCATTGGTTTTCCTCTACATTGTTAGCACAATAACTAGAGTAAACAAAGGCATTCTGATCACGGCAACAAGATATAGCAAGCATACCATCATGAGATTTATTCAAGTGATTCTACATGATATGCATGGACTATCAACCAAAGCATGTAAAATATCTAAGGTGCTTGAAGTGTTATAAGTCCAAAGATGAAGCATTGCAATAAGATAGTGATAAAGGGTTATCAACAATAAGCTCATTATCATCAAAGCGATGACTAACACTACTCACCATTTCATTAACTTGTGGCAAACCACATGTTGGTTAAGTAGAAGAAGTTGAGAATGCATCGCGACCGGAGGTGGAGGGAGAACAATCATCCCAAAAAATCTTGGACGCACCATATTTATCTTGAAGCTTTTTCCACAACTCATGAGCATCCCGAAACGACATGAGTTGAGAAATATATAAATTACTCAAAGCATCAACAAGCACATTAGAAGCTTGAGCATTGAGATAAGAGTTCTTCTCATCATCTAAGGATATGTTTTGAGTATCCTTTGGAGGAGAAAACCCCATATCTACAATTCGCTCCATACACGGGTCAATGACCCGGAAATAATTAAGCATGCGAATTTTCCAAGCATCATAATTTCTGCCAGTGAAATTAAGAGTGTCAATGAATCTTAATCCCCTAGTAGACATATTTACTCTCAAGGCGGTGATGCCCTATAATGAGAGACGAGGCTTTGGTACCAATTGAAAGGACGTGGATGTCGCCTAGAGGGGGGGGGGTGAATAGACACTTATAATAATTACGGTTTAGGCTTGAACAAGTGCAAAATAAAACTAACGTTTAATTTGCCAAGCAAGAAACCTAAATAAGCTAGGCTCAACTATGTGCACCAACAACTTAAACTAAGAAAGATAAACAACTATGTGATACCACTATATATATAACAATAACACTATGGCTATCACAAAGTAGACACACAAGTAAATAGGTTGTCTAGATGTGCAATTAGGTGAGCAACTTATGGGACAAGCAATGCAACAATAATAAGAGCAAGCACTAGATAAACAAGGTAATGAGCTTGCACAAGGTAAAGGTAGAGATAACCGCAAGTGAAGCCGATGGAGACAAGGATGTGTTATCGAAGTTCCTTCTCTTGTGAGAACTATGTATCCGTTTGGAGAGGGTGTGGATCACAATGCTCACCACGAAGGCCACCTAGGGCCACCATATTCTCCTCACGCTCTCACCAATGCGAGATGCCGTGATTCCACTATGGGAAACTTTAGGGCGGTCACCGAACCCGTACAATTAGCAACCCTTGAGGCCGGTCACTGAACCCGTACAAATGCTCGGGGCAATCTCCACAACCTAATTGGATGCTCCCGTAGCGTCTCAAAGCTTTACACCACAATGATTGAGCTACGCAACAACAACAAGCACTACAAAATCGGTGATATTTTTTGACAAAAATCCTCGTGACAGAGGGATAAACGTCATCGACGTACGTTTTTCTTTGACGGATACCATCACTAGGTAATCACCCTCCCGTCCCAGCGCTCGGGCCAATTTCGGTGACAGTCCCGCATGATTTTAGAGGACGTATTTGGTTGTCACCGGGCCTTCTTATTTTCTGCGATAGTTATACGTGTCACAAAACATGGTTTAACTCGTCAACATGATTGAATTTCGATTATCGGCAAATAAAAATAAAATAAAAATGTTCATCGGGTTGAAGATAGGAAAATTAAATAAGAAATAGTAGAAAAATAACAGTCTTCAAGATTCGAACCCCGGAACCTCATGCTTTCATACACATTCGCCTCGGTGATTTACCAGTAGGCTATTGTTCAACTTGTGAAACTTTTAAGTAGGACAGTTATTTTCCAGTGTATGTAACACTCGTTTTCGTATTATTTAGCCCAATGGGCTCCATCAATTAAAAAACAATACATGCTCAGATATTAGTACATAACCACCATGCATTTGTACATTAACACAACACTTTGTTTTTTGCATACAAAAATTAAATACAAACACTTATTGTTCTACATAATTTAGTAATACAATACATACAACATGAATGATCCAGTATGATCCTAGTAATAACATAGGACAACTCAATCTAGCAATTCAACACCGTTAGATGTTCCCCTTCTAGCACTTCCAGCCGCTCGAATTTCCCTTATCTATCTTCTCATGGGAGCGGAGCCATTGGCACAATTCTGATGGTTCGAGAAGGTGACATAGACCATGCTTAATGATTAGGATCCTACGGTACAACTCGTAGCTCACGTACCCGTCTTTTGCTGCGTACTCGAGGTGCAGCGGGGATAGCGGCTTCCACTCCCAGTAGTCGTGCTTCTCCTTTGGCAATGATGTTTCATGGTCTTGTAAGAAGGGTCGATGATTGCGTCTGCAAGGTCGGCCATGGAGTCCCTTTTACCGTTACCTTTGATACGGAACTCCCTTTGGATGTCGACGTGGTGCTCGTCTGGAACTCCCTTGGTGTCCACGCTAGCAAATGTTATCCCTTTGCGTTGTAGGAAATGATCCAACGCCTGGAATCGCTCTGACCTGCAGAAGTGGTACACGAGGACGTGATTACGCATGGCGTGTTTCAGGACATCGACTCATTGTGGTTTGTACGAGACCCAATGGGTGTACTCGATGTTTAAGCCCACGAACTTGTACTTCTCCTTCTTGAGCCATTGCTCATACATGGCGATGATTCGCTCCACGGTCTCCGACATGTTGGTGTACACCACCTCCAGCACGGTGATGCCATGGGCAATGATTGTGTGGGTCTCCGTTGTCAGTTTCTTGTCATCCATGGCTTGCAATGAGGGAACGGGCCCGACGAAAAGGAAAGAGCGACGAAGAAGAGAGAAATGGGTGTCCAAGAACGCGATCGATATTTTGCGCTGCACAATATGGAAACCGCGATGAAATGCAGTTACCAGGAAGGTATCGCGGTTCCAGGAATCAGGCTCCTGTTTTTTTGGCGGTTCTAGAAATCACGCTTCTGTTTTTTTTCGGTTCCACGAATCAGGCGCCTAATTGTTTTTTTTAATTATAGTTTCCTCAGTGTTGAACGAAAAAAATATGGTAACTTTTTGTTTTTCATAGAACTTAGGACTTTATTAACACACTAATAAACAGTTACAATCTGCCCGTAGACAGCATAAAAGAAAATCTGGGCTAGAGTTCAACCACTTTCAGAGTAAACTGAGTATCGAATGATAGACGTCGAGATGCAGTACATATTGCATTGTCAGTGCGGTATAGTTATCACTTTTTTCTACTTGTTTGCAGTTTTTGTTTATTGTTGGTGTAACAAGGTCGTCAGACTTATCTTCTCTGCATGAGTGGTTCATATCGTTGCCTGTCAATGGCATGGAGGGCACGCCACATTTCAATGGCGCAGAGTTTCATTAAATGTGGACGGGCCGCTAGCCAACTGCCCACAACCATTTACTCCCCCAAGACCACCACCCTTTGCTATAAGGTTGTCATTGCCATGACCAAATATCTCATCCTCATATCCCACACCCCCCTTCACATTGCCATGGTGCAATAGTTCAGCCCTTTTCCCCCACATCCACCACATCTCTCCCCATTGCCCTGGCCAAGGTCAAATATTTCCCTTTAGTTTCGCCACCTTATAAGCGGCCGGACTGGGCACCACTCTTGGAGTAGATGTCCGCGAAGGAGGATCATGTCACCTTCTTGCAGCATCTTCAGGAGAGAGCTCGCCCACGCAGCTCGTGGTCAACACCACCAGCTTGCCTATTGCATCGCATAATGGAGCCAAATGAGGTGGACACAACGTGTGATTTGGCTCCATTACGCAAAGCAACAAACACGTTTGGTGCAATACAAGGATGACATGCCCTATCGCAGTCAAACTGGCATGGTTACATGAGTCCGTGATTCATCACATATGCATGTCCATCTGTGCAACATTCAACATCAAGGCGGTGAAGTGCGCACAACTACTGTAGTCACCTCTTGCCGCTTGTGGAGAACAGGTAGTGCAGTCGCCTCTTTGAGGGGGTGAACAACCGCTCGATGTACTTTCCAATAGTGCTAAAAAGAAAGTCTTGAAGTGCTTGTAGTATTTATCAATGAATGCAGATTTGTATAGAAAGTGCTCAAAAGATACATACATTAAATTGCAACACATAGGTGTAAATAAAAATGTTGTTTCTGGAGTTATATGCATTCCGTATGCTGTACCGACTTTGAAGAAAATGTTTCTTGGATCATCATCTTCTTTCCCGAGTGATTCAAAATACAATTGGAGAGAAAGTTGTAGTACGTAGAACATAACAGTGAAGCGTATAAAAGGAAGGCCGAGTAATTTACACATATTAAATCCTCTACTGCCTCTAGATGTACAATTCAAAAATATATCAACAATGGAAACTTCACTCTTAATAATCTGCTTATTAGATTACCTATCTCAAGACAAACTACTGTCCTATGTGGATCCCCAAACTGTGCAAATCCACCTCTCCTCCTTCAATATAAGTGAATAAGTACATCAGATTAACACCACTAAGAAACTTGGAATGAGTTATAAAGATATTTCTATCTGCTTGTGATCCCCAAAACGCTTTCCCAAAGCCAAGTCTTTTATCTGTGTATAAGGGTACCCTTCTCTAGAAAAGACCCCTCTCTGCCACACCTGAGAGATACTGTATGGGATTCACTTGTTCCTTCTAGTTATTTGATGGAGGCTAACTAATCATGTAATGCGGCACTGGCCACCATGCTGCTAGAGAGCGGTCAAATGTGCATGAAAGGTCCTCGCAAAAGAAGAATACCATTATGCACAAATCGATCTTGGCTTTGGGAAACCATTTTGAGGGGGCATGTTTCTGGAAGGTGTCAATCTGATGTATTTATTCACAGTTGTGGAAGGAGGAAACATATATTTGCACAGGTTGGGATCCATATGAGGACCGTAGTTTCTATTCATATAGCCAAATCTAATAAGTCAAATTATAAGATCGGTGTTGCAATTTTCTACATACAGAGTGTAATTTTCCATTGTTGATAATTTTTTTGAAAACAACATCTAAAGAAAATTGAAGATTTAAGATGGGTAAATTTTTATGGGGCATATTTATATATCTTGCACTAATATGTTCTATTTGTATTTTTCTCTCCAGTTGTATTACGAATATCTCGGGCTACCTTGTATATCTTCCACTCTCGCTGGCTCACTGCATCAGACCAGAGGAATATTGACATAACTACGTTGCTAGATCTGTTAACAAATAAAACACTGCGTAATGGAAGGTTCAGTACATAGCGAGGTAAGCTCACCAAGATCTGGTCGGCAGTGGAGGCGGAAAAGTTCCGGTGGGTGAGCAAGGGCCATCAGCATCTACGGCGGCCCGAAGGAGTTGACGGGGGCGGCGATTGATGTCGGCCATGGTGCCGCCGGAGAAGGATGATATGCTCTAGGCCGGGGCGGCGGCGAGGGCGGAGTCGATGCCGACGTCGAGAACGACGCACGGCGTCCCAATCTACGTCGGCGAGGGTGGCGATGAGGGGGAGGGAGGCGAGGTGAGGCTCACGGATAAGACTGTCCCATCCTCCGGCCCTCTAAAAACCTATATCGGTTGGGAGAACAACACACAAACCGTCCATCTTGCATCGAAGTGCCATGAATGAAAACAACTATTCAGGAACTATGGATATGGAAATATTAACATGTTCCTGTTCAAGAACTATGGATATGGAAATATTAACATGTTCTTTACAAATTGCACAAATCCTTGAACTATATTTGTGTTGGATTCATTTTCTTTAATGAAAGATATAAAGAAAGCCCAAATGGTGACATTGTAATAGTACTCTCAAGAACTGTTCAAGATATCTTCCGATATTCACATAAATCGACTGGTTTATCCCTTCTCGGTGTCTGACCCGATAAGATAAATCGGTCGATAAGTCGTCGATATGCCGATAAATCACCCGATATGCCGATAAATGACCCGATTTACCCCTTACATCTTGTCCACCGATCAGCTCCCGATAAGAGATATCCCCAACATTGCTCTCAAGAGAGCTTGGAAAAGATCTCAGACATATATATACATATGAGTTGTTCGAAGAGTGAATATACCACATTGAAGAAATAGTGATAGTTTAAAATGGAAGTGATCATTCTGTACACATTGAAGTAGTGTACATGACATTGGAGTGCTATTCTCTCATCAATGTCGTGTATATCGCTTGAAGGACTTATCAGTTGACCCAAGATAATGGGTGTAAACCAGACGGTAAATTTACCGGCGTATTAGCAATCTATCGGCCGATTTATCGATCGGGGTGAGACACCGATAAGAGATGATAAATGGACGGATGATTTGTTCAAATGTCAGAAGATATCTTAAACAGTGACTCTCATTAAGTGTCTATTAATAATTGAGGTAATTGGAATGTAAACATGATGAGGGGGTGACCCCACGACTCTTACATATGAGGGTACCTGGTGCGTATCAAGCTAGAGGGCCCACTGAAAGCCTCGACCGGCCCACACATGGCCCACTCGAGGCAACCGCCATAAGGAGTCCTCGACGATCATGGAAACCGCGACTTGGATTCCAAGACTGAAGATTGATTAGGAAACCCTCTATATAAACCTAGACGGACTCCTTGTGTGTCGGGACCCGGAATATGCGTATGTAATTCCAGCCACAAATCAATCATATGAAGAGCCGAGAGCCATACCCACTTGTCTAAGCAGACAAGGCCAAGTACAAGACACTCTCGGAAAGCTCGAACGTGAGGGGCATCCCATCCAGGCCCGGATGATCAACTGAGATGGGTCCTCATCGTCCGCTCACAAGTCTAAATGATTATGGGTGGTGAAATCCCATACTCATAGACAAGTCGCCTCAACCATATTATCGATTGAATCATAACACTTACATAAACAGACTCCAGCCCGATCTCTTAGTCGGGGTCTCGGGCGGGCTCAATCATACAACAAAGTGTGCCACGTGACAGAGTCACGAGCAATCGCATCGCGATGCCCCAAGTTGCGCACATCTAAGGGCCACTTGGTGTATAAAAGACCGCCGGCGAGAGCACAACTAAGGTATCGAACCCCACACATGACATGCACGATATAAACATACACGCATCATGCATGCCAAGTGTATAACAGCAAGTAACACAACATGAACTCTACCAACTCATAGTTTTATTGCATCTGCTATACAGAGCAGATATAGTAGTGTTACAAGCAGAGATCACATAACTGTGACCCAACATTACATCATACAACAACGGAAGCAAATTATGTCTTAGTAAAGACAAGGTTAACAAATGGCTTAAGAAGCCTTTAAGAAAACACAACGACCCTCCAGAGGGACCAGGCTGCTGTCTGGGACTACATTACTTCGTCGACGTCAAGCTTGAAGGGGGAGGCCACCATCAAGGTCAGTGGTCTCGTCTCTAAAACATAGAATAAGCAAACGTGAGTACAAAGTCGTACTCAGCAAGACTTACGTCAGAACTATACTACTCATGCTCAAGTACCAAGGTAAAGGCAAGTGGGGTTGTAATGCAGAAAGCTTTGACTTGCTACCCTATACTACGACTACATAGAGTTGAGATGAGAGGCGCACACGAGTCCATCTAATCTTGAACACCACTTCAATACACAACCATGGATCCTTCCTTGAATTCCCCACGAGGAAGCAACCCAAAGCACTCACACTTATCTTGCGATTTTTAGAGTATCCATTTGAGTTGTCTAATAATCAAGTAAAGATCTCCAAGTAGTCCATAACCGCGGACACGGCTATTCGAATAGTTCATTAACCCTACAGGGATGTACTTCTTCACATACGTAGCTACCACTTACCGCCTAGAACTCTTCACCTTCAAGCGGTGTCGGCGAGGATAGTACCACGACACTTACCTCACGGCTCCAACTCTAGTCCAGGGGATCGCCTATCTGAGTTGTACCCCAATCGGGAATCCAGCCGGGGTTTCCGTTCAGGACCCAGACGATGTATGGACGGTCTGACAAGCCCACCTCGATGGATGGTGTTGCGCTTGCCTAAAACCGTGCTACGTTATGAAAGCAAATAGAAGAAAATTAACCCATGCGAATCCTGGACCCTAGTCGGGGTGAGTTAATAGGTCGAGAGGGGTCAATGAGCCCAACATGTGGTAGTAATCTGTGCCTTGGATCACAACACAAGAACTCGGGGCCTAGGGAAGTGTAAATGAGACAACCCACTGTGTACTCCTACACAGCCTCTCATTGTTCACTTATATTAGGGTGACTTCATCAACACGTTACCACCTTTTTGCATGTGTTCACTACCATCCCGATACATCACCAGATGGATCAACTTCATTACAAACAACTCTAGCATGGCATAGCATAACATGGATGAAGGGCCACATGATGAACACAAACAAATCTTGTATCTGCTAGGTTGAGGTTTGCTTAATACTGTGGCAGCAATGATAGGTCATGCAAAGGATGGGTTCAACTAGCGGAAGAACGGTAACATGTGAATCGCCTAAACATGCATAAGAGAACAAGAGGGAAACTGGGTTTTATAGATATGATCAAAGGGGGTTTGCTTGCCTTATTGTCGAGACTCGAGGGTGCCACTCTTCGGAGAAAACAGGGACTACGTCCGGCGATGGATCTATCGAGAAGAAGCAAACACCGAGACAACAAAGTATAAACATCACATTGCAATGCACATTCAAGAATGAAACATGGCATGGTACTGATGTGAGCTAGGTTCAATTGTCACATGTTAATTGAAGTTGATTTGAATAAGAAATTCAAATTCAAACTCCAAATGTGGTTCAAATTAGCCAAAGTTGCATTTGCTAATGTTTGGATATGGTAAACCATGTTGTCATGTGTAGGATATGCCTCTGATGTTCATGTGGTAAGGTTGGCATTGCAAAGATTTAATTTGAAATGATTTGAACATTTATTTTTAATTATTCCAAATAACTCAAATAGCTAAATGCTACTGGTCCATCATCATAGATGTGTTTTTCATCTATGAAAGAATGATATTTGGAATCCTTGAATTTTTCTGATGATTTTCATATATAAATTATTTGATTTGGAGTTATGGTTTAAAAGTTATTGAATTTCAAAGATTTAATCATTTTATGGATTTCTGTTAAAAAGAAAAGGATTTATTGCGCAAGGATGATGTCATCATGACGCAGGGGGGGGGCTGACCAGTGGGCCATCACTGTCAGTGGGTCTAGGGTTAATCCCCGTTTAATTAAAATTAAACAGAGGATTAAGGGGGCCAGGGCCCCACATGTCATTGGCTTGGGGCCAAATAACCAGGGGGGTTAGCCCCTAATGACCACCCGGCCGGCGGCTAGCCGGCGGCAGCCACGGGACACGGCGGAGCCCACTGAAGAGGGTGGCTCCGGCCACGGGAGGCCACGGAAAGGGCACCAGAGCGTGCCCCTTGCATGTGCGCACCCAGGGGAGGCGTCGCGCGCACCGTAGGGGGCCGGAGGCGACGACGGGGTCGAGCTCCCGCGGCGGCGCTGCTCGGGCTCCGCTGAGCTAGGAGACGGAGTGGTTCTGGAGGAGAACGGGGAGGCTGGGAGGGAAGAAGAGCTCACCAGGAGTAGGTCTGGGTGGTCGGGGAGCTCGGGAAGGCGCCGGAGGCGGCAAATTCGGTGGAAGTAGCCACGGCGGCCGGCGGCGAGTCGATGAAGGGGGCGGCGTCCTCGGGGGCTCCTCGGTTCAATCGATGGTGCGAGGTGACGAAGACAACGGAGGGGAGCACAAAGGACACGACCGGGCGGCGTATCGTCGACGTTGGCCACGGTTGCGCGCACACGGCGGCGACGGCGAGCTTAGGGTTCTTGCGGGAACGCACTGGAGAGTGGGGGGGAAGAACCAGAGGAAGGGGGAAGAACAGGGGGGCTTCGAGAGGCTCCTCGGCGCTGGAGATAGGGACGAGGGGGCGCCGTGGGTGGGCTGCCGACGGCGGCATGCTCGCCACACAGGTGCTCGCCTGCCTGTCCCGCGAAGAAGACGACCCTGCCCCTTTGGGCCGGGCCTCTTCTGCTGCCAGATGGGCCAGGTAGGTGGGCTCTGCCCCTTTCTCTTTTATTTCTTTTTCTTGTTTCTGTTTTTATTTGTTTTGCTCTGAAACAAATACCAAAGCATTTTTAAAAATCCCCAAATATTTATCTTGGACATATGTGACATAGTACTAGCCACTCCCAAGTTTTGGAGATTTTTGGAATTCAAATTATTTGAATCCAATTCAAATAGAATTTAAATTTAATTTCCAAGCCTCTGTTTGAATATTTGAAAAATCCATGAGCATGGGTTTGACTCCAAATCATTTTTAAAATGATCATACTCATTTATAGGACTTTTCAAAATTGTTTGGAGGAATTTTGGAAAAA
The DNA here is from genome assembly GCA_950022295.1 of Bromus sterilis. Classification (NCBI taxonomy): domain Eukaryota; kingdom Viridiplantae; phylum Streptophyta; class Magnoliopsida; order Poales; family Poaceae; genus Bromus; species Bromus sterilis. Next base: position 217,353,886 of record OX465599.1, read on the forward strand.
CTTTTTATCTGGCCTTTTTATTTAAATTATTTTTGAGGCTTTTCCAAATCCCCAATTCTTAAACCAGAGAATTTAAACATGATGCAATTATTTATAGTAATAAAAGCACATACCAAAACTAGGGTTGTGACATTGTGACCCAACCTAGTATATAATGGTTAGGATAGGGACGTCTAGGGCATCGAATCTCATAGCTACGCCTTCGGTCCTGAGAGATCTCGCGTGGACCTTCATTGTAATCGCCTCCATTATAATACAATCGACCAGGAAGTGCTTTCTCCTGTTAGCCGACGAGTATCGCCAACCTGCACATATCCTCTACGATCTAACCCAGGGTTCCTAAACATGGGATTTTCCGAGGTCAATCCTCGTCAATTGGCGCCGACCGTGGGGACGACGCAGGTTAGAATCACGATCTCGGCGGTCCCGTCATCAGCAAAACACAACTTGAGGACTCGAGCAAGATCCAATCCACTCGAAGAACTCAGGTTCATCGCAAGCCTCCCCATCGCACCTCCAAGATCACTCGGCCGACGACTGCGCCAAGATCAATCCTTCGGCGACTATCAAAGTCGCGCCCAGAGAAGAAAGACTCGACGACGCAGAGGGAAAACACAAGCCGCAGCCATAGGGCCGATCGCGGAGCCAGAACAAGAAGTCAAAGTTGAAGTCTCACTCGAGGAACCGCCGCCCGACGCAACAGCACCAACATCCACCCGAGCACCCGCACTACTAGGATAATGGCCTCTAGCAGCACGGGGTAAAGTCCCATCAGCAGCGCGGAGTGCCCGCGCTGCTGATAACGCGCCGCTGCTAACTTCCATCTACAACACAGGGTACCCGCGCTGTAGATAATCTGAAGTTAGCAGCGCACCTCCTAGTGCCCGTGCTGTGGGTGTGTATGTCCATTTGAAGCGCGCCTTTCAACCCCGTGATGTAAGTGCTAATTTTCAGTTCAGGCTACCCGCGCTGCAACTGGTCTCAGGACCCGCGCTGCTGATATTTTCATATTTTTATTGTTTTATCCTGATTATTTTCTTTGTATTTATACATTTTTTTATATTTCCTCATATAAAGTAACATCACACAAGTAGCAGCACACACATTGGTTGTGATTCAACATATTACAGTTATCAACAGAGTGACCAACACATCATCATGAAATATACAAGTCTCCAATACAATTCATACATGCATGTTTCACGATGGATCGAAACTGGAATATTTTGCTATACAAGAGAAAACCCATCGCGATAAAAAAAGCAAATATGAGGTAGTTTTTTAGACCGTTTTTATTCCTCTCTACATCTAGTACCGTGAACCTCAAGTAGCTAGCTTCGACCTCGCTTTTACTTTGGAACCCTTTGTAGCTGCTACCTCGAAAGCGTTTGACTTGGGCGTGACACTCTAACCACTCATCGTATACTCCCAGACGCCTTCCAATGTACACGGTATACTACTTCTTCTTCATCGATCTATATGTCAGAAAAAAACTCAAAATATATCGATGATATAATATAACAAAGCAACATGAATAAAAGAGTTAAAATGTTATCAAATACAAGCGACAACATAGTAAAACATAACAAAGTTCACCGTACCCAAACTAAAGCGCTACACAAGTTTAAAATAACCAATTACATCACAGAGTTCATCGTCGAGAAATTCAAAGTTTCGCTCTACACAAAAGAGACAATCTCGTCATCATCAATCATTACTTTCGAATATCCGGAAGGACGTAACCTAGCTTTGTGAAAGGCCTTGGGTCTTGACCCTGCCAATATCGGCGAGTGTCGATGGATTCACGGGACTGTGGCCCGGCGTAGAACATGCCATCCTTCTCGACGACATCTTTCATGATGATCGTCGCGAGCGAATTTTGGATGCGGTAGAATTCAAGTCTGACGGCATCATCCTTCATGCTTGCTAGGTTATTAGCCTAGTCGATGACATGTCTATCGGATCCAGTTTTCATTCTAAGAATTTGTTGATCCCTTTTGAACTCATTCATATGATGGATGACGTAGAATTCATCCTTCTCACTTGTTGTCGGTTGCTGGAGGCAGCAGAAGTTAGTATTATGGCCGAAACATGCAACGCCTTGTTTCTTTTTGTGGGTTCTGATGTAGCCACCCTTGTTTCCGAAGGTGAAGAGAGCTCTATCGAGAACTTTTTTGATGTGGGTATAGTCTTTCTTCTCCTCGTTCTTGGTTGATTCCAAATAGAATGCGTGGGATACTTGCGGGAATAATACGATAAGGATGCAATGCCCACTGCGTAAAAATAAGTTAACAACAAATTAGCATCCATATGCGTACGTGCGAAGTAATAGTTGGATGAGTTAATAAAGTGTCTTACGAATCACTTACATGGGATGATACGACAGAAGAATAATCTCCTTGTCCTTATTGTCCACCATGAATTTTGTGATGTACTGCTCAGCTCCCTTGCGTTCCTCGTCCCCCGGATTCAAGAAGCTCTCAGACATGTAGTATGGGTCCGCTACCGCTATTTGTGAGAGTTCCTCCTTATTCACCAGGTAGTTCAGATGTAGCGCATAAAGGCGGACGAAGGTAAAATCGACCCGTCTCATGTGTAACATCTCGAAGATGTAATCAAACCGAAGAAATATAAAGTCAGCGGGGCTAATATGGTTGAAGTCTAAGCCTGAGGGCACCTTAGCCGCGTAAAGCGGGTATACTGTTGTGCCAGTAGGGGCTCGAAGAAGATTTAACTCCGTAGACAAGACATGGTCATGCAGTCTCCTAATCTCCGATGTTAATCCCTTGAGTGCATTCGCCGGTAGCATCGGCCTACCCGCTATATGGAGCACCGGCGCATCACGAACTGGTAAACTTCCGTTAACCCGGGTCACCGGTGGCGGCTGGCTCATGGAAACAACATTACCGCCTTTCTTCCCTCTCTTCCTATGCTTCGTCTTCTTCTTTGTCCCATGCCCCGGTTTTGTTTCAGCAAAACCCGCACGGATGCCCGTTAGCATTGTGTTCGGGCTTAGTATGTTTGGTGGATGCTCGGCTTGTTTTTCCTGTTCATCAGGAGGCGTGTCCTCCAGGGAGCATTTTCCGAACAAAGAATTCTTGCACTGAAGGCTAGCATGTTCCTTTTGGGTTTGGTCGGGCATTTCGGGCATTTCATCAAGATCCATATCCTCAAGGTTGAGCTCAAAATGATCATCAGGTTGAGCGTCATCATAGGTATGGTTGAGGTTGAGGTATTGGTCAGGGTTTGCATCCTCCATGTTATCAGGTGATGGAACCACGGGGGCGGCATGATAAGACACCGGGACTGTTGCTGCCATCATCGCCCAAGCCAAAGGATGGGAACTGCATAGGTGGAGTAAAAGTGGCATTACCTTGGGTCGGCCTCACACCGGAAGGCTTCGCGTGGATAAGCACCTTCGGCCACAATATCACCCAACCCTTGGATCCTCCAAGATCGGCCGATCGTACTTCTCCCGTACCAGGAACGAGAAGAGGCAACTTAGAGTACTCGTTCGATAGCAAAAGAGACTATAACTTTGAAGATGTCGTCGGGCATGGGAGTGTGGTGGAAGACCCGGTCCAATGGATTCATGAGTGAAGCCTTCGGAACATCCACTACCTGGCCGTCGAGCTTCAATAGGAGGGTGCATGGAGTATCGTTGCCCTGTGAAGACATGTGAAGCGTCAGAGATCGAATGTCAAAGAAATTGAAGATCGAATATGTTCATGAGCGCGAGACACATAGTTACCTTGATAGCTTCGAGATCAGCTAACGGGGAAGGCCCGTGGGGCATGCCAAAGCCGCAGGAGGGGCTGCTATGAGTGACAGTGGATGGTGCGACGAGTTCGTTCCTGGTTGCATGTGCGGGTGCGAAGCCGGTGTTCGCCGAGTTACTCCCGATGAATCTACGAAGGGAAAATGATATGTGTTGGGATTTTCTTTCATCCACTTCTGCATAGCTAGCACCAAGGCAGGAAAATGAGATTTAAGCTCTTCCTTGACCACTTCTCTCGCTGCAGCTACGGCTGTCGCGACCAGGTTACCCTTGTTCTGTTCCGCCTCAACCTTGGCCTCTTCTCTGGCCTTCCACGTGGCTTCATCGTCTGCCTTGTGCACAACGTAAAGGGTCACTGTGTTAAGCCTTCTTCACTGCTTACCTGTCGACTTATCATCCTTGTAGTAGTAGTTCCAGGAGGCCCCGACTCCGGCGCCGGCTACATGTCCATACTCCGGCGGGTCGTGCAAGGGCTTTCCCTTCACTTTGTTCAACGCCTGGTTGAAAGGGGTGTCCCACGTGTACTTCGACGTCTGAGACGATGACTCGCTTTCTGATGCAAGCCGTATACGCTCCCTCTACAAAAAGACCGACGTGATCCGTTAGTGACTTGATCATTAGAAGCTAATTAAGGTGGTAAATAAAAAAAGAGCATTTCTTTCATGACATTCAGTGTCGGGGTGTCCGTGGTCCATTTCCTGGTTATCGGGTCTCTTGTGTATCGGGCCCTAAAGTAGTCATGTGCGAGCGGGTCCTCGAACTCCTCCCATGGGTCTGGCTCCCGCGGACCTTCCGGACGTGCCGCGTCCTCCTTATCCCACACTCACCTCTTCCCGGTGTAACCACGGGTTCCGAGGCATGGGAACCAGACGTTCTTCTTTTTAAGAAACTTAAAATATTCCGACCTCGCATGGGTTTCAGGGTCATCGCAATGAGCCTTGAATATTTCGTAGTCTTCTTCCTTTATAGACGGAAAGTGACCCTTGATCGTCTCGTACGATGAACCTTCTTTAGCAATCTCTACTTTCACCATATGTTTCCAGTTGCTCAAGGCTTTGCTACACTTCTTGAGGGATTTTGCATTTATCCCCTGCATATTATCATCTTTCCGCGGAAGGACTTTTCATTCCGGCCGGGGAACTTGAATCTCGCATGAATCTTCTGTAGGAGGTGGTTCTCCAAAGCTCCTCTGGGTACTTCTCTAATGTTTGTTTGGTTGATATTGACGGTCTTGCGAAGGATGCACGAGTAATAGCCCGGGATTTTAACCCAAATTAAAATTTTTGTTTGTTGATTGCTAGAATTGTTTGCAGTATTTCCTTCGCCGAATTATTAATCGGTGAATATTTCCCCCCTCTTTCTCGTATCGGATGCGGGAGCAAACCTTTTCCCAACAACACATGACCTTTGAGACACTGGGGTTTCACCCGAGCACTGTCGCAACCGGCACAGGACCAGCCATCGCCATCGGAAGGAAAAACCCCATTTAATAATTAAATGGATTATTTTATTGGGCGCCGGAAAATATTCTAGGAACGACATAGAAGTGAGGTACGACTGACGGGCTCGACGCGCTGAGCGCGTGGTTCGAGATTTCGTCCGAATCGGAGGTCGTATGGACGCCCCCGACGGTCCGAAACGTGGAGTACCGGATGCGAGAGAGAAAACCCGAGGGTTTTTGCGTAAACTTGCCATGTAGACCACCCTATATAAAGACCACCACTCTCCCTAGCCATTTCTAGGGTTTCCCCCTTTCAAAATTGCAGCCAACCCCTTCAAAATTCGCAGATCTGCCCAACCTGCCTCCAAATTTTGAAACCCTAGCCCAAGCCCTCGATCTGGACCGTTAGATCTAGATCGGAGGGCTCCCAACGCCTCTACCAGCTTCCCAGCCCGCGCCGCCGCCCGCGAAGCCCATCCGGGCGAGCTCCTCCGCGAGGACGCCGCATGCCGTGCTCCGACGAGCCGCCGGCCCCTTCCTCATCTCCCTTCTCCTCTGTCCTCCCTCACCTCCTATCTCCCGTGCAGCCTCTGCCATGGCTGGAGAAGCCATGTAAGCTCGAGCTCGGGCTTGCCACAGCCGCCGCCGCCGCAGGCACGGCCTTCCCCGGCCCAGATCCGGCGGCCCACGACCGGATTCGGCCATCCTCCGCCGACCCCGGGCCTCCCCTGAGCTTCTATGGCCTCCCTCGGCTCTCCCCGCGACAATCTGGCCACCACCAGCCTGCCATGGACTTGGTCCAGCTAGAGCTCCCCTCCCTGTAAAATTGCTAAGTCCCAGATTATTTTGCCTCAAGTGCCTTCTTGAAAAGCGTTTTCCCGTGAGCTCGTAGATCGGATCGGCATGATTCTTTTTTTATTGTTGTGCTCTCTGTGCTCTAGAGGGTAGCATAATTATTTGTCATGTTTGGATTGATTGGCATGTATAAATCCTCTGTTGAAGTGGGACCAGAATGTTTACTGCTGCTGGTGTTATTTTCTTGCAACTTTGGTTGATGATTGTGTCACATCCATGAGGCCTATGCTATTGATTCTTGTTGCATACTGTTAAGCATCATGTCTACTTCAGTTATATTCTTTCACTTGTCATGTTGGCCTGCTATATGTCGATTGAATCTTCACCCAAAGTAGCTACCCTGCTGTTAGTGTGCTGCTGTTAACGTAGGATGCAAAATTTTGCTGCCCTATATCTTTTTAACCGTGCATCCTATTGAGCATTGCAATATGTCATTTTGATCTATGCCATGTCTACTTCCATTATATGTATTGCATGGTCATGTTTACATTCCTGGTCATAGTTATATTCAGCTCCAAATTTGCTATCCCGTTGTTTTTGACAGCCACCTCTGTTTTTCACTAAGTCTGTAACTTTTCGAAGCCATGTTGCACGCTTAATATCTTTTGATCCGTAAGGCCTATGACCATGATTCTTGTTTGTACCTGATCACCATCATGTCTACTTCATGCCCACATATTGCTATGTGATGTTTCTGCACTTTTTCATATAGCTTTTACCCCTGTTTATACAGCTTGCTATTAACAGTTTCTGCCCTGTTTTCCTGATTTTTCACTAAGTCTTTGACCAGTAATGTTTTATAGCTTTTTGTGTTGCTTATAACTAGTGAATCATGATGCATATTTGCATGATTCCTTTTTTCCATGCCTTGCCTGCCATTGCTACTTTAGTTGCATATCGTTGTTGTGCATGTTTACAACATTTTCCTTGTTTATTTGTTGCTCTAAAGTGTGCTACCTGATGTTGGAAGATTGTGCCCGTAACTTGTATTGCTTGTATCTTTTTAACCGTAACTCCATTTGGAGTGTTCATTACATGTAATTTGATTAGAATTTCATGTACTTTGTGTTTATTCTATTGTTTTCTGTTGCTAACCAACCTAAAATATGGTTTAGGGCAGAAGAGTACCAAATGTTTTAATTGTCGTGGGGCACTTAGTGTATGCCATGTTTAGGGTGTTGCCTCACTTAAAATGACTAGCATAGGTAGTTTACTTTATGCTTCACGTCTTGCCATGATTGTGTGATATTCCACGCTTGAGTGAGATGCCATGTTAATAACCTGTGCTCATGTTGTGTAGCTAAACAACTTGAACGATTCTAAATGTGATACTCGTGATAGTAACCGCTCTCGACGATAGATGTGATACCGTAGTCCGTTGTCTCGTGTTGCCTTCTTGTTTATGCTTGCTCGTGATTGCTTCGTAGTAATAGATGCTTGCTTGTCGATTGCCTTTTCTAGTGTTTCCTTCTTGTGTGCTTCCGCGGGTACTTCTTGGAGACATTGCGAGCTTGCGATCGACTACACCTTCGGTTTCGTGTTCTCATCAGGTAAGGGGGAGCATATATCATGCTTATAACTTTCAGCTCACTCGTGCCTAGGTGTAGGATAGAACACTTGCTTGATCCTACCACTTCATATTCATGCCTCTCAAATAAACCCAAACAACCATGTCCTCCACATCCCAGCAAACCTTGTTCGGCTATGTTACTATTGCTCGCTGCTCAGCCACTGCTTAGTATGCATGCTATGATGCTATCAACTGTTATCCTGTTACTCCTTGGATTGGGCTATCACACTATTGTATTGTTTTGGATGATATGATTATTATAATGTTGACTATACTCGACGAAGGATGGAAGGTCTAGGATATCCCGCCCCGACGCTTTGGTCCATTCGAGTCACCTAGGACCCGAGTTCCAGGTATTGGGTCTCTTGACGAGCGTGCCTAACCGCGTGTGGGATGCTATGGGTTCCCCTCTTCTTACCTACCTAACTTCAAACATTTCTAGTGGTGGCCCAAGCTGATTTACCATTTGAAATCGTGTGTGTGACTGGTGAGCTCCCAGCAGATTTTAAACAACTCGGGCCAGCGGAGACATGGTTTCTCTAGTTGGTCCAACCTGGCCTGACGAGGACCCGGACTCATGTTAGAACTCACCGGTAATCCAAACCCGAGTCAGACGATAGAGACCAGATCGAGAGCGCGGCCGGCTCCTGAACTGGATGTCGTCTCACCGGGGGCCACCCGGATTTGTTCGTCGTTAGTTAGAGAGATTATGACGTCTGGACTCTCGGAACGACTCTTCAATGAGTGTCTTTAACGGGCCCGACTGATAGAACCAGCGTGCGTGCGGAGACATGTAATGGGCAGTTGGTACACCCCTGAAGGGTTAAATCTTTTAGAGAAGCCGTGTCCACGGTTATGGACGACTTGAGACCTACTCCTTGTTCATAGACAACAACAACTGAGATAATCTTAATATAACTTGATCAACATGTGTGTGTGCCTTGACTGCTTCTTCTTTGTTGGGATGCGAAGAGGAGGACAAGGATAGGATAGGTGTTATTCTTGCGTAAGTAGGTGGATAGCAGACTTATTGGAGGCGATTCCTCATCGAATGCTTGATTCTCATCTTACTCTAAAATAGATCGTTAGCCACTCATATATTGCTAGTGCGTCTGCAACCTCACCACTACCCCCATCGTACTGTGAGAAGTTAGTTACAAGACTTTGATATAGCTCACCTCTTTCTTTTCTCTTTTACGCACGTTATGCAATGATCTTGGACTTCAGAGGACCTCAACGACCTTTTTTCTGGACGCCTTCACGAAGACTCGACGACGACTAGTTAGGTGGATCCCGGCGGAGAGCCTAGACCCGTGTGGTTACGCAAATGGTGTGTTTTACCTTTGCCACTAGGCATTTGATTGTAGTCTGTAGACAGACATGTCACAACCCCAAGTTAGGTATGTGCTAGGACCAAGTGCTACTTTGCATCATGTCAAAATTTCAAAAAGAAATTCAAAAATGGGGAAAAGAAAAGCCCTGAGAATTTAAATAAATGGCCAGATAAAAATATTTTTCCAAAAATCATTTGAACATTTGGAAAATTCCTATAAATGGTGCTGATCATTTTAAAAGTGGTTTGGGTATTTTCCCATGCTCATGGAATTTTCTAATTTTCAAATAATGGCTTGGAAATTAAATAAATGCCCTGTTTGATTTAAAATTCAAATGTTTTGAATTTTAAAAAGTGCCAAACTTTATAAGTGGCTAGTCTAACTTAATGTGAGGCCATATAAAAAGTTTCAACACTTTTAAAAAAATGCCTAGCTATTTATTTTAGCCTGGCCAACAAATTACAGAAAAGAAAAATAAAAACAGAAAGAGAGAAGACCTACCTGGCGCCTGGGCGAGGCCCAACTCCCTTGGCCCAGTCCAGCCCACCTGGACTCCTCCCTTGTCTTCTACCTGCCCGCGCCCCTAAGGTGCTCGGTGGAAAGCCACCGACGCCACCGCGACGCGCCCCTAGCCTCCAGCTGCCCCCCGAGCCTCCTAACCACTCCACGTCGATGCGGGACGAGCTGCACGTCCATTCCCCCTCCTCTGTCTCGCTCTCCACCTCTCTTCTTCGCCGTTCCGCGCAGCCCGAGCCCCAGCCGGAGAGCACCGCCGTGCACGCGCGTGACCCCGGCCACTCACCAGCTGCGCCACCGTGACCTCTGTGTTCACCGCCGTCGTCTTCGTCATCTCCCGCACGGAATCGAGCCAGGGAGCCCCGAGTACGATGCCTGCTTCGCGAGATCACCGCCGGCCGCCGCAACGGACTTCTCCAAATTAGTCGCCGTGGAACCCACATCGACTCCGCCGTCTTCTCCATCGCGCCCAGGGTGAGCTGTAGCTCGAAAACCCTCTGGATACGCCTTCGTTTGCGTTCTCTAGCACCGTCCGACATGGGAGCCGAGCGAGCTCGCCGCCATGAACAATGTTAAGCTCGCTGCCATGCTTTTCGTCCATCCTAGCCTGCCCATCGTGCTCCTGAGGTCCACGTGGTTCTTTTGCACTAGCGCACGCTCGAGTTGGGCCACTACAGCGCCGTCTTCGTCGTCGCCATACCACGGTTGCCGCCAACGAGGTCCCTGCCGTCGCCTCCGTCACCCCCCGCTCATGCTACGACCTCCAGTGGACGCGCGAAGACCCCAGGATTCCAACGCGGCTCTCCCCGCTCGATTTGGTCGACGGCGCCGCCGTCCCCGCGGACACCACCGTGGTCTGTGACCACCGGCGGCTAACCGCCGGCTGTGCCGACGTGGCACGGTCATTAGGGGCTAAACCCCCCTGGTTAATTGGCCCCAAGCCAATGACAGGTGGGACCCCAGCCCCTAATCCCTCTCTGTTAGTTTAATCTAACAGGGATTAATTCCCCTCTCACTGACAGCCTGACCCCACCCGTCAGCTGCCCCCTGACGTCAGCACTGCGCCAGGCTGACGCAGTAAAGCTTTAAATCGATTTAATTAATTCCAAAAATTACAGAAAATGGCCAACACTTCAGTAAATCATAGAAAATTCATATTAACTCCAAATTGGACAAATAATATATGTAAAATGATCAGGAGAAAATTATGTTTCCAAATATGCAACTTTCAACTATGTTGGAGTTGATTTTAAAATAATATATGTAAAATGCTTTGGCAACTTGGACCATGGAATTATACTATATTTCAACCACACTTCAGAGGCATATCATACACATTTCCAAAAGGTTCAAAATGATCAAACAATGTCACATGTAACTTGATCAAGTTTGAATTCAAATTGGAGTTTGAATTTGCAATTCAATTTGCAATATACTCCTTTTAAATGGAATGCTCAACACATCAGTACCTTGAACATCACCATTGCAATATTATTCATGTGATTGTGCATTGTACATTATATTGATCCTATGATTGTCATGTTGCTGATAGAAGTGGATTCGGAGCTCGAGATCACCCCCTTCGTTGAAGACTCCGTTATCGAAACCTCGTCAGCAAGGCAAGCAAATCCCCATTGATCATGTCGATAAAATCCCACTTCCCTCTCATGTCTCGCTTATGCATTGTTTAGGATGATCACCATGATAACATTTCTATCGCATAGTTGAACCCATATCCTTTGCATGACCTATCATCTTGTCACAGTAGTAAGCAAAACACAATCCTAGCAGATGTAGGAGTTGGTTGATATCATGTGACCCCTACAACTGTTACTGCTTATTGCATGCTTAGTGGTACAATGAGGTTGCTTATGATGTGAGTCGGGATGATGATAAACATGGTGTTGATGAAAGTGAAACGTGTTGGTGAATCTACCCTAATACAAGGTGAACGATGAGAGGCTGTGTAGGAGTAAACAGTGGGTTGTCTCGTTGAACACCGCCCTAAGCCCGAGTTCTTGTGTAGTGATCCAAGAAGAAGAGTACAACCACACATTGGGCTCACTGACCCCTCTCATCCTAGTACCTCACCCCGTTCGAACCCCAAGAGTCGCAGTAGTTCGGAGTTCTGGTAGGGCTGTGGCACGGTCTGCGAAGTGGATGAACGGCTTTTCAAGACCGGCTTGGGACCCTGCACACATCGTTTGAGGCTGTACTGGAACCTCGGCCGGACTTCCATACGGATCCCCCTCAGATAGGCGACTCTCTGGACTAGAACGGAGCTGTGGGCGAAGTGTTGTGGTGGCATCCTCGCTGTCACCTCTTGAACGGTGACATGCAAAAGGCGGTAACTGATGACACTTGTGTGTAGCGGTACACCCCTGCAGGGTTAACAAAACTATTCGAATAGCCGCGTCCGCGGTTAAGGACTACTTGGAGAGCTGTGCTCGATTATTAGACAACTTGAACTGGATACTTCTAAAACTCGCAAGATAAGCGTGAGTGCTATGGTGTGCTTCTCGTGGGGAAGTCGAGGAAGTAACCATAGTGGTGTAATTGGTTGAAGAGATGTAGTGGACTCGTGTACTCTTCTTACCTCAAGTCTGGTACTCGTAGTTCAGGATTAGCCAAGTCAAAGCTGGCACTTCTGCAAGTGAAACCCCACCTCCCTTTACCTTGATACATGTGCATGAGTAGTATAGCTCCTATGTAAGTCTTGCTGAGTATGATTTTGTACTCACGTTTGCTTAATCTATGTTTTAGATGAAACCACCGACCCCGATGGTGACTTCTAACCGAAGCTCGAAGAATGAAGACTCAGACCAAGACCAAGCTAGTGTAGTCCCAGTCAGATGACTGGTTCCCTCGTGGAGGGCTTGTTTTTAGATAAGGCTTCTCTAAGCCATTTGTTAAACTTGTCTGTACTCAGACCTACTTTGCTTCCGCTTGTCTGTTGTAATGTTGGATCACATGCTTGTGATCTCTGTGTGCACTCTGTAAGAGTTATTAATAAAGATGTATACTTTGTAGAGAATTGCAATGATACCTTCTGTTCATACAAGGCATGTGTGCTGCGTGTATGTTTATAACATGCATGTCTTTGTATGGGTTTTCGAGACCTTAGTTGTGATCTGGCTGGCGGTCTTTTATACACCAAGTGGCCCTTAGATGTGCGCAGCTTGGGGCATCGAGATGCGATTGTTCGAGACCCTGTCTCGTGCACACTTTGATGTATGATCGAGCCCGCCCGAGACCCCGACTAAGTGATCGGTCTGGAGTAAGTCTATGTAAGGGTTATAATACAATCGATAGTACGGTTGAGGCGACTTTTCTATGAGTATGGGAGTTCACCGCCCATATCATTTAGACTTGTGTGCGGACGATGAGGACCCATTTCAGTTGATCATCCGGCCTGGATGGGATGCCCCTCACGTTCGATGCTTTCCGAGAACGTTCTGTGCTTGGCCTTGTCTGCTTAGACAAGTGGGTACGGTTCTCGGCTCTCCATATGATTGTGTTGTAGCGAGGCTTGCATACGCTAACCCCGGGTCCCGACAAGACATGTATCTTCCGCTGATATAATGTAATTAAGGCAGTTGTATGCCGATTGTATGAGATGTTGTATCCTTGTAGCTGTAATGTTGTGATATCATGTTGGCAATCCCGGGCATATGCCATTGTCATATGTCGCGATGGGACCGTTATGTGCTTCCTCCCCGGATCTGGATGGAAACATCTAGATCTGGAACTGTACCGCATATCGGGCCTTACAACTTGGTATCAGAGCCTTACCGACCGTAGGATCCCTTTTCTGGTCGAAGTCGAGTCTAGAAAAAAAACTATTTTGTAGTTACTAAGATAGTTATCGGAGAGTACGATTCTATTTCCTCCTTACCCATGCTCTGGTCAGGACAAGTGTCGTAAATGTTATAGTATCGTCTTATCCCCTTCAAACTCTAGGATCTCGAGTAAGTGGAGTTTCGGAACCGTTACATTGCCATGCTTGCAGCGTATTGTCTCGATTCCGATCTCAGGTTTGGGAAATCCTGTAGTATGCTTAGTTCTTCGAATTCTGGTTAAACATCTTGGTCGTCCGTTGACCTCATTCCTCTTGCCTAGTATCCTCGCTATTTGAGTGAGAATGCTTCTCTTGATCGTCGCTTGGACTATTGTTCTTCCTCTTGATTGCCCGATGGTTTCGTTTTCCGACGTTGTCGTCTCTCTGCGGAAATTTATCTCCACAGAAGCTCGACGTCGACGTGGAGCAGAGTCCCTTGTGGGTGGTGTTGAAGATTGTCGACTCTCTTTTCTCTCCCCTCCTCTCCCCCGGATCGTCCAGGATCTCGGGACGAGACCCCTTGTTAGTGGTGTTGTATTGTAACAGCCCAGGATTTTCACCCAAATTAAAAATTTTGTTTGTTGCTTTATTTTTGTTGATTGCTAGAATTGTTTGCAGTATTTGCTTCGCCGAATTATTAATCGGTGAATATTTCCCCCTCTTTCTCGTATCGGATGCGGTACCGAACCTTTTCCAAACTGCACACGACCTTTGCGACACCGGGGGTCACCCGAGCACTGTCGCAACCGGCACAGGACCAGCCATCGCCATCGAAACAAAAAAACCAATTTAATAATTAAATGGATTATTTTATTGGGCGCCGGAAAATATTTTCGGAATGGCATCAAAGTGGGGTACGACTGACGGGCTCGATGCACTGAGCGCGTGGTTCGAGATTTTGTCCGAATCGGAGGTCGTATGGACCCCCGGCGGTCAGAAACGTGGAGTACCAGACGCGAGAGAGAAAACCCGAGGGTGTTTGCGTAAACTTTCCATCCAGGACACCCTATATAAAGACCACCACTCTCCCTAGCCATTTATAGGGTTCGCCCTTTCAAAATTGGAGCCAACCCCCTAAAAATTCACAGATCTGCCCAATCTGCCTCCAAATTTCGAAACCCTAGCCCAACCCTCGATCTGGACCATTAGATCCAGATCCGAGGGCTCCCAACGCCTCCACCAGCCTCCAAGCCAGTTTGGGCCCCGCGGGCCCGCGACCGTCCGCCATCGGGCCGAGCCAGCCCGCGCTGCCGCCCGCGAAGCCCATTCGGGCGAGTTCCTCCGCCAGGACGCCGCATGCCGTGCTCCGGCTAGCCGCCGCCCCCTTCCTCCTCTCCCTTCTCCTCCGTCCTCCCTCACCTCCTATCTCCCATGCAGCCTCTGCCATGGCCGGAGACGCTATGGAAGCTCGAGCTCGAGCTTGCCACAGCCGCCGCCGCCACGGCCTTCCCGGCCCAGATCCGGCAGCCCACAGCCGGATTCGGCCATCCTCCGCCGACCCCGGGCCTCCCCTGAGCTTCTACGGCCTCCCTCGGTTCTCCCCTCGATGATCCGGCCACCACCAGCCCGGCATGGACTTGGTCCATCCCGAGCTCCCCTCCCTGTAAAATTTCTATGTCCCAGATTATTTTGCCTCAAGTGCCTTCTTGCAAAGCGTTTTCTCGTTAGCTCGTAGATCGGATTGGCATGATTCTTTTTTTGGATTGTTGTGCTCTCTGTAATCTAGAGGTAGCATAATTATTTGACATGTTTGGATTGATTGGCATGTATAAATCCTCTATTGAAGTGGGCACCAGAATGTTTACTGTTGTTGTTGATATTTTCTTTCAACTTTGGTTGATGATTGTGTCACATCCATGAGGCCTATGCTATTGATTCTTGTTGCATACTGTTAAGCATCATCTCTACTTCAGTTATATTCTTTAACTTGTCATGTTGGCCTGCTACATGTTGATTGAATCTTCACCCAAAGTAGCTACCTTGCTGTTAGTGTGCTACTGTTAACGTAGGATGCAAATTTTTGCTGCCCTATATCTTTTTAACCGTGCATCCTATTGAGCATTGTAATATGTCATTTTGATCTATGCCATGTCTACTTCCATTATATGTATTGCACGGTCATGTTTGCATTCCTGGTCATAGTTACATTCAGCTCCAAAGTTGCTATCCCGCTGTTTTTGACAGCCACCTCTGTATTTCACTAAGTCTGTAACTTTTCGAAGCCATGTTGCACGCTTAATATCTTTTGATCCGTAAGGCCTATGACCATGATTCTTGTTTGTACCTGATCACCATCATGTCTACTTCATGCCCACATATTGATTTGTCATGTTGCTGCAATTATTCATATAGCTTTTACCCTTGTTTATACAGCTTGCTATTAACAGTTTCTGCCTTGTTTTCCTGATTTTTCACTAAGTCATTGAACAGTAATGTTTTATAGCTTTTTGTGTTTCTTATAACTAGTGAATCATGATGCATATTTGCATGATTCCTTTTGCCATGCCTTTCCTGCCATGTCTACTTTAGTTGCATATCATTTTTGTGCATTTTTACGAGCTTTTGTTTGTTTATTTGTTGCTCTAAAGTGTGGTCCTGATGTTGGAAGATTGTTCCTGTAACTTGTATTGCTTGTATCTTTTTAACAGTAACTCCGTTTGGAGTGTTCATTACATGTAACTTGATTAGAATTTCATGTACTTTGTGGTTATGCTATTGTTTTCTGTTGCTAACCAACCTAAAATATTGTTTAGGGAAGAAGAGTACCAAATGTTTTAATTGTCGTGGGGCACTTAGTGTATGCCATGTTTAGGGTGTTGTCTCACTTAAAATGACTAGCATAGGTAGTTTACTTTATGCTTCACTTCTTGCCATGATTGTGTGATATGCCATGCTTGAGTGAGATGCCATGTTAATAACCTTTGCTCATGTTGTGTAGCTAAAAAACTTGAACCATTCTAAATGTGTGGTATTGTCGTGTGTGACGAATACTCCACTTAACCTGTTAGTAACCGCTCTCGACGATAGATGCGATACTGTAGTGTGTTGTCTCGTGTTGCCTTCTTGTTTATGCTTTCTCGTGATTGCTTCGTAGTAATAGATGCTTGCTCGTCGATTACCTTTTCCAGTGTTTCTTTCTTTTGCGCTTCCGCGGGTACTTCTCGGAGACTGCGAGCTTGCAATCGACTACACCTTCGGTTTCGTCTTCTCATCAGGTAAGGGGGAGCATATATCATGCTTATAACTTTCAGCTCACTCGCGCCTAGGTGTAGGATAGAACGCTTGCTTGATCCTAGCACTTCATATTCATGCCTCTCAAATAAACCCAAACATCCATGTCCTCCACATCCCAGCAAACATTGTTCGGCTATGTTACTATTGCTCGCTGCTCAGCCACTACTTAGTATGCATGCTAGAATGCTATGAACTGTTATCCTGTTACTCCTTGGATTGGGCTATCACACTATTATATTGTTTTGGATGATATGATTATTATAATGTTGACTATACTCGATGAAGGATGGAAGGTCTAGGCTATCCCGCCCCGACGCTTTGTTCCATTCGAGTCACCTAGGACCCGAGTTCCAGGTATTGTGTCTCTTGACGAGTGTGCCTAACCGCGTGTGGGATGCTATGGGGTCCCCTCTTCTTACTTACCTAGCTTCAAACATTTCTAGTGGTGGCCCAAGCTGATTTACCATTTGAAACTTGTGTGTAACTGGTGAGATCCCAACAGATTTTAAACAACTCGGGCCAGCAAAGGCATGGTTTATCTAGTTGGTCCAACCTGGCCGGCTGAGGACCCGGACTCATGTGAGAATTCACCGGTAATCGAAACCCGAGTCAGACAGTAGAGACCAGATCGAGAGCGCTGCCGGCTCTTGAACTAGATGTCGACTCACCGGGGGCCACCCGGATTTTTTCGTCGTTAGTTAGAGGGATTATGACGTTTGGACTCTCGGAACTACTCTTCAATGAGTGTCTTTAACGAGCCCGACTGAGAGAACCAGCGTGCATGCGGAGTCTTGTAATGTGCAGTTGGTACACCCCTGCAGGGTTAAATCTTTTCGGGAAGCCGTGTCCACGGTTATGGACGACTTGAGACCTACTCCTTGTTCATAGACAACAACAACAACTGAGATAATCTTAATATAACTTGATCAACGTGTGTGTGCCTTAACTGCTTCTTCTTCATCGGGATGCGAAGAGGAGGACAATGATAGGATAGGTGTTATGCTTGCGTAAGTAGGTGGATAGCAGACTTATTGGAGGCGATTCCTCATCGAATGCTTGATTCTCATCTTACTCTAAAATAGACCATTAGCCACTCATATATTTCTAGTACATCTGCAACCTCACCACTACCCCCATATTACCGTGAGAAGTTTGTTACAAGACTTTGATATACCTCTCCTCTTTCTTTTCTCTTTTACGCACGTTATGCAACGATCTTGGACTTCAGAGGAGCTCGACGACCCTTCTTCTGGACGCCTTCACGAAGACTCGATGAAGACTAGTTAGCTGGATCCCTACGGAGAGCCTAGACCCGTGTGGTTACGAGAATGGTGTGTTTTTCCTTTGCCACTAGGCATTTAATTGTAGTCCGTACTCAGACATGTATCTTCCGCTGATCTAATGTAATTAAGGCAGTTGTATGCCGATTGTATGAGATGTTGTATCCTTGTAGTTGTAATGTTGTGATATCATGTTGGCAATCCGGGGCATATGGCATTGTCATATGTCGCGGTGGGACCGATATGTGCTTCGTCCCCGGATCTGGATGGAAACATCTAGATCTGGAACAGTACCGCATATCGGGCCTTATAACACGTCATGTCGTTGCCGTAGCATGCCGACACCTCCGTCAGACTTACGATGTCGAAGGGGCCAGGGTGGATCTCGTGGACATCAAGTCTTCCGACGCGGAGCTTGTTTGGGGCCCGGGGTTTCTGCTTCCTCTTGGTCCTAGCACCATCCGTGGTCTGGTTGGCAGCATCCGTGGTCTGGTTGGCACCATCTGTGTCGGTGGTCTTGGTGTTGCCCCCATCTGTGTTTTCGCTGTCAGCAACACGCTCTATGATGCGAAGGGGTTGTTGGGCCTGCGACCCGGAGTCCTGACTAGTTATATAGTCGAAAAATGCTTGAGGCTGTTGGGGTTGCTTAATAGGGCCGGCTTCGTCGTCATTAGCCATGTTTCCTATAGGATTCAATTTAATTGTAGAAAAAAAATGATAAAGTAATAATCAAAATGGCCTATGTTTTACTGGAAGGTCGTTTAATTCCCATTGCGGCAAATCCCGGGCACTCAATATGTCCTACTTTTCTAGCACAAGTCATGGCGAAATCCACGAAAAATTTCGGCATGACCTTTGCTAAAAAATGGACACAACGAGCGCCTGGAATTTGCCGAAACGGAAATGAATCAACATTCCGGCAAAACATAGGCCACTTGGATCCCTGCAAACATAATTTTTGTAAAGGCACAATGGCCACAACACAATGATGTTTCTCCTCATTTGGTAAAAACAAATATTATGTTGCTCCTCATTTGGTATTATCAAATAAGAACACATACATAAACTGAAGCATATATAGCACAAAAGAACTTGTTTTCTACATAGCACAAAAATTAAATGAAGAAAATATTATGTTTTCTATGGACAGATGTTATATATGTTTGATCTTTGCCCTAATTTGCTTAATTAAAATTCTAAGTACAAATTTTAATTTCTAATTCAATATAGCAGTGAACAAATTTTCTAATAAGAACAGATGCTGCACTAATTCACTAGATGCTAATTCAACCACCCATTTTATATAACTAACAACTAACAATTTGTTTTCTAATTTTCATTTTTTCGAATAAAAACTAACAATTTTGTTTTATACAAACAAAATTTGCTCCAATTTGAAAGGGGGGAGGAGAGGGACCAGCGGATCATACCTTGGGTGGCAGTGCGAGTAGTTTCGTCTGCGAGTGGATCCCAAGAAGGACGGTGGCCGGCAGCGGCGACGCCCTAGGGTTGGCGGCGGCGATGCCCTAGGGTTCCTGGCGACCGGCGTCGAGGGTGAGGATGAGCGGCGTCGAGGGGGCGATGGGGATGGCGAGGAGGAGCGGCGTCGAGGGGGCGACGACGAGGAGGAGTGGCGTCGACGAGGCGACGGCGACGACGACGGTGGTGTGAGTGAGTGAGTGCGGCCACGGGCAGGGTGATGTACCGGTACAAAATTATTTACAGCGCGGGCTAGAAAGACCGCGTTGTAGATGTTCACCATCTAAAGCGCGGGTCTAGCAAAACCGCGCTGTAGATGTTCACCATCTAAAGCGCGGGTTTTAGCAAAATCACGTTGTAGATGTTCACCATCTAAAGCGCGGCCCAGAGTAGCCCGCGCTGTAGATAATGTTTTATTTATTTATTGTAATTAAGGTTATGGTTAAGTTTTAGTGTTATTAGGGTTAGGGGTTGGATTAGGAGATTAGTGTTATTAGGATTAGGTTGAATGGGGGTCACCATATTAAGCAATGACACAATATATATAATATTAATTAAGTGCTTATTATACAACATGATTACATCATATAATAAGTGCTTATACAAAAAACTTTTCTGGTATTGAAGTTTCTCCAGAGATGATCAGCGTCGACGACATTTCTTCGTAGTGATCTTCTTTCCTTTCTTGTTCGGTGCCGAATAATTTAGCCCCTCATCGTGACTTTTCCTTTTCCAAGGATTACGATCTTTCTTAGGTAATGTAGTTTTGCTTCTTCTTTTGACGTATGGTTCATCATCGTTGTCATCTTCCCTCATCAGGTCACCATACTGGTTATAGTACTCCTCATTGGCAACTCCATCAATTCCGGCGATGTTCCTTTTGCCTCTCCTCACGACAACACGGCTGGGGTTCTTTGGGTCGGTTATGAAGAAGCATTGGGTCACGTGCTTAGCATGTACCCATGGCTCATTTTTTGCGGTGACATTCACGGTACCGCTCTTGGCGTCAGGTATACACATGGTGGTGAAATCATGATTCTCTCTTTCGACGCTCCTAGCCCATCGGACACGGAATATCGTCACATTGTACTTTCCAGAGTACTCAAGCTCCCAGACCTTTTCTAGCCTTCCGTAGAATCTTTCAAGTACGCCATCGCCGTTCATGGATTCCATCGCACCCCTGAGTTCTGATAATCACTTTTTTTTTATCTTTCTCCTCAGTGCAGAATGTGTAACCGTTGATGTCGTATGCCTGATAAGTGGCGAGGTTGAATGCGGGGCCATGTGCTAAGGCGTATATAAGACTTTTGTCATCCGTACAACCCTGTTGCGGAGGATTAGCCAGAACATGCTCTTTGAACCAACACAAGAAAGAAGAGTTGTTCTCTCTAGTAACTTCGGCGTCAGTCTTAGTTATCCCCAGGTCAAGGTGGTACTTTTCAATGATGTCTTTGTGAAGTGCCAAGAAAGGATCTATCAGTTAAAGATGTTGTAGGACTACTAAGTTTGCTCTTTCAAAATCTGTGCTTCGGCCCGAATAGTCCACATGCAATTCCCTTGAGCTAGTGATGTGACCTACTCTTTCGAGTCTGCCAAGGTGATTCTTGACGGGAAAACCAACAACAGGGTTTTCGACACCTAGATAACTCTCGCAGAAAGAAATGCACTCATGGGTGAGAGACCCCTGTACGATGCTTGCATCCGGATGGGACATGTTACGAAGGAAGCCTTTTAGGAACCCATTCATCCTTTCGAATGGCATCATGACGGAATGTCGGGCCGAGCTTGATGATGTCGTCGACAATATGGATACACAGATGCACCATGACGTCAAACAATGCAGGTGGGAAATACATCTCAAGCTCACATAATATGACAACGATCTCTTCTTGTAACCTTTGGAGCTGCTTCACACTGATCGACTTTCGAGAGATTGTGTCAAAAAAATTTCATAGACAATTAAGTGTATCACGGACGTGCTTATCCATTATCCCTCAACGTGCAACCGGGAGTATTTGGGTCATCATCACATGACAGTCATGAGACTTCATCCCGCTAAACCTTTTCTTCTTAATGTTTAGATATCTGCTTATCTTTCCACAGAAACCGGAACTAAAGTTGATTCCAACAAGGCACTTGAAAAATCAATCGATCTCCTTCTGACTTAATGTGAAGCAAGAGGGGGGGGGGGAAATAATGTTCTTTCTTCTTCTTGGCTTTTTTTCCCATGTCCATCTCCGTCTCCATCTTCGTCTCCGTCTCCTCTGGCGGTGCTCCGTGAAGATCTTACCTTATACCCAAGATTTTCAAGTCAGTTCTTGCCTTTGGCCCGTCCTTAGTCTTCTCCGGCATGTTCAGAAGTGTGCCAAACAAGCTCTCGAGAACATTCTTCGTGATATGCATTTGATCAAGGCTATTAGGAGTGTCGAGGATCTTCCAGTACGACAAATCCAATAAAATAGACTTCGTTTTCCATACCCTCAGCAGCGGCTCTGGTGCCTTTTTCTTCTTTCCCGATGAGGGGCACTCTTCCCAATCATCTAACAACATTATGATTTCGGTGCCGCTCCTCTTACGTGGAGTTCCTTGATACGTCCCGAACGTATCTATAATTTCTGCTTGCTCCATGCATGTTTTGTGTGATATTGCTATGATCTACATACACTTTCATACACTTTGGATCATATTTGGATTAACTTATTAACTCAGTGCACCACAGTGCCAGTTCCTGTTTTCTGCTATTTTTTTATTCTAGGTTTCCCCCATATTAAAAGTGCTCCAAAAATTTGGGAAAAATCGGATAAAAAACTGCGCAACGGAACCTTCCAGAGCCCTGAAGGAGGTCCAGAGGGGCCCCACCTAGTGCCCAGGCGGCCAGGTGGCGCGGTCTAGGGTGGGGCCGCGCCGAGTGGCCGCCTGGACACCTGGTGGCCCCCCTGCTGCCCCTTTCGCCTATTTAATCTCCGTGACGCGAAACCCCTGAGGATAAAACCCTTTTTCGTGATCTCGCCTCTGTTCCGCCGCCGTCGCGCTTCCAAGATCGGGAGCGCCAGTAGACTTCTTCCCGGCACCTTGCCGGAGGGAGGATTGACCTCCGGGAGCTTCCCCTCCACCATCGACGCTTCCCGGATGTGCCGTGAGTAGTTTTCTTTGGACCATGGGTCCGTGATCAGTATCTATGTGATGTTCTCCTCCTCTCTTTGTTCTTCATGGTTTAGTCCTCGTGAGCTGCCCTACATGATCGAGGCACATATGTAATTTTTCTTCTATTGCTATGCTGAGTTTGCTGGGATCTGATGGATTATGAGATTATGTTCAGATTGTGATTGCGTAATATATTTGGTTCTTATGTTTTATATTTTTGTTCTTATGTAATTCTTGCATGTTCTCTGTTGCTGTTTATTGCTTTGTCCATGTAGTAGGTAGTGACTCCAAGAGGGAACGTTATGCTCGATTGTGGGTTCATGCCCCCCGATGACACGCTTGAGTGACAGAAACATGAGTCTAGGGGATGTGCTGTTTCCACAAGGGGGAAAACAACGGTGCTTGTAACCGTGGTTGCAAGGATTATTTACTTTACGCAAAGTTCTTTTTAATGTAGTTGTCTGTTGCTTTGGGTTTACACTTTGGGTGGGGATCGCAACTTAATACCAGCGAGATGTTCTGGATAAATATCTCAAGGTGGATTATTAGTAGTAGATGCAGTTGGATTTCGGTCTACTTGTTTTGGCGTACCTCCCATGCTTTTGAGCCTCGTCCTTTCTTTGTAGCATAGTTAGCATTGCGGTGCGTTTATACTCCTGTCACTTGCCCGGCTGTAATTTGTTTACCTCGCATAGAAGTTTTATCTTCTTTTGGGAGAGAGACATCACTAGTGAACATCACGGGACCCCGGTCCATATTCTCATCACTGTTTTCACGCTCATTTAATTTCCTTCTTTTAGTTTCTAGCTGTAATCATTATCCCTTGCGTTTGATCCTTTGTGAACAACAAGGCCGGAGAGATTGACAACCTCTCTGGACTCGTTGGGAAGCAAAGTTTTTTGTATTGTGTGCAGGTCTAGGTGAAGCAAGTGATTCGGGGCCTAACTTGCCAAACAACCTACTTATAATTGCCGGAGTCCTACGGGAGACAAACCCTATCCTCTACATAGGGAAAATTTGCCGCTACACCACATCTAACCTTCCACTTGGGGTAACCAACGAGGATAGAGTATCAATGCATCAGATCAAGCCAAACCTTGAGGAGATGTCGATTATTCACCGAACTCTCCGACAGGATCAAGAAAGAAAAGCAACGCAAAGCCAAACGGGCTCGGGAGACAGCACAGCTGCCAGCGCGCAACTCAGAAGAGCAGTACCCGCCGTCCCACAGACGAGTCTGCATGATCCAAGAAGGACGACCACCAAAGGAAAAACAGGAGGCGTACACCCTGCAAGCTCGAGCACCCGACGACCTATAGACAACAGAAATCTACCACCTACATGGTTCAGAAACGAACATCACCTTCTCACTAAATGACCATCCACCTGCAATTCCAAGACCAGGGCACGGACCATTGGTCCTCGAAGCCCAGATTGGCGGTTATGACATGGACTGAGTATTCATAGACGAGGGCAGCATTCTAAACATCATCTTCACCAGCACCTTGCATAAAATGTCAATTCCACGATCAGTTTGGAAAAACCCAAGCGTCGCAATCTACGACGTTGTACCAGGGGAAGCAGCCTCCTCCCTGGGATCAATCGAACTCGACGTCATTTTTGGAAGCAAGGGGAACTCCGCAAGAAAAATCCTCGAGTTTGAAGTACTCGACTGGAAATCCCAATACCATGCCATACTTGGACGACCTGCGTTCGCACAATTCATGGCAGTCCCGCACTACGCATACCTCAAGCTCAAGATGCCTGGGCCGTCTTGAGTCATCACGGTTAACGGAAACTTCGTCAAATCAGACCAATGCAGCCGAGACTTCCATCAAGTCTCCGACACATTTGGAGCACATCAGCAACTCGAAGAGATAGCCATGGTGGTAGACAAGAACGTCTTCCCGCTAGCAAGAAGAACCAAGAAAAAAGAATTCACTCACGATTTGAGCATCGACGGCGACACGCCAACTCATCAAGTGCATCCGACCGACCCGGCCAAGACGTTTAAAATATACGCCCATCTCCCGGAAGACCAAGAAACATCCCTCATGGTTTTCCTTCGCGAGGAGTGGATTTTTTTGCCTGGTGTCCGGCCGACATGCCCGGAATACCCAAGGAGTACACAGAGCATGCGCTGCGAATCTACTCGAACACCAAACCAGTAAAGCATGCGCTACACAGATTCTCCGAACCAAAGCGCAGAGCCAATGGAGAAGAATTCAACTGACTACTCGACGCACAATTCATCCGGGAGACGAAGAAAGCCACCTGGATCGCAAATCCAGTCCTCGTGCCCAAAAAGGACACTGACGTACTACGCATGTGCGTCGACTACGGGCCCGTCAACAAGCATTGCCCAAAGGAACACTTCCCCCTCCGAAGGATCGACCAGATCATCGACTCAATTGCAGGATGTGACCTGCTGTGTTTTCTCGACGCCTACTCAGGCTACAACCAAATCAGGATGAAGCAAGAAAACGAAGAGCACACCTCATTCATCACACCCTACGACGTATTATTCTATAGGACGATGCCGTTCGGGCTGAAGAATGCCGGAGCCACGTAGCAGCGGATGATGCAGTCATGTCTAAGAGACCAAATTAGCAGGAACGTCCAAGTCTACGTCGACGATATCGTCATCAAAACATACAACGCAAACACAGTACTCGACGACCTCCGAGAGACCTTCGCAGCACTCAACAAATACATGATCAAACTCAACCCAAAGAAGTGTGTGTTCGGCGTTCCGGTCAGAAAATTGCTCGGGTACATGGTCTCCGCCTGAGGAGTCGAATCAAACCCAGAAAAAGTCCAAGCACTCGCAAGGATGCAAGAAGTAGTCGGCGTCAAGGGCGTCCAACAACTTACACGATGACTCGCAGCCCTGAGCCGCTTCATCAGAAGATTGGGGGAAAGAACCCTGCCATTTTACCAACTGCTCAGAAAATGAGGAAAATTTGATTGGACCGAAGAAGCCTGGAACGCATATGCGGATCTCAATAAAACTCTATCAACCCCACCAATTTTGGCAGTACCAAAGGAGCGGGAACCTCTGTACGTCTACGTAGCAGCACGTAGCAGCTTGGTCAGCACCACGCTTATCGTCGGGCGTTCGGAAGAAGGCAAAGTGCAAAGCATACCGAGACCAATCTACTACCTCAGCGAGGTCCTCAAAAAATCCCAGGAGTGGTACCCGCACAAGCAGAAGCTCGTATATGCCATCATCATGACATCACAGAAAGTGACACACTACTTCGACGAGCACCTCATCACAGTCGTCAGCAGCGCACCACTCGCCGACATTCTAAATAACCTAGGAGCAACGGGTCGAGTCGCCGAATGGAACATCGAGCTCAGCCCTCGTGACCTTCAATTCAAGCACCTGATGGCGGTGAAGTTGATAGGTTTAGTTGGGATGCCTCCCCTGTCAAGTGCGCCAATAAACGATTCTTGATGACCCACAAGTCTAGGGGATCAATTGTAGCTTTTCGATAAATAAGGATGTCGATCCCAGCGAGGAGTAGAAGGTATTGACAAGTGACCCTGGATAAGGAAAGGTCTGCAAACACTAAAAGATAAATATTTAGGGATTTTTGGTTTAAGCGAGAGAAAGGTAAAAGACAAGCAAAGTAAACAGGGTAACTGAGGAGTAGAAAGTGGGCCAATCCTTTCGCAAGGATAAACCTAGGAACCGAACTTATAAAGGCTAAAGCATTCTTGAGGACACACGGGAGAGGTAGCCAAGTTACTTTCACCATATTCCGCCAAGTAGTATGTATTGTGTCGATAAGTGTCGGTGGGTGGATCAATGCTAGTACACCTTCTAGATTAAGATAAGTGTACTCTTATGATTACACACCTTGCAAGCATCCGCAAATACAAGGTAGTAATTAAGGCATAAGCCTAATCACAGCATTACGATCGAGGATCCATAACTCCCTTGTGCAAAAGTGTGCGAACTAGGGTTCAGGTTTCCGTCACTCCGGCAACCCACCATAAGCATCCTTTGTACACAATGTATTCCCCTAGGTACTTAATAAGGCGAAGTGTTGGGTGTTCGACTCACACAACACCACTAGGAAAATAACAACACACCTTAAGTATCAAAAAATACATAATACTTCAACATCATATGACTACTAACAACTAGACTTCTCCCATGTCCTCAAGAACTAAAGTAACTACTTACAAGACATAGAAGAGATGATGATCAGAGGTGATAGATGGGTGGAAAACAGTCTGGACACAATGATATTTCTCCAACAAAATCAATAGCATTCACCACAAAGTAGTAATCAACACCAACAGAGTAGAGAGGATAGATAGTACGGATTACAACACAAGTTGCAATTGTGAGATGAGATGGGATGGATATGGAGATGGTGCTGATGTTGGGGGTGATGTTTATGATGATCTCGATGATGCCCGTGACGATGATGATGACGATGGTGATGATCTCCCCTTCCGGGAGATGATCTCCCCGGCGGAATCTGCCCGCCGGAGATGGCTTTTTCTTCTCTATAGGTTTCTGCCATGAGGCGGCGGCGAAATTCCGAAACTCCTCATCTTTTAGGGTTTTTACCCCAGGGGGGTAATGTAGGCCAGAGGGGGCACCGAGGTGGGCCACCAGGCATCCAGAAGGGTGCCTGGCGCGCCCTAGGGGGGGCCGCGCCAGGGACCCTTCTAGAGCCCTGGTGGGTCCCCTCCGGTCAACCTTTGGTCTCCTCCAGTGAATCTCTAAAATAATGATCCACGTCAAATTTCGAGTTGATCTGATTCAACAACTTGATGTCCACTTTTCACTGCTGAATTCTGCTTCTGCTGCTTTGGCACCGGAAAGTTGCAAACTGTGTAAAACAAGCCAAAACAACATAAGAACAATACTTTAAAGTGGAATATATCAATGAATAGGGTTAGATTACAATATAAAATAGTGATGCAATTTTGACGTATCAACTCCCCCAAGCTTAGACCTCGCTTATCCCCAAGCGATTACTGAGCTCGGCAAACCTGTCCACAAGTTTAGAGAGTGAAGTGTCGATAAAAGAATACGGACAAGAAGCGTCAAGATTTCTCACCAAACTGAAGCATCCTCAACAGCAACCTCAACTCATAAGGCCCTTATGAGAAAGTAGTAACAATTATAACAAAGTACGGCCAAGAAAACTCATCAAATCATGGCAAAGATAACCTTGGTCAAGGAACAACTAATAACTTTTACTTTTGCTCTTTCACTTATAATGAAACAAGTTGAAGCTTTTTAAAGAATATGCTATTAGTCAAGAAGTGCACAAGTTAACACAAAGGAAGATGTTTACTAGGCATAAGCTTTTGCAAACAACTTACTTATCGAAAGATAATGTCAACAAAGATGTAACATGCTAACTCTTAATGCAACTTTATATGCAAGAATCTTTATCAACATCAAGTGTCTGTTCTCTCTCAGAAAGGAAGGAGGTAGGAAGGACTGACTCAACACAAAATAAAGGATAAACCCCGTGCAAAAGGGTAAGCAGGGAAAACTCATGTGCCATCTCTAGATCAAACAGAATAAACACAGATTTTGGGAAGTGCATGATCTGTCAACTTGTGTAAGCATGATCAAACAGAATAAACACAAAAGGGTAAGCAGGAACGGCTCCCATGTGGGGACGATCACATCCCCTTAAATTCCTTTGTTTATCACTCATAAATAGGCGAAGGAACTTGTGTGTTAGTATTTATCTTTTACGAGATGGGCACTCGTTCCAGTCCCTTCTCGTATTAAGGGTTTGCAGATTAGACATGCAATCCCAAGATAAAACTTGTCCAAATTAATAAGATCATGGGTTACCCACCACTTCCTCATGAGCTGAATCAGAGGCACCAAACAGAAGATTTTGAACATCTAAAGATAGCACATAAATTATATACTTTAGGAATGGTAGTGGAATACCACGAATAGGAAGGTATGATGGACTCAAGTGGAAGATGCTGGTTTCAGGGTATGGAAGATGCTGGTTTCAGGGTATGGAAGACTCAAGTGGAAGATGCTGATTCCGCTTAGTACAGAGTTTTGGCTAGCAAGGCTTTGAGAGACCAGACAATTGATGATGACTTAGATGCAAGCAATACAAAGCATAAACATTAAAACTAGCATGGCACATCAAGTTGTCTTGTCAACATAACACTTCAAGCATAATAACACAAAGGTTTTGGCTATGTCACTACTTTGAGAAAAACATGCTTGTTGTTATGACCAAAGCTATACTAGCCAAGATTAAATAAACTTTTCGAAGCCATACCTGATATAAGGTCAATACTCCCCATAAGAATCAGCTCATAATGTCGCTTGCGTGAAGAGAATACCGAGTGCAGCGAAGAAACCAATAGACTTCTGATTAATATACCTTCATAAATGACTCCACACTCACGGATACAAAACTCTCCACAGAAGGAGTGATAGACCTCAATGCAACACCTATTTCATAAAGTAACTTCCCTAGACATGATACGACTCTACTTGACTCCTAAAGACAAAGATAAAGATAAAGATACCGGGCACTCCCCCAAGCTTGGAACAAGCTGAGGGGGTGTCATTACCCAAGGAGATTTACTCCTCATCCTTGTTCTTGCTGATCACGTATTCCTTGGAGAAGCGCTTCCAAGGCAAAGGTTCTCCAGTCTCAAAGGACATTCCAGTCTCCAGGATCCTGCACTCAGCACCCAAACCTATGCGTAAGAACTTGAGTTCATACTCACAGTTTTGGTTCTGCAGATCATAGGTCTGTGCTTGAACCTCATAAACTTTCTCTTCTAGTGCGGCCAAACTTGACCACATCTCCTTCATCTCCTTCTTGTGGGAAGCCTCTAACTCGTTCATGATGTCGAAGTTAGCTTCAACACCACGCTCCACCATCTTCTTGAACTTGAAGACCTCATGTTCCATCTCCTTCAGCCGCTCCTCGGTGCTCCCTTCCTTGACTGGTCCCTTCAGATCTTCCTTGTGGCGGCACCATCCTCCACACGAAGGATCTGGGGGTGCTTCCTCACCTCTGCGAGGTAAGGGTTGATGACGTTGACGACGAACTTGTCCTTAGGGGAACTTGGGGAAGCCATGGCACCTAGATCTGCTGAAAGTTTTTCTGACCGAAACAGACCGAGAAAGAAAACATGCGAAATCGAGAGATACGGTGCCGGGACTATCCGGACAAATATATCGCAAAAATTTCCGCAACAGAAGGAAGGTTTCAAGCCAAGGTGGAGTCGGAGTCGGAGTCCGGGGCTCCCAGGAGGGTGCCTGGCGTGGCCAGGAGGGGAGGCGCGCTAGGAGGCCTCCTAGGACCCCTGGAGCTCCTCTCCGGCTCCACTTGGGCTTGGAATTTTCCTATTTTTGCAAAAATCTTGAAAAGTAAACATTTATTGACTTTCATAATGTTTCCTTACCGTAATACATACCTTTTCTTATTCTGCTCCTGACGGTGTCTGGGACTGAGCTGCAACATGTTTTTCATGAGTTGTTGTGTATATCATATTCACATCCACATTGATAGGATCACCTTCCATGTAATGTTTGAATCTTTGTCCATTCACAACTTGAGGTTTGGTGCCTTCAAAATTATTAATCTTGATTGCACCGGACCGATATACTTCTTCGATATGAAAAGGTCCTTCCCATCTGGAAAGTAGTTTACCTGGATAAAACCTGAAGCGAGATCTAAATAACAAAACTTTATCACCAACATTAAATTCACGTTTCAGAATCCTTTTATCGTACCACTTCTTTACCTTTTCCTTGAACATTTTAGCGCTCTCGTAAGCTTCACTTCTCCACCCATCTAGAGAAGTCAAGTTCATAAGACGCTTTTACCAGCTAACTTTGGGTCAGCATTCAGCTCTCTGACAGCCCAGAAAGCTTTGTGCTCTAACTCTAATGGAAAATGGCAAGCTTTGCCATAGACCATCTTATACGGAGACATGCCCATGGGGTTCTTGTAAGCAGTTCTATACGCCCACAAAGCATCTCCTAACTTATTTGACCAGTCCTTCCTAGAACTGTTCACTGTTTTCTATAAGATCAACTTGATCTGTCTATTGGTGAGCTCGACTTGCCCACTAGTTTGAGGGTGGTACGGTGATGCAATTCTATGATTGACATCGTACTTGGCTAGAGCTTTCCTAAAATCTCCATGCGTGAAGTGTGACCCTCCATCTGCCATGAGGTACCTTGGTACACCAAACCTGGGAATTTTACATCCTTGAGCATTTTCAAAGATGTCTTGTGATCAGCACTCTCAGTGGGGATTGCTTCAACCCACTTGGTTACATAATCGACTGCAACTAAGATGTGTGTGTACTTGTGTGAAGGAGGAAAAGGACCCATAAAATCAAAACCCCGGCAATCGAAAGGTTCGATTACTAGTGAATAATTCATAGGCATCTCATTTCTCCTACTAATGTTACCAACTCTCTGACACTTATCACAAGATAGAACGTACCTTTTGGCGTCCTTAAAAACAGTAGGCCAATAAAAACCTGATTGTAGAAATTTATGTGCGGTCCTATCACATGCATGATGTCCTCCGTAGGCGCTATAGTGACATTGTCGAAGAATGTCCTTCTTCTCGTGCTCCGATATAAACCTTCTTACGATCCCGTTCGCACCTTCTTTATAAAGATGTGGGTCATCCCAAAAGTAATGCCTCAAATCCGTGAAGAATTTCTTCCTCTGCTGAAATGTAAGACCTGGAGGAAAAAACTTTGCAACGATAAAATTAGCATAATCTGCAAACCAAGGGTCGGAATGAGATTGTACTTTTACAACAACAAGTTGTTCATCTGGAAAATTGTCGTTGACTAGAATAGGATCGTGCGGAATATCTTCCATCCTTGAAAGGTTGTCCGCTGCCGGATTGCCTTCTCCTTTTCTATCGACAATCTGTAAATCAAATTCTTAAAGAAGGAGTACCCATCTTATGATCCTTGGTTTGACATCCTTCTTCTGCATAAGATACTTAATGGCAGCATGATCAGTATGAATAATAACCTTAGAATCAACAATATACTGCCTAAACTTATCACAAGCAAACACTACTGCCAAGAATTCCTTCTCAGTAGTAGCATAATTCTTTTGATCACTATCAAGGGTGTTTCTAGCATAGTGTATAACATTCAACTTCTTCTCAACCCTTTGTCCTAAAACAGCTCCAATAGCAAAATCACTAGCATCACACATAATTTCAAAGGGAAAATTCCAATCAGGTGGTTGTACTATAGGAGCAGTTATCAAGGCTTTCTTAAGAACTTCGAAGGCTTCCTTAAACTCTTCATCAAATACAAACGGAACATCCTTCTGGAGAAGATTGGTAAGGGGTCTCGAGGTCTTAGAAAAGACCTTGATAAATCTTCTATAGAAACCAGCATGACCGAGAAACCTACGAATACCTTTGATGTCCCTTGGATAAGGCATCTGTAACACCCTCACTGTCAAGCAACAGTAATCCTTTTTGTTAAAGTCAAATCACTGTGCTTAATCATGCTTTGATCATCATTGATTCAAATCACATTCAAATCACCCATTGGATGAAATTGAAAAAAAAAGTGATTACTCAACTTCAATAAAAATTTCAATGTCATTCCAGATAAAACTTCTTCATATTGTTAACAAGAATGTTCACCATATTGAGACTAGTGCCAAGTAATCATGATTATCCTAATAATCATCACCCTTGATCAAGTCAAGTTTAAATTCAAACTCGTTTGGAAATTTAAAACAATGTGGGAAAATAAAGTTGTTCCAAAAATGGTGCAAACTTTTTTGTAAAATGCCAAATATTCAGTGGATCATGTCCACGTGGATTTGGGAATTTATTAAGATATTAATTAAATCAAATAATTCAAACAGTAGCTTAAACAACCCATTTTAATCATTTATTATTTAAATAAAATATCAAATGACTTTAGAAAAGTCCCAAACTTTTTGGGGCACTTCAATATGGTGCAATACTAATTATGGAGCAAGTTACATGTTTTAAAAAATTGCTAAAGCAATCAAAACAAAACAAAGAAAAATAATAGAAGAAAAATGACCAGATGTTAAGCCTCGCACTGAGCAATCCCCTTACAGGCTCGACCCATCCCTGCCAGCCCAACCCCTATTTTTTTCCCTTCTCCTCTTCCTGTTCATCATGTGCATCGGTGGCGCCATGGCGTACAACACGCCATAGCCGCCGCCCCCCTCCTGGCGACAGCAGCCGCTTGCGGCGTCGTGCGTGGATAAGACCAACCTCCGCAACGCCTTGGCAACCCTATCCACTCGTTTATCCTCTCGAGCTCTACGCTCTCTCGAGCTCTCTCTCTCCTGATCCCCTCCTGGTTGCGGCAGCCGACCAATTTTGGCCGCCGCCGGTGGACCTGGCCACTGCACTGCACCTCCCAGGAAGCCCTCGCGATGGTGCACCTGCTTTACCCCATGGACTCGTCGTTCGCCTCCCCCTTGCATTGACCCTGTCCTGCTGTCCCTTTGTCCGTTTGGTGGTGCTGCAGGCTGACTAAATTCTCCAACGGATTTGCTTGCTGCTAGGTATCCAGTTATCTTTCTCAATCGCTGGTGTTTCTATTTCTGGATCAATCTGCCGACTCTCACTGTTGTCCTACTGGTTCGTTCGGGTGCCATGTACCAGCTAGTAATAGTCGTTGCCAGTTCGTGCTAGTTCGTACGAAATCCCTCTGTCCCATAATATAGTAACGTTTTTTGAGGTAGTCTAGCTCAAAAAACGTTACTATATTATGGGACGGAGGGAGTATGATTGATGAAAATACTAGTGCCTGATCTAGACAACGTTTTAAAAACGTAGGGATGTACTAGTTGGTTGTTGGCTGATGGAAATTAAAGTAGATTGTTAACATATTTGGAGTAGGGAGAAGCGATGGTTAAATTTAAGAGAAGTTTCCAAGCCTGGTATGACATGCGTGTGATGCCAATAAATTTGTAGTTACGGCAGTACCTTTCAGATGTTTTGATCCTTTGTAATTGTATATAAATGCAGGTCACAATTTGATGTTTTTCTCACACATAGGTTGGTTCTTAAAGATCGAAGGATATGAACTGAAAGAATTGTGACAGTAAAGGAAATAACTTCAGAAAACTTTGTCAAAGCGCTAGCGTTGTTTGCTCTAAATAAATAAATATAATGTGCTAGTCTTTGGTACATGATTAAAATCTTGTATGTGTCAAGCTTTGGCAGTGTGCCTAGGACTAAATACAAGACTGAAGTTTTGCTTGCAGTTTTCCCTAGGGTGTCCCTGTATGAACATCTAGAATTGGAATTTCTTTGTTTCAATAAATATGTACAAGTATCATGGATGATTTCTATCAGATGGTAGATCACATGAACATGCTCAAAATTGATATAAGGCAAAAAAAGATCTTAGGACAGATAGAACCAAAGTTGTGGCCCTCTGAAAAAAAAGCAAACAGATAAGTGACGTTTGCACTCTGAGGAATTTTAAAATTGGCTAAGTGTCAGGGCAGGAGCATTTTAATAGCCACTTTACAAGCTCAACTTTATGTGTTACTGATTTTTATTAATAATGCAAATGACATGGACATGTTGTACACATAACCAAGATCAAATGGTGTAATTGTCATGTATTTGTTTGAGGCCTAATTACTTAGTTAACAAATTCACAAAAGTCCAAGTTTTAATGAACACCATAACAATTACGGTTTAACATTAAGTTGCCTACTTTGGGCAGGTTAATCGGTGACATATCTAAATGATTAAATCTTTAAAATAAATATCTTTCAAAACCGTAACTCCGATGAAAATAGTTTATACATGAAAGTTGATAAGAAAAATATAGCGAATACGGATACGCTACCCGTATAGCCACTGCATCCCTCTAACATACCGAACGTGGAACATTTCTCCTCCGGTTCATCTGTCTGTCAGACGACCGTAGTCGGTAAAACTGTCCGGATGAAAATGTTCTGTGAATGAAAGCTTTCCAGAATGGATCAACGAGCCCGGATACACTATCCACATGTGTGTCAGATGTCTCTAACACTGCAGACATGGAACCTTTCCCTTCCGGATCATCGCTCCGTAATGAACCGGTACCGATGAGTCATCCCCTGATAAATCCCTACTCCGGGAAAATCACCGAAAACCGCGTTAGAGCCCCGTTGCTTTGTATCTGCTATGTCATATTTTTCTATTGCTATTATTGCCGTGTATTTATTGTTTCTTCCCCCCTTCTTATTTGATAGAACTCGATACCGCTACCGCCGCTGACGTTGCTGAGTACGACTACATCGTCGACGATCGTCCCCCTACCGTCGAGCTTCCAGGCAAGCAGAGCCATTCTCTTCCCCAGATATCGCCTATCTTTTCCATACATTTATTGCACTAGGAATATGCTGCTGCTACGTTACAATCCTATTCAATTGCATAGCCTGTCATTGCCACCCCTTGATGTACCTTCTTTTATCCTATGCTGCCTATTAAATATACATATATTATTCAACAGTAAACCCTGCGCATTGTTAGCTAGGTTTAGAATAGCGGGCTGTGATCACTCTGGTGAGTGAACGCGGATTACAATTATTATAACTGCAACAGGTACGGATCAATGCAGACGCCCTAGGGAACCTACAACGGCGAGACTCTGCCGAGTCGCTTCGAGTTTGACTTACGAGTGGACGAACTCGTATTTCATTCTCGTCGGCTCAGTAGCGTAGCCTCACTGGGATGATACGAGGGTATTCCTCTTTAGTTCATTCCGCTGGTGTCTCGGCACCACCGGGGTGATACGAGAATATTCCTCTTTAGTTCATTCCGTTGATGTCTCTGTCGAACCTCTTCAAGTGTACCATCGAGGGTGATTCCTCCTGGTTTCACTTGATGGTAGGCACTCGAATCAACTAGTGTCCTTACAAGTAAGGAGTCGGGTGACCAAACGGTGCCCGCGCAGGGTATCTTAGCGGAACGACAGGTGTAACGACCCGATTAACTTAGAATTGGAGTCTCAGTGATCAAGTGCTAGTCCCTGGATCGAACTCGCTAGCACACACAGTATAAAAGTTGTATATCAAAGTACAAGTGCATCATTCTTACATCGCATGATCCAGAATTCAAAGAAAATAACAACTTGCATAGCTCAAGGCTAGCTTATTCAATATAACTATAGCGGAAGCAAAACTAGTAGCGAGGAGTCCCATCAACATCCAAAAGCGAAATGCTGAGTGTAGACTCGCAACCCTATCGTAACACACTAATCTTCTAAGAAACCTGCAACACGAAGGTTACAGCCCGAACACGGGTCAGTACATCTGATTTGTATGGCAAGTAACACAAGTGATTAAGCAATCCTACAACTAATTTCAAAACAAGAACATGAATCAAGTTTGGTTTGTTGTACATAAAGTCGATATTTATCTAATTCTACTTAGTACTCAACATTCTTTATCATCTCAAGTTAATATCAACCCACAAAGGACAATATCTAACTAAACCGCCTATGAGAGCCCTCAGGATCATAGGATTTCTAACGGCAGCCATGAGAGCCCTCGGGATCATGGTTTCGTGAGTATGTAGAGCCCTCAGGATACAATTGGACACGTACCTCCTATTCGTGAACATCATAGAGCCCTCAGGATACGATGCCACTACCAACACATTCATGACTGTTACAGAGACCTCAGGATGCAACATCACCCTATCGTGAACAGTATAGAGCCCTCAGGATACAGTGCCACCTACCTAGACACCAAGTGAACATTGCAGATCCCTCAGGGTGCAATTCCACACAAACCACCGTAAGTGAATATCACAGAGCCCTCAGGATGTAATACCACTATACAGTACCTCAATCGCAAGTTACTATTTTACTAAAAATAATGTTGTCACAACATTTGAAAGACACAATAATTCCCCCCATGATTATCATTGCAACAGTAAGCATATAATCACATAGCACAAGAAATACTAAAACATAACAACGTTGGATAAAATGATCAATCAAAACATGTGGCTATCCTACCAGGTTTCCGCATAACATAATGACCTTCACATGCATAGAATCATAGTATGTGCATAATCAAAAGTGAAGCATAACAAAAAGTGAAACTTAACCAAAAGTGAAACTTGACCAAAAGTGAAACTTGCCTTGAACGGTGTTGAAGTACTCTAACACTTATTTCTAATCCTTTCTGCACTCCAGACAATCTCGGGTGGCCGGCGGCGGCGCGAGTTGGTGGCGGCGGGGCCCGCGACGAAAATTTTTAGGTTTAGTAAAAAAACAAAAATAGAGAAATCTAAAAAAAAATATAACCCAGATTTTTTTTCTCTGAGTCTGAAATGGACTCAAATTGCACGTAGCGTTAAATAACTGTCTGGGCCGCGGGAAAGGCCCAAAACGAAAACCCGTTTGTTTTTAAATTTTATTTGGTCAACCGACTACGGAGAACATTTTTAAATAATAACGTATGAATTTTAAAAATGTCACAACAATAAAGTAAAATAATAAAAATAATTATTTTTTGCCGAAATTACTATTTTCGCTATTATCAAATTTTCATAAATACTTTTTATGCAATAAACTCCGTATAAAAATTATAAAAATCTCAAAAATAAATTTGAGTCATTTATAATTCCTATGACACAGTTTGTAAACACCCAAAAATATTTTCAACACTTTTCAACTTTGTTTAAAATGGGGATAAGTTATATTATATCCTCTCCGATAAAATTACCTTAAGTTGAAAAATGTTTAAAATATTCATAAAATCCAAATAATGCAAAACTCCAGCATGACATGCATAATAGGATCTATTAACATCCAAATTTGCAAAAATTGGGATGTTACAACAGGTCAGGTGTATTCCACCGGTGTGCGGCGGGCCTGGTACTGTTCGTGGCCGAGACGTATCCTGTTGTACGGAAGTCGAGCTCTTCAAAGAGCAAACGCGAGACAAGGTAAGGAGACGATTCACCTTGTTGGTAACTGCACGAGTTGGTGGGATGACAGGGCGGACATACTGATGGTCCTGACTGCTGTCGTTTTCCGCGACTCATTCAGTAAGGGGCAACGATAACGGTTGTCTCGACAGAAAATTAATAAAATGCTTAACGGTTCAGGTGGATGACTTGAGAGGCCGCAAAGGCTTGTACGCACTACCTTCACGTGGGATTACGGTGTGGGCCCTCCGCATTGTAGTCTCATTTGAAAGCTCTAAAAGACGTCCTGTTCAGCATTGTGGCAGGGACGGATCGCGCTGCGGCGCTGGAATTCACCCTCCTCACAACGACTCGGAGAGCGAGGGGTGAAAGGCCCATGACCCCCTTTCCCTTAAGGGCTGTAGACCGGCGGGGACCTCTCTGATGAGCCGTTGGATGGGCCTCGGCGTGTCAGATAGGCTCGGTGGGGTGTTCCCTAACAAGGTGTACGCCACCCTGGAGATTCGAGCGTGCAGGCTGAACAGTAGTGCACCCCTGCAGGGAGTTTGATCTATTCGAATAGCCGTGTCCACGGTAACATGACGCTTTATGCTGAAGCCAGAGCCTACTACTACAAACTAATACTATTAAATTGTTGGTTCCGGTTTCTCTTCCTCGCAGGGAAGTCGAGGAGGGGATCTCGGAGGCATATATAATTGTTATCTAATACAACTTACTATTATACAATGCTGCAGCAACTTCTGCTGCATTGTTATTACATTCATGCTATTGAACTGTTGGCTGTTCTCTTCTTGTGCTGCAAGACTCGTCGGAAGATGCTAGTATTCAATAGGCCTAGCTTCTTATCCTTATTCTGAATTTCTACCTTGCAGTCCACTATATACAGCCTCCCCTTTCCATTTGATACAAATGCATATTTTCTTAGTAGCGAACGTAAGACTTGCGGGTGATACGTCCAAAACGTATCTATAATTTCTGCTTGCTCCATGCATGTTTTGTGTGATATTGCTATGATCTAGATACACTTTCATACACTTTTGATCATATTTGGACTAACCTATTAACTCAGTGCACCACAGTGCCAGTTCCTGTTTTCTGCTATTTTTCTATTTCAGTTTTTCCCCATATAAAAAGTGCTCCAAAAATTCGGGAAAAATCAGATAAAAAATCAGCGCAGAAGAACCTTCCGGAAGGACCTGATTGGGGCCAGAGGGCCACCACCAGGGGCCTAGGCACCCTAGTGGCGCGCCCTAGGGTCTGGCCGCGCAGGGGGCCTCCTGGACCCCTGGTGCCCCCCTGGCTGCCCCCCTTCGCCTATATATTCTCCGTGAAGAGAAACCCTCGGAAGAAGTACCCTTTTTCACGATCTCGCCTCTGTTCCGCCGCCGCCGCGCTTCCGAGATCGGGAGCACCAGCAGACCTCTTCCCGGCACCCTGTCGGAGGGAGGGCCGACCTCCGGGAGTCTCCTCTCCACCATGGATGCTTCCCGGATGTGCCGTGAGTAGTTTCCTTTGGACCATGGGTCCGTGATCAGTAGCTATGTGATGTTCTCCTCCCCTCTTTGTTTTTCATGGTTTAGACCTCGTGAGCTTCCCTACATGATCGAGGCACTTTTGTAATCTTTCTGCTGTTGCTATGCTGAGTTTGATGGGATCTGATGGATTATGAGATTATGTTCAGATTGTGATAGAGTAATATATTTGGTTCTTATCTTTTATATTTTTGTTCTTAAGTAATTCTTGCATGTTCTCCGTTGCTGTTTATTTCTTTGGACAAGTAGTAGGTAGTAACCCCAAGAGGGAATGTTATGCTCGATTGTGGGTTCATGCCCCATGATGACACGCTTGAGTGACAGAAACATGAGTCTAGGGGATGTGTTGTTGCCACAAGGGGGAAAACAACAGTGCTTGTAATCACGGTTGTCTATTGTCTGTTGCTTTGGGTTTACACTTTGGGTGGGGCTCGCAACTTAATACCAGCGAGATGTTCTGGATAGATATCTCAAGGTGGATGATTAGTAGTAGATGCAGTTGGATTTCGGTCTACTTATTTCGGCGTTCTGCCCATGCTTTTGTGCCTCTTGCTTTCTTTTGTAGCATAGTTAGCATTGCGGTGCGTTCATAATCCTGTCAATTGCCCTTCTGTAATTTGTTCACCTCGCATAGCAGTTTTATCGTCTTTTGGGAGAGAGACATCACTAGTGAACATCACGTATCCCGGTCCATATCCTCATCACTGTTTCCAAACTCATTTACTTTTCTGCTTTTACTTTCAGTTGCTATCATTATCTCTTGTGTTTGATCCTTTGTGAACAACAAGACCGGAGAGATTGACAACCTCTCTGAACTTCGTTGGAACAAAGTTATTTGCGTCTGTGTGCAGGTCCGCGTCAGTTGCGCCGCTGACACCTACTTATCATTTCCGGAGTCCTACTGGAGACAAACCTTGGTATCTTTACTGAGGGAAATTTTCTGCTGTGCTACATCACACCTTCCTCTTGGGGTTTACCAACGAAGGGTGAGAAATCACTATCATCACCTCGCACATCCGCGGGTATGCTAGATACTCACCCTTGCTTTATTTCCCCCTTTTTGTTTTTCCTAATCGGCCGCTGCAATCGACGTTGGATCCCTGGAGCAATAGATCCCCGATGCCGACCACTGCAACGTGAAGATCCCCGATGCTTGCTTCATCGTGGAGTTTCCCCCCTCAACCAGGAGTAGTTTGGAGGTTCCCAGGCAGGAGGCCTCGCCTTTTCGTTAGTTTTTAATTTTTGTGCTAGCCTTCGTAAGGCAGATCATGTGTACCTTGTGTCTGTACTCAGATACTATTGCTTCCGCTAACTTTGTGCTCTCGAGCTGTTGTATTCGAGCCCTCGTGGCCCCTGGCTTGTATTAAACAGCTTGTATTATATTATTTGTAGAGTTGTGTTGTGATATCTCACCGTGAGTCCCTGATCTCGATCGTGTTTGGGGGCGTCACAAGTTGGTATCAGAGCCGACTGCCTGTAGGACACCCCCTTCCAACCCCTTGGTCGAAGTCGAGTCTATTCTTTGGAAAACTACTTTACTAACTGTGTCGTGTGGCTTATCGGCCACGTTGCAAACTTGGTGGTATTAGTATCATTTTTCTTCGTACCTTTACTCTGGGATTCTACTCTCGTATCTTTTAAGGAATTTTTTCTAACTCTGACATTACGATCTCGTGGTCGCATCTACCCGGAGAGCCCTTCACCCAAGATGGTCGTCCGATTCACCAGAAGATTCCAAAGATAACTCTTCGATAAATTCCCGAGACCCTACGTGTTCAACGCCTTTGCAAACCCCTGCCACCGATAAGTCCGTATGGATAATTACCTCCACCTCCCGATCTGGAAATCAT
This sequence comes from Bromus sterilis, assembly GCA_950022295.1. Classification (NCBI taxonomy): domain Eukaryota; kingdom Viridiplantae; phylum Streptophyta; class Magnoliopsida; order Poales; family Poaceae; genus Bromus; species Bromus sterilis. Next base: position 217,394,682 of record OX465599.1, read on the forward strand.
AATTCCCTGGTACTTCAGCATCAAATTATTCTGATGATTCTATCACCCGATGCCTTTGCATTCTTTCTCCTTCTGGTTGAGTGCCGATACTCACCTCAGATCCCTTGCGAAGCAGCCGACCTTTGCTGGATTATTATCCGACTAATCTTACATGACTTCTTGCATGTGTCAATTGGATTCATCGTGCGAAATACCATCCTTGCCCTCGATGATTTGTGTTATCATCGACAACCTCCCTTGGCTCCCTGCCACTACAACTTGGTCGTGTATATCGAGCTGTGCTTTCCCTTGGGAAATATATACACCTGATACTTGTGTATCATCACATTTTTCCCTTCCATTGGTCTGTTTCACTTTTCTTGTAATGTGTCTTATCTGAGCGGTGATAATCCCCTGCTTATATAAACACTTCGATGTACTACCCCCCCTTTCATTATCCGTTATCGACGTCGAATGCTTGCATATCCGCCTGAAACTTCTCATGCCTTACTTTGATTCTCTTGATGTATTCCCCTGAGTTAAACTCGAAAGATACTTTGTACCCCATTCCCTTGGACAACCTCGGTTAATTAACCTTGTACCGGTCCAACACCCTTAAAATTTTCTCCTAGCCTATTCATAAGTACGATGAAGACCCTGAAAGAAGGAAGACAACTCATCAAGATGCATTGATGCAGGGAAATGAAGACATCAACGAGAAGGATTAACTTCTTCGTGAAGGACAACAAGCACCAGAAGAATCGTTAGAATACGAAACCGAAACCTTACCCCTTACCCTAATTTTAATTCTCAGGACGAGAACTCTTTATAGTGGGGGGGGGGATTTGTAACACCCTCACTGTCAAGCAACAATAATCATTTTTGTTAAAGTCAAATCACTGTGCTTAATCATGCTTTGATCATCATTGATTCAAATCACATTCAAATCACCCATTGGATGAAATTGAAAACAAAAGTAATTACACAACTTCAATAAAAATTTCAATGCCATTCCAGATAAAACTTCTTCATATTGTTAACAAGAATGTTCACCATATTTGAGACTAGTGCCAAGTCATCATGATTATGCTAATAATCATCACCCTTGATCAAGTCAAGTATAAATTCAAACTCGTTTGGAAATTTAAAACAATGTGGGAAAATAAAGTTGTTCCAAAAATGGTGCAACCTTTTTTGTAAAATGCCAAATATTCAGTGGATCATGTCCATGTGGATTTGGGAATTTATTAAGCTATTAATTAAATCAAATAATTCAAACAGTAGCTTAAACAGCCAATTTTAATCATTTATTATTTAAATAAAATATCAAATGACTTTAGAAAAGTCCCAAACTTTTTGGGGTACTTCAATATGGTGCAATACTAATTATGGAGCAAGTTAAATGTTTTACAAAATTGCTAAAGCAATCAAAACAAAACAAAGAAAAAGAATAGAAGAAAAATGACCAGATGTTAAGCCTCGCACTGAGCAATCCCCTTACAGGCCCGACCCATCCCTGCCAGCCCAGCCCCTATTTTTTTCCCTTCTCCTCTTCCTGTTCATCATGTGCATCGGCGGCGCCATGGCGTACAACACGCCATAGGCGCCCCCCTCCTGGCGACAGCAGCCGCTTGCGGCGTCGTGCGTGGATAAGACCAACCTCCGCAACGCCTTGGCAACCCTATCCTCTCGTTTCTCCTCTCGAGCTCTCCACTCTCTCTCTCTCTCTCTCTCTCTCTCTCTCTCTCTCTCTCTCCTAATCCCCTCCTGGTTGCGGCAGCCGGCCGATTTCGGCCGCCGCCGGTAGACATGGCCTTTGCACTGCACCTCCCAGGAAGCCCTCGCGACGGCGCACCTGCTCCACCCCATGGACTCGTCGTTCGCCTCCCCCTTGCATTGACCCTGTCCTGTTGTCCCTTTGTCCGTTTGGTGGTGTGATGGCAAGAGAGTGTTAATACTCTTCAAGCCCTCGTTGATTACCCCAAGTGCTACCCCAAGTGCAGGGTGAGATATAGTGCAGCGGCAAGTTTTCCCTTGGCAAAGATACCAAGGTTTGTCTCCCGTAGGACTCCGAAGGATACAAGAAGGTGGTAAAGTGAACTATGGCGCCGAGGTTGCTAACTTCACCTGGACCTGCACACAGATACAAATAACTTTGCTCCTATCGAGTACAGAGGAGTTGTCAATTCCTCCGGCCTTGCCGTTTACAAAGGATCAACGCAAGAGATAATGATAGTGGAAACTTAAAGTAATTTGAGGGTGTAAACAATGATATGAAGATGGACCAAGGTCACATGATTTTTACTAGTGATGTCTCTCTCCCAAAAGACGATAAAAGTGCTAGCAAGGTAAACAAATCACAGTTGGGAAATTGACAGGATTATGAAGGCACCGCAATTCTAACTATGCTGCAAATAAAGGAAGGGCTCAAAAGCAATGGGCAGTACACCAAGGTAAGTAGACCGAAATCCATCTGCATCTACTACGAATTATCCACCTTGAGATATCTATCCAGAACATCTCGCTGTTATTAAATTGCGAATCCCACCCAAAGTGTAAACTCAAAGCAACAGACAACTGCATTAAAAGAACTTTGCGTAAAGTAAACAATCCTTGCATCCGCGGATACAAGCACCGTTGTTTTATCCCTGGTGGCAACAGCACATCCCCTAGTCTCATGTTTCTGTCACTCAAGCTAGACATCAAGGGGCTGAACCCACAATCAAGCATAACGCTCCCTCTTGGAGTTGCAATAAATCACTTGGCCAAAGTAAAATACGGCAACGGAGAACATGCAAGAATTTACTCAAGAACAAAATATAAGAGAGAAGAACCAAATATATTACTCATCACAATCTGAACATAGTCTCATAATCCATCAGATCCCAACAAACTCAGCATAGCAACAAATTTTTTTTACAAAGGTGCCTCGATCATGTGAGGCAGCTCACGAGGTCTCGAAAGTGGAGGCACAAAGAAGGGAGAGATAGATCACATAGCTACTGGTCACGGGCCCATGGTCCAAGGGAAACTACTCACGGTACATACGGGAGGCCTCCATGGCTATGGATGGTCTCCCGGAGGGGGTAGCTTCTCCCGGCAGGGTGCCTGAGCAGCTTCTCCAGGAAGCCCCGATCTTGAAACGGCGGCGGCGGCGGTACAGAGGCGAGATCGCAAAAGAGGAGTCCCTCCTAGGGGTTTCCACCCCGAGGGGTAAATATAGGCGAAGGGGGGTGTCGAGGGGACCCACCAGGCAGCCAGGAGGCCTCCTGGCGCGGCCTAGGGTGGGGCCGCGCCACGGAGCCTCCTGGCCTCCTGGTGGTGACCCCCCTCCGCTCCTTTGGTGTTTCCGGAAGCTTCCGTGTCTCTGATTTTTTATCTGATTTTTACGGATTTTTTGGAGCACTTTTAATGGCTGGAAAACCTGAAATAGAAAAACAACAGAAAACAGGAACTGACACTGGGGTGTACTGAGTTGATATATTAGTCCAAATATGATCAAAAGTGTATGGAAGTTCATCAATATCATAGCAATATCAGACAAAAGTGGCATGGAGCAAACATAAATTATAGATACGTTTGGGACGTATCAACATCCCCAAGCTTAATTCCTGCTCGTCCTGGAGTAGGTAAATGATAACAAGCATAATTTCTGTGTTGACATGCCACACAACCATAAAAGGACTTTTAAGTAAAGCAATCAAAGCATGCAATTCAATTCAAGTCTTAGCAAGCAAGAGTCTATATTAGCATTGACATAAGCAAAAAAACAACAAAAGGTGCAAGAGCTCTCGCTGTCCGTGACTCGAATGTCTCCAAATGGTGTTTGCGTGCAAGCAGGGGATAGGGAAATACGAGAGAAAAAAGTAATTTTTGAGAACAACTATCTACTGAAGTTTCACACTTAGTCTCCTTTGGATTCTTATCTTGAATCGTCCCCAGACCACTAGTCAGGTACAAGTCAAAATGATCCACTCCCTTTCGATATTTTGAGCACTCATGCAATGGATGAGCGTGAGCATGAAATTTGACACCTAAAAAGGCGAAACAGAAAGAATGTGGAGGAGGAAGACAAAAAGGTGTGAAAGACTCACATCAATGAGGACAATCATAGGCGAGAGAAGGCCATATGATAGATATGATGTGAGGAGTAGGGATTGCCATGCAACGGATGCACATGTGAGCTAAAAGCTCTCCAATGGAACTAGTGGGGGTGCATCTAACTTGGTTGCTCAAGAAGACCTAGAGATCGTTTGAGGAGGCTCATCATTGGCACATACAAGCCAAGTTCTATAGTGTGAAGGTCCCCACATAGCTATATGCATGATGATGATCTCTATGGAGTACAAGGGATAGAAGATGAAGTACTAGTGTGGATCTCTCAAAAGGAATAGTAGTATGCCCCCTTCTCTCTTTTTATTTCTTTTTATCTTTTTTCTATTATTTTTTTGTATTTTTCTGGTGGCCTCAATGGCTCTTTCTATTTAACTCTCATTTTTCCTATTTGGGATCTTTTGATTTTGTCCTCTTTGGGATCTTTTCCTCACTTTAGGGGCAACACTCTATATTTTACAAGAATATAGGAGATCTTTCACACTTTAAAAAGGTACTCACATTTAGAAGATATAACTATCATGATGCAAATGTATGCTTTTTCCAGGATAGCAGGAACATGTATGACATGAAGATCAAGTCATGAGAAGATGGAAGTTGCATGGCAATGTATCTCGTAAAGGCTATGGAAATGCCTTGTAGGTAGGTATGGTGGCTGTTTTGAGTAAAGATATAAGGAGGTTTATGATGACAGAGCGTATCGTGCCAAGGGTTTGGATGCATCGGCGAAGTATGCGCCAACTCTCAAGATGAGAAAGGGCAATGCACGGTACCGAAGAGGCTAGAAAAAGTATAGGTGGGTGGAAGTGTCAACTTTCGAATACTCACATTAGTCCAAAGAACTCATGCACTTATTATCGGTAACTCCCAATCTAATCAGGAGGTTCACAAAGAGACAAGTACCCCGAGGAGGAGTGTATGTGGGTTTGGTTATCCTTGCGCATCCTCGACTCATGGTACGTGAGTGTACTCTAATATTCGAACCCTCCAGAGGTTAGTGATCCATCTAGTAGCTAGAGTTCTCAACAGGAGTTTTTGGTTTTCGAAAAACAAACAGATTGCCCAAAATACGACATCTATCACTAATAGGCTCGCGCTCTTGACACCAAAAGTTCAAACATTACTCTAGTCAATACCTCAAAACTTTTGCAAGTTACTACTACAAATAGAACAACAACTTCAACTACCTAGTTCTAGTCAAGACACAAAACTCAGTGCAACAGGCAAACTCTCTAACAAGATAAAACATGCAACCTATAGAAAGTTCAACCTAAAACAAAAGAAAAGCTCTAGAAAAACTAAACCACTACAACTAAACAGAGCAGCAGCCAAGAAAAGAAAAAGAACAACTCACAGCTAAAAGAATAAGCATGCAAATCCTATGAGGAGTTCTAATTCAAGCGGAGTGTGTATCTCTCCCACACAAAAGAGTAAGTAAGATGGGATCTAACTTGTTAGTACAGCAAACAAAGAAAAAACAAACCTAGAAAAGTAAAGAGCGAGACGCTCCAAGTATAGCACATAACGCATGAAGTGATAAAAATATAGTGCAACGAGAGACGAACTGATAATTGTTGATGAAGTAGGGGATGCACGGGGGCATCCCCAAGCTTAGACGCTTGAGTCTCCTTGAATATTTATTGGGGGTGCACATGGGCATCCCCAAGCTTGAGCGTTTGACACTCCAAGATCTTCTTTCATCATCTTCCATCGCGCACTTGAAAACTTCCTTCATACATAACTCATTGTAGACTGATTAGAGAGGTTAGTACCCTAATAAAATAAATTTTTTCTCCACTGGAAATAAAGATAATCTTGAAGAGATACTGGTTCTCAAGATCGCCAAAAAGTTTTTGCAAAGAAAAAGCAAGCTTAAGGTTTGCAAAATTAAGGAGAGACAAAACATGGCAGAATCTGTTAAAAACAGAACAACAAATATAAATTTTTTTTAGGGATACTTCTGCGACTCAAATCAAAAAACTCAAAACATGCGCAAGTTTCGTAATTGTATAGATCACGCTGTGTAAAAATTTCAGTTCAAAAAGATGAACTGGGATTTTTATCTGATTTTTCTAGTCAAGAGGACAGAATCTGTTTTCTGGACAACATGTCACAACTTTCACTTCCCTTGTCGTATGAGGCTATAAAAGGCACAAAGCTTGAAAAGTAAAGATACAATGATGTTGCTACAGTATTAACAATCATCAAGACCACAAAAAACATAAGAAACGCAAAAATAAAAACCTAAATTCGTTGCGGGCTGCCTCCCGAAAGCGCTTCTTTAAAGCCATTAGCTAGGCTTAATGCAAAAGATCAAGTTGTATCCATTGAACCATCATCAAGATCATCAAAAAGCTCTTCAATAGTACAACTAGTCTTAATAGGTTTCTCAAATAAAGGACGAATGAAAATTCTTCTTGGAATAAAATCAAAAGGAAGGAAATCAATTGGAGTTTCATTAAAGTTAAAGATAGGTGTTTCCTCCAAAGTTTTCACCGTTTCAACTCTCTTGGCAATGGGTGTGTGTTCTTTAGCTCGAGGAACCTTGGGGATGTAAACGAACTTAGGTTCCTTTTTTGCCAGAGTTTCATCCTTTTTGGTTTTGATTGAGGAAAAGGTAGTTCCTAGATTTTCAATAACTTCCTCAATCTTTTCTATCCTAGAAGAATTCTCATCAAGGGATTTGATAGTCTCCAAAGTTTTGATAATTTTCTGCATGGAGTTATCTAACCTATTCAAATTCCCTTGAATCTTACGATCCAACTCATTCACCCTATCGATACTTGGCATCTCTAGCTCTATTTTTTCAAATTTTCTCATAATGTGAGCTAAAGTAATGTCCTCCTTAATACTAAAAACTGGGAGACCTCCAACAAGATTTTCAATAACATTAAGGGCTTCCCAAACTGGGGCCTCTACAAAGTTCCCATTGATAGCAGTGTCTAAAATAAACCTATTCCGAGAAGTGATCCCAACATAAAATTTTCTAAGGAAGATAGTAGTGGATTGCTTCTTGGTGGCTCTTTTTTGAGAATCATTAATTCTATACCAAGCATCTTTTAAACTTTCACCACCTCTTTGAGTAAAGGTAAGTACTTCTGCCTCCACAAAGGCAAAAGGACCAGCCATAGTGGTAACTACTGACAAGGTAACAAGTATTTTTGGTGTTTTTGATAAGGGACACAAAGGTAAAAACTGAAAGGTAAACTAACAAGAATAAAAAGAAACGATAAAAGATAGTGTGCAACTCCCCTATCTTGTAGGCTGGAGTCCCCGGCAACGGCGCCAGAAAACTTGCTGATGGAAAGCGAGTGTTAATACTCTTCAAGCCCTCGTTGATTACCCCAAGTGCAGGGTGAGATATAGTGCAGCGGCAAGTTTTCCCTTGGCAAAGATACCAAGGTTTGTCTCCTGTAGGACTCTGAAGGATACAAGAAGGTGGTAAAGTGAACAATGGCACCGAGGTTACTAACTTCACCTGGACCTGCACACAGATAAAAATAACTTTGCTCCCAAGGAGTACAGAGGAGTTGTCAATTCCTCCGGCCTTGCCGTTTACAAAGGATCAACACAAGAGATAATGATAGTGGGAACTGAAAGTAAATTGAGGGTGTAAACAATGATATGAAGATGGACCAAGGTCACGTGATTTTCACTAGTGATGTCTCTCTCCAAAAATACGATAAAAGTTCTAGCGAGGTAAACAAATCTCATTTGGGCAATTGACAGGATTATGAAGGCACCGCAATGCTAACTATGCTGCAAAGAAAGGAAGGGCTCAAAAGCAATGGGCAGTACGCCAAGGTAAGTAGACCGAAATCCATCTGCATCTACTACGAATCATCCACCTTGAGATATCTATCCAGAACATCTCGCTGGTATTAAGTTTGAATCCCACCCAAAGTGTAAACTCAAAGCAACAGACAACTGCATTAAAAGAACTTTGCATAAAGTAAACAATCCTTGCATCCGCGGATACAAGCACCGTTGTTTTATCTCTGGTGGCAACAGCACATCCCCTAGTCTCATGTTTATATCACTCAAGCTAGACATCAAGGGGCTGAACCCACAATCAAGCATAACGCTCCCTCTTGGAGTAGCAATAAATCTTGGCCAAAGTAAAATACGGCAACGAAGAACATGCAAGAATTTACTCAAGAGCAAAATATAAAAGAGAAGAACCAAATATATTACTCATCACAATCTGAACATAGTCTCATAATCCATCAGATCCCAACAAACTCAGCATAGCAACAACAGAAAATTACAAAGGTGCCTCGATCATGTGAGGCAGCTCACGAGGTCTCGAAAGTGGAGGCACAAAGAAGGGAGAGATAGATCACATAGCTACTGGTCACGGACCCATGGTCCAAGGGAAACTACTCACGGTACATACGAGAGGCATCCATGGCTATGGATGATCTCCCGGAGGGGGTAGCTTCTCCCGGTAGGGTGCCGGAGCAGTTTCTCCAGGAAGCCCCGATCTTGAAATGGCGGCGGCGGTACAGTGGCGAGATCGCGAAAGAGGAGTCCCTTCTAGGGGTTTCCACCCTGAGGGGTAAATATAGGCGAAGGGGGGTGTCGAGGGGACCCACCAGGCAGCCAGGAGGCCTCCTGGCGCGTCCTAGGGTGGGGCCGTGCCAGGGACCCTCCTAGCCTCCTGGTGGTGGCCCCCTCTACTCCTTTGGTGTTTCCGGAAGCTTTCGTGTCGCTTATTTTTTATCTGGTTTTTCTGGATTTTTTGGATCACTTTTAATGGCCGGAAAACCTGAAATACAAAAATAGTAGAAAGCAGCACAGGGTAAATAGATTAGTCCAAATATGCTCAAAAGTGTATGAAAGTTCAAGAAAAACATGGCAAAGTCACACAAAACGTGCATGGAGCAAGAAAAAATTATAGATACGTTTGGGACGTATCATGGTGCTGCAGGCTGACTAAATTCTCCAACGGATTTGTTTGCTGCAAGGTATCCAGGTATCTTTCTCAATCGCTGGTGTTTCTATTTCTGGATCAATCTATCGTCTCTCACTTCTGTCCTACTGATTCGTTCGGGTGCCATGTACTGGCTAGTACTAGTCGTTGTCAGTTCGTGCTAGTTCGTACGTATGATTGATGAAAATACTAGTGCCTGATCTGGACAACATTTTAGAAACGTAGGGATATACTAGTTGGTTGTTGGCTGATGGAAATTAAAGTAGATTGTTAACATATTTTGAGTAGGAAGAAGCGATGGTTAAATTTAAGAGAAGTTTCCAAGCCTGGTATGACATGCGTGTTATGCCAATAAATTTGTAGTTACGTCAGTACCTTTCAGATGTTTTGATCCTTTGTAATTGTATATAACTGCATGCCACAATTTGATGTTTTGCTCACACATAGGTTGGTTCTTAAAGATCGAAGGATATGAACTGAAAGAATTGTGACAGTAAGGGAAATAACTTCAGAATTTTTTTTCAAAGCACTAGCATTGTTTGCTCTAAATAAATAAATATTAAATCTTAAAGAGGACCAGGACAATATAGAAGCTGACATAATTTGCTGTGTTATTGACGAAATACCATTTTGTGCTAGTCTTTGGTACATGATTAAAATCTTGTATGTGTCAAGCTTTGGCAGTGTGCCTAGGACTAAATACAAGACTGAAGTTTTGCTTGCAGTTTTCTCTAGGGTGTCCCTGTATGAACATCTAGAATTGGAATTTCTTTGTTTCAATAAATATGTACAAGTATCATGGATGATTTTTGTATCAGATGGTAGATCACATGAACATGCTCAAAATTGATATAAGGCAAAAAAAATCTTAGGACGGATAGAACCAAAGTTGTGGCCCTTTGAAAAAAAAGGAAACAGATAAGTGACGTTTGCACTCTGAGGAATTTTAAAATTGGCTAAGTGTCAGGGCAGGAGCCTTTTTATAGCCACTTTACAAGCTCAACTTTATGTGTTACTGATTTTTATTAATAATGCAAATGACATGGACATGTTGTACACATAACCAAGATCAAATGGTGTAAATGTCATGTATTTGTTTGAGGCCTAATTACTTAGTTATCAAATTCACAAAAGTCCAAGTTTTAATGAACACCATGACAATTACAGTTTAACATTAAGTTGCCTACTTTGGGCAGGTTAATCGGTGACATATCTAAATGATTAAATCTTTAAAAATCATTTTCTTTTAAAACCGTAACTCCGATGAAAATAGTTTATACATTAAAGTTGATCAGCAAAATATAGCGAATACGGATACGCTACCCATATAGCCACTGCATCCCTCTAACATACCGAACGTGGAACATTTCTCCTCCGGTTCATCTGTCTGTCAGACGACTGGAGCCGGTAAAACTGTCCGGATGAAAATGTTCTGTGAATGAAAGCTGTCCAGAATGGATCAACGAGCCCGGATACACTATCCACATGTCTGTCAGATGTCTCTAACACTGCAGATATGTAACCTTCCCCTCCGGATCATCGGTCCGGTAATCAACCGGTACTAATGAGTCATCCCCGGATAAATCCCTGCTCCGGGAAAATCACCGAACACCGCGTTAGAGCCCCGTTGCTTTGTGTCTGCTATGTCATATTTTTGTATTGCTATTATTGGCGTGTATTTATTGTTTCTTCCCCCTTCTTATTCGATAGACCTCGATACCGCTACCGCCGCTGACGTTGCTGAGTACGACTACATCGTCGACGATCGTCCCCTACCGTCGAGCTTCCAGGAAAGCAGAGCCATTCTGTTCCCCAGATATCGCCTATCTTTCCGTACATTTCTTGCACTAGGCATATGCTGCTGCTACGTTACAATCCTATTCAATTGCATAGCATGTCATTGTCTCCCCTTGATGTACCTTCTTTTATCCTATGCTGCCTATTAAATATACATATATTATTCAGCAGTAAACCCTGTGCATTGTTAGCTAGGTTTAGAATAGCGGGCCGTGATCACTCTGGTGAGTGAACGCGGATTACAATTATTATAACTGCAACACGTACGGATCAATGCAGACGCCCTAGGGAACCTACAACGGCGAGACTCTGCCGAGTCGCTTCGAGTTTGACTTACGAGTGGACGAACTCGTATTTCACTCTCGTCGGCTCAGTAGCGTAGCCTCACTGGGATGATACGAGGGTATTCCTCTTTAGTTCATTCCGCTGGTGTCTCAGCACCACCGAGGTGATACGAGAAAATTCCTCTTTAGTTCATTCCGCTGACGTCTCTGTCGAACCTCTTCAAGTGTACCATCGAGGGTGATTCCTCCTGGTTTCACTTGATGGTAGGCACTCGAGGGTGTACCTCTTCAAGTGTACCATCGAGGGTGTCCTTACAGGTAAGGAGTCGGGTGACCCAACGGTGCCCGCGCAAGGTATCTTAGCGGAACGACAGGTCAGGTGTATTCCACCGGTGTGAGGCGGGCCTGGTACTGTTCGTGGCCGAGAGATATCCTGTTGTACGGAAGTCGAGCTCTTCAAAGAGCAAACGCGAGACAAGGTAAGGAGACGGTTCACCTTGTTGGTGACCGCACGAGTTGGTGGGACGACAGGGCAGGCACCGACGTTACTGGTGGTCCTGACTGTTGTCGTTTTCCGCGACTCATTCAGTAAGGGGAAACGATAACGGTTGTCTCGACAGAAAATTAATAAAATGCTTAACGGTTCAGGTGGATGACTTGAGAGGCCGCAAAGGCTTGTACGCACTACCTTCACGTGGGATTATGGTGTGGGCATGATACGTCTCAAACGTATCTACTTTTCCAAACACTTTTGCTATTGTTTGGCCCTCATTCTTGCATGATTTGGACGAAACTAGCCCGGACTAACGCTGTTTTCAGTAGAGCTACCTGTATGGTTTTATTGTGTGCAGGAAAATGGATTTTTAGACGTTCCAGAAAATTCCCAGAAAAATACCAGAAAATCCACGCACCCGAAGGAGCCAGAAGCCAGAAGTGGGACCAGAGGGGAGCCCTAGGGGCCCCAGGCGCCCCCCTAGCGCGGCCAGGGGTGGGGCCGCGCCGGGAGGCCGCCTGGGCGACTCCCCCCCTCCTCTGGTGCCCTACCGATGCTCCTATTTATCCCCGTGACGGGAAAACCCCAGAACAGAAGTCGCTTTTCCAGTTCCCGTCGCGGAGACGCCGCCACCCTCTATTCTTCTTCGGGAGGGCTAATCTGGAGGCTGATTTGGCCTCCGGAGAGGGGAGATTGTCGCCATCGTCATCACCATCACCAATCCATCCATCCTCCATGACTTCTCTTCACATGTGTGAGTAATTCCCTGCCGTAGGCAAAGGGGATGGTAGGGATTGGATGAGTTTGATCATGTAATAGTTTGTCAGATTGTTGGGGCCATGTTGCCTATCATCTAGATTGGTGTTTATATTCTTTGCTTCAACTTGTTGCTCTTAATGCTTGTCACTTTGGGCCCGAGTGCCATGTTTTCAGATCTGAACCCTATGTGTTTTCGTGAATATATTTGTGTTCTAGATCCTATCTATGAGTTGTATGCACCTATTATGGTCCGGAACCGGCGATCCCAAAGGTGACAGCTTGGGACACCAAAGAGGATGGTCCATAATTTGAGGATTCCATGTATCCATTGAGTTGATTGCTTTGTTCCGGTGCTCTTTGACAGGAGCACCTTAATCTCCATAAGTTCCCTTTGGCCCCGTTCATAGCGGGATGGTAGGACAAAAGATGTTGTGCAAGTTCTTATTGCAAGCACGCAAAACTACCTACGGGATACATGCCTATTGTTTGATATATGCCTAGATGATCATTGCTTTTCCGTGTGCCTTGCCCCGTGTTAGAATCTATTATATGTTCACTCTCATCCATGAAGCCCCCAACCATCCATCTCCCTAGCCTACAGTGTTTTCAATCCTGCTGGTCATTAGTTGTTACTTTTGTTGTTACTTTTGCTGTTGCCACCATCACTATCATATTACCATTACCACTTATCTATTGTTGCAATCAAGTATATTTAAGGTGCAGTTGAATTGACAACTCAATTGTCAAAGCTTATAAATATTCTTTGGCTCCCCGTGTGTCGAATCAATAAATTGGGTTAACTTACCCGCGAAGACTATCTCGATCCCTTACGCCTGTGGGGCATCAAGCAGCATTTTCTGGCGCCGTTGCCGGGGAGCATAGCAATATTTACAAGTCTACTTGAAGTATCCTGCCTGCTGCACATCATCCGCTATGGGTAAGAAAGGAGACCCCAAGGTTCCGATCATACCATCCCGTACAAGAAAAGGTACTGTTCTGAACACTAGTGCTACACTTGATTCACCTTCTTTTATGAGTAAGTTTACTTCACCACCACTACATGATGCTTGTATTGAGTCAGTCACTATGTCCGATACTTTTGATGATGCTTCCACTACTCTTGATGATACTACTTTTCTTGGTCACTATATTGAAACTCAGACTGCTAAGGCTGCAGCAGAATCGAAGACTGAGACCCCTGCTACCTATATTCCTACCTGCAAAACCTTTGGTTACCCGTTCTTAGATGAACTCAAGGAGAGAATCCTTGATGATGATTATGTTACACTTGATGATGATTTTTGCAGGGAACTCATAGAGTGTGTCGACTCTGACCCTGGTGCTGTTAAGGAGCTGCTCAAAAAGCACTCCATGAAGAACAAAGTTATTCCTGATCCTAAATTTTCCATGTCTCCTATATGCATCACTGATCCTGATTATGATTTCTCTGTTGATCTTTCACTTATATCTACAGTCGAGGCTGACCCCTTTTATGGCAGAGAAAATTATGATGCTATAACACACTTGACCAAACTCGCTGAGCTAGGTAACCTATTCACTACTGATGAGAAGATACAAAACTTCTATGTGGCCAAGCTTTTTCCTTTTTCTTTGAAGGAAGGCGCTAAATCATGGTATGATGCACTACCCTATGGTTCCATTAAGAGTCCTCAGGACTTAGTCCAATTCTTTGTTGATAAATATTTCCCATCTCATCTGCAACATGCTTCTTTGCAAAGAATCTATAACTTTAAACAATTGCAGGATGAGCACCTCCCTAAAGCTTGGGGGAGGTTTTGTGATTTACTTAAGGTTATGCCGGGACATGGAGTCCCCAAGAATGAACTGCTTGATATATTTTACGCTGGTTTAACCGATGAATCCATATCCTATCTGGATAGTTGTGCTAGTTGTGTTTTCAGGGAAAGAACACCGGACGATGCAGAAGAATTAATGTGAAAAATTGCCAAGAACTATGAAGATTGGTCTGTTCCTGAATCACTTCTACCACCAAAAAAGAGGGGCATGCTTGTTCTGAACCCCGAAGATATGCAAGAAGCAAAGAAGTCTATAAAGGAGAAAGGTATTAAAGCCGAAGACGTGAATAATTTACCACCTATTGAGAAGTTGTGTGAGCCTACTACTCACCCTCCCTTGGTAGAGGTACACTCTCTATTAGACTTTACTGAAAGTGACATCCCTAAAGGTAAGCTTCCCGACCAATGTTTAGATGAGCTTGATAATTTTATTATTAAGCAAGACCATTTTAATAGGAGATTACAAAGCCAGTTGCATGATAATTCTCTTGCTTTAAAAAGTTTGTGTGATGTTCTAAAAAGAACAGTTAATGATGTTAAATGTCTTGTTAAGCATTTTCATATGGTTCAAACTCAGCTTGAACAAATTTCTGATGTACAAAAAGATTTGCTTGCTAATAATGCCAAACAGGACATACAAGCTTATGGCATCAAAACTAGGGGTGGAACACACACCCAGGACCCACTCTATCCTGAGGGGCATCCAAAGAGGATCGAGCAAGATTCTCAAGTACAAGAAGAAGACGAGACTGTTAGCTCTCCGAAGAAAAAGAAGAAGAAGAAACACAAGGAGGCTGACAATCCCGATGATCCTGTTATAAGTGAAAAGCCAGCTGTTGATCCTAATAGCATATCTACCTCCGATGCTGAAACAGAAGACGGTGCCGAGCCCGAAGAAAAGGACGCGGAGAAGGATGATTCTCCTAAGGTAAGAGGAGAAGAAACACCCGATAAAAGCAAGAGGTACTCTAGAGAATACTTCGTCGCAAGAAGACATGGGAAGGAAAGAGAACCATGGATACAGAAACCCATTCCCTTTCCAAGTAAGTCCCTCAAATCTAAAGAAGAAGAGCATTATAATAAATTTTGTGAATGGATGAAACCTCTTTTTCTTCAAATTCCTTTGACTGATGCTATTAAGTTACCTCCCTATTCAAAATATATGAAAGATATTGTCACAAATAAAAGAAAAGTTCCTAATGAGGCAATATCTACTATGCTTGCTAACTACTCTTTCAGTGGCAAGATTACTGAGAAACTTGGTGATCCAGGTATACCCACCATTCCTTGCTCCATAAAGAATAATTACGTCAGAACTTCTTTATGTGATCTTGGCGCAGGAGTGAGTGTTATGCCTTTCTCTCTTTACAAGAGGCTTTGTTTAGAGAAACTAATCCCTATAGATATCTCTCTTCAGATGGCTGACAAGTCAACAGCTGTCCCCATTGGTATTTGTGAAGATGTTCCCGTTGAAGTTGCTAATTGTTTGATCCTTACAGATTTTGTTGTGCTTGACATGCCCGAGGATGGGAGCATGTCCATTATTCTTGGTAGACATTTTCTTAACACCGCTGGTGATATTATTGATTGCAATAAAGGAAAGGTCACTTTCAACGTTGATGATAAAGAACACACGGTGTATTTTCCAAAGAAGATCGACAAAAGGCATGGCCTTAACTCTATAAAGAATATCGAGACCGTGAAGATTGGAGAATGGGACTGTCCACTACATGCGCACCAAAAATACAAAACCATTATGGTGGGGACAATGTCCATCAAAGTAAAGGTGCAATGATCACTTCATAAGAGGTGAGACTTCTTGTTCTATATATCGTCGGTTTGTTGGTAAGACTTGATCAACCTTACTAGTGAGCTTGTTTTATATAGGTAAAAAGTTAAGCTTGTTATGTATTCATTTGCTTTAGCTTTCAATCTCTTTGTTGTACCAAGTTTTTTTTATGTTTTTGAAGCTTCACAATACTAATCACTGCTTTAAGTTTTCAGAAAGTTTTGCAGCTTTTTGAACTCCGAGAAATTTTCAACAGTGAAGTTTTCAGAAAAATTCCAGAAAAATAAAAATAAAAATTTCCATGCTGGGAGTGACCCAGAGGCACCTGGGGATGACCAGGGGGGGCCACCAGTGGCCCAGGAGGCCAGCTGGCGCGGCCTGCCCCCTGGCCGCGCCCACAGGGCGCCTGGGGCCCACAGGCCCCACCTCCAGGTGAGTCTTCTTCCTCCTCCTTCCTCTCTCTCCAAAAACACGAGTTCTGCACTTTGTTCTTGTGTTCTTGCTGCTCTCCGTCCAGAATTTCGATCTCTCTCTACGACCCATCATTTGAGCTGAGATTTTGGGCAAATACTCCCTGGTATGTAACTCCTTCACTCTTCCAATTAGATTTTTCATTGGTGGCCTCATTTGTGAGAATTTAGTAGCTCTTGGTGCTGTTTTTATGAGCTTGCATGCATGTGTAGAATTTTTATTTTCCAAGTTTTGATGCAAGTTTATGAGTTAGGTAAGTGGGTTCAGCAGTTTGCCTTAACTCACTTTGTTTAAATCCTTGTTTTTGTAATTTGTCAAAAATTTCAGAAATGAGTTTGCTAGGAAGAGCAAAGGGGTGGCTTGGGAAGAAAAGGCCCGAGCGCTCCGATCGAGTTACAAGAGCTGCAGCTTCACCCTCGACTGCTAGGGTGAGCTACAACGAAGATCATGTGCCCTTAGAGTTGTTTGAGGACACAAATCCAGCACGTGCAATGACTTTCCCGTGCGACGAATTCCTTGAAGCTGCAGGAATTAAGGAGGAGTTCTATAATCTTTGTGCTAATGCAGGTCTGACGCGGCTCGCAATGTGCCGTGTTGCTCAGTATCAAAAACTCACCTCCTGTTTCATTAACAGTTTTAGATATAACCTTGATGCTGGTTCTGTTGAGTTTAAAATTTACAATGATCTTTTGACCATGCCTTTGGAAAAGTTTTGTGAAATAATAGGTGTGCCAAACGTTGGACTGACGGCGAAGATGAGCTCTCAGCCCTCCGAGCTGAGAACTGTCTTCAACTCTCTCTGTAGCATGGATACAAGGGATATTCATCGGTCAAAGATCTCCAACATTTTATTCCCACATCTCAGGTATTTTGCGTATTATATTGCTAGAGGGGTGTTAGTTCGTGACAACACGAGCAACATATCTGCGCCGGATATTGCTATCCTGGCAACCGCCCTCTCAGGGAGGTTTGATTATAATGTGGGTGCCTTAATTGCTCGACGTCTTGCTATGAACGGTAACAAGGGAGATTTATTTGGTGGCGTTTACGCCACACTTATCCTAGAGTCTCTTAATGGCACCCCACACCCCGATGATAAGCCTTTTACTTATTTAAGTTTTGATCTTCCTGCTATGAAAAGGCACAAGTTTGTTACCATGACTTCCGAGTTTGGTAACCTTAATTATATCTTGCGTTTCGGAGCCAGCACGGAACGCAAGATCCGTCTACCTGCACCTCTTTTGTTCGATTTTTCTCGCAGGAACGAATGGTCCTTTGATGCTACCCAGTTCTATGAGTTCGTGGTCCAGCATCAGTTTCATAAGCCCATGGAGGGGGTTGTGCCCGACGAGGAGGAGCATGGTGAGCTCCCACCTTTCCAGGGGGAGACCTTCACCCAGTTTAGTGAAGGGTCTTCCTCTGCTTGGAGCACGGATCCTTCTTCGTGGGAGGATCCGAGGACTTCGGTGTACGCACCGGAAGCCTCAGACGACCCTTGGATTCACAAGTACCACCCTGGAGAAGGAGGCTCCTGGGGACATTAGCTACTACCAACTTAGGCCAAAAGCCTAAGCTTGGGGGAGTACGTGCCCTTCTCACTTTTCCATTGTATTATCCGTTTTATTTTTGTTCGCTTTGATCTTTTCGAAGTTTTTGCCCGTTCTTCTTTCCTTCTTTCTTTGCAAAAACAACAATTTTTTTTCTCTTTTCTTTTGCTCTCTTTTAACCTTTAAAAAACCCAAAAATATTTCCTTTCTCTCTTTAGTTTGCTTTGTTTTCAGAGTTCAGCTCGAGTCCGTGATGGCATTTGATTATATTTCCTACGTTCGATCGTGCAAGTGACCAGGCAGTAATGAAGAAGATCGACGGAAGGGAAGCAACAAGGAAAACCGGTATGAACTCTTCTTGTTTCTGCTTTTGTACATATGCCTGTACTTATGATCTAGAGACCAGCTTGTAGCGACATAGTGCTATGTTTACAATGCTTTCCCAGTGTTCATGCTTTCCTTGTGGCTAGTCTCAAATAGCTAGAGTACATAATGTGTTGTTGAAATGATTTACATGCATTGCATTGTTCATGGTTTGGCATACTGAAGTGGTATTTCCCTTCGGAGAATTTTTGGATTGACTTGGCACATGTTCACACATGTTTACGACTAAAAGTCTATTTTTCCTTGATGATCTTTTTGTTTCAGAATAGTTATATCACTTTCATGCCCAATTCAATGTTGCTTTGTCGCTCTGCATGATTATGACAGTTATTGCTCTCTAGTTGGTCGCTTCCCCAGTCTTTTGCTAGCCTTCGCTCCCACTAAGCGGAATTCTGCTTGTTCTTCCAAACTCCTTTTCAAACCCAGTTGTTCCATTTGAGTCCACCATACCTACCTATATGTGGTATTTACCGGCCACTCCTAACTTAGACTTTCATGTGCCATCTCGAAATTTATTCAAAAGCTTCCCTTTTGTAACCGTACAAGCTCATGGTGCGGTGAGGGGAAATCAGTATCTTGCATGCCAAAAATATTTTGACGGAAGTTTTAACTAGTCAAGAAAAAAAATATGAGAGTTACACCTCCCCCATACTTGATGATGGAGTGAAATGGACCAAATGCTGCTTATGATAGATGGAACGATACCCTCCTTCCATCCTTGAGGCAAAATAAAAGGTTCCGTAGACCATCAAGGGATTTATGGATAAGGGAATATGTGTAAGCAAAAGGCACTAATATTGTTGGCATGGGAGATATTGAGAGACCTTTACCGTTCACCGTTCACTGGAAAGTTACACCTCTCAAAAAGTTTTATCTCTGTTTTTAAAACCAAGAGCTCTGGCACATGTTTAGTCTTTGCTTCCTTTCACAGGTTTTCAACCTTGCCATCAAAAGCCGCGGTTCGAGAGTCCCCCCTTCCTTCTTCAAAGCAGCAACTATGAGAGCATAATTGTCATTCTTAGTGTAACATGCATTGTCCCAAAGTATTACATTGTATTCTGCATGCTTGTGTTATTGCTAGTCTGAAATACTGAGTTCTAGTCACCTTTAAAACTCCGGAGGAGTTTCTGCATTTATGTTTTGCTTCGCTCATGGAGGCTAGCGAAATGCCACTCAAGTATGCTCAAGCTATGTGCATTGTGATCCAGTCTTGATTTTCAGTAGCTTATTATTTACTTTTAGTTGTTTGTGACTGATCACATGAAAGAAGAATTGCTTCGTGCATTGTCCTTATAGCATTGTTTCAATACTTGCTAAACTCTTTTCGTAGTACATGCTTATATACATCTAATGAAGCAAAAGAGTTTGTCAAATTTTTCTTTGTCGCGTCCAGTTCGTTGAACTGAATTGCTTGAGGACAAGCAATATGCTAAGCTTGGGGGAGTTGATACGTCTCAAACGTATCTACTTTTCCAAACACTTTTGCTATTGTTTTGCCCTCATTCTTGCATGATTTGGACGAAACTAGCCCGGACTAACGCTGTTTTCAGCAGAGCTACCTGTATGGTTTTATTGTGTGCAGGAAAATGGATTTTTAGACGTTCCAGAAAATTCCCAGAAAAATACCAGAAAATCCACGCACCCGAAGGAGCCAGAAGCCAGAAGTGGGACCAGAGGGGAGCCCTAGGGGCCCCAGGCGCCCCCCTAGCGCGTCCAGGGGTGGGGCCGCGCCGGGAGGCCGCCTGGGCGACTCCCCCCTCCTCTGGTGCCCTACCGATGCTCCTATTTATCCCCGTGACGGGAAAACCCCAGAACAGAAGTCGCTTTTCCAGTTTCCGTCGCGGAGCCGCCGCCACCCTCTGTTCTTCTTCGGGAGGGCTAATCTGGAGGCTGATTTGGCCTCCGGAGAGGGGAGATCGTCGCCATCATCATCACCATCACCAATCCATCCATCCTCCATGACTTCTCTTCACATGTGTGAGTAATTCCCTGCTGTAGGAAAAGGGGATGGTAGGGATTGGATGAGTTTGATCATGTAATAGTTCGTCAGATTGTTGGGGGCATGTTGCCTATCATCTAGATTGGTGTTTATCTTCTTTACTTCAACTTGTTGCTCTTAATGATTGTCACTTTTGGCCCGAGTGCCATGTTTTCAGATCTGAACCCTATGTGTTTTCGTGAATATATTTGTGTTCTAGATCCTATCTATGAGTTGTATGCACCTATTATGGTCCAGAACCGGCGATCCCAAAGGTGACAGCTTGGGACACCAAAGGGGATGGTCCATAATTAGAGGATTCCATGTATCCATTGAGTTTATTGCTTTGTTCCGGTGCTCTTTGACAGGAGCACCTTAATCTCCATAAGTTCCCTTTGGCCCCGTTCGTAGCGGGATGGTATGACAAAAGATGTTGTGCAAGTTCTTATTGCAAGAACGCACAAATACCTACGGGATACATGCCTATTGTTTGATATATGCCTAGATGATCATTGCTTTTCCGTGTGCCTTGCCCCGTGTTAGAATCTGTTATATGTTCACTCTCATCCATGCAGCGCCCAACCATCCATCTCCCTAGCCTACAGTGTTTTCAATCCTGCTGGTCATTAGTTGTTACTTTTGTTGTTACTTTTGCTGTTGCCACCATCACTATCATATTACCATTACCACTTATCTATTGTTGCAAGCAATTATCTTTCAGGTGCAGTTGAATTGACAACTCAACTGTCAAAGCTTATAAATATTCTTTGGCTCCCCGTGTGTCGAATCAATAAATTGGGTTAACATACCCGCGAAGACCATCTCGATCCCTTACGCCTGTGGGGCATCAGGGCCCTCCGCGTTGTGGTCCCATTTGAAATCTCTGAAAGACGTCCAGTTCAGCATTGTGGCAGGGACGGATCGCGCTGCGGCGCTGGAATTCACCCTCCTCACAACGACCCGGAGAGCGAGGGGTGATAGGCCCATGACCCCCTTGCCCTTAGGGCTGTAGACCAGCGAGGACCTCTCTGATGAGCCGTAGGATGGGCCTCGGCGTATCGGATAGCCTCGGTGGGGTGTTCCCTAACAAGGTGTACGCCACCCTCGAGATCCGAGCGTGCAGACTAAACAGTAGTGCACCCCTGCAGGGAGTTTGATCTATTCGAATAGTCGTGTCCACGGTAACAGGACGCTTTATGCTGAAGCCAGAGCCTACTACTACAAACTACTACTATTAAATTGTTGGTTCCTGTTTCTCTTCCTCGCATGGAAGTCGAGGAGGGGATCTCGGAGGCATATATAATTGTTATCTAATACAACTTACTATTATACAATGATGCAGAAACTTCTGCTGCATTGTTATTACATTCATGCTATTGAACTGTTGGTTGTTCTCTTTTTGTGCTGCAAGACTCGTCGGAAGATGCTAGTGTTCGATAGGCCTAGTTTCTTATCCTTATTCTGAATTTCTACCTTGCAATCCTCTATATACAGCCTCCCCTTTCCATTTGATAAAAATGCATATTTGCTTAGTAGCGGACGTAAGACTCGCGGGTATTGAAAGCTCAAGAATGATCAGAGGGGGAGGGGGTGAATGATCACTTCTAAAAATTCTAAGGAACTTAGAAGGAATTCATGCAGACTGCGAAGGACTAAGAACATCTCGAAGGAAATACAGTATCGAAGGTAATGCATAGCTCGAAAGGGTTAAGGGCGAAGGGAAACATCGAAGGTAAACAGGCTACGAGTAAGTACTTAATTTAAATGTATGAAAGAAAACGAGCCTGACACGACGATGTTTGGTAAACCAGTTCACACTCTGCAAAGTGCTACGTCTGGTTGGAGGGACTGGTGATTGAACATCTGGAGCAAAACTCTCTCCGTCCTATTCTCCACTGCAACAAACTCCTCGAGCTTGTCCAGTTTTCACTCGTGGTAGATGATTCAGGACATCTCCGAGACCTTTACAAACTTCCTTCAGCAGTGACAATTACTCTTCGACTGCTTGACAGGCGACGCCTAACCGTCTAGGAGACTTGCAGTTCTCCAAGATAAAAAGATCGGCTAATCTCGACCTAAGTCATAGTGAATTGCTCAACTCAGCTCAGACTTGGGATTTTGGTTTTCTCTCGATGAATCTCTCTTGGGATGCTCACAGACTTCTGTCTTAGAATCTTCAGTGGAGCAGCCAGCCCGAAATGGCGGGTAGGTGCGGGGTATTTATAGATGGCGATCCCGATGGGTAAAATGACTGAAGTGACCCGATGCAACCGCTTGACGCGTGTCCACAACGGTCGGATTCCAATCAATGCGCAACTTTACTTGAGGAACAAGTAAGCTGACTTACCGAACGAGTTCTCTCTCGAAGGCACGAAGTGCGATGACTTTGCCTTCGAGCTATTTACTCGACTCAGCAAGATTTTTCTCGGTAGGCTTTTGTGGGTTTAGGTTGAGCAGAGCAAATTCACTTCGACTAAGATCTCAACTAGCAAACCCCTCTTGATAGTACGGTTTTTCCTACGACTCAAGAAAACAAAGAGAAACTAGTAAAAAGACTAAGTCTTCGACCAGCGTCAACTTTCTCCTCGTTGCGCTTTCACTCGAGAGATACTTTTTCTTCGACTACATTTTTAGAGGTCGTCTTCCTTCAAAGGGTTCGGTAGATGACTACAGCTCTGCTGCAGTAAGTTGTCCTTCGACCTTCTACTTGCAAACTCCATTCTTTCGGAACCTAAGAATCTGTTTATACTCGAAAACAATATTAGTTCCACTTCTGCTTTGTCCAACAATGTCCAAAACCTTCGGGGGCAAAACTTCCTCTTACAATCTCCCCCTTTTTGGACGATTGTTGACAAAACAGGCATCGATAAATAATTGAAAAAGTTTGAGTTTTTGATGATAAACCAGTGCTAAGGTCGATGAAAATACTCCCCCTTGATGTATGCACGGAAGATAAGAGTTTCCTGTGAAGTGCATATTTTGACAAGTAGAGTCAAGGGAAAAACATCAATAATCTTAGCGAGTGAAATTGCACTCCAGATAATATCCAATGAGAATCATGGAATCTCCTCGAGTGACCTGTGAACTTATGTGAAAGATAACTTCCTGCAAAAGGTTAAGTGTCGCAAGCAGCAGTTAGATATCTTACGAAAAAGAGTAGCAGTTCACAGTCCTACTTAGAGTTAGTTACAACCAGATCGAATATGAATCAAAAGTTTGTTGAAACTACTCAGAAAACCTCAAAGATCAAAAGTTTGTCGAATGAAAAGCAAAGCCCTTAACCCCGAAGGCAAACTAATTTCTTCGATGCCACTACATCTCCCCCTTTTTGTCACAACGTACAAAAAGTCGAGAGAATAGGGTCGAAAGAAATCCCTACTCGCTGTGGCGGCTCCGGCGACGTCGAGAGGATTCGGCGAGCGTTGGAGCACGACGAATTGGGCGAGCGCCTGGAGGAGTGATCTTCGTGCGGAAGGAGTGTTGATCTCCAGAAGATTCCAGCTGCGATTCCGGCGGGGTCCTGGGGCTTCGAGGGTGTGCAGTATAAACTCTCTCTTGACGTCGAGGGGTTTCTTCTTGCTCGGACTCGGAGGAGAAGGTGTCCAAAGTGATGTGGTAATAGTCATCAACACTTAGGACATCTCTGTTCTTCGGCAGCCGAGGGATATTGGGATCCGGGCGATCTACACGATTATCATTGGTCCAATTTCTGGTCAGATGGGGAGGATATTCTTCGAAGCCACATCGTTGAAGTTGACCGAGGGAATTGAATTTCCGCAGTCCTTTCCAATCTCGGCGAAGACATTCACGCAACATCTGATTGTTATTCATGGTAATATTGCGCAAATGATTAATCTCGTCCATCAAAGCTTGCTTCTGAATGAAATCTTGGTCGATGTGATGTTGAAGCATTTGCTGGGACCGAAGAGAAACTGCCATGTGATGCACTGGCTTGATAAACTTCGAGCGAACATTTCGCTCAGTCAAATGGGGGCAGATGCCAGTGTGCTCAGCATATGGATCGTTGGGTCGAGCAACAATCTGCAAGACTTCCCTAACAGGTGGAGTGAAAATCTTCGGGAAAATTGACACGAGGAATGGCACGTCCCGAGAGTAATTGCAGATGGCTATCAGCCATGGTGCATACGGCTTGTGGGAATTGTGATCATCAGCACAAGACACCAAAGTTCTGAGGAAGTAGTCTTCAAAATCGAAAGGATGACCGTGGACTAACTTCAACAGAGCAAGTTGTACGTCATTGGGAATAGGAAAGTCATCGTGCACATCGAGCATTGGCATCAAAGTCTTCGAAAGAATATAAAACCATGCCTTTGCTTCAAAAACTAAGTGTCTTGGCTTGGGATCAGCCGGGTAGGTATCTCCTACGACATCTGGATTCATGATCATTGAAAATTCAGCAGGAGTTGGAACAGGTAAGTCATGAAGCTTGTGTGGTAATCCTTCGAACCGAGGTAAATTGATGATGGCCAGAAATTGATCAACAGTCATATGGAATACTTGGCCTTGGATCATATAATCAAATTTCCACGTCTTCGAGTTCTCGGGATCACCAGTGACATAGAGCGTTGCATAAAATTGCTTGATAAGCTCGGGATTGTAGCCACAATCGAGAGCAAACATCTTGTGAGCATGAAGACCATCAATTGTCTCGGCAACATTCTCAAAACATGAAGTGGAGTACACCGAAGGCATATCGAGGTATTGATGTTGGAACACTCTAGCCTTATTGTACAGCACACGAGTATAATAGATGGCTTGCTCTTGGGTCCAAAACCGAAGAGAATATGCACTTCTGGGCTTCTCGTAGGGATTGGTCCCGAAGAAAAATGGTTTGTGTTCGCGCCTTTTGAAGATGGGGCCTCCTCGAGGAACATCTGAGCGGAATAGTGGCAGCATTTCTCTCGGATGAGCAGAATGGAGCAGCTCATCAACAGGAAAAACTTCGTCAGCATTGTCTGGCATCTGGAAACTGGCTCAGCAGGGCGAGTAATGGAAGATGGAATGTTTACAATGTCCTGAGCTGGGATGGCTGCAGGTGCATTTTCCTCGGCCTGCGCTTCGACGGCAACTCCTTCGTCGGTGTTAGCATTTTGTGCAGCCTCTTCATTCTCCATGGCCTCCAAATCTTCATCTAGTTGTGCAAAAGCATCAACCATTTCTTCGTTCGAGGAACTTGATGAGGAGGAGGAAGAACTGACACTCGAACGGTCATCTCCAGAACTATTTCCTTCGACAGGATCTTGACGAGAAGAAACTGTCGTGATATCAACATCAGCGTCTTCTCCTTCATGCAGAGTCTGGGCAGAGGAGTAATCTTTCTGAGCAGAGGAAATGGGGACTGGAGTTTCTTGCTCGACATGAGCAGCTTGCTCGGTCTCTGCATGATCTTGGGTCTCGATGGCTGGGGTGGTTGATGGAATAATGTTCGGTGGTGATGATGATTTTGGCGGTGGCGACGAGGCTTTTGGTGGTGATGGTTGAAGAGGTGGAGGTGTTTGTTGTCGAGGTGGAGGAGTGGCTTGGCGAGGAGGTGGAGTTGTCTCACGAGGAGGAGTTGGTTCCTTGGTGGGGTTTGGTGCAGTATCTTGTCGTGCTGATGCAGCAACGACCTCGGTAGACTTGGCCTTCTTTGCATTCTTCTCGATCTCTGGCGTCCCACGCGCAGAGGTTGGAGCAGCAGACTTTCTCTGACGAGATTGTCTCTTGTACAGTGCATCATTGTGCTCTTTGCATACGGCCGACACAATTTGTCGAACCTTGTCATACACAGCGGTCAGATTTTCCTTCTGAGCCCTTCTGGAAGCTTCAGCGGTGGCAATCTTGGATTTGAAAAACTTACGGGACTCAATGTCCTCGGTTTCTTCTTGAAGTTGTCGGGAGTAAAAATTCACTTGCTCCTTGTCCTTGCGATCCTGGGTGATATATCCTTCCCAGCGAATCATGTATCGAGCAACATGCTCTTGGATTTCAGCAGGGACATCATCCTCGGCAGTGACTCTGCTCGGTGTGGTAGCCATCTTCCAGAGGATGTGAGAAATATTAGCAGCATCCCAAGGAGCATGGGCAGCAGATTCTCCTTCGTTGGAACTCTCTTCATCGGCACGAGGGCCGGAAACAACAGGTGCAGCAGGTGCAAGAGCTGGAGGAACTGGAGCATTCTGAGCCTTTTGCCTAGCCTCCTTGGCTTTCTTCTCGGCCTCCTTGGTGGCCTTGGCAGCAGCAATGGGTTTGGTGATGGCACTAGGGGCCACCGCTTTATCCTTCGAGGCACTTGGGGCCTCAGCATTTTTCTTCGCAGCACTTGGGGCTGCAACCTTTTCATTCGTGACTGTGGGAGTCACAATTTTCTCGGTGGCGCTGGGGGCCACGACCTTTTCTTTCGGTGCAACAGGAATGTTTCCTTCAGCAATTTGTCGTCGGTACTTTTCACTGACCAAATGAAGAATGCCTAGCTGTGGAGCAACCAGAGCCTTTTTATGCTCGGGCTGGCTGTGAAAGTTCAGGAGCTTGGAATTTGTCAAGTCCTTTGCTTCTTGTTCTTTTTGCTTTGCCAGCCTTTCTCTATGTTGAATAAGTGTTTCTTCATCCTCAGAAACTAGAGCTTGCTTTCCCTTCGATTTAGTCGAAGGTTTTCGTTGGCGAGCTTGAACTGGAGGAGCAGATGAAATGGGCGAATCAGTGACCAAGTTGGTCAAGTCAATATTTGCTCGAGGAGCCTGTGAAGCTGGCTCCTGGATCCTAATGCCCTTACTGCTCGGCTTCTTTTTCAGAGGAATGTCCTCGCATCAGCCTCTGTACCAGGGTCTTGATCATCTGAATTTACTTCTTCATCAGAGCTCGCATCAGGTGGCGAGACAATTACCACCTTTTTCTTTCGCTTGGCTGATTTCTTGCCAGCCTTCGATTTGGCACTAGGGCCAACATCTACGGTACCCTCAGCAGCAGCAGCATCCTTTTTAGCTTTGGATTCTTTTCTCTTCTGTGCTCACGCTTCCCGAGCATCAACCAGCTCCTGAAAATCGGCAGGAGTTTTCAGGGAGGATGGATGAGCATCAGCTGGAGGAGATGGTCGATTATCTTTCGTCCACTTTGGCCTTAACGATTTGACATCAGACCAAGGATTTTTCATAGCAAACAGCCTCTCCCAGCGTGGCATAAGAGCCTTGTACTCATACCAACGAAGCGCTTGAAGTCTTCGAATCTCTTGCAGACGGTTTTCTCTCGTACGTTCATCCTCAGAACCTTCAGGTGTTCTTAACTTCTTTTCGACGATCAACTCTTCTGATAAACCTTCAGAGTTGTTGGTGATTCTTGTTCGGCCTCCTACACGCTTGGGTTCTCTGACATTTCCTTCGATCCCAGACATTTTCCTGCGAAAAAGATAGGTACGAGGGAATATAGGAAAGTTGTGAACAAGTTCCAGCGGTTTTCGAGGAAAATCATTTTGAGTGCAGTAAGCATATCGATAAGCATGTCTTGCAGCAAATTGTTCAAGCAAGTACTAGGCTAGATTTCCATCGGGTGCAAATCTAACTAAGAACCTGTATGAACGAATTGCACAACATAAGTTTATCGATACGTTTCTGAGGAAATTGCTAAAGTGAGAGAATCCGAGGGATTTCTTACCTAGCGCAGATGGGAATCGATAGAAAATGCTAGAAACTGATTTCCCAAGATTCAATGATCCAAACAGATCAAACAGACCTAAGAAAAAGAGAGAAAATCAAGAACAAATCTGGATACAATGAACAGGAAAGATTGGAATCGTATCCAGAGCCGTGCATACCCTAACTTGGTGATGTACGGCGACTACGGAGACGCATAAGAAGTTCCTCGTCGACGGGGAGGTCTCCGGTGGCTTCCTTCCGGAAGCAAAGCGGCGAGGGAGTCGACGGCGACGAGCAGCACGGCGGCGCGCGAGAGAGAATTTCGGGAGTAGAGAGACGAAGTCGAGGAAATTGCGATGTTTGAGCCGGTGGCAGGGATCAGTATTTATAGGGAGGGGAGGTCTGACATAACTGTCAGATCTGATCCAACGGCGCAGATTTCGCGTCTCTCCGCATTCAATGGACGGATTTTGTGGCGGTAATCGCGGGAAAATCCCAACGAACCGAAAGAAAGTTGCTCCACGTCCGAGACCAAACTCATCGAACATCGAGTATAAAAGTAGATAAACATTCGATAGATTTTCCTTCGGAATCAATGACGTTCGAAGGGAATCTTGATCGAGTACATATATACATGTCACGAGAGAAAAGCACAGATGGGGTAGGGATATAATAGAGGGAAAACAGGGTCCGATGCTTAATCAATCCGAGGGGAAAACAGTGATAAAACTCGGAGTGGTAAGTGTATAGGACAACACCAAACGAACAAAAACAAACGAAAAAGAAACATGATAGAACAATAACGTAAGTAAACAACATAGAAAGAAAACATATAATTCATGGTACCAATAGTTATGATCTTACTGCACATTGCGTGAGTCCAATATCTTTAACTCACACCTTAGTGCACAGAACCTCTTTTCATCCAAGGGCTTCGTAAAGATATCAGCCAATTGATCTTCGGTGCGTACATGGCTGATAACAATATCTTCTCGCTGAACGTGATCTCGAAGAAAATGATGACGAATGTCAATATGCTTCGTTCGAGAGCGTTGCACAGAATTATGGGCAATCTTGACAGCACTCTCGTTATCACATAGCAATGGAATTTTCTTCACAAGAATACCATAATCTTTCAGCGTTTGCTTGAGCCACAGAATCTGAGTGCAGCATGAACCGACAGCAATATACTCGGCTTCAGCCGTAGAAATAGATACGCAATTCTGTTTCTTCGAAGCCCAACAGACAAGAGATCTACCGAGAAAATGACATGTGCCTGAGGTAGATTTCCTGTCGACTCGATCACCAGCCCAGTCAGAATCAGAATATCCAACGAGATCAAACTGGGCTCCCTTGGGATACCAAAGTCCCAAAGATGGTGTGTGAGCCAGATATCGAAGAATTCTCTTGACAGCAATATGATGTGATTCTTTTGGGTTTGCCTGAAAACGAGCACACAGACAAACTGATAGCATAATGTCAGGTCTAGATGCACAAAGGTAAAGAAGCGAACCGATCATCGAGCGATATTTCTTCTGATCGAAAGGTTTGCCCTTCTCATCTGCATCTAGATGAACATTCGTAGGCATTGGAGTCTTGATAGTTTTGCAACTGACAAGATCAAACTTCTTCAGGCAATCTCTGATATACTTCTCTTGAGAAATGAAAGTCCCATTCTTCTGTTGACGGATTTGAAGCCCGAGAAAGAACTTCAACTCACCCATCATAGACATTTCATATTTCTTCGACATCATACGAGCAAATTCTTCGCTAATATCAGGGTTAGTACAGCCAAATATAATATCATCGACATAAATTTGACACACAAAAAGATCATTTTTGTATGCACGAGTAAAAAGAGTCGGATCAGTTGTTCCTGGTTTGAAGCCCTTCTTTAGAAGAAAATCCTTCAGTGTTTCATACCAAGCACGAGGTGCTTGCTTTAACCCATATAGGGCCTTGTGCAACCTGTACACCTTATCAGGATTCTTCGGGTCTTCAAAACCTGGTGGCTGCATAACATATACTTCTTCTTCGATTTCACCGTTAAGAAATGCACTTTTGACATCCATTTGATATAACAAAATACCATTGTAATTGGCAAAAGCAAGCATGACACGAATGGATTCAAGTCGAGCAACTGGAGCATAAGTCTCACCGAAATCAATACCTTCGATTTGGGTGTAGCCTTGAGCAACCAGTCGAGCTTTATTCCTTACCACAATGCCATCTTCATCTTGCTTGTTGCGAAAAATCCATTTCGTACCAATGATATTATGTTTCTTGGAATCAGGTCTATCAACAAGGGACCAGACTTTATTTCTCTCGAGCTGATTAAGTTCTTCGAGCATTGCAGTCATCCAGTCTGAGTCCTTCATGGCTTCATCAAATTTTGATGGTTCTAGCATGGATACAAACGAGAAATTTCCACAGAAGTTAGCTAATCGAGTACGAGAACGAGTGGTGGGACGACCTGGTAAATGAATCTCTTCGAGTATTGAGTCGACGTCCACTCTTCTTCGAACACGAGGTAAAACTCCTTCATCATCTTGTGGATCTGGTTGTCCTTCGGGATCAGCTTGACCTTCGGGATCAGCTTGTCCTTCGGGAACATTTTCTTTGTTTACGCGTTCTCCTTCGACCTGTACATCATTTGCTTCAGGATGTTGATCTCCAGCGCCCCGGGCTATGTGTGGGAACATTGTACCATCATCATCCTTGTTTGCTTGACGTGCATTTCCATCGACAGGTCGAATATCTCCAATAGCCATGTACCTGATAACTTCATCCAAAGGTGGTTCATCCAGGTTAAGAGGTAATTGCTCTTTTTGAGAGCCGTTAGTTTCATCAAATCGAACATTTACAGTTTCTACAACTTTGCCAAGATGAGAGTTGTAAACTCTGTAAGTGTGAGAATTCGAACCATAACCTTGGAGAAAACCTTCGTGAGCCTTTGGAGCAAACTTGGAGCTGTGATTCATATGTCTGATATAACATGGAGCACCAAAAACCCTGAGATATGAAACATTTGGCTTTTTACCAGTAATAAGTTCATGTGAAGTTTTCTTCAGAAACTTGTGCAGATAAACCTTGTTGATGATATGACATGCAGTATTGATTGCTTCAGCCCAGAACCTGATAGGAGTCTTGTATTCAGCAAGCATTGTTCTGGCCATTTCAATAAGTGTACGATTCTTTCTCTTGACCACACCATTTTGTTGCGGTGTATAAGCAGCCGAGAATTCATGAGTAAAGCCATATTCATCAAGAAAATCTTCGATATGAGTGTTTTTGAATTATGTACCATTGTCACTTTTGATATGCTTGAGAGATAATTCATATTCAGTCTGAGCTCTCTTTGCGAAAGTTTTGAAGATTTCAACAACCTTGCTTTTGTCATCTAGAAAGAAAACCCAAGTATATCGAGAGAAATCATCAACAATAACCAGACCATACTTGTTACCTCCAAGACTAGCATAATTTTGAGGACCGAATAAATCCATATGAAGTAATTAAGGAGGACGAGTAGTAGTCATTATAGTTTTTGCTGAGTGATGTTTCTTGGCAATCTTTCCCGCTTCACAGGCACTGCATAGACGATCCTTATCGAATTTCACATTGTCAATTCCAACGATGTTCTTCTTCGAGATAAGAGTTTGAAGGTTTGTCATTCCTGCATGCCCAAGTCTTCGGTGCCATAACCAACCAGAAGTGGCTTTGGCCATTAAACATGTGGACACAGTAGGTCCCGAAGAAAAATCGACGACATAAAGATCACCTTTGCGATATCCTTCGAACACGAAGGAATAATCATCCTGTGAAAAGACAACACAACGAGAAGCAGAAAACAGTACAAGCATACCCATATCACAAAGTTTTGAGATAGACATAAGATTATATCCTAGAGATTGAACAAGCATAACCTTATCGATATGCTTATCCTTCGATATAGCAACCTTACCCAAACCAAGTACTTTTCCTTTGTTGTTGTCACCGAAGGTAATGTATCTCTGTGAAGATTCAGTGAGTTTGTCTTCGGTGAACAAATCTTTGTCTCCGGTCATATGATTTTTACATCCACTATCCATGACCCATTCGGATCCACCGGAGACATAGCCCTCTAGAAGAATTAGTTCTTCTTAACCACCCACAAACGAGTAGGTGACTTAGAAGGCATGGAAGAGCTAGATGGGGCAGCAATATTATAGCGAACAAGATTTAATTGTCTATCTGGACCATCAAGCACACCATAAATATAATTCCTCGATGAGGGGTTAGAGTACTGATGAGTAACAACAACTTTGGTGTTATCGTTACGATGATGATAAACATTTCTATCGACACGATAGTATTCCTTCTGGGGAACATTTGAAGCAGGCACCAAAGGTTCATTTCTATCCTCGAGAGAATAGTAGCGATTCGGTGGTACCGAGGATTTTCCCTGCATAGAATGGTTAGGGGGCAGTTTTTCTACGAGAGATTTGCGAACCCAAATCTGTCGCTTATAGAAACCATTCTTCGGAGGAGTACCAACGAATTCAGCCGACACCTTTCCTTCCTGATCTTTGACAAGCTTGTAGTCAGAATCAAATGATTCATCAACAATAGATTTGTCAATTTTGCAACTGAAACCTGAAAGGTTAGCAATATCAATGGGCTTTTCTTTCGGAAGAACCCAGACAGTTTTAGGATACTTCTCGGGTTCCCAGTAGGTTCCATTAGGATTGATTTTCCTTTCGAAGCCAACTCCTTCGTTTCGGGGATTCCTGTGAAGAAGAGCCTTTCGTAGGATATCACATAGGTACTGGTGTCCCTGCACACTTTTGAACATGCCTGTTTCAAATAAATCTTTCAACCTGAGGAGTTCCTCGGTAATGGTTTCCTCGTTCGAGGGGTTATTATCATCGATAACAATAGGTTGCTTTCCTTTTGATCTCTCGGAAATAGACTCAATTTTACTTCGTTCCAAACAGGTTAAGCAAGGTGAAGTAGATTCATTTTTAGCTTCTGAGCCTTGTTGAGCCATGAGCGTGAGGTTGACACTTTCCAACTCTTCATTAGCCTCTCTTAGTTTTTCGAGAGCCATTTTTCCTTGAAGGAATTCATAGGTTAGCTTCTCGTAGTCCACTGAGAGAAGATCATGACGAGAGGAAAGTTCATCATACTCTTCTTTCAGAGCAGTATGCTCATTCGTCAAAGTTTGACCCTTCTCAATCTCATCGATCAACAAAGTCTCAGATTTTTGAATAGTTTCACTTAAAGAATCTAGCTCATCTTGTTGGATAGAAGCAATTTTGGCAAGTTTAGCATAACTTATCCTAGAGTTACTTTCATAAGCAGATCCATCAGAAGTATCGTAGGAATTCTTAGATGAGGATACCTTAGCCTTGGCCATGAAGCAGTAAGCTGGAGATTCATCTTCGCTGCTTTGGTTGGTGAAGAATGAACTTGAAGTCTTGCTCGAAGCAAATGCTAAACCAGCAACGCCATCAGATTCAGAACCAGAACCAGAACCAGATCTTGGGTTTGATTCAGCTTCGGAACCTGATGCATCATCTTCAGAGTTCAACTCTTTACCCAGATAGGCTTTGGCACGATGGGAATTCTTTCTTCGAGAGAAATGTGATTTCGAGGAGGAATCCTCTCGATGCTTGTGATACTTCTTCTTCTTGTCATCATCAGAACCGTCTTTCTTGTCTTTTCTGGACTTCGAATCATATCTCTTCGACTCATGGTTTTTGCTCGGTCTATGAGACTTGCTCGAAGAATTGCTGTGAGAATGCTTTGATCTATGTTCAATTTCCCAGAGAGGACAATCAGCAATGAAATGACCTGGCTTCTTGCACTTATAGCAACAGTTATCTTTCGCTGAAGAGTTTCTGGATGATGATCGATGCTGTGATGAATTGTTTGAATGTCTTGAAGAGTAGTTTTTCTTCGGTGAAGAGGAGTTCCTTCTCTGAAAGCGATTGAATCTTCTCATTATTAGTGCCAGATCTTTTCCAATATTCTCGGGGTCATCTGAGGCACAACCCGATTCAGAACTAGCTTCATGAGAGGAGTGATGTGAAGCTTTGGCCTTCAGTGCATGAGATTTTCTTCGTGTCCCATTAATATCTCGTTTTTCATCTTCTTCCATCTCGAAGGTATTAAGTCTCTCGAGAATATCAGCGGCAACAAGATCCTTGAAATCAGTCCTTTCCTTGATCATCAACACAATGTGATCGAAAGAATCATCAAGGGAACGAAGCAAAGTTCGGACAATAATCCGATTGGTAATGTCTTCGGCGCCGAGGGAAATCAGTTCATTTGACAGCGCAGTGAGTCTGCTGTATATGGAGCTAACTTTTTCTTCCTCGTGCCTCTTGAAATGATAGAACTTGCTTCGAAGGGTGTCAATACGAGCATCTTTCTGAGTAGAGACACCTTCACCAATCTTCTCGAGATAATCCCAAACACCTTTGGCCGAAGGAATATTGTTGACCTCATGGTATTTCTCTGGAATCAGATGATTTGTTATGAAAACCCAGACTTCAGTATCTAGTTCTATCTTCTTTGTCTCTTCAGGAGTGATGGCTTCTGTGTATTTGACAGTTACACCATTTTTGACAACTTCCCAAGCGGCCGAGTTGATAGCCATGATATTCCTCTTCATTTTGTCCTTCCAATAGGGATAGTCCTTCCCATTGAAGATAGGGATTGGTTCCCCCGAGCGAACAGCTGCAAACGACATTCTTGACAACACTCCAGGTTGTTAGACCAAAATACTCAGAGCGTAGGGAGTGCCGAGCTCTGATACCAATTGAAAGCTCAAGAATGATTAGAGGGGGAGGGGGTGAATGATCACTTCTAAAAATTCTAAGGAACTTAGAAGGAATTCATGCAGACTGCAAAGGACTAAGAACATCTCGAAGGAAATACAATATCGAAGGTAATGCATAGCTCGAAAGGGTTAAGGGCGAAGGGAAACATCGAAGGTAAACAGGCTATGAGTAAGTACTTAATTTAAATGTATGAAAGAAAACGAGCCTGACACGACGATGTTTGGTAAACCAGTTCACACTCTGCAAAGTGCTACGTCTGGTTGGAGGGACTGGTGATTGAACACCTGGAGCAAAACTCTCTCCGTCCTATTCTCCATGCAACAAACTCCTCGAGCTTGTCCAGTTTTCACTCGTGGTAGATGATTCAGGACATCTCCAAGACCTTTACAAACTTCCTTCAGCAGTGACAATTACTCTTCGACTGCTTGACAGGCGACGCCTAACCGTCTAGGAGACTTGCAGTTCTCCAAGATAAAAAGATCGGCTAATCTCGACCTAAGTCATAGTGAATTTCTCAACTCAGCTCAGACTTGGGATTTTGGTTTTCTCTCGATGAATCTCTCTTGGGATGCTCACAGACTTCTTTCTTAGAATCTTCAGTGGAGCAGCCAGCCCGAAATGGCGGGTAGGTGCGGGGTATTTATAGATGGTGATCCCGATGGGTAAAATGACTGAAGTGACCCGATGCAACCGCTTGACGCGTGTCCACAACGGTCGGATTCCAATCAATGCGCAACTTTACTTGAGGAACAAGTAAGCTGACTTACCGAACGAGTTCTCTCTCGAAGGAACGAAGTGCGATGACTTTGCCTTCGAGCTATTTACTCGACTCAGCAAGATTTTTCTCGGTAGGCTTTTGTGGGTTTAGGTTGAGCAGAGCAAATTCACTTCGACTAAGATCTCAACTAGCAAACCCCTCTTGATAGTACGGTTTTTCCTACGACTCAAGAAAACAAAGAGAAACTAGTAAAAAGACTAAGTCTTCGACCAGCTTCAGCTTTCTCCTCGTTGCGCTTTCACTCGAGAGATACTTTTTCTTCGACTACATTTTTAGGGGTCGTCTTCCTTCAAAGGGTTCGGTAGATGACTACAGCTCTGCTTCAATAAGTTGTCCTTCGACCTTCTACTTGCAAACTCCATTCTCTCGGAACCTAAGAATCTGTTTATACTCGAAAACAATATTAGTTCCACTTCTTCTTTGTCCAACAATGTCCAAAACCTTCGGGGGCAAAACTTTCTCTTACAGGTATGCTAGATACTCACCCTTTTTGTTTTGCCTGATCGGCCGCTGCAGTCGACGTTGGAGCCCTGGAGCAGGAGATCCCCGATGCCGACCACCGCAACGTGAAGCTCCCCGATGCTTGATTCATCGTGGAGTTTTTCCCCCTCGACCAGGAGTAGTTTGGAGGTTCCCAGGCAGGAGGCCTCGCCTTTTCGATTGTTGTTGATTTTTGTGCTAGCCTTCTTAAGGCAGATCATGTGTACCTTGTGTCTGTACTCAGATACTATTGCTTCCGCTAACTTTGTGCTCTCGAGCTGTTGTATTCGAGCCCTCGTGGCCCCTGGCTTGTATTAAACAACTTGTTTTATTTTATTTGTAGAGTTGTGTTGTGATATCTCTCCGTGAGTCCCTGATCTCGGTCGTGTACCTTGCGGGTGTGATTACTGTACACGGTCTGATTTTGGGGGCGTCACAACATCCTTTCAATAGCTTCAATCTTTTCCTTGTCCACTTCAATTTCCCTTTCGGAAATCTTGTGACCAAGAACTATCCCTTCGTTAACCATGAAATGTCACTTCTCCCAATTGAGCACCAAATTTGTTTCTTCACATCTCTGCAAAACTTTATTAAGACTGTGGAGAAAGTGGTCAAAGGAGGTTCCATAGACGGAAAAGTCGTCCATAAAGACCTCCACAATCTCCTCACAGAAACCATGAAATATAGCAGACATACAGCCCTGAAAAGTAGCAGGTGCATTACACAAACCAAAAGGCATACGCCCTTAAGCATAAGTACCGTAAGGACACGTGAAAGTGGTCATCTCCTGATCCGCAGTGTTGACATGAATCTGAGAGAAGCCAGAATACCCATCAAGATAGAAAAAGTGGGTGTTTTTAAACAACCGCTCAAGCATATGATCAATAAAGGGTAGAGGATAATGGCCCTTCCTGGTGGCCTTGTTCTACTTCCTAAAATCAATAAACATTCTATATCCAATAATAGTCCGCTGAGGTATTAGTTCTTTTTTATCATTTGTAACAACAGTCATACCTCCCTTCTTAGGAACACAATGAACTGGACTTACCCACTTACTATCAGCTATAGGATAGATGATACCTGCGTCTAGAAGTTTGAGAACCTCCGTCCAAACCACGTCCTTCATCTTTGGGTTCAACCGTCGTTGATGATCAACAACCGGTTTAGCATCGGGCTCGAGATTGATAGTATGTTGGCAAATGGATGGACTTATACCCTTGAGATCGTCAAGAGTATAGCCAATAGCACCTCGGTGTCTGCGGAGTGTCTCTAATAATCACTCTTCTTCAAATCCTGAAAGGTTAGAATTGATAATAACAGTATATATTTTCTTTTCATCTAAATAAGCATACTTGAGCGTATCGGGAAGAAGTTTGTCTTAAAAATATGTCTTCTAGCTCATTCCTCTCCTGTATGCGCATGTCATTCTCGTGGTCCTCCATAAATTGCTACAAAGTATCGTCAGGAGGAATAGTAATAGAAGAAATTTCTTCAATAATTTTGTCATTACTAGACAAATCAGTACCACGAGGCTGCTTAAAAAACTTAGAGAAGTTAAATTCATACGGATCACCGTCGAATTCAACTGAAACTTTACCTTTCTTGCAATCTATTATAGCTCCACAAGTGTTGAGGAAGGGCCTACCAAAGATAATAGGGCAAAAACTATCTTGCTCTGAACCAAGTACAAGAAAGTGACTAGGATATTTTACCTTCCCGCAGAGAACTTCAACATCTCTCACAATCCCAATTGGAGAGATTGTTTGTTTCTTTGCAAGATAAATCGTGACATCTATGTCTTCCATCCCACACGGCTGAATCTCGTGCATGATCTCCTGATAAATTGAGAGAGGAATAGCGTTGATACTGGATCCCAAATCACATAGCCCATAGTAGTTATGATCTCCTATTTTTACAGATACAACTGGTGTACCTGAAATTGGTCCTTTGTTCTTGGTTGTGACAATGTTAGTGGAAACAACAAAAAAACTAATAATAGATTCTTCAATATCACTGGTTACCAGATCCTTAACCATTGCAACTTGAGGCTTGACCTTGATCAGGTCCTCAGGTTCATCAGTGGTCCTTCCATTTTTGTTTATAATACCTGTGACAAAAGAGTGTTCCTTTATACTTGCGGGATAAGGAGGTTGTTCATACACAATTGCAGGTAAAACAGGATCAGTAACATTAATCTCAATAGGCGACTCTTTGAAAAGTTTATGATGTTGACTCTCCTTCTTCTTAGAAGAATCAATATGAGAAGCAAAGTCCTTGCAAAAGTCAATCATTAGCTGGGAATCAAGACCAATTTTAGAGGAAAAGGTATTAAAGTAATCATTTTTCACATAACTCTCAATGTAGTCATGCTCATAGTTTATAGCGGGTTCAATAACTTTATCAATTTCCCAGTTTTCAGTGTTCTTGTCACAACCCCAAGTTAGGTATGTGCTAGGATTAGCAAGTCACTTTGCATCATGTTAAAAATTTCAAAAGAAATAAATTGAAATCAAATTCAAACTCAAATGGGAGAAGGAGCACCCCCTAGATGAATTAATTCGAAAGGCCAGAAATAAATCTTCTCCAAAAATTCATGTTTGATTTTTGAAAAGTCTTATAAATGAGTGTGATCACATATCAAGTGTTGTGGGAGCAACCCCATGCTCATGGATTTTTCAAATATTCAAATAGGACCTTGTATTAATTCAAAAACCCCTATTTGATTTAAGATTCAAATAATTTGAATTTTAAAAAGTGCCAAACTTTGCAAATGGCTAGCATTTAAAAAAATGGTTTGCTATTTTATTTAGCAAAACCAAAACAAAGACAGAAAAGAAATGAGAAAAGAAAAACCAATAGAGAGAGAAAAGCTTACCTGACACCTAGGAGAAGCCAGCCCATCTGGCCCAGCCGGCCCAAAGGGGCAAGGGGGTCTTCTTCCCCACCCCGCGCCTCCAAGCTGCTCAGTGGAATGCCACCGAGCTAGCTGAGCACGCCGCCGCTCTCCCAGCCGCCACCTGCCCCTCTGGAGCCTCCTAGACGCGCATCGCAGCTCCTGGAAACGCCACACATCCATTCCCCCCCTCCAGAGCCTCTCCCTCTCACTCCCGCGACGAACTTGACGATGACCCGAGCGCCACCGTCGCCATGGCATGAAGCACGCGTGGCCAACACCGTCCCCAAGCCGCGCCAAGGTGTCCATCGCCTCCGCCACCGTCGACTACGTCTCCGTGCAGAAGGAATCGAGCTCGGACGCTCTGAAGCCGCCGTCCCCTTCTTCATCCTCGTCTCCGGCCGCCGCGGATCCACCTCAAAATCCGGCGCCACCGTGACCTCCCCGAGCAAGCCGTCGCTTCCGTTCAACTCAGGGTGAGCGCGGGATCAAAACCCCTAACCTCTCCCCCTCGATTTCGTCCTCTAGCCGGATCTGCCATGGGAGCCGTAGCTCAACGCCATGGTGCTCGTCGGCGAGCACCCGTGAAACAATCGAGCTCGGGGTCATGTCCTTCACCTCCACCGTGCTCCACTGTGTCGATCTAGCCTAAACCCGCTTCAAATGGAGCCCTGCGTCAAGTTTTGTCTCGCATCGGTGGCTCCGCCACCGCAAATCTCGTCGCCGTCAAGCCTTCCGAGCACCCCAGCCAACCCAACTTGGCCCAATCGATGCGCCATGCCGAGAGCTACGTCTCAGTGGTCGCAGTGCATCGTTTGGCGCCCGGAACACCGTCCCCGTGGACGCCGCCGCGTCTGGACGTCACCGGCGACTAGCCGCCGGCCAGGTGACGTGGCCCGCGTCTGATTAGCACTAATCACCCTCCTAATCCCCCCTGGGCCACCGACCAATGGGCCCAGGTCCCTAATTAACCACGGGTTAATTTAAACAACATCTTAAATCAACCCCTCCCACTGACAAGAGAGATCCACACGTCAGCCCACCCCCCCTGACGTCACCCCTGCGCAAGCCTGACGCAATAAATTGTTAAATGGTTTATTTAAATCCAGAAAATCCAGAAAAAGGCTGAAACTTTGGAAATTCATAGAAAATTCATATTAACTCCAAATTTAACATATAATATATGAAAAATGATCAGGAGAAAATAAGTTATCCAAATATATAACTTTCAACTATGTTTGAGTTGAATTTAAAATGGGACCAGTAGCGTTTGCTATTTGGTTTAATTGGAATTTAATCAAATTAAATTCAAATGCTTTTGCAATTTGAACCTTAGCAACATGCCACATTTCACTTAAAAATCATAGGCATATCATGCACATTTAAAGATGAATTAAATTGATCAAACAATAGCATTTATAACTTGGCTAAATAATTCAAATTGGAGTTTGAATTTGCAATTCATTTGCAATATACAACATTTAAATGGAATTTCCTCACACATCAGAAGCATGCAAACCAAGTTTCAACCTTCAACCATGTGCTTGTGCAATGTATTTACTTTGCTACCTTGTTTGTTGTTTGTCGAGTAGAGGTGAAACCGGAACAGGAAGAAGCCCCCTTCGTTGAAGATCCCGAGACTGAACCTCGTCAGCAAGGCAAGCAAACCCCCATTGATCATGTCGATAAAATCCCACTTCCCTCTCATGTCTCGCTTATGCATTGTATAGGATGATTACCATGCTACGTTTCTACCGCATAGATGAACCCATTCCTTTGCATGACCTATCATTTGTCACAGTAGTAAGCAAACCAAAATCCTAGCAAATGTAGGAGTTGGTTGATATCATGTAGCCCCTGCAATTGTTACTGCTTATTGCATGCTTAGAGTGTTACAATGTTGTTACTGTTATGTGAGTCGGGATGGTAGTGATCATGATGATGATGGTGGAAATGTGTTGGTGAATCTACCCTAATACAAGGTGAACGATGAGAGGCTGTGTAGGAGTACACATTGGGTTGTCTCGTTGAACACCGCCCTAAGTCCGAGTTCTTGTGTGGTGATCCAAGATGAAGAGTACAACCACACATTGGGCTCACTGACCCCTCTCAACCTATTAACTCATCCCTTTCGATGTCCAGATGTCGCAGTAGTTCGGAGTTCTGGTAGGTTTGTGGCCTGGCTACTAAGTGAGAGAACGGCTCAACCGAGACCGGCTTATGCACCACGCACACATCATCTGGGTCCACTTTGGTAAACCGATCGGGTTCACGATAGTGGTAGCCAACCCAGGTAGGCGGCTTTCTTGGACTAGATCGGCTATGAGGTAACAGTTGTGGTGAGCATCCTCGCCGACACTTCTTCAACGGTGTCGAGTACAAAGGCGGTAATTGATGATCATGTGTGTGTAGCGGTACACCCGTGCTATGGCGTGCTTTCTCGTGGGGAAGTCGAGGAAGGCATCATAGTGGTGTCATTGATTGGAGATGTAGTGGACTCGTGTACGCTTCTTACCTCAAGTTTGGTACTCGTAGTTCAGGACTAGCCAATTCAAAGCTGGCACTTCTGCAATTGAACCCCACCTCCCTTTACCTTGATACATGTGCATGAGTAGTATAGATCCTATGTAAGTCTTGCTGAGTACGACTTTGTACTCACGTTTGCTTATTCTATGTTTTAGATGAACCCACTGACCCCGAAGGTGGATTCTTCATCGAGCTCGACGACTGAAGACCAAGCTAGTGTAGTCCCAGTCAGACGACTGGTTCCCTCGTGGAGGGCTTGTGTTTAAATAAGGCTTCTTAAGCCATTTGTTAAACTTGTCTGTAATCAGACCTACTTTGCTTCCGCTTGTTTGTTGTAATGTTGGATCATATGCTTGTGATCTCTGTGTGCACTCTGTGAGAGTTATCAATAAAATGTATACTTTGTAGAGAATTGCAATGATAACTGCTGTTCATACAAGGCATGTGTGCTGCGTGTATGTTTATCACATGCATGTCTTTGTCTGGGTTTTTGAGACCTTAGTTGTGATCTGGCTGGCGGTCTTTTATACACCAAGTGGCCCTTAGATGTGCGCAGCTTGGGGCATCGCGATGCGATTGCTCGAGACTCTGTCTCGTGCACACTTTGTTGTATGATCGAACCCGCCCTAGATCCCGATTAAGTGATCGGGCTGGAGTAAGTCTATGTAATAGCTATGAGATAGTCGATAGTATGGTTGAGGCGACTTGTCTGTGAATATGGGAGTTCACCACCCATATCATTTAGACTTGTGTGCGGACGATGAGGACCCATCTCAGTTGATCATCCGGCCTGGATGGGATACCCCTCACGTACGATGCTTTCCGAGAATGTTATGTTCTTGGCCTTGTCTGCTTAGACAAGTGGGTACGGTTCTCGGCTCTCCATATGACTATGTCGTAGTGGGACTTTCATACGCTTACCCCGGGTCCCGACAGAC
The DNA here is from genome assembly GCA_950022295.1 of Bromus sterilis. Taxonomy (NCBI): domain Eukaryota; kingdom Viridiplantae; phylum Streptophyta; class Magnoliopsida; order Poales; family Poaceae; genus Bromus; species Bromus sterilis. The sequence continues at coordinate 217,437,093 of OX465599.1, forward strand.
TTGGTATCAGAGCAGGACTGACTGTAGGATTATCAGCCTTGGCCGAAGTCGAGTCTAGCTTGCTATAGTTATATAGTTACTCTGGGTATATAAGGGAACAACGTAAGGCTTCTTTTTTCTCCTTACCCCCTTCGTTCTGAGTTCTGAGTCACCCTTACCTCTTCTACGGGAAGATAGGACTAGGCTCATCTCTTTCTGATTAGAACATCTCGTTGTTTGCTTCCTTGTAGCCATAGGAAAGTTGTGTTCGATTTGTTAGAGTTGTTGTGCTTCCTGAATTCTTACATCGTATGTAAGTGTTGTTTCTACATTGCAAGAAAAGATATTTCTTAGAATTACAGCCGTTATACTGCCCGAGTCATTCCAAGTTTCTTCATAATCTGATGCATTTGCAAACTCCTTCTTTCTGTATCAGATGGCGGATCTTCCCCCTCAGCAGAATGTTCGTTTGACTAGGTGCCTCGGTGTGCGTGGCCATCCCTCCATGCTTATCGAGATGATGTCCTACATTGGATACGGATGGTACCCTGAGTACACAGTTGAGGAGAAATTCCTTGAATTCAACCAGACCTAGTTCCACTGCATTGTCAGGATCTACCTGCACCACAATGGAGTAACTCAGCCTATCCATTTTAGACATGGCATTGGCATGACTGAGAACATGGCTGTGCAGGATGTTGCATACTCATGTATTACCCTGCTAAGAGAGGAGCACGCTATGCTTGGAGGCACATCTTTCCGCTATATCCCTGCTGCACTTCCAAGAGAAGAGGGGTATTACACCGGACTGTACACAGATCACTCTTTGGAGGATCCTTTGATTCAGATCACTGCTCGGCACGCTTGTGCTAGAGATCGTGATGCACGCGCCCTTCGTTTTGAGCTTCACGCCACCCGTGTCCGTCTGTATCGAGCACTTACACTCCTGCCTCCTTTTTTGAGTGTTGGATCAGTGGAGTATGATGCTATCTACCCAGTCAGGACATAGATGTCTGATACGTCCAAAACGTATCTATTATTTCTGCTCGCTCCATGCATGTTTTGTGTGATATTGCTATGATCTAGATACACTTTCATACATTTTTGATCATATTTGCACTAACCTATTAACTCAGTGCACCCCAGTGCCAGTTCCTGTTTTCTGCTGTTTTTCTATTTCAGTTTTCCCCCATATAAAAAGTGCCAGAAAAATTCAGGAAAATTCAGATAAAAAATCAGCGTGACGGAAGCTTTGAGAAGAGCCCGGGAGGGGCCAGAGGGGAGCCAGGGGGCCCCAAGCGGCCACCCGGCGCGGCCCCACCCCTGGCCGCGCCAGGGGGGGGGGCGCCTGGGGCCCCTGGCCCACCTCTGGCTACCCCCTTTTGCCTATTTATCCCCCGTCACGGGAAAACTCCAGAAGCAGAACCCTATTCCGCGAACTCGCCTCTGTTCCGCCGCCGCCGCGCTTCCGAAGATCGGGAGCACCAGAAGACCTCTTCCCGGCACCCTGCCGGAGGGAGGATTGACCTCCGGGAGTCTCCTCTCCACCATGGATGCTCCCCGGATGTCTCGTGAGTAGTTTTCCTTGGACCATGGGTCCGTGATCAGTAGCTATGTGATGTTCTCCTCCCCTCTTTGATCTTCATTGTTTAGACCTCGTGAGCTGGCCAACATGATCGAGGCATCTTTGTAATATTTCTGCTATTGCTATGTTGAGTTTGATAGGATCTGATGGATTATGAGATTATGTTCATATTGTGATTGAGTAATATATTTGGTTTTTATCTCTTATATTTTTGTTCCTAAGTAATTCTTGCATGTTCCCCGTTGCTGTTTATTGCTTTGGCCAAGTAGTAGGTAGTGACTCCAAGAGGGAGGGTTGTGCTAGATTGTGGGTTCATGCCCCCCGATGACACGCTTAAGTGACAGAAACATGAGTCTAGGGGATGTGTTGTTGCCACAAGGGGGAAAACAACAGTGCTTGTAACCGCGGTTACAAGGATTGTTTACTTTACGCAGAGTTCTTTTTAATGCAGTTGTCTGTTGCTTTGGGTTTACACTTTGGGTGGGGCTCGCAACTTAATACCAGCGAGATGTTCTGGATAGATATCTCAAGGTGGATTATTAGTAGTAGATGCAGATGGATTTCGGTCTACTTACCTTGGCGTACTGCCTGTGCTTTTGAACCTCTTCCTTTCTTTTGTAGCATAGTTAGCATTGCGGTGCGTTCATAATCCTGTCAATTGCCTTTCTGTAATTTGTTTACCTCGCATAGCAATCTTATCGTCTTTTGGGAGAGAGACATCACTAGCGAACATCACGTATCCCGGTCCATATCCTTATCACTGTTTCCACGCTATATTTACTTTTCTGCATTTACTTTCAAGTTGCTATTATTATCCCTTGCGTTTTATCCTTTGTAAACAACAAGACCGGAGAGATTGACAACCTCTCTGAACTTCGTTGGGAACAAAGTTATCTGTGTCTGTGTGCAGGTCCGCGTCAGTTGCGCCGCTGACACCTACTTATCATCTCTGGAGTCCTGCTGGAGACAAACCTTGGTATCTTCACCGAGGGAAAACTGCTGTTGCACTACATCTCAACCCTCCACTTGGGGTAACCAACGAAGAGGCGAGAAGCCATCAAGCAAAGTTTTCTGGCGCCGTTGCCGGGGACCCCAATTGCTATGATAGGGGAGTTTCACACTACCCTTTACCTTTGTTTTTTATTCTTGTTAGTTTATCTTTCAGTTTTTATCTTTGTGTCTTTTATCAAAAACTACAAAAAAATCTGCCACACTTGCTGCTACTATGGGTTCCACTGAAAATACCAAGTTGTGTGACTTCACTAGTCACAACAACCAAGACTTTATCTGCACTCCCATTGCCACACCTGCCACTTCAACTACCTCTTATGAAATTAAACCTGCTTTGCTAAACCTTGGTATGAGAGATCAATTCTCTGGTGCTGGAGATGATGCTGCTTTACACTTGAATAATTTTGTTGAATTATGTGATATGCAAAAGTATAAAGAAGTAGAAGGTGATGTTGTTAAGATCAAGCTCTTTCCTTTCTCTTTAAGGGGAGATGCTAAAATTTGGTTTCAATCTTTGCCTAGAAATAGCATAGATTCTTGGGATAAGTGCAAAGATGCTTTTATAGGGAAGTACTACCCTCCTGCTAAGATTATCCAATTGAGGAGTAATATTATGAATTTTAAGCAATTGGATAATGAACACGTTGCCCAATCTTGGGAACGAATGAAATCTCTTGTTAAGAAATGCCCTACACATGGTTTGACTACCTGGATGGTTATCCAGACTTTTTATGCAGGCTTGAAGTTTACTTCGCGGAACCTGTTAGATTCGGCCGCGGGAGGAACCTTTATGTCAACTACACTTGGTGCTGCCACAAAGCTTCTCAATGAAATGATGACCAATTATTCCCAATGGCACACCGAACGCGCTCCAACAGTTAGGAAGGTAAATTCTGTCGAGGAAATTACCTCCCTCAATGAAAAAGTTGACTTAATTATGTCTCTACTTACCAAGCAACCCTCTATTGATCCTCATGATGTTCCTTTAAATTCTTTGGTTGCTCAAGAACAAGTAGATGTGAACTTTATTGCTAGAAACAACTTCAACAACAATGCTTATAGGGGAAATTTTTCTAGCAATCCTAGACTGTTTCCATCCAACTATGGGAACAACAACACCGACCCTAGCAACAAGAACCCCTCTTCTGAATTATAAAGCATGCTTAGAGAATTTATCACTACCCAAAAAGCCTTCAACAAAAATGTAGAAGAGAAATTATCTAAAATAGATAATCTCTCTTTGAAGGTAGAAAGCTTAGCCCTTGATATTGAGATGCTAAAAATTAGAACCTCCCCCCTTGAGGAGAATAAGGCCACTCCTATTAATGCTATCCAGCTACAAATCAATGAAAACATTAGGATGATGGCTAAAATTAAAGAAAGATGGGCTAGAGAAAAAGAGGAAGAGGATAGAATTAAGAGCCTTCCTACACAACACACAGTTGCCACTATCCAAATTGTTGAGGACACCCAAACTATTAGCACCCAATGCACTCCTAGTACCGTTGGACCTATTAATGGTGATGCTAATACCTCAACCATAGATAAAGAAACTCCTATGAACATAGAGGGTTTCAAACAAGTGAGCCTAGATGACACTACTACCACCTTTGATAGTAGTGATATTGATTTTGATAGTTGTACCCTTTCAAAAGTTATTAGTCTACTACACAAAATGTCTAGAGACCCCCACACTAGCACACTTAATCTTGCCTTCACGGAGCATATCACAAATGCTCTCATCAAAGCTAGGGAGGAGAAGCTTAGAGTAGAAGCCTCCATACCTAGGAAGCTAGATGATGGATGGGATCCTATGATCAAAATTAAATTGAATAACTTCTCTTGCTATGCTTTATGTGATGTTGGAGCTAGTACCTCCGTTATGCCCAAAAGAATATTTGTTATGTTTGAATTGAAACATTTTGAGCCTTGTTCTTTTGGTGTTCGTCTTGTTGATTCTTCCGTAAAGAAACCTTTAGAGAAGATCGACGATGTTCTTATCTTTGTCAATGACAACTATGTTCCCGTTGATTTTATTGTTATGGATATAGAGTGTGAACCTTTATGTCCAATTATTTTGGGACGTTCTTTTCTTCGCACTGTTGGTGCGGTTATTGACATGAAAGAGGGGAATATAAAATTCCAATTCCCATTTAAAAAGGGGATGGAACACTTCCCTAGAAAGAAAATCAAGTTACCTTTTGAGTCCGTTACTTGGGCTAGTTATTCTCTTTCTCTTGATAAAACTTGATTCATCTTTTGAATTAAGCCTAGCTAATGGCTTTAAAGAAGCGCTTTCGGGAGGCAGCCCGCAACGAATTTAGGTTTTTCTTTTTGCTTTTTTTGTGTCTTGATGATTGTTACTTATGTATCGACATCATTGTATCTTTATTTTTCAGCTTTGTGCCAAGTTATAGCCTCTTACGGCAAGGGAAGTAAAAGTTGTGACATGCTGTCCAGAAAACAGATTCTGTCCTCGTGACCAGAAAAATTCCAGAAAAATCCCAGTTCATCTTTTTGAGCTGAAAGTTTTACACAGTATGCTATATACAATTACGAAACTTCCGTATGTTCTGAGTTTTTTGATTTGAGTTACAGAAGTACCCCTAAAAAATTCTTTAGTATCTTCTGTTCTGTTTTCCACAGATTCTGCCACGTTTTGTCTCTCCTAACTTTTGCAAACCTTAAGCTTGATTTTTCTTTGCAAAAACTTTTTGGCACTCTTGAGAAACAGTAGCTCTTCAAGAATATATTTATATCCAGTGGATAAAAGTTATTTATTAATGGTACTAACCTCTCTAATCAGCTTATAATGAGTTATGTATGAAGGGAGTTTTCAAGTGTGCGATGGAAGATGATGAAAGAAGATCCAGGAGTGTCAAGCACTCAAGCTTGGGGATGCCCCCATGCATCCCCAATATATATTCAAGGAGACTCAAGCATCTAATCTTGGGGATGCCCCCGTGCATCCCCTTCTCCATCAACAATCATCAGTTCGTCTTTCGTCTCACTATATTTTTATCACTTCATGCGTTATGTGCTATGCTTGGAGCGTCTCGCTCTTAGGTTTTATTTCTAGTTTCTTCAGCTTTGCTTGCTGTTCATAACAAGTTAGGTCCTGTCTTACTTTGTGTGGGAGAGAAGCAAGGTCCACTTTCAAAATCTAGAACACATCATAGGATTTTTCATGCCTATCTTTTTGCTGTTGTGTGTTCTTTATCTTTTCATAGCTACTGCCATGTTTAGTCTTAGTTTTAGTTTGTCTTTAGAAAGAGCCTTGGCTTTTGTTTTAGTTTGTTGCTGGAACTCTCTTTAGTTTTCATGTTTATCTTGTTAAGAGAGTTGGTTGTTGCACTGAGTTGTGTCTTGTCTTGAAAGTAGGTAATTGAGGTTGCTATTTAATTTTAGTAGTAGCTTGCAATAGTTTTGAGGTATTGATGTGAGTAATGTTTGAACTTTTGGTGTCAAGAGCTCTTGCCTATTATTTATAGGTGTCGTATTTTGGGCAATCCGTGTTTATTTTCAAAACCTACAAAACTAGTTGAGAACTCTAGCTACTAGATGGATCACTACTCTTCTGAGGGTCGAATATCAGAGAACACTCACGTACCATGAGTCGAGGATGCGCAAGGATTACCAAACCCCCATACACTCCTCCTCGGGTTACTTGTCTCTTTGTGAACCTCCTTATTAGATTGAGAGTTACCGATAATAAGTGCATGAGTTCTTCAGACTAATGTAAGTATTGAGAGTTGACACTTCCACCTTCCCATATTTTGCTAGCCTCTCCCGTGCCGTGCATTGCCTTCTTCTCACTCCGAGAGTTGGTGTCCACCTTCGCCGGTACATCCAAACCCTTGGCATGATACGCTCTGTCATCATAAGCCTCCTTATATCTTCCCTCCAAAACAGCCACCATACCTACCTATCAAGGCATTTCCATAGCCTTTCCGAGTTACATTGCCATGCAACTTCCACCTCTTCATGACTTGATCTTCATGTCATACATGTTCCTGCTACACTGGCAGCGGCATACATTTCATACATCATGATAGTTACATCTTCTTTATGATTTTGAGTACCTTGTAAAGTGTGAAAGATCTCCTTTACCTTCTTGTAAAATAGAGTTTTTCCCTTAAGTGAGGAAAAGATCCCAAAGTGGACACATTAAAAGATCCCAAAGAGGACAAATGAGAGTTCAATAGAAAGAGCCATTGAGGCCACAAAAAATACAAAAATAAATAAAAAGAAAAAAAGAAATAAAAAAAAGAGAGAAAGGGGCAACACTACTATCCTTTTGAGAGATCCACACTAGTACTCCCTTTATATCCTTGTACTCCATAGAGATGATCATCATGCATATAGCTATTTGGGGACCTTCACACTATAGAACTTGGCTTGCATATTCCAAGGATGAGCCTCCTCAAAAGAGCTCTAGGTCTTCATGAGCGAGCAAGTTAGATGCACCCCCACTAGTTCCATTGGAGAGCTTCCTAGCTCGTATGTGCATCCGTTGCATGGAAATCCCTACTCCTCACATCATATCTATCATTTGGCATCTCTTGCCTATGATTGTCCTCATTGATGTGAGCCTTTCTCATCCTTTTTGTCTTCCTCCTCCACCATATTTCTCTCTTTGCCATACTAAGCGTCAACTCTCGTGCTTACGCTCATCCATTGCATGAGTGCTCGAAATATCGAAAAGGAGTGGATCAAATTGACTTGTACCTGGCTAGTGGTCTAGGGACGAGTCAAGATAAGATTCCAAAGAAGACCAAGTGTGAAACTTTAGTAGATTGAGTTCTCAACACAAAAATACTTTTTTCTTGTATTCCCTATCCCCCTTCTTGCACGCAAACACCATTTGGAGACATTCGAGTCACGGACAGCGAGAGCTCTTGTACCTATTGTTCTTTTGATACTTGTTTCAATGCTAATATAGACTCTTGCCTGTTATGACTTGAATTGAATCTCTAACCTTGATCGCTTTACTTTTCAATGTTCTTATATGGTTGCTAGCATGTCACAACAGAAATTATGTTGTTATCATTTACCTACTCGAGGACGAGCAGGAATTAAGCTTGGGGATGTTGATTCGTCCTAAACGTATCTATAATTTCTTCTCGCTCCATGCATGTTTTGTGTGATATTGCTATGATCTAGATACACTTTCATACATTTTTTTATCATATTTGGACTAACCTATTAACTCAGTGCACCCCAGTGCCAGTTCCTGTTTTCTGTTGTTTTTCTATTTCAGTTTTCCCCCATATAAAAAGTGCCAGAAAAATTCGGGAAAATTCAGATAAAAAATCAACATGACGGAAGCTTCGAGAAGAGCCCGGGAGGGGCCAGAGGGAGCCAGGGGGGCCCAGGCGGCCACCCGGCGCGGCACCACCCCTGGCCGCGCCAGGGTGGGCGCTTGGGGCCCCTGGCCCACCTTTGGCTGCCCCCTTTCGCCTATTTCTCCCCCGTCACGGGAAAATTCCAGAAGCAGAACCCTATTCCGCGAACTCGCTCTATTCCGCCGCCGCCGCGCTTCCGAAGATCAGGAGCACCAGAAGACCTCCGGGAGGGAGGATTGACCTCCGGGAGTCTCCTCTCCACCATGGATGCTCCCCAGATGTCTCGTGAGTAGTTTTCCTTGGACCATGGGTCCGTGATCAGTAGCTATGTGATGTTCTCCTCCCCTCTTTGATCTTCATTGTTTAGACCTCATGAGATGGCCAACATGATCGAGGCACCTTTGTAATATTTCTGCTATTGCTATGTTGAGTTTGATAGGATCTGATGGATTATGAGATTATGTTCATATTGTGATTGAGTAATATATTTGGTTTTTATCTCTTATATTTTTGTTCCTAAGTAATTCTTGCATGTTCCCCGTTGTTGTTTATTGCTTTGGCAAAGTAGTAGGTAGTGACTCCAAGAGGGAGCGTTGTGCTAGATTGTGGGTTCATGCCCCCCGATGACACGCTTGAGTGACAGAAATATGAGTCTAGGGGATGTGCTGTTGCCACAAGGGGAAAAACAACAGTGCTTGTAACCGCGGTTACAAGGATTGTTTACTTTACGCAGAGTTCTTTTTAATGCAGTTGTCTGTTGCTTTGGGTTTACACTTTGGGTGGGGCTCGCAACTTAATACCAGCGAGATGTTCTGGATAGATATCTCAAGGTGGATGATTAGTAGTAGATGCAGATGGATTTCGGTCTACTTACCTTGGCGTACTGCCTGTGCTTTTGAACCTCTTCCTTTCTTTTGTAGCATAGTTAGCATTGCGGTGCATTCATAATCCTGTCAATTGCCTTTCTGTAATTTGTTTACCTCGCATAGCAATTTTATCGTCTTTTGGGAGAGAGACATCACTAGCGAACATCACGTATCCCGGTCCATATCCTTATCACTGTTTCCACGCTATATTTACTTTTCTGCATTTACTTTCAAGTTGCTATTATTATCCCTTGCGTTTCATCCTTTGTAAACAACAAGACCGGAGAGATTGACAACCTCTCTGAACTTCGTTGGGAACAAAGTTATCTGTGTCTGTGTGCAGGTCCGCGTCAGTTGCGCCGCTGACACCTACTTATCATCTCTGGAGTCCTGCTGGAGACAAACCTTGGTATCTTCACCGAGGGAAAACTGCTGCTGCACTACATCTCAGCCCTCCACTTGGGGTAACCAGCAAAGGGGGAGAAAAGCCATCAATGCCTTCTCGAGTTGCTTGGCCCGAGATTGGAGGCATTTTTCCACCCCGTGGTCCTCTACTTCCACCCTACGTTGGACCTAGGCCCCATCCTTGCCCAAATGGATATCAGGGTCCACAGGCCTCCGTGTTTTCCGATGGTCACCTTCAGCTACCGGGTTACGCGGCTAACTTTTACGAGGACTTCTATGGAGATGGAGATGGAGATGAGTGAGACCGTCTGTGGTCTTGCTTTAGTGAGGATGTAGTAGTATCTTAGTATATTGTACGCAAGGTGTTCTAAGTTCCAGAGGCTTAGATAAATAATGTATAGGAAGTCAGAGTGCCTCTGAAGGATGTATCATCTTCATGATGTTTGTATTAGCTTGGCGCTTGTACTAAAACGGTGTATGGTTTGTATGACAACTTGTGAATATATGGCTTATATGCTTTTATCACCATGTTGTCAAGATGATTACTTCCTTTGCTTTGTGATTCTTCCAGTACCTTCAATACCTTGTTTAGAATCTTCCAATCAACTCTGTTTGACTTTGGTTTTCACCTTCAAGATGTCTCAAGGAACCCGTGGCCAGCTTGGTCATGCACATGGTCGTGGGAATGAACCGGAGGAAGACAATCTTCCACCCCCACCCATGATGGCTCAGGTTCTGATGGAGGTTGAGAGGAACCGCCGAGACTCTCACCATTTGCTGGAGGTCATTTCTCGCAACACCACTCAGCAGCGCAACGAGTTGGTGACTTTGAACGACTTCATCCGGCTTCATCCCCCGGTCTTCAACTACTCCACCGAGCCCCTTGACGCCGATGACAGGCTTCGCAGCATCGAGAGGAAGCTTCAGGCAGGCCATGTTGTAGATGGTGACAGGGTCAGCCATGCCACCTATCACCTTGAAGGTGCACCTAGCTCTTGGTGGGAGAATTTCCTGAACATGCGTCCCGTTGGACCGCCCACTACTTGGGATGAGTTCTGCACTTCATTCCGTGAGCACCACATTCCAAAGGGTCTTATGGACCGCAAGCGTGAGGAGTTCTGTAACCTCACCCAAGGCATAAGGACTGTTGACGAGTTTAGTCGTGAGTTCAACCGACTTGCTCGTTATGCTACTGAAGAGGTCTCCACCGACGCTAAGAAGCAAGAGAGGTTACGTCGTGGACTCAATTCCGGACTCCGTCGTGAGCTCAACCTACATGACTTTGCCACCTTCCAGGTCCTTGTCAACAAGGCCATCAAGGAAGAGGACATGAACACCCCCAATGACTTCCGCAAACACCCTAGAGATGATGGTTCATCCAGTTCAGGCTCTCAGAAGCGCAAGATCTGGATCCCCAACAGTATGTTTCGCCAGAACAACCCACCGAGGCCATCCTATGTGGCGCCTCGTCCACCAGCTTCATTCCACCTAGCTCCACCGAACAACCCAGATCCACGCACTGTCTTTGGAGCCTACTACAAGTGTGGTCAGGCAGGCCACTACTCCCGCGAGTGTCCCCAGAACCAGCTCCAGAATCAGATTGCTCCACCCCGTGCCGGAGGCAACAACAACGGTCGTGGAAAGCCACCCCCGAAGGTGTTCACCACCAAACCCGCTCCTCCCGCCACTCGTGGACGTGTGAATCAGATTGCCGCCGAAGAGACTGACGACACCACTGACGTCATTCTTGGTACGCTCCCAGTCAATTATGTTCCTACTTCCGTTCTTTTCGACCCAGGAGCATCTCATTCATTCATGTCGGAAAGTTATGCACTTCGTCATGAGTTATATTTTGTTGAATTGTCCACCCAGATGATTATTCAAACTCCAGGGTCAAGATGGCAAACTAATAGAGTAAGCCATGGTAATCAAATCGCAATTGAGGGTTTAGTATTCCTTGCTTCACTAATAGCCCTCGAATCTTCGGACATCGATGTAATCCTTGGCATGGATTGGCTGTCAAGGCAGAATGCCTACCTTGATTGCAAAGGCAAATCAGTCAACTACACCTCACCCAGAACAAGAACCCAGGTGCATTATTTGAATGTACTTCCCCTTCCCGACCTTGAAGATATTCCGGTGGTTCGTGACTTCCCGGATGTCTTTCCTGAAGAGCTGCCGGGAATGCCACCCGACAGATGTGTAGAGTTCATAGTGGATCTTTTGCCTGGAACCGCACCAATTTCCAGACGCCCATACAAAATGGCCCCACGTGAGTTAGCTGAGCTTAAAACCCAACTTGAAGCTTTGTTGGAAAAAGGCTTCATCCGCCCTAGCTCATCGCCATGGGGTTGCCCTGTTCTGTTCGTAACGAAGAAAGATGGAACAAAAAGGATGTGCGTAGACTATTGTCCGCTAAATCTAGCGACGATAAAGAACAAGTACCCACTGCCCAGGATCAATGATCTTTACGATCAACTTGCTGGATCCTCTGTCTTCTCCAAGATGGATTTGAGATTAGGTTATCATCAAATCAAAATCCGAAAAGGGGACATTCCCAAAATGTCTTTTACTACTCGTTATGGTCTTTACGAGTACACCGTCATGTCCTTTGGTTTAACCAATGCCCCCGCCACTTTCTCGCGCATGATGAATTCGATCTTCATGGAGTACTTAGATAAATTTGTTGTGGTTTATCTCGATGACATTCTCATCTACTCGAAGAACGAAGAAGAACATGCCGAACACCTAAGGATGGTATTGATGAAACTTAGAGAGCATCGGCTGTATGCTAAATTCTCCAAGTGTGAATTTTGGCTACCAGAAGTGACCTACTTAGGCCACGTGATTTCTGCAAAAGGCATTGCTGTGAATCCCGAGAGAGTTCAGGCCGTCCTTGACTGGACTCCACCTGAATCGGTTAAGCAAGTTAGGAGTTTTCTTTGCCTAGCCAGCTATTGTCGTCGCTTCGTCGAGAAATTTTCTAAAGTTGCAAAGCCTCTTACTGAACTCCTCAATAAAGATAAGAAATTCCTATGGACTCCCAAGTGCGAGGAAAGCTTTCAAGAGCTAAAAAGGAGATTAACTTCTGCACCCGTACTTTCGCCTCCAGACACCAAAAAGGATTTTGAGATCTTTTGTGACGCCTCACGGCAAGGGTTAGGATGCATACTTATGCAAGATAGACATGTGGTAGCTTATGCTTCACGCCAGTTGCGTCCACATGAAGATAACTATCCTACCCATGATCTTGAACTCGCTGTCGTAGTTCATGCCCTAAGAACTTGGCGACATTACCTCCTTGGTAATCGTTGTGACATCTATTCCGACCACCAAAGCCTCAAATACATGTTCACCCAACCAGATCTTAATCTCACGAAAAGACGCTGGATTGAGTTGATAAAAGATTACGACGTAGGAATTTCTTACACCCCAGGCAAAGCCAATGTCATGGTTGATGCACTAAGTCGTAAGTCGTATTGTAACAACCTCATGTTACAACAGTATCAACCACTTCATCATGAGGAATTTCGCAAGCTCAATCTTGAGATTGTTCCTCATGGCTATCTTTCTACCTTGGTGGCGAAACCAACCCTTGAGGATCAAATCATAGTTGCCCAAAAGCGTGCACGAGGTGTTCGCCGGATCAAGGAGAACATTGCTAGCGGAGTTGCTAAATGTTTTCACACAGATGGTAAAGGAACGGTATTCTTTGTAAATCGTTCGGTAGTACCTAAGAATAGGGAACTAAGGCAACTCATCCTCAAGGAAGCCCATGACACACCCCTCTCGATTCATCCCAGGAGCACAAAAATGTACCGAGATCTACACCAGAGATTTTGGTGGACTAGGATGAAGAGAGACATTGCTCGATTTGTTGCTGAATGTGATGTTTGTCGTCGCATTAAGGCCGAACACCAAAGACCTGCTGGTACACTTCAACCTTTGCCTATTCCGGAGTGGAAATGGGACAAAGTCACTATAGATTTCATCACCGGCTTTCTAAAAACCCAGAAAGGAAACGATGCCATCTTCGTTGTCATATATAGGCTTTCCAAAGTTGCTCACTTTCTTCTGGTTCGCGAGTCTATAACTGCTAGCCAGTTAGAGGACTTGTACGTCTCTAGAATTGTATCCCTTCACGGTGTTCCTTTGGAAATTAATTCTGATCGTGGTAGCCTTTTCACCTCTAGATTTTGGGGAAGCTTTCAGAATGCTATGGGAACTCATCTCTCCTTTAGTACAACTTTCCATCCTCAGTCTAGCGGTCAAGTGGAAAGGGTTAACCAAATTCTTGAAGACAGGCTCAGAGCTTGTGTTATCTCATTCGGAAAGAATTGGGAGAAGTCTCTTCCATTCGCCGAATTTGCTTATAACAATAGTTTTCAATCTAGTCTGAACATGGATCCTTTTGAACTCCTATATGGACGACGATGTCGAACACCCCTAAACTGGTCAGAAACCGGTGAAAGACAATTCTTTGCACCGGATATGATCAAGGAAGTAGAAGAGCAAGTTCGCATTGTTCGTGATCAATTGAAAGCAGCCCAGTCACGTCAGAAAAGCTACTATGATCGTCATCATAGGCAAGAGAGCTACAATCTGGATGAGAAGGCTGACCTTCGGGTTACTCCTCTGAAGGGAACCCAACGTTTCGGTATCAAAGGCAAGTTACTCCTCTGAAGGCTGACCTTTCCGCATTCTTGCTAAACGTGGATAAGTTTCCTACCAACTTGAACTACCCCCACACCTTTCCCGAGTACATGATGTATTCCATGTGTCACAACTCAGGCGTTGCTTCAAGGACCCCATCCGCGAAATCGACCATGAAACGCTTGATCTCCAAGATGACCTTTCTTATCGAGAATACCCCATTCGTATTCTTGATTCTGCAGAGCGTGTCACTCGTCATCAGATGATTAAGTTTCTGAAAGTGCAATGGTCACACCACTCTGAGAGAGAAGCCACGTGGGAAAGAGAAGACCGTCTCCGTACCGAGTACCCCTCCTTCCTCCCGCAGACTTCTGAATCTCGGGACGAGATTATTTTGAGTGGGGGCGAGTTTTCACAATCCCAAGTTAGGTATGTGCTAGGATTAGCAAGTCACTTTGCATCATGTTAAAAATTTCAAAAGAAATCAATTGAAATCAAATTCAAACTCAAATGGGAGAAGGAACACCCCAGATGAATTAATTCAAAAGGCCAGAAATAAATCTTCTCCAAAAATTCATGTTTGATTTTTGAAAAGTCTTACAAATGAGTGTGATCACATATCAAGTGATGTGGGACCAACCCCATGCTCATGGATTTTTCAAATATTCAAATAGGACCTTGGATTAATTCAAAAACCCCTATTTGATTTAAGATTCAAATAATTTGAATTTTAAAAAGTGCCAAACTTTGCAAATGGCTAGTATATTTTATTTTAGGGACATATAAAAAGTTTTATCATTTAAAAAAATGGTTTGCTATTTTATTTAGCAAAACCAAAACAAAGACAGAAAAGAAATGAGAAAAGAAAAACAGAAAGAGAGAGAAAAGCTTACCTGACGCCTAGGCGAAGCTAGCCCATCTGTCCCAGCCGGCCCAAAGGGGCAAGGGGGTCTTCTTCCCCACCCCGCGCCTCCAAGCTTCTCGGTGGAATGCCACCGATCTAGCTGAGCATGCCGCCTCTCTCCCAGCCGCCACCTGCCCCTCTAGAGCCTCCTAGACGCGCCTCGCAACTCCTGGAGATGCCACGCATCCATTCCCCCCCTCCAGAGCCTCTCCGTCTCACTCCCGCGACGAACTCGACGACGACCCGAGCGCCACTGTCGCCATGGCATGAAGCACGCGTGGCCAACGCCGTCCCCAAGCCGCGCCAAGGTGTCCATCGCCTCCGCCACCTTCGACTACGTCTCCGTGTTGAAGGAATCGAGCTCGGACGCTCTGAAGCCGCCGTCCCCTTCTTCGTCCTCGTCTCCGCCGCCACGGATCCACCTCAAAATCCGGCGCCACCTTGACCTCCCCGAGCAAGAAGTCGCTTCCGTTCAACTCAGGGTGAGCGTGGGATCAAAACCCCTAACCTTTCCCCCTCGATTTCGTCCTCTAGCCGGATCTTCCATGGGAGCCGTAGCTCAAAGCTGCCGTGGTGCTCGTCGGCGAGCACCCGTGAAACAATCGAGCTCGGGGCCATGTCCTTCACCTCCACCGTGCTCCACTGCGTCGATCTAGCCTAACCCCGCTTCAAACGGAGCCCTGCGTCAATTTTTGTCTCACAGTCGTGGCTCCGCCGCCGCAAAGCTTGTCGCCGTCAAGCCTCCCAAGCACCCCAGCCACCCTAACTTGGCCCAATCGATGCGCCACGCCGAGAGCTACGTCTCAGTGGTCGCAGCGCGTCGTTTGGCGCTCGAAAACGCCGTCCCCGTGGACGCCGCCGCGTCTGGACGTCACCGGCGACTAGCCGCCGGCCAGGTGACGTGGCCCGCGTCTGATTACCACTAATCACCCTTCTAATCCCCCCTGAGCCACTGACCAGTGGGCCTAGGTCCCTAATTAACCACGGGTTAATTTAAGCAACAGCTTAAATCAACCCCTCCCACTGACAAGAGGGACCCACACGTCAGCCCCCCCTGACATCACCCTTGCGCAAGCCTGACGCAATAAATTGTTAAATGATTTATTTAAATCCAGAAAATCCAGAAAAAGGCTGAAACTTTGGAAATTCATAGAAAATTCATATTAACTCCAAATTTAACATATAATATATGAAAAATGACCAGGAGAAAATAAGCTATCCAAATATACAACTTTCAACTATGTTTGAGTTGAATTTAAAATGGGACCAGTAGCATTTGCTATTTGGTTTAAAATGAAATAATCAAATTAAATTCAAATGCTTTTGCAATTTGAACCTTAGCAACATGCCACATTTCACTTAAACATCAGAGGCATATCATGCACATTTCAAGATGAATTACATTGATTAAACAATAGCATTTATAACTTGGCTAAATTGAATTCAAATTGGAGTTTGAATTTGCAATTCATTTGCAATATACTCCATTTAAATGGAATTCCCTCACACATCATAAGCATGCAAACCAAGTTTCAACCTTCAACCATGTGCTTGTGCATTGTATTTACTTTTCTACCTTGTTTGTTGTTTGTCGAGTAGAGGTAGAACCGGAACAGGAAGCAGCCCCCTTCGTTGAAGATCCCGAGACTGAACCTCGTCAGCAAGGCAAGCAAACCCCCGTTGATCATGTCGATAAAATCCCACTTCCCTCTCATGTCTCGCTTATGCATTGTATAGGATGATTACCATGCTACATTTCTACCGCATAGATGAACCCATTCCTTTGCATGACCTATCATTTGTCACAGTAGTAAGCAAACCACAATCCTAGCAAATGTAGGAGTTGGTTGAAATCATGTGGCCCCTGCAATTGTTACTGCTTATTGCATGCTTAGAGTGTTACAATGTTGTTACTGTTATGTGAGTCGGGATGGTAGTGATCATGATGATGATGGTGGAAATGTGTTGGTGAATCTACCCTAATACAAGGTGAACGATGAGAGGCTGTGTAGGAGTACACAGTGGGTTGTCTCGTTGAACACCGCCCTAAGTCCGAGTTCTTGTGTGGTGATCCAAGATGAAGAGTACAACCACACATTGGGCTCACTGATCCCTCTCAACCTATTAACTCATCCCTTTCGATGTCAAGATGTCGCGGTAGTTCGGAGTTCTGGTAGGTTTGTGGCCTGGCTGCTAAGTGAGAGAACGGCTCAACCAAGACCGGCTTATGCACCGCGCACACATCATCTGGGTCCACTTCGGTAAATCGGCCGGGTTCACGATAGTGGTAGCCAACCCAGGTAAGAGGCTTTCTTGGACTAGATCGGCTATGAGGTAACAGTTGTGGTGAGCATCCTCGCCGACACTTCTTGAATGGTGTCGAGTACAAAGGCGGTAATTGATGATCATGTGTGTGTAGCGGTACACCCCTGCAGGGTTAACAAAACTATTCGAATAGCCGCGTCCGCGGTTAAGGACTGCATGGAAAGCTTAGCTTGATTATTAGACAACTTGAACTGGATACTTATAAAACTTACCAAGATAAGCGTGAGTGCTATGGCGTGCTTTCTCGTGGGGAAGTCGAGGAAGGCATCATAGTGGTGTAATTGATTGGAGATGTAGTGGACTCGTGTACTCTTCTTACCTCAAGTCTGGTACTGATGGCTTCTCGCCCCTCGTTGGTTACCCCAAGTGGAAGGTTTGAGATGTAGCGCAGCAGCAAGTTTCCCTCGGTGAAGATACCAAGGTTTGTCTCCAGTAGGACTCCAGAGATGATAAGTAGGTGTCAGCGGCGCAACTGACGTGGACATGCACACAGACACAGATAACTTTGTTCCCAACGAAGTTCAGAGAGGTTGTTAATCTCCCCGGTCTTGTTGTTCACAAAGGGTAAAACACAAGGGATAATGATAGCAATTGAAAGTAAAAATCAAAAAAGTAAATAAGCGTGGAAACAGTAATAAGGATATGGACCGGGATACGTGATGTTCACTAGTGATTTCTCTCTCCCAAAAGACGATAAAACTGCTATGCGAGGTAAACAAATTACATAAGGGCAATTGACAGGATTATGAACGCACCGCAATGCTAACTATGCTACAAAAGAAAGGAAGAGGCTCAAAAGCACGGGTAGTACGCCAAAATAAGTAGACCGTAATCCAACTGCATCTACTACTAAT
The DNA here is from genome assembly GCA_950022295.1 of Bromus sterilis. Classification (NCBI taxonomy): domain Eukaryota; kingdom Viridiplantae; phylum Streptophyta; class Magnoliopsida; order Poales; family Poaceae; genus Bromus; species Bromus sterilis. The sequence continues at coordinate 217,455,020 of OX465599.1, forward strand.
CATCCACCTTGAGATATCTATCCAGAACATCTCGTTGGTATTAAGTTGCGAGCCCCACCCAAAGTGTAAACCCAAAGCAACAGACAACTGCATTAAAAAGAACTTTGCGTAAAGTAAACAATCCTTGCAACCGCGGTTACAAGCACCGTTGTTTTCCCCCTTGTGGCAACAGCACATCCCCTAGACTCATGTTTCTGTCACTCAAGCGTGTCATCGGGGGGCATGAACCCACAATCGAGCACAACGTTCCCTCTTGGAGTCACTACCTACTACTTGGCCAAAGCAATAAACAGCAACGGAGAACATGCAAGAATTAATTAGGAACAAAAATATAAGAGATAAAAACCAAATATATTACTCTATCACAATCTGAACATAATCTCATAATCCATCAGATCCCATCAAACTCAGCATAGAAAAAGCAGAAATATTACAAACGTGCCTCGATCATGTAGGGCAGCTCACGAGGTCTAAACCATGAAGATCAAAGAGGGGAGGAGAACATCACATAGCTACTGATCACGGACCCATGGTCCAAGGAAAACTACTCACGAGACATCCGGGGAGCATCCATGGTGGAGAGGAGACTCCCGGAGGTCGGCCCTCCCTCCGGCAGGGTGCCGGGAAGAGGTCTTCTGGTGCTCCCTATCTCGAAAGCGCGGCGGCGGCGGAACAGAGGCGAGATTGCGAAATAGGGTTCTCTCTTCGGAGTTTCCCCGTGACGGAGAATAAATAGGCGAAGGGGGGCAGCCAGAGGTGGACCAGGGGCCCTAGGCGCCCCCTTGGCGCGGCCAGGGGTGGGGCCGCGCCGGGTGGCTGCCTGGGCCTCCCTGGCTCCTCTCTGGCCCCACTCGGGCTCTTTGCGAAGCTTCCTGTACACTGATTTTTCCTGTATTTTTCCCGGAATTTTTCTGGCACTTTTTATATGGGGGGAAACTGAAATAGAAAACAGCAGAAAACAGGAACTGGCACTGGGGTGCACTGAGTTAATAGATTAGTCCAAATATGATCAAAAGTGTATGAAAGTGTATCTAGATCATAGCAATATCACACAAAACATGCATGGAGCAAGGAGAAATTATAGATACGTTTTGGACGTATCAACATCCCCAAGCTTAATTCTCGCTCGTCCTCGAGTAGGTAAATGATAACGGCATAATTTCTGTGGTGACATGCTAGCAACCATATAAGAACTTTGGAAAGTAAAGCAATCAAGGTTAGAAACTCAATTCAAGTCATAACAAGCAAGAGTCTATATTAGCATTGAAACAAGTAACAAAAGAACATTAGGTGCAAGAGCTCTCGCTGTCCGTGACTCGAATGTCTCCAAATGGTGTTTGCGTGCAAAAAGGGGGATAGGGAATATGAGAAAAAAGTATTTTTGTGTTGAGAACTCAATCTACTAAAGTTTCACACTTGGTCCTCTTTGGAATCTTATCTTGACTCGTCCCCAGTCCACTAGCCAGGTACAAGTCAATTTGATCCACTCCTTTTCGATATTTTGAGCACTCATGCAATGGATGAGCGTAAGCACGAGAGTTGACACTTAGGATGGAAAAGAGAGAAGTACGGAGTAGGAAGACAAAAAGGATGAGAAAGGCTCACATCAATGAGGACAATCATAGGCAAGAGATGCCAAATGATAGATATGATGTGAGGAGTAGGGATTTCCATGCCACGGATGCACATACGAGCTAGGAAGCTCTCCAATGGAACTAGTGGGGGTGCATCTAACTTGCTCTCTCATGAAGACCTAGAGCTCGTTTGAGGAGGCTCATCCTTGGAATATGCAAGCCAAGTTCTATAGTGTGAAGGTCCCCACATAGCTATATGCATAATGATCATCTCTATGGAGTACAAGGATATAAAGGGAGTACTAGTGTGGATCTCTCAAAAGGATAGTAGTGTTGCCCCTTTCTCTCTTTTTATTTCTTTTTCTCTTTTTTTCTATTTTTGTATTTTTTGTGGCCTCAATGGCTCTTTCTATTTAACTCTCATTTGTCCTCTTTGGGATCTTTTAATGTGTCCACTTTGGGATCTTTTCCTCACTTAAGGGCAACACTCTATTTTACAAGAAGGTAAAGGAGATATTTCACACTTTACAAGGTACTCAAAATCATAAAGAAGATGTAACTATCATCATGTATGCAATGTATGTCGCTGCCAGTGTAGCAGGAACATGTATGACATGAAGATCAAGTCATGAAGAGGTGGAGGTTGCATGGCAATGTAACTCGGAAAGGCTATGGAAATGCCTTGATAGGTAGGTATGGTGGATGTTTTGAGGAAAGATATAAGGAGGTTTATGATGATAGAGCGTATCATGCCAAGGGTTTGGATGTACCGGCGAAGGTGGACACCAACTCTCGGAGTGAGAAGAAGGCAATGCACGGCACAGGAGAGGCTAGCAAAATATGGGAAGGTGGAAGTGTCAACTTTCAATACATACATTAGTCCGAAGAACTCATGCACTTATTATCGGTAACTCTCAATCTAATAAGGAGGTTCACAAAGAGACAAGTACCCCGAGGAGGAGTGTATGGGGGTTTGGTTATCCTTGCGCATCCTCGACTCATGGTACGTGAGTGTTCTCTGATATTCGACCCCTCAGAAGAGTAGTGATCCATCTAGTAGCTAGAGTTCTCAACTAGTTTTTGTAGGTTTTGAAAATACACACGGATTTCCCAAAATACAACACCTATCACTAATAGGCTAGAGCTCTTGACACCAAAATTTCAAACATTACTCACAACAATACCTCAAAACTATTGCAAGTTACTACTAGAAATAAATAGCAACCTCAAATACCTACTTTCAAGACAAGACACAACTCAGTGCAACAACCAACTCTCTTTAACAAGATAAACATGAATACTAAAAAGAGTTCCAGCAACAAACTAAACAAAAGCCAAGGCTCTTGCTAAAGACAAACTAAGACTAAAACTAAACATGGCAGTAGCTACGAAAAGATAAAGAACACACAACAGCAAAAAGATAAGCAGGAAAAATCCTATGATGTGTTCTAGATTTTGAAAGTGGAGCGTGTTTCTCTCCCACACAAAGTAAGAAGGGATCTAAATTGGTATGAACAGCAAGAAAATCTAAATAAAACTAAAAATAAAACCTAAGAGCGAGACGCTCCAAGCATAGCACATAGCGCATGAAGTGATAAAAATATAGTGAGACGAAAGACGAACTGATGATTGTTTGATGAAGAAGGGGATGCACGGGGGCATCCCCAAGATTAGACGCTTGAGTCTCCTTGAATATTTATTGGGGATGCATGGGGGCATCCCCAATCTTGAGCGCTTGACACTCCTGGATCTTCTTTCATCATCTTCCATCGCACACTTGAAAACTCCCTTCATACACAACTCATCATAAGCTGGTTAGAGAGGTTAGTACCCTTAATAAAATAAATTTTCCCCACTGGATATAAAGATATTCTTGAAGAGCTACTGTTTCTCAAGAGTGCCAAAAGGTTTTTGCAAAGAAAAAGCAAGCTTAAGGTTTGCAAAAGTGAAGAGAGGCAAAACGTGGCAGAATCTGTGAAAAATAGAACAGCAGGTAGTAAAGAATTTTTTAGGGATACTTATGCAACTGAAATAAAAAAACTCAGAACATACGGAAGTTTCGTAATTGTATAGAGCATGCTGTGTAAAAATTTGAGCTCAAAAAGATGAACTTCGATTTTTCTGGAATTTTTCTGGTCACGAGGACAGAATCTGTTTTCTGGACAGCACGTCACAACTTTTACTTCCCTTGCCGTAAGAGGCTATAACTTGGCACAAAGTTGAAAAAATAAAGATACAATGATGTTGCTACAGTATTAAAAATCATCAAGACACAAGAAAATAAAAAACAAAAACCTAAATTCGTTGCGGGCTGCCTCCCGAAAGCGCTTTCTTTTATGCCTTTAAGCTAGGCATGAAGATTGTAGAAGGTGCTCTCCTAAGAATAAGAATTTGAAGGAAAAGAGAGCATCAAGAAAAAAATATGAAACACATTTAAGCCTAACCCACTTCCTATGCATAGGCATCTTGTAAGAAAATAAGTCAAAGAAGCACAAAGTGACATGCATAGAAAGGTGGAACAGGAACATCTTCAAAACTTTCAACATAAAGAGAGGAGTTTTAGTAATATGGAAGTTTCTACAACCAAACTTCCCTCTCTCAAAATAATTTTCAGTAGTATCATGAACAACATCAAGAATATAACTATCACATAAATCATGTTGTTCATGAACTGCAAGCATACGTGTATAGTTTTCAACACAGTCTTTAGGATTATAAGATAAATGCAACCCATCACATTGAGCCTTGATAAGAGCAAAGTTCTCCGGAGTTGGAGATTTCAAAAGGATAATAGGACAATCAAGTGTGGGTGCAATAGCAACAATTTCATGCTTAACATAAGGAACTATAGAGAGTTCCTTTTTGTCAGCATCATCCATAGTGGCATCTTGGCCATCAACAAAGCAAGTATCAAAATTTTCAGAAAGGGATATTTCAAGTGAGTCCTCGGAATCATGGGATTCCTCCTCAATGCAATAATTGGCCTCTTCTTGGGCAGCAAACATTTTATTTTTAAAACCCTCAATATAATAATTGGAAGTATAATTCTCGAAGCAATAAGCAAGAACTGCAAAGTTTTCAGACTCAAAAATAGTATCGTGATATTTTTCAATCAAAGAAGCAATCTCATAGGCACCTTTAAAAACAACAAACTCTTCAATCTTTTCAACATCAAAATAATCATAAACACCTTTAGCATAAGAAGATAAGATCTCATTTTCATTAAACTCACATTGGAAAGGGAGGTGTTTATGATCTATATTAGAACAGCAAGTAAAATCATAAATGTGGCACAAAAGTTTAGCATGGCAATAAGAAACATGTATTTGATCCCATAAGTGTTTCCCTTTCTGAGATAGGCGGTGCCGCGTATAATGAGCATGCTCATCCAATGATTTTACCTCAACCAAGTCGGTTGGGTTTTTAGCGCGGGCACAAATAGATCGAAGACGATCCAAGTGAAACATGTCCATCCTACATATTTGGGTGGTTCCACACCCATGGTGAAGATAGCATAAATAGGCAAAGCAAGACAAAGGCAAAACTATTTTTGTGGTTTTTCATAAAGGACACTGAGATAAAAACTGAAAGGTAAACTAACAAGACTAAAAATGAAAGGTAAAGGGTAGTGTGCAACTCCCCTATCTTAGCACTCGGAGTCCCCGGCAACGGCGCCAAAAATTCGCTTGATGGCTTCTCGCCCCTCGTTGGTTACCCCAAGTGGAAGGTTTGAGATGTAGCGCAGCAGCAAGTTTCCCTCGGTGAAGATACCAAGGTTTGTCTCTAGTAGGACTCCAGAGATGATAAGTAGGTGTCAGCGGCGCAACTGATGTGGACCTGCACACAGACACAGATAACTTTGTTCCCAACGAAGTTCAGAGAGGTTATCAATCTCTCCGGTCTTGTTGTTCACAAAGGGTAAAACACAAGGGATAATGATAGCAATTGAAAGTAAAAAGCAGAAAAGTAAATAAGCGTTGTCAGAACCCTCCGTTAGGTAATGTGCTAGGATCAAAGTAACCTTGCATCATGTCAAAATTTCAAAGGAAATTCAAAATCAAAATCAAAATGGGAGAAGGAACACCCCCCATATGAATTAATTTAAAAGGCCAGATAAAAATCTTCTCCAAAAATTCATGTTAGATTTTTGAAAAGTCTTATAAATGAGTATGATCACATATCAAGTGATGTGGGACCCATCCCATGCTCATAGAATTTTAAAATATTCAAACAGTGCCTTGGATTTCAAGAAATACCCCTATTTGATTTAAAATTCAAATCATTTGAATTTTAAAAATGTTGAAACTTTATAAGTGGCTAGTCTATATTATTATGAAGCCATATAAAAAATTTCAGCATTTAATAAAATGCCTAGCTATTTATTTTAGCACAGCAAAACAAATAGCAGAAAGAAAAACAGAGAGGAAATTAAAAAAGGGGAAAAGAGCCCACCTACCTGGGCCTCTCGGCCCAACTTACCGTTTCGGCAGCCCGAGCCCACCTGGCTCCTTGTCGTCTTCCAGAACGACGGCAAGCAGCTCGGTGGCCGGCATGCCACGGCCGCCACGCCACCTGCTTGCCTGGCGCCTCCCGCGCCTTCTAGCCACGTCCTGGAGACGCCTCTCCACCGCCCCAGTCCATTCCCCCTCTCCATGAACTCCCTCCCTGTCTCCCTCGCCCGATTTCGTCATCGTCCGAGGACTCGCCGGAACTCGCCACCGTGGAAGACGCGGCCAACATGTGCTAGGGACCAGAAGAGCTTGTCCATCAGCTTCGCCACCGTCGACTACGTCTCCCTGCAAGGAATCAAGATCCCGGAGCCCTCCTAGTCGTCGGAATCTTCACCGAGAGCTCGCCGGATCCGCTGCTCGTCGCCGTTCAATACTCCGTCCACGTTCCCTCACCGACTCCGTCGACTACTTCGTCGAGTTCCCTGTAGCCTGATGAGCGTTTCCCCTCAAGCCACGGCTTCCTTCTCCTCCTCTAGCTCGAGCTACCATGGTCGCCGGAGTACCGATCCGCCACGGTCGTCGTCGGCGTGCTTCTGCTAAGCAATCGTCCTCGCCGTCTTGTCCTTCACTTCCGCCGTGGTCTTCTGCTTCGAACGCGCCCAACGTTGGCTTCAATAGTGCTTTGCTGCGAGTTTCACCCCGAGCCCGTGCCATGGCCGCCGCGGAAGGTCGTCACCGTCGTCGATTTGGTCACCCCCAAGGTCAACCGCGTGCACCAGGTGACGCGCGAATGCTTGGGCTGCATTCCTGTGGTCTTGGCGCAGAGAATAGAGGCCAGGAGAGAGAGAACGCAGAGCGCCGCCGCGGTCTGGTCGCCGGCGTTTAGCCGCCGGCGGGTTAGTCCAAACCCCCCCCCCCACCCCCGTTAATCCACCTCCTAACCCACCCCTGGGTCACTGACCAGTGGGCCCAGTGGCTTAATTAAGCCACTGGATTGAATTAACCCAGCGGATTTAATCATTAGACACTGACACCCTGGACCCACATGTCAGCCCCCCCCTGACGCCAGCTTGATGTCAGCCTGACGCAATAAATCGATTTAATGAATTTCCAGAAAATCAAAATTGAATTAAAGAATTCCAGAAATTCCATAAAATACCCCAAACTTTGGAAATTCATAGAAAATTCATATTAACTCCAAATTGGACAAATAATATATGAAACATGATCAGGAGAAAGTTATCTTTCCAAATATGCAACTTTAAACAATGTTTGAGTTGATTTTAAAATGGGACCAGTAGCATATGTCATTTGGTTTATTTAAAATTAATTCAAATTCAAATCAAATGCTTTTGCAACTTGGACCATGGATTTATGCTACATTTCAACCACACTTCAGAGGCATATCATACACATTTCCAAAAGGTTCAAAATGATCAAACAATGTCACATGTAACTTGGTCAAGTTTGAATTCAAATTGGAGTTTGAATTTGCAATTCAATTTGCAATATACTCCATTTAAATGGAATTGCTTCACACATCAAAGCATATACATCAAGTTTCAACCTTCCATCATGTGATTGTGCATTGTATTTACTTTGCTACCTTGTTTGTTGTTTGTCGAGTAGAGGTGGAACCGGAGCAGGAGGCTGCCCCCTTCGTTGAAGACCCCGAACCCGAACCTCATCAGTAAGGCAAGCAAACCCCCATTGATCATGTCGATAAAATCCCACTTCCCTCTCATGTCTCGCTTATGCATTGTTTAGGATGATCACCATGATTCGTTTCTACCGCATAGATGAACCCATTCCTTTGCATGACCTATCATTTTGTCACAGTAGTAAGCAAACCACAATCCTAGCAAATGTAGGAGTTTTTTGATATCATGTGGCCCCTGCAAATGTTTATCGCTTATTGCATGCTTAGTATGATACCATGATGTTACTGTGATGTGAGTCGGGATGGGAATGATCATGTTGATGATGGTAGAAAAGTGTTGGTGAATCTACCCTAATACAAGGTGAACGATGAGAGGCTGTGTAGGAGTACACAGTGGGTTGTCTCGTTGAACACCGCCTTAAGTCCGAGTTCTTGTGTGGTGATCCAAGATGAAGAGTACAACCACACATTGGGCTCACTGACCCCTCTCAACTTACTAAATCATCCCTTTCGATGTCCAGATGTCGCAATAGTTCGGAGTTCTGGTAGGCTTGTGGCCTGGATGCTAAGTGAGAGAACGGCTCATCCGAGACCGGATTATGCACCACGCACACATCACTTGGGTCCACTTCGGTAAACCGGCCGGGTTCACGATAGTGGTAACCAACCCAAGTAGGCGGCTTTCTCGGACTAGATCGGCTATGAGGTAACAGTTGTGGTGAGCATCCTCGCTGGCACCCCTTGAATGGTGTCGAGATCAAAGGCGGTAAATGATGATCATGTGTGTGTAGCGGTACACCCCTGCAGGGTTAACAAAACTATTCGAATAGCCGCGTCCGCGGTTATGGACTACTTGGAAAGCTTAGCTTGATTATTAGACAACTTGAACTGGATACTTCTAAAACACACCAAGATAAGTGTGAGTCCTATGGCGTGCTTTCTCGTGGGGAAGTCGAGGAAGGCACCATAGTGGTTTAATTGGTTGGAGAAAGTAGTGGACTCGTGTACGCTTCTTACCTCAAAGTCTGGTATTCGTAGTTCAGGACTAGCCAAGTCAAAGCTGGCATTTTCTGCAAGTGAAACCCCACCTCCCTTTACCTTGATACATGTGCATGAGTAGTATATCTCCTATGTAAGTCTTACTGAGTACGACTTTGTACTCACGTTTGCTTAATCTATGTTTTAGATGAAACCACTGACCCCAAAGGTGGCTTCTTCATCGAGCTGGACGACTGAAGATCAACTAGTCTAGTCCCAGTCAGACGACTAGTTCCCTCGTGGAGGGCTTGTGTTTAAATAAGGCTTCTTAAGCCATTTGTTAAACTTGTCTGTACTCAGACATAATTTGCTTCCGTTTGTGTTGTAATGTTGGATCACATGTTTGTGATCTCTGTTTGCACTCTATGAGAGTTATCAATAAAAATGTACACTTTGTAGAGAATTGCAATGGTACCTGCTGTTCATACAAGGCATGTGTGTTGCGTGTATGTTTATAACATGCATGTCTTTGTATGGGTTTTCGAGACCTTAGTTGTGTTCTGGCTGGCGGTCTTTCATACACCAAGTGGCCCTTCGATGTGCGCAGCTTGGGGCATCGCGATGCGATTGTTCGAGACTCCGTCTCGTGCACACTTTGTGGTATGATCGAACCCGCCCTAGATCCCGATTAAGTGATCGGGATGGAGTAAGTATATGTAAGAGTTTTGAGATAGTCGATAGTATGGTTGAGGCGACTTGTCTTTGAATATGGGAGTTCACCATCCATATCATTAGACTTGTGTGCGGACGATGAGGACCCATCTCAGTTGATCATCCGGCCTGGATGGGATACCCCTCACGTACGATGCTTTCCGAGAACGTTCTGTGTTTGGCCTTGTCTGCTTAGACAAGTGGGTACGGTTCTCGGCTCTCCATATGACTATGTCGTAGTGGGACTTGCATACGCTAACCCCGGGTCCCGACAGTTCTTCTGGATCCTTTCAATAAGATCCCATTTTTCTTCTATACTTCTGGTCTGGAATACCCCTCTTCAGGATTCATCCAACATTTCCTTGTCCTGACGAGAAAGTCTGGCATAAAAATTTGTAAGTATAATTTCCTTGGGGAGCTCATGGTTGGGGAATTTGAGCATCAGGGACTTCCGTCTCCCCCAAGCTTGAGCGATGCTCTCTCCGTTGCGAGACCAAAAGTTGTAAATGTAGTTCCTGTCTTGGTGAATTTCACGAAGAGGATAAAAGTTTTCATAAAAGAGAGACATAAGCTCTTGCCATTCTAGCAAATCAGAGTTACCGAGTAGCTTATACCAATCTGAAGATTTATCTTTAAGTGATACGGAGAATAGTTTCTTCATGACGAACTCCATCGTTACACCTGCAAGCTTAAATAAATAACATAATTGTGACAAATATAGCAGGTGTTCTCCCGGATGTCCTTCTCCTGTATAACGATTAGCCAAGACATAATCAATAATACCAGTTGGTATTTTATAGGGCACAATTTCAGTAGGGGTAGGAGTGACCACCACAGTCGTGGGGCGGCTCCTCACCAGCAACGAACCAATAGTAGAGGGGTCCATAAGGACTGAGGGTAGCAACAGCAAAAATAAAAATAGCAACACAAAGTAAAGGTTTGCTTACCAGCTTCACTTACCAATAGCTCTACACTCCCCAGCAACGGCGCCAGAAAATCTCGTATGATGGCGGTGAAGTTGATAGGTTTAGTTGGGATGCCTCCCCTGTCAACCGCGCCAATAAACGATTCTTGATGACCCACAAGTCTAGGGGGTCAATTGTAGATTTTCGATAAATAAGGATGTCGATCTCAACGAGGAGCAGAAGGTATTGACAAGTGACCCTTGATACGTCCAAAACGTATCTATAATTTCTGCTTGCTCCATGCCTCTTTTGTGTGATATTGCTATGATATTGATGAACTTCCATACACTTTTGATCATATTTGGACTAACTTATTAACTCAGTGCACCCCAGTGCCAGTTCATGTTTTCTGCTGTTTTTCTATTTCAGGTTTCCCCCATATTAAAAGTTCTCCAAAAATTCGGGAAAAATCCAATAAAAATCAGCGATACGGAAGCTTCAGGAATCACAGAGGGGGGGGGGGGGCAGAGGGGACCCACTAGGGCCCCAAGCGCCCTCCCGGCGTGCCCTAGGTGCGGCCGCGCCAGGGGGCCACCTGGACCCCTGGTGGCCCCCCTGGCTGCCCCCCTTCCCCAATATCTTCCCCGTCATGTGAAACCCCCGTGACGGGAACCCTTTTTCGCGATCTCTCCTCTGTTCCGCCTCCGCGCTTCCATGATCGGGAGCACCAGGAGACCTCTTCCCGGCACCCTACCGGAGGGAGGAACCACCTCTGGGAGCTTCTCCACCACCATGGATGCTTCCCGGATGAACCGTGAGTAGTCCACCTTAGACCATGGGTATATGATCAGTAGCTATGTGATGTTCTCCTCCCCTCTTTGGTCTTCTTGGATTAGACCTCGTGAGCTGCCCTACATGATCGAGGCACATATGTAATCTTTCTGCTTTTGCTATGCTGAGTTTGCTGGGATCCGATGGATTATGAGACTATGTTCAGATTGTGTTTGAGTAATATATTTGATTCTCCTCTTTTATATTTATGTTCTAGAGTAATTCTTGCATGTTCTCCGTTGCTGTTTATTGCTTTGGCCAAGTAGTAGGTAGTGACTCCAAGAGGGAGCATTATGCATGATTGTGGGTTCATTCCCCCCGATGACTAGCTTGAGTGACAGAAACATGAGTCTAGGGGATGTGCTGTTGCCACAAGGGAGAAAACAACGGTGCTTGTACTTGAGGGTGCAAGGATTGTTTACTTTACGCAAAGTTCTTTAATGCAGTTGTCTGTTGCTTTGAGTTTACACTTTGGGTGGGATTCGCAACTTAATACCAGCGAGATGTTCTGGATAGATATCTCAAGGTGGATGATTAGTAGGTAGATGCAGATGGATTTCGGTCTACTTGATTTGGCGTACCGCCCAAGCTTTTGAGACTCTTCCTTTCTTTATAGCATAGTTAGCATTGGTTTGCGCACATAATCCTGTCAATTGCCCAGTTGTAATTTGTTTACCTCGCATGGCTAATGTCTTTCGGGAGAGAGACATCACTAGTGAACATCATAGGACTCCAGTCCATATTTCCAATACTGTTTACACCCGCTATCAATTTACTGCTTTATTTACTTTTACGTTGCTCTCACTATCATTATTATCCCGTGCGTTTTATCCTTTGTAAACAACAAGGCCGGAGGAATTGATAACTCCTCTGTACTCGTTGGGAGCAAAGTTATCTGTTGTGTGTGCAGGTCTAGGAGAAGCAAGTGATTATCTTCAAACGGAGCAGCACTTGCCGAACCACCTACTTATCGTTGTTGGAGTCCTATTGGTTCGACATTCAACCTTAGCATCTCCGCTAAGGGAAATTTTCTGCTACGCTACATCTCAACCTTCTGCTTTGGGTAACCAACAAGGGGCGAGAAGTAAACTCTCGTGACATCAAAGCAATTCCTGGCGCCGTTGCCGAGGACTCCACTCTTCAAGATATGGGAGTTGCACACTATCTTTTATCTTTGCTTTTTAGTCTTGTTAGTTTACCTTTCATTTTTTGCTTTAGTGTCCTTTATAAAAGCTCAAAAAATAGTTATCTTGCTTTTAGTTATCCTTTCTGTTTAGTCAAGCATGTTAGGATTTGGTGCCTTGAGGGAATCGGAGATCTTAGATTTCCATCAAAGTGATGGAGAAAATATGAAGAAGGCATGGGACAAAATTTCTGATGCACATAGGAGAATTATTCCTTGGATACCTATAAAAATTGTGCTTAGAAATTTTTACCATGGTCTTTTTAGATGGTGCAAACACTCTCTTGATATTATAGCCGAAGGAGATTTCTTAGCTTGTGATGAAGCTAGAGCTCTTGAAATTATACATGGTCTATCTAGTTACTTTGTTTATGATCATAGTTTTGATACTGTTATAGATAGACTTGCTACCATTGAAAAGAGAATGGATGCTCTAGACTTGAGAGAAGTAAAGAAACTCCAGCCAAATAAGAAAGATGTTTATGAGTTAGATGGTGACTGGGAACCCTTTGTCAGAATTGGCATCTCTAACCAAGACTTCCTTGCTTTCTGTGACATTGGAGCCATGGTTTCCACTATGCCAAAATTGTTTATGATTCTTTAAAATTTAACATGGACAAATTGTCATCCTATCATGAACATGCTAATGGAGATATTTTTGAGATCCAGGGAAGGATAAAATATGTACTAGTGACATTCCTTAAACAGATTGCAATGGTTGATTTCTTCATCATGAAGCCAAATCAAGGAAACATAGTGCTTGGGAGGGATTTCCTCCGGGCCGTAAAAGGCTTCATTGATATAGGTAAGGGCCAAATACGCCTACGCGGGAAAGCAAAAGGTATGTACCCTTTGCTAAAATAAACAAGGATGAACTTGTTGAGGAACCATTTGAATCAATTTACAACTCCGATTATTATGATGATCTTTGATTCCTCCTATTTGAATTAAGCCTAGCTAATGGCTTTACAAAAGCGCTTTCGGGAGGCAGCCCGCAACGAATTTAGGATTTCCTTTTTGTTTTTCTTCTGTTTTTAGTGGTCTTGATGATTGCTACTACTGTAGCAACATCATTGTATCTTTACTTTTTAAGCTTTGTGCCAATTATAGCCTCATATAACAAGGGAAGTGAAAGTTGTGACATGCTGTCCAGAAAACAGATTCTGTCCTCGTGACTAGAAAAATGACAGAAAAATCCCAGTTCATCCTTTTGAGCTGAAATTTTTACACAGCGTGATATATACAATTATGAAACTTTCATATGTTCTGAGTTTTTTTATTTGAGTTGAAGAAGTATCCCTAAAAAATTCTTTACTACCTGCTGGTCTGTTTTTTCACAGATTCTGTCCTGTATTGCCTTTTCTTCGTTTTGCAAACCTTAAGCTTGCTTTTTCTTTGCTAAAACCTTTTTGAAATCTTTAGAAACAGTACCTCTTCAAGAATATCCTTATTTCCAGTAGAGAAAATATTATTTTATTATGGGTACTAACCTCGCTAATCAGATTATGATGAGTTATGTATGAAGGGAGTTTTCAAGTGTGCGAGGGAAGATGATGAAAGAAGATTCAAGAGTGTCAAGCGCTCAAGCTTGGGTATGCCCCCATTCATCCCCAAGAAATATTCAAGGAGACTCAAGCGTCTAAGCTTGGGGATGCCCCCGTGCATCCCCTTCTCCATCAACAATTATCAGTTCGTCTCTCGTTTCACTATATTTTTATCACTTCATGCGTTACGTGCTATGCTTGGAGCGTCTCGCTCTTAGGTTTTATTTTTAGTTTTCTTTAGCTTTGCTTGCTGTTCATAAAAATTTAGAACCCAAATTTCTTTGTGTGGGAGAGAAACACGCTCCACTTTCAAAATCTAGAGCACATCATAGGATTGTTCATGCCTTTATCTTTTTTGTGAGTGTTCTTTATCTTTTTCATAGCTACTGCCATGTTTAGCTCTTAGTTTTCATGCTTATATTTTTAAGAGATTTTGTTTAGTTTGTTGCTGGAACTCTCTTGAGTTTTCATATTTTTCTTGTTTAGAGAGTTTTCCTGTTGCACTGAGTTGTGTGTCTTGACGTGAAGTAGGTAATTGAGGTTGTTATTCTTTTGTAGTAGTAACTTGCAATAGTTTTGAGGTTTTGTTTTGAGTAATGTTTGGACTTTTAGTGTAAGAGCTTTAGCCTATTAGTGATATATGTCGTATTTTGGGCAATCCGTGTATATTTTCAAAACTTACAAATTAGTTGAGAACTCTAGCTACTAGATGGATCACTACTCTTCTGAGGGATCGAATATTAGAGAACACTCACGTACCATGAGTCGAGGATGTGCAAGGATAACCAAACCCCCATACACTCCTCCTCGGGGTACTTTTCTCTTTGTGAACCTCCTTATTAGATTGAGAGTTACCGATAATAAGTGCATGAGTTCTTCGGACTAATGTGAGTATTCGAAAGTTGACACTTCCACCTTCCCATATTTTTCTAGCCTTTCATGTGCCGTGCATTGCTTTCTTCTCATTCCGAGAGTTGGCGTCCACCTTCGCTGGTACATCCAAATCATTGGCATGATACGCTCTGTCATCATAAACCTCCTTATATCCTTCCTCAAAACAGGCACCATACCTACCTATCAAGGCATTTCCATAGCCTTTCCGAGATATTGTAAGGCCCGATATGCGGTACTGTTCCAGATCTAGATGTTTCCATCCAGATCCAGGGACGAAGCACATATCGGTCCCACCGCGACATATGACGAAGTCATATGCCCCGGGTTTCCAACATGATATCACAACATTACAGATACAAGGATACAACATCTCATACAATCGGCATACAACTGCCTTAATACAATACAACATCGGAAAATATATGTCTGATTACAGACTACAAGCAAATGCCTACTGGCAAAGAGACAAACATCGATCCCCATAACCACAGGGGTCCAGGCCCTCCGCCGGGATCCTCCTAACTAGTCGTCGTCGAGTCTCCGCGTGAAACGTCGATCACCACACCTTTTTTCGATCAGAACCCCGAAAAGAGTTTGGGGGAAGTATCATGAGTACAGAGGTACTCAGCATCCAACTATAGTGGTCATCTGACCCAGCAAGGACTTCATCACTCGTCATTCTAGGACAACTAGTAGTTTACGGTAAGGATGAGATAAGTGGTGAGGTTGCTGCCGCACTAGCATTTATGAAGTGGCTAACGATCTAGAGAGTAAGGTAAGAAGCCAAGCATTCGATGAGGAATCGCCTCCAACAAGTCTTGCTATCAGCTACTTACGCAAACATAACACCTATCCTATCCTTGTCCTCCTCTTCGCATCCCGACGAAGAAGAAGCAGTCAAGGCACACACACGTTGATCAAGTATATTAAGATTATCTCAGTTGTTGTTGTCTATGAACAAGGAGTAGGTCTCAAGTCGTCCATAACCGTGGACACGGTTTCTCGAAAAGATTTAACCCTGCAAGGGTGTACCAACTGCCCATTACGAGGCTCCGCACGCACGCCCATCTCTCTAAGTTGCTACCCATCACAGGCAACCATTTTATGATTTAGTTCCAAGAGATCTGAAACGACAGGTCCCTCTAGCTAACAACGAACAAATCCGGGTGGCCCCCGGTGAGTCGACATCCAACTCAAAAGCCGGCCGTGCTCTCGAATCAGCCTCTACCGTCTGGACGAGGTCGGGATAACCTACCCTCGCCCGGGCAGGCTCCCTAGCTTCCATATTTGGACCAACAGGATATACCATCCCACTGGCCCGGTTTTTTTTAAATCCACTGGCTGCAGACCAGTTACGCACACGGTTTCTCAAATGGTAAAATCAGCTTGGGCCACCACTAGAAATGTTTGAAGCTAGGTAGGTAAGAAAAGGGGACCCCATAAAATCCCACACGCGGTTAGGCACGCTCAGTCTTAAAACCAATACCCGGAACTCGGATCCTAGGTGACTCGAATGGAACAAAGCGTCGGGGCGGGATAGCCTAGACCTTCCATCCTTCGTCGAATATAATCAACATTTACAATAATCATATCATCAACAACAATATAATAATGTGATATCCCAAACCCAGGAGTAACAGGGTAACATCGTAGCATCCTAAGAATGCATACTAAGAAGGGGCTGAGCAACGAGCAAAAGTAACATAGCAATACAAGGTTTGCTGGGAGGGGACATGGCTGTATCGGTTTGAAAAAGGCTGTAAACATGTGGTAGGATCAAACATCGAACCTAACCTAGACTAGCATGCAAACCGTTGGTTGAAATAGAATGGATCATAAGTAATGTATAGTCCTTGCATGTTGATAAGTCGGGTTCCGAAGGTGTAGTCGATCGCAAGCTCGCATCGTCTTTGAGAGGTACCCGCGGGAGCACACAAGAAGTAAACACTGGGAAGCAATCAACGGTGCACCACTATTACTACGGAGCAACACAAGATCAAAGAGACAACACAAGGCACGGCAACGCGATACGGATCTATCGTCGAGAACGGTTACTAACAGTTTAAGTGGGGTATCGGTCACACACGACGAATACCGCACGTTTACGGTGGTTCAAGTTGTTTAGCCACAGGTGATCAACCAACGGTTATTAACATGGCAACTCAAGCAAGCATGTCATAGCACACAAACATGTCAAGAGGTGAATTATAAAATAAACTATCTATGCTAGACAATTTAAGTGAGGCACAACCTAAACATGGCATAACACTAAGTGCCGCACGATGATTAAAAGATTTGGTACTGTTCTGTCCTAAACCATATTTTAGGTTGGTTAACAGCAGCAAACAACATCATAAACTCAAAGTACATGAAAAACTAATCAAGTTACATATAAGGCACACTCCAAACGGAGTTACGGTTAAAAAGATACAAGCAAAACAAGTTACAGGAACAAGCTGCCAACATCACGAAGCACACTTTAGAGAAATGCATCAACAGGATAATCAATGCAAACATGCTCACAAATGATATTAAATTAAACTAGACATGACAAGGAAGGCATGGCCAAAATAATCATGCAAAAATGCATCACAGATCAAAAGATATTAAGCAAACAACATGGCATCGCAAAGTAACAGACTTAGAGAAAAATAGAGGTGGTTGTCAAAAACAGCAGCATAGCAACTTTGGAGCTAAATAACTATATGGCCAGCAAGAATATCATGGCAATGCAATACATGGGATGAAAGTAGACATGATGCTTAACAATATGCAATTGGAATCACTCAATTCCGATAAACGGTCGCGACACACTCGTCGACCGAAGTTGCAACAAAATAACAGTTTCAGCAACAGCAACACATTAACATCAGGATAGCTACTTTGGAGCAAGATTTAATACAGCTAAAGCACTCAAACATGGCAAGTTAAAGCATGGAATTGAAGTACACATGATGCTTAACACAATGGAAAAAGAATCAATGCAATAGGCCTCATGGATTTGTTACAATCATCATGCAAAGTTGCAACAAAATAACAACAGCAGCATCTAACAGGAAAAGTAGCAGTTTAACGGCCTGATGCCCTGTTCAGCACACAATTACACACTCAAGATGAGATCAAATGCAAATTCTCACAAAAGATGAATTAAAGTACACGCAATTCTGAGCAACTTTCGTTTTGGGGGCACGTTCATCGGAGCTACGGATTAATCGCTATTAACGGTGCAAAACTGGAACAGCAGTAAAAAAAACAACACTTGGCAGAAAATGGATAAAAGAAAAATTACAGGGGAAAAAAGGGGCACGGGCCTCACCACTGGGCTCGGCCCAGTTAGGCCTGGATCTGGCTGGAATGGGCTAGGCGCTTGGAGGCTGGCTGCGGGACGCGCTGGCCAGCTGGGCCACGGCCCACGCGGCGTGCACAGCGGTTGTAGCCGGCTCCCGATCCTGTCGGGGCGGCCGCTGCCTCAACGCCGGTGAGGACGGCGGGCCCGGCGACGAGGGGAGGTCCAGGGGGGCGCGGGGCCGTAGGAGGGCGGCGCTGGAGGCGGGGGCCAGCGGCCAGAGGCGGCGCCGGCCTCGGGTCAGGGGGTGCCGGCGGCTGGCAGAGCCCGACCTCGGCTCGGCAGCCATGGCGAAGCGGCGGCTTCCCTGCAGAGAGAGAGAGAGGTGAGGAGAGGAAAAGTAGAGGAGGAAGGAGAGAGGGAGGAGGGGAGGCGCGGCAGGGGAAGAGGTGGCGCGGCGGCCGGTGCGGGCGGCCGGAGACGCATGCGGCGGTGGGAGCGGCTCCATGGGCTGGAGGTGGAAGAGAGGTTGGTGGGAGCTCCCAGGCGCATCTGGGCCGTTGGATCGGCCGATCCGACGGTCCAGATCGCAGGGAGGCACAATTTCGGGATTTGGGGATCTGGGAGGCAAAACTGGGCAAAGTGGAGGGGGGTGGCTGCAAATTTCCATTAGGGTAAACCCTAATTGGGTGGTGGGAGTGTGGTGGTCTTTATATAGCCCCGGTGGCTGGCAGTTTGCAAAAACATCCCCGGTTTTTCTCTCGCGCGCGCGGTGTTCACGTTTCTGACCGCCGGGGGTCCGCAGTACCTCCGATTCGGGTAAAACTTTGAACTGCGCGATCAGCGCGTCGAGGAGGAGGCATTCACCTCGCGCTGGAACCGTTCCGAGAACAATTTCTGGCGCGCTATAAAAATAACCCGTTTAATTATTAAACGGGGTTTTTGTTCCGTTGGCTGCGGCTGGTCTCGTGCGGTTTTCGCGACGGTGATCGGGCGAAACCCGGTGTCGCAAAGGTCGAGTGTCAGGGTGGCAAGGGTCGGTCTTCGTCCGATACGAGATAAGAGGGGAAAAATAATCGCCGATCGATAAATCGGGGATGCAAACACTGCAAACAAATCAGACAATCAAACAATTCACACCGAAAACAAAATTTTTGATTTTTGTGAAAACTGGGCTGTTACAGATATATTGCCATGCAACATCCACCTTCTCATGACTTGATCTTCATGTCATACATGCTACTTGCTTAATCGATGAGCGGCATGCTAGTTGGGCCTTGCCCTAATCATTGCTACATGAGGCGCTAGTTTCATTGCATATCCTGCTACACTGGCAGAGGCATACATTTGTATACTTCATGATAGTTACATCTTCTTTATGATATGAGTACTTTTGTAAAGTGTGAAAGATCTTCTATGCTTTTTGTAATATATAGAGTGTTTCCCCTAAAGTGAGGAAAAGATCCCACAGTGGACAAAATTAAAAGATCCCAATGAGGACAAATGAGAGAAATAGAAAGAGCCATTGAGGCCACCAATAAATACAAAGAAATAGAAAAAAGAGAAAAAGAAATAAAAAGAGAGAAGGGGGCACACTACCATTCCTTTTGACAGATCCACACTCGTACTACCTCTTATATCTTGTACTCCATAGAGATTATCATTCATGCATATAGCTATGTGGGGACCTTCACACTATAAAACTTGGCTTGTATATTCCAATGATGAGCCTCCTCAAACGAGCTCTAGGTCTTCTTGAGCAAGCAAGTTAGATGCACCCCCACTAGTTCCATTGGAGAGCTTTTAGCTCACATGTGCATCCGTTGCATGGCAATCCCTACTCCTCACATCATATCTATCATTTGGCTTTCTCTCTCCTATGATTGTCCTCATTGATGTGAGCCTTTCACACCTTTTTGTCTTCCTCCTCCACCATATTCTCTCTTTGCCATCCTAAGTGTCAACTTTCTTGCTTACGCTCATCCATTGCATGAGTGCTCAAAATGTCGAAAAGGAGTGGATCATTTTGACTTGTACTTGGCTAGTGGTCTAGGGATGAGTCAAGATAAGATTCCAAAAAGACCAAGTGTGAAACTTTAGTAGATTGAGTTCTCAACACAAAAATACTTTTTCTCTCGTATATCCCTATCCCCTTTCTTGCACACAAACACCATTTGGAGACATTCGAGTCACGGACAGCGAGAGCTCTTGCACCTTTATGTTCTTATGTTGCTTGTTTCAATGCTAAATATAGAGTCTTTCCTGTTATGACTTGAATTGAATTACATGCCTTGATTGCTTTACTTAAAAGTTCTTATATGATTGGTAGCATGTCACCACAAAAATTATGCTTTTATCATTTACTTACTCGAGGACGAGCAGGAATTAAGCTTCGGGATGTTGATACGTACAAAATGTATCTATAATTTCTACTCGATCCATGCCTCTTTTGTGTGATATTGCTATGATATTGATGAACTTCCATACACTTTTGATCATATTTGGACTAACTTATTAACTGAGTGCACCCCAGTGCCAGTTCCTGTTTTCTGTTGTTTTTCTATTTCAGGTTTCCCCCATATTAAAAGTGCTCCAAAAATTTGGGAAAAATCCAATAAAAAATCAGCGATACGGAAGCTTCGGGAATCACCGAGGGGGGCAGAGGGGACCCACCAGGGCCCCAGGCGCCCTCCCGGCGCGCCCTAGGGTGGGGCCGCGCCAGGGGGCCGCCTGGACCCCAGGTGGCCCCCCTGGCTGCACCCTTCGCTCATATATTCCCCGTGACGGGAACCCTTTTTCGCGATCTCTCCTCTGTTCCGCCGCCGCCGCGCTTCCAAGATCGGGAGCACCAGGAGACCTCTTCCCGGCACCCTGCCGGAGGGAGGAACTACCTCCGGGAGCTTCTCCACCACCATGGATGCTTCCCGGATGAACCGTGAGTAGTGCACCTTGGACCATGGGTCTATGATCAGTAGCTATGTGATGTTCTCCTCCCCTCTTTGTTCTTCATGGATTAGACCTCGTGAGCTGCCCTACATGATCGAGGCACATATGTAATCTTTCTGTTGTTGCTATGCTGAGTTTGCTGGGATCCGATGGATTATGAGACTATGTTCAGATTGTGTTTGAGTAATATATTTGATTCTCCTCTTTTATATTTATGTTCTAGAGTAATTCTTGCATGTTCTCCGTTGTTGTTTATTGCTTTGGCCAAGTAGTAGGTAGTGACTCCAAGAGGGAGCGTTATGCATGATTGTGGGTTCATGCCCCCCGATGACTAGCTTGAGTGACAGAAACATGAGTCTTGGGGATGTGTTGTTGCCACAAGGGAGAAAACAACGGTGCTTGTACTTGCGGGTGCAAGGATTGTTTACTTTAAGCAAAGTTCTTTAATGCAGTTGTCTGTTGCTTTGAGTTTAAACTTTAGGTGGGATTCGCAACTTAATACCAGCGAGATGTTCTGGATAGATATCTCAAGGTGGATGATTAGTAGGTAGATGTAGATGGATTTCGGTCTACTTGATTTGGCGTACCTCCCAAGCTTTTGAGCCTCTTCCTTTATTTATAGCATAGTTAGCATTAGTTTGCGCACATAATCATGTCAATTGCTCAGCTGTAATTTGTTTACCTCGCATGGCTATTTTATCATCTTTTGGGAGAGAGACATCACTAGTGAACATCATAGGACCCCGGTCCATATTTCCAATACTGTTTACACCCGCTATCAATTTACTGCTTTATTTACTTTTCCGTTGCTATCACTATCATTATGTGTGTTTTATCCTTTGTAAACAACAAGGCCGGAGGAATTGACAACTCCTCTGTACTCGTTGGGAGCAAAGTTATCCGTTGTGTGTGCAGGTCCAGGAGAAGAAAGTGATTATCTTCAAACGGCGCATCACTTGCCGAACCACCTACTTATCATTGTTGGAGATCTATTGGTTTGACATTCAACCTTAGCATCTTCGCTAAGGGAAATTTTCTGCTACGCTACATCTCAACCTTCCACTTTGGGTAACCAACGAGGGGCGAGAAGTAAACTCTCGTGACATCCACCCTGGATAAGGAAAGGTCTGCAAACACTAAAAGATAAATATTTAGGGATTTTTGGTTTAAGAGAGAGAAAGGTAAAAGACAAGCAAAGTAAACATGGTAACTGAGGAGTAGCATGTGGACCAATCCTTTCGCAAGGATAAGCCTAGGAACTGAACTTATAAAGGCTAAAGCTTTCTTGAGGACACACGGGAGAGGTAGCCAAGTTACTTTCACCATATTCCTCCAAGTAGTATGTATTGTGTCGATAAGTGTCAGTGGGTGGATCAATGCTAGTACACCTTCTAGACTATGATAAGTGTACTCTTATGATTACACACCTTGCAAGCATCCCAAAATACAAGGTAGTAATTAAGGCATAAGCCTAACCACAACATTACGATCGAGGATCCATAACTCCCTTGTGAAAAAGTGTGCGAACTGGGTTCAGGTTTCTATCACTCCGGAAACCCACCATAAGCATCCTTTGTACACAATGTATTCCCCTAGGTCCTTAATAAGGCGAAGTGTTGGGTGTTCGACTCACACAACACCACTAGGAAAATAATAACACAGCTTAAGTATCAAACAATACATAATACTTCAACATCATATGACTACTAACAACCAGACTTCTCCCATGTCCTCAAGAACTAAAGTAACTACTCACAAGACATAAAAGAGATCATGATCAGAGGTGATAGATGGGTGGCAAACAATCTGGACACAATGATATTTCTCCAACGAAACTCAATAGCATTCACCACAAAGTAGTAATCAACACCAACAGAGTAGAGAGGATAGATAGTACGGATTACAACACAAGTTTCAATTGTGAGATGAGATGGGATGCAGATGGAGATGGTTGTAACGACCCGGTCCCAAAAGGAACCAAGTCTACTGTGCTTCTGTGCTATCCCTGTATTAGTATGCTAGCACACACAGTACTCGATGAAATACTATGAATCACATGTCAAAAAGTAACGTAAATACATGGTATTTATTACCTTATAGCCCTTGGGCTAGAATACACCGCGGAAACAAACAATACATAAGTGGAGTCCCATCAACACCAACGGCAAAGTTGAGTGTAGACATCGTAACCCTACATCACATCACTTACTCGTCGTATACAATCCTGCAACACCGAAGGTTACAGCCCAAAATGGGTCAGTACTTTGAATGTACGGCAAGTTACTCCCAAAAAAATATATAACAGACCTATCTTCTACATGCAATTTTGGCTGGTGGAAAAGCTCTAAGAGTTTCAGTTTTCATAAAGCTGATTTTTTCCTACTCAAAGATTATCATAACAGTACTACAAAGCTCATAATATGATTGAATTGGTTTCTCCAAGTCAATCTATTTCCAAAGTTGATTAAACCCGATTGATTAATTAAATATGATGAGATCCGTCAACATTCCCACTTCTAGATGCTCAAAGTTGTCCGTAACCGGGGACACGGCTAATCATGATCAGTTTGTACACTCTGCAGAGGTTTGTGCACTTTTCCCCACAAGACTCGACCACCTCCATTGGTATTCGCCACACTACACTTTGTATGGAAACAGGAAGGTCGAGACATGGTCTTTTAGAAGAGTTTCCCTTACTCTGGCGGTGCCCATCCCACCTACCAACACTACGTTCGTAGCACCACCTAGCAAGAGTCACTACTACTAATTAACCAAGCCAGAGCCCATAATGGCTTGTGGCTGCACACGTAAGCTTCTAGTTATGAAAAATATGATTGATCCCTTTAAGCCTGGGTGGCATTCCGCAGTGAGTACTGGCCATCTCCAGGTCACTCAGGCAAATCCACTGGTTCCTCCAGGGTGCCCCCAACCATTCCACCCAGGTGGTTCATTAAGATTATCTTGGTCCTGTTTACTACTTAGTCACTCATACCTCATAATGGATCACTTCCCAATCCACGTCTACTTAGCAAAGCAGTATAATTCTACACGGTGGCGACAATGATATAAGGTTCAGACCTACCTCAATGAACTACTGGGTGTAATAGCATAGCATAATATATAATCCTATCAATGCATAATATTTAAGTTGGACTACAATGCATATAAAAAAATATAGGTAATACTGGAGCATGATCAAAAGAGTAACTTGCCTGGATCCTGAGGATGAAATATTCTACTCGTAGTCATCTCTCCATCTCGTTACAATATATCTAACGGTAAAAGAGAAACACTTCAACACACAACTCAATCCAAAGTGAAGATCCAAATAAGATACAATTACAACATAAATATTTAGTTATTACTATTAATAAAATAATTACTATGGCATGGATAGGTTGAGATAGGATCAAGTTGGATTGGATGGAAATATGATGGAAATCATATATCCGAGGATTGTAAAATCAATTGGATATGTTGAAGGTTCATTATAAAATCAATTAGATGGAGAGTATGTCAAACTCAGTTGGTTTGTCCATATGAATATTTGAATAGGAAATCAATTCTTGGATTGGATTGAAAAAGATCCGATAGAAATCGTGATGATCTTGTTGAGAAGATTGAATTTTTGTAGCCAAATTTATATAAAAAAGAGATATAACTAAAGGGAAGCTTGGACGAAGGTTTGAGGTCAAAATAGTGTATTTATATGATGGAAAGAATGTGACAATTTTCCAAACAGAAAGATTTGATTTTAAGGATCAAATTTGATGAAGATAATATTGCAAATAAATTATAGAATAAGATGTATATCAAATATACTCAAATTATAGAAATAAATTTGAGTTAAATTTCAAATTATCAAAAGTGGAATACTACTGGAAAATAATAAATTACATTTTCCAAGGAATCCGGGGATATGAAATTTTTCGAAATCCGACTTACGGGATAGAAGATATGAATTTCTGAAGTTTGACTATTTTTGCTAAAATGAATTACGGGATTAATAAAAAGGATGCAAAATGGCGAGTTCTGATAGGTCTGTACCCATTCGATTTTTACAAAATAAAATGATGAACAAAGAGGGGAGAAAGGCTCACCGGAGATCTCGCCGGAATTTTGGAAAAAGGTCGCGGGCGTCAATAAACAGCCGAACAGGATAGAGGATGATTTGGGCTACTCGATGGACAAGGTTATAGCTCCATGTTCGCCTTCGGATAGCCGAGAAGTTCCACCGGAGTAGAGAAGAACACATGAAGAGCACAATGACACGGACGGCGTGCTCCGGCCTTGCAATCGAGAGGAAAAATATGTCACAACGGTGCGCATCGGCAAGGGGAAGAAACTAGAGGAAGAAATATGGACTAGGTACCTTTCATGGCGACAAAAATCTTCACCGGAAGTGTGGATGCATCTTTCCTCCGACGAGAAATTGCGCACGAAGGAGAGGGCTTTGGAGAGGGACTTTATGCGTGGGGATGTGTGGTTCAAAGGGGTCCTAGGGGCGGTATTTATAGGGTCATGGGAGGTCCATAGAAGGTGAGTGGGTGAGGTTTTGGAATGGATTTAATGGCAATCATGGAGAAATAATGGGCATTAAAAGCTAGGTTTTGGAAATGAATTTAATGGCATTCATGGAGAAAATTATGGACAATTAAAAGCATTAATACGCGTGTTTGTTTCCCTGAATGAATTCCTCATGAACTTGTCCACAATTTTTGTGTAGGTTCTGAAGTGAATCAGTCAAAAGAGTAGATGGGAGGAAAGGAGGAAGAGCTTCAGTTGCCATGGCGATTTTCTTCTGTGTTCACATACACATGAACGAACGAGAGAAAGAAGACAGCTCGCTCGGGCTATGGGCCTTAGTGCAAAACTTTTCCCAAGATAAAGAAAAAGGAAAGAGAGATAGGGGAAAAATTAGATAGATGACCTCAGTCCAATTGACTTAGGAATCCTATTTTTATTATTTGGGTTAAACACTCTCAAATAAAATTGTATATGCCAAATAAAACATAGAGAGTCTAGGAAAACTATATTTCCCTCTCAGAATACATTTTAGAAATAGATTTTTATAAAAAAAAACTCATTAACGACATTATTAAATTTTTCCAATACTGTTTTTGGAGAAGTCATATTATCTCCTCTCATTTTATTTATTAAACTATTGGAAATATTTAAATATCTCTTAAACGTCAATATCCAATAAACTCCAAAATAAGAATTCGAGAATGAGTATGGGACCACAATAAATTTAAGAAAGTCATTTTATTCTCACTCGAAAATATTTAATTGTGGTTCGTACCAAATTTCAAAAGGACAAAAGAAAGAAAATCATTCTTTGAAATTTTGAATAAAGTTCACAACCAAAATTTTCATTATTGGATAAATGATTATCCAATTTTATTAAATGGTTTGTAAAGGTTTAAACAAAAACTCAAGGGAAAAGTTTTTCATTTACCCCAAAATCAAAACAATTCAATCAATATTATATTATTTATTAAAATTCTAAAATTTGGAAAATTTTGGGATGTTACAAACTACCACCCTTAAAAGAAATCTCGTCCTCGAGATTTGCAAAGGCTCGAAAGAAATGAGTTAGGCTCGAGGATTTTTGGGTTACTTCCCCATGGTCTTGGCATAACATTATGAGGCTTGCGGTTTATCCTTCACTTCTCATCTGAGGCTTGCCTCCCACCGGTACAATTCCATATGCTTCCGTTACTTAAATCATATCCCGGGCTCGTAGCTTTAGGCACCAGTTCTGAACCTTAACCAGGGTGTGGTTCGCATCATTTACAGCACCAGGGTGTTAGGGAACTACCACCCTTAGAAGAAAGCTTATGGGGTCTTCAAAATTCTTCATTCCATGATGGTTCTTCATCAAGCTTCCACAGATAAGGATCTGCATCTCCCCAAGGAACAAGTCTTACAAAAAAATACATGGGTTCCAAAACTAACTATTGAGACGCTCATGGTGGTCAAAATAACTTCCAAATTAAGCTTCTTGAAAATCTTCATGTTTCTTACTCACCGTACAACCTACGTTAGGCACGATGCCTATCTACAAGGGTAATGCGTCTTACCATTCTATGGTTTAGGCTTGTCGCATCGACACTCTACTATATTTTTTGTCTCTCTAATTTACCAATCTAACATACCAAAGTATATAATAAGAGTCTTCGGTATGGGGGCCAATCCATCCCGTACTCAAATCATTACTTCATATGTAGATAGATGAATCACGTATTCTAACACTAAGTCTTTCTCACTCCTCTTAAAGAGGTCTTCACCTGCAAAACTAATAAACATTTTTGGGTGGCGATGATCCTACATTGTTTGTCCTCAAAACATGCATCCATAGAATAGGGAACTTCCATCTTCAACAATTGTGTTCTCCTTGCAAATGGGTGATTCTTGTCCATTCTATATTTTGAATCCAGTCTTCTACTTTGACTGGGTCACTGGTGTCATCAAAATATTATTGTCCATCTATGGGTTTCAAGGTTGGTCAGAGATGAGATAGAATTTTAGAGAGAAGAGGAGATGGATACCTACACAACAATTATCAAACAACTAACATACATAATAGACTCGTTTACTACGTTTTCGTCAGGAAGTCTTCATTCTCTTCGGTTCTTGAAAGTCTTCGATACAAGAAGTTTCGTCGATGTGATGGTCTTCTGATACATCATCCGTTGCTCGCCACTCTCAAGGTTCAATTAATAATAAATCCTACGAAATACGTATCCCAAAAATACAAATTTAAATTTAACAGTTCAAATGACACCAATCATTAAATCAATAGCGAGAACTCCGAGAAAACTCCAAATATCACTCATAAAGTCAATCAAACAATTCCTATGGTACCTTCCTCCACATGAGCTCGCATGGTCGGGCACTCTACTCGCACTCTTTCGTTCATTTCAAAACTCTCATGGTGGGCTTGGATACTATTGGTATTGTGTAATATATTCCTTAACTTCTTCACAAGCATCTTATTCTTGGATGTATCTGGGTCTTCTATGGGTCTTGAATAATCTTGGGATCTTTAGATTCTTCAAATTCTTCGAGTGTTCCATCCTTCCATACTTCTAATTCACGTTGAAAACATCTATTCTCCGAAATGGTCTTGAGTTGTCCAATATCTTGTCCTTCCTGAAGAGACATAACACAATCCTTCTCAGTGGTCAAAGTGGCATGGGTATAGTCTAACTTGTTTGGGATGAGAGGGAGTGTTTGGTAAAACTTAGAAAAGATTAGTAGTAATGGATTTTTTTTAAATAATATTTTTAGAGAGTATACTTCCTAATGGCTTTCCAGTTTCTAGGGCCACGACCTACAGACAACATGTGCTCTGATACCATCTTGTAACGACCCGGTCCCAAAAGGAACCAAGTCTACTGTGCTTCTGTGCTATCCCTGGATCAGTATGCTAGCACACACAGTACTCGATAAAATACCATGAATCACATGTCAAAAAGTAACGTAAATACATGGTATTTATTACCTTATAGCCCTTGGGCTAGAATACACCGCGGAAACAAACAATACATAAGTGGAGTCCCATCAACACCAACGGCAAAGTTGAGTGTAGACATCGTAACCCTACATCACATCACTTACTCGTCGTATACAATCCTGCAACACCGAAGGTTACAACCCAAAATGGGTCAGTACTTTGAATGTACGGCAAGTTACTCCCAAAAAAATATATAACAGACCTATCTTCTACATGCAATTTTGGCTGGTGGAAAAGCTCTAAGAGTTTCAGTTTTCATAAAGCTGATTTTGTCCTACTCAAAGATTATCATAACAGTACTACAAAGCTCATAATATGATTGAATTGGTTTCTCCAAGTCAATCTATTTCCAAAGTTGATTAAACCCGATTGATTAATTAAATATGATGAGATCCGTCAACATTCCCACTTCTAGATTCTCAAAGTTGTCCGTAACCGGGGACACGGCTAATCATGATCAGTTTGTACACTCTGCAGAGGTTTGTGCACTTTTTCCCACAAGACTCGACCACCTCCATTGGTATTCGCCACACTACACTTTGTATGGAAACAGGAAGGTCGAGACATGGTCTTTTAGAAGAGTTTCCCTTACTCTGGCGGTGCCCATCCCACCTACCAACACTACGTTCGTAGCACCACCTAGCAAGAGTCACTACTACTAATTAACCAAGCCAGAGCCCATAATGGCTTGTGGCTGCACACGCAAGCTTCTAGTTATGAAAAATATGATTGATCCCTTTAAGCCTGGGTGGCATTCCGCAGTGAGTACTGGCCATCTCCAGGTCACTCAGGCAAATCCACTGGTTCCTCCAGGGTGCCCCCAACCATTCCACCCAGGTGGTTCATTAAGATTATCTTGGTCCTGTTTACTACTTAGTCACTCATACCTCATAATGGATCACTTCCCAATCCACGTCTACTTAGCAAAGCAGTATAATTCTACACGGTGGCGACAATGATATAAGGTTCAGACCTACCTCAATGAACTACTGGGTGTAATAGCATAGCATAATATATAATCCTATCAATGCATAATATTTAAGTTGGACTACAATGCATATAAAAAAATATAGGTAATACTGGAGCATGATCAAAAGAGTAACTTGCCTGGATCCTGAGGATGAAATATTCTACTCGTAGTCATCTCTCCATCTCGTTACAATATATCTAACGGTAAAAGAGAAACACTTCAACACACAACTCAATCCAAAGTGAAGATCCAAATAAGATACAATTATAACATAAATATTTAGTTATTACTATTAATAAAATAATTACTATGGCATGGATAGGTTGAGATAGGATCAAGTTGGATTGGATGGAAATATGATGGAAATCATATATCCGAGGATTGTAAAATCAATTGGATATGTTGAAGGTTCATTATAAAATCAATTAGATGGAGAGTATGTCAAACTCAGTTGGTTTGTCCATATGAATATTTGAATAGGAAATCAATTCTTGGATTGGATTGAAAAAGATCCGATAGAAATCGTGATGATCTTGTTGAGAAGATTGAATTTTTGTAGCCAAATTTATATAAAAAAGAGATATAACTAAAGGGAAGCTTGGACGAAGGTTTGAGGTCAAAATAGTGTATTTATATGATGGAAAGAATGTGACAATTTTCCAAACAGAAAGATTTGATTTTAAGGATCAAATTTGATGAAGATAATATTGCAAATAAATTATAGAATAAGATGTATATCAAATATACTCAAATTATAGAAATAAATTTGAGTTAAATTTCAAATTATCAAAAGTGGAATACTACTGGAAAATAATAAATTACATTTTCCAAGGAATCCGGGGATATGAAATTTGTCGAAATCCGACTTACGGGATAGAAGATATGAATTTCTGAAGTTTGACTATTTTTGCTAAAATGAATTACGGGATTAATAAAAAGGATGCAAAATGGCGAGTTCTGATAGGTCTGTACCCATTCGATTTTTACAAAATAAAATGATGAACAAAGAGGGGAGAAAGGCTCACCGGAGATCTCGCCGGAATTTTGGAAAAAGGTCGCGGGCGTCAATAAACAGCCGAACGGGATAGAGGATGATTTGGGCTACTCGATGGACAAGGTTATAGCTCCATGTTCGCCTTCGGATAGCCGAGAAGTTCCACCGGAGTAGAGAAGAACACATGAAGAGCACAATGACACGGACGGCGTGCTCCGGCCTTGCAATCGAGAGGAAAAATATGTCACAACGGTGCGCATCGGCAAGGGGAAGAAACTAGAGGAAGAAATATGGACTAGGTACCTTTCATGGCGACAAAAATCTTCACCGGAAGTGTGGATGCATCTTTCCTCCGACGAGAAATTGCGCACGAAGGAGAGGGCTTTGGAGAGGGACTTTATGCGTGGGGATGTGTGGTTCAAAGGGGGCCTAGGGGCGGTATTTATAGGGTCATGGGAGGTCCATAGAAGGTGAGTGGGTGAGGTTTTGGAATGGATTTAATGGCAATCATGGAGAAATAATGGGCATTAAAAGCGAGGTTTTGGAAATGAATTTAATGGCATTCATGGAGAAAATTATGGACAATTAAAAGCATTAATACGCGTGTTTGTTTCCCTGAATGAATTCCTCATGAACTTGTCCACAATTTTTGTGTAGGTTCTGAAGTGAATCAGTCAAAAGAGTAGATGGGAGGAAAGGAGGAAGAGCTTCAGTTGCCATGGCGATTTTCTTTTGTGTTCACATACACATGAACGAACGAGAGAAAGAAGACAGCTCGCTCGGGCTATGGGCCTTAGTGCAAAAATTTTCCCAAGATAAAGAAAAAGGAAAGAGAGATAGGGGAAAAATTAGATAGATGACCTCAGTCCAATTGACTTAGGAATCCTATTTTTATTATTTGGGTTAAACACTCTCAAATAAAATTGTATATGCCAAATAAAACATAGAGAGTCTAGGAAAACTATATTTCCCTCTCAGAATACATTGTAGAAATAGATTTTTATAAAAAAAAACTCATTAACGACATTATTAAATTTTTCCAATACTGTTTTTGGAGAAGTCATATTATCTCCTCTCATTTTATTTATTAAATTATTGGAAATATTTAAATATCTCTTAAACGTCAATATCCAATAAACTCTAAAATAAGAATTCGAGAATGAGTATGGGACCACAATAAATTTAAGAAAGTCATTTTATTCTCACTCAAAAATATTTAATTGTGGTTCGTACCAAATTTCAAAAGGACAAAAGAAAGAAAATCATTCTTTGAAATTTTGAATAAAGTTCACAACCAAAATTTTCATTATTGGATAAATGATTATCCAATTTTATTAAATGGTTTGTAAAGGTTTAAACAAAAACTCAAGGGAAAAGTTTTTCATTTACCCCAAAATCAAAACAATTCAATCAATATTATATTATTTATTAAAATTCTAAAATTTGGAAAATTTTGGGATGTTACAATGGTGCTGATGTTGGGGATGATGTTGATGATGATCTCGATGATGCCCGTGACGATGATGATGACGATGGCGATGATCTCCCCTTCCTGGAGATGATCTCCCCGGCGGAATCTGTCGGCCGGAGATGACTTTTTCTTCTCTGTAGGTTTCCGCCACGAGGCGGCGGCGAAACTCCGAAACTCCTCCTTTTTTAGGGTTTTTACCCCAGGGGGTAATATAGGCCAGAGGGGGCACAGAGGTGGGCCACCAGGTGACGGTGATCAACCCCGACAAATCCCATGGTCAGGGACCCTGGGTTAGTCATGAGAGGCAGAGGTTGATCGATAGCTGTTCGGCTAACAGGAGGAGACGTTCCTGCTCGATATTATTGCTTGGAGATGCGATTACAGGAGGCCAAGGCTAGTGTGCACAAGGCTAGGGTTACAGATTGTGTGTTGGTCCATCTTGACGTCTCCCCTCCTAGCCCTTATATATTAGGCTAGGTCTCGGGGAGTCCGTCTTGGATTACAGGTGAGGTTTCCTAACCCTAATCTTGTACCACACGGAAGGTTTGCACCTTCCTTTATGAGTCGCGGGCTCCTACGTCGGTGCCACTAGTGGGCCAAGGCTGGTCCCAGGCGTCATCTTTGTGGGCCTTCTGTCTTCGGGTACACCGGGTAGGCCCATACATAGGAGTCGTGGGGTCACCCCCTCGTCAGTAGCCCCCGAGTGCCTGGGGGACTCGAAGAGTCGCGCAGGGACTCGAGTTAATTCTTGCGTCGTTTCGGTGTATGCACGGTTCAACCGCGGGTCGCTGGCAGTCTAGGGCCATGACAAAACCTGTTTCGAGGGAATGCTAAGCTGAAAGGGCCCAAGGAGTCGACTAGTCGAGCCTTGGTGAATTGCACTAGTGGCAAATACCGCAGTAGCCCAATCAAACTCACGTCCCTCGACATGAGCTTGGAACACTGGTGTCGAGAAAAATTCATTCCGCTGCAGGTCTTACAGTGATCAATTGCCGCCAGTAAAGTTCGTAGCCTAGGCGCGTCCATCCGGATTTTTCTATCATGCAAGCGCATGGGAAAGATTGGGAGTGAAATCGCTCTACGGCAAGTCCCAGCCCGACCAATCTGCGCAGCGGGGTCTTACCTACACGCTAAGCTTGCGTGGCATCTGGGCACAGTGTATCGTTGTCACAACCCCAAGTTAGGTATGTGCTAGGGTAAGCTTAGGCCTTTGCATCATGCCAAAATTTCAAATGAAATTTCAAAAATGGGGAAAAGAAAAGCCCTGAGAAATTAAATCAAATGGCCAGATAAAAATATTTTTCAAAAAATCATTTGAGTATTTGGAAAATTCCTATAAATGGTGCTGATCATTTTAAAAATGGTTTGGGAGCAATCCCATGCTCATGGAATTTTCTAATTTTCAAACAATGCCTTCGAAAATTAAATAAACCCCTATTTGAGTTAAAATTCAAATGTTTTGAATTTTAAAAAGTGCCAAACTTTATAAGTGGCTAGTATATTATAATATGAGGCCATGTAAAAAGTTTCAGCATTTTTAAAAATGCCTAGCTATTTATTTTAGCATGGCCAACATATTGCAGAAAAGAAAACAGAAGAAAAAAATAGAAAAGGAAAGTGAGCCCACTTACCTGGGCCTCGGGTCCAACTAACCGAGGCCAGCCCAAGCCCACGCCACCCTTGTCGTCTACCCCGGCGACGGCAAGCTGCTCGGTGGTGAGCATGCCGACGCCGGCGACAGCTGCTAGGCTGCCTGGCACCCTCCCCGTCGTCCTTATCGCGCCAGCGCGATGCCCTTGACCTCCTCCCTCACTTCCCCCTCGTCCTGGTCACCCTCCCCCTCTCCGGCGAAGAAATCCCGCGCAACCCCGAAGCACAGCCGGAGCGCGGCGACGCCCCGACGTGGCCACCGGCAGCTAGAAGCTTTGCCGTCTTGTCCAACATCTTCAGCGTCATTGGTTTCCTCCGTCCCCCTCGTCAATTGAAGGCCATCGCCACTGAGGACGACGCCAGCCCCAAGGATCCGTCGCCGGCCGCCGAGAAGGTTTTCTTCGATTGCACCGCCGTCAAGCTTTCCGCGGCCCCGTCGTCCACTCCTTTAGCTTCACGGTGAGCAGCTCTAATGTTTTCCCCTAACCCCACCCCCTCTCGCGCCCTGGAGCTAGATTCCGGCGAGGTCCGAGCTCGGCCTGCCGCCGCGGTTGAAGTAGTCGTGGCCACAGGCCTCCCCGCGTTGCCCCGATGGCACAAGTGGACGCGCGACGTCCCAAGCTACACGCCCGTGCCCTCCGAATCCTCCCCGTGCCCGTTTCACCGTTCCTCGCAGAAGCAGTCGCCGGCCGCCGCTAATCTTCGTCGCCGGCGTGCTCCGAAGCCCCCCCCTTGAACCCCCGTTGGCGCTGCTAGACGCGCGCGAGCCCCAGCTCCCTCCCAGTACCACCCATGCCTCTCCCCGTGGCCATTTGGCCGAGTCCGGCGAGCGCCGCCGCGACCAGTGCCGCCGGCGTCAAGCCGCCGGCCGGTTAGGCCCTAATCACTCCCAAATCCTAAACCTTGGGCCACTGACAGTGGGCCTAGGCCACTAACTAACCACTGTTAGTTTTAACAGGGATTTAGCCCCCAGCCACTTACAAGTCGGCCCCACAGGTCAGCCCCCTCCCCTGACGTCAGCCTTTGGTCAGCATGACGCAATAAACAGAAAAGATTTAAAAGAATTAAACAAATTCCAGAAAATGGCAGAAATTAGGACAAACTTTGGAAAATCATAACTAATTCATTTTAACTCCAAATTGGACAAATAATATGTCTAAAATTATCAGAAAAATACAAGGATTATGAATATGCAATTAGTTTTCATGTTTGACCATTTTAAAATGGGTGAACAGTAGCAAACATGCATATGGATCCTTTTCAAATTCAAATTTGGAGTGATTTTGCAAATGATTTTGCAACACCCTTAATTCCAATGGATTCATCCACACATCAGAGACATTACTTCAACTATACCACATCACTTCATGATCAACATTTTCAAATGAACTTTCATGCATTCAAATGCATTTGAAATTCATCGATAAATCAAATGGAGTTTGAATTTGCATTTCAAATGCAATATACTCCTTTTAAATGGAATGCTCAACACATCAGTACCTTGAACATCACCATTGCAATATTATTCATGTGATTGTGCATTGTACATTATGTTGATCCTATGATTGTCATGTTGCTGATAGACGTGGAGCCGGAACCCGAGATCACCCCCTTCGTTGAAGACCCCGTGACTGAACCCCGTCAGCAAGGCAAGCAAACCCCCATTGATCATGTCGATAAAATCGCACTTCCCTCTCATGTCTCGCTTATGCATTGTTAGGATGATCACCATGATAACGTTTCTATCGCATAGTTGAACCCATATCCTTTGCATGACCTATCATCTTGTCACAGTAGTAAGCAAACCACAATCCTAGCAGATGTAGGAGTTGGTTGATATCATGTGACCCCTGCAACTGTTACTGCTTATTGCATGCTTAGTGGTACAATGAGGTTGCTTATGATGTGAGTCGGGATGATGATAAACATGGTGTTGATGAAAGTGAAATGTGTTGGTGAATCTACCCTAATACAAGGTGAACGATGAGAGGCTGTGTAGGAGTACACAGTGGGTTGTCTCGTTGAACACCGCCTTAAGTCCGAGTTCTTGTGTGGTGATCCAAGAAGAAGAGTACAACCACACATTGGGCTCACTGACCCCTCTCATCCTAGTACCTCACCCCGTTCGAACCCCAAGAGTCGCAGTAGTTCGGAGTTCTGGTAGGGCTGTGGCACGGTCTGCGAAGTGGATGAACGGCTTTTCAAGACCGGCTTGGGACCCTGCACACATCGTTTGAGGCTGTACTGGAACCTCGGCCGGACTTCCATACGGATCCCCCTCAGATAGGCGACTCTCTGGACTAAAACGGAGCTGTGGGCGAAGTGTTGTGGTGGCATCCTCGCCGTCACCTCTTGAACGGTGACATGCAAAAGGCGGTAACTGATGACACGTGTGTGTAGCGGTACACCCCTGCAGGGTTAACAAAACTATTCGAATAGCCGCGTCTGCGGTTATGGACTGCTTGGAAAGCTTAGCTTGATTATTAGACAACTTGAACTGGATACTTCTAAAACTCGCAAGATAAGCGTGAGTGCTATGGTGTGCTTTCTCGTGGGGAAGTCGAGGAATGTACCATAGTGGTGTAATTGGTTGAAGAGATGTAGTGGACTCGTGTATGCTTCTTACCTCAAGTCTGGTACTCGTAGTTCAGGACTAGCCAAGTCAAAGCTGGCACTTCTGCAAGTGAAACCCCACCTCCCTTTACCTTGATACATATGCATGAGTAGTATAGCTCCTATGTAAGTCTTGCTGAGTACGATTTTGTACTCACGTTTTCTTAATCTATGTTTTAGATGAACCCATCGATCCCGATGGTGACTTCTACCGAAGCTCGAAGAATGAAGACTCAGACCAAGACCAAGCTAATGTAGTCCCAGTCAGACGACTGGTTCCCTCGTTGAGGGCTTGTTTTTAGATAAGGCTTCTCTAAGCCATTTGTTAAACTTGTCTGTACTCAGACCTACTTTGCTTCCGCTTGTCTATTGAAATGTTGGATCACATGATTGTGATCTCTGTGTGCACTCTGTAAGAGTTATTAATAAAGATGTATACTTTGTAGAGAATTGCAATGATACCTGTTGTTCATACAAGGCATGTGTGTTGCGTGTATGTTTATAACATGCATGTCTTTGTATGGGTTTTTGAGACCTTAGTTGTGATCTGGCTGGCGGTCTTTTATACACCAAGTGGCCCTTAGATGTGCGCAGCTTGGGGCATCGCGATGCAATTGCTCGAGACTCCGTCTCGTGCACACTTTCATGTATGATCGAGCCCGCCCTAGACCCCGACTAAGTGATCGGGCTGGAGTAAGTCTATGTAAGGGTTATAATACAATCGATAGTATGGTTGAGGCGACTTGTCTATGAGTATGGGAGTTCACCACCCATATCATTTAGACTTGTGTGCAGACGATGAGGACCCATTTCAGTTGATCATCCGGCCTGGATGGGATGCCCCTCACGTTCGATGCTTTCCGAGAACGTTCTTTGCTTGGCCTTGTCTGCTTAGACAAGTGGGTACGGTTCTCGACTCTCCATATGATTGTGTTGTAGCGAGGCTTGCATACGCTAACCCCGGGTCCCAACAGACTTGGTATCAGAGCAGGACTGACTGTAGTCTTATCAGCCTTGGCCGAAGTCGAGTCTAGCCTTCTATAGTTATATAGTTACTCTGGTTATATAAGGGAACAACGTAAGGCTTCTATTTTTCTCCTTACCCTCATCGTTCTGAGTTCTGAGTCACCCTCATCTTATTCTACGGGAAGATAGGACTAGGCTTACCTCTGTCTGATTAGAACATCTCGTTGATTGCCTCCTTATAGCCGTAGGATTGTTGTGGTTGTCCAGAGTCTCCGTATTTTGAGTTCCTTGAAGAAGTTCTGTTCAATTCTTCGAGGTTGTTTCATTTTCCATCCCAGTTTAGCCGTTATGCTGCCGGAATTATCCCGTGTTTCTTTGAATCATTGCCTTTACATTATAGTCTTCTCCTTCTGAAATCATATCCTTTTATCCTTGCCTCCATCGTACAACCTGTTCTGATTGTTGATTTTTATCACACAGGATGTCAGGTAGAACTCGTAGTGCTGTTCTTCGGAATCGAGACCGTGATCAGAATCGAAATGATGATGAACCTCCAACCCCGCCTTCTGCGGCGGAAATCATGATGGAAGCTGAGCGGAATAGACGTGATCAGACACGCCTTCTGGAGCTCATCGAGCAGAATACCGCCCACCATCGTAATGTGGTGGTCAGCATTCAGGACTTCATCCTCCTCAAGCCACCGGTATTACGATGTTCTTCTGAGCCCCTTGAAGCTGATGATTGGCTCCGTTCCATCGAGCGTAAGCTTGACACTGCACATGTTGCTCCCGATGACCGAGTTGTTTTCGCGGTATACTTCTTGGAAGGTGCTGCTCTTCAGTGGTGGGAGAATTATGTTGCAATGCAGCCAGATGGTCACGTAGTGACTTGGCAGGAGTTCTGTGTTGCCTTTCGAGGGTACCACATTCTGGATGAGTTGATGGAGCGCAAGAAGGAAGAGTTCTGCAGTCTGAATCAAGGAGAGATGTCCATTCATGAGTATGTGAGGGAATTCAACCGTCTTGCTCGATATGCCCAAGATGAAATCACCACCGATGCCAGAAAGCAGGCAAGGTTCCGTAAGGGACTTAGCCCCATCCTTCGTCATGACCTCAACCTCCTTGAGTTTGCCACCTTTGAGGATTTAGTCAACAGATCTTTCAGAGCTGAGCATGGCAATGAAGTTTTCGAGAAGTCTCGCAAGCATGCTCTTGAGCTTGCCCCTTCTTCCAGTTCACGCCCTCAGAAGCGCATGATCTGGATTCCTAACATCTTGATCCACCAAAACAACCCACCGAGGCCATCACTTGTGCCGCCTCGTCCACCAGCTCCACCAAATAACCCAGCTCCCCGCACTATCTTTGGAGCCTGCTTCAGATGTGGCCAGCCTGGTCACTATTCTCGTGAGTGCCCCGTCAATCAGAATGCTCCACCCCATGCCAAAAGAAACCCCACTGTTCGTGCCAAACCACCCCCGAAGGTTTCCACTGCCAAGCCATCCACCTCAGAAAATCTTGGACGTGTGAACCAAATCTTAGCTGAGGAAACTGATGGTACTTCTGACGTCATTCTTGGTACGCTCCCAGTCAATTTTGTCCCCACTTCTGTTCTTTTCGACCCAGGAGCTTCTCACTCATTCATGTCGGAGAGTTATGCACTTCGGCATGATGTATCCTTTGAAGAAATGTTCACCCCTATGATCATTCAAACTCCTGGTTCCAAATGGCAAACTAATAGAGTAAGCCATGGCAATGAAATTTCAATTGAGGGTTTAGTATTCCTTGCTTCACTAATAGCCCTCAAGTCTTCAGACATTGATGTCATCCTTGGTATGGATTGGTTATCAAGACAACATGCTTTTCTTGATTGTAAATCCAAGTCAGTTAGACTTAGACATCCTTCAGGCCAGACAATAGCCTACTCCTCACCAAGAACAAGAACCCAAGTACAATCTTTGAATGTGCTTCCACTTCCTGACCTTGAAGATATTCCGGTGGTTCGTGACTTCCCGGATGTCTTTCCTGAAGAGCTGCCGGGAATGCCACCCGACAGGTGTGTAGAGTTCATAGTGGACCTTATACCAGGCACAGCCCCAATTTCCAGACGCCCATATAGAATGGCCCCACGTGAGTTAGCTGAGCTTAAAATCTAACTTGAAGCTTCGTTGGCAAAAGGCTTCATCCGCCCTAGCTCATCGCCATGGGGTTGCCCTGTTCTCTTCGTAACGAAGAAAGATGGAACAGAAAGGATGTGCGTAGACTATCGCCCGCTAAATCTAGCGACGATAAAGAACAAGTACCCACTGCCCAGGATCAACGATCTTTATGATCAACTTGCAGGATCCTCTGTCTTCTCCAAGATGGATTTGAGATTAGGTTATCATCAAATCAAAATCCGAAACGAGGACATTCCCAAAACGGCTTTTACTACTCGTTATGGTCTTTACGAGTACACCGTAATGTCCTTTGGTTTAACCAATGCCCCCGCCACTTTCTCACGCATGATGAATTCGATCTTCATGGAGTACTTAGATAAATTTGTTGTGGTTTATCTCGATGACATTCTCATCTACTCGAAGAACGAAGAAGAACATGCCGAACACCTAAGGCTGGTATTGATGAAACTTAGAGAGCATCGCCTTTATGCTAAATTCTCCAAGTGTGAATTTTGGCTACCAGAAGTGACCTACTTAGGCCACGTGATTTCTGCAAAGGGCATTGCTGTGAATCCCGAGAGAGTTCAGGCCGTCCTTGACTGGACTCCACCTGAATCGGTTAAGCAAGTTAGGAGTTTTCTTGTCCTAGCCAGCTATTGCCGTCGCTTCGTCGAGAACTTTTCTAAAGTTGCAAAGCCTCTAACTGAACTCCTCAAGAAAGATAAGAAATTCCTATGGACTCCCAAGTGCGAGGAAAGCTTTCAAGAGCTAAAAATAAGATTGACTTCTGCACCCGTACTTGCACCTCCAGACACCAAAAAGGATTTCAAGATCTTTTGTGACGCATCACGGCAAGGGTTAGGATGCATACTTCTGCAAGATCGACATGTGGTGGCTTATGCCTCACGCCAGTTGCGGCCACATGAAGAGAACTATCCTACCCATGACCTTGAACTCGCTGCCGTAGTTCATGCCCTAACAACTTGGCGACATTACCTCCTTGGTAATCGTTGTGAGATTTATTCCGACCACCAAAGCCTCAAATACATTTTCACCCAGCCAGATCTTAATCTCAGGCAAAGACGCTGGATTGAGTTGATAAAAGATTACGACGTAGTAATTTCTTACACCCCAGGGAAAGCCAATGTCATGGCTGATGCACTAAGTCGTAAGTCGTATTGTAACAACCTCATGTTACAACAGTATCAACCACTTCTTCATGAGGAATTTTGAAAGATTAATCTCGAGATTGTTCCTCGTGGATCTCTTTTCAACTTGGTGGCGAAACCAACCCTTGAGGATCAAATTATAGTTGCCCAAAGACGTGCACGAGGTGTACGCCGGATCAAGGAGAACATTACTAGCGGAATTGCTAAATGTTTCTCCAAAGATAGCAAAGGGACGGTATTCTTTGGAAATCGTTTGGTAGTACCTAAGAATAGGGATCTAAGGCAACTCATCCTCAAAGAAGCCCATGACACACCCCTCTCGATTCATCCCGGTAGCACAAAAATGTACCGAGATCTACGCCAGAGATTTTGGTGGACTAGGATGAAGAGAGAAATTGCCCGATTTGTTGCCGAATGTGATGTTTGTCGTCGCATTAAGGCAGAACATCAAAGACTTGCTGGTACAATTCAACCTTTGTCTATTCCAGAGTGGAAATGGGACAAAGTCGCTATGGACTTCATCACCGGCTTTCCAAGAACCCAGAAAGGAAACAATGCCATCTTCATTATCATAGATAGACTTTCCAAAGTTGCTCACTTCCTTCCGGTTCGTGAGTCTATAACTGCTAGCCAGTTAGCAGACTTTTACGTCTCTAGAATTGTGTCTCTTCACGGTGTTCCTTTGGAAATCAATTCTGATTGTGGTAGCCTTTTTACCTCTAGATTCTGGGGAAGCTTTCAGAATGCTATGGGAACTCACCTATCCTTTAGTACAGCTTTCCATCCTCAGTCTAGCGGTCAAGTCGAAAGGGTTAACCAAATTCTTGAAGACATGCTCAGAGCTTGTGTTATCTCATTCGGAAAGAATTGGC
This sequence comes from Bromus sterilis, assembly GCA_950022295.1. NCBI lineage: Eukaryota > Viridiplantae > Streptophyta > Magnoliopsida > Poales > Poaceae > Bromus > Bromus sterilis. The sequence continues at coordinate 217,496,362 of OX465599.1, forward strand.
AGAAGTCTCTTCCATTCGCCGAATTTGCTTATAACAACAATTTTCAATCTAGTCTGAACATGGCTCCTTTTGAACTCTTATATGGACGACGATGTCGAACACCTTTAAACTTGTCAGAAACCGGTGAAAGAAAATTCTTTGGACCGGACATGATCAAGGAAGTAGAAAAGCAAGTTCGCATTGTTCGTGATCAATTGAAAGCAGCCCAGTCTCGTTAGAAAAGCTACTATGATCGTCATCATTGGCAAGAGAGCTACAATCTGGATGAGAAGGCTTACCTTCGGGTTACTCCTCTGAAGGGAACCCAACGCTTCGGTATCAAAGGAAAATTGGCCCCACGTTACATCGGACCTGTCCGCATTCTTGCTCAACGTGGAGAAGTTGCCTACCAACTTGAACTACCCCCTCACCTTTCCCGAGTACATGATGTATTCCATGTGTCACAACTCAGGCGTTGCTTCAAGGACCCCATCCGCGAAGTCGACCATGAAACGCTTGATCTCCAAGATGACCTTTCTTATCGAGAATACCCCGTTCGTATTCTTGATTCCGCAGAGCGTGTCACTCGCCGAAACAAGATCAAGTTTCTGAAAGTTCTGTGGTCTCATCACTCAGAGAAAGAAGCCACGTGGGAAAGAGAAGACCGTCTCAGTGCTGAGTACCCCTCCTTCCTCCCGCAGACTTCTGAATCTCGGGACGAGATTCTTTTGAGTGGGGGCGAGTTGTCACAACCCCAAGTTAGGTATGTGCTAGGGTAAGCTTAGGCCTTTGCATCATGCCAAAATTTCAAAAGAAATTTCAAAAATGGGGAAAAGAAAAGCCCTGATGTAAGGCCCCTGATGCGGTACTAACTCTAACTAGTCGCTTTCGCGTCCGGTAGGAGTTAGAAGCGCATCAAACGCCACCAGCGCACGACACTCGCACTCGTGTCGCTGCCGGATTCTCGACAACAGGTACAAAACCCTAACTCTACAAGAAAGGAAATACATATGGAGATAATAGAGCAGGGCATACAACGCCACTGTCTAGAATATATAACATCTCATGAATACATCTTATCAGTACATCAAGCGGAAGCAAAGTCGGACCGGGTACGGTCAAGATACAAATTTCCCTAGAGAGGGCTACACATAAATCCACCCACGGGAACGTCTGAGCCCAACTAAGGATCCTACTGGTCGGAGTAGTCGTACTCGTCGTCATCCTCCGGGGACACCTCCACGAAGTATCGTCCAGTGCTGGGGTCGAGGTAGTAGTCCACTGCAGCGGCTGATCAGGCAAAGCGGTAAAGGCGGAAAAGTAAACGGGGGTGAGAACATATCGTTACGGAATAACTAACGCTACAGGCAAGGTACAAGTATAGACAGTTTGCAGCCGTACTAGCATATATGGTGGCTACACGTTCTATCGGAATAAAGATGAGATCCAAGAAGTTACGTCGACAAACGTGTCGTAAGTCAGCTATCCACCTACTTACGCAAACATAACACAACCTCGTTTCTCTCTCGGTCCCCCTGGACGAAGAAAGACAACCAAGGTACGCACACGGTTTGTTAAGTTTTTATAGCATGATTTTCATTGATGTTTTTCTATGAACAAGGAGTAGGTCTCAAGTAGTCCGTAACCGCGGACACGGCTTTTCGAAAAGATTTACCCTGCAGGGGTGTACCAACTGTCCATTATAGACGTCGCGTATACGCCCGGTTTCCACTTGGCTAGGTAAGCGCCTGAAACTCCGGAACGTCAGAGTCCCTCTAACTAACAACACACATATCCGGGTGGCCCCCGGGGAGTCGACATCCAATCCGGGAGCTGGCCACGCTCTCGGATCGGCCTCTTCCGTATCAACAGGGTTTGGGTTACCGGTGAAGCCTCACATGGGGACCGGGCCCCTCGCCGGTCAGTCTTGGGCCAGCCAAGAAACTATGTCCTCCTGGCCCTGGTTTGGTTTGGAAACAACTGGGGATCCAACCAGCACACACACGTTGCAAATGTAAATCAGCTTGGGCCACCACTAGATTGTATGAAGCTAGGTATGTAAGACAAGGGGCCCCCATAAAACCCCACACACGATTAGGCACGTTCGTCAAGAAACACAATACCCGGAACTCGGGTCCTAGGTGACTCAAATGGAACAAAGCACTAGACGGGAATAGTCCAGCCTTCCACCTTTCGTCGAATATAAATTAACATCATTTACCAATAATAAATATCAACCAACTTCTTTTATAGCATGATATCCCAACCATAAATGTATAGGGTAAGCAGCAAGTTTTCTATCCATGCTAAGCAATGGCTGAGCAGCGGTAACTTAGCAGAACAATAGTTTGCTGGGATGTGGGGATCATGGCTGTATGGGTTTAGACATGGCATATAATGTAAATAGGATCAAACAATAACGTTCTAGATCTACAGCTAGGCATGAGCAGAAAGTTATAAAGTAATGACACAGATCTCCCCCTTGCTTGGTAAGGTAGTCGAAGCAGCACTCACGGTACCCTCGGGCTCGGTGTCGGACAGCTCCACGTAAGTCTCCTCGGCGGTCTCAGGTGCTAACGTAAGGTACCGGCAGGAAAAGGCACACAAGTGAGCAACTGAAGCAACTCAAACAAGGATGGCATGTTCAAGTTTTATTTACATGATATGACCCTGTCTAGTCAAGTTTAAATGAAGGTGATGACGACAAGTCATCACTTCCATATGCAATTTATTTACGTTGTAATGGCTTTGGTCTGAGCCTTAACTTAGGTGTAGATAGCATGATAGCATGACAAGATCAACAAGCATTGCAAGAAATTAAATAACATGAAAGTAAAAACAATGATTCCGGAGACGGAGTAGTGTCGGTGAAATTGACACTTAAGAAGGTGCAACAATTGTTGAAGGTCAGCCACATAGCATAAGACAATCTGTTGAGGCTGACTTGGAGAAAAAGATGGCATGGAACTGCCTTGAAAAGATCAGATGAACAACATTTCAGATGCACTGAAGCTGAGATGTTGTAGACAGACAGACAGGAAGCTTCTGAACCAGGTGATCTCACCTTGTCTCAAAAGTTGCTCAACACAAAATGGAAACATCACTGCTGAACTCCTTGCAGAAAAACACCCCAAAAACATATATGATATGCCTCCATTTGAATTTGCAAAGGCAGTTGCAAATTCAACTAAAGTTCAGGGGGCTGAGTGCAAAATTGCACCTCATGAATTTTTGAAAAGGTTCAGTTGATGAAAACATTATCACCATGCAACTCCTTGTGCAAAACTACCCAAAATCATATATGACATGGGTAATTTTAAACTTGAACCAATTTCCAAAAATAAAGAAAAACAAAAAGGGGTTTATTTGCAAAATGACACAACTCCAATTTAGAAGGGGTCAGATACAAAAATGACTATCACCACTGTGTTCAGTAGCTCATAGTACCCCAAATTCCTATATGGAAAGTCCAAATTTACCAAGGATGTTCAAACTCAGATTTGAATTTGGAATCAAATTCAAATTTGAATTTAAACAGAAAAGAAATAAAGAAAAAAGAAAAGAAATTAAAAAGAAAAGAGCTGGGATAGCTCCATGGGCTGGTTTTAGCGAAACCGGCCCATGTCAGCTCTCTGGCCCGCAATTGGGCTCAGCCCACTCGGGTTGCTCACTGACCTGCGGGGTCCAGGCGTCAGCCTCACGTTTAAATCAAAAAAAAGGGGGGGTTTGAGTGGGATTCGAACCCGCGACGTCTCGCTCATCTCCACGCTCGCTACCACTGCGCTGTGATTCGACTTCTGAACAGATACAGCACGCAGTCTAGGTAAGGTTCAGTGTTCTGGTTCTCTGAACTTCAAACACATGTCGTTCTGAACCACGACGGCGACGCTCATTGCGGCGAACCTCGCGTCACGTACAGACCAGCTCCGGCCACCCCGCCATGGGATGAATCCGAGAGGTTACCTAGCTGAACACAACGACGCACGCCATGGCCTCTAATTCTAGCCCTACTGCTCGCTAATCTCGTCGGAACAGAGCTGCTGCGGCGACTCTGAACCTCACCTTCAGACGTGCCGCGCCTCCTACTTCCGGCGTACCGTGCGACGAGCACACGGCGCCGGTGGCCACGGCCTTGCTTGCAGTCGCGAGAGGGGAGTGCCACGGACACGTAGCTTCCCCGGCCGCGACTTGAAGCTCACCGGAGCGGATGGCCTGCTCGCCTGAATCTCACGGCGTTTCTGTCTGGCAGAGTTGCGCAGGGTTCAGACACGCGAATTCGAAAGCGGCAACGAAGAAAGGAGGCTCCTTTGGTGACAAAAACGCGCACTGGACGCTCGCAGACCACGCGGGAGGTCGTCCGAGGTGTGCCACGGCACGGTGACCACGGACTTCCCGCCGGCGACGATCTACGCGGCAAACGGCTTCTGCTATCGTGGATGAACTGCCATGCTATGCTACGGACTGAGGCGGTGGTGCTCGCTCACCTTGTGGGTCGCATCGCGCGTCCCAGCCCGGCCGTAGAGGAGGAAGAGGTCACCGGGCGTCGCCGGGGACGAAGGGGGTCTGCGGCGGCTTCCTTCTGCTGCGGAGACGCCTCGCTGATCCCTGCTTCGACCTGGCCACGAAAACGAAACGAGTTACGCTCCACGACGACGCAGACGAGCGCTAGCCCAAGAACGTTGCAGCACGGCGGCGAATTGAGCTCGGCTCCGGCGGAACAGGGGAGGTCTTGGAGACGAACCCGGTGGCGGCGGCGGAAAATTGGAGGGGGGAACAAGACCTAGGGTTCGCGAGGGGGCTTCTGATGCTCTCCTTATAAAGGGGAAGGCCCCCTGTCCACGTCGACGGCGTCGACGTCGATGCCGGCGTCGGCCGTGAGAGAGAGAGGGAGGAGACCGTGGCCTCGCTGGAAAGACGACGACCACGGTGCGCCCGATCCAGATCCAACGGCTGAGAAAGAAACCGCGTACCGCTTCGCTGGAAAGGTCTCCAGTTGGGCTGCGGGCTGAGGGAAGTTGGGCTGGGCTTGCATTGGAAAAGGAAAAAGAGAAAAGAAGCCTGCTGGAGAAAAGAATTTGGACAGCAGGCAAAAGAAAAATAAAAGAAAAGATAGGGAAAAAGGAAAAATATTCCAAACATTTTTACAAATCCCCTAAAAAGATGTTTGATCATCCGAAATTGGTTTGATCATTTTTGCATGCAGTGAAAAATCTCCACAAGCAAAACAGTACCTTTTTCTATTTAAAATTAAATAGAAAAGGACTTTGAAGAGTTTTTGAGAGAAAAATAAAAGGTTCAAAATTCCATGAGTTTGAAATTCTTACTCCTTGCATTTTTCTAGATTTTTCAAAAGTGGTTTGACCAATTTTGGCAACAACAAAAATGTGGCCCTATTTTTGAATTCAAAACACTTTGAACTAGGGCTACTGTTTTTGTTGGTGGCAAAAATGTCTCGAGGGTTTTAAAACCCTTGCCACATGAAATGAAATGGCTAGGCCAAGTTTGGGATCAAGAGGAGTAATCAAATGACAAGGAAAAATCCAACAGTACCCTTCTTGAACCACTTTGGATGCAAAAGATACCAACCCAAACTGGCTCCAATCTCAAGCCAATTTAAATCATCACATGAAATGATATGAACCTCCACCATGCCAAGTTACAAGTCCAACAGAGAAAGTAAAATACATGGTGTTTGCACTTATTACATGTGGGCTGTTACACCTGAGAAATTAAATCAAATGGCCAGATAAAAATATTTTTCCAAAAATCATTTGAGTATTTGGAAAATTCCTATAAATGGTGCTGATCATTTTAAAAATGGTTTGGGAGCAATCCCATGCTCATGGAATTTTCTAATTTTCAAACAATGCCTTGGAAAATTAAATAAACCCCTATTTGAGTTAAAGTTCAAATGTTTTGAATTTTAAAAAGTGCCAAACTTTATAAGTGGCTAGTATATTATAATATGAGGCCATGTAAAAAGTTTCAGCATTTTTAAAAATGCCTAGCTATTTATTTTAGCATGGCCAACATATTGCAGAAAAGAAAACAGAAGAAAAAAAATAGAAAAGGAAAGTGAGCCCACTTACCTGGGCCTCGGGTCCAACTAACCGAGGCCAGCCCAAGCCACGCCACCCTTGTCGTCTACCCCGGCGACGGCAAGCTGCTCGGTGGCGAGCATGCCGACGCCGGCGGCAGCTGCTAGGCTGCCTGGCACCCTCCCCGTCGTCCTTATCGCGCCAGCGCGATGCCCTCGACCTCCTCCCTCACTTCCCCCTCGTCCTGGTCACCCTCCCCCTCTCCAGCGAAGAAATCCCGCGCAACCCCGAAGCACAGCCGGAGCGCGACGACGCCCCGACGTGGCCACCGGCAGCTAGAAGCTTTGCCGTCTTGTCCAACATCTCCAGCGTCGTCGGTTTCCTCCGTCCCCCTCGTCAATTGAAGGCCATCGCCACCGAGGACGACGCCAGCCCCAAGGATCCGCCGCCGGCCGCAGAGAAGGTTTTCTTCGATTGCGCCGCCGACAAGTTTTCCGCGGCCCCGTCGTCCACTCCTTTAGCTTCACGGTGAGCAGCTCTAACGTTTGCCCCTAACCCCACCACCTCTCGCGCCCTAAAGCTAGATTCCGGCGAGGTCCGATCTCGGCCTGCCGCCGCGGTTGAAGTAGCCGTGGCCACAGGCCTCCCCGCGTTTCCCCGATCACACAAGTGGACGCGCGACGTCCCAAGCTACACGCCCGTGCCCTCCGAATCCTCCCCGTGCCCGTTTCGCCGCTCCTCGCAGAAGCAGTCACCGGCCGCCGCTAATCTTCGTCGCCGGCGTGCTCCGAAGCCCCCCCCCTTGAACCCCCGTTGGCGCTGCTAGACGCGCGCGAGCCCCAGCTCCCTCCCAGTACCACCCACGCCTCTCCCCGTGGCCATTTGGCCGAGTCCGGCGAGCGCCGCCGCGGCCAGTGCCGCCGGCGTCAAGCCGCCAGCCGGTTAGGCCCTAATCACTCCCAAATCCTAACCCCTGGGCCACTGACAGTGGGCCCAGGCCACTAACTAACCACTGTTAGTTTTAAACTAACAGGGATTTAGCCCCCAGCCACTGACAAGTCGGCCCCACAGGTCAGCCCCCTCCCCTGACGTCAGCCTTTGGTCAGCATGACGCAATAAACAGAAAAGATTTAAAAGAATTAAACAAATTCCAGAAAATGGCAGAAATTAGGAAAAACTTTGGAAAATCATAACTAATTCATTTTAACTCCAAATTGGACAAATAATCAGAGACATTACTTCAACTATACCACATCACTTCATGATCAACATTTTCAAATGAACTTTCATGCATTCAAATGCATTTGAAATTCATCGATAAATCAAATGGAGTTTGAATTTGCATTTCAAATGCAATATACTCCTTTTAAATGGAATGCTCAACACATCAGTACCTTGAACATCACCATTGCAATCTTATTCATGTGATTGTGCATTGTACATTATGTTGATCCTATGATTATCATGTTGCTGATAGACGTGGAGCCGGAACCCGAGATCACCCCCTTCGTTGAAGACCCCGTGACTGAACCCCGTCAGCAAGGCAAGCAAACCCCCATTGATCATGTCGATAAAATCCCACTTCCCTCTCATGTCTCGCTTATGCATTGTTAGGATGATCACCATGATAACGTTTCTATCGCATAGTTGAACCCATATCCTTTGCATGACCTATCATCTTGTCACAGTAGTAAGCAAACCACAATCCTAGCAGATGTAGGAGTTGGTTGATATCATGTGACCCCTGCAACTGTTACTGCTTATTGCATGCTTAGTGGTACAATGAGGTTGCTTATGATGTGAGTCGGGACGATGATAAACATGGTGTTGATGAAAGTGAAATGTGTTGGTGAATCTACCCTAATACAAGGTGAACGATAAGAGGCTGTGTAGGAGTACACAGTGGGTTGTCTCGTTGAACACCGCCTTAAGTACGAGTTCTTGTGTGGTGATCCAAGAAGAAGAGTACAACCACACATTGGGCTCACTGACCCCTCTCATCCTAGTACCTCACCCCGTTCGAACCCCAAGAGTCGCAGTAGTTCGGAGTTCTGGTAGGGCTGTGGCACGGTATGCGAAGTGGATGAACGGCTTTTCAAGACCGGCTTGGGACCCTGCACACATCGTTTGAGGCTGTACTGGAACCTCGGCCGGACTTCCATACGGATCCCCCTCAGATAGGCGACTCTCTGGACTAGAACGGAGTTGTGGGCGAAGTGTTGTGGTGGCATCCTCGCCTTCACCTCTTGAACGGTGACATGCAAAAGGCGGTAACTGATGACACGTGTGTGTAGCGGTACACCCCTGCAGGGTTAACAAAACTATTCAAATAGCCGCGTCCGCGGTTATGGACTGCTTGGAAAGCTTAGCTTGATTATTAGACAACTTGAACTGCATACTTCTAAAACTCGCAAGATAAGCGTGAGTGCTATGGTGTGCTTTCTCGTGGGGAAGTCGAGGAAGGTACCATAGTGGTGTAATTGGTTGAAGAGATGTAGTCGACTCGTGTACGCTTCTTACCTCAAGTCTGGTACTCATAGTTCAGGACTAGCCAAGTCAAAGCTGGCACTTCTGCAAGTGAAACCCCACCTCCCTTTACCTTGATACATATGCATGAGTAGTATAGCTCCTATGTAAGTCTTGTTGAGTACAATTTTTTACTCACGTTTGCTTAATCTATGTTTTAGATGAACCCACCGACCCCGATGGTGACTTCTACCGAAGCTCGAAGAATGAAGACTCAGACCAAGACCAAGCTAATGTAGTCCCAGTCAGACGACTGGTTCCCTCGTTGAGGGCTTGTTTTTAGATAAGGCTTCTCTAAGCCATTTGTTAAACTTGTCTGTACTCAGACCTACTTTGCTTCCGCTTGTCTATTGAAATGTTGGATCACATGATTGTGATCTCTGTGTGCACTCTGTAAGAGTTATTAATAAAGATGTATAATTTGTAGAGAATTGCAATGATACCTTCTGTTCATACAAGGCATGTGTGTTGCGTGTATGTTTATAACATGCATGTCTTTGTACGGGTTTTCGAGACCTTAGTTGTGATCTGGCTGGCGGTCTTTTATACACCAAGTGGCCCTTAGATGTGCGCAGCTTGGGGCATCGCGATGCGATTGCTCGAGACTCCGTCTCATGCACACTTTGATGTATGATCGAGCCCGCCCTAGACCCCGACTAAGTGATCGGGCTGGAGTAAGTCTCTGCAAGGGTTATAATGCAATCGATAGTATGGTTGAGGCGACTTGTCTATGAGTATGGGAGTTCACCACCCATATCATTTAGACTTGTGTGCGGACGATGAGGACCCATTTCAGTTGATCATCCGGTCTGGATGGGATGTCCCTCACGTTCGATGCTTTCCGAGAACGTTCTGTGCTTGGCCTTGTCTGCTTAGACAAGTGGGTACGGTTCTCGGCTCTCCATATGATTGTGTTTTAGCGAGGCTTGCATACGCTAACCCCGGGTCCCGACAATCGTGTTCTAGGAATATGTATTTTCATCGAGGCACGGAGCCTAGTTAGTAATGCACCCACTTGGAATAAACAATCAAGTGAGCTGTTTTAGCGGTCACTCGCGGAGCTTTGTCGAGCTCTCGGGCGAGGAGTAATGTAGAGGAGTACTTGCTCGGGAGGTCTTCGAGTGCTCGGGTATTCAGATTTCTGCGAGTAATAACTCGAGTCTCGCCTTCGCTCTCGGGGTGAGGGAGCACCCGATACTCTGGGACCGTACGATCTGGCGAGTGCGAGTCTGCTTATCTTGTGTCGTAGTGAGGGAGCACTCGAAACTCTCATGGGTGAGAGTAATCACTCGAGCACGTTTTTTCTTCTAGGTGAGGGAGCACCCGAAACTATTATGGGTGCGAGGAATCACTCGAGCACGTCTTTTCTTTAGGTGAGGGAGCACCCAAAACTCTCATGGGTGGATACGCTCCCGATGGGAGTTAAATATATTTGAAAAATGTATTTGAGTCAGTAAAAATGGTGCTTGCAGGCTGCATTTTTCTTTTTGTGCTGCCATTTTAATTTACCTCTTCTTGGTAAGGATAACGATCTCCTTGCTGGAGGACCGTCAAAGATGCTCTGTCTGCGAACCGTCATGTCTTCATGACCGGTCATAACGATGGTCTTTGTGGCGTGATGCAACCGCCTGTTGAGTTACCGATGCATGTATTGAAAATGCGCGAGATTTGACACGTCCAGCGCACAGTGCCGCCCGTGTGAAAGCATCTTTTGTCTTGGAATTCGAATCGCCCAGCACGCTCGGTCTTTGAATTAATTGCTCCCGTCGTCTGGTCTTCTGCGTGCTCTTGGGTTTGTGCTATAAATAGACCCCTCTTCTTCATCTAGCAGCAGTGTCCGACCTCTGCTCATCTTGCTCCTCTTTCTCTTCTCTTCTCATGGGGCCCAAGCGAGGTGCAGGTATGACTGGTCGCGGCCGTGTTCGTTGTGGCCGCGGTAGTCGTACTCCGCGCTCCTCTCGCGGCGGCCGTCGTGGTGCGTCGTCGACGCCTTCCTCCTCTTCCTCGGAGAAGGGTTTTTGGAGCTTTGATTTCCTCCTACGCGTCCGTGGACATAACGCCGCTCGCATTCTTCTTCTTCCTGCATTTTCTGCCCTTGTTTCTGATCGTAGTCTTGATGGCTTGCTGCTTCGTCTTCAGGGGTGCACTCGATCTCCTTCTTATGTTGAGTTGGAGATCGATAGTTCCCGCTTGATTTTTCTTGGCTTTGGCTGGAAGTCGTTTTCTCGGCGTTTGAACTTGCGTGATGGTGATACCCTCTGTTGCCGTTTTGATGGCGAAAATACTCTCACCATCCACGCTTTTGACCCGAGCGGCAATCGCATGGATCCGTACTGGCAGGAGACAAGCAGTGACAATTCCGACGGGTCGGGGAGTCGTACGCCCATGTATTCAACGGCTTCATCTTATGGCGACTCTTCGGTTGGTGGTGATGTGCCCTCCATCTCTGGAGAGGACCTCGACGTCAAGCCACCGATCAAGCGGGCATGCCAGGAGAACTTGTAGAACTGGAGGCGGCGGCGTCATCTTCGCCGGCAGCTCGGGTGGAGTTGGAGAAGGAGCTGGTGGAGCTGGAGAAGAAGCTGGTGGAGCTGGAGAAGAAGCTGGTGGAGCATCGGCTTCGGTGCTCCGCAAATAAGTCGAGCTTCACCTTTTGTTATGTCATTGACATCATGAGTTGGCTGCTTCGACTCCTCCTTTGTCTGTGATGATGCTCGTCATATTAGTGCCAATCATCCCAGCATGGGCACACATGTAAAAGTCGTAATTCCTTGGGTGATTGATGTTGTAGGCTTATCGACTGCTTGTATCTTTTGTAACTACGTTAGTTCTCCATGTAATGAGGATTTGCCTTCGAGTAATCAGAGATGCCTTCTATCCAATGTACTCGAGTCTTTTGTACTGAGAATGGTCTTCGGGGCCTTGTAATGCGAACTGTGCTTGAGTCTTTGTAATGGAATCTGTCTTCCAGTCCTTTGCAAACGAGAGCTGCCTTCGAGTCCATCAAATCCTTGTACTGTGGGTTCTATCGGGTGCGCGACAGCGCTCCCGATGGGAGTAGCCCCCGAGGCTACGTTCGAGTTGTAGAGTCGAAAGTAGGCTGAGATTTGCTTCCTTTGTCGTTCTTCTGTTTAACTGACGTTTTTTATCGGGCGCGCGACAGCGCTCCCGATGGGAGTAGCCCCCGAGTCTTTAGGTGATCATTGGCGATCAGGTGAAGACTAAAATGATTCTCTGTGTCCTGTGCTCCATCCATATTTATCCAAAGTACTTGGTGTTCCGCCTAGTTGTAGTTGTGTCCTCCCTTTGATTCCAAGAGGATTTCAGCAAGTGGCGCCTACCGGGGATTTTGCTTGGACCCTTTAAGTTACGAGCTGCGGGAGAAATGATAGCGTCTCTCGGGGGGAGCTGGTACTCGATCCCCTGAGTGCTTGAAGTAAAGATCGCGTGAGAGACGATGGCGTCTCTCGGGGGGAGTCGGTACTCGAGCCCCCGAGTGCTTTGGATAAAGATCGCGTGAGCGACGATAGCGTCTCTCGGGGGGAACTTTGTACTCGAGCCCCCGAGTGCTTTGGGTAAAGATCGCGTGAGCGACGATAGCGTCTCTCGGGGGGAGATTTTGTACTCGAGCCCCCGAGTGCTTTGGATAAAGATCGCGTGAGCGACGATAGCGTCTCTCGGGGGGAGCTTTGTACTCGAGCCCCCGAGTGCTTTGGGTAAAGATCGCGTGAGCGACGATAGCGTCTCTCGGGGGGAGTTTTGTACTCGAGCCCCCGAGTGCTTTGGGTAAAGATCGTGTGAGCGACGATAGCGTCTCTCGAGGGGAGTTTTGTACTCGAGCCCCCGAGTGCTTTGGGTGAAGATCGCGTGAGCGACAATAGCGTCTCTCGGGGGGAGTATTGTACTCGAGCCCCCGAGTGCTTTGAGGTGGTAGTATTTGGGCAACATCATTTTATTGCGTCGAAGGGTTACATGAGCTGACAGTTGAGCATGACTGGTGGACACTATGGGTAGAACAGGCGTAGGTTCGCTACGTTCCATGGATTTCTCACGTCCTCATCAGTCTTCGGGTTCTTCAGTCTATAGGCGCCTCCTCCTATGACTTCTGAAATTATGAACGGTCCTTCCCATTGGGGGGCAAGCTTGTGGACTTTCTCTTGTATTAGCCGTAGGACAAGGTCGCCTTTGTTGAAGGTTCTGGTGCGCAGGCAGCTGCTTTGGTAAGTGCGCAGCTTGTCCTGGTACCCCTCTGACCTTGCTAGGGCTGTGTCTCTTGCTTCGTCTACTGTGTCCTTGTCATCTTGCAGTGCTTCTTCTGCTTCCTCTTCCTCGTACCCCGAGATCCGGGGTGCCCCGAATTTGAGGTCATGTGGTAGCACTGCCTCTGACCCGTACACCATGAAGAAAGGTGTGCACTGGGTTGCGGTATTTGGGGTAATGCGCAGGCTCCATAGTACTGCAGGGAGTTCTTCTACCCAGTTGCCCGCGTCCTGCTCGAGTGGTGCAAGGAGCTGTTTTTTTATTCCTCCGCATAATAGGCCATTTGCTTTTTCCACCTGGCTGTTGGACTGCGGGTGTGCGACTGATGCGTACTTGATTTTGATGCCCAGTTCTTCGAAGAAGTTCTGGAATTCTGCCGCTGTAAAGTTCGTACCGTTGTCCGTGATGATGTTGTGTGGTACTCCGAACCTGAAGATTATTGATTTGATAAAATTCACTGCTGTGAGAGCTGTGGAGCTGGTGATGGGCACTGCTTCGATCCACTTGGTGAACTTGTCGACTGCTACTAGCAGGTGAGTTCTTCCTCCCTTTGATGATTTCTTGAGCGGGCCCACCATGTCGAATCCCCAGGTGGCGAATGGCCATGATAGTGGTATGGTCTTGAGTTCTGAGGCTGGAGCGTGCGGTCTGCTGGCGAATTTTTGACAGGCGATGCAACACCGCACGATGTCTTCTGCATTTTTCATCGCAGTGGGCCAGTAAAACCCTGCTTGGAAAGCTTTGGATAGGAGCACTCGACTGCTCGCGTGGTGCCCGCAGGTACCCTCGTGGATTTCGAGCAGTAGGGCTTTGCCGTCTTCTTCGTCGATGCACTTTTGGAGTATCTGGGTGATGCTGCGCTTGTATAGCTGTCTGTTGATCACTGTGAATGCTTTGGATCGACGACTGATGCGCCGATCTTCTGAAACGTCTTGCGGTAGCATGCCTTCTATTAGGAATCGGAGGAACGGTTTTGTCCACGCTGGTTCTTCGAGTGCTGTTGGATCTGTAGGTTCGACCGCTTGGCTTCTGTTGCCTTCGGATGGGCTCGCTGATGCCACATGTGTTGGCTCAGTGGTGTCGTCATCTACAGCTGCCTCGGGTGCTGTTGTTTTTATCTTGATGGATCTCTGGCTGATGCTTTCGAGGAAGACACCGGGTGGTACTGGTCCTCGAGTCGACCGATGTTTGCAAGTTCGTCGGCTTCTGTGTTGTTTATTCTGGAGATATAATTAAGCTCGCAACCGTTGAAACTTCCTTCGAGCGTGTTGTAGAGCTTCTGATAGGCCGCCATGTTGTCGGCTACTACATTGCAGTCTTTCATCGCCTGCTGGACGACGAGGTTGGAGTCTCCGTAGATTACGAGGCGAGTGGCGCCGCATGTTTTGGCCATGCGCATGCCATAGAGCAGTGCCTCGTATTCGACTTAGTTGTTGGAGGCGTGGTTGAAGTTGATCTGGAGGACGTATTTGAGCTTCGTTCCTTTGGGGGAGACCAGAACGGCTCCTGCTCCGGCTCCTTGCTGTCTTTTAGACCCATCGAAAAACATTGTCCATGAGTTCGATAGGTCCGTGGGTCCTGGTGTCTGGACCTCCGTCCACTCGACCAGAAAATCTGGGAGGACTTGGGCCTTGATTGTTGTTGGGTGCTTGAACTGCAGGTCCCGCGGGCTGAGCTCAATGTTCCACTCGGCGACTCGCCCAGTCGCTCCGGGGTTGTTGAGGATGTCCGCGAGTGGTGTTCTGCTCACGATTGTGATAGGGTGTTCGTCGAAGTAGTGCGACACCTTTCTTGAGGTCGTGATGATGGCCAGTAGTAACTTCTGGTAGTGCGGGTACCGCTGCTGGGATTTTTTCAAGAGCATGTTGAGGTAGTAGATCGGCCTTTGTATGCTCTGGACCTTGCCTTCTTCTGTGCGCTCGATGACGAGTGTTGTGCTTACCACGCTGTTGCGTGCTGCCACATAGAGGTACATCTTTTCTCGTTTTTTGGGTACCGCCAAGATTGGTGGGGTCGAGAGTGTCTTCTTCAGGTCCGCGAATGCTTTGCGGGCTTCTTCTGTCCACTCGAATTTCTCCCCTTTTCTGAGCAGCTGGTAGAATTGCAGTGTGCGCTCTCCCAATCTGCTGATGAAACGACTCAAGGCTGCGAGTCTTCCGGTGAGCTTTTGTACACCTTTGATCTCGGTTGGCTCCTGCATCCTTGCGATTGCTTGAACTTTCTCGGGGTTCGCTTCGATTCCTCGAGCGGAGACCATGTACCCGAGCAACTTCCCGGCTGGGACGCCGAATGCGCACTTCCTCGGGTTGAGCTTGATTTTGTACTTGTTGAGTGATGCGAAGGTCTCGCGCAGGTCGTCGAGTAGCGTGTTTGCACTGTAAGTTTTGATGATGATGTCGTCCACGTAGACTTGCACGTTTCTTCCGATTTGCTCTTTCAAGCAGGCTTGCATCGTCCGCTGGTATGTGGCACCGACGTTCTTGAGCCCGAAGGGCATTGTCCTATAGCAAAATACGCCGTAAGGGGTGATGAATGATGTATGCTCTTTGTCTTCTTCCTTCATTCTGATCTGATTGTATCCTGAGTAGGCGTCGAGGAATGATAGTAGATCGCATCCTGTTGTCGAGTCGATTATCTGATCGATTCTTGGCAGGGGAAAGTGATCCTTTGGGCAGTGTTTGTTGACTGGCCCGTAGTCGACGCACATTCGTAGCACGTCTGTGTCTTTCTTGGGGACCAGCACAGGGTTGGCGATCCAAGTGGCTTTCTTCGTCTCTCAATGAATTGGGCATCAAGTAATCGGTTGACTTCCTCCCCGATTGCTCTGCGCTTGGGTTCTAAGAATCTTCGTAGTGCTTGCTTCACTGGCTTGGTGTTTGGCTTGATACGCAGCGCGTGTTCCGCGAACTCACGCGGTACTCCTGGCATGTCGGCTGGGCACCAGGCAAAGATTTCCCATTCTTCAAGGAGGAAAGCGATGAGGGAAGTTGCTTGCTCTTCCGGGAGGTGGGCGTACACGCGGACTATTTTTTCTGGGTCCGTCGAGTGCACCTGGTGGGTGACCGTGTCACTGTCGATCCTGAAGTCTCGCCCATACTCTTTTGACTCGCTTCGACTTGCTAGCGGAAAGATACTTTTGTCTGTCGCCATGACTATTTCTGTGAGTTCTTGCTCGGCTCCAAAGGTGATGGAAACTTTGTGGAAATCGCGATCACATTGGTCTGATTTGGTGAAGCTTCCGTTGACTGTAATGACGCCCGCGGATCCTAGCATCTTGAGTTTGAGGTAGGTGTAGTGCGGGATCGCCATGAATTGCGTGAATGTTGGACGTCCCAGTATGGCGTGGTACTGCAACTGCCAATCGAGTACTTCGAACTCGAGGATGTTTCTTGCGAAATTGCGTCTGCTGCCAAGGACAACTTCGAGCTCGATTATTCCAAGGGAAGTAGCCGCTTCTCCTGGGACTACTCCGTATAACACGGTGCTTGATTTCTTCCATACTGATCGTGGGATCATCATCTTGTGTAGGGTGCTGACGAAGATTATGTTCATGCTGCTACCTCCGTCCATGAAGATTTTGTCCATGTCGTACCCCCCGGCCTTGGGACTGCAGGAGGGTGATCGCTCTGGGAGAACGTGATACTAGTTTCTGCGTTGTGTAGCTGGTAGACTTCGACTGTGTTTAGGTTCTCGGCTGCTCTGGCTTGCAGGGTGTAGGTGTCCTGTTGAGCTTGCGATACCCTACCTTATTGGATCGTGCACACCTGTCCTTGAGGCGGGTTGTAGCGTCTTTCAGGACTTGGAGTCGGCGACTGCTCGGTTCGTCGAGTGCGGTTGGCTTCTCGTTGTTTTTCCTTCTTGAGGCTGTCGGCGAGTTCGTTGAACAGGCGGCAGTCTCCTAGAGTGTGACCCGATCTGATGTATCCCCGGTCGTCTTCGAAGACGTGGATCGTGCAGGGTCCTTCTAGCTGCTCCCTGACCGTGAGTTTGCTGGATCCGGCGTGTCGTTTCCTCCTTGAGATTCGGAATATCTGTGCGTGATCCGCCGGGTGCTCGTGGACTCGCGGATCGATTTCGATCCCCTCGTTCAGATTCTGGTTCTTTATGAGATTGGCGAATTCGTGTAGTCTTTGATCTGGGTCGTAGTATTCGCCGGTCTAAGTCTCAGAGTCGTTGTCCTGGCCGGCGATAGTTGTCCGCGCGGCGTCGGGTCGTCGAGTGATCGGCGAGCGCGTGGTTGTATAGTTCGACTCGTCGAATGGGGTTTCTTCGTAGAATCCTCGCGCATGTCTTCTAGGCCGTCGATTTCTTCTTCGTTGGCAATGAACTTGACGATCGCTGATCTCGAGCTCGGAGTCGGCGTCTTGTTGTGCGGCGGGTGCCTGGGTGGCGGTGGGTCGTCGAGTGGTCGGCAGGTCCTCTGCTTCGTGCTGTAGTTCGTCGATCGGGATTTCTGTGTAGAACCCTTGTGCCCTTCTTTTGGGTCGTCGATTTCTCCTTCGCTGACGGTGGACTCGGTTGCCGCCATAGTATTGGTCTTGGCACAGTTGCAGGCCGAGCGATCTCGATGGGGCGGCAGAGATGTTTGCCGTGATCTTGAATTCTTCGGGTGGATTGGATCTGGTTCTTGATCTTGAGTTGTGGCTTGCTGAAGACGGAACCGCCGAGATCGTGATTCCAACCTGTGTAGTTCCCACGGACGGCGCCAATTGACGGGGATCAACCCCGGCAAATCCCATGGTCAGGGGCCCTGGGTTAGTCATGAGAGGCACAGGTTGGACGATAGCTCGTCAGCTAACAGGAGGAGACGTTCCTGCTCGATATTATTGCTTGGAGATGCGATTACAGGAGGCCAAGGCTAGTGTGCACAAGGCTAGGGTTACAGATTGTGTGTTGGTCCATCTTGACGTCTCCCCTCCTAGCCCTTATATATTAGGCTAGGTCTCGGGGAGTCCATCTTGGATTACAGGTGAGGTTTCCTAACCCTAATCTTGTACCACGCGGTAGGTTTGCACCTTCCTTTACGAGTCGCGGGCTCCTACGTCGGTGCCACTAGTGGGCCAAGGCTAGTCCCAGGAGGCATCTTTGTGGGCCTTCTGTCTTCGGGTACACCGGGTAGGCCCATCCATAGGAGTCGTGGGGTCACCCCCGCGTCACCAGGCATCCAGGAGGGTGCCTGGCGCGCCCTAGGGGAGCCGTGCCAGGGACCCTTCTGGAGCCCTGGTGGGTCCCCTCCGGTCAACCTTTGGTCTCCTCCAGTGAATCTCCAAAATAATGATCCACGTCAAATTTCGTCAAATTTGGAGTTGATCTGATTAAGCAACTTGATGTCCACTTTTCACCGCTGAATTCTGCTTCTGCCGCTTCGGCACCGGAAAGTTGCAAACTGTGTAAAACAAGCCAAAACAACATAAGAACAATACTTTAAAGTGGAATATATCAATGAATAGGGTTAAATTACAATATAAAATAGTGATGCAATTTGGACGTATCAGCACCCAACGGCGATCAAAGCCAAAGTACTCCTAGACTTTCTGGTCGAGTGGATGGAAGTACAAACACCCGGTCCTTCAGACCTCTCCAACTCATGGAAGATGTTCTTCGATGGGTATAAAAGTTACCAGGGGGCTGGAGCAGGCATTGTGCTAATCTCACCCAAAGGATATAAGCTCAAATACGTACTCCAGATCAACTTCAGCAAAGCGTCAAACAATGAAGCAAAGTACGAGGCACTACTGCATGGCATGTGCATGGCGAAAGCCTGAGGTGCCACTCGCCTCGTAATCTACGGCGATTCCAACCTCGTTGTCCAGCAAACAATGAAGGATTGTGAAGTAGTCGCAGACAACATGTCAGCCTACCATAAGCTCTACAACATCTTAGAAGGAGAGTTCGATGGATGCCAACTCAACTACGTCTCCAGAGAAAACAACACAGAAGCAGCCGAGCTCGTCAACATCGGGTCCACCCCAGGACCAGTCCCCCCAGGAGTTTTCCTCAAAAGCATCGGCCAAAGATCGATCAAAATCAAGGCGTCAGTGCCAGGGGAAGCCATAGAAGACGGCGGCACAACCGAGCATGCACAAGTAGCAGCGGCAGACCCAGACGCCAACGAAGAAACCAACAACACAGTCGAGGAGGGTAAGCCAGCAGGACTCGAAAGCCCCGTTTGGATAAGACCCTTCCTCAGATTCCTGATACAAGGCAACCAGCCACAAGATGTAGTAGAAGTTAGATGAATCAGCCGATGATCGAAGGCGTTCACCATAATCAATGGAAAACTCTATAAGCGCGGCATCTCCCAAGTACTCAAAAAATGCATCGAAGAGGAAGACGGCAAAGCCCTACTACTCGAGATCCACGAAGGCACATGCGGGCACCATGCGAGAAGCCACGCACTCGTGGCCAAAGCCTTTCGAGCGGGTTTCTACTGGCCAACCGCAATGCGAAACGCGGAAGACATCGTGCGACGCTGCATCGCATGTCAAAAATTCTCCAGTCGGCATCGTGCCCTAGCATCCGACCTCAAGACGACATCACTATCATGGATGTTCGCCACATGGGGGCTCGACATGGTAGGACCACTCAAGAAATCCACAAAGGGTGGCAGAACACACCTCTTGGTAGCAGTCGACAAGTTCACCAAGTGGATTGAAGCAATGTCAATCACTAGCTCGACAGCCCTCACAACAGTCAACTTCATCAAGTCAATCATTTTTTGATTCGGTGTACCGCACAACATCATCACGGACAACGGAACAAACTTCACAGTAGCAGAATTCTAGAACTTTTGGCAGGAGCTGGGCATCAAAATCAACTACGCCTCAGTCGCGCACCCGCAATCCAACGACCAAGTAGAAAAAGAAAATGGCCTAGTGTGTGGAGGAATCAACAAACGTCTCCTCGCACCACTCGATCAGGCCGCAGGAAACTAGATAGAAGAACTCCCCACAGTCATATGGAGCCCGCGCACTACTCCCAATGCTTCAACCCAATACATGCCATTCTTCTTGGTGCATGGAGCGTAGGCTGTACTGCCGCACGACCTCAATTTCGGAGCTCCCCGAATAACCGGATATGAAGAGGAAGAAGCAGAAGACGCACTCAAAGATGACAAGGACGTTGCAGATTAGGCAAGGGACACAACTCTCGCAAGGTCAGAAGGATACCAGAACAAGTTGCGCACTTATCAAAGCAGACGCCTGCGAAGAACAACTTTCCAAGAGGGCGATCCCGTCCTACGACTAATACAAGAGAAGGTACAAAAGCCCGCCCCACAATGGGAAGGACCATTTATAGTCTCTGAAGTCATAGGAGGAGGCGCATACATACAAAAGAACCCGAAGACCAACGAAGACGTGGGAAACCCATGGAACGTTGCAAACTTGCGCCTCTTCTACCCATAGACTATTACTCGGCAACATCCCCCAGCAATGCAAGGATCGGCAGCAGCGCCGACTGGCAACTCATATAAAACACTCGAAGCAATAAAAATGTGTTGCCTAGACGATACGATTTTAAGCACTCGGGGACTCGAGCACGGTTCCTCCCCCCCCCCCCGAGAGACGCTTTTTCTCTTACGCAATGACATAACTAAAGCACTCGAGGGCTCGAGCACGGACTCCCCCCCCCTCCCCCGAGAGACACTTTTTCGCTTATGCGACGACATAACTAAGGCACTCGGGGGCTCGAGCACGGACTCCCCCCCCCCCCTCGAGAGACGCTTTTTCGCTTACGCGACGACATAACTAAATCACTCGGGGGGTCGACCATGGACTCCCCCCCCCCGAGAGACGCTTTTTCGCTTACGTGGTGACATAAATAAATCACACGGGGAATCGAACACGGACTCCCCCCCCCCCGAGAGACTCATTTTTTTTCTTACGCGACGACATAACTTAAGCACTCAGACGTTCGAGCACGGACTCCCCCCGAGAGACACTTTCTCGCTTACACGATGACCTAACTTAAAGAACTCGGGAACTCGAACACGGACTCCCCCCGAGAGACGCTTTTCTCGCTTACGAGACGAAATAAACCTAAGGACTCGGGGATCTAACAACAGGTTCTCCCCATAAAATCTCTTTACCCACAGCCGCACCTAAAACACATGGAGAGGACGCAAGTACAATCCCCAAGGCATCCCACGGCCGCACTGCCAAAGCCACGCCGCTTTCCCATCGCGGTGATGACAAGAGAAGCATCCCTTCACCTTTAGAAGACAAAAACAAGGCTCACAAGGAGGATCCAAGACAACCACCAAAGCAGGATAATTTCTTAAGACTTCACCCGATCACAAGTGTTCACCTAAAGACTCGGGGGCTATTCCCATTGGGAGCGCTGCCGCACACCCGATGAGTTTTTTCTAGAACAACAGAGCAAACTTAAGGCGGGCTAGTTCAAGCCTATGCCCGACTCTACGAATCGAACATAGCCTCGGGGGATACTCCCATCGGGAGCGCTGTCGTGCACCTGATATTATAGATTAATTACAAGGCCAAGCACTCGAGGACAACTTTCACTACAAGGTCAAGCACTCGAAGGAAGTTTTTTTATCAGAGATACATCAGTACAAAGTTTTCCGCTAGACATCAAAGTTCACAAGATAAGGGACTCGAGCGGCCATCAAAAGGACTACAAGACCAATCATCCCAAGGAATTATGACTTCTACATGTGTGCCCATGCTGAGATAATTGGCACTTTGGTCCACATCTTGACGAGCATCATCACAGACAAAGTAAGCCTAAGTCTGCAAGGAGTCACTCGATGCCTTCCTAAGCCTGGTGACCTTGCCTATCGACGCACCCGCTTGCTCGGCGGCTTGACGTCTGACTCCTCCTTAGAACTAGAAGAGAAAGCACCACCAGCCGAGGAGTCGACAGAAGATGAAGCCATAGGAGAAGAAGTCGAAGCGCCCCTCGACCCGCCGGAGCTGTCGTTGCTTGTTTCTCCCAGTACGGATCCAGACGATTGCCACCAGCATCAAAAGCAAGAACAGTGAGAGTGTCTTCACCATCAAACCGACATCAACGGCTATCTCGAGCATGCAAGTTCAGCCGGCGAGAAAAAGACCTCCAACCAGGCCCCAAGAAAACCAAGAAGGAACTGTCAACTTCAAGATCTATCCACACATGAGAACGAGGGCACCCTTGAAGACGGATCCAAAGTCCCCTTAGATTGAGCTCGGACACAATAGAAGCAAAGTAAGAAGGAAGAGGGATCCGGCCAGCAGTTGGACTAAGAATGCCAAGCAGAAAATCGTATCGCCAAACACCCTCCCTCTCAAAGGAAGAGGAGGGCGCCACAGCCGGTCCACCACGCCCACGGTAGGAAGAGCGAGGCGTATGACCACCACGACCTCTCCGGCCACGACCTCGTCGAACCATACCTCAAGAAACACCAGCTCAGGAACCCTACGCTCTGATGGACTGCTGAAATGAGAAGAAGGAGAAAAAAGAACGAAGACATAGTGCTAAACAAACAAGAAACATATATTTATAGCCCAGACCAGGGGCAAGCAAGGAGTCTGCGTTGGAAATCCAATCGGCGCCGTCATTTACTCAAAGCTGGAGCGCGTGATGTTACGAAGTCCAAGGCAAAATTCCTCTTCGCATTTTTTTCAATATTTAAGAGGAAACATCAAATCCTTGCGCATTTCGCATACACGCATCGAAAACCCAAACGGTCACAGCGCCACAGGCCGTCATTATGACTGCACAGAGGATGTGGCGTTTCATAAGAAACCTGTCATCAAACGTGTCATCAGCAGCAATGTTGCAAAACGTGACATTGCAGTAGCCCAGACAAGATTGATTCAAGACAAGCCATTGCAGAAAAAAGAACAGTGGAAAGATTCCCTAGTCTCTCCTCCAAAATTTTGACCGCATTTTCAAAAAAATTACTCCCATCATGAGCGCCCCGTATTTACAAAAACAGAGCAAGGATTTAAGCCCGGAGGACGTGAGTGGTTACTCCCCTCCATCAAGAACAAGCATGTCTATAGAGTTCGGGTGCTCCCTGATACGCGAGAGAAAGTCAAAAAGGTGAGAAAGGCTCACATCAATGAGGAAAATCATAGGCGAGAAGGCCAAATGATAGATATGATGTGAGGAGTAGGGATTGCCATGCAACGGATGCACATATGAGCTGAAAATCTCTCCAATGGAACTAGTGGGGGTGCATCTAACTTGCTCGCTCATGAAGACCTAGATCTCTTTTGAGGAGGCTCATCCTTGGAATATGCAAGCCAAGTTCTATAGTGTGAAGGTCCCCACATAGCTATATGCATGATCATCTCTATGGAGTACAAGGATAAGAGGGAGTACTAGTGTGGATCTTTCAAAAGGATAGTAGTGTTGCCCCTTTCTCTCTTTTTATTTTCTTTTTCTCTTTTTTCTATTTTTGTATTTTTTTTGGTGGCCTCAATGGCTCTTTCTATTTAACTCTCATTTGTCCTCTTCGGGATATTTTATTTTGTCCACTTTGGGATCTTTTCCTCACTTAAGGGAAACACCCTAATTTACAAGAGGGTATAGAACATCTTTCACACTTTACAAGGTACTCAAATCATAAAGAAGATGTAGCTATCATGATGTATGCAATGTATGCCGCTGCCAGTGTAGCAGGAACATGTATGACATGAAGATCAAGTCATGAAGAGGTGGATGTTGCATGGCAATATATCTCGGAAAGGCTATGGAAATGCCTTGATAGGTAGGTATGGTGGCTGTTTTGTGGAAAGATATAAGGAGGTTTATGATGACAGAGCGTATCATGCCAATGGTTTGGATGTACCGGTAAAGGTGGACGCCAACTCTTAGAGTGAGAAGAAGGAAATGCACGGCACAGGAAAGGCTAGCAAATATGAGGAGGTTGAAGTGTCAACTTTCAATACTTACATTAGTCCGAAGAACTCATGCACTTATTATCGGTAACTCTCAATCTAATGAGGAGGTTCACAAAGAGACAAGTACCCTGAGGAGGAGTGTATGAGGGTTTCGTTATCCTTGCGAATCCTCGACTCATGGTACGTGAGTGTACTCTAATATCCGACCCCTCAGAATAGTAGTGATCCATCTAGTAGCTAGAGTTCTCAACTAGTTTTGTAGGTTTTTGAAAATAAATATGGATTGCCCAAAATACGACACCTATCACTAATAGGCTAGAGCTCTTGACACCAAAAGTTCAAACATTACTCACATCAATACCTCAAAACTATTGCAAGTTACTACTGAAATTAAATGGCAACCTCAATTACCTACTTCTCAAAACAAGACATAACTCAGTGCAACAACCAACTCTCTTAACAAGATAAACATGAAAACTAAAGAGAGTTCCAGAAAAAAACTAAACAAAATCCAATGCTCTTGCTAAAACTAAAACTAAAAACTAAACATGGCAGTAGCTACGAAAACATAAAGAACACACAACAGCAGAAAGATAGGCATGAAGAATCCTATGATGTGTTCTAGATATTGAAAGTGGAGCGTGTTTCTCTCCCACACAAAGTAAGAAGGGATATAACTTGTTATGGACATCAAGCAAAGCTAAAGAAAACTAAAAATAAAACCTAAGAGCGAGTCGCTCCAAGCATAGCACATAACGCATGAAGTGATAAAAATATAGTGAGATGAAGGACGAACTGATGATTGTTGATGGAGAAGGGGATGCACGGAGGCATCCCTAAGCTTAGACGCTTGAGCCTCCTTGAATATTTATTGGGGATGCATGGGGGCATCCCCAAGCTTGACCGCTTCACATCCCGAATCTTCTTTCATCATCTTCCATCGCACACTTGAAAACTCCCTTTATACACAACTCATCATAAGCTGATTAGAGAGGTTAGTACCCTTAATAAATAATTTTCCCCCCACTGGATATAAAGATATTCTTGAAGAGCAACTGTTTCTTAAGATTTCCAAAAGGTTTTTGCAAAGAAAAAGCAAGCTTAAAGTTCGCAAAAGTTAGGAGAGACAAAACGTGGCAGAATCTGTGAAAAACAAAACAGCAGGTAGAAAAGAATTTTTTAGGGGTACTTATGCAACTCAAATAAAAAAACTCAGAACATACGAAAGTTCCGTGATTGTATAGAGCACTCTGTGTAAACAATTCAGCTCAAAAAGATGAACTGGTGATTTATTATGATTTTTCCCGTCACGAGGACAGAATCTGTTTTCTGGACAGCATGTCAGAACTTTCACTTCCCTTGTCATATGAGGCTATCCTTGGCACAAAGCTTGAAAAATAAAGATACAATGATGTTGCTACAGTAGTAACAATCATCAAGACCACTAAAAACAGAAATAAAAACATCTTGGGTTGCCTCCCAACAAGCGCTTTCTTTTACGCCTTTAAGCTAGGCATAAGGCAAAAGAAGAATCAAGTTTTATCAAGAGAAAGAGAATAGCTTGCCCGTGTAATGGACTCAAAAGGTAACTTGACTTTATTTCTAGGGAAGTGTTCCATCCCCTTTTGAGAGGGAATTGAAATTTTATATTCCTCTCTTTCATGTCAATGATTGCACCAACGGTACGAAAAAAAGGACGTCCCAAAATAATTGGACATAAAGGTTCACACTCTATATCCATAATGATAAAATCAATGGGAATAGTTGTCATTGACAATGATAAGAACATCGTCGATCTTCCCCAAAGAACATGAATCAAAAGGTTTCAATTCAAACATATCATACATTCTTTTGGGCATGACGGAGGTACTAGCTCCAACGTCATATAAAGCATAGCAAGAGAAGTTATTTAATTTAATTTTTATCATCGGGTCCCAACCATCATCTAGCTTCCTAGGTATGGAGGCTTCTATCCTAAGCTTCTCCTCCCTAGCTTTGATAAGAGCATGTGTGATATGCTCCATGAAGGCAAGATTAAGTGTGCTAGTGTGGGGGTCTCTAGATATTTTGTGCAATAAGCTGATAACTTCTGAGAGGGTGCAACTATCAAAATTAATATCACTACTATCAAAGGTGGTAGTAGTGTCATCTAAGCTCACATGTTTGAAACCCTCTATGTTCATAGGAGTTTTTTCTTCTACGGTTGAGGTATTAGCATCACCATTAATAGGTCCAACGGGACCAGGAGTGCATTGGGTGCTAATAGTTTCAGTGTCCTCAACAATTTGGTAGTGGCAACAGTGTGCTGTGTAGGAAGGCTCTTAATTCTATCCTCTTCCTCTTTTTCTCTAGCCCGTCTTTCTTTAAGTTTAGCCATCATCCTAATATTTTCATTGATTTGTAACTGGATAGCATTAATAGGAGTGGCCTTACTCTCCTCAAGGGGAGAGGTTCTAATTTTTAACATCTCAACATCAAGGGCTAAGCTGTCTATCTTCAAACAAAGATTATCTATTTTAGCTAGCTTTTCTTCCACATTCTTTTTGAAGGCTTTTTGGGTAGTGATAAAGTCTCTAAGTATATTTTCTAGTTCAGAAGTGGGGTTCTTGTTGCTAGGGTAGGTGTTGTTGTTCCCATAAGTGGATGGAAACGATCTAGGATTACTAGCAAAATTGCCCCTATAAGCATTATTATTAAAGTTCTTTCTAGCAATGAAGTTCACGTCTACTTGTTCCTGAGAAACCAAAGAATTTAAAGGAACATCATGAGGATCAATAGAGGGTTGCTTGGTAAGTAGAGACATAATTAAATCAAATTTATCATTGAGAGAGGTAATTTCCTCGACAGAATTTACCTTACTACCTGTTGGAGCGCGTTCGGTGTGCCATTGGGAATAGTTGGTCATCATCTCATCGAGAAGTTTTGTGGCAGCACCAAGTGTAGTTGACATAAAGGTTCCTCCCACGGCCGAATCTAACAGGTTCCGCGAGGTAAAGTTCAAGCCTGCATAAAAAGTCTGGATAACCATCCAGGTAGTCAAACCATGTGTAGGGCATTTCTTAACAAGAGATTTCATACGTTCCCAAGCTTGGGCAACGTGTTCATTATCCAATTGCCTAAAATTCATAATGTTACTCCTCAATTGGATAATTTTAGCAGGTGGGTAGTACTTCCCAATAAAAGCATCTTTGCACTTATCCCAAGAATCTATGCTATTCCTAGGAAAAGATTGAAACCAGATTTTAGCTCCGTCCCTCAAAGATAAAGGAAAAATGCTTGAGCTTAACAATATCACCTTCTACTTCTTTATACTATTGCATATCACATAATTCAGCAAAATTATTCAAGTGTAAAGCAGCATCATCTCCAGCACCCGATAATTGACCTCTCATAATAAGGTTTAGTAAAGCAGGTTTAATTTCATAAGAGGTAGCTGAAGTGGCAGGTGTGGCAATATGAGTGCAGATAAAGTCTTTGTTGTTGTGACTGGTGAAGTCACACAACTTTGTGTTTTCAGAGGAACCCATAGTACCAGCAGGTGTGGCAGATTTTTTTTAAAATTTTTTATATAAGACACAAAGACAAAAACAGAAAGGTAAACTAACAAGACTAAAAAGTAAAGGTAAAAGGTAGTGGGCAACTCCCCTATCTTATCACTCGGAGTCCCCGGCAACGGCGCCAGAAATTCGCTTGATACGCGAGAGAGGATTGCTTCTCGCCTTCGTTGGTTACCCCAAGTGGAAGGTAAGATGCAGCGTAGCATCAAGTTTCCCTCTGTGAAGATACCGAGGTTGAGTATCGACCAGTAGGACTCCGGCGATGATAAGTAGGTGTCAGCAGCGCACCTGACGCGGACCTGCACACAACACAATTAACTTTGCTCCCAACGAAGTTCAGAGAGGTTGTCAATCTCTCCGGTCTTGTTGTTTACAAAGGATCAAAGACACAGGATAATGATAATGATAGCAACTAAAAGTAAAAAGCAAGAAAGTAAAAGAGCGTGTAAACAGTGATGAGAATATGGACCGGGGTCCCGTGATGTGCACTAGTGATGTCTCTCTCCCAAAAGATGATAAGATTGCTATGCGAGGTAAACAAATTACAGATAGGCATTTGACAGGATTATAAACGCACCGCAATGCTAACTATGCTACAAAACAAAGGAAGAGGATCAAAAGCATGGGCAGTACGCCAAAATAAGTAGACCGAAATCCATCTGCATCTACTACTAATCATCCACCTTGAGATATCTATCCAGAACATCTCGATGGTATTAAGTTGCGAGCCCCACCGAAAGTGTAAACCCAAAGCAACAGACAACTGCATTAAAAAGAACTTTGTGTAAAGTAAACAATCCTTGTAACCGCGGTTACAAGCACCATTGTTTTCCCCCTTGTGGCCGCAGCACATCCCCTAGACTCATGTTTCTGTCGCTCAAGCATTTCATCGGGGGGCATGTACCCACAATCGAGCATAAGGTTCCCTCTTGGGGTCAATAGCTACCACTTGCCCAAAGCAATAAACAGCAAAGCAGAACATGCAAGAATTACTTAGGAACAAAAATATAAGAGATAAAAACCAAATATATTACTCTATCACAATCTGAACATAATCTCATAATCCATCAGATGTCATCAAACTCAGCATAGCAAAAGCAGAAAGAATTACATATGTGCCTTGATCATGTAGGGCAGCTCACGAGGTCTAAACCATGAAGAACAAAGAGGGGAGGAGAACATCACATAGCTACTGATCACGGACCCATGGTCCAAGGTAGACTACTCACGGCACATCCGGGAAGCGTCCATGGTGGAGGAGAAGCTACCGGAGGTCGATCCTCCCTCCGGCAGGGTGTCGGGAAGGCGGTGCTCCCGGTCTTGGAAGCGCGGCGGCGGCGGAACAGAGGATAATTTGTGAATTAGGGTTCTGTCTTTGGAGTTTCCCCGTCACGGAGAATAAATAGGCGAAGGGGGCAGCCAGGGGGGCCACCATGGGTCCAGGCGCTCCCCTGGCCGCGCCAGGTGGCCGCCTGGGCCCCTGGTGGTGGCCCTCTGGCCCCACTTGGGTGCTTCTGGAAGACTCCATTACGCTGATTTTTTATCCGATTTTTCCCGCATTTTTGGAGCATTTTTAATATGGGGGAAACCTAGAATAGAAAAACAGCAGAAAACAGGAACTGACAATGGGGTGCACTGAGTTAGTAGGTTAGTCCAAATATGATCAAAAGTGTATGAAAGTGTATCTAGATCATAGGAATATCACACAAAACATGCATGGAGCGAGTATAAATTATCGATACGTTTGAGACGTATCACTCCCTCACACCGCACAGGATTAATACATCTATAGAGTTCGGGTGCTCCCTCTCCCAGAAGATGATGAAGTGCTTGAGTAATTACTCGCACAAGAAGGAAGGACTGGGTTAAAACATCCAAAAGAATAGTCCACCCGAGCACTCGAAGTGCCGCATGGGTGCCTGCGTGATCAGCCCACTCGATGACCATCCGCGTGGGTGCGTCTCTTATCGATTCCTCGCCTGAGCTCATCAGTACTATGCGACTGACCACTATTCTCCCACTTGATTGGTTTTCCAAGTGGATGATTGTCTAAATTAGGCTCCGCGCCTAAGAAAAATGGTGCCTGGGCGGCGATACACTGCACCCCAGATGTCGTGCAAGCTTAGCGCGTAGGTAAGACCCCGCAGCGCAGACGGCCGGGCCGGGACTGGCCACAGCTGCGACTTCACTCCCGATGTTTTCCCATGCGCAACGCATGAAGAAGTAGATCCAATGGCGGACTCGTCAAGGCTGTTTTCTGAGACCGGCGGCACTAATCCTATAAGACCTGCAACGGCATGGACTTGCTAGGCATCGATTGTTTCCCAAGTTCGTGTCAAGGGACGCGGCTTGATTTTGGGCTTTTGAGGTGTTTGCACCAATTCACAAGGCTCGACCAGTCGACTACCTTGGGCCTCTCTAGCTTATCATCCCTCGAATAAACTATCTTTATGGCTAAACAGTCGATGACTCGCAGTTGCACTGCACACGTGAAGACGGACGATGAAAGTTTCGAGTCCCTGCGCGACTCTTCGAGTCCCCAAGGCACTTGGTGGCTATTGACGAGGGGGTGACCCCACGACTCTTACAGATGACGGTACCTGGTGCGTATCAAGCTAGAGGGCCCACTGAAATCCTCGACCGACCCACACATGGCCCACTCGAGGCAACCGCCATAAGGATTCATCGACGATCATGGAAACCGCGACTTGGCGTCCAAGACTGAAGATAGATTAGGAAACCCTCTCTGTAAACCTAGACGGACTCCTTGTGACCAAGCCTAGTATATAAAGGCTGGGAGAGGGGATGTCTAGGGCATCGAATCTCATAGCTAGACCTCCGGTCCTGAGCGATCTCGCCTGGACCTCCATTGTAATCGCCTCCATTATAATACAATCGAGCAATAAGGGCTTTCTCCTGTTAGCCGACAAGTATCACCAACCTGCATATCTCCTCTACGATCTAACCTAGGATTCCTAGCCATGGGATTTTCCGAGGTCAATCCTCGTCAAAACTCAAAACACATCTGCAGTTTTGCGAAACGAATATAATATGTGTTTCCTACACAATAGATAACTAGGGTGTACATGACAGTGTAATGCTTCTCACATGGTGACAATGTTGAGCTAAATGAGATGTAACCACACTAAAAAACTTGGGTGTATAAGGCAGTTTAATGCTTCTCACATGGTGACAAGTTTGAGCTAAATGACCACATTGGAGAACTAGGTTGTACATGTCAGTGAAATGCTTCTCACAAGGTCGGTGACAAGGTTGAGCTAAATGAGATGTAAAAACATTGGAGAAATAGGGTGTACATGTCAGTGGAGTGCTTCACAAGGTGACAACATTGAGCTAAATTAAATGAGATTGATGTAAACACATTGGAGAACTAGTGGAATGGTATAATTCAAAATGTGACTCTTGGTTGGCTATAATTAATTAATTGTGTTACGTAACAATGGAGAACTACTGTACGTCAAAATGCATGATATATTCTTAAAAGGTGACTATAGACATGTGAAACTAGTGAAATGACATTGAAATGATATATTCTTATTAGAAGCTGGCTATAGACTGAGACTAGATTGAGACTAGCAGTGATATAATATGAACACATGAGCAAGCACATGTGTGCAAAACAATTGTAATTAATGTGTTCTATACACATTAGAAAACCAGTGTAGATACATTATGAATGATTTTTTATAGAAAATGTGACTCTAAATTGAGCCAAAATGAGTTTTGACCACTTGATCAGTTGGTGTGCAAAATGGTTATTAATTGACGTATTGCCTATACACATCGATCGGATAAAATTGGTGCAAATGACGTTGGGAATAAGAATGATATTCTAACAAGATGACTATATACACTAAGTAACTACATAGATCGATGTAAACACATTAGCACGTGTGCGAAAAATCTATAATCAATTAATGTGACGTGTATACATCGGAGACTAGTGTACATTCTAACGTCATTCTTAATCAGAATGTGACTCTAGATTGATCCAAAATGATATGTGACCACATGAGTTGGTGTGCAAAATGTATATATATATATATATATAATATGTGTTGCCTACACATTGAAGAACTATTGCGCATGACAGCGTGGAATCTTAAGTCCCATCGTGGAGAATCAAAACCTTTTCCAAATCAATCGTCAACGAAACACATGATCTCAATAGCTAGTACACCCGTGATACACACAACTCCAACTGTTTTCGAACTAAATTTGTGTTGGATTCAATTTTCTTTCCCTCAAAAAATTTCCATAGAAAATTTCCTTCCCCCACGCAAAAGTTCACGCTCCCTCCATCCGCACTTTGCTTCCCTCATTTTGTTGGCACCGAAATCTCCCTTCCCTCCCTCCGCACTTTACTTCCCTCAAATTTTCCGTTCCCACCAACTAATTTAAGCGAGGCACCCATTGCCACCCCCACCAGCACACACAGCATATAAAACTAATCTCTGGTGCAGCTAATTAACCCATAACCTCAGTGGAGCTGTCCCCTCACATCCCTCTTCTTCCCCAGATCCAGTCCCCTTGGCGCTGAAATGCATCCATACCCGACGTCCGGCTTGTCCGGCCATCTGCGAAGCGGCAAAGTCCGGATTATTCATCTGCCTGGTCCAAAACCTAATCCTAAAGGTAACAACTCTACTCTTGTGCCGCCTCATGCCACACCATTTGTTCTTTATCAGAAGGAATCATATTGCATGTTTGCATGAGGATCCGTACCCCATATATGTAGGGTTACATCATTTTAGTATGTCCTTTCTTATTAAGTTACTCATACTAGCGCATGTCCAACGTGGCGCAAAAGAATTTATAGGTTTGCTTTAGGGTTTGGACTAGGATCAGTAGGGAAAGTAAATCTTAGGGTGATTTTCATGGCTCACGGCATCGAGGCCATCTTGACTTGTCGTCCCATGCCTAGATCGGCTTTGGTAAATTTCATCCGATGTATCATTATATATTGTTCTAACTAGTTGCATGTTTTTAGAAGATTTTTGCTACAACATTAAGAACGTAACAACTGACAATGATGCTCCTATAGATTTGGTATCCGTACCACGAAAACGTGTGTATGGCGGTGGACAAAAAATGCAGCCTGCGTAATCGATCTGGATTCTAAGGATTCAGATGATGCCTAACAGGTTCTTAAAGATGAAGATGATGGAAGTCTTAAAAAAACAATACCCAGGTACAGATTTTGTGTACATCGAATTAGTACCACTACTAGATTGTTGTTTACAAACTAATCTATTCGAGTGCATTCCATCAGGTAATGTATGGTTATACCGTGGCACTACAGAAGAAGCGCATCACAGCTGATGTACCTTCATCTTCAACTACCACAAGATCTACAGTAACTGACATGGTAAACATGTCTTTGGTAATTGCTAATGAATCTGTAACATATATGAAAACTTGTTATGCATATGTTACATTGTAAATGTCTATATGATTTTTGCAGGGGAAGCCAACAATTGACATGAAGGATACATTTGCCGCAGAAATGTGGATTGCTATTTTGAGTAAATGTGGTGGTGATCATGAATTTAGGAACACTTACTAGAACAAGGTAAAAAAATGTACTCGTGAACATGCTATTTGTTGAAGCATGGCTACTTAAATGAGGAAAATTGGAGAATACTTGTGGACCAGTGGTGTGACGATCAATCCAATGTATGTAATACATTATGTTTTCTCTTCAAGTTGTCAATATGTACTTTTGAACACTTAATACTAAATTCAGATTCATATTGTAGGAAGTATGTGCCAGCAAAGAAGCAAAAGAAGGTGTTTTGAAGATAAACAATAACACTGGAGGTACAAGATTTGAACCGCGCTACAGAGATACGGTATGTATTTGAACTACTTCTTAGCAAATGCTTTGTTTAGTATTATTATATCACTTGTATTATTAATGTGTACTATACAAGTTCACATATCTACTTCTTAAGTACAAACATTGAGAAATTATCTACTGCTGACTTATTTGAATGAACGACGGTCCAAAGCATGATCCTAGATTTAGTCAGACACAAAAACCATATCTAAGTACTGCCTATATATTACGTAAACTATGAATGTACTATAAAACCAAAATTATGTAAGCAAACAAATAAATGTTCTAATAAGACTGTTTATCATATTGCAAAGGAGGATGAAAAAGATAACACCAGAACTACATGATGTTACAACATTACCTTATCTGGATGTACAGATTATTGAGGAAAAGGTCTTATCAAGCACGTTACTATCAAGCATGGGTGTCTCAGATGCCTTCATCAAGAATTCAACCTCCCATGATTGCATCACTGAGCTAGAACACAGCGTTGCAACTTGGGATGCAGATGCAAAGAAGGCCAAAGATGAATTCGAGAAAAACTTGATGTTAATAATTCTTGTCCAGAAGCAAGAAATGATATAGCTCAAAAACAAACAACAAGAAGATATCAAAGGTCTCAGCAATGATCATCAAATGAATCTTGTTGCCACTAATAAAAGGCAAATGTTTATGGAGGCAATGTTGAGTCACCTATTAAGGAAGTCCATGGAGTCATCATAGGACAGCGTTTGAATCTTATTTGTAGTGTTCTATCCCATGGTTCTCATTGTAATATTCAGATTCCAAAATTAATGAAACTTCTATTGGCAATGCTTGATTTCTCATATTATAGAGATTTCGATTTTATTTTTATTTTTTTCCTGAAATTTGAAATATATTTCAAATTCTTCTAGAAAATGTAATTATGCAGAAACTATGGCTTATTTATCGGGGACGGCAATTGTGAAAAAAACTAATCATGTCACACTTCTTTGGTCCCACATGTAAGCTAGCGCTGACCGTTTTCAGTACCCGACGGAGAGTTTAGTGCTGACGTGTCCACCCTTGATTACGGTCAATAGGGCCTACATGGAAGAAGCCACTTCAGCAACAACTGGGTCCATAGAGCATCACGTTTGATCAGCAAAACCAATGAAACGCTTATTGTTGACGACATTATCGTCAACTAAAACACGGCTGCCGTGACGGGGGAAGCATAGTAGGTGACAAGTTTACCCCGTCATCGAAGATTAACATTGTTGACAAACTACATAACTACATCTAAAAACGATCTTAGACGACGAAAAAGGTGGTATCGTCGATATTTTCATTTTTTACGGCGCGTCAATGACGGGTCAATTGACGGAGGAAAACCATCATTAGCGTATCATTATTGACGAAAAATGTTTTACCGTGACATAAATGGCACATCAACTGATATTGTTGATTTTGTAGTGAAGCCTCTATGGGCCAACGCACCCAAGAGGAACAAGCTCTAGAGTGCCAATGCACTCAAGAGTACAAGCTCTAGAGTGCCAATGCACTCAAGAGTAACAATCTTCTCAAGTTCACTTACCACTACAACGAATCCTCGGAGAGAACTCAAACCGATGCACCAAAGCAATGGCAAGAGCACACGAAGTGCATAAGTCCCCCACTCTCAAATCACACCAAAGCAAAAAAAGCTATAGAGGTGTAACACTCTCACTGTCAGTGAATAGTAATTCCATTTACTGTTGATCATTACTGTTCCAAATTTTCTTCTTTGATCAACTTGGGTTAATTCAAAATTCAAATGCCCTTGTGATGTTATTAAAGCAATGTGACCATGGGCCTTTGCCCATCTTGGATCAAAACAAATCCAACCCCTTTGAATGGAAATCAAAAATAAGCTCAAATGCCTTTTGGTTGAACATTAAAAACCTTGTGTCAAATTAAACTTTATCTAAAAATGGTGAAACCAATTTTTTTAAATGTATAATAATAATTTGATCTTGTCTCTATAGTTTGGGAAATTTATTGAGCTCTAAAATAAATCAAACAATTATCAATAGTAACCAAAAACCCCTTTTCATCAAAAGAATAAATTAAAAGAAATATCAAATGAATTTCTTTTGCTGCAAAAACTTTTGTGGCTCTGTCTTATAGTTCAACTTCAATTTAGGAACCTATTACACCTTTTACAAAATTGTACAATAGCTAAAAAAATTATAAAAAGAAGAAGAGAAAAGAAACCAAAATGAAAAGGACCTAATCTACCCCATGGGTTTAGCCCACCCCCCCTACTTCCTCCTGGGCCAACCGGCCCACCCCCAGCCCAGATCCACTTAACCCCCCATCTCCTACCTACAGTGTGCAGGGGGTGCCGTGGAGGGCATCCCCCGGCTGCACGCCATGGCCGGTGCCGTGGAGGACAACCAGGCCTCCTCCGGCGAGGTTAAGACCTTGGGTCCTCCCTCGCCCACCACTCCCGAAAACCCTAACCCCTAGCCGCTGTTTTCCCCCCTCCACAGCACCTTCCCCACCTCGCCCGAGCTCCACCGTGGCCACGGCTACGGCGCCGACGCGGCCAACGGCGAAGACAGCCCGCGCCACCATGCCCAGGAGCTCCTCCATGGACTTCCTCGTCTCCCTGCGCCGTCAATTGGAGCCGGGACGCTACCATCTCGCCGCCTGCGCCATCTTCTCCGCCCACGGCCGCCGACCCGCGCCGCCGGATTCGTCGCCCTCCAAGTTCCCCGGCCGCCCAGGCCCCTCTCGTGCCCTCCCAGTGAGCACCGCGCTCGTTTCCCACCCCTCCTTGCGCCTGTTGGTCGCCCTCCTCCCTCCTCCCGCAGTGCTCCACCGTCGGGCCGCCATGGCCACACGTGTGCTCGCCGCGCTCCACCTGGCACGGGCCACGCCCGCGTGCGATAGCCTGGCCGCGCTTGCGCTCTAGCCGCGAGATGCGCGCGCCCGCGCCGCAAGGGCCACTCGAGGCACCGTCCCCTGGCACCACCGTGCCTCGTCCGTCGCCGATGCGCACACGCACGGGTCGGCCTAACAGTGGGTTAATCCCCTGTTAGTTAACCCCCCCCCCCCACCCTCACTAGTCAATGGGCCCCACGCCCTAGTCAATCTACTAACAAAAAGAAATAAAAGAAGTAACCCCCTAGTCTATTACATGTGGGGCCAGTCCCCTTAATTAACTGTTTAGATTAAAATTAGTTAATTAATTAAACATGTGTCTATGACATGTAGGCCCCACAGTTAGTTTAATTAAAATGGAATTAGATTATTAATTAGAGTATGACATGTGGGTCCACTGGATTAATAGATTAAGTTAAATCATTTATATTAATACAGAGGCTGACCAGTGGGACCCACTGGTCAGGTTTGAGCTGGTCAACCCCTTGTGGATAATGTTGGATTTTAAATAATAAAATAAATTCCAGAAATGATTTAAATTGATTTAAACTTTAGAAATTAATATCTTTTAAACCGTAAATCAGATGTAAAAACTTTATACATGAAAATTGATCAGAAAAATATAAAGAATACGAATACGCTATCTGTGTCTCAACCACCCCCCCTCTAACACAACGAACATCGACATCCCCCCTCCGGGCCGTCTGTCGATAATCACCCGGAGCCGGAATTTCATCCCCGGATGAATTCCCACTCCGAGCATAATACATTGCCCTGCGTTAGAACACCGTTACCTTTCCTTATGTCATGCCATGCATATGTTTGTTTATGATTGTTGTGTATTTAATGTCCCCCCCCCTTTATCTCCGATAGACCCCGCTGTTGCCGCCGACTACACCGCCGCTGAGTATGACTACTACGTCGACGACCCTACCCCTACCGTCGAGCTTCCAGGCAAGCAGAGCCATTCTCTTCCCCAGATATCACCAATCTTTCCGTACATTTCTTGCACTAGGAATTTCTGCTACTGCTACGTTACAATCCTACTCAACTGCAAAGCTTATCATTGTCGCCCCTTGAATACCTTTCCGCTATCCTATGTTGTCTTGTATAAATATGTCTTATAATCAGCAGTTAGCCCTGCGCCTTGTTAGTAAATAGGATTAGATAGCGGGTCGTGATCACTCTGGGAGTGATCGTGGAAATGATACATTATAAACTGCTACAGGTACGGTTCAGAGAAGACACCGATATAGGCCCCTAGCCCGGCTCTGCCGAGCCACCTCAAGTGTGAGCTATCGAGGAGTAATCCTTGTACTCCACTCAAGGCCGACTTTGTATAGCCGGCCTAGGGTACTGATCCACGGGTGTCCTTAAAGGTAAGGAGTCGGGTGACCCAACGGTGCCCGCGCAGGGTATCGTATCGGACCGACAGGACAGGTGTATTCCACCGGTGTGCGGCGGGCCTGGTACTTGCTCGATGGCCGAGAGATACTCTGTTGTACGAAAGTCGAGCTCTTCCAAGAGCAAACGCGAGACAAGGTAAGGAGATAGTTCACCTTGTTGGTAGCCGCATGAGTTGGTGGGACGATAGGGCAGGCGGCCACTGGCTCTGGTAATGGGGGTGGACCTGACTGTTGTCGTTGTAAGGACGAAGATAACGGTTTTTCCGACAGAAAATTAATAAAATGCTTAATGGGTTCGATGGATGACTTGAGTGGCTATATGCGTATACGCACTACCTTCACGTGGGATTACGGTGTGGGTCCTCTGCGCTGTAGCCTCGTTCGAGGGCTCTTCAGACGTCAGCTTTACCTCGGGCTGATTTCCGGGCTTGGACCGCTTACTCCGGTAGTGGGAAGTGGGTCTGCTTCACCGTCCATCCACGTACCGTGCAGGAGTACAAAGGACAGGGGTCCAAAGTTCCTTTGTACTTAGGATTTAGACTGGAGGATGGCCTCTCTTTGAGCTCGAAGGATGGACTTCGGCGTATCGATAGCCTCGGTGGGGCATTCCCTGACAAGGTGTACGCCACCTTGGAGATCCGAGCGTGCGGTATTACACTAGTGCACCCCTGCAGGGAAGATAATCTATTCGAATAGCCGTGTCCACGATAACAAGACGCTTTATGTTGAAGCCAGACTCTACTACTACAAACTACTACTACTAAAATGATTGGTTCCGGGTTTTCGTCCTCGCAGGGAAGTCGAGGAGGGATTCTCGGAGGCATTGTTATTTGAAATATAATACAACTTACTATTATACAATGTTGCAGCAACTTCTGCTGCATTGTTACTTATGCTTTCATTGAACTGTTGGCTTTTCTTTTCTCATGCTGCAACACTCGTCGGAAGATGCTAGTCTTCGTTAGGCCTAGTTTCTTTTCCCTGTTCTGGATTTCTGCAACTTAGTCCACTATATATAGCCTCCCCTTTCAAATGATACAAATGCATAAATGCTTAGTAGCTGGACGTAAGACTCGCGGGTATGCTAGATACTCACCCTTGCTTTATTTCCCCCTTTTGTTTTGCCTGATCGGCCGCTGCAGTCGACGTTGGAGCCCAGGAGCAAGAGTACCCCGGAGGCGACTACTACGACATCGAGTTCCCCGTTGACCAGGAGTAGTTCGGTGGATCCCAGGCAGGAGGCCTCGCCTGTTTGATCTGTATCTCTGATGTCATTTGTGCTAGCCTTCTTAAGGAAAAACTTGACTAACTATGTCTGTACTCAGATATTATGATTGTATAACTTATGTATTCGGATCCTCGTGATCCCTGGTATTGTAACATATTGGTTTATTTTATTTGTGTTTAGTGTTGTGCTGTGATATTCTCACCGTGGCACCCTAATCTCAGTCGTGTACCCTGCGTGTATGATTACTGTACACGGGTAGATTTTCGGGGTGTCACAAGAGGAATATGAGAGGAAAAACAAGGAGAACACAAAGAACTCCAAGATCTAGATCCACAAGGTTCCCCTCACTTAGAGGAAAGATGACTTGGTGGAGAATGTAGATCTATATCTCCTCTCTCTTTTCCCTCAAAAAGGAGAAAGAATCATGGGAGAGATACAGAGATCTCAAGCTTGAAGAGGTCAACAATGGTGAAGAAAAACAAGCTCAAGAAGGTAAGTGACAATGGGGAAGAAGACCCCCTTTTATAGGTCCCCACGAATCCAATCGTTATATGCAGTTTTCTGCGCCTGGGGCGGTACTACCGCTCCCGGAGCGGTATTTCCGCCCTGTACAAAAACAGAGCTGCAAAACACTGAAAAACATTGGTACGAGCGATACTAAGAGCGGTACTACCAAATATTAACTTTTGTGCTACTTCCGCTCGGAGTCTAGAGAGATTTTTTTACGAGGTAGTAGCAAGCGGTACTATTGCTCTCCGGGCGGTACTATCGCTCAGACGGTACTACCTCTCTTCTGGGCGGTACTACCTCTCAGGCAGAAAACAACTCGGCAAAAACAAGCATAACTTTGCCATACGAACTCCGATTTTGATGATTTTGGGCTTGTTTTAAAGCTATGGAAAATCTCAAGGACCTCACATAGAGAACCACCCAAGATCAACAACAAGAAATGCTGTAAATTATGGAAATGTTAAAATACCAACAAGGTAGAAGGTGAAACCTTCAAAAGATAAGAACCGACAAAAACACCAACATCGAAAACATAAAATAAGATGCATACGAAATCCGTTTTCGATTAACAAGAGCTTGTAATGAATACGAACTCAACCTCCAAAACTCATAAAGAGAAAAGGCAAACAAGAACCAATAAAGATGATGCCAAGGATGCAAAGGTTTGAGCTCTCCACGAACGATGCGGCCTAGCCTATAACCCGGTCTCCTAACTAACACCATGAGACCGGTAAACTTGAAACCTATCAAGGTCAAACCTCTATCTTGCGCATAATCCACTTGAGCTTGATGATGACATTCATGGCCGAGTAAATTGATCCCCCATACTCCGTTATGGGTGAGCCTCTTTTTGGCACATCTTCACAAGATCATTATCACCAAATGGCAGACAAGCTCCAAGCATATGATATCTTCGTGATGCTTCTCTTAAACTTGCACACAACAAACTGACCAATCTTTGGATAACTCCATGAATAACATCTTGGTCAACACATAATCTTCATCTTTCAACCCTGAAGTCAACATATGATCTTCAAGCGTTGCCTATGGATAATCCTTAAAGTATAACTCAAGAAAACCATTAGTTCATATAGATTGTCGTCAATTCCAAAAACCAAACAAGAGGGAACATGCCCTTGCAGATAGTTTAAGAGGCGATAGGTGGGCGGCGAAGGGAGTGTGTTCAAATTATGCCATGGCCTTCTCACACATCTCCCGACTGGCTGCGCAGAGTACCAGGGTGGGTGACAAAGGTCCTTTCTTTTTTATAAGAAACCCTGCCAATGCTTGCTCACACACAAGGGAACTGATGCATATGCATGCCTCTTATGAATCGCAGAGATCTATTGTTCATCACACACGATAAAACAAAAAAGATACGTGTGGGATCCTAGACATTATTACAAATAGCTTGTATTACAAAATCATGTGAAATAAAACACATACATTTCATTCTGATGAACGTGCGATAGTTCCTGTCATCACACACTTTTTTCACAGCAAAACTATGTGCATTATATCTGAAAGATCAAGAATGATCAGAGGGGGAGGAGTGAATGATCACTTCTAAAAATTCTAAGGAACTTAGAAGGAATTCATGCAAACTGCGAAGGACTATAGACATCTCGAAGGAAATACAGTATCGAAAGACATGCATGGCTCGAAAGGATTGGGAGCGAAGGAAAACATCAAAGACATACAGGCAACGAGTAAATACTTAATGTAGATGCGTGAAAGAAAACGAGCCTGACGCAACGATGTTTGGTAAACTAGTTCACACTCTGCAAAGTGCTACGTCTCGTTGGAGGGACTGGTGATTAAACACCTGGAGCAAAAATCTCTCAGTCCTATTCTCCACTGCAACAAACTCCTCGAGCTTGTCCAGTTTTCACTCGTGGTAGATGATTCAGGACATCTCCGAGACCTTTACAAACTTCCTTCGGCAGCGACAATTTCTCTTCGACTGCTTGACAGGCGACGCCTAACCGTCTAGGAGACTTGTAGTTCTCCAAGATAAAAAGATCGTCTAATCTCGACCTAAGTCTCTGTGAGTTGCTCAACTCAGTTCAGACTTGGGTTTTAGTTTTCTCTCGATGGATCTCTCTTGGGATGCTCCCAGTACTTCTGTCTTAGAATCTTCAGTGGAGCAGCCAACCCAAAATGGCGGGAGGTGTGGGGTATTTATAGTTGGCGATCCCGATGGGTAAAATGACTGAAGTGACCCGATGCGACCGCTTGACGCGTGTCCACAACGGTCGGATTCCAATCACTGCGCAACTTTACTTGAGGAACAAGTAAGATGACTTACCGAACGAGTTCTCTCTCGAAGGCACGAAGTGCGATGACTTTGCCTTCGAGATATTCACTCGACTCAGTAAGATTTCTCTCGGTAGGCTTTCGGGGGTTTAGGTTGAGAAGAGCAAATTCATTTCGACTAAGATCTCAACTAGCAAACCCCTCTTGATAGTACGGTTTTTCCTACGACTCAAGAAATAAAGAGAAACTGGTAAAAAAGACTAAGTCTTCGACCAGCTTCAGCTATCTCCTCATTGCGCTTTTACTCGAGAGACTCTTCTTCTTCAACGACATTTTTAGGGGTGGTCTTCCTTCAAAGGTTTCGGTAGATGATTGCAGCTTCGCTGCAGTGAGTTTTCCTTCGACCTTCTACTTGCCATCTCCATTCTTTCGGAACCTAAGTATCTGTTTATAATCGAAAACAATATTAGTTCCACTTCTGATTTGTCCAACAATGTCCAAAACCTTCGGGGGAAAAACTTGCTCTTACAATCTCCCCCTTTTTGGACGATTGTTGAAAAAACAGGCATTGATAAATAATTTGAAAGTTTTGAGTTTTCGATGATAAACCGGTGCTAACATCAATGAAATACTCCCCCTTGATGTATGCACGGAAGATAAGAATTTCCTTTGAAGTGCATATTTGACAAGTAGAGTCGAGGGAAAACATCAATAATCTTAGCGAGTGAATATTGCATTCCAGATAATATCTAATAAGAAATATGCAATTTCCTCGAATGACCTGTGAACTTATACGAAAGATAGCTTCCTGCAAAAGATTAAGTATCGCAAGCAGCAGATACATATCTTACGATAAAAGAAAGAAGTTCACAGACCTACTTAGAGATAGGTACAACCAGATCGAATATGAATCGAATGTTTGTTGAAACTACTTAGAAACTTTGAAGTTCAAAAGTTCAACGAATGAAAAGCAAAGCCCTTAACCCCGTTGGCAAACTAATTTCTTCGATGCCACTACATATCCCCCTTTTTGTCACAACGTAAAAAAAGTCGAGAGAATAGGGTCGAAAGAAATCTCTACTCGCTTGGGCGGCGCTGGCGACGTCGAGAAGATTCGGCGAGCCTTGGAGCACGACTAATGGGGCGACCGCCTGGAGGAGTAATCTTCATTCTGAAGGAATGTTGATCTCCAGAAGATTCCAGTTGCGATTCCGGCAGGGTCTTGGGGCTTCGAGGGAGTGGAGAGTAAACTCTCGCTTGGTGTGGATGCGCTTCATCTTTCTCAGAGTCGGAGGAAATGGTGTTCACGGTGATGTGGTAGTAGTCATCAACACTGAGTATGTCACAGTTCTTCGGCAGCAGAGGAATATTAAAATCCGGGCGATCTACTCAGTCATCATTGGTCCAGTTCCTGTTGAGATGGGGAGGGTATTCTTTGAAGCCGCATCGCTGAAGTTGACCGAGGGAATTGAATTTCCGCAGCCCTTTCCAATCGCGGCGATGACATTCACGCAGCATCTGATTGTTGTTCATGGCAATATTGCGCAAATGGTTTATCTCACCCATCATCTTTTGCTTCTGAAGGAAATCTTGGTCAATGTGATGTTGAAGCATTTGCTGGGACCGAAGAGAAACATCCATGTGGTGCACTGTCTTGATAAATTTCGAGCGAATATTACGCTCAGTCATTTGGGCGCGGATGCCAGTATGCTCAGCAAACTGATCGTTGGGTCGAGTAACAATTTTCAATACTTCCCTGACTGGTGGAGTGAAAATCTTTGGGAATATTGATACGGGGAATGGAACGTCCCAAGAGTAATTGCAGATCGCCATTAACCAAGGTTCATATGGCTTGTGGGAATTGGGATCATCAGCACAAGACACATACGTGCGAATGAAGTAGTCTTCAAAATCGAAGGGATGACCGTGGACTAACTTCAATAGAGCAAGTTGCACATCATGAGGAATTGGGAAATCATCATGCACATCGAGCATTGGCATCAATGTCTTCGAAAGAATATAGAACCATGCCTTTGCTTCAAAAACCAAATGCCTCGTCTTGGGCTCAGCAGGGTAGTGATCTCCTACGACGTCTGGATTCATCAACGAGGAAAATTCAGCAGGAGTTGGAGCAGGTAAGTCATGAATCTTGTGTGGTAATCCTTCGAACCGAGGTAAATTGATGATGGCCAGAAATTGATCGACAGTCATATGGAACACTTGGCCTTGGATCATGTAATCAAATTTCCACGTCTTCGAATTCTCAGGATCACTAGTGACATACAGCGTGGCGTAAAATTTCTTAATGAGCTCAGGATTGTAGCCACAATCGAGAGCAAAAAATTTATGAGCATGCAGACCATCAATTGTTTCGGCAACATTCTCGAAACATGAGGTTGCGTACACCGAAGGCATGTCAAGATACTGATGCTGGAAAACTCTCGCCTTGTTGTATAGCACACGGGTGTAGTAGATGGCTTGCTCTTGGGTCCAAAACCGAAGAGAATATGCATTTCTGGGCTTCTCGTAGGGATTGGTCCCGAAGAAAAACGGCTTGTGTTCACGCCTTTTGAAGATAGGGCCTCCTCGAGGAACATCAGAGCGGAACAATGGCAGCATTTATCTCGGATGAGCAGAATGAAGCAGCTCATCGACTGGAAAGACTTCAGCAGCATTATCTGGCATTTGATATATTTGCTCAGCAGGACGAGGAATTGAAGATGGAACATTGACAATATCCTGAGCTGGGATGGCTGCAGGAGCATTTTCCTCGGCCTGTGCTTCGACGGCAACGTCTTCGTCGGCATTGACATTTTTGGCGGCCTCCTCAGTCTCCATGGCCTCCATATCTTCATTTAGCTAGGCAAAAACATCCAGCATTTCTTCGTCTGAAGAGTTTGATGAGGAGGAGGAAGAACTTCCACTCGAACTGGCATCACCAGAACTTTGTCCTTCATCAGCATCTTTACGAGAAGAAACAGTTGTGATATCAACATCTTCATCTTCTCCTTCATGCAGAGTCTGAGCAGA
The DNA here is from genome assembly GCA_950022295.1 of Bromus sterilis. Lineage (NCBI taxonomy): Eukaryota > Viridiplantae > Streptophyta > Magnoliopsida > Poales > Poaceae > Bromus > Bromus sterilis. The sequence continues at coordinate 217,540,748 of OX465599.1, forward strand.
GGAATAATCCTTCTGAGAAGATGGAATGGGGGCATGAGGTTCTTGCTCGACCTGAGCAGGTTGCTCGGTCTTGATCTTGGGTCTTGATGGTTGGGGTGGTCGATGGAATGACATGAGGTGGTGATGGTGGGTTGGGTGGTGGAGATGAAGCTGTTGGTGGTGATGGTTGACGAGGTGGTGGAGTTTGTTGTTGAGGTGGAGGAGTGGATTGGAGAGGGGGTGGAGTGGTTTGGTGAGGTGGTGGAGTTTTCTTACGCGGAGGAGTGGGTTTCTTGGCGGGGAGTGGTGCAGTTTCCTGTCATGCTGTTGCAGCAACGACCTCGGTAGACTTTTGTTTCTTGGCATTCTTTTCGAGCTCTGGCGTTCCACGCGCAGAGGTTGGGGTAGCAGACTTTCTCTTTCGAGATTGTCTCTTGGACAGGGCTTCATTGTGCTCTTTGCACATGGCAGATACAACTTGTCGAACCTTGTCATTAACAGCAGTTATGTTTTCCTTCTGTGACCTTCTGGATGCTTCAAGGGTTGCAATCTTGGACTTGAAAAACTGTCGGGACACAAGGTCCTCAGTTTCTTCTCGGAGCTGCTGGGTGTAAAACCTCTCTTGTTCTCTGTCCTTTCGATCCTGGGTAAGATGTTCTTCCCAACGAATCATGTATCGAGCAACTCGCTCTTGTATCTCTGGTGGGACATCATCCTCGGCAGTGACTTTGCTCGGTGTGGTGGCCATTTTCCAAAGTACGTGGGAAATCTGTGATGCATCCCATGTAGCATTTGAAGCAGAATCTCTTTCGTTGGAGCTTTCTTCATCGGCACGAGGGCCGGACACGACTGGAGCAGCAGGGGCAGGAGCAGGGAAAACTCAAGGAACTGGAGTGTCACAACCCCAAGTTAGGTATGTGCTAGGATCAAGAGTCACTTTGCATCATGTTAAAAATTTCAAAAGAAATCAATTGAAATCAAATTCCAACTCAACTGGGAGAAGGAACACCCCCCAGATGAATTAATTCAAAAGGCCAGAAATAAATCTTCTCCAAAAATTCATGTTTGACTTTTGAAAAGTCCCATAAATGAGTGTGATCACATGTAAAGTGATTTGGATTCAAACCCATGCTCATAGATTTTTCAAATATTCAAACAGGACCTTGGAATTAATCAAAAACCCTTATTTGATTTAAAATTCAAATCAAATGTTTTGAATTTTAAAAAGTGCCAAACTTTATCAGTGGCTAGCCTAATATATTATGAGGCCATGTAAAAAGTTTCAACATTTTATAAAATACTTTGCTATTTTATTTAGCAAGGTAAAACAAATTGCAGAAAAGAAAACAGAAAGGAAAAAAGGAAAAAGGGGCTTACCTGTGTTCCAGCCCAACTTAACCCCGCGGCCCAGCAGCAGCCCAGGCCTAGCCACCCCGTTTGTCTCTTCCTCCCCGCGCCCACAAGCTGCTCGGTGGAATGCATGCAGCACTCCACCGACGCCGTCGACGAGCAGAAGCCATGCAGCAGCTCCACGCCGCCACCTCTTCGCACCTGGAGGCTTCTGGACGCCTGATGGCTTCTCGCCCCCCGTTGGTTACCCCAAGTGGAAGGTTTGAGATGTAGCGCAGCAGCAAGTTTCCCTCGGTGAAGATACCAAGGTTTGTCTCCAGTAGGACTCCAGAGATGATAAGTAGGTATCAGCGGCGCAACTGACGTGGACCTGCACACAGACACAGATAACTTTGTTCCCAAAGAAGTTCAGAGAGGTTGTCAATATCTCCGGTCTTGTTGTTCACAAAGGGTAAAACACAAGGGATAATGATAGCAATTGAAAGTAAAAGCAGAAAAGTAAAGATAGCGTGGAAATAGTAATAAGGGTATGGACCGGGATACGTGATGTTCACTAGTGATGTCTCTCTCCCAAAAGACGATAAAACTGCTATGCGAGGTAAACAAATTACAGAAGGGCAATTGACAGGATTATGAACGCACCGCAATGCTAACTATGCTACAAAAGAAAGGAAGAGGCTCAAAAGCACGGGCAGTACGCCAAAATAAGTAGACCGTAATCCAACTGCATGTACTACTAATCATCCACCTTGAGATATCTATCCAGAACATCTCGCTGGTATTAAGTTGCGAGCCCCACCCAAAGTGTAAACCCAAAACACCAAACAACTGCATTAAAAAGAACTTTGCATAAAGTAAACAATCCTTGCAACCGCGGTTACAAGCACCGTTGTTTTCCCCCTTGTGGCAACAGCACATCCCCTAGACTCATGTTTCTGTCACTCAAGCGTGTCATCGGGGGGCATGAACCCACAATCGAGCATAACGTTCCCTCTTGGAGTCACTACCTACTACTTGGCCAAAGCAATAAACAGCAACGGAGAACATGCAAGAATTACTTAGGAACAAAAATATAAGAGATAAAAACCAAATATATTACTCTATCACAATCTGAACATAATCTCATAATCCATCAGATCCCATCAAACTCAGCATAGCAATAGTAGAAAGATTACAAAAGTGCCTTGACCATGTAGGGAAGCTCACGAGGTCTAAACCATGAAGAACAAAGAGGGGAGGAGAACATCACATAGCTACTGATCACGGACCCATGGTCCAAGGAAAACTACTCAAGAGACATCCGGGGAGCATCCATGGTGGAGAGGAGACTCCCGGAGGTCGGCCCTCCCTCCGGCAGGGTGCCGGGAAGAGGTCTTCTGGTGCTCCCAATCTCGGAAGCGCGGCGCCGGCGGAACAGAGGAGAGATCGCGAAAAAGGGTTTTGTCCTCGGAGTTTCCCCGTGACGGAGAATAAATAGGCGAAGGGGGGCAGCCAGAGGTGGACCAGGGGCCCCAGGCGCCCCCCTGGCGCGGCCAGGGGTGGGGCCGCGCCGGGTGGCCGCCTAGGGCCCCCCTGGCTCCCCTCTGACCCCTCTCGGGCTCTTCGCGAAGCTTCCTATACGCTGATTTTTCCTATATTTTTCCCGGAATTTTTCTGGCACTTTTTATATGGGGGAATACTGAAATAGAAAAACAGCAGAAAACAGGAACTGGCACTGGGGTGCACTGAGTTAATAGGTTGGTCCAAATATGATCAAAGGTGTATGAAAGTGTATCTAGATCATAGCAATATCACACAAAACATGCATAGAGCAAGCAGAAATTATAGATACGTTTTGGACGTATCAACATCCCCAAGCTTAATTCCTGCTCGTCCTCGAGTAGGTAAATGATAACAGCATAATTTATGTGGTGACATGCTAGCAACCATAAAAGAACTTTGAAAAGTAAAGCAATCAAGGTTAGAGATTCAATTCAAGTCATAACATGCAAGAGTCTATATTAGCATTGAAACAAGTAACAAAAGAACATTAGGTGCAAGAGCTCTGGCTGTCCGTGACTCGAATGTCTCCAAATGGTGTTTGCGTGCAAGAAGGGGGATAGGGAATACGAGAAAAAGTATTTTTTTGTTGAGAACTCAATCTACTAATGTTTCACACTTGGTCTTCTTTGGAATCTTATCTTGACTCGTCCCCAGACCACTAGCCAGGTACAAGTCAATTTGATCCACTCCTTTTCGATATTTTGAGCACTCATGCAATGGATGAGCGTAAGCACGAGAGTTGACACTTAGGATGGCAAAGAGAGAAGTACGGAGGAGGAAGACAAAAAGGATGAGAAAGGCTCACATCAATGAGGACAATCATAGGCAAGAGATGCCAAATGATAGATATGATGTGAGGAGTAGGGATTGCCATGCAACGGATGCACATACGAGCTAGGAAGCTCTCCAAAGAAACTAGTGGGGGTGCATCTAACTTGCTCGCTCAAGAAGACCTAGAGCTCATTTGAGGAGGCTCATCATTGGAATATACAAGCCAAGTTTTAAAGTGTGAAGGTCCCCACATAGCTATATGCATGATGATCATCTCTATGGAGTACAAGGATATAAAGGTAGTACTAGTGTGGATCTCTCAAAAGGATAGTAGTGTTGCCCCTTTCTCTCTTTTTATTTCTTTTTCTCTTTTTTTCTATTTTTTTGTATTTTTTTCTGGCCACAATGGCTCTTTCTACTTAACTCTCATTTGTCCTCTTCGGGATCTTTTATTGTGTCCACTTTGGGATCTTTTCCTCACTTAAGGGCAACACTCTATTTTACAAAAAGGTAAAGGAAATCTTTCACACTTTACAAGGTACTCAAAATCATAAAGAAGATGTAACTAACATGATGTATGCAAGTCGCTGCCAGTGTAGCAGGAACATGTATGACATGAAGATCAAGTCATGAAGAGGTGGATGTTGCATGGCAATATATCTCGGAAAGGCTATGGAAATGCCTTGATAGGTAGGTATGGTGGCTGTTTTGAGGAAAGATATAAGGAGGCTTATGATGACAGAGCGTATCATGCCAAGGGTTTGGATGTACCGGCGAAGGTGGACACCAACTCTCGGAGTGAGAAGAAGGCAATGCACGGCACGGGAGAGGCTAGAAAAATATGGGAAGGTGGAAGTGTCAACTTTCAATAATTACATTAGTCCAAAGAACTCATGCACTTATTATCGGTAACTCTCAATCTAATAAGGAGGTTCACAAAGAGACAAGTACCCCGAGGAGGAGTGTATGGGGGTTTGGTTATCCTTGCGCATCCTCGACTCATGGTACGTGAGTGTTCTCTAATATTCGATCCCTCCAAAGATTAGTGATCCATCTAGTAGGTAGAGTTCTCAACTAGTTTTGTAGGTTATGAAAATACACACGTATGGCCCAAAATACGACACCTATCACTAATAGGCTAGAGCTCTTGGCACCAAAAGTTCAGACATTACTCACATCAATACCTCAAAACTATTGCAAGTTACTACTAGAAGAAAATAGCAACCGCAATTACCTACTCCCAAGACAAGACACAACTCAGTGCAACAACCAACTCTCTTTAACAAGATAAACATGAAAACTAAAAAGAGTTCCAGCAACAAACTAAACAAAAGACAAGGCTCTTGCTAAAGACAAACTAAGACTAAAACTAAACATGGCAGTAGCTACGAAAAGATAAAGAACACACAACAGCAAAAAGATAAGCAGGAAAAATCCTATGATGTGTTCTAGATTTTGAAAGTGGAGCATGTTTATCTCCCACACAAAGTAAGACGGGGTCTAACTTGTTAAGAACAGCAAGCAAAGCTAAAGAAAACTAAAAATAAAACCTAAGAGCGAGACGCTCCAAGCATAGCACATAACGCATGAAGTGATAAAAATATAGTGAGACGAAGGACGAACTGATGATTGTTGATGGAGAAGGGGATGCACGGGGGCATCCCCAAGCTTAGACGCTTGAGTCTCCTTGAATATTTGTTGGGGATGCATGGGGGCAGCCCCAAGCTTGAGCGCTTGACACTCCTGGATCTTCTTTCATCATCTTCCATCGCACACTTGAAAACTCCCTTCATACATAACTCATCATAAGCTGATTAGAGAGGTTAGTACCCTTAATAAAATAATTTTTCCCCACTGGAAATAAAGATATTCTTGAATAGCTACTGTTTCTCAAGAGTGCCAAAAAAAATTTGCAAAGAAAAAGTAAGCAAAGTTAGGAGAGACAAAACGTGGCAGAATCTGTGAAAAACAGAACAGCAGGTAGTAAATAATTTTTTAGGGGAACTTCTGAAACTCAAATCAAAAAACTCAGAACATATGGAAGTTTCATAATTGTATAGAGCATGCTGTGTAAAAATTTCAGTTCAAAAAGATGAACTGGGATTTTTCTGGAATTTTTCTGGTCACGAGGAAAGAATCTGTTTTCTGGACAGCATGTCACAGCTTTTACTTCCCTTGCCGTAAGAGGCTATAACTTGGCACAAAGCTGAAAAATAAAGATACAATGATGTTGCTACAGTAGTAAAAATCATCAATACACAACAAAGGCAAAAATAAAAACCTAAATTCGTTGCGGGCTGCCTCCCGAAAGCGCTTTCTTTTATGCCTTTAAGCTAGGCATGATGCAAAAGAAGAATCAAGGGTATCCAAGATGAAAATCATAAAAACCCTCAAATTGATTTTCAATAAGCTCATTCTTCTTCTGACTAGGAAAGATATACTTACCTTTCGCCATACCGCGTAAGCGTAGGTTAGTCCAAATATGATCAAAAGTGTATGAAAGTGTATCTAGATCATAGCAATATCACACAAAACATACATGGAGCAAGCAGAAATTATAGATACGTTTTGGACGTATCAACGTCCCCCGCACCTTTTCCCCCACGAGCGCAGCTCTTCCTCCCTCTCTCTCGCCCGTTTTCGACGCCGACGACAACCACCCGAAGCTTGCGCCGGAGCGCGCCGCCGCACCCACGTGGCCACCGGCCTCATCGAGCTGCCACGAGATGTCCAGGACGCGCGCCGTGCTCGTCTTCGTTGCCGTGCAGAAGTAATCGGGCTCGGAGTCACTGTAACCGCCGCAATCGTCGTCGCCATCTCGTCAGAGCCGCCGCGCACCATCGACGAATTCGTCACCGTCAAGGCACCCCCGACCTCGCCGTCGCGTCCTTCGCATCCATGGTGAGCAGGCGCATCGTTTCCCCCTGTTTCCCCCTTCCAATTCGTCCTCTAGATCGATCTGCCATGACAGCCGAGCAAGGTGGCCGCCAAGGTTGAACCTGCGCTCGCTCCTGTGCTCCCAAGTCCTGCCCAGCGCGCGCGTTTGGCTCTTGGAGTTCGTAACAATCGAACGCATCCCTCCCGGATTCAAACCGTGCCCTCTAGCTCCACTTCCGACCTCGCCGTTCTTCTGCTTCCGCCAGGGAAGACGCCGCCGTCCCTCTGCACCTCCCCTCGAGCCCCAGGTGCCACCATCCGACGCGGGAGACGACCAGGAACCCATCCGTGCCCTTCCCTTGGCTCCCCGTGCTCTAAATCTCCATCCAGATGAACTCCGGCAAGCAACAATGTTGCCGCCGACGACCCCCCACCATTAGCCATAACCCCAGCTTAATTAACCCTTGGACCCACCCCCAGTGACCATGACATGTGGGCCCAGCCCCCTGGCTAATCCCTGGGTTAAGTTTAAATCAGTTTAAACAGTTTAATTAAACAACAGTCACTTACAGGTGGGACCCACTGGTCAGAGGCCCCCTGACGACAGCATGACCTCATGCCGACGCAGTAAATGGTTTTCTTTTTAAAAAGAAATCAGAGAAATTCCAGAAAATAGCTTAAACTTCAATAAATCATAAAAAATTCATATTAACTCCAAATTGGACAAATAATATATGAAAAATGATCAGGAGAAAATAATCTATCCAAATATACAACTTTCAACTATGTTTGAGTTGAATTTAAAATGGGACCAGTAGCATTTTCTATTTGGTTTAATTGGAATTTAATCAAATTAAATTCAAATGCTTTTGCAATTTGAACCTTAGCAACATACCCCATTTCACTTGAACATCAGAGGCATATCATACACATGTCAATATGAATTACATTGATCAAAAAATAGCATTTGTAACTTGGCTAAATTGAATTCAAATTGGAGTTTGAATTTGCATTTCAAATGCAATATACTCCTTTAAAATGGAATGTTCAACACATCAGTACCATGAACATCACCTTATACCATTGATCATGTGCTTGTGCATTGTACCTTATGATGATCACTTGTTTGTATTGTTTGCTCGATAGACGTGCAACTGGAACCGAAGGCCACCCCCCTTCGTTGAAGACACCGTGTGTGAACCTCGTCAGCAAGGCAAGCAAAACCCCATTGATCATGTCTATAAAATCCCAATTACCTCTCAGTCTCGCTTATGCATGTTTAGGAGATCACCTTGTATCGATTCTACCGCATAGTTGAACCCATATCCGATGCATGACCTATCATCTTGTCACAGTAGTAAGCAAACCACAATCCTAGTTGACATAGGAGTTGATTGATATCATGTGGCCCCTGCAACTGTTACATCTTATTGCATGCTTAGAGGTTACATTGAGGTTACTTTGATCTGTGAGTCGGGATGGTTGTGATCATGTTACTGATGAAGGTGAAACTGTGTCGGTGAATCCACCCTAATACAAGGTGAACAATGAGAGGCTGCGTAGGAGTACACAGTGGGTTGTCTCATTGAACACCGCCTTAAGTCCGAGTTCTTGTGTGGTGATCCAAGAAGAAGAGTACAACCACACATTGGGCTCACTGACCCCTCTCATCCTAGTACCTCACCCCGTTCGAACCCCAGAAGTCGCAGTAGTTCGGAGTTCTGGTAGGGCTGTGGCACGGTCTGCGAAGTGGATGAACGGCTTTTCAAGACCGGCTTGGGACCCTGCACACATCGTTTGAGGCTGTACTGGAACCTCGGCCGGACTTCCATACAGATCCCCCTCAGATAGGCGACTCTCTGGACTAGAGCGGAGCTGTGGGAGAAGTGTTGTGGTGGCATCCTCGCTGTCACCTCTTGAACGGTGACACACAAAAGGCGGTAACTGATGACACGTGTGTGTAGCGGTACACCCCTGCAGGGTTAACAAAACTATTCGAATAGTCGCGTCCTCGGTTAAGGACTGCTTGGAAAGCTTAGCTTGATTATTAGACAACTTGAACTGGATACTTATAAAACTTTCCAAGATAAGCGTGAGTGCTATGGCGTGTTTTCTCGTGGGGAAGTCGAGGAAGGCACCATAGTGGTGTAATTGGTTGGATATGTAGTGGACTCGTGTACGCTTCTTACCTCAAGTCTGGTACTCGTAGTTCAGGACTAGCCAAGTCAAAGCTGGCACTTTTGCAATTGAACCCCACCTCCCTTTACCTTGATACATGTGCATGAGTAGTATAGCTCCTACGTAAGTCTTGCTGAGTACGACTTTGTACTCACGTTTGCTTATTCTATGTTTTAGATGAACCCACTGACCCAGATGGTGGATTCTTCCTCGAGCTCGACGACTGAAGACCAAGCTAGTGTAGTCCCAGTCAGCAGACTGGTTCCCTCGTGGAAGGGCTTGTTTATAGATAAGGCTTCTCTAAGCCATTTGTTAAACTTGTCTGTACTCAGACCTACTTTGCTTCCGCATGCTTGATGTAATGTTGGATCACAGTCTCGTGATCTCTGTGTGCACTCTGTAAGAGTTATCAATAAAGTTGTATACTTTGTAGAGAATTGCAATGATACATGTTGTTCATACTGGACATGTGTGTTGCGTGTATGATTATAACATGCATGTCTTAGTATGGGTTTTCGATACCTTAGTTGTGAGCTGGCTGGCGGTCTTTTATACACCAAGTGGCCCTTAGATGTGCGCAGCTTGGGGCATCGCGATGCGATTGTTCATGACTCCGTCACGTGCACACTTTGATGTATGATCGAGCCCTCCCTAGACCCCGACTAAGTGATCGGGCTAGAGTAAGTCTATGTAAGGGTTATAATACAATCGATAGTATGGTTGAGGCGACTTGTCTATGAGTATGGGAGTACATCACCCATATCATTTTGACTTGTGTGCGGACGATGAGGACCCATTTCAGTTGATCATCCGGTCTGGATGGGATGCCCCTCATGTTCGATGCTTTTCGAGAACGTTCTGTGCTTGGCCTTGTCTGCTTAGACAAGTGGGTACGGTTCTCGGCTCTCCATATGATTGTGTTGTAGCGAGGCTTGCATACGCTAACCCCGGGTCCCGACATGGAGCAGCCTGAGCCTTCTGCCTAGCGTATTTGGCTTTCTTCTCGGCCTCCTTGGTGGCCTTGGCAGCAGAAATGGGTTTTGTTACGGCACTAGGGGTCGCGGCTTTATCCTTCGAGGCACTGGAGGCCTCAGCATTTTTCTTCGCAGCACTAGCGGTTGCATCCTTTTCCTTCGTGACTGTGGGAGTCACCACTTTCTCAGTGGCACTTGGGGCCACGACCTTTTCTTTCGGAGAACTAGGGGCAGTGCCTTCTTCCATCTGGCGTTTATACTTGTCGCTAACCAGATGCAAAATGCCCAACTGTTTGGCAACCTGGGACTTTTTATGCGCGGGCTGACTGTGAAAGTTGAACATCTTTGCCTTTTCCAAGTCATGTGCTTCAAGAGTTTGCTGCTTGTCCGGCCTTTCCTTGCGCTGGATCAATGTCTCGTCATCTTCATCCACTTGGGCTTGCTTTCCTTTCGACCTGACCGAGGGTTTTTGTCTACGAGATTGTACTGGGGGAGCAGAGGAAATAGGCGGATCTTTGACCAAAATGGTCATGTCAATTGTTGCTCGAGGATCCTTAGCAGCTGGCTCCTGGATCCTAACGCCTTTATTTCTCGACTTTTTCTTCAGAGCAATATCCTCGACATCAGCCTCTGTGCCAGGGTCTTGACCATCGGAGTTGGCTTCTTCTTCAGAACTTGCATCTGGGGGAGAGACAATGACTTCCTTTTTCTTTCGCTTGGCAGATTTCTTGCCTGCCTTCAGTTTAGTACTCGGGCCAACTTCCTCGGCACCCTCAGCAGCAGCAGCCTCCTTTCTGGCTTTAGCTTCCTTACGCTTTTGCGCTCGAGCTTCCCAAGCCTCAACCAACTCTTTAAAATCAGCAGGAGTTTTGAGAGAGGATGGGTGCGCATCATCTGGAGGAGATGGTCGATTATCTTTCGTCCACTTGGGCCTTAATGATTTGACATCACACCAAGGATTTTTCAAGGCAAAAATTCTCTCCTAGCGAGGAATCAGTGACTTGTATTCATACCAACGAAGCGCTTGAAGCCTTCGAATTTCTTGCAATCTGTTTTCTCTTGTTCGATCATCTTCCTCAGAGCCTTCTGGCGTTCGCAGATTCTTCTCGATGATCAAATCCTCTGACAAACCTTCAGAGTTGTTGGCAATTCTTGTACGACCTCCCACACGCTTGGGTGCTCTGACAATTTCCTTCGTTCTTAGACATTTTCCTGCGAAACAGATAGGTACGAGGGAATATAGGAAAGTTGTGAACAAGTATTAGCTCTTTTCGAAGAAAAGTATTTTGAATTCAGTAAATATATCGAGGAATTTGACTTGAAGCAAGTTTTTCATGGAAGTGCTAGGCTAGATTTTCATCGAGTGTTAATCTAACGAAGAACTTGTATGAAAGAATTGCACAAGTGTAAATCTATCGATATGCATCTGTGGGATATGCCTAAGTGAGAGAATCCGAGGGATTTCTTACCTAGATCAGATTGGAAATCGACAGAGAATCCTACAAACTGATTTCCCAAAGTTCAATGATCCGAACGGATCAAACAGACCTAAAACAAAAAAGGGAAAATCAAGAACAAATCTGGGACACAATGAACAGATGATATTGGAATAGCGTCCAGAGCCGCACATACCCTAACTTGGTGATGCGCGGCGACTACGGCGGCGCAGATGAAGTTCCTCATTGACGGGAAGGTCTCCAGCGACTTTCTTCCGGCAGCAAAGCGGCGAGAGAGTCGACGACGACGAACAGCACGGCGGCGCGCGAGAGAGAGCTTCGGGAGCGGAGAGATGAAGTCGAGGGAATTGCGTGGTCTGTGCCGGTGGGGGGATCGGTATTTATAAGGGGGGGGTCTGACATAACTGTCAAATCCGATCCAACGGCGCAGATTTCGCGTCTCTCCGCATTCAACGGATGGATTTTGTGGTGGTAATCGCGGGAAAATCCCAACGAACCGAAAGAAATTGCTCCACGTCCGAGACCAAACTCATCGAACATCGAGTATAAAAGTAGATAAGAGTTCGATAGATTTTCCTTCGGAATCAATGACATTCGAAGGGAATCTTTAACCGAGTACAAATATACATGTTCACGAGAGAAAAACAAAGATGGGGTAGGGAAAGAATAGAGGGAAAACAGGGTCTGATACTTCATCAATCCGAGGGAAAACCAATGATAACAAAACTCGGAGTGATAAGTGTATAGGACAACACCAAACGAAAAAAAACAAACGAAAAAGAAACACGATAGAAAACTAACGTAAGTAAACAACAACGAAAGAAAACATATAATACATAGTACCGATAGTTATAGTCTTACTGCACATTGCGTGAGTCCAATATTTTCAACTCACACCTAAGTGCACAAAACCTTTTCTCATCCAGGGGCTTCGTAAAGATATCAGCCAATTGATCTTCGGTGCGAACATGGCTGATAACAATATCTTCTCGCTGAATGTGATCTCGAAGAAAATGATGACGAATATCAATATGCTTCATTCGAGAGTGTTGCACAGGATTATGGGCAATTTTTATAGCACTCTCGTTATCACATAGCAATGGAATTTTCTTCACGAGAATACCATAATATTTCAGCGTTTGCTTGAGCCACAGAATTTGAGTGCAGCATGAACCGGCAGCAATATACACGGCTTCAGCCGTAGAAATAGATACACAATTATGTTTCTTCGAAGCCCAACAGACAAGAGATCTACCGATAAAATGACATGTGCCTGAGGTAGATTTCCTGTCGACTCGATCACCAGCCCAGTCAGAATCAGAATATCCAACGAGATCAAACTGGGCACCCTTAGGATACCATAGTCCCAAAGTTGGTGTATGAGCCAGATATCGAAGAATTCGCTTGATAGCAATATGATGTGATTCTTTCGGGTTTTCCTGAAAACGAGCACACATACAAACTGATAGCATAATGTCAGGTCTAGATGCACAAAGGTAAAGTAGCAAACCGATCATCGAGCGATATTTCTTCTGATCGAAAGGTTTGCCCTTCTCATCTGCATCTAGGTGAACATTCGTAGGCATTGGAGTCTTGATAGTTTTGAAACTGACAAGATCAAACTTCTTCAGGAAATCTCTGAGGTACTTCTCTTGAGAGATAAAAGTCTCATTCTTCTGTTGACAGATTTGAAGCCCGAGAAAGAACTTCAATTCACCAATCATAGACATTTCATATTTCTTCGACATCATACGAGAAAATTCTTCGCTGGTATCAGGGTTAGTACAGCCAAATATAATATCATCGACATAAATTTGACACACAAAAAGATCATTTTTGTATGCATGAGTAAATACCGTCGGATCAGTTGTTCCTGGTTTGAAGCCCTTCTTCAGAAGAAAATCCTTTAGTGTTTCATACCAAGCACGAGGAGCTTGCTTTAACCCATATAGGGCCTTGTGCAACCTGTACACCTTATCAGGATTCTTTGGGTCTTCAAAACCTGGTGGCTGCATAACATATACTTCTTCTTCGATTTCACCGTTAAGAAATGCACTTTTGACATCCATTTGATATAGCAGTATACCATTATAATTGGCAAAAGCAAGCATGCCACGAATGGATTCAAGTCGAGCAACTGGAGCATAAGTCTCACCGAAATCAATACCTTCGATTTGGGTGTAGCCTTGTGCAACTAGGCGAGCTTTATTCCTTATAACAATGCCATCTTCATCTTGCTTGTTGCGAAAAATCCACTTCGTACCAATGATATTATGTTTCTTGGGATCAGGTCTATCGACTAGGGACCAGACTTTATTTCTCTCGAACTGATTAAGTCCTTCGAGAATTGCAGTCATCCAGTCTGAGTCCTTCATGGCTTCATCGAATTTCGATGGTTCTAGCATGGATACAAACGAAAAAATTCCACATAAGTTAGCTAAACGAGTACGAGAGCGAGTGGTGGGACGACCTGGTAAACGAATCTCTTCGAGTATTGAGTCGACGTCCACTCTTCTTCGAACACGAGGTAAAGCTTCTTCAACTTGCGGATCCGGTTGTTCTTCGGGATTAGCTTGTCCTTCATGATCATTTCCTTTAGGTTCAGCTTCTCCTTCGGGTTGGGCATTTTCTTCGTTTATGCGTTCTCCTTCGACTTGTACATCATTTGTTTCAGGATGTTGATCTCCAGCGCCCCGGGCTATGTGTGGGAACATTGGACCATCATCATCCTTGTTGGCTTGATGTGCATTTCCTTCTACAGGACGAATATCTCCAATAGCCATGTACCTGATAACTTCATCCAAAGGAGGTTCATCTAGGTTAAGAGGTAATTGCTCCTTTTGGGAGCCGTTAGTTTCATCAAATCGAACATTTACAGTTTCTACAACTTTGCCTAGATGAGAGTTGTAAACTCTGTAAGTGTGAGAATTCGAACCATAACCTAGGAGAAAACCTTCGTGTGCATGCCTTTGGGGCAAACTTGGAGCTGTGATTCATATCTCTGATATAACATGGAGCACCAAAACCCTGAGATATGAAACATTCGGATTTTTACCAGTGATAAGCTCATGTGAAGTTTTCTTCAGAAATTTGTGCAGATAAACCTTGTTGATGATATGACATGCAGTATTAATTGCTTCGGCCCAGAACCTGATAGGAGTCTTGTATTCAGCAAGCATTGTTTTGGCCATTTCAATAAGTGTTCGATTCTTTCTCTCGACCACACCATTCTGTTGTTGTGTATAAGCAGCCGAGAATTCATGAGTAAAGCCATATTCATCAAGAAATTCTTCGATGTGAGTGTTTTTTAATTCTGTACCATTATCACTTCTGATATTCAGTCTGATCTCTCTTTGCGAAAGTTTTGAAAATTTCAACAACCTTGCTCTTGTCATCTAGAAAGAAAACCCAAGTATATCGAGAGAAATCATCAACAATAACCAGACCATACTTGAAACCTCCAAGACTAGCATAATTTTGAGGACCGAATAAATCCATATGAAGCAATTCAAGAGGACGAGTAGTAGTCATTATAGTTTTTGTTGAGTGATGTTTCTTGGCAATCTTTCCTGCTTCACAGGCACTACATAGACGATCTTTATCGAATTTCACATTATCAATTCCAACGATATTCTTCTTCGAGATAAGAGTTTGAAGATTTTTCATTCCTGCATGACCAAGTCTTCGGTGCCATAACCAACCAGAAGTGGCTTTAGCCATTAAGCAAGTGGACACTGCAGGTCCCGAAGAGAAATCAACAATATAAAGATCACCTTTGCGATATCCTTCGAACACGAAGGAATAATCATCCTGTGAAAAGACAACACAACGAGAAGCAGGAAACAGTACAAGAATACCCATATCACAAAGTTTTGAGATAGACATAAGATTATATCCTAGAGATTGAACAAGCATAACCTTGTCAATATGCTTATCCTTCGATATAGCAACCTTACCCAAACCAAGTACTTTTCCTTTGTTGTTGTCACCGAAGGTAATATATATCTGAGAAGATTCAGTAAGTTTGTCTTTGGTGAAGAAATCTTTGTCTCCGGTCATATGATTTGTACAACCACTATCCATGACCCATTCGGATCCACCGGAAACATAGCCCTGCAGAAGAATTAGTTCTTCTTAGCCACCCACAAACGAGCAGGTGACTTAGAACACATGGAAGTGCTAGATGAGGCAGCGATATTATAGCGAACAGGATTATATTGTCGATCGGGACCATCAAGCACACCATAAATATAATTCCTCGACGAGGGGTTAGAGTGCTGGTAGTTAATAGCAGTTTTGGTATTATTGTCACGATGACGATAAACATTTCTATCAACTCGATAGTATTCCTTCTGGGGAACATTTGAAGCAGACACCAAGGGTTCATTTATATCCTCGAGAGAATAGTAGTAATTCGGTGGTACCGAGGATTTTCCCTGCATAGAATGGTTAGGGGGAAATTTTTCTACGAGAGATTTGCGAACCCAAATATATCGCTTATAGAAACCATTCTTCGGAGGAGTACCAACGAATTCAGCTGACACTTTTCCTTCCTGATCTTTGACAAGTTTGTAGTCAGAATCAAGTGATTCATCAACAATAGCCTTATCAATTTTGCAACTAAAACATGAAAGGTTAGCAATATCAATGGGCTTTTCCTTCGCCAGAACCCAGACAGTTTTAGGATACTGCTCGGGTTCCCAGTAGGTGCCATCAGGGTTGAGTTTCCTTACGAAACCAACTCCTTCGTTTCGAGGATTCCTATGAAGTAGAGCCTTCCTTAGGATATCACATAGGTACTGGTGTCCCTGCACACTTTTGAACATGCCTGTTTCAAATAAATTTCTCAACCTGAGGAGTTCCTCGGTAATGGTTTCCTCGTTCGAGGGGTTGCTTTCCTTTCGATTTCTCAGAAATAGACTCAATTTTACTTCGTTCCAAACAGGTTAAGCAAGGTGAAGCAGATTCATTTTTAGCTCCTGAGTTCTGTTGAGCAATGAGCGTGAGATTGACACTCTCCAACTCTTCATGAGCCTCTCTCAGTTTCTTGAGAGCCATTTTCCTTTGCAGAAATTCATAGGTCAGCTTCTCGTAGTCCACTGAGAGAAGATCATGCCGAGAGGAAAGATCATCATACTTTTCCTTCAGAGCGGCATGCTCATTTTTCAAAGTTTGACCTTTCTCAATCTCATCGATCCACAAAGTCTCAGATTTTTGAATAGTTTCACTTAGTGAATCTAGTTCATCTTGTTGGATAGAAGCAATTTTGGCAAGTTTGGCATAGCTTATCCTAGAGTTACTTTCATAAGCAGATCCATCAGAAGTATCGTAGGAATTCTTAGAAGATGATACCTTAGCCTTGGCCATGAAGCAGTAAGCTGGAGATTCATCTTCACTGCTTTGGTTGGTGAAGAATGAACTTGAAGTCTTGTTCGAAGCAAATGCTAGACCAGCAACACCATCAGATTCAGAACCAGAATCAGAACCAGATCTTGAGTTTGACTCAGCTTCGGAACCGGATGCTTCATCTTCAGAGTTCATCTCTTTACCCAAATAGGCTTTGGCACGGTGAGAATTCTTACGTCGAGAGGAATGTGATTTCGAGGAAGAACTCTCTCGATGCTTGTGGTACTTCTTCTTCTTGTCATCATGAGAACCATCTTTCTTGTCTTTTCTGGACTTTGAATCATATCTCTTCGACTCATAGTTTTTGCTCGATATGTGAGACTTGCTCGAAGAGTTACTGTGAGAATGCTTTGATCTATGTTCAATTTCCCAGAGAGGAAAATCAGCGACGAAGTGACGTAGCTTCTTGCACTTGTAGCAGCAGTTATCTTTCGCTGAAGAGTTTCTGGATGATGATCGATGTTTTGATGAATTGCTCGAATTTCTTGAAGAGTAGTTTTTCTTCGGTGAAGAGGAGTTCCTTCTCTGAAAACGGTTGAATCTTTTCATTATCAGTGCCAGATCTTTTCCAATATTCTCGGGGTCATCTGAGGCACAACCAGATTCAGAACTGGCTTCAGGAGAGGAGTGATGTGAAGCTTTGGCCTTGAGTGCGTGAGATTTTCTTCGAGTCCCATTAACATCTCGTTTTTCACCTTCTTCCATCTCGAAACTGTTGAGTCTCTCGAGAATATCAGCGGCAACAAGATCCTTGAAATCAGTCCTTTCCTTAATCATCAGCACAATGTGATCAAAGGAATCATCAAGGGAACGGAGCAAAGTTCTGACAATAATCCGATTGGTAATGTCTTCGGCACCGAGGGAAATCAGTTCATTTGACAACGCAGTGAGTCTGTTGTATATGGAGTTAACCTTTTCTCCCTCGTGCCTCTTGAAACGATAGAATTTGCTTCGAAGGGTGTCGATACGAGCATCTTTCTGAGTAGAGACACCTTCACCAATCTTCTCGAGATAGTCCCAGACACCTTTGGCCGAAGAAATATTCTTGACTTCATGATATTTCTCTGGAATCAGATGATTTGTAATGAATACCCAGACTTCAGCATCGAGGTCCATCTTCTTTGCCTCTTCAGGAGTGATAGCATTTTTGTCTTTGACAGTTACACCATTCTTGACAACTTCCCAAGCGGCAGAGTTGATGGCCATGATGTTCCTCTTCATTTTGTCCTTCAAATAGGGATAGTCCTTACCATTGTAAATAGGAATCGGTTCCCCTGAGCGAACGCTGCAAACAACATTCTTGACAACACTCTAGGTGGTTAGACCAAAATACGCCGAGCGTAGGGAGTGCCTAGCTCTGATACCAATTGAAAGCTCAAGAATGATCAGAGGGGGAGGGGGTGAATGATCACTTCTATAAATTCTAAGGAACTTAGAAGGAATTCATGCAAACTGCGAAGGACTACAGACATCTCGAAGGAAATACAGTATCGAAAGAACTGTATGGCTCGAAAGTATTGGGAGCGAAGGAAAACATCGAAGACAAACAGAAAACGAGTAAATACTTAATGTAGATGCGTGAAAGAAAACGAGCCTGACACAATGATGTTTGGTAAACCAGTTCACACTCTGCAAAGTGCTACGTCTGGTTGGAGGGACTGGTGATTGAACACCTGGAGCAAAACTCTCTCCGTCCTATTATCCACTGCAACAAACTCCTCGAGCTTGTCCAGTTTTCACTCGTGGTAGATGATTCAGGACATCTCCGAGACCTTTACAGACTTCCTTCAGCAGCGACAATTTCTCTTTGACTGCTTGACAGGCGACGCCTAACCGTCTAGGAGACTTGCAGTTCTCCAAGATAAAAAGATCAGCTAATCTCGACCTAAGTCTCTGTGAGTTGCTCAACTCAGTTCAGCCTTGGGTTTTGGTTTTCTCTTGATGGATCTCTCTTGGGATGCTCACAATACTTCTGTCTTAGAATCTTCAATGGAGCAGCCAACCCAAAATGGCGGGTAGGTGCGGGGTATTTATAGTTGGCGATCCCGATGGGGTAAAATGACTGAAGTGACCCGATGTGACCGCTTGACGCGTGTCCACAACGGTCGGATTCCAATCATTGCGCAACTTTACTTGAGGAACAGTAAGCTGACTTACCGAACGAGTTCTCTCTCGAAGGCACGAAGTGCGATGACTTTGCCTTCGAGCTATTCACTCGACTCAGTAAGATTTCTCTCGGTAGGCTTTCGTGGGTTTAGGTTGAGCAGAGCAAATTCATTTCGACTAAGATCTCAACTAGCAAACCCCTCTTGATAGTACGGTTTTTCCTATGACTCAAGAAAGTAAAGAGAAACTAGTAAAAAGACTAAGTCTTCGACCAGCTTCAGCTATCTCCTCGTTGCGCTTTTACTCGAGAGAGTCTTCTTCTTCAACGACATTTTAGGGGTCGTCTTCCTTCAAAGGTTTCGGTAGATGACTGCAGCTTCGGTGCTGTGAGTTGTCCTTCGACCTTCTACTTGCCATCTCCATTCTTTCGGAACCTAAGTATCTGTTTATACTCGAAAACAATATTAGTTCCACTTCTGCTTTGTCCAACAATGTCCAAAACCTTCGGGGGCAAAACTTGCTCTTACAATATCGTAAGAAATTTTTATTACCGAATTGTGTGTGATCGATTTGTGGTCGCACATGATCGGTTTTCGGTCACACGATTTGATTTTCGTACTGGATGTGATGTCGTCATCACACATAGTATCACACATAGTTCGGCCTCATCGTATGTGATAGGGGGCTTAATATCCCCATTGTGTTCTAGTTTAATAGTCATGTTGTGTAATAGTTTGTGATCGTACACGATCATTTTTGGAATAAAAAATGATTTCTGTATCGTGTGTGTAGTTGTCATCACACACAGTTTGAACTCGTCGTGTCTTAATATGCCCATTGTGTATTAGTGGTAAGTTTTAATTTCGGACTCCGATCTGAGCGTTATTGAGTTTGTGTTGAACCTATCGATGTGCTCTTGGTCATCACATTGGTTTTTACTTAATTTGGTGATGAAGGTAGGTCGATACTTAGATGAAAGTGGGCATAACTATCAATTTGGTGGATTTTTACCTTGACGATCAGGCTATAACGTACCCAATGATACGCTTCAACAATCGTTATACTAATACCTAATGGTTATTGATCTTGTCGTAGGCACGATCAACCTTGACAATGAGGTTCGAGCTTTTTCAACCAATCGAAGAACCGACAAGAAATGCGATGATGCACTCTAAATTTCCAATATGAATTAAGCATGAGATAAATAGTGGGGTTCCTAAAAGTCTCCCACTAAGTGTGACGTAGGCTTAAAATGGTCGGTGTAGATTGAAAGATAAATTTCATCCTCCATCATGCACAATTCAAATGGTTCTTCGATGGATTCTTCTCGTTGATACGATTCTGATGACGCAAGGGTTTGACCGAGAGAAACTCTAGTGTGTGTGGATATTGAGAGGCATGGTTGCATATGAAAAGGATGTTTTCATTGTCATAGGCAATCAAGAGTAGTGTTTCGTTGGTCCTAGCGATGATAAGTTTGGTATTCATCCGACCAGCAGCGAAAATGCCTTTTTATTCGTGACAAAACCAAAAAGTGACTTCTTGTTTGCCGAGGACAACGATGATGTTATATGCTTGCAATTTTTAAATCCTTAGTATGGATTTCAAATTTTATACAAAAACAAATAAATATTAATACCACTATATTCGTTTCAAATTATAAGATGTTTTAAATATTTTAATATAAATTACATATAGATTAAAATGAATGAAAAGCGTGTCTATGTACATTTGATTAGGAAAGAAAATATAGAACATCTTATAATTTGAAACGAAACGGAGGTAGTGACATACTCCCTCTGTTTTTATTTACTCCGTGTATTAGCTTTGATCAAAGTTAAGCTTTGTAACTTTGACAAAGTTCATAGACAAAATTATTAACATATACAATAATATATCAATATTATTAGATTCATTATTAAATGTACTTTCACATCATATAAATTTGTTATGGTAAATATTTATTTTGTTATCTATAATTTTTGTTAAACTTTACAAAGTTTAATTTCAATCAAATCTAATATGCATAGTAAATAAAAACAAAGGGAGTACTTGATGCTTGTTAGAAGAACACTTGTGCATCACCAAATAAACCTTGAATTCCAAATAGTGGAAACAACCAAGCACAAGACGGTGTGATGCAGTCCTGTATTATCATCCGGTTAATTAGTTTTTGTGTAGGATCTCCAAACAAAGAAGGAATTTAGAAAAAAAGTTAAGAATTGAGATTTGTTGGGTAGGGAGGCCCGCACAGGCAAGTCCTGCAAAGTAAGCAGTGTCAATGCCCGCGCCAGCCTCTTGCCCCTGCAAAAATTGCCGTGCAGGTTTTGATCCCGCACCGCGAGCGGTTCTCACCGCACCGCTTTGTTTTCCTTACTCATTAGTTTAAGGCAACCTTCACCGCTAGCCCCTCACCCCCTATATGTACACCCCAGACCTTGCTCGCGCCGATCCGCTCAGCGAGGTGGGACTAATCAAACGAGGCCCAGCTTCCGCACCCACCCCAGACCTTCCTTCCCCTCACCCTCTCTCTCCCTCGTCTGTGGCGCATCAACACGAAGTCTGCTGCAGGGCAGGGTTATCTCCCTCCCACGGCCTGCAGGTACGCCCTTCCTTCCCATTTCTCTCTCTGTCTCTCTTTCTAAACAGTCCACACCATTGCTTGGTCCTGAAACTCACTCATCAAATTCAGGACACCATGAAAAGATCTGTCGAATACAGTTCAAAATTCAGGACACCATGTTGCTCAAGGGACAAAATGGCGGTCCTAATTATGTGGAGGTAAGCTCTATCAAGGATCTTCAGGCATCGCATAAGTCGCATTTTCAGAAGATGCACTTTCAGGGATCATTTCTGCCACGAATTTGTCTAGGTCAATCTCCTGTAACTTACAATCTTCTGTATCTTCCTTTCCTTTCCGACAGTATAAGATAACTTTCCAATAGGCACTACTAACAACCTGTACGTAATATCATCCACCCAATCAACTTGCCAATCATCTTGGATTAATCCTCTTCATCCCTGCCCATCTCTCCCCCCCCCCCCCCCCCCCCTCCGAAAGCATAAGTCATTACTGAGATTTCACAATCTCAATAAACTTTCATCACTTCCTTGGATTTATTAATTTCATACTAGCAAGAAATGCAGTACTTTGAAAGGTAATGTCCTCAGTAATAAATAATATTTTGGGAAAGTCACATAAGCGTAGCAACCAACCATACAAACTTAAAAATTAAGTGTTGACTAGTTTCAGTTTTACTGCAGAAAGCCCTTATCAACAGGCTATGTTTACCGAGATTATCCCTATCTACTTATTGTTGGCAAGGTGCCAAATGATACTGTATAATTCAGATGCCAAACATCAGGAGAATGAGCAGGAGTTAAACCACTGTAATTAACCATATTATAAAAAATATTTTACGTTATAAGTCCCAAAGGAGTGGTACAACTGAACAGTTTTATCTTCCGTATCGCACACGGTTACATGCTTTGAACCAACTAAAGTCGCATGCGCATGAAGTCTATCATTAACAATCTCCTCAAAGTGAGCTTAAGCTCATTGCTGACACATACATCTGCAACTTCCACATATTAACCGAAGCACTATGTTGCGGAAATAACAAAACAATATTTTAATACCTTTTTAAGCATTTGATGACACATTTGCCAGATTATGCCATTCTTTGGAACTTAAATTAGCCTTACAATCAATGCACTAGCACACAATTCATAGTGTTGATTTAATGTATCTTCTGAACTTGTCCAGGTGGGCAGAAGCGATTCATGTACATATAGGAGATGAGAGATGTCGCAATCAAGAAAGACCCAGGGTGTAGCTGGATCACTTGGGGAATGGTGTGCATGTTTTCCATGCCAAGGACACCAAACATGTGATGAATAGCAAGATCTGGACATTATTAGCACTTAAAAACAAATGCAAGCTTCTGGGTACATGCCAGATACACAATATTCAATTTATGATCTTGAGGAAGAAGAGAAAGAATCAAAGGTGTTTCAACATAGTGAGAAGCTTGCCCTGGCCTTTGGACTCAATTCACATTCCACCTGATGTACGTACAAGTACCACAAAGAACTTGAGAATATGTGTGGATTGTCACTGAGCTTTCAAGTTTATGTCTGGTATTGTCGATAGGGAGATAATTGTGAGGGATAATAATAGGTTTCATCACTTCAAACAATATGAGTGTTCATGCAAGGATTACTGGTGAAAAACCTGTCCATGTGATACAGAAAAGATATGCAACATCCGTTCCTGTAGGATAGTCACGTCAGATTATATATTATCTTTCCAGAAGGATGATGTTTTAGCTTACTTCTGTATGTATTGTTGTATTACTCCCTTTGTTTGAACTTTCAAATAAGCAGAAGTGTAGTGGTCAATTGAGTAATAAATCTCAGTGTTGCTACAAATGTCCAGCATAACTAGAGTATAAAACTATCAAGTTACCAATGCATGTTTTTGTATTACTATTATATAGTTGCAGCATCGAGAGAACCACTTGGACAAATTCTTCGAACAGTGGGTAATTATTATTTTTCTTATTCACAAACAAGGACAAATACTAGTTGCTTAACTCCTTTTCTCAGTTTGAAAACTAATATTCACCTATATTGGTGGTTCATTAAAAGTGAAGCCTACACTACAGTATTAAAGGATGACTATCTCTAGACATCAACTTCATTGTGATTCCATTAATTGATCCGCTTTTGATGTCTGAATATGGTTGTGAAGTACTGCTCTCCCTAGCTTTATATGACGAAAATGGCCTACAAATGAGTTGTGCTCTGATTTGGTTGATTGTAACTAATTTATGAAGCAGGAAGAAACAAGTGGGGAAGATCACGAGCTGGGTGAGGATGGCCACGAACAAGCTTATCGGCCCCATCATCTCCATCAACACCAACCTCGACCTCCTGCTCGCCCACGGTGGGCGCGGTCTACTTCAAGGCCAAGTGGGTGCAGTACATTTGAGACACACCACACGCGGCTGGCATGACTGAGACCATGCACCGATGTTCAGATATAAGCACGGCCTAAGTGTTGAGGCCGGCGAGGCTTCATCTAGCACGGACGCCACAGGATCAGCAACATGGTGGACGCGATCACCGCAGGGCTGGAGTACCTGTATAGCATCATACCCAAAGACAGCAGCCACTGCCGTCATGGTTAGGCTGCCCAAACTCAAGATAAACTTGAACTGGGACCTCCATCTGCTGGGGCACACGCTGCCGTTCACATCAGAATGGACCGAGGAGGCCACAATCATAATTGGAATCAGACATGGTGCTGCGAAACCACCGAGCAACCGACCATCCCTTCATTTTCTTCATCATGTATGAGAGGGCGATTCTGTTTGCCAGCCGTGTCCTTTATAAGTGGTCAGGGTTGAGATTCTAGAGATTTCAAGCATAGGCTATCTGCTTCATTCCCTTTTGCATCTGTTCGTCTCAATATTTTCAAAACAGTGGAGCAAAACCAGAATGCAAACATTTCAGTTTCATTTATTTTTACAATCAACTGTGGGATATGCTACTATTTCAAAAAATTTGATGAGAAGATCAGCTGTGTATATCTATACAAGTTGTAAAATAATGCATATGTTGTAATAGCACACTCCAGAAAGACAAACTGGCAAACAAAATCAATTTAAGAAAGTTAGGTACTGTAATTACTTCAGCACAGAAACACAACAGGGAATCACTTTCTAAGCACATCACAGACACAAAATCAACAAGCATAATTAAGGGTTTGTTGTCATACAAAGATAATGACTGCAAAATAGTTAGTACGAAAACCTACAAACATCAGGTGGGGACAAGGCCAACATAATCCTCATGACTGTCTATGCTAATTAACGCAGCCATCATTGCGAGAATGATAATGATTATGCTAAAAAGAAAACCGAATACTGTCTTATACTTGCTGGCCTTTCCTCTGCTTCTTCTCACACAAAGATCTAGCTCCTCGAATGCAACCTCAGAGGATTCTTTGCAGGATGTATTCTCTACTTCAGTATTACACAAACCTGAGTTATCTTCATTGCAGACAGTCTCAGTAGTAGCTTTAGCACAAGGCCTATCAACGGTTTCAGTCTCTTTGTTCGCCTCTTCAGCCTTGCTCTCAGATTGCATATCCTCAGATGACTCCACAAGTCCCTTATGTTCCATATCAGAAGGTGGTGATGATGATGATGATGATGATGACGACGATGATGAGCAGTTGAGCTTCACAACTGATTTTTCCTTCTGGTGATCAGAGTCAAAGTCGTATGAACTCTGGAGAGATCGGAGAAGCTTTCTAGGTGTTGTGTATAGCTTCACACCATCAATGCTGATTGGCCTTTCAGAGGCCTAGAACAAGAATAGACAACAAAGTCAGTTAACAGGTCAACTGATGTACATACAGTACACAATATATATAGCGATGTTTTTGAATCTAAACTAAAGCAGTATTGGCATTTGGTTATGTTTACCTGAGGACTGGGGGTCTCATCTTCTGATAAGATGTTCTTGGGGCTAAGTGACACAAATCCTGTGAATGTATCGGTGCACTCAAAATTGGTATCGGTTACTTCGCTGTCACAAACCTCCCCCATGTCATCTTCAAGGTTCGAGCAGAACCTAATGAATAAGCCATCCTTGAGGGAAACATCCACACCATCATTGCTCCATAACCTCCTGTTGGTGCGG
This sequence comes from Bromus sterilis, assembly GCA_950022295.1. Lineage (NCBI taxonomy): Eukaryota > Viridiplantae > Streptophyta > Magnoliopsida > Poales > Poaceae > Bromus > Bromus sterilis. The sequence continues at coordinate 217,566,099 of OX465599.1, forward strand.
CGATTCTGATCAAAGTTGCATGAGGACTGCCCGATTGAGGTGGGCGATTCGGTGAGCGTACTGTCATACATGATTGATGAGTCCACGACATGTGATTCGGGCGACTGGAACTGAACCGGTGAGGCAGACATGGTGGAGCTTCCAGGGCTGCCCTTGGCACTCCAGAGGCTCTTGCATGGGCTTTTCTCTCTTCTCCTTTGGAAGTTGGAGCCGATCATCGGGCTGCTGGTGACCTCGTGCCTTGACCCCTTCTGTGCAGCAATGTTCTTTGCAGTTTGTGATGTCTCAAAGGCAGCACCTCGGACGAACGGCATGCGGTCATTCTGGCATTGCTCCATGACATCGACCACCTTGCTAAGCTCCGAGGATATACACCTAGGGTCAACAAACTTCATGAAGAAATTAATCATCTGGATCGCCGAGAGCCGCTTCTGGGAGCCGCTCTCAGCGTCGTCTCCATCAAGAATCCGCAGGCCAGAGCGCACAAGGGACCTGGCATATGCCTCTGCAATCAGACCATTGTGCTTGACAAGCGCCATTGCCAGGCCCATGTGAGCATTGGAGCGAGTGGACTTATCGTGCATCGCCCCAGCAACCTTCAAGCAGACCCCGCTAACCGTCTCACCGGACGCAAACCTCCAGTTGTTTGACTCTACCAGGGCCTTAAGGCAGAGCGCGGCGCCTGACGCCGCCCCATCCTGATTGCTCATGAGCGCACCGCAGAGGGGCTTGCAGAGGGAAGCGATGATGCCTGACTTCTCCTCCTCCGGTGCTGAGGGATCGATGCCATAGCGCGCAATGGCCGGCACCACCTTTGAGCATGCCTGGTGCAGCGGGAAGGAGCCGCCGCTTGAGGACAGCGTGCACATGATGGTGGACATGATGTTGCCGATCTGCGGGACGATGTTCCGACCGTGTACCCTGGCGAGGACCTCGTAGAGTGAGATGGTGAACTCGCCGGAGGGCAGGCCTGGGGGCTTGTTGTCGGAGACCTCAGCGACGAAGTGAGGGATGGACTTGGAGTCGAGCTGCTTGGCGTAGGACTTGAGCGTCTTCATCGCGTTCCGACGGCTGTCGGCGTCTTTTTCCAGGTTCTCCAGCTCCTGCCGGAGCATCGGGCTGAGGCTCCTGCCCATTGGTAGTTCTCGGCTCAGACCTCGGCACCCTGATCCTGTGAAACAAACCAGATATTCAAGTTGGCATCTTTAGGTATTTAAACAGCAGTAATGGCGAATTATCCTATGGCATAAAGACCAAATCATGAAATGAATGTAAGATATTCAGAAACAAGAAACAATCTTTGCAGGGGGGTCATTGTTCCACCCCACTTTCACAATCTTTGCCGCATCAGGAAGCAGCAACCGCAACTAAATTACACATCGCTCACTGTTCTAGCCCCCAAACCCCCTGCCTTTCAAGAATCAAGAACGAGTAAAAACAGACGAATCGAATGGAGAACAAGACAGCCAAGAGCAGTATGCTCCATCATTGAACTGACCTGGATTGAAGAACTTGCAAGGCCGCGCAATGAATCAGGACCCCCAAACGCCTCTCCCTCTCCTATCTCTCTCTCTCTCTCTCTCTCTCTCTCTCTGTGTGTGTGTGTGTGTGTGTGTCTCTCTCTCTCTCTCTCAGATTTGAACTGATTTGAAATGGGAGCGTGTCGCAGAAAAATGGCAAATGTTATCGGTGGTCCTCGCCAGATGCGGAGGCTAAAATGGGGATGGGCGTTAAGATTGGGGGATTCCCCGGGCTACTTTTCTCACTCTTGGATTATCAGCCCCAGTGGAGAAGAAATTAGGAGTGCACCATCCAGTCCCGCTTTTCAGTGACGGACGGGTGTGCCCTACTGGTGCGTCAACACTGGGACTTTGAACGGACCAAGCGCGGAAGGCCAATTTTGAAATTTGGGCACGTGGAAATTACAGTCCTAGCCATGGCGGAGCATGCGGAGCGGGCTCCGCCTCGGGATGGGGAAACGGCTTCCTATTTAATTATTTTTTCTATTCTACAATCTATAGATTAATATAAAACGTTTCAAAATACTACTTTAATGATCTAAAATATCTTATATAGTTTACGGAGGGATTTATCAAAGAAACTCGCTAGTTCAATCGTGTTTGCACAATCCACATACTACTATGATGTGCATTGTGATACCGAGGATTTATCAATGAACAAAATCTTAAATTACAAATTAATTAATAACTATCCTTAAATGGTCTTAAATATGGTAATACTCCCTCCGTTCATTTTTAGTTTGCATATAAGTTTTGTTCGAAGTCAAAGTATCTTACTTTGACCAAACTTGTAGAAAAAAATATCCATTCACGATGCCAAATCTATATGGTTAGACTCGTCATGAAATGTAGTTTTATAGTATATATATTATGTACTTTAGATGTTGATATTTTTTAATATAAATTTGGTCAAACTTTGTAAAGTTTGACTTGACAAAAGTCTAATACGCGGAGTAAAAAGGACCGGAGGGAGCATGTTCAATATCTCATATAAAAAGAACGAGAGATGTTGTAATAATACATCACATCCGTTCGGTGCCCTTCATCCAAATCAAAATGATGTTTAACGGCACAATGCTTCTATCCCGCAAATCACAATGCTTCACCCCGATCGACTGCGTTGCTCTCGTCCAGAGGTGCTGCTCTTCAGTAGCCTAACGTGTACGCCTCTCGACGACATTGCGCCCTTATCGCTACGAACCGCGACGCTACCCCGCCCACCGGCTTCCCCCAACCGGTTGTGTCGCTCCATTCCCCTGGCGCTGCCCTTCAACTGTCTGAAGTGCACGCCTCATAGCGCCGACGCCGACGGGATTGTGGTAGGCGTCGGCGCTAGGAGTAAATATATATCTTTCAATGAACTCTAGAATCCAAGGGGTATGTATATCTTGTATTCGCTTCAAAGTGATACACAAGTAACACATGATTGTGGTGAGAACGGATTTAGAGCATCTCCAGCCGTTCGGCCCCCCAAGACTACTTTCGGCGCTATTTTTAGCGCCGCTTGGGGGGCACTTGCGCGGCGATAGCTCTTGGGGCGAGGTTCCCCCCAGCCGCGCCCCCAAGGGCGGACCCAAGAAAAGCGGCGACGCGCACACAAGTTCGAATAGTTTTCTTCCCGCTTCAAAAAACAACATAGTTCGTCGATCAACATGCCATGGTTCGGCGATCAAACGCGCCACAAGCAGCGTGATCTACGCGGGGAACAAAAAAAGTAGGCCGGCCGGCCGGCAGCTCTCAAAGGGGGTCGTCCAGGTCGACCGCAGAAGCCAGCGGCTCGCCGTATGTCTCAACCGGCGTAGAAGGCGTGCCCGGTGTCGGCGGCGTGCTCTTGGGCGAGGCAGGCACGTCCAGCGCAGGCGGGTCTGCGGGGGGTGCGGGCGACGTGACAAAGGGCGGCGGCGGCGGCGCCATCTGGGGCAAGATCTTGTCGCGTTCGGAGACGAGTCAGACCCTCATCTGCGCGTCCACCGATCCCAAATCCATCGTCGCCATTGTCGAAAGGAAGGCGAGATCGGTGTTCCTCTTCTTGGCGGCGGCGGTGTTCCTCAGGAGGTCGAGCTTGGCGTCCTGCTTGTCCAACAGTTCGGCCCACCTCGCCCTGGACGTCTCCTCCCTGACCGCGGCGTTGCTTGCGGCGTCGGCGATGCATTTCTCGATGGCCGACTGCAGCCGCTCGGCAGCCGGCGCCGCAGCCTTCGCCGCCTTGGTCTTCTTGTTGCCCTCGGCGGGACGCCCTTCGGACGCCGCCGGCGCCGGCGCGTCTGGGTCGTAGACGTCGTTCTTGGTCTTGGCGAGCATCGTGCGCGTCTCCCTTTTTCGCATGTCTCGATCAGCGTGAAGACGTGGATGAACTTGAAGTCCGTGCCGGTGTCATCTCGATACATCCTGAACATGCGCGTGTACTGCAAAAGACATGTCAGTATAGGCGAGAGCGCAGCGAGTTCGCGTCGAGATCATACCTTCTGATCGGCGCTGGCGCCGCTTTCCGGCCGGGCGTTCACCTCCGCTTGAACACCGTGCCACTTGTTGCACGCCGTCTGGATCGCCGCCCAGTGGTTTGCCATGGCCTTCGCCCCACGATCCATGTAGGTGGTGTTGAATTTGGGGTCGACCATCTTGCGCTCGTCGAAAGCTGCCTTGATCCTTAACCAGTACGTGTCGCCACTTTGGTTGGAACCGGTGATCGGGTCCATGCTCACCATCTTCCATGCCTCGGCGAGGCACTCGTCCTTCTTGGCTGTCCACTTGTACCAACCCAAGGACGGCTCGCCGCTCTTCCTCTTCTTCTTCCCTTTGCCGCCCAAGTTTTCCGCGGCGCCTGGGTCTCTTCTTCGACGTCAACCTCGAAGTCTTGCGTCTCCTCGTCGGCAGGCTGGCCGAAGTCGGTGTCCTGGGCGAAGAACGCCTCCGAACCGACGGCGATGCGAGCCTCGGACCCCGCGGCGATGATGTCCTCCATTTCCGTGGTGAACGGGATGGACTCTCGGCGCAGCAAGGACGGGGAAGCTGTGGCCGCCGCGTAGGCCGGCGAGTAGACAGGTAAGCAGGACGCCGACGTAGTCCGGGGTAGCGGGAAGGCGAGGTTGGGGTTGAAGCCACTGTGGTCAGGCGACGCCGCCCAAGCCGACAGCGTGGAAGGCGAGAAGTTGCCGGCGGGGGAGGTGACACTCTGCTGAGTTTGGAGAGGGAACATTACCCCGCCGGAGCGAAGAGCCGCCGCGGCCGCAATTACCTCCTTGGCCGCCACCGCCTGCGCGAGCGTCTCCTGGAGCTCACGCTTCGCCGCCGCCGCGACGTCTGCCGTCTCCTTCAGCTCCTTCGCCGCGGCTTACTGGAGCTCCCTGGATTGCTGGACGAAGAGGCGGTTGCGGCGGTCGGTCGTCGACACAGAGCGCCGCGTTTGGTCGGCGAGCCACTGGCCGTCCGTAAAGCCCTCCGGCCTTGGCAGCGGCGCTCTCGGCTTCCTCGGCTTCTTGGGCGGCTCCTTGGGCGGCGCAGGTGCAGGTGCGCCCTCGACGCGGCGAGGGGCCTCGTATTTCTTCTTCGGCGCCATGGGGAGATCTGGGGGAAATGGCGGGAGACGGAGCAAATGGCGGGGGAAGGGGGAGAAAACGGCGGGAGGGAAAGGCCTATCTCGCCGACAGAGCGGCCCCACGCGTCTTTTCATTTCATCCGGCGACCCCAAGCGACCCCAGCGCGCTGGGTTTGGGTTGGGATCGCCGGACTCAATTTTAGCCCAATCCGGCGCTATTTGGGCCCTTGGGGGCGCGGCTGGGGGAATTTCCTCCCCACGGCGCTAGTTTCGCCGTCCTAGGGGCCTCTTGGGGGCGCGGCTGGAGATGCTCTTACTCATTAATACCATGTAGATTTTTCTTAATCCATGAGATAGAATATTGATATTTAAAATATCCTGGCAGTATAGTTAGATTGGGAAACTTAGAGCAACTCTAACAAGACCCGTATTCGCCGGACCCTTAAAACTGGTATAAGGTCGAGAAAAACACGGTATAAGGGTCTAAATGAGCTGCGGCAGAACATAACCCGTAAATTAACCCGTCAAAAACAATATCCTCTGGTATATTCCCCAGACCAATTTTCCCCTCCCATGGCTTCTTCCCAGTTTCAACGTCGGGCACAACACTAACGAGGAAGAGTGCACAGGGCCGACGCGAGCGTGCGGCGGGACCGGCACCGGCGCGGGCAGATGGCGAGGGAAGCGACGGACGGCCGGGCCAGCGACGCGGGCGGGCGGACGACCGGAGCAGCGGTGGTCGAGAAGAGGCGCGTGGCCGGCACGGCGGCCACATGTGGGCAACCGGGCGGTCTGGTGGCCAGGACGGCATGGGTGTTGGATATGTGCCCTTGAGGCAAATTAATAAAGATATTTGTCACATATTCGTTTTGTTCATAATAGGTTTTATACTATGCTATAACTGTATTACTTGGAAATACTAATACACGTGTGGTATAAAACACAAGTCCGTAGTTTAATTCGGGTAAACTATCTCATTGGGCAATTGATTGATCAAGCTTTCCTGATCATGGCGACACTTAAGTCCATTGACAATGAGGTCATGTCAGTGGGAGAATGATGTGATGGACGCACACCCACCTAAAGCATTGTAATGTGATCGGTCACATAGTTCAGCATTGCGATGACTTTATAACTTATGGCTTAGTCCTTCGACCGTAATGATCATACATTGTCATCTATGAGGAGACTTTGATTTGTATCCCACCGCCTGACTGAAATATGTTGGCTATAACGGTGCACTTTGGGTATTCCAAAATAGATGGTTGATAAGTATGTTAATAGATCAGAGCGGGATTTGTCAGTCCAAGTAATGAACATGTACTCTGGGCTCACTCGGTGATATTGCATCAATAGCTTGCAAGCAAGTGACTAGGTCACAGGAGATGCAATAGGCACGGACGAGTAAACTTGTCTATTGTGAATGAGATGTGAACACGATATGTTGGATACCGACGATCAAACCTCGGACAAACAAAGTACCGCAACACAAAGGGATTACGTCGTATCATTAACGGTTTCCAAAAGCGATTGAAGTTCATTCGATGGAAGCGCAGGGACTGTCAAGGATTGTAACCAGGTCCAACTGACTAGTCATTGATCAATGAGAGTGTCTCGATCATGTCTACTGTTTCTCGGACCGTTAGGGTGTTACACTTAAGGGCAATCGATGCATGGGGATAGATTCGGGATCATGGGTGAAATAGGAGAAATCACCGGAATAGTTCCGGAGGAGAGCGGAAGTTCTTCCGGACATTTTGAAAGGTTCAAAATAAAGATTAACTGTATTTAATAATGTTTTATTATTTAATTATCTGAATTAAATATTAAAATATATTTAAATCAATTTAAAAAGTGAAAAAAGCTTATTGGGCCATATGGGCCCATTAGGGAGGAGGGGGTTTCCCCCTGGGCTTTGCGCCAAGGGTGGGGCCTATCCCCCCTCCCTTGGCCGGCGCACCTCCCCCCCCTTGGGGTTTAGTCCCACATGGGGGAGGGGAGGAGGATGGCACCCCCCTTGGCCTATATAAGGAAGGGTACACCCCCCCTTTTTCCAACACAACAAAATCTCTCTCCCTCTCCTTCTCCTATCTAGTGAGTGGACTCCCCTTGTTTGGAGGCTACACCTAGTGTGGAGTTCTCCACCATAGAAGGATGTCGCTCTGCCGGAGTCGGGATCCGAATCCGTCTTTCTTCCGCTCCTCGCCTAGTTCGGGGCCCGGAGAGAACGTCGATTGTACCGTACGTGTATAATCTCTTCGAGGCACTACGCCTGTGATGCTACTTCATCCCTGGAGGTCAACCAGGAGTCTCCATCGCCGGTGGTCTTCAACACGACAGGGAGAACGTTTCCCTCTTTCGTTCTTCAAAGGTATGAACTTCGATTCCCTCCGTTACTTTACATCGACATAGCATAGATCTTGGGTTCGGGTAACGTAGGTATGAAAAATCTGTGTTTTCTGCCCCGTATCCCAACAATGTATCAGAGCTAGCTATGCGTAGATGTATTGTACAGGTAGAACACATCTAGGATGTGGGCATCGAATCTTCATTCGTTACCCTCCCACGTGTACTCATTTAGCGTTGCGGCAATGTCTGATGAAGCGCCCCCCGACCGACCTTACGTGTTTAAGACTGGTTCCACGCTTGACATATGGCTTTACCATATAAGTGGATGGGGGTGTCTGTCTCTCTGCATTAGCGATGCGAAGATGTTTGCAACAGAGGGCCCCGTCAGGGGTGTAATAGAGACGATTAGGGATCGTTGTTGTGGCACGTTTTTTCACAGGATAGAAATCGGTTCTCTCTCTCGAAACCCCTTAGCAGCCACGTAAAACTTGCACAAGCTAAAGTAGAAAGGCGTTTAACTTTGCTTTGCATGAAGGAGGATCATAGCTTGTATGATTTACAGTTTTACTTCCTGTTTATGCTAGTATGCTAGATATGACGATGGTAGCACAAATAGGACCATCTCTCACAATACCAACATTGTGTTCTCCCTTGGTGGGCACCGCCTGGAAGGATCTCCCATATGGCCGACATTCCGTACATACCGGGTGTCACACATATTAAATGGCGTTCGCATGAGGTTGGGTTCAGCGAGCATGGCATATGCAGATATGGCCTTGCTGAACAGCTAACATCAAGGTTGGATTGGCAGGCTTGACGTATGTAGATGCGGGCCTGGAACACAATAGATCGAAAGATCGAGCACGAGTCACATACCTAATGTGATTGGCTTAGAGGCCTACCTGGGGCGCATACTGATGGCTGTGACGATCAGGGGAGGTATGGGGTCTGGGATTGTGTAATCACTTAGTTAAATTGAGAGGTGTTTATCTAAGTGGGAGCTTTCTAGAATTTTGAAGATTAAATTGAAAACTCCACATTATGAACAAAAGTCTAAATATGTATCTTTGTGAATCACCATTGTAGATGGCAGCACCACGCCCCTCGTTCAACTTAGGCTCATTCCTAGAGAAAGACAAACTGAAAACCGATGGGTACAACTTCACCAACTGGTTCCGTACCCTGAGGATTCTCCTCGTTTCCCTCAAAATGGCATACGTACTAGAGGGCGCGTTAGGTGACGCACCAGCAGATGATGCCAGTCAGGATGAGAAGAATGTCTATCTCTCCAAAACGGATGATTACAACCTTGTCCAGAGTGGCATGTTCTACTCCATGGAGGCTGAGTTGTAGAAGCGCTTTAAGAGGATGGGTGCATATGAGATTATGATACGTCCCAAACGTATCTATAATTTCTGCTTGTTCCATGCATGTTTTGTGTGACTTTGCCATGTTTTGCTTGAACTTTCATACACTTTTGAGCATATTTGGACTAATCTATTAACCCAGTGCACCCAGCTGCCAGTTGTTGTTTTCTGCTGTTTTTTTATTTCAAGTTTTCCGGCCATTAAAAGTGCTCCAAAAAATCCAGGAAAATCAGATAAAAAATCAGCGTCGCTGAAGCTTCCGGAAACACCAAAGCAGCGAAGGGGGGCCACCACCAGGAGGCCAGGAGGGTCCCTGGCACGGCCCCACCCTAGGCCGCGCCAGGAGGCCTCCTGGCTGCCTGGTGGGTCCCCTCGACGCCCCCCTTCGCCTATATTTACCCCTCGGGGTGGAAACCCCTAAGAAGGACTCCTTTTTCGCGATCTCGCCTCTGTTCCGCCGCCGCCGCCGTTTCTAGATCGGGGCTGCCTGGAGAAGCTGCTCCGGCACCCTGCCGGGAGAAGCTACCCCCTCCGGGAGACCCTCCATAGCCATGGACGCCTCCTGTATGTACCGTGAGTAGTTTCCCTTGGACCATGGGTCCGTGACCAGTAGCTATGTGATCTATCTCTCCCCCTTTTGTGCCTCCACTTTCGAGTCCTCGTGAGCTGCCTCACATGATCGAGGCATCTATGTAATTTCTGTTGTTGCTATGCTGAGTTTGTTGGGATCTGATGGATTATGAGACTATGTTCAGATTGTGATGAGTAATATATTTGGTTCTTCTCTTTTATATTTTGTTCTTGAGTAAATTCTTGCATGTTCTCCGTTGCGGTATTTGCTTTGGCCAAGTATTTTATTTGCAACTCCAAGAGAGAGCGTTATGCTCGATTGTGGGTTCAGCCCCTTGATGTCTAGCTTGAGTGACAGAAACATGAGACTAGGGGATGTGATGTTGCCACCAGGGATAAAACAACGGTGCTTGTACCTGCGGGTGCAAGGATTGTTTACTTTACGCAAAGTTCTTTTAATGCAGTTGTCTGTTGCTTTGAGTTTACACTTTGGGTGGGATTCGCAACTTAATACCAGCGAGATGTTCTGTCTACTTACCTTGGCGTACTGCCCATTGCTTTTGAGCCCTTCCTTTCTTTGCAGCATAGTTAGCATTGCGGTGCCTTCATAATCCTGTCAATTGCCCAGCTATGATTTGTTTACCTCGCTAGCACTTTTATCGTCTTTTGGGAGAGAGACATCACTAGTGAAAATCATGGGACCCTGGTCCATCTTCATATCACTGTTTACACCATTATTACTTTCAGTTGCCACTATTATTATCTCTTGCGTTCATCCTTTGTAAACAGCAAGGCCGGAGGAATTGACAACTCCTCTGTACTCGTTGGGAGCAAAGTTATTTGTATCTGTGTGCAGGTCCAGGTGAAGCTAGCAACCTTGGCGCCATTGTTCACTTTACCTCCTTCTTGTATCCTTCGGAGTCCTACGGGAGACAAACCTTGTTATCTTTGCCAAGGGAAAACTTGCCGATGCACTATATCTCACTCTGCACTTGGGGTAATCAACGAGGGCTTGAAGAGTGTTAACACTCTCTTACCATCAGCAAGTTTTCTGGCGCCGTTGCCGGGGACTCCAGTCTACAAGATAGGGGAGTTGCACACTATCTTTTACCTTTGCTTTTTAGTCTTGTTAGTTTACCTTTCAGTTTTTACTTTTGTGTCCTTAATCAAAAATACCAAAAACACATGTTACCTTGTCTGTAGTTACCACTATGGCTGGTCCTTTTTCCTTTGGTGAGGCAGAAGTGCTTACCTTTACTCAAAGAGGTGGTGAAAGTTTGAAAGATGCTTGGTATAGAATTAATGATTCTCAAAAAAGAGCCACCAGGAAGCAATCCACTACTATCCTGCTTAGAAATTTTTATGTTGGGATTACTTCTTGGAATAGGTTTTTTTAGACACTGCTATCAATGGGAACTTCATAGAGGCCCCAGTTTGGGAAGCCCTTAATGTTATTGAAAATCTTGTTGGAAGTCTCCCCATTGTTAGTATTAAGGAGGACATTACTTTAGCTCACATTAAGAGAAAACTTGAAAATATAGAGCTAGAGATGCCAAGTATCGATAGGGTGAATGATTTGGATCGTAAGATTCAAGGGAATTTGAATATGCTAGATAATTCCATGCAGAAAATTGTCAAAACTTTGGAGACTATCAAATCCCTTGATGAAAAGTCTTCTAGGATAGAAAAGATTGAGGAAGTTATTGAAACTTTAGGAACTACCTTTTCCTCAATCAAAACCAAAAAGGATGAAACTCCAGCAAAGAAGGAACCTAAGTCCATTTACGTACACAAGGTTCCCCGAGCTAACACTAGAACACCCAGTGCCAAGAGAGTTGAAACGGTGAAAACTTTGGAGGAGACACCTATCTTTAACTTTAATGAAACTCCAATTGATTTCCCTCCTTTTGATTTTATTCCAAGAAGCATTTTCATTCGTCCTTTATTTGAGAAACCCATTAAGACTAGTTGTACTATTGAAGAGCTTTTTGATGATCATGATGATGGTTCAATAGATGCACCTTGATCTTCTGCTTTAAGCCTAGTTAATGGCTCTAAAGAAGCGCTTTCGGGAGGCAGCCCGCAACGAATTTAGGTTTTTATTTTTTCTTTTGTTCTGTTCTTAGTGGTCTTGATGATTTTTACTACTGTAGCAACATCATTGTATCTTTACTTTTCAAGCTTTGTGCCAAGTTTAGCCTCATACGGCAAGGGAAGTAAAAGTTGTGACATGCTGTCCAGAAAACAGATTCCGTCCTCGTGACTAGAAAAATCAGAGAAAAATCAAAGTTCATATTTTTGAGCTGAAATTTTTACACAGCGTGCTCTATACAATTACTAAACTTCCGTATGTTCTGAGGTTTTTGATTTGAGTGGCATAAGTACCCCTAAAAAATTCGTTTCTATCTGCTGTTCTGTTTTTCACAGATTCTGCCACGTTTTGTCTCTCTTCACTTTTGCAAACCTTAAGCTTGCGTTTTCTTTGCAAAAACCTTTTGGCAATCTTGGGAAACAGTATCTCTTCCTGGAAATCTATATTTTCAGTAGAGTAAAATTATTTTATTAGGGTACTAACCTCTCTAATCAGCCTACAATGAGTTATGTATGAAGGGAGTTTTCAAGTGCGCGATGGAGGATGATGAAAGAAGATTCAGGAATGTCAAACGCTCAAGCTTGGGGATGCCCATGTGCACCCCCAATAAATATTCAAGGAGACTCAAGCGTCTAAGCTTGGGGATGCCCCCGATGCATCCCCTTCTTCATCAATAATTATCAGTTCGTCTCTCGTTGCACTATATTTTTATCAATTCATGCGTTATGTGCTTTGCTTGGAGCGTCTCGCTCTTAGGTTTTGTTTTTAGTTTTCTTTTGCTATGTTTTCTGTAGTAACAAGTTAGACCCCAACTTACTCTTTTGTGTGGGAGAGATTCACGCTCCGCTTGAACTAGAACTTCTCATAGGATTTGCATGATTATTCTTTTAGTTGTGAGTTGTTCTTTTTCTTTTCTTAGCTGCTGCTCTGTTTAGTTGTAGTGCTTTAGTTTTTCTAGAGCTTTTCTTTTGTTTTAGGTTGAACTTTCTTGCATGTTTTATCTTGTTAGAGAGTTTTCCTGTTGCACTGAGTTCTGTGTCTTGACTGAAAGTAGGTAGTTAAAGTTGTTGTTCTCTTTGTAGTAGTAACTTGCAATAGTTTTGAGGTATTGACTAGAGTAATGTTTGAACTTTTGGTGTCAAGAGCTCTTGCCTATTAGTGATAGATGTCGTATTTTGGGAAATCTGTGTGTTTTTCGAAAATCAAAAACCCATGTTGAGAACTCTAGCTACTAGATGGATCACTAACCTCTGCAGGGTTCGAATATTAGAGTACACTCACGTACCATGAGTCGAGGATGCGCAAGGATAACCAAACCCCCATACACTCCTCCTCGGGGTACCTGTCTCTTTGTGAACCTCCTGATTAGATTGAGAGTTACCGATAATAAGTGCATGAGTTCTTCGGACTAATGTGAGTATTCGAAAGTTGACACTTCCACCCACCTATACTTTTTATAGCCTCTTAGGTACCGTGCATTGCCCTTTCTCACCTCGAGAGTTGGCGCATACTTCGCCGGTGCATCCAAACCCTTGGCACGATACGCTCTGTCATCATAAGCCTCCTTATATCTTTCCTCAAAACAGCCACCATACCTACCTACAAGGCATTTCCATTGCCTTTCCGAGATACATTGCCATGCAACTTCCACCTTCTCATGACTTGATCTTCATGTCATACATACTACTTTCTTGATCGATGAGCCGCATGCTAGTTGGGCCTTGCCCTAATCATTGCTACATAACGCGCTAGTATCATTGCATATCCTGCTATCCTGGCAGAAGCATACATTTGCATCATGATAGTTACATTTTCTTTATGTGAGTACCTTTGTAAAGTGTGAAAAATCTCCTATATTCTTGTAAAATATAGAGTATTACCCCTAAAGTGAGGAAAAGATCCCAAAGAGGACAAAATCAAAAGATCCCAAAGAGGACAAATGAGAGTTAAATAGAAAGAGCCATTGAGGCCACCAAAAAATAAAAAAATATAGAAAAAGGAGAAAAAGAAAAATAAAAAGAGAGAAGGGGGCATACTACTATTCCTTTTGAGAGATCCACACTAGTACTTCATCTCCTATCCCTTGTACTCCATAGAGATCATCATCATGCATATAGCTATGTGGGGACCCTTCACACTATAGAACTCGGCTTGTATATTCCAATGATGAGCCTCCTCAAACGAGCTCTAGGTCTTCTTGAGAAAGCAAGTTAGATGCACCCCCACTAGTTCCCTTGGAGAGTTTTTAGCTCACATGTGCATCCGTTGTATGGCAATCCCTACTCCTCACATCATATCTATCATATGGCCTTCTCTCGCCTATGATTGTCCTCATTGATGTGAGCCTTTCACACCTTTTTGTCTTCCTCCTCCACCTTCTTTCTATTTCGCCTTTTAGGTGTCAACTTTCTTGCTCACGCTCATCCATTGCATGAGTGCTCAAAATATCGAAAGGGAGTGGAACAGTTTGACTTGTACCTGGCTAGTGGTCTGGGGATGAGTCCAGATAAGAATCCAAAGGAGACCAAGTGAGAAACTTTAGTAGATAGTTGTTCTCAACAACCTTATTTTTTCTCTCGTATTTCCCTATCCCTTGGTTGCACGCTAACACCATTTGGAGACATTCGAGTCACGGACAGCAAGAGCTCTTGCACCTTTTGTTCTTTTGTTGCTTTTGTCAATGCTAATATAGACTCTTGCTTGTTAAGACTTGAATTGAATTGCATGCTTTGATTGCTTTACTTAAAAGTCCTTTTATGGTTGTGTGGCATGTCACCACAGAAATTATGCTTGTTACCATTTACCTACTCGAGGACGAGCAGGAATTAAGCTTGGGGATGTTGATACGTCCCAAACGTATCTATAATTTCTGCGTGTTCCATGCATGTTTTGTGTGACTTTTCCATGTTTTGCTTGAACTTTCATACACTTTTGAGCATATTTGGACTAATCTATTAACCCAGTGCACCCAGCTGCGAGTTGCTGTTTTCTGCTGTTTTTGTATTTCAGGTTTTCCGACCATTAAAAGTGCTCCAAAAAATCCAGGAAAATCAGATAAAAAATCTGCGTCGCGGAAGCTTACGAAACACCAAAGCAGCGAAGGGGGGCCACCACCAGGAGGCCAGGAGGGTCCCTGGCACGACCCCACCCTAGGCCGCGCCAGGAGGCCTCCTGGCTGCCTGGTGGGTCCCCTCGACGCCCCCTTCGCCTATATTTACCCCTCGGGTGGAAACCCCTAAGAAGGACTCCTTTTTCGCGATCTCGCTTCTGTTCCGCCGCCGCTGCCGTTTCTAGATCGGGGCTGCCTGGAGAAGCTGCTCCGGCACCCTGCCGGGAGAAGATACCCCCTCCGGGAGACCCTCCATAGCCATGGACGCCTCCCATATGTACCGTGAGTAGTTTCCCTTGGACCATGGGTCCGTGACCAGTAGCTATGTGATCTATCTCTCCCCATTTTGTGCCTCCACTTTCGAGTCCTCGTGAGCTGCCTCACATGATCGAGGCATCTATGTAATTTCTGTTGTTGCTATGCTGAGTTTGTTGGGATCTGATGGATTATGAGACTATGTTCAGATTGTGATGATGTCAGAACCCCAACTAGGGTAAGTGCTAGGGTTTGAGTCCCCCTTTGCATCATGCAAAAATTTCAAATGAAATTCAAAAATGGGGAAAAGAAAAGCCCTAAAGAATTTAATTAAATGGCCAGACCAAAATTTCTTCCAAAAATTGCTCTGGTATTTTTGAAAAGTCTTATAAATATGCATGATCACATATAAAGTGAAGTGGGTCCCACTGCATGCACCAAGATTTGTCAAAAATTCCAAACAGAGCTTGGAAATTAAATAATGCCCCTATTTGAATTGAAATTCAAACTATTTGAATTTCAAAAATTCCCTAAACTTGTGAGTGGCTATCTACATGTTTACTAAGCCCACATAAAAGTTCTGAGGAATTTAGAAAATGCTCTGCTATTTTTTCTAGCGCAAAACAAAATGCAGAAAAAGAAAAACAGAAGCATTTACAGAGAGAAAAGAGAAAAAGGAATCCCAGCCCACCCCCTCTGGCCTTGGGCCCAACTCAACTCCTCCCGGCCCAGCCCACGACAAACCTTGTCGTCTTCTTCCCCGCGCTGCCAAGCAGCTCGCTGGAGGGGCAGAGTGCGGCCGACGCCACCGCGGCACGCCTAGGGCCTTCCCGTGCCCCTAAGTGCGCCACGGAGGCACCCGAAGCCCCGCAACACCTTTCCCCCTCCTCTGGCTTCCTCTCTGTCTCTCTCCCCCGCGAATCCAGCGCCGCCCGAAGCCCAGCCGGAGCACGCCGCCGTGCAGCGCGTGGCCATCGAGCATTTCCCGGCGAACTGTGCTGTCCAGAAGGTCCGCAGCAGACGACTTCGTCAAGCTGCAAAACAAATCGAGGCCAGAAGCCTCTGGAAGAGCCGCCAGCGTCGAGTTCTTCCCCACGGCCGCCGTGCGCCATTGCCGGAATTACGCCGTCGTCTTGCTTCTTCCGGCGTCCTCGACCTCTCCAGCACACTCAGGTTGACCTCACACGCGTTTCCCCTCTTCTTCCAACCCCTCCCATGCCCTAGACGCCGATCTCGTCGGAGCTGAGCCACGGCCGCCGCGAAGGACGTCGCCGCCGTCGTTCCAGTACTCCCCGACAACCCCTTCTTAGCGCAGAAGACGCGGAAGATCCCGGGCGTCAGTTTGGAGCTAGCCCCGTGCCACCCCGTGCCCTAAAACCCAAGTCCGGCGAGCCTCCGTCGCCGTTTTGGTCACCGCCGGCGAGCAGGTGACGTGGCCGGCCAATTAGGGCTAAACCCCACCCCCTAATCAACCCCACCTGAGACTGACAGTGGGGCCAGGCCCCCTAACCCCTTGCTTAATTAAAACAAAACAGGGATTAACCCCCAGAGAGGCTGACCAAGGGGTCCCTCTGGTCAGAGGCCCCCCTACGTAAGCATGATGTCATGCTGACGCAGTAATTAGTTTTTGAATTAAAGAAATTACAGAAAAGACAGAAAATCAATTAAACTTCAATAAATCATAGAAAATTCATATTAACTCCAAATTAAACATATAATATATGAAAAATTATCAGAAAAATGCAAGGATTAAGAATATGCAATTTTTTTTCATGTTTGAACATTTTAAAATGGGGCAACAGTAGCAAGTTTGCATATGGCTTAATTTGAATTCAAATTTGAAGTTTGAATTTGCAATACACTTCAATTAAATAGAATTGTCAACACATCAGTACCATGTACATCATGTTTTCACAAATTATCATGTGCTTGAGCATCGCAATTATATTTATCCCTTGATTGCTTTGTTTGCTCAATAGAAGTGGAAGCAGAACCGGAGGCCACCCCCTTCGTTGAAGACACCGTGTGTGAACCTCGTCAGCAAGGCAAGCAAACCCCATTGATCATGTCTATAAAATCCCAATTCCCTCTCAGTCTCGCTTATGCATGTTTAGGAGATCACCTTGTATCGATTCTACCGCATAGTTGAACCCATATCTGATGCATGACCTATCATCTTGTCACAGTAGTAAGATAACCAAAATCCTAGCTGACATAGGAGTTGATTGATATCATGAGGCCCCTGCAACGGTTACAGATTATTGCATGCTTAGTGTTACAATGAGGTTTCTTTTGATGTGTGTCGGGATGATAGTGAACATGGTGTTGATGAAAGTGAAACTGTGTTGGTGAATCCACCCTAAGCAAAGGTGATCGATGAGAGGCTGTGTAGGAGTACACAGTGGGTTGTCTCGTTGAACACCGCCTTAAGCACCGAGTTCTTGTATGCTAATCCAAGACAAAGAGTACAACCACACATTGGGCTCACTAACCCCTCTCGGCCTAGTACCTTGATCCGTGTTGACGTCCAGGAGTCACATTAGTTCGGGCCTTCCATTTGACATATGCATAAAAAAGAGTGAGTGGAAATGTTGCATCATCCTAGATATGTGGGTGGATCTGTGAGACAGTGAAACCATCTATCAGAGGTGGCGTCTCGGTTGCCTACATTGTCTGGGTCCGTTTCGTTGATCCGGCCGGACTCTCGAGCGGTGACAAACTCAGATAGTCGACTCCTGGAATAGACCGGTTGTGACCGAAGTGTCGTGGTGAACATCCTCGCTGTCACCTCTTGAACGGTGGCGAGACCTGGCGGTAACTGATGGTCATGTGTGTGTAGTTTACGCCCTTGCAAGGTTAACAAAACTATTCTAATAGCCGCGTCTGCGGTTAAGGACTACTTGGAACCTGTACCTGATTATTAGAAAACTTGAATGGATACTCTAAAACTCGCAAGATAAGTGTGAGTGCTATGGCGTGCTTCCTCGTGGGGAAGTCGAGGAAGTATCCATAGTGGTGTATTGGTTGGAGACATGTAGTGGACTCGTGTACGCTTGTTACCTCAAGTCTGGTACTCGTAGTTCAGGACTAGTCAAGTCAAAGCTGGCACTTCTCCTTTTGAACCCCACTTCCCTTTACCTTGATACATGTGCATGAGTAGTATAGTTCCTACATAAGTCTTGCTGAGTACGACTTTGTACTCACGTTTTCTTATTCTATGTTTTACATGAGAACCCCGACCCCGATGGAGTCACCTTCGTGAAGCTCGACGTTGACCTTGGTAGTATAGTTCCAGACAGCAGTCTGGTCCCTCGTGGAAGGGCATGTATGTTGAACAAGGCTTCTCTAAGCCATTTGTTAAACTTGTCTGTACTCAGACCTAATTTGCTTCCGTTGTATGATGTAATGTTGATCACAGACATGTGATCTTTGTATACTCTATGTGTAATTCAATAAAGAAGTACGTTGTAGAGTTATGTGATGATAACTGCTGTTCATACTAGACATGTGTGCTGCGTGCATGATTATAACATGCATGTCTTAGTATGGGTTTTCGAGACCTTAGTTATGATCTGACTGGCGGTCTTTTATACACCAAGTGGCCCTTAGATGTGCGCAGCTTGGGGCATCGCGATGCGATTGCTCGTGACTCTGTCACGTGCACACTTTGTTGTATGATGGAGCCCGCCCTAGACCCCGACTAAGTGATCGGGCTGGAGTAAGTCTATGTAAGAGTTAGGATTCAATCGATAACATGGTTGAGGCGACTTGTCTATGAATATGGGATTCACCACCCATAAGCATTTAGACTCGTGAGCGGACGATGAGGACCCATCTCAGTTGATCATCCGGCCTGAATGGGATGCCCCTCACGTTCGATGCTTTCCGAGAGTGTTCTGTGCTTGGCCTTGTCTGCTTAGAAAAGTGGGTACGGCTCTCGGCTCTCCATGTGATTGTATTGTGACTGGAATTACATACGCCTATTCCGGGTCCCGACAGACTTGGTATGAGAGCAGGACTGTATGTAGGATTATTCAACCCTTGGTCGAAGTCGAGTCTAGCATTCTATAGTTATATAGTTACTTGGGTATAAAGGGAACAACGTAAGGCTTCTTTTTCTCCTTACCCTCATCGATCTGAGTTCTGAGTCACCCTTATATTTTCTACGGGATGATAGGACTAGGCTCATCTATGTCTTTACTAGAACATCTCGTTGTTTGCCTCCTTGTAGCCGTAGGACAGTTGTGGTCATCCAGAGTCTTCGTGTTTTGAGTTCCTTGAGGAAGTTCTGTTCAATCTCCTCGAGGTTGTCTTGTTTTCCATCCCGGTGTAGCCATTATGCTGCCGGATTTATTCCGTGTTCCTATGAATCATTGCCTTTGCATTATAATATTTTCCGTCTTCATCATGTCCTTCTTGTCTTTGATTCCATCATACAACCTGTTCTGATTGTTGATCTTTATCACACAGGATGTCAGGTGGAACTCGTAGTGCTGTTCGTCGAAATCGAGACCGTGTTCGGAATCGAAATGATGATGAACCTCTACCACCGCCTTCTGCGGCGGAAATCATGGTTGAAGCTGAGAAGAATCGACGTGATCAAACCCACCTTCTGGAGCTCATCGAGCAGAATACCTCACGTCATTGCAATGTGGTTGTGAGCATTCAGGACTTCATCCTCCTCAAGCCACCGGTATTCCGATGTTCTTCTGAGCCCCTTGAAGCTGATGATTGGCTCCGTTCCATCGATCGTAAGCTTGATACTGCACATGTTGCTCCCAATGATCGTGTGATGTTTGCGGTATACTTCCTGGAAGGTGCTGCTGGTGAATGGTGGGAGAACTATGTTGCAATGCAACCTGATGGTCACGTAGTGACTTGGCAGCAATTTCGTGATGCCTTCCGAGGGTACCACATTCTGGATGAGATGATGGAAAGAAAGAAGGAAGAGTTTTGCAATCTTACTCAAGGAGGTAGGTCCATCCACGAGTATATGACTGAGTTCAACCGTCTTGCTCGTTATGCCCAAGATGAGATCACCACCGATGCCAGAAAGCATGCAAGATTTCGTAAGGGACTTAGCGCTATCCTTCGCCATGATCTCAACCTCCTTGAATTTGCCACCTTTGAGGATTTAGTCAACAGATCCTTCAGAGCTGAGCATGGCAATGAAGTGTTCGAAGAGTCTCGCAAGCATGCTCTTGAGCTTGCTCCTTCTTCTAGTTCAGCCCCTCGGAAACGCCGAGTTTGGATTCCAACCCGTGCCATACCTCAAAAACTTCTCCAGAGGCCACCACCAAATATATGCCATCCACCTCAACACGTTATTCCACCCCGGAATGATGGTGTGCAACCAAGTAACCCCACCCCCAGCAATTCAGGAAGGGTGTGTTTCACGTGTGGTCTGACAGGCCATTACTTCCGACACTGCCCTACAGTGTTGGTGGGACCACGTCGACCTAGTCACAAGCCTCCAAAGAAATCAACCACCAAAGCCTTTCCAGCAAAGATTTCAGTCACAGGTAGTGGATATGTGAACCAAATCTCAGTTGAGGAAACCCCTGCTACTTCTGACGTCATCCTTGGCACACTCCCAGTCAATCATGTTCCCGCCTCCATTCTTTTCGATCCAGGAGCATCTCATTCATTCATGTCGGAGAGTTATGCACTTCGTCATGAGTTCCCCTTTGAAGAAATGTTTTCTCCAATGATCATTCAAACTCCTGGTTCAAAGTGGCAAACTAATAGGGTAAGCCATGGCAATCAAATTGCAATTGAGGGTGTAGTATTCCTTGCTTCTCTTATAGCCCTCAAGTCTTCAGACATTGATGTCATCCTAGGAATGGATTGGTTATCAAGGTAGAATGATTTCCTTGATTGTAAAGCCAAATCAGTTAAATTCACCCATCCTTCAGGCCAGATCATTGACTACACATCACCCAGCTCTAGAATCCAGATGCATACTTTGAATGTGTTTCCCCTTCTAGACCTTGAAGATATTCCGGTGGTTCGTGACTTCCCGGATGTCTTTCCTGAAGAGCTGCCGGGAATGCCACCCGACAGGTGTGTAGAATTCATAGTGGATCTTATACCAGGCACAACCCCAATTTCGAGACGCCCATATAGAATGGCCCCACATGAGTTAGCTGAGCTAAAAACCCAACTTGATGCTTCGTTGGCAAAAGGCTTCATCCGCCCTAGCTCATCACCATGGGGTTGCCCCGTTCTGTTCGTAACGAAGAAAGATGGAACAAAAAGGATGTGAGTAGACTATCGCCCGCTAAATCTAGAGACGATAAAGAACTAGTACCCACTGCCCAGGATCAATGATCTTTATGATCAACTTGCTGGATCCTCGGTCTTCTCCAAGATGGATTTGAGATTAGGCTATCATCAAATCAAAATCCGAAACAAGGACATTCCAAAAACGGCTTTCACTACTCGTTATGGTCTTTACGAGTTCACCGTCATGTCCTTTGGTTTAACCAATGCCCCCGCCACTTTCTCGCGCATGATGAATTCGATCTTCATGGAGTACTTAGATAAATTTGTTGTGGTTTATCTCGATGACATTCTCGTCTACTCGAAGAACGAAGAAGAACATGCCAAACATCTAAGGCTGGTATTGATGAAACTTAGAGAGCATCGCCTGTATGCTAAATTCTCCAAGTGTGAATTTTGGCTACCAGAAGTGACCTATTTAGGCCACGTGATTTCTGCAAAAGGCATTGTTGTGAATCCCGAGAGAGTTCAGGCCGTCCTTGACTGGACTCCACCTGAATCGGTTAAGCAAGTTAGGAGTTTTCTTGGCCTAGCCAGCTATTGCCGTCGCTTCGTTGAGAACTTCTCCAAAGTTGCAAAGCCTCTAACTGAACTCCTCAAGAAAGATAAGAAATTCCAATGGACTCCCAAGTGCGAGGAAATCTTTCAAGAGCTAAAAAGAAGATTCACTTCTGCACCCGTACTTGCGCCTCCAGACACCAAAAAGGATTTCGAGATCTTTTGTGACGCCTCACGGCAAGGGTTAGGATGCATACTTATGCAAGATAGACATGTGGTAGCTTATGCTTCACGCCAGTTGCGTCCACATGAAGAGAACTATCGTACCCATGATCTTGAACTCGCTGCCATAGTTCATGCCCTGACCACTTGGCGACATTACCCCCTTGGTAATCATTGTGAGTTCTATTCCGACCACCAAAGTCTCAAATACATATTCACCCAGCCAGATCTTAATCTCAGGCAAAGACGTTGGATTGAGTTGATAAAAGATTACGACGTTGGAATTTCTTACACCCCAGGAAAAGCCAATGTCATGGCTGATGCACTAAGTCGTAAGTCGTATTGTAACAACCTCATGTTACAACAGTATCAACCACTTCTTCATGAGGAATTTCGAAAGCTCAACCTCGAGATTGTTCCTCGTGGATCTCTTTTCAGCTTGGTGGCGAAACCAACACTTGAGGATCAAATCATAGTTTCCCAAAGACGTGCACGAGGTGTACACCGGATCAAGGAGAACATTGCTAGCGGAGTTGCTAAATGTTTCTCCACAGATAGCAAAGGAACGGTATTCTTTGAAAATCGTTTGGTAGTACCTAAGAATAGAGATCTAAGGCAACTCATCCTCAAAGAAGCCCATGACACAACCCTCTCGATTCATCCCGGTAGCACAAAAATGTACCGAGATCTACGCTAGAGATTTTGGTGGACTAGGATGAAGAAAGACATTGCTCGATTTGTTGCTGAATGTGATGTTTGTCGTCGCATTAAGGCAGAACACCAAAGACCTGCTGGTACACTTCAACCTTTGCCTATTCCCGAGTGGAAATGGGACAAAGTCGGTATGGAATTCATCACCGGCTTTCCAAATACCCAGAAAGGAAATGATGCCATCTTCGTTGTCATTGATAGACTTTCCAAAGTTGCTCACTTCCTCCCTGTTCGCGAATCTATAACTGCTAGTCAGTTGGTGGACTTGTACGTCTCTAGAATTGTGTCTCTTCATGGTGTTCCTTTGGTAATCAATTCTGATCGTGGTAGCCTTTTCACCTCTAGATTTTGGGGAAGCTTTCAAAATGCTATGGGAACTCATCTCTCCTTTAGTACAGCTTTCCATCCTCAGTCTAGCGGTCAAGTCGAAAGGGTTAACCAAATTCTTGAAGACATGCTCAGAGCTTGTGTTATCTCATTCGGAAAGAATTGGGAGAAGTCTCTTCCATTCGCCGAATTTGCTTATAACAATAGTTTCCAATCTAGTCTGAACATGGCTCCTTTTGAACTCCTTTATGGACGAAGATGTCGAACACCCCTAAACTGGTCAGAAACTGGTGAAAGACAATTCTTTGGACCGGACATGATCATGGAAGCAGAAGAGCAAGTTCGCATTGTGCGTGATCGATTGAAAACCGCCCAGTCTCGTCAGAAAAGCTACTATGATCTTCATCATAGGCAAGAAAGCTACAATCTGGATGAGAAGGCTTACCTCCGGGTTACTCCTCTGAAGGGAACCCAACGCTTCGGTATCAAAGGCAAGTTGGCCCCACGTTAAATCGGACCTTTCCGCATTCTTGCTAAACGTGGAGAAGTTGCTTACCAACTTGAACTACCCCCGCACCTTTCCCGAGTACATGATGTATTCCATGTGTCACAACTCAGGCGTTGCTTCAAGGACCCCATCTGCGAAGTCGACCATGAAACGCTTGATCTCCAAGATGACCTTTCTTATCAAGAGTACCCTGTTCGTATTCTTGATTCAGCAGAGCGTGTCACTCATCGTCAGAAGATCAGGTTTCTGAAAGTGCAATGGTCACATCACTCCGAGAAAGAAGCAACATGGGAAAGAGAAGACCGCCTCCGTGCCGAATACCCCTCCTTCCTCCCGACGACTTCTGAATCTCGGGACGAGATTCTTTCGAGTGGGGGCGAGTTGTCAGAACCCCAACTAGGGTAAGTGCTAGGGTTTGAGTGCCCCTTTGCATCATGCAAAAATTTCAAATGAAATTGAAAATGGGGAAAAGAAAAGCCCTAAAGAATTTAATTAAATGGCCAGACCAAAATTTCTTCCAAACATTGCTCTGGTATTTTTGAAAAGTCTTATAAATATGCATGATCACATATAAAGTGAAGTGGGTCCCACTGCATGCACCAAGATTTGTCAAAAATTCCAAACAGAGCTTGGAAATTAAATAATACCCCTATTTGAATTGAAATTCAAACTATTTGAATTTCAAAAATTCCCAAAACTTGTGAGTGGCTATCTACATGTTTACTAAGCCCACATAAAAGTTTTGAGGAATTTAGAAAATGCTCTGCTATTTTTTCTAGAGCAAAACAAAAGGCAGAAAAAGAAAAACAGAAGAATTTACAGAGAGAAAAGAGAAAAAGGAATCCCAGCCCACCCCCTCTGGCCTTGGGCCCAACTCAAATCCTCCCGGCCCAGCCCACGACAAACCTTGTCGTCTTCTTCCCCGCGCTGCCAAGCAGCTCGCTAGAGGGGTAGAGCGCGGCCGACGCCACCGTGGCACGCTTAGGGCCTTCCCGTGCCCCTAAGTGCGCCACGGAGGCACCCGAAGCCCCACAACACCTTTCCCCCTCCTCTGGCTTCCTCTCTGTCTCTCTCCCCCGTGAATCCAGCGCCGCCCGAAGCCCAGCCGGAGCACGCCGCCGTGCAGCGCGTGGCCATCGAGCATTTCCCGACGAACTGTGCTGTCCAGAAGGTCCGCAACAGACGACTTCGTCAAGCTGCAAAACAAATCGAGGCCAGAAGCCTCTGGAAGAGCCGCCAGCGTCGAGTTCTTCCCCACGGTCGTCGTGCGCCATTGCCGGAATTACGCCGTCGTCTCGCTTCTTTCGGCGTCCTCGACCTCTCCAGCACACTCAGGTTGACCTCACACGTGTTTCCCCTCTTCTTCCGACCCCTCCCGTGCCCTAGACGCCGATCTCGTCGGAGCTGAGCCACGGCCGCCGCGAAGGACGATGCCTCCGTCGTTCCAGTACTTCCCGACGACCCCTTCTTAGCGCAGAAGACGCAGAAGACCCCGGGCGTCAGTTTGGATCTAGCCCCGTGCCACCCCGTGCCCTAAAACCCAAGTCCGGCGAGCCTCCGTCGCCATTTTGGTCACCGCCGGCGAGAAGGTGACGTGGCCGGCCAATTAGGGCTAAACCCCACCCCCTAATCAACCCCACCTGAGACTGACAGTGGGGCCAGGCCCCCTATGTTGGAAATATGCCCTAGAGGCAATAATAAAATGTTATTATATATATTTCCACGTTCGTAATTAATGTTTATATTTCTGTGCTATAATTGCAATGACCCTGACTGTGAGATTCAGAAGAAAACTCATTTGCATGTGTGGAAATGTAAACACCAAGAGTTCCTGGTTTAGCCTCTAAGACCAGCTCATGTGCTAACTGATGATTATGTTTTCTTAATCATGGACATTGTTCTTGTAACAAGGATGTCAGTAGCAATGGGAACATATTGTTAGCAGAACAATGATGTTGAACCGACCCCAGTATTGAATGATATACTTAGAGATCACATCGTAACTACGTTATAAGTCATATCATGAAATGTTATCATATACGTAATTCCTTAGACCATGAGAGTATCGAGTTGCTTCACACAGGAAGACATGCTTTGGTTCTTAGATGAATCCTCCCGTAAATGGGAAGTAGTAAAATAAGTTCTGGGTATGTCAGATGGTGTGGCTAGTGACTGTGATAGTTCAAGAATGGGATTTGCTCCTTCACGATGAAGAAGATATTCACTTCGGGCCCACTCGGTATGACGGTATCCATTATAGTCTGGCCAGACGCATTGTGATTCAGTCACGGGGATACCGGAATACGATAACGAGAAAATGGACAAACGAGCAAAGAGGATAACGAGTGGCTTGTGTTCAAGAAGTTGTTACACATGGGTGCCAAACTTCTCTCCTCTAACTTTGTCATATATCACGAAGCAAAGGGAATGGTACATGAATAAACATAATGGTTCACTCGAAGTTTCTTCGTGTATGTGCGGGAGTCAACATGGGTGTCCATGGCTCCGCTGTTGATTATTGGCTATTGACGAAAGGTTGTTGACCTATGTCCGGAAGATGTTCTGAGTCATGTCCGCATTATACCGAACCTATTGGGTCACACACGTAACGACCAGTAGTCTGTTAGAATACTAGTATGGTAGAAGGTTTAGTGGAAGCAAAGCAGAATAGTTCATACGGGTACCGGAAGTAGTTCCGGAGATTTATGGAATTGTTCATAAGGGCACCAGAAGTAGTTCTGGGTATTTAAGGTTATGTCCGGATCACTCTGGAGTAGTCCCAGGTGGTTCCGGAACATATGAGAATGGTACTGGGGAAGTCCTGGATCAACCGGAATAGTTTCCGGATAATCGCTGGGCGTCCCAACAATCTTCGCGGTCATCGGGTGGCTTAAACTGTAACTCGGATGGTCTTGGAAACTATCCGGATGGCTCCGGAACATCTGAGAACGGTCTCGGAAGGTCCTGGAAGTGCTCCAGAAGTGTCCGGAGTGTCCCGAAACGGTCCCGGTATGTCCCGGAAGGTCCTGGAAGCTTCTAGAAGGTCATGGAAGGTTCTGGAAGGTTCCGGGCAGTACCACCCACTCCCCTGCGCCCCTGGCCTTGGGGGGCAAGCCACCTAGGCTGCCCTGGCCGGCCAAGGGGGTGGGGGCGCACCAAGGGGAAGGAATCCCCCTCCAGGTGGGAATACCAAAACCCATTATGGCAGGTTTTCGGTGGGAAGGTGTGGGAAGGTTTGGAAGGCTTGGGAGTCCAAGTTGGACTCCCAATCCTCCTTGGGCTGCGCCCTAGACCTCCTGGCCACCTATATAAGGTGAGCCAAGGGGAGGGGGAGAAACACACAACTTGTCCTCAAGGCCTATGCGCCACCCTCCCTCTTCTAAACCCCGTTGCTCCACAATTAGACCCCGGTTTAGACGCTGTTCTAGATCGGAATCCGTTAGGGTTTTCTCCCTCTAGTTTTCTCGGTGGCGTTCATCTCTGGACGGCGGAGCGCTGCTGGATTGCTGCTACGGGATGTGTGGATACTAATGGAGGGGTCGTACCTTCGACCCTTCTTCGAGGAGCTTGTTCATGGGACTTGTCCGTGGGACTAGATCGCGGGACTTGTTCGTGGGATTGATCGAGGGACTGTTCGTGGGAGAACTTGCAAGATCTACTTCCACTACGTCCACGAGCTTCACCAACTCTACTTCCGCTACATCGGTTGGTGAGCCATGACCTAAAACCTTGTATGCAATCTTCTTGGATGATCTTGGGTTCTTGATTCGTAGGCCGAAATTTTTTGTTTTCTACTACATTTCCCAACAGTGGTATCAGAGCGATCCTTGATTAGATGCATGTTTAGGTCTAGATCATATGTGTGATATGAGGCATTGATTTTCTTGTTGCTTCCCTGTCATGTGATTTTTTCTATGCTTGATGGCAAGTTGAGGTTTTGCTACAAGGATTGAGTTTTCCATCGATCCCTCTATGCTGCTTTCAGTATGCTGGTTGCCTTGATCATGGTCTACATCAAACTCCTTGGATCTCATCTTAATCTCGCAATAGAAGATTTAACATGGAGGGGCTTGTGGATTTTATGAACTCAAATCCACACGGGGGTCACGCGTTGAACGAAGTTTGGCTTGTGGCATTAGTTGCTGCACGCACCCCGTATGTTAAACTAGCAACAAAAGAAGTATCGTGTTTTGTTTTATCTAGGGTTTCTCGTTTGCCTTGTAAACCTGCTTAACAACCACGATAAAAGTTGCAACAACCCGTGTAGATGGCGATCTAACTCGTTTTTGCAGAGTATGCATGTGATGTGGTATAGCCTTCAAGATTTGCAATGTGTTTGTATGAGATGCTATATGTTATGTAATATTTATTCGCGACCTGCGTGTCGTGGTACGACATGATGACTGGAGTCATATGATTGTCACTTAATTATGGCCTGCGTGCCAGAACTGTTTATTAGCTCGAGGCAAAGCAATAGATAGATGCAAGGTGATGATCTACGATGCGGAGGTGGACCCCGACGCACATGCCGGAAGCCGTGGTGATGGTCCCGGCGCCAAGGACAAAGTTGGTGGACACGGTGACTTCAACCACGACGACGTGAAGACAACGAAGACTTCACGAAGCAAAGGGCTATACTATATCACATAATTTTATGAACTGCCTGTGATGTTTATCCCTTTGATGCACCCTTGTTTGATGCGCGGTAGTCGTATTTTATTAGGGTGATCTCTCGCAAAACAATATCAAGTTGATAGTGTTCTTCCAACTGTAGCACCGTTTATACTATGTTTCACACCGGAGCAGGTCATGTCACATGGGTGCACACGGTGTGACGCATAAAAGGCGGGTGTGTTAAAAGAACACACAGCACATTACACTTGGTTGTCTTGACGGTTTGGATCAAAGTTTGCTACCGAAACACGCCCATCGAAAGATGAACAAGAATCACCTTTGGCGTGATTGGCAAGTTGGCCTACCGGTCCAGTCTAAGTCATCAGTGATGTCACATCAATGGCGGACGATTGGGTCGGATCTTGAATCACTCCAGCATCAATTACGAGAGATATTGATCTGAGTGGGAGCGCACTAAGTAATTAAATTGATTAATCACAAGTGCAACTTAATTATGAACAAAGTCTTAGTATTTGCTTTATTGTTGTAGAATAATGGCTCGCGTTACCACCTTCCCAATTGATTTTGATTAACTGTATTATCTGGTAAAAACTTTACGATTGGTACCGTATTGTGAGGACTATCCTCAATAGTGTCGAGAAGGAGCTTGTCCTATCGCAAATTTTTGATGCTCTCCCGCTGATGCTATGGATGATGTGACTTATGTCCATAATCCAAAATGCTATAATTCCACCACAACTAAGTGCATTGTCTTCACCACCATGAAACCCGAACTTCGAAAAGTTTGGGATAGTTATGTTATATTCATGGAACTGAAAAATAGTTTTCAGTAGTAAGACAATTAATGTTGGATATAAGATATCTGGTACAATGTATGATTGTAAGCATTAGTGAAAATGTTCACTGTGCTCTAAACAAAACTGATAAGTGTGGGATCCAGAAGAACACCGATCATATGATGATGAGAATTAAGGGAAAGGAAGTCCAAAGGATGTTAGTAAGACTCACACGCCGGATAGTCCATGGCATGCGCCACCCTTGATCATATGTGATCTTCTGTGAGTAGGAGTGACATTGGAAATAGAACTATGATACGTATAAAGGCAAAACGAAAGAAGACTGGAATATCCAGCTCAGAAATGAAAGTCATACGGAGTTATAGATGAATTCATTGCTGGTCAAGAGATGTAATTCTTGGGAATCATGATTAAGCAGTTAATTGTGGATTCTGTATATTGTGATTAAACTGTTGATCATCGGAATATCACTTCAATTGCATATCGTTGCAAGTTGATGCAAGAAATACTATGGCTTTTATGACTAGCTAATGATGAGTTTTGACACGCTCAGGAACACGGTAAAAGGTTTACTATACCGTGTGTTGACTCTATGATTATCTTTATAATTCATTTTAGAGTTGAGTAAATTTTTACTACACTTTAGCCTTGTTGCAAAACATCATTTTGAATCATGTTTGTTGCAAGAGAGTTGTTCAAAGCTATGAATAACGTAAAGGCCATACTTCCATTATGAATAGGTTGTATGTTATGAATCTTGATAATAATATTAAACATCCATAACACTGATGCTAAACGTCGCAAGACTGACAAGAAATACCACATAGATGTGGCACTGCCGTTTATCACGAGTGACATAACATGCATGAAGAATTTCCATAAGTGATGGACTTTCGAGTCATATGATTATGAATCACTTGACGCTTGCGATCTTTGTCTCGAAGTAATGTGACTAAAACACCGTTGATAGGCCATACATGAACGGGCAACTAAACCATTGGTAATCATACATGATGATGTGTGTAGTCCAATAAGTATAGTTGTGTGCAGTGGATTCCCTATCTTCACTCATGAGTTGAAGTGGATATGTGGATATCTGTTCAATAGAGACATACGTCTGAAATCTTTGAAATGTTCAAGGAATTTTAGAGTGAAATAGAAATTCATTGTAACGAGAAAATAAAGCTTCTGCAAATTAGATTGTAGAAAGTAATATTTGAGTTACAAGTTTAGCGAACGTCTGATGAGTTGTGAAGAAGTATCATAACTTGCGTCCACTATGAGTAAAGTGTTCGAGAGATGTAATCAAGCCATGTATGACACGGTAAGATAAAATATGACGTTTATCAATTTGCCATTATACTTATTAAAGTTATGTGTTAGTGACTACGGCTTTTACACTGAAAAGAGCACCATCAAATCTGTTGAAATGACACCATATTAGATATGATATGGCAATCATAAAACCATATTGTCTTTTCTTAAAATTTGGGTGTATGAGACATATGTTTGACATACTCAAAACCCCAAATCAGATAAGTGCTACTTTGTTAAGGTTATGCCAAAAGTTTTGGTATTCCTCTATCACTACACAAAAGCAAAACTGTTTGCTGTTAAGAACAATGTGTTTTGAAGAAAAATAGTTTCTTACAAAAGAGTGAGTGGGAGGACAGTGCAACTTGTCAAAGATTGTTGAATCTTCAGAGAAGTGCGCAGCTGAACCACACAGGTTAGACAAAACTCGTACAAACATTCATGATATGTAAAACGAGATATTGTTGTTCGACAATGATAAACCTGTGATATACAAAGAAGCGTTGATGGGCCCTGACTCCGGGATTTGGCTAAATGCCAAATAATCCGAGATAGTATCCATGGAAGTAAGTCAAGTTTTGAACTTGGTAGACCCTCTGAAAGACTAAAAGTCTGAAGAATATATATATGGATCTATAATTGATTCGGATGAAATTGTTTTATCCATAAAGCTCAACTCGTTGGAAAATTGCTTTCTAGCAAGTTCAAAGGTTGACTACGGCGAAATAGTGTCGACCGTAGAAATGCTTTAGTCAGTTCGGGTTATACTAGCAATTACTACATATCTCATTTATAGGATATGGTAGAATGAACGTCAAAAACAAAGTTCCTACACGGAAATATAACAAAGGACGTATACGTGATACGACCGGAATGTTTTGTCGATTCAAAGGATGCTAAAATAGATGCAAGCCTTGGATATCCAGTGATGGATTGAAGCTAGCATAATGGAGTTGGAATTTTCGTTGTGATGAAATTGCGAAAAGAGTTTGTTTTCATCAGGAATAACGAAGATGCTTGAATATTCAAGAAAGTAAGTGGGAGCTGAATAATATTTCTAAAACCTTATGTAGATGACATATTGTTGATTAGAAATGATATAAATTTCTTGACACGAATAAGGACTTTATTGGAAATAGTTTTCAGCTGAAGTACTTGGGCTAATATAGCATTAGTATTGAGCACAATGATCTATGCAGATAGTAAGTGCTTGATCATGCTAAAGCCAATGTTACATGTTGACATGATACTAAAGTAGTTTAGTATGAAAACGCCAGGAAGGATGTTCTTGCCGAGGTCACGGTGAAAAGTTGTTTGCGGAAATCAGTGTTCATGAACACAGATAAGCAAAACACATGAATTGAATTTCACTCACATGTGTGTTTGGATTAATCATGTACACCATAATATGTAAAACGACCAGATATGTCCAGTGCTCCAAAAGGTTGTGAGCAAGATACCAAAGTGATCAAGATGTTGATCATTGGACAAACAGTGAAAATTTAAACTTATGATAGATAAGATATGTTTCTCGGAAAATGGAGATAATGAAGAGCTCGTTGTAATAAGTTACACCAGCTGAATTTTGATGTAAACAGTTACACCAATTCAGTCTTCATACTTACTCCGATCGACTTTCGATTTTAATTGGGATTATGTGTTTCCACGTAAGGGTGGCACAATATGGAGGAACTATGTCAAGTTCGATACTGTGGCGAATTCTATAACAGAGGCTAAGTATATTGTTGCTTAAAGAAGTAACAAGGAGGGTATTTTGAATCATAAATTCATTTATGAACATGGTATGGTTTCCTAGATGTTTTTAAGCTAATGGAACATTGATGAATGATTTCATGACTTATTCTAAGGAACCAAGGTCCTACCAAATGATTCAAACATATACAAAGCTAAACTGATAAAATTAGTGAATTTTATGATAGCGTGAAAACACGAAGATATGAAAGATACAAACGGGCCTGAAACGTTAGATCCGATGATGAAGTCTATACCACAAATGAAGCATGTTTTACACCGGTATGCCATAGGTGTAAAGTGCTCAAGCACTGATAATATTATTGACTCTAGTGCAAGTGGGAGACTGTTGGAAATATGCCCTAGAGGCAATAATAAAATGTTATTATATATATTTCCACGTTCGTAATTAATGTTTATATTTCTGTGCTATAATTGCAATGACCCTGACTGTGAGATTCAGAAGAAAACTCATTTGCATGTGTGGAAATGTAAACACCAAGAGTTCCTGGTTTAGCCTCTAAGACCAGCTCATGTGCTAACTGATGATTATGTTTTCTTAATCATGGACATTGTTCTTGTAACAAGGATGTCAGTAGCAATGGGAACATATTGTTAGCAGAACAATGATGTTGAACCGACCCCAGTATTGAATGATATACTTAGAGATCACATCGTAACTACGTTATAAGTCATATCATGAAATGTTATCATATACGTAATTCCTTAGACCATGAGAGTATCGAGTTGCTTCACACAGGAAGACATGCTTTGGTTCTTAGATGAATCCTCCCGTAAATGGGAAGTAGTAAAATAAGTTCTGGGTATGTCAGATGGTGTGGCTAGTGACTGTGATAGTTCAAGAATGGGATTTGCTCCTTCACGATGAAGAAGATATTCACTTCGGGCCCACTCGGTATGACGGTATCCATTATAGTCTGGCCAGACGCATTGTGATTCAGTCACGGGGATACCGGAATACGATAACGAGAAAATGGACAAACGAGCAAAGAGGATAACGAGTGGCTTGTGTTCAAGAAGTTGTTACACATGGGTGCCAAACTTCTCTCCTCTAACTTTGTCATATATCACGAAGCAAAGGGAATGGTACATGAATAAACATAATGGTTCACTCGAAGTTTCTTCGTGTATGTGCGGGAGTCAACATGGGTGTCCATGGCTCCGCTGTTGATTATTGGCTATTGACGAAAGGTTGTTGACCTATGTCCGGAAGATGTTCTGAGTCATGTCCGCATTATACCGAACCTATTGGGTCACACACGTAACGACCAGTAGTCTGTTAGAATACTAGTATGGTAGAAGGTTTAGTGGAAGCAAAGCAGAATAGTTCATACGGGTACCGGAAGTAGTTCCGGAGATTTATGGAATTGTTCATAAGGGCACCAGAAGTAGTTCTGGGTATTTAAGGTTATGTCCGGATCACTCTGGAGTAGTCCCAGGTGGTTCCGGAACATATGAGAATGGTACTGGGGAAGTCCTGGATCAACCGGAATAGTTTCCGGATAATCGTTGGGCGTCCCAACAATCTTCGCGGTCATCGGGTGGCTTAAACTGTAACTCGGATGGTCTTGGAAACTATCCGGATGGCTCCGGAACGTCCGAGAATGGTCTCGGAAGGTCCTGGAAGTGCTCCAGAAGTGTCCGGAATGTCCCGAAACGGTCCCGGTATGTCCCGGAAGGTCCTGGAAGCTTCTAGAAGGTCATGGAAGGTTCTGGAAGGTTCCGGGCAGTACCACCCACTCCCCTGCGCCCCTGGCCTTGGGGGGCAAGCCACCTAGGCTGCCCTGGCCGGCCAAGGGGGTGGGGGCGCACCAAGGGGAAGGAATCCCCCTCCAGGTGGGAATACCAAAACCCATTATGGCAGGTTTTCGGTGGGAAGGTGTGGGAAGGTTTGGAAGGCTTGGGAGTCCAAGTTGGACTCCCAATCCTCCTTGGGCTGCGCCCTAGACCTCCTGGCCACCTATATAAGGTGAGCCAAGGGGAGGGGGAGAAACACACATCTTGTCCTCAAGGCCTATGCGCCACCCTCCCTCCTCTAAACCCCGTTGCTCCACAATTAGACCCCGGTTTAGACGCTGTTCTAGATCGGAATCCGTTAGGGTTTTCTCCCTCTAGTTTTCTCGGTGGCGTTCATCTCTGGACGGCGGAGCGCTGCTGGATTGCTGCTACGGGATGTGTGGATACTAATGGAGGGGTCGTACCTTCGACCCTTCTTCGAGGAGCTTGTTCATGGGACTTGTCCGTGGGACTAGATCGCGGGACTTGTTCGTGGGATTGATCGAGGGACTGTTCGTGGGAGAACTTGCAAGATCTACTTCCACTACGTCCACGAGCTTCACCAACTCTACTTCCGCTACATCGGTTGGTGAGCCATGACCTAAAACCTTGTATGCAATCTTCTTGGATGATCTTGGGTTCTTGATTCGTAGGCCGAAATTTTTTGTTTTCTACTACGTTTCCCAACACCCTAACCACTGTGCTTAATTAAAACAAAACGGGGAGTAACCCCCAGAGAGGCTGACCAGTGGGTCCCTTTGGTCAGAGGCCCCCCTACATCAGCATGATGTCATGCTGACGCAGTAATTAGTTTTTGAATTAAAGAAATTACAGAAAAGACAGAAAATCAATTAAACTTCAATAAATCATAGAAAATTCATATTAACTCCAAATTAAACATATAATATATGAAAAATTATCAGAAAAATGCAAGGATTAATAATATGCAAAAAAAATTCATGGTTGACCATTTTAAAATGGGGAAACAGTAGCAAGTTTGCATATGGCTTAATTTGAATTCAAATTTGAAGTTTGAATTTGCAATTCTTTTGCAATACACTTCAATTAAATGGAATTGTCAACACATCAGTACCATGTACATCATGTTTTCACAACTTATCATGTGCTTGAGCATCGCAATTATATTTATACCTTGATTGCTTTGTTTGCTCGATAGAAGTGGAACCGGAACCGGAGGCCACCCCCTTCGCTGAAGACACCGTGTGTGAACCTCGTCAGCAAGGCAAGCAAACCCCATGGATCATGTCTATAAAATCCCAATTCCCTCTCAGTCTCGCTTATGCATGTTTAGGAGATCACCTTGTATCGATTCTACCGCATAGTTGAACCCATATCCGATGCATGACCTATCATCTTGTCACAGTAGTAAGCAAACCACAATCCTAGCTGACATAGGAGTTGATTGATATCATGAGGCCCCTGCAACCGTTACAGCTTATTGCATGCTTAGTGTTACAATGAGGTTGCTTTTGATGTGAGTCGGGATGATAGTGAACATGGTGTTGATGAAAGTGAAACTGTGTTGGTGAATCCACCCTAAGCAAAGGTGATAGATGAGAGGCTGTGTAGGAGTACACAGTGGGTTGTCTCGTTGAACACTGCCTTAAGCACCGATTTCTTGTATGGTAATCCAAGACAAAGAGTACAACCACACATTGGGATCACTGACCCCTCTCGGCCTAGTACCTTGATCCGTGTTGACGTCCAGGAGTCACATTAGTTCGGGCCTTCCATTTGACATATGCATAGAAAAAGAGTGAGTGGAAATGTTGCATCATACTAGATATGTGGGTGGATCTGTGAGACAGTGAAACCATCTGTCAGAGGTGGCGTCTCGGTTGCCTACACTGTCTGGGTCCATTTCGTTGATCCGGCCGGACTCTCGAGCGGTGACAAACTCAGATAGTCGACTCCTGGAATAGACCGGTTGTGACCGAAGTGTCGTGGTGAACATCCTCGCTGTCACCTCTTGAACGGTGGCGAGACCTGGCGATAACTGATGGTCATGTGTGTGTAGTTTACACCCTTGCAAGGTTAACAAAACTATTCGAATAGCCGCGTCCGCGGTTAAGGACTACTTGGAACCTGTACCTGATTATTAGAAAACTTGAATGGATACTCTAAAACTCGCAAGATAAGTGTGAGTGCTATGGCGTGCTTCCTCGTGGGGAAGTCGAGGAAGTATCCATAGTGGTGTATTGGTTGGAGACATGTAGTGGACTCGTGTACGCTTCTTACCTCAAGTCTGGTACTCGTAGTTCAGGACTAGTCAAGTCAAAGCTGGCACTTCTGCTTTTGAACCCCACTTCCCTTTACCTTGATACATGTGCATGAGTAGTATAGTTCCTACGTAAGTCTTGATGAGTACGACTTTGTACTCACGTTTGCTTATTCTATGTTTTAGATGAGAACCCGGACCCCGATGGAGTCACCTTCGTGAAGCTCGACGTTGACCTTTGTAGTATAGTTCCATACAGCAGTCTGGTCCCTCGTGGAAGGGCATGTATGTTGAACAAGGCTTCTCTAAGCCATTTGTTAAACTTGTCTGTACTCAGACCTAATTTTCTTCCGTTGTATGATGTACTGTTGATCACAGACATGTGATCTTTGTATACTCTATGTGTAATTCAATAAAGAAGTACTTTGTAGAGTGATGTGATGATACCTGCTGTTCATACTAGACATGTGTGCTGCGTGCATGATTATAACATGCATGTCTTAGTATGGGTTTTCGAGACCTTAGTTGTGATCTGGCTGGCGGTCTTTTATACACCAAGTGGCCCTTAGATGTGCGCAGCTTGGGGCATCGCGATGCGATTTCTCGTGACTCTGTCACGTGCACACTTTGTTGTATGATCGAGCCCGCCCTAGACCCCGACTAAGTGATCGGGCTAGAGTAAGTCTATGTAAGAGTTAGGATTCAATCGATAACATGGTTGAGGCGACTTGTCTATGAATATGGGATTCACCACCCATAAGCATTTAGACTCGTGAGCGGACGATGAGGACCCATATTAGTTGATCATCCATCCTGAATGGGATGCCCCTCACGTTCGATGCTTTCCGAGAGTGTTCTGTGCTTGGCCTTGTCTGCTTAGACAAGTGGGTACGGCTCTCGGCTCTCCATGTGATTGTATCGTGACTGGAATTACATACGCCTATTCTGGGTCCTGACAGATGAGTAATATATTTGGTTCTTCTCTTTTATATTTTGTTCTTGAGTAAATTCTTGCATGTTCTCCGTTGCGGTATTTTCTTTGGCCAAGTATTTTATTTGCAACTCCAAGAGAGAGCGTTATGCTCGATTGTGGGTTCAGCCCCTTGATGTCTAGCTTGAGTGACAGAAACATGAGACTAGGGGATGTGCTGTTGCCACCAGGGATAAAACAACAGTGCTTGTACCTGCGGGTGCAAGGATTGTTTACTTTACGCAAAGTTCTTTTAATGCAGTTGTCTGTTGCTTTGAGTTTACACTTTGGGTGAGATTCGCAACTTAATACCAGCGAGATGTTCTGGATAGATATCTCAAGGTGGATGATTCGTAGTAGATGCAAATGGATTTCGGTCTACTTACCTTGGCGTACTGCCCATTGCTTTTGAGCCCTTCCTTTCTTTGCAGCATAGTTAGCATTGCGGTGCCTTCATAATCCTGTCAATTGCCCAGGTATGATTTGTTTACCTCGCTAGCACTTTTATCGTCTTTTGTGAGAGAGACATCACTAGTGAAAATCATGGGACCCTGGTCCATCTTCATATCACTGTTTACACCCTTATTACTTTCAGTCTTTACTTTTAGTTGCCACTATTATTATCTCTTGCGTTGATCCTGTGTAAACAGCAAGGCCGGAGGAATTGACAACTCCTCTGTACTCGTTGGGAGCAAAGTTATTTGTATATGTGTGCAGGTCCAGGTGAATCTAGCAACCTCGGCGCCATTGTTCACTTTACCACCTTCTTGTATCCTTCGGAGTCCTACGGGAGACAAACCTTGGTATCTTTGCCAAGGGAAAACTTGCCGCTGCACTATATCTCACTCTGCACTTGGGGTAATAAACGAGGGCTTGAAGAGTATTAACACTCTCTTGCCATCAGATTATCACCGACCTCAAGGCCGTCTTTGCACCTCAAGACAGGGCTGAACGGTACGAGGCTTCTAAAGCCTTCTTCTCGGCTAAGATGGACGAGCACAACAGCGTGAGTGAGCACGTGGTCAAAATGTCTAGCTACGTTCAACGCTTGAATGCTCTGGAATGTCAGATACTGGATGAACTTGCAGTTGATAGGGTGTTGCAGTCGCTTCCCCCTAGCTACAAAGGCTTTGTGCTGAACTACAACATGCAGGGGATGACTAAGACCCCTTCTGAGTTGTTCGCCATGCTGACAAGTGCTGAGGTTGAGATCATGAAGGAGCATGATGTATTCATGGTCAACAAGACCACTGAATTCAAGAGGTCAAGCAGATGGGATAAGGAAAAGAAAGGCAGCCCTAAGAAGGATGGCAAGTCAGTTGTCGTTCCTCCCAAGGCACCTAAGCCCAAGCCCGGAGTTGAGTGCTTCTACTGCAAGGGTGAAGGTCACTGGAAACGCAACTGCCCCAAGTACCTAAAGGACAAGAAGGCTGGCAAGGTCGCCAAGAGAGATGAAGGTATATTTGATATACATATTGTTGATCTTTTCTTGACAAGCGCCGGGAACACAT
Source organism: Bromus sterilis (assembly GCA_950022295.1). Lineage (NCBI taxonomy): Eukaryota > Viridiplantae > Streptophyta > Magnoliopsida > Poales > Poaceae > Bromus > Bromus sterilis. The sequence goes on from OX465599.1 coordinate 217,604,459, forward strand.
CCTGGATACTTGATACAAGATCTGCCGCTCATATTTCTAATTCCACTCAGGGACTAAGGAATAAGAGACGCTTGCTGAGAGATGAAGTGACGATGCGCGTGGGAAACGACTGCCAAGTTGAAGTACTGGCGGTCGGCACGATGCATCTTAGTCTCCCTTCGGGATTAGTTTTGATTCTGAATAAATGCTACTATGTACCCGCATTGAGTGTGAAAATCGTTAGTGGCTCTTGCTTGAAGCGAGACCACTATTCTTTTAAGTCTGATACAATTGGTTGTTCGATTTATAAGAATGAAGTGTTTTATGTTCACGCGTCGGAGCAACGTGGTTTATTCGTACTTGATCTCGATGGTGACGTGTGTCACATTAACAATATAGAGGCCAAAAGATTAAAGTGTAGTAGTGAAGAGCACATGACGATGTGGCGTTTTAGACTTGGTCATATTGGTATAAAGCGCATGGAGAAGCTCCATAAGGATGGACTTATTGATTCATTGGATTTTGGATCCCTTGATACATGTGAACCATGCCTCATGGGCAAAATGACAAGGACTCCATTAAATGGTGTAATGGAGTGTGCAGATGACTTATTGGGGATCATACATACAGATGTATGTGGACCCATGAATGTCCCCACACGCAATGGTCTTTGTTACTTTGTGACCTTTACTGATGACTTGAGTAGATATGGGTATATTTACTTAATGAAGCATAAGTCTGAAACCTTTGAAAGGTTCAAGGAATTTCAGAATGAGGTCGAGAATCAACCCGGGAAGAAAATCAAGCACCTTCGATCCGATCGAGGTGGCGAGTATTTAAGTCACTAGTTTGGCGATCATCTGAAGTCTCGTGGCATTGTACTACAACTTACGCCGGCACGCACACCTCAAAGGAACTGTGTAGCCGAACAACATAATCAGACCCTATTGGATAGTGTGCGATCGATGATGTCTCATACCGACTTGCCTGTGTCATTTTGGGGGTATGCGTTAGAAACTGCCGCTTACGTTCTTAATAGGGCACCATCCAAATCCGTGAAGACAACACCATTTGAGGAATGACATGGAACGAAACCAAAGTTGTCTCACCTGAAGATTTGGGGTTGTGAGGTGTATGTTAGGAAACTACGTCCTGACAAACTCAAATCAAAGGCGGATAAGTGCATCTTTGTAGGCTATCCAAAGGAAACTTGTGGATAGACCTTCTACAATTAGTCCGAGGGCAAAACGTTTGTCGCCAAGACTGGACACTTTCTCGAGAAAGAGTTTCTCTTGAAAGAGTTAAGTGGGAGGAAAATAGACCTCGATGAAGTGACTGACCAATCACTCCAAATGGAAGAACCGGCAACAGAAATTGTTCTGGAACCTTCTTCCACAGTGGGAGCTGAAGAGAATGGCCAGAACGACATTCATAACGATCATGACATACATGATGATCATGATGAGAATGAAGAGGAACCTATTTTGCCAAGTAGGTCATCAAGAGTCCGTCAAGCTCCTGAGTTTTACGGACAACTTATGAATGCAATCTCGGCTATTGAGTTAGATTAACCTACGAGTTACAAAGAAGCAATGGAAGGACCTGAGTCCGAGAAATGGCTAGAAGCCATGAAATCTGAAATAGACTCCATGTACACCAACAAAGTTTGGACTTTGGTGGATATTCCCGAGGACCGCAAGGCCGTCGAGAATAAGTGGATATTCAATAAAAAGACTGACACAGACGGAAACGTATCTGTCTATAAAGCTCGACTTGTCGCGAAGGGGCTCCGACAAGTTCAAGGAGTTGACTACGAGGAGACATTCTCTCCTGTAGCGATGATAAAGTCTATTCGCATCCTACTAGCAATAGCTGCATATCATGATTACGAGATATGGCAGATGGACGTGAAAACTGCGTTCCTTAATGGCAACATCGAGGAAGAGTTGTATATGATGCAATTGGAGGGTTTCATTGATCCAAGGAATGCTGGTAAGGTGTGAAAGCTTCAACGGTCCATCTATGGGTTGAAGCAAACATCTCGGAGCTGGAATCTTCGATTTGATGATGTCATTAAAGCTTTTGGATTTGTCCAAAACGTCGAAGAGTTCTGCGTCTATAAGAAACTGAGTGGGAGCTCTGTAGCATTCCTTGTGTTATATGTAGATGACATATTACTAATAGGGAACTATAGAAAATTCTTAGAAGAAGTGAAGGAATATCTGAATGGACAATTTTCCATGAAGGACCTAGGTGAAGCAGCATACATATTAGGGATTAAGATCTATAGAGATAGACCTAATTGCCTATTGGCTTTGAGTCAGAGCACTTACATTGATAAGATATTGAAAAGGTTCAGTATGGATAACTCCAAGAGAGGCCTCTTGCCAGTTATAAAATGTATCAAAATAAGTGTGACTCGGTGCCCAACTACAGCAAAAGAGAAGGAGGAAATGTCCTCAAATCCCTATGCCCCAGCCATAGGTTCTCTCATGTATGCTATGTTATGTACCCGGCCGGATTTAGCGCTGGCTATTAGTATGACTAATCGCTACCAAAGTAACCCGGGAATGGCACATTGGACCGCAGTAAAGAACATCCTAAAATACCTTAGAAGAACAAAGGATCTCTTTCTCGTTTATGGAGGAGTTGATGAGCAGCTCACCGTAAAGGGTTACGTTGACGCAAGCCTCGGCTCAGACCTAGATGAATCGAAGTCCCAGACGGGATATGTATTCATGTTGAACGGTGGCGCTATTAGCTGGAAGAGCGGAAAACAGTCAGTCGTCGCCCAATCTTCAATGGAGTCGGAGTATATTGCCGCTTGCGAAGCGTCAAATGAAGCGATGTGGCTGAAGAAGTTCGTGATCGAGCTTGGCGTCTTTCCCAGCTGCACTGACCCCGTGGGTATCTTTTGCGACAGCACGGGTGCCATTGCTAACGCGAAGGAACCAAGAAATCACTCTACAACCAAGCACATACTTCGGAAGTTCCATGTGACGCGGGATTACGTCAGGGATGGACACACTAGGATTCACAAAATACATACGGATCAGAACACAAAATACATACGGATCAGAACGCAGCAGACCCGATGACTAAACCTGTTCCACAAGGCAAGTTTGAGGAACACCGCGAGACTATCGGTAACATACCAGGTGTAAACTAGTGTCATTTGTACTCTAGTACAAGTGGGAGACTGTTGGATATGTGACCTAGAGGCAAATTAATAAAGATATTTGTCGCATATCCGTTTTGTTCATAATAGGTTTTATACTATGCTATATCTGTATTACTTGGAAATACTAATACATGTGTGGTATTAAACACAAGTCCGTAGTTTAACTCGGGTAAACTATCTCATTGGGCAATTGATTGATCAAGCTTTCCTGATCATGGCGACACTTAAGTCCATTGACAATGAGGTCATGTCATTGGGAGAATGATGTGATGGACGCACACCCACCTAAAGCATTGTAATGTGATCGGTCACATAGTTCAGCATTGCGATGACTTTGTAACATATGGCTTAGTCCTTCGACCGTGATGATCATATGTAATTGTCATCTATGAGGAGACTTTGATTTGTATCCCACCGCCTGACTGAAATATGCTGGCTATAACGGTGCACTTTGGGTATTCCGAAATAGATGGTTGATGAGTATGTTAATAGATCAGAGCAGGATTTGTAAGTCCAAGTAATGGACAGGTACTCTAGGCCCACTCGATGATATTGCATCAATAGCTTGCAAGCAAGTGACTAGGTCACAGGATGTAACGGCCCAGATTTCACAAAAAATAAAATTTTTGTTTTCGGCGTGAATTGTTTGATTGTCTGATTTGTTTGCAGTGTTTGCATCCCCGATTTATCGATCGGCGATTATTTCCCCCCTCTTATCTCGTACCGGACGGAGACCGCCCCTTGCCACCCTGACATTCGACCTTTGCGACACCGAGTTTCGCCCGATCACCGTCGCGAAAACCCGCATCAGACCAGCCGTAGCCAATGGAACGAAAACCCCGTTTAATAATTAAATGGGTTATTTTTATAGCGCGCCGGAAAGTGTTCTCGGAACAGTTCTAGCGCGAGGTGAACGCCGCCGGCTCGACGCTTTGATCACGCAGTTCGAATTTTTATCCGAATCGGAGGTCCCGCAGACCCCCGACGGCTAGAAGCGTAAACGCCACGCGCGCGAGAGAAAAACCGGGGATGTTTTGCAAACTGCCATCCACCTGGGCTATATAAAGACCACCACACTCCCACCCCTTTCTAGGGTTTCCCTAGCCAAAATATTGCAGCCACACCCCCAGATTTGCTCTAATTTTCGCCCAAAACCCCCTCCAAAATCCGAAACCTGTAAGGCCCGATATGCGGTACTGTTCCAGATCTAGATGTTTCCATCCAGATCCGGGGACGAAGCACATATCGGTCCCACCGCGACATATGACATAGCCATATGCCCCGGATTTCCAACATGATATCACAACATTACAGATACAAGGATACAACATCTCATACAATCGGCATACAACTGCCTCAAATACAATACAACAGCGGAAGGTACATGTCTGAGTACAGACTACAAGCAAATGCCTAGTGGCAAAGAGAAAAACATCGATCCCAATAACCACATGGGTCCAGGCCCTCCGCCGGAATCCTCCTAACTAGTCATCGTCGAGTCTCCACGTGAAACGTCGATCACCATACCTGTTGTCGATCAAGAACCCTGAAAAGAGTTTGGGGTTAGTATCATGAGTACAGAGGTACTCAGCATCCAACTGTAGTGGTCATCTGACCCAGCAAGGACTTCATCACTCGTCATTCTAGGACGACTAGAAGTTTACGGTAAGGAAGGGGTAAGTGGTGAGGTTGCTGCCGCACTAGCATTTATGAAGTGGCTAACGATCTAGAGAGTAAGATAAGAAGCCAAGCATTCGATGAGGAATCGCCTCCAACAAGTCTTGCTATCAACTACTACGCAAACATAACACCTATCCTATCCTTGTCCTCCTCTTTGCATCCCGACGAAGAAGAAGCAGTCAAGGAACACACACACGTTGATCAAGTTATATTAAGATTATCTCAGTTGTTGTTGTCTATGAACAAGGAGTAGGTCTTAAGTCGTCCATAACCGTGGACACGTCTTCTCGAAAAGATTTAACCCTGCAGGGGTGTACCAACTGCCCATTACGAGGCTCCGCATGCACGCCCATCTCTCTCAGTTGCTACCCATCACAGGCAACCATTTTATGATTTAGTTCCAAGAGATCCGAAACGACAAGTCCCTCTAACTAACGACGAACAAATTCGGGTGGCCCCCGGTGAGACAACATCCAGCTCAGGAGCCGTCCGCGCTCTCGATCTGGTCTCTACCGTATGACTCCAGGTTTGGATTGCCGGTTAATCACACATGGGACAACCGGGTCCTCAGCCGGTCATGATGGTCCAGCAAGGGAACTATGTCCTCACTGGTCCGGGTTGGTTTAAAAACTACTGGCGTACGACCAGCACACACACGGTTTCAAATGGTAAAATCAGCTCGGGCCACCACTAGAAATGCTTGAAGCTAGATAGGTAAGAAAAGGGGACCCCATAAACTCCCACACGCGGTTAGGCACGCTCAGTCTTAAAACCAATACCCGGAACTCGGATCCTAGGTGACTCTAATGGAACAAAGCGTCGGGGCGGGATAGCCTAGACCTTCCATCCTTCGTCGAATATAGTCAACATTAATAATAATATATCATCAACAACAATATAATAATGTGATATCCCAAACCAAGGAGTAACAGGGTAACATCGTAGCATCCTAAGCATGCATACTAAGCAGGGGCTGAGCAACGAGCAATAGTAACATAGCAGTACAAGGTTTGCTGGGAGGGGACATGGCTGTATCGGTTTGAAAGAGGCTGTAAACATGTGGTAGGATCAAACATCGAACCTAACATAGACTAGCATGCAAACCGCTGGTTGAAATAGAATGGATCACAAGTAATGTATAGTCCTTGCCTGTTGATAAGTCGGGTTCCGAAGGTGTAGTCGATCGCAAGCTCGCATCGTCTCCGAAGGTACCCGCGGAAGCACACAAGACGATAAACACTGGAAATCAATCAACGAGCAAGCATCTATTACTAAGAGGCAAACACAAGATCAAGAAGACATCACACGACATGGCAACGCGATACGTATCTATCGTCGAGAACGGTTACTAACAGTTTAAGTGGGGTATCGGTCACACACGACGAATACCGCACGTTTACGGTGGTTCAAGTTGTTTAGCTACAGGTGATCAACCAACGGTTATTAACATGGCAACTCAAGCAAGCATGTCATAGCACACAAACATGGCAAGAGGTGAAGCACAAAGTAAACTATCTATGTTAGTCAATTTAAGTGAGGCACAACCTAAACATGGCATACACTAAGTGCCGCACGACAATTAAAGGATTAGGTACTGTTCTGTCCTAAACCATATTTTAGGTTGGTTAACAACAGCAAACAAAAGCATAAACACAAATTACACGAAAAACTAATCAAGTTACATATAAAGAACACCCCAAACGGAGTTACGGTTAAAAAGATATAAGTAAAACAAGTTTGGAACACAATCTGCCAACATCACGAAGCACACTTTAGAGCAATGCATAAACAGGTTAATCAATGCAAACATGCTAAAAAATGATATGGAACTAAAGTAGACATGACAGGAAAGGCATGGCAAAAAGAATAATGCAAATAGGCATCATATATCAAAAGATATTAAGCAAACAACATGACATCGCAAAGTAACATACTTAGTGAAAAACTGAGGTGGCTGTCAAAAACAGCAGCATAGCAACTTTGGAGCTAAATATCTATATGACCAGTAATGCTAACATGAAGATGCAATACATATAATGAAACTAGACATGATGCTTAACAATATGCAATTGGAATCAGTCAATTCCGATAAACGGTCGCGACACACTCGTCGACCGAAGTTGCAACAAAATAATAGTTTTCAGCACATCAACACATTAACATCAGGATCACCACTTTGGAGCAAGATTTCATATAGCTAAAGCACCCAAACATGACAAGTTAAAGCATGGAAATTAAGTACACATGATGCTTAACACATAGGAAAAAGAATCAATGCAATAGGCCTCATGGATGACTCACAATCATCATGCAAAGTTGCAACAAAATATAAACAGCAACAGGTGATCAACCAACGGTTATTAACATGGCAACTCAATCAAGCATGGCATAGCACACAAACATTTCAAGAGGTGAAGCATAAAGAAAACTATCTATGCTAGTCAATTTAAGTGAGGCACAACCTAAACATGGCATAACACTAAGTGTCGCACGATGATTAAAGGATTTGGTACTGTTCTGCCCTAAACCATATTGTAGGTTGTTAACAACAGAAAACAATAGCAAAAACACAAAGTACACAAAAAACTAATCAAGTTACATATAAAGAACACCCCAAACGGAGTTACGGTTAAAAAGATACAAGCAAAACAAGTTACGGGCACAAACTGCCAACATCACGACGCACACTTTAGAGCAATGCATAAACAGGATAATCAATGCAAACAGGCTCACAAATGACATGGAATTAAACTAGACATGACAGGGAAGGCATGGCAAAAGAATCATGAAAATAGGCATCATAGATCAAAAGATATTAAGCAAACAACATGGCATCACAAAGTAACAGACTTAGAGAAAAACAGAGGTGTTTGTCAACAACAGCAGCATAGCAACTTTGGAGCTAAACAACTATATGACCAGCAAGCATATCATGACAATGCAATACATGGGATGAAAGTAGACATGATGCTTAACAATATGCAATTGGAATCACTCAAATCCGATAAACGGTCGCGACACACTCGTCGACCGAAGTTGCAACAAAATAACAGTTTCAGCAACAGCAGCACATTAACATCAGGATCACCACTTTGGAGCAAGATTTAATATAGCTAGAGCACCCAAACATGACAAGTTAAAGCATGGAAATGAATTACACATGATGCTTAACACATAGGAGAAAGAATCAATGCAATAGGCCTCATGGATGAGTCACAATCCTCATGCAAAGTTGCAACAAAATAATAACAACAGCACATAATAGCAATTTGTAGCAGTTTAACGGCCTGATGCCCACTTCAGCACACAATTACACAATCAATATGAGCTCAAATGCAAAAACTTTCTACATACGAAAGCTAGAGCACGCAAAACTGAGCAACTTTCGTTTTGGGGGCACGTTCTTCGGAGCTACGGTTTAACGGGAAATCGTAGCGCAAAACGGATCAACAATAGTTATTTCCAGACTTAGCAGAAATAACAGATAAAAAGAAAAGGAAAAAACAGAACGTAAAAAAAAGGGGTCGGGCCTCTCACCCAATGGGCTGGCCCAACTGGCCGGGCTGAGGAGGCGTCCTGGGCTGGCAGGCCGGCCCACCTGCGGCTGGATCGGGCACCGGCTGCTGCCTCGTCCCGAGTGGGGTTGCCGCCGGCGGCGGCGGCGGCCTGCCCTCCGGCGAGAGGGGGCGCACGGCGAGGCGGGCTGGGGAGGCCAGGAGGAGGAGGCGCGGCAGATCGGATTCCCGTCCGGCGCGACGGAGCCTGGTGGCGGCGGCGTGGCATCTCCTTGGTCCGGCGGCGAGCTCCGCATCGGAAGGCCATGGCGGCTCCTGATGGTCCTGCGGGGAGAAGGGAGCAGCGGGTGAGAGAGGGAGTAGGGGAGGAGAGGGAAGGAGGAGAGGGAGGGTAGGTGAGGAGAGCTCGCCGGGGCTGCTGCCGGCGGCCGGCTTCGGCCTCTCCACGGGACGGTGGAGGCGCAGCGGGCTGGAGGTTGGAGAGGAGAGAGGAGGGAGATCAGTGGAGGGTTCCTGGCCGTCAGATCAGAAGATCTGACGGTCCAGATCTCTCAGGAGAGAAATTCTAGATCTGAGGGTCTAGGTTGCGAAAATTGGGGCTATGTTTGAGGGGGTGGCTGCAATTTGTGTTAAGGGAAACCCTAGAAAAGGGGTGGGAGTGTGGTGGTCTTTATATAGCCCCGGTGGCTGGAAGTTTGCAAAAACATCCTCGGGTTTTTTCTCGCGCGCGCGGTGCTCACGTTTCTGACCGCCGGGTGTCCGCAGTACCTCCGATTCGGGTAAAACTTCGAACTGTGCGATCACCGCGTCGAGCCGGAGGCGTTCACCTCGCGCTGGAACCGTTCCGAGAACACTTTCCGGCGCACTATAAAAATAACCCGTTTAATTATTAAACGGGGTTTTCGTTTCGTTGGCTACGGCTGGTCTCGTGCGGTTTTCGCGACGGTACTCGGGTGAATCCCGGTGTCGCAAAGGTCGAGTGTCAGGGTGGCAAGGGTCGGTCTCCGTCCGGTACGAAATAAGAGGGGAAAAGAATAATCGCCGATCGATAAATCGGGGATGCAAACACCGCAAACAAATCAGACAATCAACAATTCACACCGATTTTTTTTTAATTTTTGTGAAAACTGGGCTGTTACAAAACCCTAGATCTCAGCCTCTCCCAGCCGTTCAATCCGAAGATCGACGGCTCCCAGCGCGCCACGTCAGCCCCAGCCAGCCTCCTCTCTCTCCTCCCACCGCCGCATCCGTGGGAAGCTGCCACCACCCTAGATTCCGGCCGGCCACCGCGCGCTGAAGTCCGCCGAGGTGAGCCTCCGGGTTGCGCCTCCTTTCCTCCCTCCTGCCTCACCCCCGTTCTCTACCGCAGGCCGCCGGCAGCCAAGGAAGCCGCCGCCGGAGCCGCCATGGCCATGACCGACCCGACGCCGAGCACAGTAGCCGCCGCCGCGGGATCCGGCAGCCACGCGCGCCTCCTCGCCTCCTCCACCGCCTTCCGCTCCCCTGCGTCGCACCTCCCTCGCCGGAGGGCTGCGCCGCACGCCGGAGCGCCGCCACCAAGCGCCGCCGTTGGCCTCCCCATACGGTATCGGGAGAGAGCCCGACCTGGCTGGCTCCAACCGACGCGCTGGGGTGGGCCGGCCTACCCCCCTGGCCCAGCCGCCGCGCCACGTGGGCCGCGCGCTCCCAAGCGGCCCAGCAGCCCACCTCAACTCCTTGGCCCAACCGCCTCCAGGCCGCCAGTGGGCCTCGGCCCGATTAGGTCTTTTTCTTTTTTTTTCCTTCCTTTTTTTTCCAGATTTCTCCTAAGTCCTTTATATTATTGCTGCTATTTCCGTTTTGCGACGTAGATTGCGATCAAATGGTAGCTCGGATCACGTTGCGCCCAAAAGGAAAGTTGCTTAGAATTGTGTGTACTTCAGTTCATCTTTTAGGAGAATTTTGATTTGAGGCCATCTTGATGTTGTTAATCACTGTTGAAGTGGGCACCAGACTGTTAACTGCTATTATTTTCTGTTAGTGTGCTGCTGCTGTTATTTTATTGCAAGTTTGCTTGATGATTGTGACACATCCATGAGGCCTATTGCATTGATTCTTGTTGCATATTGTTAAGCATCATGTCTACTTCCATTACATGTATTGCATTGTCATGTTTACATTCCTGGTCATAGATATGTTTAGCTACAAAGTTGCTATGTTGCTGTTGTTGACAACCACCTCTGTTTTTCTCTAAGTCTGTAACTTTCCGATGCCATGTTGCATGCTTAAAATCTTTTGATATGTTATGCCTATGACCTTGATTCTTGTTTGTACCTGATCATCATCATGTCTACTCCATGCTCATATATTGCTATGTCATGTTGCTGCACTATTGCATATAGTTTTACCCCTGTTTATACAGCATGAAAATAACAGTTTATGCCATGTTTTCTTGATTTTCAGTAAGTCCTTGACCGGTAATGTTTTATAGCTTTTTGTGTTGCTTATAACTAGTGAACCATGATGCCTTTTTGCATGATTCCTTTTGCCATGCCTTCCCTGTCATGTCTACTTTAGTTGCATATCATTTGTGAGCATGTTTGAATTCATTATCCTGTTTATGCATTGCTCTAAAGTGTGCTTCCTGATGTTTGGCAGATTGTGCCCGTAACTTGTTTTGCTTGTATCTTTTTAACCGTAACTCCGTTTGGAGTGTTCTTTATATGTAACTTGATTAGTTTTTCATGTAATTTGTGTTTATGATATTTTTTGTTGTTGTTAACCAACCTAAAATATTGTTTAGGACAGAACCGTACCAAATGTTTTAATTGTCGTGGGGTACTTAGTGTTATGCCATGTTTAGGTTGTGCCTCACTTAAATTGACTAGATTAGATAGTTTACTTATGCTTCACCTCTTGCCATGTTTGTATGATATGCCATGCTTGAGTGATATGCCATGTTAACAACCTTTTCTCATCTTGTGTAGCTAAACAACTTGAACCATTTCTAAATGTGCGGTATCGTCGTGTGTGACGAGTACTCCACTTAACCTGTTAGTAACCGCTCTCGACGGTAGGTGCGAAGTCTCGTGTTGCCTTCTTGTTGATGCTTGCTCGTGTTTGCTTCGTAGTAATAGATGCTTGCCCGTTGATTGCTTTCCAGTGTTTACCGTCTTGAGTGCTTCCGGGGTTACCTTCGGAGACGATGCGAGCTTGCGATCAACTACACCTTCGGAACTCGACTTATCAACAGGAAAGGACTATACATTACTTATGATCCATTCTGTTTCAACCAGCGGTTTGCATGCTAGTCTAGGTTAGGTTCGATGTTTGATCCTACCACATGTTTCCAGCCTCTTTCAAACCGATACAGCCATGTCCCCTCCCAGCAAACCTTGTACTGCTATGTTACTATTGCTCGTTGCTCAGTCCCTGCTTAGGATGCTACGATGTTACCCTGTTACTTCCTTGGTTTGCGATATCACATTATTATATTGTTGTTGATGATATGATTATTATAATGTTGACTATATTCGATGAAGGATGGAAGGTCTAGGCTATCCCGCCCCGACGCTTTGTTCCATTCGAGTCACCTAGGATCCGAGTTCCGGGTATTGGTTTTAAGACTGAGCGTGCCTAATCACGTGTGGGATTTTATGGGGTACCCTTTTCTTACCTATGTAGCTTCAAACATTTCTAGAGGTGGCCCAAGCTGATTTACCATTTGCAAACCATGCATATATGTCTGTCGAGTCGCTCCTAGCAGACATCCTTTAAAACAACCCGGGCCAGTGGAGACATAGTTTCTCTGTTGGTCCACACCTGGTGAGCTAGAGGCCGGCCCACATGTGAGGGTGACGAGGGGTGACCCCACGACTCCTACGGATGAGCCTACCCAGTGTACCCGATGACAGAAAGCCCACAAAGATACCGCCTGGACTCAGCCTTGGCCCACTAGTGGCACCGACGTAGGAGTCCGCGACTCATAAGGAAGGAGCAAACTTGCCATACGGAACAAGATTTGGTTAAGGAAACCTCATCTGTAATACAGGACGGACTCCCCGAGACCTAGCCTAGTATATAAAGGCTAGGAGGGGAGACGTCGAGATCAAGCAATACACAATCTGTAACCCTAGCCTTGTGCGCACTAGCCTTGGCTCCCCTGTAATCGCCATCTCCGATCAATAATATCGAGCAGGAACGTATCCTCCTGTTAGCCGACGAGCTATCGTCCTACCTGTGCCTCTCATGATTAACCCAGGGTCCCTGACCATGGGATTTGTCGGGGTACATCCCTGTCAATTGGCGCCGTCTGTGGGAACTACACATGTTGCAATTACGATCTCGGCGGTTCCGTCTTCAGCAAGCCGCAACTCAAGAGCAAGAACCAGATGCAATCCACCCGAGGAATTCAAGATCACGGCGAATATCTCCGTCGCCCAGCAAGATCGCTCAGCCTGCAGCCGTGCCAAGACCAATACCATGGAGGCAACCGAGCCCACCGCTAGCGAAGGACAAATCGACGACCCAAAAGAAAGGCGTGAGGGTTCTACACGGAGATCCCGATCGACGAACTACAACATGAAGAAGAGGACCTGCCGACCACTCGACGACCCATCACCACCCAGGCACCCGCCGCACAACAAGACACTGACTCCGAGCTCGAGATCAGCGACCACAAAGACCATCGCCAACAAGGAAGAAATCGATGGCTCAGAAGACAGGCGCGAGGATTCTACGAAGAGACCTCACCCGACGAGTCGAATTATACAGCCACGCGATCACCGACCACTCGACGATCCGCCGCCTTGCGGACAGCCGCCACCCGCCAGGACAGCGACTCAGAGACTCGGACCGGCGAATACTACGACCCAGATCGAAGGCCAGACGAATTCGCCAATGTCATAAGGAACCAGAATCTAAGCGAAGGGATCGAAGTCGACCCGCGAGCTCACGAGCACCCAGCGAACCACGCGTTGTTCTTCGGAATCTCAAGGAGGAAACGGCACGCTGGTACCAGCAAGCTCATGGTCAGGGAACAGCTAGAAGGACCCTGCACGATCCACTGCTTCGAAGACAACTTGGGAAACATCAGATCGAGCCACACTCTGGGAGACTGCCGCCTGTTCAACGAACTCGCCAACAGCCTCAAGGAGGAAAAACAGCAAGAAGCCAAGCGCGCCCGACGAACCGAGCACTCGCCCACTCAAGGACAGGCGTACACGATCCAAGAAGGCAGGGTTTCGCAAGCCCATCAGGACGCCCACACCCTACAGGCTAGAGCAGCCGAGAACCTTAACGCAGCCTAAGTTCACCAGCTACACGACGCAGAAACCAGCATCACGTTCTCCCAGAGCGACCACCCGCCTACAGTCCCAAGGCCGGGGCACGCGCCCCTGGTCCTCGACACCCAAATTGGAGGATACGACATGGACAGAATCTTCATGGACGGAGGCAGCAGCATGAACATAATCTTCGTCAGCACCCTACGCAAGATGCTGATTCCAAGATCAGTATGGAAGAAATCAAGCACCGTGTTGTACGGAGTGGTCCGAGGAGAAGCAGCCCTTTCCCTTGGATTAATCGAGCTCGAAGTCATCTTTGGCAGCAGACGCAATTTCGCAAGACACATCCTCGAGTTCGAAGTACTTGATTGGCAATCACAGTATCACGCCATATTGGGACGTCTAGCGTTCACACAATTCATGGCGATTCCGCACTACGCCTACCTCAAACTCAAGATGCCAGGATCCGCAGGCGTCATCACAGTCAACGGGAGCTTCGTCAAATCAGACAAGTGCGACCGCGATTTCTACAAAGTCTCCGACACCTTCGGAGCCGAGCAAGAACTCACAGAAATAGCCATGGCGACAGACAAAAGCATCTTTCCGCTAGCAAGCAGAAGCGAGCCAAAAGAGTATGGACGGGACTCCAGGATCGACAGCGGCGCGGTCAACCACCAGGTACACCCGACGGACTCAGGAAAAGCAGGCCGCCCCAAAATGCCCTTCGGCTTAAGCAACGCAGGAACAGTACACCAGCGAATGGCGCAATCACACATGAGAAGCCGGATCGGTGGAAACATTCAGACCTATATAGACGAGATCATCATCTCAACCAAAGAACTCGGACCAGAAGAAGACACGGAGGATGACAACATAGTTGAACCAGCACAAGCGGTAGCCGCAAACCCAATAGCTAATGAAGAAGCCCACAACGCAGTCGAGAACCCAGAGCCAGCCGCACCAGAGGACCCATCTTGGAGAGAGCCACTCCACAGGTTCCTAATCGACGACATCCTACCACAGGACGTCGCAGAAGACGAACGCATTACTCGGCGCTCCAAAACATTCACAGTAATCGACGAACAACTCTACAAGCGCGACGCTTCCCAGGTCCTACAAAAATGCATAGACGAGGAAGACGGCAAGACCCTACTACTGGAGATCCACTAAGGCACCTGCGGGCGCCATGCCTGCAGCCGAGCACTCATGGCAAAAGCCTTTAGAGCAGGGATTTATTGGCCAACAGCCATCAGGAACGCAGAGGACATCATGCGGCGTTACATGGCCTGCCAAAAATTTGCCAGCAGATGACACGCTCTAGCCTCAGAATTCAAGACCATACCACCTTCATGGCCATTCACCACCTGGAGACTCGACATGGGGGGCCCGCTCAAAAAATCTTCAAAGGGAGGAATAACCCACCTGCTAGTAGCTGTCGACAAACTCACCAAGTGGATCGAAGCAGCACACATTACCAACACTACAGCCCTCACGGCAGCAAATCTTATCAAATCAATCATCTCCAAGTTCGGAAAGCCGCACAGCATCATCGCAGACAACGGTACGAACTTCACAGCGGCAGATTCCCAGAACTTCTGCGAAGAGCTGATACGTCCCAAACGTATCTATAATTTCTGCTTGCTCCATGCATGTTTTGTGTGACTTTGCCATGTTTTGCTTGAACTTTCATACACTTTTGAGCATATTTGGACTAATCTATTAACCCAGTGCACCTAGCTGCCAGTTGCAGTTTTCTGCTGTTTTTTTATTTCGGGTTTTCCGGCCATTAAAAGTGCTCCAAAAAATCCAGGAAAATCAGATAAAACATCAGCGTCGCGAAAGCTTCCGGAAACACCAAATCAGCGAAGGGGGCCACCACCAGGAGGCCAGGAGGCCTCCTGGCTGCCTGGTGGGTCCCCTCGACGCCCCCCTTCGCCTATATTTACCCCTCGGGGTGGAAACCCCTAATACGGACTCCTTTTTCGCGATCTCGCCTCTGTTCCGTCGCCGCCGCCGTTTCTAGATCGGGGCTGCCTGGAGAAGCTGCTCCGGCACCCTGCCGGGAGAAGCTACCCCCTCCGGGAGACCCTCCATAGCCATGGACGCCTCCCGTATGTATCGTGAGTAGTTTCCCTTGGACCATGGGTCCGTGACCAGTAGCTATGTGATCTATCTCTCCCCCTTTTGTTCCTCCACTTTCGAGTCCTCGTCAGCTGCCTCACATGATCGAGGCATCTATGTAATTTCTGTTGTTGCTATGCTGAGTTTGTTGGGATCTGATAGATTATGAGACTATGTTCAGATTGTGATGAGTAATATATTTGGTTCTTCTCTTTTATATTTTGTTCTTGAGTAAATTCTTGCATGTTGTCCGTTGTGGTATTTGCTTTGGCCAAGTATTTTATTTGCAACTCCAAGAGAGAGCGTTATGCTCGATTGTGGGTTCAGCCCCTTGATGTCTAGCTTGAGTGACAGAAACATGAGACTAGGGGATGTGATGTTGCCACCAGGGATAAAACAACGGTGCTTGTACCTACAGGTGAAAGGATTGTTTACTTTACGCAAAGTTCTTTCAATGCAATTGTATGTTGCTTTGAGTTTACACTTTGGGTGGGATTCGCAATTTAATACCAGCGAGATGTTCTGGCTAGATATCTCAAGGTGGATGATTCGTAGTAGATGCAGATGGATTTCGGTCTACTTACCTTGGCGTACTGCTCATTGCTTTTGAGCCCTTCCTTTCTTTGCAGCATAGTTAGCATTACGGTGCCTTCATAATCCTGTCAATTTCCCAACTGTGATTTGTTTACCTCGCTAGCACTTTTATCGTCTTTTGGGAGAGAGACATCACTAGTGAAATGTCGGGACCCGGGGTTAGCGTATGCAAGTCCCGCTACGACATAGTCATATGGAGAGCCGAGAACCGTACCCACTTGTCTAAGCAGACAAGGTCAAGCACAGAACGTTCTCGGAAAGCATCGTACGTGAGGGGCATCCCATCCAGGTCGGATGATCAACTGAAATGGGTCCTCATCGTCCGCACACAAGTCTAAAGATATGGGTGATGAACTCCCATATTCACAGACAAGTCGCCTCAACCATACTATCGACTATCTCATAACTCTTACATAGACTTACTCCAGCCCGATCACTTAGTAGGGGTCTAGGGCGGGCTCGATCATACCACAAAGTGTGCACGAGACAGAGTCTCGAGCAATCGCATCGCGATGCCCCAAGCTGCGCACATCTAAGGGCCACTTGGTGTATGAAAGACCGCCAGCCAGATCACAACTAAGGTCTCGAAAACCCATACAAAGACATGCATGTTATAAACATACACGCAGCACACATGCCTTGTATGAACAGCAGGTATCATTGCAATTCTCTACAAAGTATACATTTTATTGATAACTCTCACAGAGTGCACACAAAGATCACAAGCATGTGATCCAACATTACAACAAACAAGCGGAAGCAAAGTAGGTCTGAGTACAGACAAGTTTAACAAATGGCTTAAGAAGCCTTATTTAAACACAAGCCCTCCACGAGGGAACCAGTCGTCTGACTGGGACTACACTAGCTTGGTCTTCAGTCGTCGAGCTCGATGAAGAATCCACCTTCGGGGTCAGTGGGTTCATCTAAAACATAGAATAAGCAAACGTGAGTACAAATTCGCACTCAGCAAGACTTACGTAGGAACTATACTACTCATGCACATGTATCAAGGTAAAGGGAGGTGGGGTTCAATTGCAGAAGTGCCAGCTTTGACTTGGCTAGTCCTGAACTACGAGTACCATACTTGAGGTAAGAAGCGTACACGAGTCCACTACATTCTCCAACCAATTACACCACTATGGTACCTTCCTCGACTTTCCCACGAGAAGGCACGCCATAGCACTCACGCTTATCTTGGCAAGTTTTATAAGTATCCTGTTCAAGTTGTCTAATAATCAAGCTAAGCTTTCCAAGCAGTCCCTTAACCGCGGACGCGGCTATTCGAATAGTTTTGTTAACCCTGCAGGGGTGTACCGCTACACACACGTGACCATCGGTTACCGCCTTTGTACTCGACACCGTTCAAGAAGTGTCGGCGAGGATGCTCACCACAACTGTTACCTCATAGCCGATTTAGTCCAAGAAAGCCGCCTACCTGGGTTGGCTACCACTATCGTGAACCCAGCCGGTTTACCGAAGTGGACCCAAATGATGTGTGTGTGGTGCATAATCCGGTCTCGTTTGAGCCGTTCTCTCACTTAGAAGCCAGGCCACAAACCTACCAGAACTCCGAACTACTGCGACATCTGGACATCGAAAGGGATGAGTTAATAGGTTGAGAGGGGTCGGTGAGCCCAATGTGTGGTTGTACTCTTCATCTTGGATCACCACACAAGAACTCGGACAACCCACTGTGTACTCCTACACAGCCTCTCATCGTTCACCTTGTATTAGGGTAGATTAACCAACACATTTCCACCATCTTCCACATGATCACTACCATCCCGACTCACCTAACAGTAACAACATTGTATCACTCTAAGCATGCAATAAGCAGTAACAATTGCAGGGGCCACATGATATCATTCAACTCCTAAATTTGCTAGGATTGTGGTTTGCTTACTACTGTGACAAATGATAGGTCATGAAAAGGAATGGGTTCAGCTATACGGTAGAAACGTAGCATGGTAATCATCTTATACAATGCATAAACGAGACATGAGAGGGAAGTGGGATTTTATCGACATGATCAATGGGGGTTTGCTTGCCTTGCTGACGAGGTTCAGTCTCGGGATCTTCAACGAAGGGGGCTGCCTCCTGTTCCGGTTCCACCTCTACTCGACAAACAACAAGCAAGGTAGCAAAGTAAATACAATTCACAATCACATGGTTGAAGGTTTAAACTTGGTTTGCATGCTTCTGATGTGTGAGGCAATTCCATTTAAATGGAGTATATTGCAAATGAAATTGCAAATTCAAACTCCAATTTGAATTCAATTTAGCCAAGTTACAAATGCTTATTGTTTGATCCATGTAATTCATCTTCATATGTGTATGATATGCCTCTGATGTTCAAGTGAATTAGGGTATGTTGCTAAGATTCAAATTGCAAAAGCATTTGAATTTAATTTGATTAAATTCCAATTAAACCAAATAGAAAATGCTACTGGTCCCATTTTAAATTCAACTCAAACATAGTTGAAAGTTGTATATTTGGATAGATTATTTTCTCCTGGTCATTTTTCATATATTATATGTCAAATTTGGAGTTAATATGAATTTTCTATGAATTTCCAAAGTTTCAGCCCTTTTCTGGAATTTCTGGAATTAAAAAAATCAATTTAAATGATTTACTGCGTAGGCATGACGTCAGGCTGACGTGTGGGGGGGCTGACATGTGGGGCCAGCATGTCAGTGTCACAGGGTTCTAATCCGGCTGGTTTAATCTAACCAGTGGCTAATTAAGCCACTGGGGCCCAGTGTCAGTGGGTTAGGGGGGTCATTAGCGGGGTGGGTTAGTGCTAATGACGCCGGCCATGTCAGCTCGTCGGCGGCTCAACTCCGACGACCTCCCGAGACGGCGGCGTCCGCGTAGACGGCAAATCCGAGCACCAAATCGAGCGCTGTAACCTCCAGATCAAAGCCCTTTGCGTTGCGCATCGAATGGGACCAACTCCAAGTGCTGGGGTGCTTTGTACGCTCGCCGGCGTCGAGCTTTGTGGTGACGGAGCTACGGCTGCGAGCTGGATTTCACTACAAGGCGCGAAATGAAGTGGGGCTAGGCTGGTTCGAAGCAGTGGAGCACGGCGGTTGCGAAGGACATGGCCGCGGGGACGATTGCTTAACGGAGACTCGCCGTCGAGGAGCACGGCGGCGCTGCTCTTATGCGCTCATGGTGAAACGAGCTAGAGGAAGAAAGGGTGGCTGTGGCTTGAGGGGAAAGATGCAGGGGCTCACCACGGATGCGACGGGGTGGCTAGAGGGCTCGGAGAAGCTTTGGTGGCGGAGAATCGAAGAGCTCGAGCTCCGACGGCCGGCAGTGATCCGATGAACCTGGCGTCGCTTCTAGTCCAAATTGGAGCTCCTGCTTCTGCTAGTCGACGAAGATGAGGACGGGGATCTCGATGGACAAGCTGGTTGGAGCTCTAGCCCGGGGTGGCCATGGTTTCCGGCGACGATGAACTGCGGTGGCGCTGCTGATCTTCTCGGGCGTCGACGAACTCACGCGGGGAGAGGGAGAGACGAACAAGAGAGGGGGAATGGATGCGGCGTGTCCTGGGCGTCTCTGTGGCGTGATTTGGAGCCCTGGGAGGTCCAGGCAGGCAGGAGGCAGCCGGCGTCAGCATGCCCTCCAGCGAGGTGCTTGCCGCGCTGGGGGAAGACGACAAGGAGGCAGGTGGCTGGGCCAGGCTTGTTGGGCTGCGGGGCGACTAGTTGGGCCACTTCGGCCAGGTAAGCCCTTTTTCTTTCTTTTTTGTTTTCTTTTCTGTTAGTTTGTTTGCCCTGCTAAAAAAATAGCTAGGCATTTTATTAAATGCCCCAAATTTTTATATGGCCTCAATATATATATAGCTAGCCACTTATAAAGTTTGAACATTTTTAAAATTCAAATTATTTGAACTTTAAATCAAATAGGGGTTTTTGATTAATTCCAAGGTCCTGTTTGAATATTTGAAAAATCCATGAGCATGGGGTTGGTCCCACATCACTTGATATGTGATCACACTCATTTATAAGACTTTTCAAAAATCAAAATGAATTTTTGGAGAAGATTTATTTCTGGCCTTTTGAATTAATTCATCTGGGGGGTGTTCCTTCTCCCATTTGAGTTTGAATTTGATTTAAAATGATTTCTTTTGAAAATTTTAACATGATGCAAGGTGACTTTGATCCTAGCACATTACCTAACAGAGGGTTCTGACATGAAAATCACGGGACCCTGGTCCATCTTCATATCACTGTTTACACCCTTATTACTTTCAGTCTTTACTTTCAGTTTCCACTATTATTATCTCTTGCGTTGATCCTTTGTAAACAGCAAGGCCGGAGGAATTGACAACTCCTCTGTACTCGTTGGGAGCAAAGTTATTTGTATCTGTGTGCAGGTCCAGGTGAAGCTAGCAACCTCGGCGCCATTGTCCACTTTACCACCGTCTTGTATCCTTCGGAGTCCTACGGGAGACAAACCTTGGTATCTTTGCCAAGGGAAAACTTGCCGCTGCACTATATCTCGCTCTGCACTTGGGGTAATCAACGAGGGCTTGAAGAGTATTAACACTCTCTTGCCATCAAGAGCTGGGCATCAAAATCAACTATGCATCAGTCGCACACCCGCAGCCCAACGGCCAAGTGGAGAAAGCAAATGGTTTAGTATGCGGGGGAATCAAAAAACGGCTCCTCGCACCACTCGAGCAGGCCGCAGGCAGCTGGGTAGAAGAACTCCCCGCATTATTATGGAGCCTGCGCACCACCCCAAATACCGCAACCCAGTGCACATCTTTCTTCATGGTGTACGGGTCGGAGGCAGTGCTACCACATGACCTCAAATTCTGGGCTCCACGGATCTCAGGGTACGAAGAAGAAGAAGCGGAAGAAGTGCTGCAAGATGACAAGGACACAGCAGATGAAGCAAGGGACACATCCCTAGCAAAGTCAGAGGGGTACCAGGACAAACTGCGCACTTACCAAAGCAGTCGCCTGCGCACCAGAACCTTCAATAAGGGCGACCTTGTCCTACGGCTCATACAAGAGAAAGTTCACAAGCTTGCCCCCCAATGGGAAGGATCGTTCATAATCATAGAAGTCATAGGAGGAGGCGCCTATAGACTGAAGAACCCGAAGACTGACGAGGACGTGGGAAATCCATGGAACGCAACGAACCTACGCCTATTCTACCCATAGTCTCCACCAGTCATGCTCATCTGGCAGCTCATGTAAACCTTCGACGCAATAAAAGGATGTTGCCCAAATACTACCATACCAAAGCACTCGGGGGCTAGAGTACAAAACTCCCCCCGGGAGACGCTGTCGTCGCAACTGTGATCTCTTACCAAAGCACTCGGGGGCTAGAGTACAAAACTCCCCCCGAGAGACGCTATCGTCGCAATCGCGATCTCTTACCAAAGCACTCGGGGGCTAGAGTACAAAACTCCCCCCGAGAGATGCTATCGTCGCAATCGCGATCTTTTACAAAAGCACTCAGGGGCTAGAGTACAAAACTCCCTCCGAGAGACGCTATCGTCGCAATCGCGACCTTTTCACCAAAGCACTCGGGGGCTCTAAAATCTCCCCCCGAGAGACGCTATCATCGCAATCGCGACCTTTTTCACCAAAACACTCGGGGGCTCGATTACAAAATCTCCCCCTGAGAGACGTCATCATTGCTCACGCAGCCCGAAACTCAAAAGGGTCCAAGCAAAAACCCATCGACAAGCGCCACCCGTTGAACTCTGTCCGGAATCAAAAGGAAAGACACGGCTACAACCAGATGGAACACCATGTACTCTAAAGAAATATGGATGGAGCGCAGGACGCAGACAATCCGTTAAGTCCTCACCTGATCGCCAACGATCACCTAAAGACTCGGGGGCTACTCCCATAAGGAGCGCTGCCGCGCACCCGATAAACGACAGAAAATAATGGAAGAACAACAAAGGAAACAAATCTCAGCCTACGTTCGACTCTCCGACTCAAACGTAGCCTCGGGGGCTACTCCCATCGGGAGGACTATCGCGCACCCGATAAAACCCACAGTGCGAAGTTTTGATGGACTCAAAGACAGCTCTCGATCGCAAAGAACACGAAGACAGTTCTCAGTTCCAAAGGACTCGAAGACGGCTCTCGATCGCCAAGGACTCGAACAGCTAACGGTTGCAAAGGGCTCAAAGAAAAATTCCATTGCAAAGACTCAAGCACGGTTCACATCACAAGGATCATTTTCAGTACAAAAAAGATTCAAAGTACATTGGATAGAAGGCGGCTCTGATTACTCGAAGGCAATCCTCATTACATGGAGAAATAACCTAGTTACAAACGGCACAAGCAGCCGATAAGCCTATAGCATCAATCACCCAAGGAATTATGACTTCTACATGAGTGCCCATGCTGGGATGACTGGCACTAAGACAGCGAGCATCATCACATACAAAGGAGGAGTCGAAGCAGCAGGCTCATGATGTCAATGACATAACAAAAGGTGAAGCTCGACTTATTTGTGGAGCAGTCGAAG
Organism: Bromus sterilis; assembly: GCA_950022295.1. Lineage (NCBI taxonomy): Eukaryota > Viridiplantae > Streptophyta > Magnoliopsida > Poales > Poaceae > Bromus > Bromus sterilis. Next base: position 217,627,301 of record OX465599.1, read on the forward strand.
ACAATGCTCCACCAGCTTCTTCTCCTGCTCCACCATCTTCTTTTCCTGCTCCACCAGCTTCTTCTCGAGCTCCACCCGAGCTTCCGGCGAAGATGACGCTGCCGCCTCCAGTTCTACAAGGTCGCCTGGCGCGCCCGCTTGACCGGTGGTTTGACGTCGAGATCCTCTTCGGAATCGGAGGGGGAAGCAGTTGAGGACGGCTCAGCATCAGCACCCGAAGAGTCACCGGAGGAGGAAGCAGTTGACGATGCAGGTAAAGGACTCCTCGACCTGTCAGAACCATCACTGCTCGTCTCCGGCCAGTACGGATCCATGCGGTTGCCGCTCGGGTCAAAGGCGCAGATGACAAGAATTTCTTCGCCATCAAAACGGCAACAAAGAGTGTCACCATCACGCAAGTTCAACCGACGAGAAAAGGATTTCCAGCCAAAGCCAAGAAAAATCAAGCGGGAACTATCGATCTCCAACTTAACATAAGAAAGAAATCGAGCGCACCCCTGAAGACGAAGCAGCAAGCCATCAAGGCCACGCTCAGCAACAAGGGCGGAAAATGCAGAAGGAAGCAGAATACGAGCAGCGTTCCGGCCACGGACGCGTAGAAGGAAGTCATAGCGCCAAAAATCATCCTCCGAGCAAGAGGAAGAAGGCGTCGACGGTGCACCACGATGGCCACCGCGAGAAGACCGTGGAGTACGACCGCCGCGACCATGGCGAGCCCGTCCGCGACTAGTCGTACCTGCACCTCGCTTTGGCCCCATGAGAAGATGCAGAAGAGGAGAGAGATGGGCAGAGGATGAACACTACTGCGATATGAACAAAAGGGGGCTATTTATAGCACAAGCCCAAGAGCACGCAGAAGCCCAGGCAACGGAAGCAATTAATTCAAAGAAAAAGCATGCCGGGCGGTTCGAATTCCAAAACAAAGATGCCTTCACACGGGTGGCACTGTGCGCTGGACGCGTCAAATCTCGCGCATCTTCAATGCGTGCATCGATAACTCAACAGGCGGCTGCAGCACGCCACCAAAAGCCATCATTATGACCAGTCATGAAGACATGACGGTTAACAGCCAGAGCATCTTTGGCGGTCCTCCAGCAAGGAGATAGTTATCTTCACCAAACAAGAGGTAAATCAAAGGGGCAGTGAGCAGAAGAGGCAGCTTGCAAGCATCGTTTTTACATAGTTTAGATACATTTTTTCAAATATATCTAACTCCCATCGGGAGCGTATCCACCCATGAGAGTTTTTCGGGTGCTCCCTCACCCAGAAGAAAAAATGTGCTCGAGTGATCACTCGCACCTACGAGAGTCTCGGGTGCTCCCTCACCTAGAAGAAAAGATGTGCTCGAGTGATTACTCGCACCCATGAGAGTTTCGGGTGCTCCCTCACCACGACGCAAGATGAGCAAACCTGCGCTCGCCAGATCGAGCGGTCCTGGAGTATCGGGTACTCCCTCACCCTGAGAGCAAAAGCGATATTCGAGTGATTACTCGCAAAACTCTATATACCCAAGCACTCGATGACCTCCCGAGAAAATATTCCTCTACGTTACTCCTCGCCCGAGCACTCGGTGAAGCTCCGCGAGTGACCGCTAAAACAACTCACTTGAATGTTTATTCCAAGTGGGTGCATCATCTACTAGGCTCCGCGCCTCAATAAAAATACATATTCCTGGAACACGATACACTGTGCCCATATGCCACGCAAGCTTAGCGTGTAGGTAAGACCCCGCTGCAAAGATCGGCCGGGCTGGGACTTGCCGAAGAGCGATTTCACTCCCAACCTTTCCCATGGGCATGCATGATAGAAAAAGCCGGGCGGACGCGCCTAGGCTACGAACTTTACTGGCGGCAATTGATCACTATAAGACCTGCAGCGGCATGACTTTTGCTAGACACCAGTGTTCCAAGCTCATGTCAAGGGACATGGGTTTGATTGGGCTACTGCGGTTTTTGCCACTAGTGCAATTCACCAAGGCTCGACCCGTCGACTCCTTGGGCCCTTTCAGCTTAGCATCCCTTGAAACAGGTTTTGTCATGGCCCCAGACTGCCAGCGACCCGCGGTTAAACCGTGCATACATCAAAAAATGACGCAAAGAATGGACTCGAGTCCCTGCGCGCCTCTTCGAGTCCCCCAGGCACTCGGGGGCTACTGACGAGGGGGTGACCCCACGACTCCTACGGATGAGCCTACCCAGTGTACCCGAAGACAGAAGGCCCACAAAGATACCGCCTAGGCCCAGCCTTGGCCCACTAGTGGCACCGACGTAGGAGTCCGCGACTCATAAGGAAGGAGCAAAATTGCCATACGGAACAAGATCTTGGTTAAGGAAACCTCATCTGTAATATAGGACGGACTCCCCGATACCTAGCCTAGTATATAAAGGCTAGGAGGGGAGACGTCGAGATCAAGCAATACACAATCTGTAACCCTAGCCTTGGCTCCCCTGTAATCGCCATCTCCGATCAATAATATCGAGCAGGAACGTATCCTCCTGTTAGCCGACGAGCTATCGTCCAACCTGTGCCTCTCATGATTAACCCAGGGTCCCTGACCATGGGATTTGCCGGGGTACATCCCCGTCAGAGGGGATCAGTTACCTCGACCTTGGCCAGACGGAAGAGTCCGATCCGAGAGCATGGCCAGCTTTTGGATTGGGTGTCGACTCCCCGGGGGCCACCCGGATTTGTTCGTTGTTAGCTAGAGGGACCAGTCATTTCGGATCTCTTGGAACTAAATCATAAAATGGTTGCCTATGATGGGTAGCAACTGAGAGAGCTGGGCGTGCATGCGGAGCCTTGTAATGGGCAGTTGGTACACCCCTGCAGGGTTAAATATTTTCGAGAAGCCGTGTCCACGGTTATGGACGACTTGAGACCTACTCCTTTTTCATAGACAACAACAACTGAGATAATCTTAATAAACTTGATCAACGTGTGTGTGCCTTGACTGCTTCTTCTTCGTCGGGATGCGAAGAGGAGGACAAGGATAGGATAGGTGTTATGCTTGCGTAAGTACGTGGATAGCAGACTTGTTGGAGGCGATTCCTCATCGAATGCTTGGCTTCTTACCTTACTCTCTAGATCGTTAGCCACTTCATAAATGCTAGTGCGGCAGCAACCTCACCACTTACCCCATCCTTACCGTAAACTACTAGTTGTCCTAGAATGACGAGTGACGAAGTCCTTGCTGGGTCAGATGACCACTACAGTTGGATGCTGAGTACTTCTCTACTCATGATACTACCCCAAACTCTTTTCAGGGTTCTTGATCGACAACAGGTATGGTGATCGACGTTTCACGTGGAGACTCGACGACGACTAGTTAGGCGGATCCCGGCGGAGGGCCTGGACCCGTGTGGTTATGAGAATCGATGTTTTTCTCTTTGCCAGTAGGCATTTGATTGTAGTCTGTACTCAGACATGTATCTTCCGCTGATGTATTGTATTAAGGCAGTTGTATGCCGATTGTATGAGATGTTGTATCCATGTAGTTGTAATGTTGTGATATCATGTTGGAAATCCGAGGCATATGGCATTGTCATATGTCGCGGTGGGACCGATATGTGCTTCGTCCCTGGATCTGGATGGAAACATCTAGATCTGGAACAGTACTGCATATCGGGCCTTACACAGGAGATGCAATAAGCACGGATGAGTAAACTTGTTTGTTGTGAACGAGATGTGAACACGGTATGTTGGATACCGACGATCAAACCTCGGACAAACAAAGTACCACATCACAAAGGGATTACATCGTATCATTAACGGTTTCCAAAAGCGGTTGAAGTTCATTCGATGGAAGCGCATGGGCTGTCAAGGATTGTAACCAGGTCCAACTGACTAGTCATTGATCAATGAGAGTGTCTCGATCATGTCTGCTATTTCACGGACCGTTAGGGTGTTACACTTAAGGGCAATCGATGCATGGGGATAGATTCACGATCATCGGTGAAATAGGAGAAATCACCGGAATAGTTCCGGAGGAGAGCGGAAGTTGTTCCGAACGTTTTGAAAGGTTCGAAATAAAGATTAATTGTATTTAATAATGTTTTATTATTTAATTATCTGAATTAAATATTAAAATATATTTAAATCAATTTCAAAAGTGGAAAAAGGCTTATTGGGCCATATGGGCCCATTAGGGAGGAGGGGGTTTCCCCCCTTGGGCTTTGCGCCAAGGGTGGGGCCCATCCCCCTCCCTTGCTCGGCGCACCTCCCCCCCTTGGGGTTTAGTCCCACATGGGGGAGGGGAGGAGGATGGCACCCCCCCCCTTGGCCTATATAAGGAGGGGTACACCCTCCTTTTTCCAACACAACAAAATCTCTCTCCCTCTCCTTCTCCTATCTAGTGAGTGGACTCCCCTTGTTTGGAGGCTACACCTAGTGTGGAGTTCTCCATCATAGCAGGCCGTCGCTCTGCTGGAGTCGGGATCCGAATCCGTCTTTCTTTCACTGCTCGCCTGGTTCGGGGCCCGGAGGGAACATCGATTGTACCGTACGTGTATAATCTCTTCGAGGCACTACACCTGTGGTGCTACTTCATCGCTGGAGGTCAACCGGGAGTCTCCATCGCCGGTGGTCTTCAACACGGTAGGAGATCGTAGTTCTGAGTCTACACCAACAACGTTCGCAAGAACGTTTCCCTCTTTCGGTCTTCAAAGGTATGAACTCCGATTCCCTCTGTTACTTTACATCGCCATAGCATAGATCTTGGGTTCGGGTATCGTGGGTATGAAAAATTTGTGTTTTCTGCCCTGTATCCCAACAAGGGGCGGGCAGGGTGAGCGATCTCCGATGTCCAGGATGGGAGGACGCGCTAGGGATGGACATGCGGGCGGGTACGGGCAGGGGCGCCGTCCAGGGCTGGCGGCGCGGCCTGGAGGTGGCCGACGGGGGCAGGCCGCGCGACCTGGAGGTGGTCGGCTGAGGCAGGCGGTGCGGCGACCTTCGACGGCCAGATAGAGGTCGAGGACGAGCGGCGGGCGGCCAGGGATGGACGGGCGGTGCATACGGAGGCAAGGGACGCGTGGTCGGCGGCTGGAGATGGACGGAGCGGCGCAGCCGGCAGCCGGGAACGAGCGATTCAGAAGTTTCAGTGACAGTTGAGTTCGCGAAAGGAGGTTTCTCTAGATACGGGGAGACTTCGGGTCGATCTTTGGACCCTTGTTTCTACAGATCGAGGGGGGAAATTTGCCGCGCCCCTTAAAAAGTTTTACGGGCCGACGGCGATGTTTAAGGGTCTTGTTCTAGCCGTTTTTTCGCCACGGATCCTTAAACTGGCGGTTATTATAAAGGTCCGCGGCGAAAACATGGTTTGTTAGAGCATCTCCAGCCGTTCGGCCCCGCAAGCCGTTTTTCGGCGCTGTTTTAGCGCCGCTTGGGGGCGCCTCAGCGACGAAAGTCGCTCGGGGGCGACCGCGGCCCCAAGGTCGGCCCCTGGTACGCCTCTTCCTGCGGTCCCTTCACGGGTACGCCTCCTCCTGCGGCCCCGTCGTCGTCGCCGTCGTATTCACGGGTACTCAAGCCGCGGCTCGTTGTCTCCCTCGATGTAGTCGAGAACGGCGGGGAGGGTGCATCCCTCCCCGCTCCATCATAGCCATCGGCCGTGTCGGTTCAGCCGGCCCGACACCGGTTCCAAGCCGTTGGTGGAGGCGATCGCCTGGGCGCGACGCTCCTCGAAGTGCGTCATACAGCGGGTGACGTTGCCCGGCGCGATTGTCGGGTCGGCGCGCTCGGCCTCCGTCATGGAGGCGCGGATGGCCTGGACCTCCCGGTCGAAGGGTGTCCCCTCACGAGGCACCGACGGCACCGGCACGCCGCCGGCACTCAGCACCCAGCCACGCGGCTGGCGCGTGTCCAGCGAGCAGGGGTAGTCTTCCTGAGCGAGGAGGACCGCCTCAACGACGGCGAGGGTGCGGCGGTTGGACATGAGGAGCAGAACACGACGAGGAGAAGAGCGCGGCGAGGCGATGAGAAGCAGAACACGACGATGAGAAGGAGAGGAGACGGGTGCAGTGTGCGGCGTTCTACGGCGAGCTCGGGTTTTTATAGTGGGAGGCCGTGGACGCGTGGCGTCACCGCTGGGGAACACGCGGCGGCGTGGCCGGCGGTCGATTGGACTACTCCATAGCGCATTGATTCGTCTGCCGCGGCGATTGGACTCGACTCCGACGCCACATTGATTCCCCTGCGGCGGCGCCAGGAGTGGGGAAGACGAGGCGAGAGGATGAGGCCGCCGCGTGGGAAAGACGCCGACAGGTGGGGCCGTGGACGCGGCGCACGCGAAAGGACGCGAATGGTTCCTGAGTTCGCGTCGTTTTATTTCATCTGGCGCCCCAAGCGACCCTCAGCGTGCCGGGTCGGCTTGGGATCGCCGGACTCAATTTTGACTCAATCCGACGCTATTTAGGTCCTTGGGGGCGCGACTGGGCGAAATTCGTCCGTCCGACGCAAATAGCGCCGGCTTGGGGCGTCTTGAGGGCGCGGCTGGAGATGCTCTTAAAGTTCCTCTTATATTTAACTTCTGCATAAAAAAATTCCCAAATAATATAGAGGAAAGTGCTATATTTTTGTCACTTGACGGAATGCATGCACATCCATCCGGTTCCACGCATGAATCCTAACGCAACACAAATCGGCACGTTAGACTGAGAAACAGTTCACTTTATGGACGCCACCTCTCTCTCACTCACCCTCTCGTACACACACCCTTCCCCCTCCTTATCCAAAACTCACACGGGGTGGAGCTTGAGCCGATGACCGTGCATCCGATGCCACCGAGACTACCTCCTCCAGAGCAGTGTGGCGCACACGAGAGAGGTCGATGGTGGGGCTGCCGTTCTAGCAAAGGGGATCTAGCAAAGATAATTGCATCTAACGTTTCTGTAATCGCTGGTTTGGTCTATTAGAGGTTGGAAAGTGCTTCATTATAGTCTTACCGAAAAGTACATTTCAATACAATCCTAAAGGTTGATGTTGCAGTACTGGGATACACGGACGATACATACATCATATTAATCTACTGTCACATCACTATACGGAATCTATAATACTTAAATAGTTCATTTCATTAATCTATTTATTTTGACATGCAACTTATCTACATCATTATTTAGGTCCACCTCTTTTCCACTAACTCTTTATGCATATGGTTCTATTAAATCCGCATGCACATGCAATGTATCGAAAAAATGCACTAGCCTCACAATTTAAAAGAGATTTTTCCTATAGAAAACCGAATTTATGAGCTACCTCGCATTTTATTTTTTTATAAATGTTTTATGAATGCGTATATGTAGTTGCTATCATTTTTTAGGTTTAGTTAAGGGTGATATCTCTACTCTCTTCACTCAACGTTGTTTTCATGTTATATTGTCTCATCTTCACCGGTATATTTTCAAGATAATAAATTAATAAAACAAAAATCATACTCATTTTTAGTTTATTTTATCAATTTTCTTATATTTTAACTAAAAACAATATTTCTTTAAAAAAAGATTCAATAATTAAATTCTTTAATTTTATAAATTATTTCATATTTTAAAATAATAAATTATTTGTTAACAATTATCGCAGCAAGGCGCGGAGTATCATCTAGTATTCACAAGGAGTATCTCTTCAGTCCTACAGACGGTGTAATTATGCAATATGGTCCCTGTAATTTTTGTTGGTCTAAAAATTAGATGTGAAAAAATCACAATCAAGTGAATCAAACCCTCAACCTCTCGGTTCCGCGCCGGTACGATCGACCAGTGTACTAACTATCTTATCTGTATACAAACGATATAACAGCGCTGTTGTACATAAAATTAATCTGTTTGTTTGTACATAAAAATAATAAAATAAAAATATACAATAAATATTAATTGTTAAATGTCAAATTTTAATTTCATTTATATGATATAAAAATATGCACGAGTTGAAAAAAAAATTTACCTTATATAATTTTTTAAAGTTAAAATAATTCATCCCCACTAATATATATTCTAAACGAACATGTATTTTTTTTGTAATGTAACAATTTACATTTTTTTAAAACGAAAATGTATATTATTTGTAAACTTATTATCAATATATTTTTTAAACGAACATGTATATTTTTTGCAAACTTATAATTACATGAATATTTATCAATAACTAATATCTTTTTCGTAGTCTAAAAAATAACCGTGCAAAATTCGCAACCACGGGGAAAGAACACAGAACCTTTAGAGAGTTTTTTTTTTTGAGAAAACCTTAAACTTTATTACGCCGTCACCACGTTTACAGGGACGAAAACAAGTCCGTCGGGGCTACCTGTAAGGCCCGATATGCGGTACTGTTCCAGATCTAGGTGTTTCCACCCAGATCCGGGGACGAAGCACATATCGGTCCCACCGCGACATATGACAAAGCCATATGTCCCGGATTTCCAACATGATATCACAACATTACAGATACAAGGATACAACATCTCATACAATCGGCATACAACTGTCTTAATACAATACAACAGCGGAAGATATATGTCTGCGTACAGACTACAATCAAAGGCCTACTGGCAAAGAGAAAAACATTGATCCCCATAACCACACGGGTCCAGCCCTCCGCCGGGATCCGCCTAACTAGTCGTCGTCGAGTCTCCACGTGAAACGTCGATCACCATACCTGTAGTCGATCAGGAATCCTGAAAAGAGTTTGGGGGTAGTATCATGAGTACAGAGGTACTCATCATCCAACTGTAGTGGTCATCTGACCCAGCAAGGACTTCATCACTTGTCATTCTAGGACAACTAGTAGTTTACGGTAAAGAAGGGGTAAGTGGTGAGGTTACTGCCGGACTAGCATTTATGAAGTGGCTAACGATCTAGAGAGTAAGATAAGAAGCCAAGCATTCGATGAGGCATCGCCTCCAACAAGTCTTGCTATCAACTACTTACGCAAACATAACACCTATCCTATCCGTGTCCTCCTCTTCGCATCCCGACGAAGAAGAAGCAGTCAAGGCACACACACACGTTGATCAAGTTATATTAAAATTATCTCAGCTGTTGTTGTCTATGAATAAGGAGTAGGTCTCAAGTCGTCCATAACCGTGGACACGGCTTCTCGAAAAGATTTAACCCTGCAGGGGTGTACCAACTGCCCATTACAAGGCTCCGCACGCACGTCCATCTCTCTCAGTTGCTACCCATCACAGGCAACCATTTTATGATTTAGTTCCAAGAGATCTGAAACGACAGGTCCCTCTAACTAACAACGAACAAATCCGGGTGGCCCCCGGGGAGTCGACACCCAATCCAAAAGATGTCCACGCTCTCGGATCGGACTCTTCCGTCACAACAGGGTTTGGGTTACCAAGACGCCTCACGTGAGGCCTCGGGCCCTCGCCGGTCAAAGGTGGACCAACAGGGAAACCATGTCTCCGCTGGTCCGGGTTGGTTTAAAAACTACTTGCAGCTGACCAGCACGCACACGGTTTCAATCGGTAAATCAGCTTGGGCCACCACTAGAAATGCTTGAAGCTAGGTAGGTAAGAAAAGGGGACCCCATAAGATCCCACACGCGGTTAGGCACGCTCAGTCTTAAAACCAATACCCGGAACAAAGCGTCGGGGCGGGATAGCCTAGACCTTCCATCCTTCGTCGAATATAGTCAACATTATAATAATCATATCATCAACAACAATATAATAATGTGATATCCCAAACCAAGGAGTAACAGGGTAACATCGTAGCATCCTAAGCATGCATACTAAGCAGGGGATGAGCAACGAGCAATAGCAACATAGCAGTACAAGGTTTGCTGGGAGGGGACATGGTTGTATCGGTTTGAAAGAGGCTGTAAACATGTGGTAGGATCAAACATCGAACCTAACCTAGACTAGCATGCAAACCGCTGGTTGAAATAGAATGGATCATAAGTAATCTATGGTCCTTGCCTGTTGATAAGTCGGGTTCCGAAGGTGTAGTGGATCGCAAGCTCGCATCGTCTCTGAGAGGTACCCGCGGAAGCACACAAGACGATAAACACTGGAAAGCAATCAACGAGCAAGCATCTATTACTACGAGGCAAACACGAGCAAGCATCAACAAGAAGGCAACACGAGACATCGCACCTATCGTCGAGAGCGTTTACTAACAGGTTAAGTGGGGTACTCGTCACACACGACGATACCGCACATTTACAAGGGTTCAAGTTGTTTAGCTACAGGTGATCAACCAACGGTTGTTAACATGGCAAGGCACCCAAGTATGGCATAGCACACAAACATGGAAAGAGGTGAAGCACAAAGTAAACTATCTATGCTAGTCAATTTAAGTGAGGCACAACCTAAACATGGCATAACACTAAGTGCCGCACGATGATTAAAACATTTGGTACTGTTCTGTCCTAAACCATATTTTTGGTTGGTTAACAACAGCAAAAAATAGCATAAACACAAAATACATGAAAAACTAATCAAGTTACATATAAAGAACACCCCAAACGGAGTTACGGTTAAAAAGATATAAGCAAAACAAGTTACGGGCACAATCTGCCAACATCACGAAGCACACTTTAGAGCAATGCATAAACAGGATAATCAATGCAAACATGGTCACAAATGATATGGAACTAAAGTAGACATGACAGGTAAGGCATGGCAAAAAGAATCATGCAAATAGGCATCACAGATCAAAAGATATTAAGCAAACAACATGGCATCGCAAAGTAACAGACTTAGTGAAAAACAGAGGTGGCTGTCAAAACAGCAGCATAGCAACTTTGGAGCTAAATATCTATATGACCAGTAATGCTAACATGAAGATGCAATACAAGTAATGAAAGTAGACATGATGCTTAACAATATGCAATTGGAATCACTCAATTCCGATAAACGGTCGCGACACACTCGTCGACCAAAGTTGCAACAAAATATAAACAGCAGCACACTAACAGCAGGCTAGCTACTTTGGAGCAAGATACAATCATGATACAGCAAGCAATTATGGCATGTGAATGCATGAAACGGAAGTAGAAACAATGCTTAACGCAACGCAAAAGGAATCACTCAATTCCGACGTACGGTTGCGAAGCAACCGTCGCCCGAAGTTTGAATCAAGCAACAGTTTTCAGACAGTTTAACAGCAGCAGTTGCAATTAACGATCTGATGCCCTGTTTAGCACACAATTACACAATCAAGATGACCTCAAATGCAAATTCTCACAAAAGATGAATTGAAGTGCACATGAAACTAAGCAACTTTCATTTTGGGGGCATCGTCATACGGGCTACGGTTCAACGGGAAATTACATCGCAAATAGGCATCAGCAGCAAAATTACTCAGACTTAGTCAAATTAGCAGCCAGGAAAAAAAACAAGAAAAAGAAAAAAACTCACCCAGCTGGGCCGAGCCCAACAGCGACTGGAGAGGCCGGCCTGGGCCTAGCGTTGGAGTGGGCCGCAAGGAGCTGGGCCGTCAGAGGCTCGCTGGGCCGGCCCCCTTGCAACGGCGTTGGTGGCCTCGTCTTCGTCCCGATCCAGCGGACGCTGGCGAGCGGCGGCGCAAGGGGCTCCCGACGAGCAGGGGCGCGAGGAGGTCGGGGGAGGTGGCTCGAGCGGATCCGCACGGCGGCACGTCGGATCCAGGCGGGAGGAGGCTCGCGGGGGCTGCCGTCGGCGAGCTCCACGACGTGGCGGGCAGAGGAGACCGGCGGCTCCAACCCGAGCCATGGCGGCTGCATGACCTAGGAGACCAGAGAGAGAGGGATGGTGAGAGGAGGAGGGAGGAGGAAGGAGAAGGGAGAGGAGCGGCTGGGAGGAGGGGAGCCGGCGGCGGCCGGAGGCACGCGGGTGCGGCGGCGGTTGCCCACGGGCAGGAGGTTGGTGGAGACGGCGGGTGGATCTGGGCCGTTGGATCGGCCGATCCAACGGTCCAGATCGCAGGGAGGCTAAAATTTGGGCAAAAATGGGAAAATTGCGAAAAATGGGGCTACTGTGAGGGGGTGGCTGCAATTTTGTGGCTAGGGAAACCCTAGAATGGGGTGGGAGTGTGGTGGTCTTTATATAGCCCAGGTGGCTGGCAGTTTGCAAAAACATCCCCGGTTTTTCTCTCGCGCGCGCGGTGCTCACGTTTCTGACCGCCGGGGGTCCGCAGGACCTCCGATTCGGGTAAAAATTCGAACTGCGCGATCGGCACGTCGAGCCGGCGGCGTTCACCTCGTGCTGGAACCGTTACGAGAACACTTTCCGGCGCGCTATAAAAATATCCCGTTTAATTATTAAACGGGGTTTTTTCGTTCCGTTGGTTGCGGCTGGTCTCGTGCGGTTTTCGCGACGGTGATCGGGTGAAACCCGGTGTCGCAAAGGTCCAGTGTCAGGGTGGCAAGGGTCGGTCTCCGTCCGATACGAGATAAGAGGGGGAAAAATAATTGTCGATCGATAAATCGGGGATGCAAACACCGCAAACAAATCAGACAATCAAACAATTCATACCGAAAACAAAAATTTTAATTTTTGTGAAAACTGGGCTGTTACACTACCCCACCATGTATGGCGGCCATACCCGAGACCTAGACTATGTTTCGCAAGATTATGAGCCTCGTGGTTCGAGCTTCTACCCTCAAAACTAATAGTGCAGGAATTAAAACTAGCTTTACAAACTATGATTTCATGTAAGATAGCGCCGTAAGATGGAGAAGAATTGTTCTTGAGATAATCCACCACCACCTTGCAATCGGATGCAATGTAGACATTTGACTCGAGCAAGTCCTTGGCTAGAGCAAAAGCTTCTCGAATTGCCATCGCTTCAAGAGTTCGTGGATCCTGGATGTGCTTGATGAAAACAGATGAAGCACCCAGGAACATGCCTTCCAGGTTTCTGCAGACCGCTGCCACCGTGCCTCCCCTTCCTTCCTGATCAACCGCTGCATCGACGTTTATCTTGACTTGATTGGGAGGTGGCGGAACCCGGCCTTGTGTCCTCGGGGGGCTAATCACCAGCTGCTTCAAAGATGAGGGAAAAGCAACTCTGATCTCATCTGTGTACCTGAGAATGAAGGAGTGAGTGTAATGAGGACTTTGGAAGACCTCCTCATGGATGGCCTGCCGTCTTGCGAACCAAATCTCCCATAGAGCCACAAAAAGGGTGATTGTATCTTCACTTGAAAGCTGATCAAACAGACTTAATAACCACATAGCCGCATCTGGTGTTCTCAAGTCTTGAGCCGGTTCACAGACATCTTCTGGGAGAAGAGACCACACACACGCAGCTAATGGGCAGTCCAATAGCGCATGCCTCCAGTTATCTTCCCGGCCACAGAATTTGCAGCTGGGCGACTCAGCCATATTTCGATGGTGTAAAACATCATGAGTGGGGATAGACAACTTTGAAAGTCTCCAGAGGAAAATTTTCACCTTAGAGGGGAGCTTTATCTTCCACAAATTCGACCAGCTCGATCCAGAGGATGAAGTGTTAGATGTCTCATCTCTCCCTTCGAGCATGCCTTCTCTTGTCCTCTTCGTGATCATGAATATTTTGTAAGCCGAACGGACAGTGAACTTCCCATCTCGCTCTCCCGCCCAAGCCCAGGAGTCTGATATTTTGCTAGTGCAGAGGGGGATACTGAAGATGGTCTCGCAATCAATTGGAACAAAAATCTGGCGGACAAGATCCTCCTTCCGGCTAGCAGTGTTGGGAGCGATAAGATCAGCAACTAGACCTAGAGGTGCGGGAACCAGAGACAAGATAGGGCACAGATTTTCCCTCAAAAGCCAGTTATCTTCCCAAATCTTCGTGGTTTCACCATCTCCGATCCGACGAGTGAGTCCCTGCCATAGGAGGTATCTACCGTCCAGGATAGCGCGCCAGATTTGAGACGGATGAGAGCCAAGGGAAGCATTCAGAATATCCGAGCCTGGAAAATATATAGCTTTGAGTAATCGTGCACTCAAGGAATTTGGTTGAGTTAGCACTCTCCATGCCTGTCTTGCCAGCAACGCCAGATTGAACATTTCCATGTCTCGGAAACCCAGTCCCCCTAAGTGTTTGGGTTGTGTGAGGACATCCCAAGATAACCATGCAGGCGAGCGCTTACCATTCTTAGAGCCCCACCAGAATTGCCGAATGATACTGGTAATGTTTTCACAAACACCTCTCGGCAACCTGAAGCAGGACATGGAGTACACCGGGATGGCTTGTGCTACTGATTTGATGAGGACCTCTTTCCCAGCATAAGACAGGATTTTCTCAAGCCATCCCTTCACCTTCCCCCAAACATGATCTTTGAGGTACTTAAAAGTACCATTTTTATTCTGTCCAACGTCAGATGGCATGCCAAGATATATTTCCGAGAGAGATTCATTTTGCACTTGGAGAATTCCCTTCATCTCAACCCGAACGGGTTGTGGACATCCTTTACTGAAATAAATCAAGGATTTTGATCTATTGATCCTCTGACCGAAAGCTTGACAATAAACATCCAACAAGTTTGATACCGCATTAGCCCCAATTGCACTTGACTTAAATAACAGTAGGCTATCGTCAGCAAAGAGTAGGTGGTTTACAGCCGAAGCCGTAGGAGCCACCTTGACTCCGCACACTTGCGACGACCAAAAGTCAGATTTTAGGAGGCACGAGAGGCCCTCTGCTGCTAATAAGAAAAGATACGGAGATATAGGATCTCCCTGTCGAACGCCTCTGCTAGGCTTGAACTCTTCCAATATCTCCCCATTGAACTGAACCGAGAAAGAGACCGAGGAAACCAGAGACATAACAATTTTGACCCAGTTCTGGTTGAAACCCAACCTCAGCATAATGGCTTCCAGATAATCCCATTCAAGACGGTCATAAGCTTTCATCATATCAAGCTTGAGAGCACAGACCCCATTCACTTTGTACTTGTTCCTCTTCATGAAGTGAAGACATTCATATGCAGAAATAATGTTATCTGTGATTAATCTCCCCTGGACAAAGGCTGATTGTTCTTCGGATATGATGTCCGAAAGAATTAGCTTCAATCTATTTGCAATCACCTTGGATGCAATTTTATACAGCACGTTGCATAAGCTAATAGGGCGGAACTGGGAGAAATCTTCCGGATTGGTGACTTTCAGAATAAGAACAAGGACAGTGTTGTTGATGCAATCAGGAGATTCCTCACCTCACACTATCCGGAGGACAATCTCTGTCACCTCCTTTCCACACAAATCCCAATGCTTCTGATAGAAGTGCGCTGGGAAGCCGTCTGGCCCCGGAGACTTGGTCGGGACCATTTGAAACAGAGATGTTTTCACTTCCTTCTCATAATAAGGGTTCATCAGAATGTAGTTCATGTCAGCCGAGACTTTGCGAGGAACGTGCCTCAGAACCTCATCCATATTGCTCACCCCTTCAGAAGAATAGAGCGATTTATAAAAATCTTGGGCCATCTCTTTTAGCTCCATCGGATCATGAACTAGGACCCCCACGGAATTCTTGAGGTCTTTTACCATGTTCTTCTCTCTTCTCATGCTAGCCCTCATATGGAAAAAAATTGTGTTCCTATCACCAGCAAACAACCAGTCAATTCTTGATCTTTGTCTCCACATCACCTCTTCCCTGTGATATAGCTCAATCAGCCTTTCGTTAATCAAAATTTCTTCCCGAGATGGACTAGAACGCCCCGACATGTTCTTCAGCCTGTCCAGTTCAGAAACCTTCTCCCTTATCTCTTTTTTGACCGAGCCAAAAGTGTGTCTGTTCCACCCTTGGAGTGTAGCAGATATTCTCGGTAATTTTTCTTTCAGCTCCAACACGCTCGCTACATGTCCCTCTGACCCCCAAGAGCCGCCAATCATATCGGACCAGGACTCGTGCTGCTCCCACATGACCTCGTATCTGAAAAGCGTGGGTTTCAAGCTTGAAGGATCTCCCGGGTCAAACTCCACCAAGATGGGGCAGTGGTCCGAAGAGACTGCGGTGAGATGCTTAACACTTGCCAAAGAGTGAGCTGCAGACCACTCCGGGGATGCAAGAGCTCGGTCAAGGCGGGCTCTCGTATACGTGCCCCCGGCAACCTTTTCTCGAAAGTCCAAAAGTGTCCAGAATACCTGAGGTCTTGAAGCATGCAAACATCAGCGGCATCTAGGAAGGCTTGGATCTGCGCATTGCTCCTTTGTCCAACACCATCGTGCTCATCAGGACGTAAAACCTCATTGAAATCGCCCACACATAGCCAAGGAAGTGGGCTTACATTGACCATATCTTTCATCACCTCCCACGACTGATGCCTCAAATGCGTCTGGGCCTCTCCATAAAAAACTGTGAATCGCCATGGATCTTTGCCGGCTTCCACAATTGAACAATCAATGTGGTAAACCGAGGAACCCAACACCGTGACATTGATATTGTTATTCCAAAACAAACCAATACCTCCACTTCTCCCCTGGCTATCAACGACACGTCCATTATCATATCCCAGTGTACCAGCTAAAGCTTCTACTCGATTGCCTTTTATTTGAGTTTCCACTATGCACAAAAGAGCAGGAGCAAACTTCCTCGCGAAATCGCGAAGCTCGCGAACTGCCTCGGCTTAATACAATACAATTTCTTTCTCATTTGTGTATAGCCCAGTGGTCGAGCATCCTGGTCACATTACGCTCGACCATTGGGCTATACACAAATGATAAAGAAATTGTATTGTATTAAGCGGGCTACAAGGTCCATCTCCCACTAGTTTTTGTAAACGAACATGTATGTTGTTTGTATTCTTATAATTAATATATTTTTAAACAAATAGGTATATTTTTGTAAACTTATAATTACATGAATATTTTTGAAAAACTAATATTGTTATGAATATCTTTTTAACACAAAATTTAAATTAAAGTTATAAATTATATATTTTTTGTAAACAAACATGTATTTATATATTTACGTACAAAACATGTCTCAAAACATGATTTGTATATAATACTCCTAATGGCTTATTGTACGTGATTTCTATATTTTATAAATAACACACTTCTTCATTGATATACATTTTTTAATATTACATAAATGATATAGAATACAAGTCGTTATTTATATATATTTATAAATGTTATCGAGTAATAAATGTTTTAAGGTGCTGATGGGATTCGTGGCATTAAAGTAGTAAATTTACAAGTCGTTAAAGTGCTAATGATATAGAATACTCCTAATGTTGCGTCAAAATTTATTTAAACATTTTTTGTATCATATAAAATATACATGTTCAATTAAATTAAATTAAATTCGTGCATATTTTTATATCATACAAAAATTAAATTATAATTTTACTGTTAGCAATTAATTATATTTGTATATTTTCATTTTATTTTTTTTATGTATAGACAACCATATCAATCGCAAAAAAACTAGCAAAATGGGACTCGCAGCCCGCTATAGTATTATTACTAGAAGGGAAGTACGCGCTTCGTCGCGCCGTTTACATTCTTTAGGTTCAATAAAAAAAATTATTTGCTAGTTTTTTACTACCTCTGTAAGATAATATGAGACGTTTAATAGTGTCGAAATATCTTACAGAGGTAGTAAAATTAGAAAGGTGTTCGTTATTTGAAGTTAAAGACATATTGGTTCTTAAAACAACAACTAACCGTATCAGGATCTAATATTAAAGTGGAAAGTTAAGTCGTAGAGCACATCTACTGTACGAGCTGAATCGAATGATCACAAAGTCAATAATTGTGTATTGAAATAACGCCTCGATTATTACCTCGCAACAAATCACTATAGGATAGACATACGACTGATATTGAAATCAACATTCTATTTTTTCGAAGAAAATACATGTTTATGATGTCCGTGTGATGCACATTCCAACTTAAAGAAATCAGAGATGGGAATAATTTAATAAAAAAGAAAAGGAAACAATAATAATTTGAAAACATAGTCAAAAGGTTTGACCAAGTCAAAATTGATTACTTTATTGAATCCCATGGCTTCCATCCCTAAGGAGCTTAGTAATATACTATTTTATTAAAAATTGTTTTTGTGAGGCACGGTTATTTGTCTTTGCCTGCCCCATTTAAGATTCTTAAACATGGTACACCTAAGAGTTGTATGCACATTTCAAATCTACAAATCTGTTTGATAATAATATAAATCTCTAACAAAAGATGAAATGTCTACAAAAAAGGTGAGCTCGTCTCTTAGCCAACCCCGAAATCCATTGAACATGTATATACTGACCAACTGAGACTTCTTCATTAAATATGGAAGCTATGATCTCAACCTAAAATAGAATATTATCGAGCATTAAAAGCAAAAAAAATTGACCGCATGAAGATAACCTTGCCAAATAAAACATAGCAGTATCACAAAGTAAGCATCATATAATCTAAGGAGATAATAGGATATGAGAAAAGATGGAATGTACATAAGAAGGGGATCTCATCTTATATAACCAGGAAAACAACCATGACGTGAAAATAAAAAAGAAACTCATAACAAAGTTATCCCGAATAATCATTTAGCATTGGTAAATACATGAAAGGGTACATATGTTGGTCATATTTACGCAATGGGTCAGCAAATCGTCAATGTGCTAAACTCAAAAAAATTATGATTGTAACAATTTGTTGGGTCAGTTCTCTGGCCGTTCATACTCCCTCCATTCCTAGATATAAGGTGTATAAGTTTTTAAGAAAAAGTCCAGAATGTAGGATGTATTGCATTGCAACACTCATCTAGACAAAAAATTTAGAAATTTGATCATGTTTCCTTATCTCTTGCAAACCCCTTTATTTTCTCACATCAACTAGCTAGATATGTAGTGTCTCTTTAATTTCCGTGCCAGAAACTATACACCTTATATTTAATTTCCGTGCCAGAAACTATACACCTTATATCTAGTAACGGAGGGAGTAATTTTTTGCAATGTCCTATGAGACACTACATATCTGAGTATACTTTGTCAATATAGTAGACAAGCCATTGAGTTTAGGCTCAAGCATAGAAACAACTTCGTGTTGGAGAGATGACTAATAAAGGAGGTTTTATTCATCCCAAATCAAAACTACATGAAAATGGTCGGATCATATGCCTTGCACGACACAAACAGTACTCACCTGATAGGATGCCTCTTAATCCTGATGGTATTTTTTAGATAGAAGGTTTGGAGATTTTAATACTCGTATGGCACGTCATAGATAGGTAATATCACTTAACTCCATCAAACAATTAATATGAAAAATAGGCACCAACATTATTTAGTCATCATATATGTACCACTAAACACTGGCCCTTCAGAACAATAAAGCAATGCCAAATGTAATGCTAAAGTAGCAACACCTAGTATTATATAGTAGGTTGCTTGATTCCCAACCAAGCACGCACCCATGAAGACTTGGCTTGTCAGCATTATGGTTCTAACCCATAATGAGTTATAAGTGTAGCAATGCTCCCACAAACACATATCATGAGCATTTCTTTGTTTCGAGTTTTTCCTAGAAGGAGGCTACCGAAACCTGCCTCAAGATGGATTAGTCAGAAGCCATCACAACAACGCTCAAACAAATGCCCATGAGGTACATGCTCATTCCAGTAAGTGGAAACCCAAACTTGCCAACCAAACTCTCTGCTCCAACCACATCATATACAACCTAAGAACTGAACTCGATCTGGCAATTTTAGGCAAGCATCCCACACTATTCAAGTCATCCCCAAGAAACAAATATGTTCAGTTCTACGTTATTAGTATTTTGCAAAAGTTGATGTTAATATATTATATTTAAAGCTTAAAAAGCTAAAAATAATAGAACAAGTAGCTAACATAGTCAAACCAAGATCTAGAAACATATGGACATGCGGTAAAAACATC
Source organism: Bromus sterilis (assembly GCA_950022295.1). NCBI lineage: Eukaryota > Viridiplantae > Streptophyta > Magnoliopsida > Poales > Poaceae > Bromus > Bromus sterilis. The sequence continues at coordinate 217,647,107 of OX465599.1, forward strand.
GCTATAATTTAAAGTAGCAAAAATGTCACAGTAATATACTGAAATGAGTCGGATCAGTAATAAGTTTGCACATAGCAATAACTATAAATTTAGTTAAAATATTAGAAATCCTGAAGGATAAAAGATCATGTACCTTGACTTGAAATTGGGTAGTTAATTTAATAGAAATGCATTTGTGAATTATATAGAGATTAGCAAAAAGAAACGATCAGCGCAACTATGAACATGCGGTCGGGTAGAATCGTAAAAGTAACCTAGGGCTAGGAGATTCTGGTTCGCCTAACATGTCACACTTCTTCCTGACAACATTACCTGATGAAGCTTCTACTGTCTTTGCCTTCCTTCAACACACTAAACATGTTCTGAAGGGCAATCTCGCAACTGACAAAAAAATTAATCGAAGAAATCATCATAATGCTTTATAAAAATTTGCCAGGTAGGTTTATGGTTTATTACTGCTAAGTGTTTGATCTGTTAGAGCTTCTCATCTATATTAAATCTGAACCAAACTGAAAGCTTCTAGTATTCTACACCACTCAGGTCCAGCTAGGCTGTAGTCATAGTAAAAATTTAGAACTCTATATACACTATGCAGTCAGTAGGTACTACGAACGAATGAGTAGTTATAGCACCGGGAAAATAACTTAGCTTAATTCAGCAGAATGTTTGTAAAGAGATAACCTCAGCAAGACATGATTGATGAAGAACATCTCCACATGCTTTCTCACCAAATATCTTTGCAATGTAAATATAATATATATTATAACAAATACCTGCGGGAGAGTGAGCAGAAAACTATCTTTGACAATCAGCCTCTTCTTCAGTCTATTAATTGGGCACACAAATGATATATACCAATAGATATAAAGCATTCATACATCACCAGTTCCTAATCTATACCCAAAACACATCTTTATATTCCATAATTATACCAAAAGATGTTTTATTTATAAATAGATTTTTTTATTTATAGAAAGAACTTCACACAGAAAAAGAAAAAAATAGTCTGATAGATCTCCTCCAAATCAGGTCGTAGGACGGCGCCCCTGCCAGGGACGCGAGGAGCACCTCCCCGCCGGGAGCGGAGGCGCTGGGCGCCGGGAGTGGAGGTCTTGGGCGCGGGGAGAGAGTCGGCCTCGGTGCGAACCAGATGGTCTGGCCCCGTCGCCTACCTCCTCCTTGCTGCCGACCAGTTGGGGGAGCGGCGAGGGCGGAGGAGGTCGAAGACCCCTGTTCGTCGATGCCGGCGCGAGGCGAGGATAGGTGTTGGGGTCATGAACCCTAGCGCCGCCGTCTGGGTTCCATGGCCTGTGTGAATGGTGGCGTGGGGAAGAAAGTCTGGGGTGAGGAAAATGGACGGGTTTCCTTGGTTGTATTGAGGTGTATTTTGATTGTAATTTAGATGAAGGTGTAGAGGCAGAACTGGGGTGGGATTAAACAGAAGCTGCCCACATGAATTGAACGACCGAGTCAAAATTGAGGTGCTATAGCGATCGCCAGCCTCAATCGATTCTTAGCGTTCTCACCCCTAGAAGGATTTGTAAATTAGAAGATACATAGTTTTGTTTTTGCACATATACAGCAATCCTTAGATATCCTAGTGGTCTTGCATTTTGAGGTAATAACAGAGGGGGTCAGGGTTCGATCCTTGTCAGTGCATTTTTGCAGGATTATTTTTTTGACCAACGAAAAATCACAGGGACCATTATGCATTCTGTATGATGTTGTGGCAGTAGATGAGTATGGTGTACTTTTTTTAAGTCTTAACTTCTTTTACAAAAGTTCAAGTTAAAATGTCGATTTAGTGAAAATTGAAAAAATAAGTACTTTACGATTCATGACATAACTAACGAAGCAACAAAATAATAATTCTGACATGGCCGGCTGCCCGATGCAATACCGTTAAGGCCGAAAAAAGAAAGATGTATGAACCATGCCTAATGAGATTTTGGACATCCCAGTGTGCAATTTGGTGAATGCCGCCGGCACCATCAACAAAGCATTATTTGGGATGTACATACTATAAGAACAAAAGTCATACTGTTGACAATTCATATGCATTAAAATAAAACTTGATTGCCCTACATTAGATAGCAGTAGGAAAATTAAGATAAGAAAAGACGTATAAGAGCACATTGATTTCTACCAATATTGTAAAATTGAAACGGCTTGGACAAAAGTCAAGTCCATACGAAGGGGATAACCTACCTGGATTGATTTAGATTAGGAAAAAGACATGTATACTACTTCCTCCGTAAAGAACTATAAGAGGATTTAAAATAATAATCTAAATAGTTTTATATTTCTTTATAAAAGGAGTATTTGATGATGGCTTACTTTCTAATCAGTTTTCGATGCGGGCGTGCGGAGTCGTCGGCGTTCGAAAGAGACCGCCTGACCTGGAGCTTCGTGCGCATACTCCTTGCCTACATCATCTGCGGTTGAGGATCATATTTGTTCTGTCCTAAATTATATATTGTTATTTTTTTACTTTCAGACCGCATACCAAAACTTTTAAACAAAGATTATTACTGCCGCATCTTATATGTAGGCAAGGCATCAAGTCTAGGAGTAGGACGGGCGAGGTGATTTATTATTAGGCGAGAAGAGCTAATGATTCCGTTGATGTTATACGCACAAACCAACACATAGCCCCATGGGCTGGCTTTGGATCAGACAGAGGAAAATTATGTACCGTGCCGCCCATACAAAACAATAACGTTTCTATGGAGACTTGGTAAGCAATCTCTGGCAACCGAGGACGTTCGCATGCATAGGAACATGTCTACGACGGACAACTGTCCGTTATGTGGGAACACAGATTCTTGGGTACATTCTCTTTTGGAGTGCTCGGCTTCTCGCTGTGTTTGGGCTCTTGCGGACTCGAACCTGGTTGAAATTATGAGTGATATTAAAGAACCCAGTGCTCGGCATTGGTTTTTCCATGTTCATGAGGCGACCACTCGGAACCAGTTCACCGAGGCTGTGGTTACACTCTGGGCAATATGGTCAGCGAGAAGAAAGCTTATTCACGAATCGGTCAGACATGCTCCCATGGCAACTCATCTTTTCATCAAACATTTTATCAGAGAACTGGAAGTCTTGAAGAAACCGATTCCGGTCTCTAGAACCGGTGGAGTCCTTGATAGTTCTAATCGGGTGCGGCTTGTACCCTGGGTTCCTCCGCCGAGAGGACACTACAAGATCGTGGTTGGGTATGTGACGCCCCCAAAATCGAACCGTTTACAGTAATCATACACGCAAGGTACACGGTCGAGATCAGGGACTCACGGTGAGATATCACAACACAACTCTACAAATAAAATAATACAAGTTGTTTAATACAAGTCATGGGCCACGAGGGCTCGAATACAACAGCTCGAGAGCACAAGTCAGCGGAAGCAATAGTATCTGAGTACAGACACAAGGATACAAGGTTGCCTTAAGAAGGCCAACACAAATATCAACAACGATCGAAAAGGCAAGGCCTCCTGCCTGGGAACCTCCAAACTACTCCTGGTGAAAGGGGAACTCGACGTCGTAGAAGGCATCGGGGGTCTTCATGTTATGGTGGTCGGCATCGGGGATCTCCTGCTCCTGCACTCCAAGGCTCCAACGTCGACTGCAGCGGCCGATCAGGCAAAACAAAAGGGTGAAAATAAAGCAGGTGAGTATCTAGCATACCCGCGAGTCTTACGTCGCTACTAAGCATTTATGCATTTGTATCAAATGGAAAGGTGAGGCTGTATATAGTGGACTGCAAGGTAGAAATCAGAATAAGGGTAAGAAGCTAGGCCTATCGAAGACTAGCATCTTCCGACGAGTCTTGCAGCATGAGGTAAGAATCAGCCAACAGTTAATATAACAATAATGAAAGTAACAATGCAGCAGAAGTTGCTGCAACATTGTATAATAATAAGTTGTATTAGATAACAAATATATATGCCTCCGAGATCCCTTCCTCGACTCCCTGCGAGGAAAAGAAAACGGAACCAACAGTTTAATAGTAGTAGTTTGTAGTAGTAGGCTCTGGCTTTAGCATAAAGCGTCCTGTTACCGTGGACACGGCTATCCGAATAGATTATCATCCCTGCAGGGGCTGCACTACTGTTACCCTGCACACTCGGATCTCCAGGGTGGCGTACACCTTGTTAGGGAATGCCCCACCGAGGCTATCCGACACGCCGAGGCCCATCCTAAGGCTCATCAGAGAGGTCCCCGCCGGTCTACATCCCTAAGTGCAAGGGGGTCATGGGCCTATCACCCCTCGCTCTCCGGGTCGTTGTGCGCCAAGTGGATCCAGTGCCGCAGCACGATCCGACCCAACCACAATGATGAACTGGACGTCTTTCAAAGCTTTCAAACGAGACCACAACGCGGAGGGCCCACACCGTAATCCCACGTGGAGGTAGTGCGCATAGGGCACGACGACCCACTCAAGTCATCCACCTGAACCGTTAAGTCATTTTATTATTATCTGCCGGGACAACCGTTATCGTTGCCCCTTGCTCGGTGAGTCGCGGACAACGACAGCAACCAGGACCACCAGTAACGTCGGTGCCTGCCCTGTCGTCCCACCAACTCGTGCGGTTACCAACAAGGTGAACCGTCTCCTTACCTTGTCTCGCGTTTGCTTCGAAGAGCTCGACTTTCGTACAACAGGATACCCTTCGGCCACGAACAGTACCAGGCCCACCGCACACCGGTGGAATACACCTGACCTGTCGTTCCGCTAACATACCCTGCGCGGGCACCGTTGGGTCACCCGACTCCTTACCTGTAAGGACACCAGTTGATTCGAGTGCCTACCATCAAGTGAAACCAGGAGGAATCACCCTCGATGGTACACTTGAAGAGGTTCGACAGAGACATCAACGAAATGAACTAAAGAGGAATATTCTCGTATCACCCCGGTGGTGCCGAGACACCAGCGGAATGAACTAAAGAGGAATACCCTCGTATCATCCCAGTGATGCTACGCTATTGAGCCGACGAGAATGAAATACGAGTCCGTCCACTAGTAAGTCAAACTCGAAGCGACTCGGCAGAGTCTCGCCGTTGTAGGTTCCCTAGGGCGTCTGGATTGATCCGTACCTGTTGCAGTTATAATATTTTGAAATCCGTGTTCACTCACCGCTATTCTAAACCTAGCTAACAATGCGCAGGGTTTACTGCTGAATATTATATATATTTATAAGGCAGCATAGGATATAGGAAGGTACATCAAGGGGCGACAAAAACATGCTATGCAATTGAATAGGATTGTAACGTAGCAGCAGCAGTAACCATGCCTAGTGCAAGAAATGTACGGAAAAGATAGGCGATATCTGGGAAAGAGAATGGCTCTGCTTGCCTGGAAGCTCGACGGTAGGGGTACAGTCGTCGACGAAGTAGTCGAACTCAGCAGCGGTGTAGTCGGCGGCAGCAACGAGTTCTATCGGAGAATAAAAGGGTGAGAAACAATAAATACACAGCAATAATAGCAATACAATTTCAACACATGGCAAACACAACGTTACGGTGTTCTAACGCGGTACAAAGTGTATTTCTCGGAGCGGGAATTCATCCGGGGATGAACTACCAGCTCCGGTTGATGATGGCTTCTCGCCCCTTCGTTGGTTACCCCAAGTGGAAGGTTGAGATGTAGTGCAGCAACAGTTTTCCCTCGGTGAAGATACCAAGGTTTGTCTCCAGCAGGACTCCAGAGATGATAAGTAGGTGTCAGCGGCGCAATTGACGCGGACCTGCACACAGACACAGATAACTTTGTTCCCAACGAAGTTCAGAGAGGTTGTCAATCTCTCCGGTCTTGTTGTTCACAAGGATAAAATGCAAGGGATAATGATAGCAAGTAAAAGTAGTAAGGTAAATATAGCGTGGAAACAATAATGAAGATATGGACCGGGATACGTGATGTTCGCTAGTGATGTCTCTCTCCCAAAAGATGATAAAATTGCTATGCGAGGTAAACAAATTACAGAAAGGCAATTGGCAGGATTATGAACGCACCGCAATGCTAACTATGCTACAAAAGAAAGGACGAGGTTCAAAAGCATAGGTAGTACGCCAAGATAAGTAGACCAAAATCCATCTGCATCTACTACTAATCATCCACCTTGAGATATCTATCCAGAACATCTCGCTGGTATTAAGTTGCGAGCCCCACCCAAAGTGTAAACCCAAAGCAACAGACAACTGCATTAAAAAGAACTCTGCGTAAAGTAAACAATCCTTGTGACCGCGGTCACAAGCACCGTTGTTTTCCCCCTTGTGGCAACAACACATCCCCTAGACTCATGTTTCTGTCACTCAAGCGTGTCATCGGGGGGCATGAACCCACAATCTAGCACAATGTTCCCTCTTGAAGTCACTACCTACTACTTGGCCAAAGCAATAAACAGCAACGGAGAACATGCAAGAATTACTGAGGAACAAAAATATAAGAGATAAAAACCAAATATATTACTCTATCACAATCTGAACATAATCTCATAATCCATCAGATCCTATCAAACTCAACATAGCAAAAGCAGAAATATTACAAAGGTGCCTCGGTCATGTAGGGCAGCTCACGAGGTCTAAACAATGAAGATCAAAGAGGGGAGGAGAACATCACATAGCTACTGATCACGGACCCATGGTCCAAGGAAAACTACTCACGAGACATCCGGGGAGCATCCATGGTGGAGAGGAGACTCCCGGAGGTCAATCCTCCCTCCGGCAGGGTGCCGGGAAGAGGTCTTCTGGTGCTCCCGATCTTCGGAAGCGCGGCGGCGGCGGAACAGAGGCGAGTTCGCGGAATAGGGTTCCTCTTCTGGTGTTTTCCCGTGACGGAGAATAAATAGGCGAAGGGGGCAGCCAGAGGTGGACCAGGGGCCCCAGGCGCCCCCCTGGCGCGGCCAGGGGTGGGGCCGCGCCGGGTGGCCGCCTGGGCCCCCCTGGCTCCCCTCTGGCCCCTCCCGGGCTCTTCGCGAAGCTTCCTCCACGCTGATTTTTATCTGAATTTCCCGAATTTTTCTGGCACTTTCTATATGGGGGAAAACTGAAATAGAAAAACAGCAGAAAACAGGAACTGGCACTGGGGTGCACTGAGTTAATAGGTTAGTCCAAATATGATCAAAAGTGTATGAAAGTGTACCCAGAACATAGCAATATGACACAAAACATGCATGGAGCAAGCAGAAATTATAGATACGTTTTGGACGTATCAGTTGTTTACCGGACAGGGTGTCCGGAGGGGGGTATCATGTCGGAGGTGTCGTGGACATCCGACACACGTGTGGGTGGTATATCCGTGTTAGTTGATCCATTCTGAACAACTTTCGTGTTCAGAATAAATTCATCTGGAGAGTTTTACGGTATCGAACAATTATCGGACAAACGGCCCGGAGGGGGGGAATGTCGATGTTCGTTGTGTTAGAGGGGGGGTGGTAGACATACAGATAGCGTATTATTATTCTATGTATTTTTTTGATCAAGTTTGATATATAAATTATTTTCATCGGAGTTACGGATTAAAAGATATTGATTTTCTGAAGTTCTAAATGATTTTCTTTATTGTCGGGAATTATTTTAATTCAAAAATAATTGGTTAAATATTTTTATATCCAGACTAAGCCAGCCATAGTCAATGACATGTGGGGCCAGTGGGGTACATTCAACAGTTGACCAGTTAAGGTTGACTGGCCAACAGGGTCAAGGTTGGGCCCACTTGTCATCCCAATTTTTTGGATTCCTCTAAATTTTCACTAAGTCTGGGAATTCCGGTTTTAATATCCATCAGGCGTGTTCGGGAGGCTACGGTTTTGGGTCCCACACCTCTGATGAATTTGTGCCTTATACCAATCGCCATCAGTTGTCTGAGATCTCGAATCCGGTCGGGCCCAGTAGAGGAGAGGGGGTTGGGCTGGGGTAGATTAGGTTTTCTCCAATTTGTTTTTTTTAATTTCCTTTTTGTTTTTCTATTTTATTTAAATTAGCTAGCATTAGGATCTTACAAAAATGGGTAACTAGCACCAATAATATTTTTAAACAGTATATGAGTGCCACAAAAAGTTTAGGTGCCAAAGAATTTCATTTAATATTTCTTTTAGTTAATAAATGATTAAATTGGGGTTTTTAGCCTACTGTTCGATTTATTGCATTTATTTTATAGTTCAACAAAATCCCCAAATTGGTTTTCAATGGACCAGTGAATATTTGGGATTTAATAAAAGTGAATGCACAATTTTTAAACAAAGTTTATTTTGCCACATTATTTTTAATACCAATAAAAAGCACTTTGAATATAGCTTTGATTTGATTTCAATGTAGAGGGGTTGGACTGGTTGTGACTTATGATGATCAAGGCCCATGGCCATATTGCTATCAACAACATCAAAAGGAGAATTGAATGTGAACTGACCCAAGTTGATCAAAGCAAAATTTTGATCAAGGCCATTTTGAGCAACAGAGATTATCAACAGGCCCTGGATTACTGTAGGTGATTACTGTAGCGTGACACCTGGGGTGTTACAGGGTACAAGTTGGAAGAGAACGGAGACAGTGCTGTGGCGGCGGTTTGCAGAGATGACCAAGGAAAGTATATGGGGTCTTCTTCCCTGGTCCTAGAAGGAATCCGAGATGGGTATTCCTTGAACACCATAGCATGTAGGGAGGGTTTGGCCCTTGCTGCCGACTTGCTCATTCAAGATGTGGTTATTTCATGTGACAACAAGAAATCAATCAAGGAGATCAAGGAGAAAGGTGGAGGCAATCAAGATGCAATTATCAAAGAGATTCATGGTCGTTTAGCTAGTTTTAATTTTTGTTCTTTTATTTCTGAAAGTAGATCGTCTTCTTTTGAAGCTTCTTTATTAGGCCAATTTGCTGTTAGTCTATCAGTGGGTCGACACACTTGGTTAGTCCATCCTCATGATCAGACATGTATCCCGTTGGTTATTGGTCAATAAAGTTGCATAAACTTCTAAAAAAATGCAACTTGTATAACTTAGTACCACCTCGGGCAGATATGTAGGGAGGATGCATCGGCCAACTTATAAATACATCTGTTGACCACGGGCGTAAGAAATCTAAGTATATGTGACGCACGAATTTTTTGAAGAAACATAATTTTATTTATTATTAGGTATAGATATAAATTAAAACGTATTTTTCTGTATAAGGACCATAGTGAAGCACTTTCCAACCTCTAGGACTAAGTTGGATCTAGCTAGTGACTACAGGGACGTAGATGCAATTATCTCGGATCTGGCAAAGGTTACGCCGCCTGGGAGATGAGGAGCCATTGATAGGTGAGCACCAACGGCTTTCTCGCTTATCGCCTCCGATAGTCGCTTGCGGGAGGAGCTCACTGTGCTAGGGCCTTGCCGATGCATCCTTCAAATGGCCGTTATTGAGCGCCACCTAGCTGGTAGGGGTGGACAAAGTTTGAGCTAAGGCCAATGGGGCACCACCGAGCGGCACTCCTCGGGGTTCAGCTGAGATGTCTCGAGGACAATGTTTGCACTAAGGATGTTAATTGCCCTTTGCCTTTTTCTCTTGTTTTTTTTTTGTAGAACAATCCATCGTTAGCTCACTTGCAGTCACCATTAGAGATGACTCTTGCACATTGTTACTTAGTTTTACAAACTTACATTTGTGATGTCATGGTTAAGGCTAAGACTAGAAAATCGAATTTACAAAGCTTTGAGCATTGTCGCATGGTGATTTTTAATTCTCTTGAACCCACATGACAATTTCTTTAGATGGGGATATGGCAATATTCTTAGTGGGGTAAAATGTTTTAATTGAAGAGGGAGGGGTGGCACTATGATTAATATTAGATTCATGGCCAAAAACAGAAAATGCTATTTGGGCTTTGCGGGAGTCCACATCGGAAACACCCACTTCCGACCACATAAATGTCCTTCGCACTAGAAATACTTCCCGCGCATGAAGAACTCGTCGCACATTTATGGAGGTCACTGGCATTGGATGCCGACCAAAGCGCGACCGGCCACTACGACCAACATTGATGCCCAGCTAGTGCCGACGCGACCCTTCACTAAAGGGATGTACGGCTCGCCGATCGAGAACGCCGGTCTTCGCGCATGTTGAATGACGAAGAGATGCAATGTGAAAACTAATCATCCATCGTCCTGCTGGCATTAAACCAACGCGACGACCGAGAAACTCACTCCGATGCTTTGAATTCAAACCATCTCCTCCGCTCCTCTACCGGACACCGTCTATTTAAACGGACCCTCACGGGACCGTGAAACACACCACACACGAACATTCCCCTTTCTTCTTCCTTCACCTCTACCATGATTTGAGCTCTAGACTCATATGGGACAGAAGCCAACTAGTCAGCGCAACAACATTGATTACGGACAACATATCTCCTCAACAAGACGGGCGTAATGGTGGTGAAGGTGCGATTACGGGCAACACCTCTCCTCACGGGAGTGTTGCACGTCGGCTTATATCTCATGAAGGCCGCCCCTTCTGGCCTCCCAAGAATGGTCGGTTCATCGTCGACTGGCCCACTAAGATGGGGAGGCGAAGGGTGGTCTCCTGCTTCATCAATGGTCGACGCTCCTTGTAGATCATATAAGTACAAAGACTGTGTGGAGTGCCGACCAAGAAAACTTTTAGATGAGCGTCGTTTGTGCAAACGATCGACGTACCTCTTGGATATCAGCTGCACTGAAGCTTCTTCACCACCAGAAGTCTTGGAGCTAGCGACCGGCCGCTGACATAGTTTTAAACTAGGTTAACTTATGTATTTCGTTCCGTTTGCATGGAATACGCGTGGTTTTATGTAAATTACACCTGAATACGAATGAAATCCGTCCATTGATAATGGATGGAGTAATTAAGCATAATACTAGTACTAGTTTCCGTTATAATTCGTTAGGAGGGGGTAATTCATAAGGGTGGTATGGACCCCTCTTGACCATCTATTGCCTTCGTCTTTATCTACGATTCCATCCATTTGAAGTGTGGGGTGAAAGAAAATCGTCGTTGCCTTCACGAGAGGGAGGCGGGGGTCCACGAGCTCTTCGTCGACCTGGAGGGTGGTGAAGAATTGATAGAGGAGATGCAAGTGGAGCGAGACGGCTTGAAGACGAGTGTGAAATTCAAATATATTTTTATTTTTATTTCTTGAAGTTTTATTAGTTTAACGAATGAAATATCATCTGTTTATCTAAATTATATTAGATATAAACAAATTCCGTTAAAATTTATTCCACTTTATCCGGCTTCTATTGAACTACGAACGATTTTTTACATCTATAATTAAATGTTTGACTTCTGTATTAGTTTTCGCAAACTGATCCGTATCTATCCGTGAACGGCTATAGTATTCCATTTACGGGTATGCCATTGGAGATTTCTTTATGTTTTGAATAGCTCTCGGGGGTCGTGTTGGTACAAAGATCGAATAGAATTAACATCTTCGCAATGTTAATATATCAGTAGTAAATCTCTCTTACCTGGATAACAAGCTAGGAGCTTCACTAGATGCCCTTATATGTGCAGAATACATAATTTAGGGAGAGAGTGCATCCTGAGCTGTCATGAACGTAATAAACCATTGTAGCCTGTTTTTTCCAGCGATGTTTGTTTGTTTGTTTTCGCGAAAACAAAAGGCCCATCAAACTTCTGTGAAAAAGAAACTATCATCCATCCAATTTTCTAGGTGCGCAATGGGCCGGCCCAAGTGTGTGGGAGGCCACAGCCTCATTTTTTGTTTATTTCACGTTATTTTTCTTCTTCTTTTGTTCGTATTTGAAAATAATATCAATAATTTTATTCAAAATGTTTTTCATGTATACAAAAATTACGTTATAAATGAAACAATTCATTATGTTATTTAATCAATATTAATCAAGCATTTTGAAAAAATATTAAACATGTAAGAAATTTGTTTATTATATATAAGAAAAATGTATAAAACATATTCAATTATTTATGAAACAATGTTGACCAGGTATGAAAATTTATTAATTGTATGTGTAATTGCTTTTTATAATATATTAAAATTTCTAATTATGTATTCAAATTTGTTAAACCATATATGAAGAAAATATTGACCACATATTTATTAAGTATATAGAAAAATTATATAATTTGTATTAAAAATGCTGATCATCTATTTAAAAAAAATTGATCAAAAAAACCTTGATCTTGTATTTAAATTTTTTAAACATGCATGAAAATATATTAAATATCTATACGAAAATATACAGACAAAAATAAAAAAATTGAAAAAATAGTCGGACCCAGTTGTGATTCGTTGGTGGACTTGCAACTAAGAAAAAAAATAGTCGAACTCAGTTGCAACTCGTTGTTGGACATGCAACTGAAAAAAAAGTCGAACCCAGTTGCGGCTCGTTGATGGACATTCAACTGAGAAAAAAATTAACACCTAGTTGTGACTCATTGGTGAACTTGCAACTAAGAAAAAAAAATTGGACCCAGTTGCGACTCGTTGGTAGACATGCAACTGAAAAAAACGACGGATCCAGTTGCGACTGGTTAGTGGACTTGCAACTGAGAAAAAAATAGTCGAACCCAGTTGTGACTCATTGGTGGACATGGAACTGGAAAAAAAAATCGAAACCAGTTGCGACTCGTTGAGGGACTTACTAATGAGAAAAAAATTCAAACCCAGTTGCGACTCATAGGTGAACTTGCAATTGAGAAGAAAAAAGTTAGACCCAGTTGCGACTCGTTGTTGGACATGCAACTGAAAAAAATGTCGAACACAGTTGCGACTCGTTGATGGATATTCAACCTAGAAAAATAGTCAGACCTAGTTGCGACTCATTGGTGAACTTGCAAATTTATAATACCTAAATAGTTCATCCTCACTAACCTACTTATCTTGACATGCAAACTATCCACATCATCAAGTACGTCCATCATGTAAAAAATCTTCCACTAACTCTTTATGCACATGCTTCCATTAACTTTGCATGTGCATGCGTCTTATCACAAATAAATATAACTTTTTATGCATTCAAACTCACAATTTATAAGCAAATTTTTTATAGAAAATCAAATTATGAGTTACATCACATTTTAATTTTCTATGTAACGTTTTTTTTATAAATACACATCCAAAGTTTCTATCACTGTTTTAGATTTAGCCAAGGATGGACACGTATTCACCGTCTCAACTCGACATTGTTTTCGTCTCATATCATCTCGCCGATATATTGTCAAGTAACTAAATTAACCAACCAATAATCATACTCATTTTTGGATTTTTCATCATTTTTTTTACAATTTTCACTTTAAACAATATTTCATTTGGAAAAGAATTTATAATCAAATTATACTATGTTTCATAATTTTTCACATGTTTTAAAACATCAATTTTTTTTCCTAATAGTTCCCGCAGCAACGCGCGGGGTATCATCTAGTAAGAAAAAAAAGTTGGACCCAGTTGCGACTCGTTGGTGGACATGCAACTGAAAAAATGACGGACCTAGTTGCGACTCGTTGGTGAACATGCAACTGAGGAAAAAAAAGTCAGATCAGTTGCGACTCTTTGGTGGACATGCAAATGAGAAAAAAAATCGGAGCCAGGTGCGACTCGTTGGTGGACTTGCAACTGAGAAAATAAAGTCAGACCCAGTTGCGACTCATTGGTGGAGTTGCAACTGAGAAAAAAAAGTTGAAAGCAGTTGCGACTCGTTGATGGACATGCAACTGAGAAAAAAAAAAGTCGAACCTAGTTGCGACTCGTTGGTGGACTTGAAACTGAAAAAAAAGTCAGACCCAGTTGCGACTCGTTGATGGACTTGCAACTAAGAAAAACAAATGGACCTAATTGCGACTCGTTGATGGACATACAACTGAGAAGAAAAAGTTGACTCAATTGTGACTTGTTGTTGGACTTGCAAATGAGGCGAGAAAAATGGGACTGATTGCAAGTCGGTGGTGGACTTGCAACTGGGCAGTTCAGTTTGCAAGTTGGTGGTGGACTTGCAACTATTATGGCAAAAAAAAGTCGGGCCCAGTTGCAAGTTGATGGTGAACTTGCAACCGGTACAAGAAAAAAAAGCCAGACAAGTTGTGAGTTAGTGTTGTGCGTGCAACTGGGTGAAAAAAATCGAGTCCAGTTACGAGTTCATAGTTGACTTGCAACTGAATGAAGAAAAATTGAAGCAAGTTGTGAGTCGGTTGTGGATTTACAACTAGGATGAAAAAAATCAAGCCTTGTTGAGAATCGGTGGGTAACTTGCAACTAGGTTTTTCAAAAAAAAATCTAGTTGCAAGTTGGTGTGCGACATGCAACTGAGTTGGCGAAAATGGGCTCAGTTGGGGCAAAAACAAATGGGACCGGTTGTAAGTCGATGGTGGAATTGCAACTCGGGCAAAAAAGGGCCCGGTTGCAAGTTGGTTGTGGACTTGTGTAACACCCTCAGATGCCTGTAACAGTAATCATCATCACTGTTGATCATCACTGTTGGACTATCACTGTTTGATCTCCCTGGTACCTGATAAAACTTTGTGAGGCTCATGATCAAACACCCCATGCACCATTTACTTGAGCCCTTGGGATCAAATCCCCAAGCCAAATGCATCTTGCTCATCAAGAAAACCAAACCCTGGTTGAAACTACCTCAATTGGAAATTAAAACAAAAGTGCTACAATAAAGTTATTCCAAAAATCATGGAACTATTTTTGTAAATTGCCTAAAATCATTACAATCATGTGGGACCAACTTTGATAATTTTTGGAGTTGCAGAAAATTCCAAACAAATCGAACAGTAGGTTAAAACCCCTACTTTGAGCATTTAATATTTAAAATAAATACCTAATGAATTTATTTTGCTGCATAAACTTTTTGTGGCACCTCAGTAATATATAAAACTAATTTACAAACACCAATTATATTTTTCAAAAATGCTAGGGTTAACAAATCAATTACAGAAAAGAATTTGAATAAACAGAAAACCAGAAAATGGGAGAAACCCTTAAACCTCGCCTGGGGCGAGGCCACCTCAGCCCAGCCCACCCCGGCCCGTCTTCCACTTCCCACCTGCCCCCATCACGTCCGCCACCTGCTCGACGCCGTGGCGCCGCCGTGGCCACGGGCGTCCCTGGAGCCCTCCCCTCCCTCACCTGCTCCCTCCCGCCATGGACCCGATAAGGCCAACCCCCGCAGCCCCCTGGACAACTACCCCACCCCATTCCCCTCCTCCTCCTCTCGCCGACGTCGGGGAAAGCTTTCCTGAGAGCCACCGTCGCCATGGCAGTGAGCTCACGCGGCCAGTGAGCTCGCGACGCCACCCCGCCGTGTCCAGCGTGTCTCTCGTCGTCGTCCTCGTCTCCGCGCGGAAGGAATCGAGGCAGGAGCCTCCACCCCGAACCCACGGTCATCTTCCCCAACTCCGGCCGCCGCGACGTCGCGGAGGGAATCCGGCGCCACCCCGACGCCACCGAGGCCGCTCTCTGCACCGTTATGTTCCTGGTGAGCTCCTGCGCCTCCCCCAACTCCCCGACGAGCCGTTTGTGCCCTGTAGCCCACCCCGCCATTAGGGCAGGAGCGCCTCGCCGCCGGCGAGCTCTCCACCGCGTCCTGGAGCACGCTTTTGGCGCACGGTACGCGTCATGCGGGTGCCCGCGCCCCCCTCGTTCGAATGCGCTAAGCCACACCCCTCGCAGCACCGTAGGTCGTCGTCGTCGTCTTCACCCGGAGGTTTCCGCCGTCGCCGTCGAGGTCGCGCTCCGCTCCGGCCACCCCCGACACCCCCGCTACCTCAAATCGAACGCGCAGGTCGCCAGGAACCCGTAGCCACCAGCGGCGCTCCAAACCGTGCCCGGATTCGAGCTCGGGCTCGGCCTCGCCGGAGTCCAGCCGCCGGCGAGCTCCTACGGTGGCTGCCAGGTGGGGCCCCGGTGTCAGTTAATTAGTTAGGGGTTAATCTCACCCCTAATAGCCCACTGACATGTGGGTCCCATCCCACTTAAGCACCTGTTAAAAATAACAAAACTGTTAGTAAGAGTTTAGGTCACTGACAGGTGGGTCCCCTCTAATTAATTAACTTAATGATTTAGGTTAATCCAATTAATAAAAATTGAGTCACTGACATGTGGGTCCAGGGGTATTTTCTAATTTAATTAAGTGTTTTATAAATAACAGAGGCTGACATGTGGGTCCCACATGTCAGCACTGTTCTGGATAATGTTGTGGATAATGTTTTGGATAATGTTTAAATAAATAATAAAAGAAATTCAGAAAATCATTTAAATTGATTTAAACTTTGAAATTCAATAACTTTTAAACCGTAACTCGGATTAAAAAACTTTATACATGAAAGTTGATCAGGAAAATACTACGAATATGAATACGCTATCCGTATGTCTAACACACCCCTCTAACACCACGAACATCGAACATTCCCCCTCCAGACCGTCTGTCCGATAAATTGTCCGGTACTGATAGAGTGCCCGGATGAATTTATTCCGAACACGAACGTTGTCCGGAATGGTTCAAATAGCACGGATACACCCCCCTTATGTTGTTCCGGTAACCACGACACCTCCGGCTTGATCCTTCCCCCTCCGGACCCCCTGTCCGGTAATCACCCGGAGCCGGTAGTTCATCCTCAGATGAATTCCCGCTCCGAGCATATTGCATTGCACTGCGATAGAACACCGATAACATTTCATCTATCATGTCATGCATATGTTTGTATATTATTGCTGTGTATTTACTGTTTCCTTCCCCCCCTTAATCTTCGGTAGACCCCGCTGCTGCTGTCGACTACACCGCTGCTGAGTACGACTACGTCGTCGACGACCCTACTACTACCGTCGAGCTTGCAGGCAAGCAGAGCCATTCTCTTCCCCAGATATCGCCTATCTTTCCGTACATTTCTTGCACTAGGCATGGTTACTACTGCTGTTACGATTACAATCCTATTCAACTGCATAGCCTGATTTTTGTCGCCCCTTGATGTGCCTTCCTTTATCCTATGCTGCCTATTATTATTATTATGCATTATTCAGCAGTGAGCCCTGCGCATTGTTAGCTAGGATTAGATAGAGGGCCGTGATCACTCAGGGGAGTGAATGCGGATACTTATATTAACTGCACAGGTACGGTACAATGAAGACACCGTCAAAGGCCCCTATCTGGGTTATGCCTAGTCACCTCAAGTGTGAGCTATCAAGGAGTAATCCTTGTACTCCGCTCGAGGCTGACTTTGTCTTACCGCCATAGGGTCCGAACGACGGTTGTCCTTAAAGGTAAGTAGTCGGGCGACCCAACGGTGCCCGCGAGAGGTATTGCGACGGGACGACAGGGAGGGCACGACCAGTGTATCGGTGTGCTTGGCCCCTGATCGTTGGCCGCGAGAGTTACCAACCCACAAAAGTCGAGCTCCTCCCGGAGCACACACGAGACAAGGTAAGGAGACGGTTCATCTTGTTGGTAACCGCAGTGACTTGGTGGGACGACAGGGCAGGCACCGATGTACTGGTGGTCCTGGCTGCTGTCGTTGTCCGCGGGTCGGTTAAGTCGAGGCAACGATAACGGTTGTCACGCAGGTTAATTAAAATGCTAAATGGTTCAGTGAATGTGTTGAGTTGGCTATAGGCCATGTACGCACTACCTACCCGTGGGAACTACGAGTTATGGGCTCCTCCGCTTCTTAGTGTCGTCCGAGGACTCTTCAGACGTCAGCAGTACCGCGGGCTGATTGCCGGGAAGTGGTGTTGTCTTATTTGCCGCGGCGTGTGATTTGTATTTGCTTTGATTTAACTTCACCGGCCAGTCACGCACCGTGCAGGAGTACGTCGGGGTTAGGGTCCAAAGCCCCGCGTACATAGGATATAGTCCGGCGGATGACCTCTCTGTTGAGTTTGAAAGATGGGCTATGAAGTGTCGGATAGCCTCGGTGGAGCGTTCCCTAACAAGGTTCCCGCCACCCTGGAGATCCGTGCGTGTAGTGTAACACAAGTGCACCCCTGCAGGGAAGATTGATCTATCGATAGCCGTGTCCACGGTAACAGGACGCTTTATGCTGAAGCTGGATCTTACCACTAGAAACTATTATTAAACTGTATGGTTCCGGGTTCTTTTCCTCGCGGGGAGGTCGAGGAGGTGAACTCGGAGGCATTGTAAATTATTACAACTTATTATTATTCAATGTCGCAGCAACTTCAGCTTCATTGATACTTTATTGCTTTATATAAACTGTTGGCTGATTCTTACCTCATGCTGCAAGACATCGTCGGAAGATGCTAGTCCTCGTTAGGCCTAGCTTCTTACCCTTGCTCTAAATTTCTGTTTTCAGTCCACTATATACAGCCTCTTCATTCCGTTGATATCATGCATAATGCTTAGTAGCGGACGTAAGACTCGCGGGTATACTAGATACTCACCTGCTTTATTTCCTTTACTGTTTTGCCTGATCGGCCGCTGCAGCCGACGTTGGAGCCCAGGAGCAGGAGTACCCCGGAGGCGCCTACTACGACGTCGAGTTCCCCGTTGACCAGGAGTAGTACTGTGGATCCCAGGCAGGAGGCCTCGCCTTTTCGTTCTGTATCTCTGATGTGATTTGTGCTAGCCTTCTTAAGGCAAAACTTGACTAACTATGTCTGTACTCAGATATTATGGCTTGTATGACTTATACATTCGGGTCCGCGTGACCCCCTCTATTGTAATATATTTGTTTATCCTTTTGTGTTTAGTGTTGTGCTATGATATTATCATCGTGGCACCCTAATCTCAGTCGTGTACCCTGTGTGTATGATTACTGTACACGGTCTGATTTTGGGGGCGTGACAAGTTGGTATCAGAGCCGACTGCCTGTAGGAAGCCACCCCACCACTACCTGGTCGAAGTTGAGTCTAGACTTTGAAAAACTATTTTGCTAACTTAATATTTGGCCTACGGGCCCACATCGATGTCACTACGTGTGATATCTATGGTATTAGGATCTTTTTCTCCTTACCTATGCTCTGGGAATCTACGCCCTTATCCTTGCTGGTAAGTTTTACGAAAGCTGACATTAGGATCACGTTCTCTTGATTCCACCCGGCGTTTTTCTGGTGCATCCCCCATTGATTGAGTCGTGTCGCAGGCGTCGTATGCCAGATCCCAGACCGCGGATCCCATTCTCATTCTGGGCAGGCCGCGCGTTCTCTGGCATCAACTCCTGTGGCCAACAGTTTTCTTGCGGCGTGATTGACATAGTGGAATCTATGTCGCGTCGTGTAATCCTTACCGCGGTCTGCGCGCCGCCTAGAGAGTCCTTTTTCCTTAATTTCTACGACGTTACGCTGCCCGATTTTCGGTTGATTCTATGTGTGGATGTGTATGTCTTATATGACTACTCCTATATATCCGCGCCTCCTCTTTGTTGTCGCTTTACCTCTTACTCGTTTCCGGTATTTTCGTTAAGTTGTTCATCGCTGAAATACCCCTGTTAATTCAAGCAGGATGGCCGGTCGTGGTGGTCGTGGTCGTGGTCGTGCTACCAACGACCCACCTCCACCGCCGGATTACATGGCCGCGATGATGCAGCAGTTCGAGATGAATCGTCAGTTCATGCAGAATATCATGGCTCAGTTCCCCCAGCCGAATCAGAATGGGCACCACCATCAGCATGCCACCGTGACTCTGCACGATTTCACCCGCCTCAACCCCACTATGTTCCGCAACACTGTTCAGCCGCTGGATGCTGATGACTGGCTCCGCGACATCACTCACGAGCTGGAGTCTGCTAATGTCGATCCAGCCGACTATGTGAACTTTGCGTCTTACCATCTGAAGGGCGCCGCTGCTCAGTGGTGGAACACCCACAAGCGTTCTCTGCCAGTCGGAGAAGTCATCACTTGGGATGAATTTCAGTCTGCTTTTCGCGGTCGCTACATTCCTCAGGGGATCATGGACCGTAAGGCGGAAGAATTCCGCAACCTCACTCAAGGTGACATGACTGTTGAAGCCTATCAGCGCGAGTTCCTCAACCTCTCTCGCTATGCGGAAGAAGAGATCGCCACTGATGCTCGCAGGCAGCAGAAGTTCCGTCGTGGCCTCAACCCAGAACTCAGGCTCGCTCTTGCCGTTCATGATTTCGCCAACTTCGCCACCATGGTGAACAAGGCTATCACCGTCGAGACTGCCCAGATGGAGCACAAGACCTCTCTGAAGCGTTATCGTGACGTTGGCTCATCTTCGGGCGCAACGCAGAAGCGTCGTATCTGGCTCCCTACCAGTTTGACCCACTCAGCTTCCCCTGCTCCAAGGCCGTCTTATGCTGCACCCCGTCTGCCTCCGCCACCGCAGATGCCAAGAGCTCTGCCTGCACCACCCAATGCACCACCCCTTCGTCCTCAGGATGGATTGTGCTTCACGTGCCGCCAACCTGGGCATTATTCCCGAGAGTGTCCCCTGAAACAGAAGCAACTGGTAGTTCACCCCGCTGGCCGTGGAAATGGTCGTGGCAACAACCGGACCCCCAACTATAATACTGGGTCTGCTGCTCATACTCGTGGTCACGCGAACAACATCAGTGTTGATGAAGCTCAACAACAACCCGCTACCGTGATGGGTACCCTTCTCGTTAATTCCGTACCTGCTACTGTTTTATTCGATACAGGGGCATCGCATTCATTCTTGTCGGAAGCATTTGCATTGTCGCATAATTTTACGCTTGAGGATATGAACCCACCGATGGTTGTCCGGACCCCGATAGGCCATGCCCACACCTCCAAGATAGTGCCCGGAACCATTGTTGAAATTGAAGGGATTGATTTCCGTGCTTCCCCCATCGTTCTGAAGTCTTCCACCATAGACCTCATTCTGGGAATGGATTGGTTGAAGTTCCACGATGCCGCACTTTATTGTGGCACCAAGTCTGTACAGCTTTTTCACCCCTCCGGTGGGATTGTTAACCACACCGCCCGAGTGACCCGTAATGCTGAAACACAGATCTTTATGATGAATGCTTTGAATGTCTCACCTTTGAAAGACATCGAGAATGTTCCGGTCGTTCGCGATTTTCCCGACGTCTTCCCAGAAGAACTGCCGGGAATACCCCCGATCAGAGAAGTTGAATTCGTCATCGACTTGAAGCCAGGCACTGTTCCTATTGCCAAGCGTCCTTACAAGATGCCGCCACATGAACTCCTTGAACTTAAGGAGGAAATCGACAAGGCACTTCAGAAAGGATTCATTCGCCCCAGTTCCTCAGCTTGGGGAGCACCTTCGCTCTTTGTCAAGAAGAGCGATGGGACAAACCGGTTGGTCCAAGATTATCGACCCATTAACCAAGCCACCATCCAGAACAAATACCCACTTCCCCGGATCAACGATCTGTATGATCAACTTGCCGGATCCAAGGTGTTTTCTAAACTCGACTTGAGGTTGGGTTATCACCAAATCCGAGTCCGTGATGAGGACATTCCGAAGACTGCCTTCATTACTCGCTATGGTTCATACGAGTACACCGTCATGTCCTTTGGCTTAACCAATGCTCCAGCCACCTTCTCCAGATTGATGAATTATATTTTCATGGAGTACCTCGACCAGTTCGTCGTGGTTTATCTGGATGATATCTTGATATATTCCAAGAATGAAGAAGAACATGCTAAACATCTTCGTCTTATACTGGAGAAGCTTCGAGAACACAAACTCTACGCTAAGTTTTCTAAGTGTGAGTTCTGGCTTCCCGAAGTAACCTACCTTGGACATGTGATTTCCAAGGATGGCATTGCCGTCACCCCAGAACGTGTCCAGGCTATTCTTGACTGGACTCCTCCCAAGACCGTCAAGCAAGTCCGCAGTTTTCTCGGGCTCGCTAGCTATTGCCGCCGTTTCGTCGAGAATTTCTCCAAGATTGCCAGGCCTCTGACTAATCTACTTCACAAAGGCGTCAAGTTTGAGTGGACAGATAAATGTCAAGAAAGTTTTCAAGCCCTCAAGGACAAGCTAACTTCTCCCCCGGTGCTTGCTCCCCCTGATACTCAGAAGGACTTCGTGATATATTGCGACGCGTCTCGTCAAGGATTAGGCTGTGTCCTATTACAAGAGCGCAAGGTGATCGCTTATGGCTCTCGTCAGTTGCGTGCTCACGAAGACAAATATCCAACACATGATCTCGAATTGGCAGCAGTAATTTATGCATTGAAGCTGTGGCGACATTACCTCGTTGGTAATCGTTGCGAGATCTACACCGACCACCAAAGCCTGAAATACTTGTTTACTCAGCCCGACCTGAATCTCCGCCAACAGAGATGGCTCGAGACAATAGCCGATTTTAACATGGATATTCATTACACCCCTGGCAAAGCTAATGTGATGGCTGATGCCCTGAGCCGTAAAGCTTACTGTAGTGAACTTGAGGTGCGGCTAGAACAACCACCTCTGTATGAAGATTTTCAGAAGTTGAACCTCGAGATTGTTCCTCAAGGTTGTGCAAATAACCTGGTCATTGAACCGGATCTCGTCAAATCCGTCAAGTGTATACAGTTCTATGATGATTTCGTACACAAGATTAAGCGCGATATCGCCAATGGGAGACCCTCACCCTTCACCCTTGATAGTAATGGTGCGGCGTTCTACCAGAACCGTTTAGTGGTTACTCACAGCAAGGGCAGGCATGAGAACCTGGATATGACCCCGAAGGTCATGAAAGCGGCTCACGATACCCCGTTGTCCATTCATCCTGGGAGCACCAAGATGTACCAAGACATTCGTCAGCAATTCTGGTGGCCCAACATGAAGCAAGACATTGCCCGATATGTTTCTGAATGTGACGTTTGCCGTCGCGTCAAGGGGGAACATCAAAAACCCTCTGGAAAACTACAACCACCTGAAATCCCTGTATGGAAGTGGGACAAAGTTTAGATGGACTTCGTCACCGGTTTTCCCCGATCCCAGAAAGGTAACGATGCTATCTTTGTCGTCATCGACCGGTTCTCCAAGGTTGCTCACTTTATACCAGTCAAGGAGAAGATCACGACGGCTCAGTTAGCGGAATTATATATCGCCCAGATCGTGTCGCTCCACGGTATTCCGTTGGAGATTAGTTCAGATCGTGGCAGCCTTTTCACCTCAAGATATTGGCGGAGTTTCCAAGAAGCTCTGGGGACTACTCTGCATCTCAGCACCGCTTATCACCCCCAGTCACAGGGCCAAGTCGAACGCGTCAATCAAATACTGGAAGATATGCTTCGAGCTTGTGTCATCTCCTTCGGCAAGAAATGGGAGGAATCTCTTCCATTTGCTGAATTCTCGTACAACAATAGCTATCACGCTAGTCTGAAGATGGCACCCTATGAAGTTCTCTATGGACGTAAGTGTCGGACCCCTCTGAGTTGGTCAGAAACTGGAGAACGTGCACTCATTGGCCCGGATATTATTCAGCAAGCTGAAGACCAAGTTCACGTCATCCGTGAACATTTGAAGGCCGCTCAGTCTCGTCAGAAGAGAAACTATGACCGCAAACACCGTGAAATGGAGTATCAACCTGGTGAATACGCATACCTCCGTGTCACTCCCATGAGGGGCACTCATCGCTTCGGTATCAAGGGCAAGTTGGCTCCTCGCTACATTGGCCCGTTCCGTATCATTTCCAGGAGTGGACCCGTGGCATACCGGTTGGAATTGCCGCCGAACCTCTCCCAAGTCCACGATGTCTTCCATGTGTCGCAACTCCGTCGCTGCTTCAAGGATCCTATGCGCGAGGTGGAGCATGATATGATCGAGCTGCAACAAGACTTGACTTATCGAGAACATCCCAGCCGCATTCTCGATCAGTCTGAACGCCGAACCCGCAACAAGACCGTCAAGTTCCTCAAGGTTCAGTGGTCGAATCATTCTGAAGATGAAGCCACTTGGGAACGCGAAGATCGCCTTCGCGATGAATACCCCGATCTTTTCCTCGCTACCACTTAAATTCTCGGGATGAGAATTCTTGTAGTGGGGGAGATTTGTAACACCCTCAGATGCCTGTAACAGTAATCATCATCACTGTTGGATTATCACTGTTTGATCTCCCTGGTACCTGATAAAACTTTGTGAGGCTCATGATCAAACACCCCATGCACCATTTACTTGAGCCCTTGGGATCAAATCCCCAAGCCAAATGCATCTTGCTCATCAAGAAAACCAAACCCTGGTTGAAACTACCTCAATTGGAAATTAAAACAAAAGTGCTACAATAAAGTTGTTCCAAAAATCATGGAACTATTTTTTTAAATTGCCTAAAATCATTACAATCATGTGGGACCAACTTTGATAATTTTTGGAGTTGCAGATAATTCCAAACAAATCGAACAGTAGGTTAAAACCCCTACTTTGAGCATTTAATATTTAAAATAAATACCTAATGAATTTATTTTGCTGCATAAACTTTTTGTGGCACCTCAGTAATATATAAAACTAATTTACAAACACCAATTATATTTTTCAAAAATGCTAGGGTTAACAAATCAATTACAGAAAAGAATTTGAATAAACAGAAAACCAGAAAATGGGAGAAACCCTTAAACCTCGCCTGGGGCGAGGCCACCTCAGCCCAGCCCACCCCGGCCCGTCTTCCACTTCCCACCTGCCCCCATCACGTCCGCCACCTGCTCGACGCCGTGGCGCCGCCGTGGCCACGGGCGTCCCTGGAGCCCTCCCCTCCCTCACCTGCTCCCTCCCGCCATGGACCCGATAAGGCCAACCCCCGCAGCCCCCTGGACAACTACCCCACCCCATTCCCCTCCTCCTCCTCTCGCCGACGTCGGGGAAAGCTTTCCTGAGAGCCACCGTCGCCATGGCAGTGAGCTCACGCGGCCAGTGAGCTCGCGACGCCACCCCGCCGTGTCCAGCGTGTCTCTCGTCGTCGTCCTCGTCTCCGCGCGGAAGGAATCGAGGCAGGAGCCTCCACCCCGAACCCACGGTCATCTTCCCCAACTCCGGCCGCCGCGACGTCGCGGAGGGAATCCGGCGCCACCCCGACGCCACCGAGGCCGCTCTCTGCACCGTTATGTTCCTGGTGAGCTCCTGCGCCTCCCCCAACTCCCCGACGAGCCGTTTGTGCCCTGTAGCCCACCCCGCCATTAGGGCAGGAGCGCCTCGCCGCCGGCGAGCTCTCCACCGCGTCCTGGAGCACGCTTTTGGCGCACGGTACGCGTCATGCGGGTGCCCGCGCCCCCCTCGTTCGAATGCGCTAAGCCACACCCCTCGCAGCACCGTAGGTCGTCGTCGTCGTCTTCACCCGGAGGTTTCCGCCGTCGCCGTCGAGGTCGCGCTCCGCTCCGGCCACCCCCGACACCCCCGCTACCTCAAATCGAACGCGCAGGTCGCCAGGAACCCGTAGCCACCAGCGGCGCTCCAAACCGTGCCCGGATTCGAGCTCGGGCTCGGCCTCGCCGGAGTCCAGCCGCCGGCGAGCTCCTACGGTGGCTGCCAGGTGGGGCCCCGGTGTCAGTTAATTAGTTAGGGGTTAATCTCACCCCTAATAGCCCACTGACATGTGGGTCCCATCCCACTTAAGCACCTGTTAAAAATAACAAAACTGTTAGTAAGAGTTTAGGTCACTGACAGGTGGGTCCCCTCTAATTAATTAACTTAATGATTTAGGTTAATCCAATTAATAAAAATTGAGTCACTGACATGTGGGTCCAGGGGTATTTTCTAATTTAATTAAGTGTTTTATAAATAACAGAGGCTGACATGTGGGTCCCACATGTCAGCACTGTTCTGGATAATGTTGTGGATAATGTTTTGGATAATGTTTAAATAAATAATAAAAGAAATTCAGAAAATCATTTAAATTGATTTAAACTTTGAAATTCAATAACTTTTAAACCGTAACTCGGATTAAAAAACTTTATACATGAAAGTTGATCAGGAAAATACTACGAATATGAATACGCTATCCGTATGTCTAACACACCCCTCTAACACCACGAACATCGAACATTCCCCCTCCAGACCGTCTGTCCGATAAATTGTCCGGTACTGATAGAGTGCCCGGATGAATTTATTCCGAACACGAACGTTGTCCGGAATGGTTCAAATAGCACGGATACACCCCCCTTATGTTGTTCCGGTAACCACGACACCTCCGGCTTGATCCTTCCCCCTCCGGACCCCCTGTCCGGTAATCACCCGGAGCCGGTAGTTCATCCTCAGATGAATTCCCGCTCCGAGCATATTGCATTGCACTGCGATAGAACACCGATAACATTTCATCTATCATGTCATGCATATGTTTGTATATTATTGTTGTGTATTTACTGTTTCCTTCCCCCCCTTAATCTTCGGTAGACCCCGCTGCTGCTGTCGACTACACCGCTGCTGAGTACGACTACGTCGTCGACGACCCTACTACTACCGTCGAGCTTGCAGGCAAGCAGAGCCATTCTCTTCCCCAGATATCGCCTATCTTTCCGTACATTTCTTGCACTAGGCATGGTTACTGCTGCTGTTACGATTACAATCCTATTCAACTGCATAGCCTGATTTTTGTCGCCCCTTGATGTGCCTTCCTTTATCCTATGCTGCCTATTATTATTATTATGCATTATTCAGCAGTGAGCCCTGCACATTGTTAGCTAGGATTAGATAGAGGGCCGTGATCACTCAGGGGAGTGAATGCGGATACTTATATTAACTGCACAGGTACGGTACAATGAAGACACCGTCAAAGGCCCCTATCTGGGTTATGCCTAGTCACCTCAAGTGTGAGCTATCAAGGAGTAATCCTTGTACTCCGCTCGAGGCTGACTTTGTCTTACCGCCATAGGGTCCGAACGACGGTTGTCCTTAAAGGTAAGTAGTCGGGCGACCCAACGGTGCCCGCGAGAGGTATTGCGACGGGACGACAGGGAGGGCACGACCAGTGTATCGGTGTGCTTGGCCCCTGATCGTTGGCCGCGAGAGTTACCAACCCACAAAAGTCGAGCTCCTCCCGGAGCACACACGAGACAAGGTAAGGAGACGGTTCATCTTGTTGGTAACCGCAGTGACTTGGTGGGACGACAGGGCAGGCACCGATGTACTGGTGGTCCTGGCTGCTGTCGTTGTCCGCGGGTCGGTTAAGTCGAGGCAACGATAACGGTTGTCACACAGGTTAATTAAAATGCTAAATGGTTCAGTGAATGTCTTGAGTTGGCTATAGGCCATGTACGCACTACCTACCCGTGGGAACTACGAGTTATGGGCTCCTCCGCTTCTTAGTGTCGTCCGAGGACTCTTCAGACGTCAGCAGTACCGCGGGCTGATTGCCGGGAAGTGGTGTTGTCTTATTTGCCGCGGCGTGTGATTTGTATTTGCTTTGATTTAACTTCACCGGCCAGTCACGCACCGTGCAGGAGTACGTCGGGGTTAGGGTCCAAAGCCCCGCGTACATAGGATATAGTCCGGCGGATGACCTCTCTGTTGAGTTTGAAAGATGGGCTATGAAGTGTCGGATAGCCTCGGTGGAGCGTTCCCTAACAAGGTTCCCGCCACCCTGGAGATCCGTGCGTGTAGCGTAACACAAGTGCACCCCTGCAGGGAAGATTGATCTATCGATAGCCGTGTCCACGGTAACAGGACGCTTTATGCTGAAGCTGGATCTTACCACTAGAAACTATTATTAAACTGTATGGTTCCGGGTTCTTTTCCTCGCGGGGAGGTCGAGGAGGTGAACTCGGAGGCATTGTAAATTATTACAACTTATTATTATTCAATGTCGCAGCAACTTCAGCTTCATTGATACTTTATTGCTTTATATAAAC
Source organism: Bromus sterilis (assembly GCA_950022295.1). NCBI lineage: Eukaryota > Viridiplantae > Streptophyta > Magnoliopsida > Poales > Poaceae > Bromus > Bromus sterilis. Next base: position 217,674,834 of record OX465599.1, read on the forward strand.
TGTTGGCTGATTCTTACCTCATGCTGCAAGACATCGTCGGAAGATGCTAGTCCTCGTTAGGCCTAGCTTCTTACCCTTGCTCTAAATTTCTGTTTTCAGTCCACTATATACAGCCTCTTCATTCCGTTGATATCATGCATAATGCTTAGTAGCGGACGTAAGACTCGCGGGTATACTAGATACTCACCTGCTTTATTTCCTTTACTGTTTTGCCTGATCGGCCGCTGCAGCCGACGTTGGAGCCCAGGAGCAGGAGTATCCCGGAGGCGCCTACTACGACGTCGAGTTCCCCGTTGACCAGGAGTAGTACTGTGGATCCCAGGCAGGAGGCCTCGCCTTTTCGTTCTGTATCTCTGATGTGATTTGTGCTAGCCTTCTTAAGGCAAAACTTGACTAACTATGTCTGTACTCAGATATTATGGCTTGTATGACTTATATATTCGGGTCCGCGTGACCCCCTCTATTGTAATATATTTGTTTATCCTTTTGTGTTTAGTGTTGTGCTGTGATATTATCATCGTGGCACCCTAATCTCAGTCGTGTACCCTGTGTGTATGATTACTGTACACGGTCTGATTTTGGGGGCGTCACAACTTGCAACTGGGTTTTACGAAATAAAATTCAGTTGCGAGTCGATGAGAAATTTATAACTAGGTTGACATTTTTTTTACTTGCAACTGGATTCATATAAAAACATGGGTTTACGAGTCGATGTATAATTTGCAACCGGGTTTTGCAAAACAAAAAAGGAAAAAAAAGAGAAAAAATATATATAAAAAGAAATTCTTAAAACAAGAAAATAAAACATAAAAATTAAAAATAATTTAATTTAAATCAATCAACAAGAAATAAAAAGCGAGAAGGAAAAATAAAAATAAATTTAAATAATACAACTCGACTCGCGATAACAAACTTGCATCGATGCCATGTATCAACAAAAGGTATTTATTTCTAAAATTTATAAATACATTTACAAAAATCATATTCATTATTTTGGAAAAGAAGAAAGGAGAAAAAGACAAAATGAAAATAAAAGAAAACATCTTCACAAAACTGGTTGGAGGTAAAATAAACGGCTTTCCCACTCCCGCTCGGCCCAAAATCAGGTAAAAAAAGTGATGCGCACAAGAAAAGGCTCGAGAGCAACTAATTAGCGGGTATCCTGTCACACGACCTTGTAGAGGTCATTTTACGCGCGCTTCGGTGTTCCCACGTGTCGACGCACAGCGCGCAGCCACCGCGCAGATCAGATCCAGCCACAGTTTTTCGCGCAGCCACAGTTCTGTCACAACTCAGTTTTTCAGCCACAGCTCCACAACCACAGTTTTTCAGCCACAACCTTTGTCAAAGCCACAGTTTTTTCAGTCACAGCTACAGTTTTTTCAGTACAGCTCTCTGCCACGGCCCAGTTTTCAGCCAAAGTCACAGTTTTTTCAGCCACAGTTCCCTGCCACAGCCCAGTTTTAGCCAAAGCCACAGTTTTTCCAGCCACAAGCCTGCCACAGTTTAAAGCCACAGGTCTGCGCGCAGCCACAGTTGTAGTGATTGACACGTGTCAAATCCAGAGTGCGACAAAAATAACCTCTGCGAAGGCGCGCCTCAATACGCCTTAATTAGTGATTGACAAAAGGCTCACATGCGCGCACGAGAGAACAGTCTCGAGCGAGCCCAACAAGGAAAAAATTAGCTCGTGGATCGCAGACTCGCATCTGTGCGAAAATTAAAGCATATCCAGATCGAACGGACTGATATGTATATGTGACATAGTTGTTTTTCATGTACATACGTTTTAGCAAATTTGTAAACCATTTTATTACACAGCCTTTTTTCTGTTTTTTTGCGTGGAATTTTATTACTTCCTCTGATCCATATTACTTGTCGTAAAATTGATGTATCTATCACTAAAATGCATGTTGCAAATTTGTAAACCATTTTATTACACAGCTTTTTTTCTGTTTTTTTGCGTGGAATTTTATTACACAGTTCAGAGGATCACACACCCCAAGAAACCCAGCACAAGTACATCACATGCAACTGAACCAAATCATTCAGATTTGACAACAGATGCAACAAACATCCGCCAGTAGTAGCAGAAGCCATTATTTATATGGTAGCAGGGCCGCCACTTGGCATTAAATAGTTACGGTCTACTACAGTCACTCTGCCTTGGCCCTGGTCAGGGAAGTGAAGGTCACCACCGGCTCCAGCGGCATCTCCTTCACGTCCGCCGTGAACGTGTCGTACCGCCGGAACAGCTCCGCCACCATCAGCCTCCCGACCGCCAGCACCATGTCCTTCCCCGGGCACTGCTTGTTCCCCTCCGCCGGCTCGCCGTTGTCCGGCCCGTTCGACCACGCCACGTTCCCGAGCAGCGACCCTTCGCCGGCCACGAACCGGTCAGGGACGAACTCGCCGGCGTTCTTGAACACGCGCTCGTCACGCGTCGCCAAAAACTGGTACCCGAAAAGCAGCTCGCCCTTGCGCACCTGGTAGGCGGCGTCGTGGCTCTCGACCACCATGTCCTGCCGCGCGCGGCCGTACTGGAACTCCACCGGCGGGTTCAGGCGCAGGACCTCCCACACCACCGATTTCACCAGAGGCATCTTGTCAACGGCGGACACGGTGATCTCGCTGCCGTGCGGCACGGCGGCGCGCACCTCGCTGGCGAGCCTGGCGTGCAGAGCCGGGCCGACGCGGGCTAGCCACTTGAGGATGTGCGGCAGGAAGATCTTGAAGCCTCCGTATGCGTTGAAGATGGCGAGGAAGATGAGGTTGTGGAGTAGCTCGTCACGCGGTATGCCGCACTGCGCCTTCTCGGCGTCGTCGAGGACGCCGGCGGCGGCGTCCGCGAAGTACGCTGTCAGGTCGGCGTAGTCGCGGCGGACCAGGAACGGCGGCAGGCGGAAGGTGTGGAGAAGGAGATCTTCGAGCAACCACGGCTTGATTAGTTTGCTCGCTAGCGGGTGCAGCTGCACGCCGAGCCACTTGATGGCCTTGGTCACGGCGCCATCGCCCATGACCTTGCTCGGCGGCGTGCCGCCGAACAGCGTGGAGCAGGTGAAGTCGAACATGTGGTGCTCGTTGAGCGCGTTAAACTGGACTGGGCAGCTGGAGCCGCCGTCGAAACCTGCGTCCACGGCGTCGAACATGGCGTCGAAGGCGGCGCGGAAGGCCGGCTCCACGTGGTGCATCCGCGCGGCGGCGAGGCGGATGACGACGCGCTTGAGCGTGGCGTGGCGGGGGTCGTAGGCGTCGAGGAAGGCGAGCGGGCGGTAGCCGCCGAAGAGTGCGAGGGAGGGCATGAAGGTGCCGTCGAGCGTGTCGGCCTTGTCGACCTTGGCGTCGTCGAGGATCACACTGAAGCTGCGCGCGTCGAGGAAGGCGACGACGCGGGAGTCGGTGGTGATGAAGGGTCCGGGGGGCATGTTGACGCGCAGCACGGTGGCGCCGCCGTTCCGGGCGATGCGGGAGCGGAAGTACTCCTCCGCGCCCTGGAAGTAGTAGTAGTCCAGGCGGTCGCGCAGCGGCGAGAAGAAAGGAACGCCGTAGCCGCCCGGGATCTCCCGGATCGGGAGACCCGACGGAGATAGATTGGTCGCCGGAGTGTCGCTGCCGGAGCTGTTGGCTACCTTGGACGTCATGGCAGCTGATACGTGTAGCTTGTTTTGTTTGCAATACCAAGCTCTTGCTGGTTTTGTTTGCAGAGTGAGCCGTTCTTCTGCATTATATAGTAACATATCAGCACGCTCTCCGTCTTCCCCTTCTCTTCCCAGCGTTTTCTGGCACACAAAAAAGTCTATCACCCGCTGAAAAAAGCCAAGTTTCCATTCCCACCTCCCACCTCTTATGGGCCTGATGACACGTGTACTTTACACCTCTCCTACATCTGTCCATGCAAGGACCCCTCCAAAAAAAAAAATCTGAACATGCAAGGAGTCTCTACATCTTTTTTCTATGCAAGAAAAAAAAGAAAGGTGTTGTGCAGACAAACAGATGAGGAATAGCATATCAAAATCCTGAGCTTTTAAAAACGGATAGATAATCCCCACCGCCCCTTTAGACAATTCATATGTTTTTATCTATTAAAAATCGAAAATAATTAAAAAACCCTTTATTTTAATTTTATTTTTAAAAAGTTCGTGTCATAAGAGGTGGCATGAATTTTTTTGAAATAAATAAATAAATAGTTGCGCCGTTTTAAAACTCTGCCGATTACTTTACGACTGTGTTTCTTAAAACAAAAAATAGAAGTATTTTAGAAAAAATGTGATGTTTGGTTCTCAGCTGACGTGCCTTGCACCCACCTTCAGCCGCACCAGTTTTGCGAGCTTGAGTTGATTTGAAAGCTAGGTGTCTTGAAAAAAAGGAATTTGTGATCCTCGATTGCAAGTCAGATGATGGCTTGGAGCTGGTGCCCGGTCGCCTCAGTTGCACCAGTTGCGAGTCTCTTGGTGACTTGCAACTCGGTATCTTTAAAAAAACACGTAATATTTGACCCTTCCTTGCGAATCGAACGTTGGCTTACAACTGATGGCCCTCTCGCTTCAGCCTCATCATTTGCGAGCGCGTCGGTGACTTGCAACTAGGTGTCTTAAAAAATAAAAAAAATAAAAAATGGTGAGATGTTTGATCTTCGGTTGCGAGTCAAGTGGTGGCTTGCAACTAGTGCCCCGCTCAACTCAACTGCACCAATTGCGAATTGTGGTAACTTACAACTAGGTATCTTAAAAAAATAAAAAATAAAAAATTGGAATGTTTTATCCTTGGTTGCGAATCGAATGTTGGGTTGTAACCGGGGGCGCTCTTAGAATAACCTTTTGTGGAGGATTTGTGCCTACTCTACTTTCCTATCTAGGATTATTTTATAACAAATTAAGGTAGGATGTTTGATCATCGGTTGCGAGTCCAGTAGTGCCTTGCAACTGGTGCCCCGTTCACCTCAGCCGCACCAGTAGAAAGTTTGCTCGTGACTTGCAACTGGGTCTCTTAAAAAATAGATGGAATGTTTGATCCTCTGTTGTGAGTAGGTTAACGCATAGTGATGAGGGGGTGTCCCTACGACTCCTACGAATGAGGGTACCTGGTGCACATCAAGACAAAAGGCCCGCTGAAAACCTCGACAGGCCCACGACTGGCCCACTCGAGGCACCGACGTAGGAATCCTCGACGACTATTGAAGCTGCGACTTGGCGTCCAAGACTAAAGCTAGATTAGACTACTCTCTTTGTAAACCTAGATGGACTCCTTGCGACCTAGCCTAGTATATAAAGGCTGGGAGAGGGAACGTCTAGGGTATCCGATCTCATAGCAACACCCCCGGTCCCGAGCGAACTCGCCTCGACCGCCACTGTAATCGCCTCCATCATAATACAAAAGAGCAGGAAGTAGGGGTTTCACCGATCGAGTGCGCTGAACCTGGGTAAATCCCTGTCTCCTGTTAGCCGACGAGTATCGCCAACCTGCACCTTCTCTCTACGATCTAACCCAGGGTTCCTAACCATGGTATTTTCCGAGGTCAATCCTCGTCAATTGGCGCGGACCATGGAGAAGACGCAAGTTGGAATCACGATCTCGGCGGTCCCATCATCAGAGACTCGAGCAAGATCCAACCCACTCGAAGAACCCAAGTTCATCGCAAGCCTCTCCGTTGCGCCGCCAAGTTCGCTCGGCCAACAACCAAGCCAAGATCAATCTTTCGGCGATTACCAAAGTCACACCCGGCGAAAAAGGACTCGACGACCGAGAAGACGAACATAAGCCGCAGCCTTGAAGTCAGCTACGACGCCAGATCAAGTGCAAAAAGTACACATGGAAATCTCGCTCGAGCAGCCACCACATGCCGCAACAATTCCGGTCGCCGCTCAAACACCGGCCGCCACCCGGACACCCGCCGCAACACACGACGGGGACTCTGAAACCCAATCCGGCGAATACTACGACCCTGACCGAAGACCAGAAGAGTTCACCAAGATAATTCAGAACTACTCGATCAATGATGGAATCGAGCTCGACCCAAGGTTTCACTCCCGTACCGAAGATCACTCGGAATCGTTCCGCATCGCAAGAAGAAGAAGACACACTGTAACACCCTCAGATGCTTGTAACAGTAATCATCATCACTGTTGACTATCACTGTTTGCTAATCACTGTTATCCCCTGTCCCTAATCAAACTTTGCTTCTGCTCTTTCCAAACCATGCTGGTTGGAAATCAAAACACAAAGCCCAATGCATTTTGCTCATCATGAAACCAAACCCTAGTTGAAACTACCTCAAATGGAAATTAAAACAAAAGTGCTCAAATAAAGTTGTTCCAAAAATCATGCAACTATTTTTGTAAATTGCCTAAAATCATTACAATAATGTTGGATCAACTTTGGTAATTTTTGGAGTTGCAGAAAATTCCAAACAAATCAAACAGTAGGTTAAAACCCCTATTTTGGGCATTTAATATTTAAAGTAAATATCAAATGAATTTATTTTGCTGCAAAAACTTTTGTAGCACCTCAGTAATATGTAACTCTAATTTACAAACACTAATAACCTTTTACAAAAATGCTAGGGTTAATAAATTAATTACCAGAAAGAAATAGCATAAACGGCAACACAAATCAAATGGGAAAAATGTTAAAACTCGCCCAGGGCGATGGCCCAGCCCACCCCAGCCCGTCTTCCACCTCCCACCTGCCCCCATCACATCCGCCACCTGCTCGACGCCATGCCGCCTCCATGGCCGTCTCTGCCACTGGAGCCCCCCTCCCTCACCTGCTCCCTGCCGCCGCTGTCGCGATAAGGAAGCCCCCGCGCACCCCCTGGACACCCCCGCACCTCCATTCCCCTCCTCCTCGCCTCCCACGCTTCGGGGAAAGCTTTCCCGAGCGCCGCCGTCGCCATGGCAGTGAGCTCACGCGGCCAGTGAGCTCGCGACGCCACCCCGCCGTGTCCAGCGTGTCTCTCGTCGTCGTCCTCGTCTCCGAGCGGAAGGAATCGAGGCGGGAGCCTCCACCCCGAGCACACGGTCATCTTCCCCAACTCCGGCCGCCGCGACGTCGCGGAGGAAATCCGGCGCCACCCCGACGCCACCGAGGCCGCTCTCTGCACCGTTACGTTTCTGGTGAGCTCCTTCACCATCCCCATGTCGCCGTTGAGGTTCCCGTGTCCCATAGCCGTGCGCGCCATTAGGGCAGAGCAACCTCGCCGCCGGCGAGCGCCCAACTGCGGCGTAGAGCTTGCATTTGACGCCCTACTCGCGTCATTTTATTTCCCTGGACGCCAGCTACCGAACGCGCATAGCCACGCCTCACCCCGTGCGCGGATTCGCCGTCCTCGACGTCGCCATCGTACGGGTCCCCGCCTTCGTCGTCGCTGGCGTCATTCCGGTGACCCCCCGACCACACCACCACCCCCCAGTGCACTCGCCGGCGTCTACTGCTTCAAACACAACTAACCGCGCTCTCCCCCGTGCCCTGTATCGTCGCCACCGTCGACCTCGCCGCCGGCGAGCCTCCGGTGAGCCTCCGGTGAGGCTGCCAGGTGGGACCCCGGTGTCAGCCAGTTGATTAGGGGTTAATCTGACCCATAATGGGCCACTGACAGTGGACCCCCCCGGCTAATTACCCTGTTAGGTTAACTGAGTAGATTAACAGGAAATAATACCCCTCCCAGTCGCTGACAGGTGGGTCCCCTCTAAATAATTAACTAAATGATTTAGGTTAATCCAATTAATTAAAAACTAGTCACTGACATGTGGGTCCAGTAGCATTTTTCTAATTTAACTAAATAATTTATAAATAACAGAGGCTGACATGTGGGTCCCACATGTCAGCACTGTTCTGGATAATGTTGTGGATAATGTTCTGGATAATGTTTAAATAAATAATAAAAGAAATCCAGAAAATCATTTAAATTGATTTAAACTTTGAAATTCAATAACTTTCAAACCGTAACTCGGTTTCAAAAACTTTATACATGAAAGTTGATCAGAAAAATACTACGAATACGAATACACTATCCGTATGTCTGACACACCCCTCTAACACCACGAGCATCGAACATTACCCCTCCGGACCGTCTGTCCGATAAATTGTCCGGTACTGTTAGAGTGCCCGGATGAATTTATTCCGAACACGAAAGTTGTTCGGAATGGATCAAATAGCACGGATACACCCCCCTTATGTTGTTCCGATAACCACGACACCTCCGGCTTGATCCTTCCCCCTCCGGACACCCTGTCCGGTAATCGCCCGGGGCCGGTAGTTCATCCTCAGATGAATTCCCGCTCCGAGCCTATTCCATTGCACTGCGGTAGAACACCGTTAACTTTTCATCTGTCATGTCATGCATAAGTTTGTATATTATTGCTGTGTATTTATTGTTTCTCCCCCCTTTAAATCTCCGATAGACCCCGCTGCTGCCGTCGACTACACCGCTGCTGAGTACGACTACGTCGTCGACGACCCTACTACTACCGTCGAGCTTGCAGGCAAGCAGAGCCATTCTCTTCCCCAGATATCGCCTATCTTTCCGTACATTTCTTGCACTAGGCATTGTTACTGCTGCGGCTACGTTTACAATCCTATTCAATTGCATAGCCTGATTTTTGTCGCCCTTTGATGTGCCTTCCTTATCCTATGCTGCCTATTATTATTATTATGCCTTATTCAGCAGTGAGCCCTGCGCATTGTTAGCTAGGATTAGATAGAGGGCCGTGGTCACTCAGGGGAGTGAACGCGGATACAAATATTATAACTGCACAGGTACGGTACAATGCAGACACCGCCACAGGCCCTACCTGGGTTATGCCTAGTCACCTCAAGTGTGAGCTATCAAGGAGTAATCCTTGTACTCCACTCGAGACTGACTTTGTCTTACCGCCATAGGGTTTTGAGTAACGGTTGTCCTAAAGGTAAGCAGTCGGGCGACCCAACGGTGCCCGCGAGAGGTATTGCGACGGGACGACAGGGAGGGCACGACCAGTGTACCGGTGTGCTTGGCCCCTGATCGTTGGCCGCGAGAGTTACCAAACCACGAAAGTCGAGCTCCTCCAGGAGCACACGCGAGACAAGGTAAGGAGACGGTTCACCTTGTTGGTAACCGCAGTGACTTGGTGGGACGACAGGGCAGGCACCGATGTACTGGTGGTCCTGGCTGCTGTCGTTGTCCGCGGGTCGGTTAAGTCGAGGCAACGATAACGGTTGTCACGCAGGTTAATTAAAATACTAAATGGTTCAGTGAATGTCTTGAGTTGGCTATATGCCATGTACGCACTACCTACCCGGGGGAACTACGAGTTATGGGCTCCTCTGCTCCTTAGTGTCGTCCGAGAACTCTTAAGACGTCAGCAGTACCGCGGGCTGATTGCCGGGAAGTGGTGTTGTCTTATTTGCCGCGGCGTGTGATTTGTATTTGCTTTGATTTAACTTCACCGGCCAGTCACGCACCGTGCAGGAGTACGTCGGGGTTAGGGTCCAAAGCCCCGCGTACATAGGATATAGTCCGGCGGATGACCTCTCTGTTGAGTTTGAAAGATGGGCTATGAAGTGTCGGATAGCCTCGGTGGAGCGTTCCCTAACAAGGTTCCCGCCACCCTGGAGATCCGTGCGTGTAGCGTAACACAAGTGCACCCCTGCAGGGAAGAATTGATCTATCGATAGCCGTGTCCACGGTAACAGGACGCTTTATGCTGAAGCTGGATCTTACCACTAGAAACTATTAATATTAAACTGTATGGTTCCGGGTTCTCTTCCTCGCGGGGATGTCGAGGAGGTGAACTCGGAGGCATTGTTAATTATTACAACTTATTATTATCCAATGTTGCAGCAACTTCTGCTTCATTGCTACTTTATTGCTTTATATAAACTGTTGGCTGATTCTTACCTCATGCTGCAAGACATCGTCGGAAGATGCTAGTCTTCGATAGGCCTAGCTTCTTACCCTTGCTCTGAACTTCTGTCTTCAGTCCACCATATACAGCCTCTTCATTCCGTTGATATCATGCATAATGCTTAGTAGCGGACGTAAGACTCGCGGGTATACTAGATACTCACCTGCTTTATTTCCTTTACTGTTTTTCCTGATCGGCCGCTGCAGCCGACGTTGGAACCCAGGAGCAGGAGTACCCCGGAGGCGCCTACTACGACGTCGAGTTCCCCGTTGACCAGGAGTAGTACTGTGGATCCCAGGCAGGAGGCCTCGCCTTTTCGTTCTGTATCTCTGATGTGATTTGTGCTAGCCTTCTTAAGGCAAAACTTGACTAACTATGTCTGTACTCAGATATTATGGTTTGTATGACTTATGTATTCGGGTCCGCGTGACCCCCTCTATTGTAATATATTTGTTCATCCTTTTGTGTTTAGTGTTGTGCTGTGATATTATCATCGTGGCACCCTAATCTCAGTCGTGTACCCTGTGTGTATGAGTACTGTACACGGTCTGATTTTGGGGGCGTGACAAGTTGGTATCAGAGCCGACTGCCTGTAGGAAGCCACCCCACCACTACCTGGTCGAAGTTGAGTCTAGACTTTGAAAAACTATTTTTCTAACTTAATATTTGGCTTACGGGCCCACATCGATGTCACTACGTGTGACATCTATGGTAATAGGATCCTTTTCTCCTTACCTATGCTCTGGGAATCTACTCTCTTATCCTTGCTGGTAAGTTTTACAAAAGCTGACATTAGGATCACGTTCTCTTGATTCCACCCGGCGTTTTTCTGGTGCATCCCCCATTGATTGAGTCGTGTCGCAGGCGTCGTACGCCAGATCCCAGACCGCGGATCCCATTCTCATTCTGGGCAGGCCGCGCGTTCTCTGGCATCAACTCCTGTGGCCAACAGTTTTCTTGCGGCGTGATTGACATAGTGGAATCTATGTCGCGTCGTGTAATCCTTACCGCGGTCTGCGCGCTGCCTAGAGAGTCCTTTTTCCTTAATTTCTACGACGTTACGCTGCCCGATTTTTGGTTGATTCTATGTGTGGATGTGTATGTCTTATATGACTACTCCTATATATCCGCGCCTCCTCTTTGTTGTCGCTTTACCTCTTACTCGTTTCCGGTATTTTCGTTAAGTTGTTCATCGCTGAAATACCCCTGTTAATTCAAGCAGGATGGCTGGTCGTGGTGGTCTTGGTCGTGGTCGTGCTACCAACGACCCACCTCCGCCGCCGGATTACATGGCCGCGATGATGCAGCAGTTCGAGATGAATCGTCAGTTCATGCAGAATATCATGGCTCAGTTCCCCCAGCCGAATCAGAATGGGCACCACCATCAGCATGCCACCGTGACTCTGCACGATTTCACCCGCCTCAACCCCACTATGTTCTGCAACACTGTTCATCCGCTGGATGCTGATGACTGGCTCCGCGACATCACTCACGAGCTGGAGTCTGCTAATGTCGATCCAGCCGACTATGTGAACTTTGCGTCTTACCATCTGAAGGGCGCCGCTGCTCAGTGGTGGAACACCCACAAGCGTTCTCTGCCAGTCGGAGAAGTCATCACTTGGGATGAATTTCAGTCTGCTTTTCGCGGTCGCTACATTCCTCAGGGGATCATGGACCGTAAGGCGGAAGAATTCCGCAACCTCACTCAGGGTGACATGACTGTTGAAGCCTATCAGCGCGAGTTCCTCAACCTCTCTCGCTATGCGGAAGAAGAGATCGCCACTGATGCTCGCAGGCAGCAGAAGTTCCGTCGTGGTCTCAACCCAGAACTCAGGCTCGCTCTAGCCGTTCATGATTTCGCCAACTTCGCCACCATGGTGAACAAGGCTATCACCGTCGAGACTGCCCAGATGGAGCACAAGACCTCTCTGAAGCGTTATCGTGACGTTGGCTCATCTTCGGGCGCAACGCAGAAGCGTCGTATCTGGCTCCCTACCAGTGTGACCCACGCAGCTGTCCCTGCTCCAAGGCCGTCTTATGCTGCACCCCGTCTGCCTCCGCCACCACAGATGCCAAGAGCTCTGCCTGCACCACCCAATGCACCACCCCTTCGTCCTCAGGATGGATTGTGCTTGACGTGCCGCCAACCTGGGCATTATTCCAGGGAGTGCCCCCTGAAACAGAAGCAACTGGTAGTTCGCCCCGCTGGCCGCGGAAATGGTCGTGGCAACAACAGGACCCCCAACTATAATACTGGGTCTGCTGCTCATGCTCGTGGTCATGCTAACAACATCAATGTTGAAGAAGCTCAGCAACAACCCGCTACCGTGATGGGTACCCTTCTCGTTAATTCCGTACCTGCTACTGTTTTATTCGATACAGGAGCATCACATTCATTCATGTCGGAAGCATTTGCATTGTCGCATAACTTTACGCTTGAGAATATGAACCCACCGATGGTTGTCCGCACCCCGATAGGCCATGCCCACACCTCCGAGATAGTGCCCGGAACCATCATTAAAATTGAAGGGATGGAATTCCTTGTTTCCCCCATCGTTCTGAAGACCTCCACCATAGACCTAATTCTGGGCATGGATTGGTTGAAATTTCACGATGCCGCACTGTATTGTGGCACCAGCTCTGTCCGACTTTTACACCCCTCCGGCGAGATTGTTGTCCACACCACCAAAGTAACCCGTAATGCTGAAACACAGATATTTATGATGAATGCTTTGAATGCCGCCCCCCTTGAAGGCATTGAGACCGTTCCAGTCGTTCGCAATTTTCCCGACGTCTTCCCAGAAGAACTGCCGGGAATACCCCCGATCAGGGAAGTTGAATTCGTCATCGACTTGAAGCCAGGCACTGTTCCTATTGCCAAGCGTCCTTACAAGATGCCGCCACATGAACTCCTTGAACTTAAGGAGGAAATCGACAAGGCACTTCAGAAAGGATTCATTCGCCCCAGTTCCTCAGCTTGGGGAGCACCTTCGCACTTTGTCAAGAAGAGCGATGGGACAAACCGATTGGTCCAAGATTATCGGCCCATTAACCAAGCCACCATCCAAAACAAATACCCACTTCCCCGGATCAACGATCTGTATGATCAACTTGCCGGATCCAAGGTGTTTTCTAAACTCGACTTGAGGTTGGGTTATCACCTAATCCGAGTCCGTGATGAGGACATTCCGAAGACTGCCTTCATTACTCGTTATGGTTCATACGAGTACACCGTCATGTCCTTTGGATTAACCAATGCTCCAGCCACCTTCTCCAGATTGATGAATTATATTTTCATGGAGTACCTCGACCAGTTCGTCGTGGTTTATCTGGATGATATATTGATATATTCCAAGAATGAAGAAGAACATGCTGAACATCTTCGTCTTATACTGGAGAAGCTTCGAGAACACAAACTCTACGCTAAGTATTCTAAGTGTGAGTTCTGGCTTCCCGAAGTAACCTACCTTGGACATGTGATTTCCAAGGATGGCATTGCCGTCACCCCAGAACGTATCCAGGCTATTCTTGACTGGACTCCTCCCAAGACCGTCAAGCAAGTCCGCAGTTTTCTCGGACTCGCTAGCTATTGCCGCCGTTTCGTCGAGAATTTCTCCAAGATTGCCAGGCCTCTGACTAATCTGCTTCACAAAGGCGTCAAGTTTGAGTGGACAGATAAATGTCAAGAAAGTTTTCAAGCCCTCAAGGACAAGCTAACTTCTCCCCCGGTGCTCGCTCCCCCTGATACTCAGAAGGACTTCGTGATATATTGCGACGCGTCTCGTCAAGGATTAGGCTGTGTCCTATTGCAAGAACGCAAGGTGATTGCTTATGGCTCTCGTCAGTTGCGTACTCACGAGGACAAATACCCAACACATGATCTCGAATTGGCAGCAGTAATTTATGCATTGAAGCTGTGGCGACATTACCTCGTCGGTAATCGTTGCGAGGTCTACACCGACCACCAAAGTCTGAAGTACCTGTTTACTCAGCCAGACCTGAATCTTCGTCAACAACGATGGCTCGAGACAATAGCCGATTTTAACATGGATATTCATTACACCCCTGGCAAAGCTAATGTGATGGCTGATGCCCTGAGCCGTAAAGCTTACTGTAGTGAACTTGAGGTTCAGCTACAACAACCACCTCTGTATGAAGATTTTCAAAAGTTGAACCTCGAGATTGTTCCTCAAGGTTGTGCAAATAACCTGGTCATTGAACCGGATCTCGTCAAAAACGTCAAGTGTATACAGTTCTATGATGATTTCGTGCACAAGATTAAGCGCGATATCGCCAATGGGAGACCCTCACCCTTCACCGTTGATAGTAATGGTGCGGCGTTCTACCAGAACCGTTTAGTGGTTACTCACAGCAAGGGCAGGCATGAGAACCTGGATATGACCCCGAAGGTCATGAAAGCGGCTCATGATACCCCGTTGTCCATTCATCCTGGAAGCACCAAGATGTACCAAGACATTTGTCAGCAATTCTGGTGGCCCAACATGAAGCAAGACATTGCCCGATATGTTTCTGAATGTGACGTTTGTCGTCGCGTCAAGGGGGAACATCAAAAACCCTCTGGAAAACTACAACCACCTGAAATCCCTGTATGGAAGTGGGACAAAGTTCAGATGGACTTCGTCACCGGTTTTCCCCGATCACAGAAAGGTAACGATGCTATCTTTGTCGTCATCGACCGGTTCTCCAAGGTTGCTCACTTTATACCAGTCAAGGAGAAGATCACGTCGGCTCAGTTAGCGGAATTGTATATCGCCCAAATCGTGTCGCTCCACGGTATTCCGTTGGAGATCAGTTCAGATCGTGGCAGCCTTTTCACCTCCAGATATTGGCGGAGTTTCCAAGAAGCTCTGGGGACTACTCTGCATCTCAGCACCGCTTATCACCCCCAGTCACAGGGCCAAGTCGAACGCGTCAATCAAATACTTGAAGATATGCTTCGAGCTTGTGTCATCTCCTTCGGCAAGAAATGGGAGGAATCTCTTCCATTTGCTGAATTCTCGTACAACAATAGCTACCACGCTAGTCTGAAGATGGCACCCTATGAAGTTCTCTATGGGCGTAAGTGTCGGACCCCTCTGAGTTGGTCAGAAACTGGGGAACGTGCACTCATTGGCCCGGATATTATTCAGCAAGCTGAAGACCAAGTTCACGTCATCCGTGAACATTTGAAGGCCGCTCAGTCTCGCCAGAAGAGCAACTATGACCGCAAACACCGTGACATGGAGTATCAACCTGGTGAATACGCTTACCTCCGTGTCACTCCCATGATGGGCACTCATCGCTTCGGTATCAAGGGCAAGTTGGCTCCTCGCTACATTGGCCCGTTCCGTATCCTTTCCAGGAGTGGACCCGTGGCATACCGGTTGGAATTGCCGCCGAACCTCTCCCAAGTCCACGATGTCTTCCATGTGTCGCAACTCCGTCGCTGCTTCAAGGATCCTATCCGCGAAGTGGAGTATGATATGATCGAGCTGCAACAAGACTTGACTTATCGAGAACATCCGAGCCGCATTCTCGATCAGTCTGAGCGTCGAACCCGGAACAAGACCGTCAAGTTCCTCAAGGTTCAGTGGTCGAATCATTCTGAAGATGAAGCCACTTGGGAACGCGAAGATCGCCTTCGCGATGAATACCCCGATCTTTTCCTCGCCACCACTTAAATTCTCGGGACGAGAATTCTTGTAGTGGGGGAGATTTGTAACACCCTCAGATGCTTGTAACAGTAATCATCATCACTGTTGACTATCACTGTTTGCTAATCACTGTTATCCCCTGTCCCTAATCAAACTTTGCTTCTGCTCTTTCCAAACCATGCTGGTTGGAAATCAAAACACAAAGCCCAATGCATTTTTCTCATCATGAAACCAAACCCTAGTTGAAACTACCTCAAATGGAAATTAAAACAAAAGTGCTCAAATAAAGTTGTTCCAAAAATCATGGAACTATTTTTGTAAATTGCCTAAAATCATTACAATAATGTTGGACCAACTTTGGTAATTTTTGGAGTTGCAGAAAATTCCAAACAAATCAAACAGTAGGTTAAAACCCCTATTTTGGGCATTTAATATTTAAAGTAAATATCAAATGAATTTATTTTGCTGCAAAAACTTTTGTAGCACCTCAGTAATATGTAACTCTAATTTACAAACACTAATAACCTTTTACAAAAATGCTAGGGTTAATAAATTAATTACCAGAAAGAAATAGCATAAACGGCAACACAAATCAAATGGGAAAAATGTTAAAACTCGCCCAGGGCGATGGCCCAGCCCACCCCAGCCCGTCTTCCACCTCCCACCTGCCCCCATCACATCCGCCACCTGCTCGACGCCATGCCGCCGCCGTGGCCGTCTCTGCCACTGGAGCCCCCCTCCCTCACCTGCTCCCTGCCGCCGCTGTCGCGATAAGGAAGCCCCCGCGCACCCCCTGGACACCCCCGCACCTCCATTCCCCTCCTCCTCGCCTCCCACGCTTTGGGGAAAGCTTTCCCGAGCGCCGCCGTCGCCATGGCAGTGAGCTCACGCGGCCAGTGAGCTCGCGACGCCACCCCGCCGTGTCCAGCGTGTCTCTCGTCGTTGTCCTCGTCTCCGAGCGGAAGGAATCGAGGCGGGAGCCTCCACCCCGAGCACACGGTCATCTTCCCCAACTCCGGCCGCCGCGACGTCGCGGAGGAAATCCGGCGCCACCCCGACGCCACTGAGGCCGCTCTCTACACCGTTACGTTTCTGGTGAGCTCCTTCACCATCCCCATGTCGCCGTTGAGGTTCCCGTGTCCCATAGCCGTGCGCGCCATTAGGGCAGAGCAACCTCGCCGCCGGCGAGCGCCCAACTGCGGCGTAGAGCTTGCATTTGACGCCCTACTCGCGTCATTTTATTTCCCTGGACGCCAGCTACCGAACGCGCATAGCCACGCCTCACCCCGTGCGCGGATTCGCCGTCCTCGACGTCGCCACCGTACGGGTCCCCGCCTTCGTCGTCGCCGGCGTCATTCCGGTGACCCCCCGACCACACCACCACCCCCAGTGCACTCGCCGGCGTCTACTGCTTCAAACACAACTAACCGCGCTCTCCCCCGTGCCCTGTATCGTCGCCACCGTCGACCTCGCCGCCGGCGGGCCTCCGGTGAGGCTGCCAGGTGGGACCCCGGTGTCAGCCAGTTGATTAGGGGTTAATCTCACCCATAATGGGCCACTGACAGTGGAGCCCCCCGGCTAATTACCCTGTTAGGTTCACTGAGTAGATTAACAGGAAATAATACCCCTCCCAGTCGCTGACAGGTGGGTCCCCTCTAAATAATTAACTAAATGATTTAGGTTAATCCAATTAATTAAAAACTAGTCACTGACATGTGGGTCCAGTAGCATTTTTCTAATTTAACTAAATAATTTATAAATAACAGAGGCTGACATGTGGGTCCCACATGTCAGCACTGTTCTGGATAATGTTGTGGATAATGTTCTGGATAATGTTTAAATAAATAATAAAAGAAATCCAGAAAATCATTTAAATTGATTTAAACTTTGAAATTCAATAACTTTCAAACTGTAACTCGGTTTCAAAAACTTTATACATGAAAGTTGATCAGAAAAATACTACGAATACGAACACGCTATCCGTATGTCTGACACACCCCTCTAACACCACGAGCATCGAACATTCGCCCTCCGGACCGTCTGTCCGGTAAATTGTCCGGTACTGTTAGAGTGCCCGGATGAATTTATTCCGAACACGAAAGTTGTTCGGAATGGATCAAATAGCACGGATACACCCCCCTTATGTTGTTCCGATAACCATGACACCTCCGTCTTGATCCTTCCCCCTCCGGACACCCTGTCCGGTAATCGCCCGGGGCCGGTAGTTCATCCTCAGATGAATTCCCGCTCCGAGCCTATTCCATTGCACTGCGGTAGAACACCGTTAACTTTTCATCTGTCATGTCATGCATATGTTTGTATATTATTGCTGTGTATTTATTGTTTCTCCCCCCTTTAAATCTCCGATAGACCCCGCTGCTGCCGTCGACTACACCGCTGCTGAGTACGACTACGTCGTCGATGACCTTACTACTACCGTTGAGCTTGCAGGCAAGCAGAGCCATTCTCTTCCCCAGATATCGCCTATCTTTCCGTACATTTCTTGCACTAGGCATTGTTACTGCTGCGGCTACGTTTACAATCCTATTCAATTGCATAGCCTGATTTTTGTCGCCCTTTGATGTGCCTTCCTTATCCTATGCTGCCTATTATTATTATTATTATTATTATGCCTTATTCAGCAGTGAGCCTTGCGCATTGTTAGCTAGGATTAGATAGAGGGCCGTGGTCACTCAGGGGAGTGAACGCGGATACAAATATTATAACTATACAGGTACGGTACAATGCAGACACCGCCACAGGCCCTACCTGGGTTATGCCTAGTCACCTCAAGTGTGAGCTATCAAGGAGTAATCCTTGTACTCCACTCGAGGCTGACTTTGTCTTACCGCCATAGGGTTTTGAGTAACGGTTGTCCTAAAGGTAAGCAGTCGGGCGACCCAACGGTGCCCGCGAGAGGTATTGCGACGGGACGACAGGGAGGGCACGACCAGTGTACCGGTGTGCTTGGCCCCTGATCGTTGGCCGCGAGAGTTACCAAACCAAGAAAGTCGAGCTCCTCCAGGAGCACACGCGAGACAAGGTAAGGAGACGGTTCACCTTGTTGGTAACCGCAGTGACTTGGTGGGACGACAGGGCAGGCACCGATGTACTGGTGGTCCTGGCTGCTGTCGTTGTCCGCGGGTCGGTTAAGTCGAGGCAACGATAACGGTTGTCACGCAGGTTAATTAAAATACTAAATGGTTCAGTGAATGTCTTGAGTTGGCTATATGCCATGTACGCACTACCTACCCGTGGGAACTACGAGTTATGGGCTCCTCTGCTCCTTAGTGTCGTCCGAGAACTCTTCAGACGTCAGCAGTACCGCGGGCTGATTGCCGGGAAGTGGTGTTGTCTTATTTGCCGCGGCGTGTGATTTGTATTTGCTTTGATTTAACTTCACCGGCCAGTCACGCACCGTGCAGGAGTACGTCGGGGTTAGGGTCCAAAGCCCCGCGTACATAGGATATAGTCCGGCGGATGACCTCTCTGTTGAGTTTGAAAGATGGGCTATGAAGTGTCGGATAGCCTCGGTGGAGCGTTCCCTAACAAGGTTCCCGCCACCCTGGAGATCCGTGCGTGTAGTGTAACACAAGTGCACCCCTGTAGGGAAGAATTGATCTATCGATAGCCGTGTCCACGGTAACAGGACACTTTATGCTGAAGCTGGATCTTACCACTAGAAACTATTAATATTAAACTGTATGGTTCCGGGTTCTCTTCCTCGCGGGGATGTCGAGGAGGTGAACTCGGAGGCATTGTTAATTATTACAACTTATTATTATCCAATGTTGCAGCAACTTCTGCTTCATTGCTACTTTATTGCTTTATATAAACTGTTGGCTGATTCTTACCTCATGCTGCAAGACATCGTCGGAAGATGCTAGTCTTCGATAGGCCTAGCTTCTTACCCTTGCTCTGAAATTCTGTCTTCAGTCCACCATATACAGCCTCTTCATTCCGTTGATATCATGCATAATGCTTAGTAGCGGACGTAAGACTCGCGGGTATACTAGATACTCACCTGCTTTATTTCCTTTACTGTTTTGCCTGATTGGCCGCTGCAGCCGACGTTGGAACCCAGGAGCAGGAGTACCCCGGAGGCGCCTACTACGACGTCGAGTTCCCCGTTGACCAGGAGTAGTACTGTGGATCCCAGGAAGGAGGCCTCGCCTTTTCGTTCTGTATCTCTGATCCAAGACAAGCAAAAGAGGGGCCGGAGGGGGGCCACAGGTTGCTCAGGCGGCCACCTGGCGCGCCCCCACCCTGGCCGCGCCTCGACCCCTGGGGCCACTCCCGGCTCCCCCCTCTGGCCTATTTATCCCTCGTCGTCTAAAAACCCTAAAGGAGAGAGAGTTTTCGGAGTTCCTCCGCCGCTCTATGGCGGAAACCTACAGAGGAGAAAAGACATCTCCGACGGGCAGATTTCGCCGGGGAGACCACCTCCCGGAAGGGGAGATCGTCGCCATCGTCATCACAATCGTCACGGGCATCATCGAGATCATCATAAACATCATCCCCAACATCAACACCATCTTCATCTTCATCCAATCTCACCTCACAAGTTCAACTTGTGTTGTAATCCGTACTATCTATCCTCTCTACTCTATCGGTGTTGATTACTACCGTGTGATGAATGCTATTGAGTTTTGTTGGAGAAATATCATTGTGTCCAGATTTTTTATCATATATTTATCCCCACTGACCATGATCTCTTTTATGTCTTGTGAGTAGTTAATTTAGTTCTTGAGGACATGGGAGAAGTCTAGTTGTTAGTAGTCATATGATGTTGAAGTAAAATGTGTTGTTTGATATTTAAGTTGTGTTGTTATTTTCCTAGTGGTGTTGTGTGAGTCGAACACTCAACACTTCGTCTTATTAAGGACCTAGGGGAATACATTGTGTATAAAGAATGCTTACGGTGGGTTGCAGGAGTGACAGAAACCTAAACCCCAGTTCGCACGCTTTTGCACAAGGGAACAATGGATCAACGATCGTATTGCTATGGTTAGGCTTTTTCCTTAATTACTATCTTGTATTTGCGGATGCTTGCAAGATGTTTAATTATAATAGTGCACTTATCTTAGTCTAGAGGGTGCACTAGCATAGATCCACCCACTCAACACTTATCAGCGCAACACATAGTACCGATGCAGAATATGGCGAAAGCACGTGACTATTTCTCCCGTGTGTCCTCAGGAACGCTTTAGACCTTATAAGTTCAGTTGCCAGGCCTATCCTTTGCTCAAAAGGATCGGGCCACTTGTTACTCCTCAGTGCCTTTCACTCGCTTTTACCTTTTTCGTTGCTTATATTGAAAACCCCATAAAAAGTCATCTTTCAGTTCCTACAGCTATTTCTTTACCAAAGTCACTTACCAATACCTTCTGCACTACAAACGATCCCCTACAGTTGAGGGTCATCAAGTACTGTTTTCTGGCGCCATTGCCGGGGAGCGTAGCGCTATTAGTGAGTGAAGCCGGTAAGGAAGTTTTCATATCTTTGTTTTTAGTTTGCTGTTGCTACTTTTGTCCTTATGGACACCTCTACTCTTGGATCGTTGTTTATGGGGAAACGCCCCACAACTGTGGTGGTCACTCCTACCCCTACTGAATTTTTTCCTTACAAAATACCGTCTGGTATTATCAATTATGTCTGATCTAATCGTTATGCAGGAGATAGACATCCAGGTGAACACTTGCTATATTTATCACAACTATGTTCATTATTTAAGCTTGTAGGTGTGTCACTGGAGTTTGTCATGAAAAATTATTCTCCATATCACTTATAGGTAGAGCTTTAGATTGGTATAGTCTCCTCGATAACTCACACCTACTTAATCGAGAAGAGCTTATGTCTATCTTTTATACAAAGTTTTACCCTCTTCATGAAATTCATCGAGATAGAAATTACATCTACAACTTTTGGTCTCGCGACGGAGAGAGCATCGCTCAAGCTTGGGGGAGAGTTAAGTCCCTAATGTTCAAATGTCCTATCCATGAACTCCCTAAAAATATTATACTTACAAATTTTTATGCCAGGCTTTCTCGCCAAGATAAGGAGATGTTGGATGCCTCCTCTAGCGGGGTATTACAAACAAGAAGTGTTGAAGAAAAGTGGGATCTCATCGAGAGGATACAGAAGAGTAATGAAGACTTGGAAATCGATAAAGGTATTGAACCTGCTATAAATGATGAGCATGATTATATTGAGAGCTATGTGAAAACTGATTATTTTAATACCTTTTGTTCTAAGATTGGTCTTAGTTCCCAGCTTATGATTGATTTTTGCAAGAACTTTGCCTCTCACATTGACTCTTCGAAAGAAGATAAGGCTCAGTACCATAAGCCCTTTAAATAATTACCTATTGATATTCATGTTGCTGACCCTATTCTGCCTGCAGTTTTCTATGAAAATCCCCCTTTTCCTATAAGGATGAGGGAGCACTCTTTTGTGTCAGGCATAATAAATAAAAGTGGGAGAAGAACTGACGAACCTGAGGACCTGATCAAGGTCGATCCTCAAGTTGCGGTGATTAAAGATTTAGTTACTAATGATATTTCAGATTCCAAGATAATTTTTTGTGCCGTTTCAACTAAAATTGTCACAGCCAAGAATAAGATCCCAATTTCAGGTACACCAGTTGTATCCGTCAAAATAGGAGATCACAATTATTACGGGTTTTGCGATCTGGGATCCAGTGCTAGCGCTATTCCTTATTCACTCTTTCAGGAGATCATGGGTGAGATTTCACCCTGTGAACTTGAAGAGATTGATGCTACTATTTATCTAGCAAACAAAGAAACTATCTCTCCCATCGGAATGGTGAGAGATGTTGAAGTCCTATGCGGAAAGGTAAAGTATCCTACCGACTTTCTCGTACTTGTTTCAGTGCAAGCTAGTTTTTTCCCTATTATATTTGGTAGAACTTTCCTCAGCACTTGTGGTGCTATTATAGACTGTAAGAAAGGTAAGGTTTCTGTTGAATTCAATGGTGAGCCATATGAATTTAACTTTTCTAAATTTTCCAAGCAACCTCGTGGTACTGATTTACCTAGTGATGATAAAATTATTGAAAATATTGCTTCTATTGCTATTCCTCCTAATGGTCCTTTGCAACAATATATGAAAGACCACGAGAATGATATATATATGCAGGAAAGAAATGAGTTAGACGAAGTATTTGCAAGACAAACTGCTATCCTGAAGCACAACCTTCCAGTTGAGCCTTTGGGGATCCTAGCACAACCAAAAGAAGACCCGGTGTTTGACCTTAAAGCATTACCCGATACGCTCAAGTATGCCTATTTAGATGAAAAGAAAATATATCCTGTCATTATCAATGCTAACCTTTCAGGATTTGAAGAAGAGCGATTATTGGAGACACTTCGCAGACACCGTGGTGCATTAGGCTATACCCTTGATGAACTTAAGGGGATTAGTCCATCCATTTGCCAACACACTATCAACCTCGAGCCCGATGCTAAGACAGTTGTTGATCATCAACGACGGCTGAACCCAAGGATGAAGGACATGGTTAGGACGGAAATTCTCAAGCTTCTAGCCGCAGGTATCATCTATCCTATAGCTGATAGTAGGCGGGTAAGTCCAGTTCATTGTGTTCCCAAGAAAGGAGGTATGATTGTTGTTCCT
Source organism: Bromus sterilis (assembly GCA_950022295.1). NCBI lineage: Eukaryota > Viridiplantae > Streptophyta > Magnoliopsida > Poales > Poaceae > Bromus > Bromus sterilis. Next base: position 217,698,022 of record OX465599.1, read on the forward strand.
AAGGATAAAAATGAACTAATACCTCAAAGAGTTGTTATTGGATATAGAACGCGTATTGATTACAGGAAGTTGAACAAGGCAACTAGGAAAGATCACTACCCGCGGCCCTTTATTGATCAGATGCTAGAGAGGTTGTCTAAGAACACCCACTTTTGCTATCTTGATGGGTACTCCGTCTTCTCTCAAATTCATGTTAATACTGCCGATCAAGAGAAGACCAGCTTCACGTGTCCTTACGGTAATTATGCTTACAGGCGTATGCCTTTTGGTTTATGCAATGCGCCTGCTACTTTTCAGAGATGTATGTCTGCAATTTTTCATGGTTTCTGTGATGAGATTGTGGAAGTCTTCATGGACGATTTCTCCGTCTATGGAACTTCCTTTTACCACTGTCACCACAATCTTAATAAAGTTTTGCAGAGATGTGAGGATACAAACTTAGTTCTAAACTGGGAAAATGTCACTTCATGGTTAACGAAGGGATCGTGATTGGTCACAAGATTTCCGAGAGGGGAATTGAAGTGGACAAGGCGAAGATTGAAGCTATCGAAAGGATGCCCTATCCAAGGGACATTAAAGGTATTCATAGTTTTCTTGGTCATGCTGGTTTCTATAGAAGATTTATTAAAGACTTTTCTAAGACCTCGATACCCCTTACTAATCTTCTCCAGAAGGATGTTCCTTTTGTATTTGATGAAGATTGTAAGGAGACTTTCGAAGTTCTTAAGAAAGCTTTGATAACCGCTCCTATAGTACAACCACCTGACTGGAAATTGCCCTTTGAAATTATGTGTGATGCTAGTGATTTTGCTGTAGGAGCTGTTTTAGGAAAAAGGGTTGATAAGAAATTAAATGTTATACATTATGCTAGCAAAACCCTTGATAGTGCTCAAAATAATTATGCTACTATTGAGAAGGAATTCTTAGCAGTAGTGTTTGCTTGTGATAAATTTAGGCCTTATATTGTTGATTCAAAAGTTATTATTCATACTGACCATGCTGCTCTTAAGTACCTTATGGCGAAGAAGGATGCCAAACCAAGACTCATCAGGTGGTTACTCCTTCTTCAAGAATTTGATTTACAGATTGTTGATAGGAAAAGAGCAGATAATCCAGTGGCGGACAATCTTTCAAGGATGGAAGATATACCGCATGACCCCATCCCAGTCAACGACAGTTTTCAGATGAACAACTTGCTGTTGTAAAAGTACAATATCTCTCCGATCCTTGGTTTGCGGATTATGCTAATTTTATCGTTGAAAAGTATTTGCCTCCAGGTTTAACATTTAAGCAAAGGAAGAAGTTCTTCCATGTTTTGAGGCACTACTTCTGGGATGACCCTCATCTTTTCAAAGAAGGTCCTGACGGGATCGTGAGAAGATGCATACCGGAACTTGAGCAGAAGGACATTCTCAAGCATTGTCACGATAGCCCCTACGGAGGACATCACGCCGGTGAGAGGGCCACACATAAGGTTCTCCAATCAGGTTTTTATTGGCATACTCTCTTTAAAGATGCTAGAAATTATGTTTTATCTTGTGATGAGTGTCAGAGAGTTGGTAATATTAGAATGAGGAATGAGATGCCTATGAATTAGTCACTAGTGATTGAGCCTTTTGATTGCTGGGGTTTTGATTTTATGGGTCATTTTCCTCCCTCAGACAAGCACACTCACATTTTAGTAGCTGTTGATTATGTGACCAAGTGGATCGAAGCAATCCCCACTGAGAGTGCTGATCACAAGACATCTTTGAAAATGCTCAAAGATGTAATTTTCACTAGGTTTGGTGTACCTAGGTATCTTATGACAGATGGAGGATCACACTTCACGCATGGAGCTTTTAGAAAAGCTCTAGCAAAGTACGATGTCAATCATAGAATTGCTTCACCGTACCATCCTCAAACGAGTGGGCAAGTTGAGCTCACCAACAGAGAGATCAAGTTGATCTTGCAAAAGACAGTCAACAGTTCTAGGAAGGACTGGTCAAAGAAGCTAGGAGATGCTTTGTGGGCCTATAGAACTGCTTACAAAAACCCCATGAGCATGTCCCCGTATAAGATGGTCGATGGCAAGGCTTGCAATTTCCCATTAGAATTAGAACATAAAGCTTTCTGGGCTGTTAGAGAGCTTAATGCTGACCCAAGGTTGGCTGGGGAAAAGCGTCTCATGAACTTGACTTCTCTAGATGAGTGGAGAAGTGAAGCTTACGAGAGTGCTAAAATGTTTAAAGAAAAGGTAAAGAAGTGGCATGATAGAAGGATTCTGAAACGTGAATTTAATGTTGGTGATAAGGTTTTATTGTTTAGATCCCGTTTCAGGTTTTCTCCAGGTAAATTACTTTCCAGATGGGAAGGGCCATTTCATATCGAAGAAGTCTACCGGTCAGGTGCAATCAAGATTAATAATTTTGATGGCACCAAAGCTCAAGTTGTGAATGGGCAAAGACTCAAGCATTACATGGCGGGAGATCCCGTCAATGTTGATGTAAATATAATACACACAACCACTCATGAAGAATACGTTGCAGCCCCCTTTCCGACACCAGCAGAAGCAGAATAAGAAAAGGTATGTATTACGGTAAGGAAACATCGCGAACCGCCATAAAAGTTCCAGATTACGCGTATTTGAAAAATATAGAAAATTCAGAGCCTGATTGGAGCCGGAGAGGAGCTCCAGGGGGCCCAGGCTCCCCCTGGCGCGGCCTACCCTCTGGGCGCCGGGTGGCTGCCTGGGCACCCCGGAGCCCGTCTCGGACTCCACTTTGGCTCGTTACCTTCCTATTGTTGCAAATTTTTTTGCTATATATTTGCCCGGATAGCCCTGGCACCGTATCTCTCGATTTCACGTGTTTTCTTCTCGAGCTGTTTCTGCCAGGACAAAAGCTATTTTTAGAGATGTCTTCTTGCGGTTCGAGCGGAGAAGACTTCTTGGGGCGACGTCTACGCCAAGTCCAGCAGGATCTAAACCAAGGAAAGCACATTGATTGGGCTACAGAAGAAGAAATTGCCGCAAGACAAGCGGAGATGGAGCGCTCCATGAGAGAGGAAGTCAAGATTATCACTGCCCAACAACAAGGAGGTCCAAGTAATCCCATCATGGTGGGATCTGTCCAACCTCAATATGATATTTCTCTTAACCTTTCAGGGCCTCCCACTTCACTTGAAGATCAACGTACGATCTCCACCATTTCCGAGGCTTACCGCATCACCAACCAACTCTGTGAAGATTTCCGTGTACTGAAAGTACAAGTGGAAGTCTTGGAGTCAGAAAACCGAACCCTTCGTCGTGTCATCAGGGATCTGAAGAATCAACAACAACAAGAATGAGGAGTAAATCTCGTTGGGTAATGGCACCCCCTCAGCTTGTTCAAAGCTTGGGGGAGTTCCCGGTATCTTTATCTTTATCTTAGTCTTTTAGAGTCAAGTAGAGTCGTATCATGTCTAGGGAAGTTATTATATGAAATAGATTTTTGCATTGAGGTCTATCACTCCTTCTGTGGAGAGTTTGTATCCGTGAGTGTGGAGTCATCTATGATGGAATATTAATGAGAAGTCTATTGGTTTATTTGCTGCACTCGGTATTCTCTTCACGCAATCGACCTTATATGATGATTCTTATGGGGAGTATTGACCTTATATCAGGTATGGCTTTGAAAACTTTATTTAATTTTGGCAAACATAGCTTTGTTCTTGACAAAATGCATTTTTTCTCAAGTAGTGACTTTGCCAAAACCTTTATGTTATTATGCTTGAAGTGTTATGTTGACAAGGAAGACAACTTGATGTGTTATGCTTACCTTCATGTTTATGCTTTATATGTTTTGCCTCTAAGTTAGCATCAATTGTCTGTTCTCTCAAAGCCTTTGCTAGCAAACTTTTTGCCTAGCATATTTTTGCTTGTGCATCCATACCCTGAAACCAATATCTTCCATATGAGTCCACCATACCTTCCTATTCGTGGTATTCTACTACCACTCCTATAAGTATAGAATTTATCTGTTATCCTTAAATGTTCAAAATCTTCTGTTTTGTGCCTCTTTTTTAGCTCATGAGGAAGTACTAGGTAATTCATGATCTTCTTAAGTTGGACAAGTTTTACCCCGGGATTGCATGTCTAAATTGCAAACCCATAATACGAGGAGGAACTAGCATGAGTGCGCCCAGATCGTAAGATAATATAACAAACAAACCCTCCTTCACGCTTGGTTTATGAGAAATCAGAAACTTTGGCAGTAATAAACAAAGGAGATTAAGGGGTTGTGATCGTCCCCACTTGGAGCCGTTCCTCGAAACTTGTCCATCTTGAGAAGTATTTGAGCTATCTATTAGCACTCGTTGACAAACTATGCACCGCCCAAAGTTTATTTTCATTCTATTTGATTTAAGGATAACACATGAGTTTTCCCTGCTTGCCTATAACAAGGATTTTCGTTTACTTTTATGTTGAGTCAGTTTTCCCACTTCCTTTCTTCCTTAAATAGAACAAACACTTGATGTTGATGAGGATTCATCCATATAATGCTGCATTAAGTTTTGCCATGCCACATCATTGTTGACATTATCTGTTGATAAGTAAGTTGTTTGCGAAAGCTTTGCCAAGCAAATTGCACTTCATGACTAATAACATGTTCTTTCAAATCTTCAATTTGTTTCATTATAATAAGAAAGAGCAAAAGTAAAAGTTATTAGTTGTCCTTTGACCAAGGATATGTTTGCCATAATTTGATGAGTTCTCTCAGCCCTACTTTTGATTATAATCATTACTACTTTCTCATAAGGGCCTTATCAGTTGAGATTTCTGTTGAGGATGCCTGAGTTTGATGAAGAAACCTTGTTGCTTCTTGTCCGTATTTTATTTATCGACACTTCACTCTCTAAACTTGTGGACAGGTTTACCGAGCTCAGTATTTGCTTGGGGACAAGCGAGGTCTAAGCTTGGGGGAGTTGATACGTCCAAAATTCATCACTATTTTATATAGTAATTATTTCTTATTCATTGATATATTTCATGATATGATGCCGTCCTTATGTTGTTTTGGCTTAATTTACATAGTTTGCAACTTTCCGATGCCGAAGCAGCAGACGCAGGATTCAGCGATAAAAAGCGGACGCTGAGTTGCTGAAGAAGAACACCTCCAAATTACCTGAAAATCGACGGAGGATGTTTTTTAGAATATTGACGAAGACACGCAAAAGAGGGGCCAAAGGGGGGCCAGAGGGTGCCCAGGCGGCCACCTGGCGCGGCCCCCACCCTGGCCGTGCCGGGAGGGCGCCTGGACCCCTGGGGCCACTCCCGTCTCCCCCTCTGGCCTATTTATCCCTCGTCGTCTAAAAACCCTAAAGGAGAGAGAGTTTTTGGAGTTCCGCTGCCGCTCCGTGGCGGAAACCTACAGAGGAGAAAAGACATCTCAGGAGGGCAGATTCCGCCGGGGAGACCACCTCCCAGAAGGGGAGATCGTCGCCATCGTCATCACCATCTTCATGGGCATCATCGAGATCATCATCAACATCATCCCCAACATCAGCACCATCTTCATCTTCATCCAATCTCACCTCACAAGTTTAACTTGTGTTGTAATCCGTACTATCTATCCTCTCTACTCTACCGGTGCTGATTACTACCGTGTGATGAATGCTATTGAGTTTTGTTGGAGAAATATCATTGTGTCCAGATTGTTTATCATCTATTTATACCCACTGATCATGATCTCTTTTATGTCTTGTGAGTAGTTACTTTAGTTCTTGAGGACATGGGAGAAATCTAGTTGTTAGTAGTCATATGATGTTGAAGTAATATGTGTTGTTTGATATTTAAGTTGTGTTGTTATTTTCCTAGTGGTGTTGTGTGAGTCGAACACTCAACACATCGCCTTATCAAGGACCTAGGGGAATACATTGTGTATAAAGAATGCTTATGGTGGGTTGCCGGAGTGACAGAAACCGGAACCCTAGTTCGCACGCTTTTGCACAAGGGAACAATGGATCAACGATGTGAACTTATCTTAGTCTAGAGGGTGCACTAGCATAGATCCACCCACTCAACACTTATCAGCACAACAGATAGTACCGATGCAGAATATGGCGAAAGCACGTGACTATTTCTCCCGTGTGTCCTCAAGAACGCTTTAGCCCTTATAAGTTCAGTTGCTAGGCCTATCCTTTGCTCAAAAGGATCGGGCCACTTGTTACTCCTCAGTGCCTTTCACTCACTTTTACCTTTTTCGTTGCTTATATCAAAAACCCCTAAAAAGTCATCTTTCAGTTCCTGCATCTATTTCTTTACCAAAGTCACTTACCAATACCTTCTGCTCCTCATTGGGTTCGAAACTATTATTTATCGAAAACGCTACAAACGATCCCCTACAGTTGAGGGTCATCAGTTCCCGGCCGACATGCCCGGAATACCACGAGAATTTGCAGAGCACGCACTGCAAATCTATCCAAACATCAAACTAGAGAAGCAAGCGCTACGCAGATTTTTTGAACCCAAGCGCAGAGCCATTGGAGAAGAAGTCAACCGATTACCTCGACGCACAATTCATCCGGGAGACGAAGAAGGCCACCTGGGTCACAAACCCAGTCCTGATGCCCAAAAAGGACACCAACGTAGTACGCATGTGCGTCGACTACGGACCCGTCAATAAGCGCTTCCCAAAGGACCACTTCCCTCTCCCAAAGATCGACAAATTATCGACTCAACCGCAGGATGCGACCTCCTGTCTTTCCTCGACGCCTACTCAGGGTATAACCAAATCAGGATGAAGGAAGAAGACGAAGAGCATACCTCATTCATCACCTCCTATGGTGTATTCTGCTACAATACAATGCCCTTTGGATTAAAAAATGCTGGAGCCACATACCAGCGAATGATGCAAGCATGCCTAAGAGATCAAATCGGCAGAAATGCCCAAGTCTACGTAGAAGACATGGTCGTCAAAACATACAACGCGGGCACACTACTCGACGAGCTCCGAGATACTTTCACAACACTCCACAGATACATAATCAAGCTCAATCCAAAAAAGTGTGTGTTCGGCGTCCCAGCCGGAAAACTTCTCGGGTACATGGTCTCTGCCCGAGGAGTCAAAGCTAACCCAGAAAAAGTCCAAGCACTCACCAGGATGCAAGAACCAGTCGAAATCAAGGGCGTAGAACAACTCACCGGAAGACTCGCAGCTTTGAGCCGCTTCATCAGCAGTCTAGGAGAAAGAACTCTGCCATTCTACCAACTACTCAGAAAAGGAGGAAAATTCAAGTGGACTGAAGAGGCTCGGAGTGCATTCGCGGACATAAAGAAGACTCTCTCGACCCCACCAATCCTGGCAATACCAAAGAAATGAGAACCCCTGTACCTCTACATAGCGACATGAAGCAGCGTGGTCAACGCCGCGCTCGTCGTCGAGTGCGCGGAAGAAGGAAAAGTGCAAAGCATACAAAGGCCAATCTACTCCCTCAGCGAGGTCCTCACAAAATCTCAGCAGCGGTACCTGCACTACCAGAAGCTCGTGTATGCCATTGTCATGACATCACGAAAAGTTACGCATTACTTTGAGGAGCACCCAATCACGGTTGTAAGCAGCGCACCACTCTCCGACATTCTCAACAACCCAGGAGCAACGGGTCGAGTCGCCGAGTCGAACATCGAGCTCAACCCTCGTGACCTGCAATTCAGGAACCCAACGGCAATCAAAGCCCAAGTTATCCCCGACTTTCTGGTCGAGTGGATGGAGGTACAAACACTGGCCCTCCATACCTCTCCAATTCTTGGAAGATGTTCTTTGAAGGATCAAAAAGGCATCAAGGAGCTGGAGAAGCCGTCGTGCTTATCTCACCCAAAGGAGATAAGCTCAGATACGTGCTCCAGATCAAATATGAGGCACTCCTCCATGGCATGCGCATGGCAAAAGCTTGCGGCGCCACCCGCCTCGTAATCTACAACGACTCCAACCTGGTCGTTCAACAAGCAATGAGGGATTATGAAGCAGTCGCAGACAACATGTTAGCGTACCAGAAGTCTATAACACCCTAGAAGGAGAGTTCGACGGATGCGAGCTCAACTACGTCGCCAGGGCGAGTAACACATAAGCAGACGAGCTCTCAAACATTGGATCAACTCGAGGACCAGTTCCCCCAGGAGTCTTTCTCGAGAGAATCAACCAAAGATCAATCAAAACCAAGACACTCGCGCCAGGAGTAGCCACAGAAGTCTGCAACACAAGAGAACCGGCACAAGTAGCAGCAGGGAACCCAACTGCTGAGGAAGAAGATAACAACACAGTCGAGGAGGCAGAGCCAGCGGCACCCGAAGGCCCAACCTGGACAAGACCTTTCCTCAGATATATTATACAAGGAACCTTGCCGCAAGATGTCGCGGAAGCCCGATGCATCAGCCGATGATCTAAGGCATTCACCATAATCAATGGACAACTCTACAAGCGCATCATTTCTCAAGTACTCCAAAAGTGCATCGAGGAAGAAGACGGCTGATACGTCCCAAACGTATCTATAATTTCTTCTTTCTCCATGCATGTTTTGTGTGATATTGCTATGATCTAGATACACTTTCATACACTTTTGATCATATTTGGACTAACCTATTAACTCAGTGCACCCCAGTGCCAGTTTCTGTTTTCTGCTGTTTTTCTATTTCAGTTTTCCCCCATATTAAAAGTGCTCCAAAAATCCGGGAAAAATCAGATAAAAAATCAGCGCAACGGAAGCTTCCAGAGTCCCGAAGGAGGGCCGGAGGGGCCCCACCTGGTGCCCAGCCAGCCAGGTGGCGCGGCCTAGGGTGGGGCCTCGCCGGGTGGCCCCCCTGGCTGCCCCTTTCACCTATATATTCTCCATGACGCGAAACCCTCAAAGACAGAACCATTTTTGGCGATCTCGCCTCTGTTCCACCGCCGCCGTGCTTCCAAGATCGGGAGCGCCATCAGACTTCTTCCCGGCACCCTGCCAGAGGGAGGATCGACCTCCGGGAGCTTCCCCTCCACCATGGACGCTTCCCGGATGTGCCGTGAGGAGTTTTATTTGGACCATGGGTCCATGGTCAATAGCTATGTGATGTTCTCCTCCCCTCTTCGTTCTTCATGGTTTAGTCCTCGTGAGCTGCCCTACATGATCGAGGCACATATGTAATCTTTCGGCTGTTGTTATGCTGAGTTTGATGGGATCTGATGGATTATGAGATTATGTTCAGTTTGTGATAGAGTAATATATTTGGTTCTTATCTTTTATACTTTTGTTCCTAAGTAATTCTTGCATGTTCTCCATTGTTGTTTATTGCGTTGGCCAAGTAGTAGGTAGTAACTCCAAGAGGGAACGTTATGCTCGATTGTGGGTTCATGCCCCCCGACGACACGCTTGAGTGACAGAAACATGAGTCTAGGGGATGTGCTGTTGCCACAAGGGGGAAACAACGGTGCTTTTAACCGCGGTTGCAAGGATTGTTTACTTTACGCAAAGTGATTTTTAATGCAGTTGTCTGTTGCTTTGGGTTTACACTTTGGGTGGGGCTCGCAACTTAATACCAGCGAGATGTTCTGGATAGATATCTCAAGGTGAATGATTAGTAGTAGATGCAGTTGGATTTCGGTCTACTTATTTTGGCGTACTGCCCATGCTTTTGAGCCTCTTCCTTTCTTTGTATCATAGTTAGCATTGCGGTGCGTTTATACTCCTGTCAATTGCCCAGATGTATTTTTTACCTCGCATAGTAGTTTTATCGTCTTTTGGGAGATAGACATCACTAGTGAACATCACGGGACCCTGGTCAATATTCTCATCACTGTTTACACGCTATTTACTTTCTTGATTTTACTTTCCAGTTGCTATCATTATCACTATTATCTGTTGCATTGATCCTTTGTGAACAGCAAGGCCGGAGAGATTGACAACCTCTCTGTACTCGTTGGGAAGCAAAGTTATTTGTGTTGTGTGCAGGTCCAGGTCAAGGAATCAACCCACGGTGCCATTGCTTTCTTGCCACCTACTTATCATCTCCGGAGTCCTACTGGATTGAACTCAACCTTGGTATCTTCACCAAGGGAAATTTTCCGTTATCGTACATCTCACCTTCCACTTGGGGTAAACAACGAGGAGAGGCCTTGCACTTGTCAACTCTCTCGTCATCAATGGCAAGGCCCTACTACTCGAGATCCACGAAGGCACTTGCGGACACCACGCGAGCGGTCACACTCTAGTGGCCAAAGCCTTTTGAGCTGGTTTCTACTGGCCAACCGCGATGCGAAATGCAGAAGACATCGTGCGACGCTGCATTGCCTGTAAAAAATTCGCCAGCAGGCCTCACGTGCCAACATCAGAACTCAAAACTATACCGCTGTCCTGGCCCTTCGCCACATGGGAACTCGACATGGTTGTCCCACTCAATAAATCCTTAAAAGGCGGCCCAACTCATCTCCTAGTAGCATTCGACAAGTTCACCAAGTGGATTGAAGCAGTACCAATCACCAGCTCGACAACCCTTACGACAGTCAACTTCATCAAGTCAATCATCTTTTGATTCGGGGTGCCACATAACATCATCACTGATAACGGTACAAACTTCACGGCATCCGAATTCCAAAACTTCTGCCAGGAACTAGGCATCAAGATCATCTACACCTTAGTCGCGCACCCGCAGTCCAACGGACAAGTGAAGAAAGAAAACGGCCTAGTATGCGACGGAATAAAAAAGAGGCTCCTCGCACCACTCGAGTAGGCCGCAGGTAACTGGATAGAAGAGCTACCCGCCGTCCTCTAGAGCCCGCGCACCACTCCCAATGCCTCAACCCAGTACATGTCATTCTTCATGGTGTACAAAGCGGAGGCGGTACTACCACACGACCTCTGATGCCCCACAGGCGTAAGGGATCGAGATAGTCTTCGCGGGTAAGTTAACCCAATTTATTGATTCGACACACGGGGAGCCAAAGAGTATTTATAAGCTTTAACAGTTGAGTTGTCAATTCAACCGCACCTGAAATATACTTGCTTGCAACAATAGATAAGTGGTAACGGTGATATGATAGTGATGATAGCAACATCAAAAATAAATAGCAAAAAGTAACAACTAATAACCAGCAGGATTGAAAACACTGTAGGCTAGGGAGATGGATGGTCGGGCACTGCATGGATAAGAGTAAACATATAATAGATTCCAACACGGGGCAAGGCACACAGAAAAGCAAAGATCATCTAGGCAAATATCAAACATTAGGCATGTATCCCGTAGGTAGTTGTGCGTGCTTGCAATAAGAACTTGCACAACATCTTTTGTCCTACCATCCCGCTATGAACGGGGCCAAAAGGAACTTATGGAGATTAAGTTACTCCTGTCAAAGAGCACCGGAACAAAGCAATAAACTCAATGGATACATGGAATCCTCAAATCATGGACCATCCCCTTTGGTGTCCCAAGCCGTCACCTTTGGGATCGCCGGTTCCGGACCATAATAGGTGCATACAACTCATAGATAGGATCTAGAACACAAATATACTCATGAAAACACATAGGGTTCAGATCTGAAAACATGGCACTCGGGCCCAAAGTGACAAGCATTAAGAACAACAAGTTGTAGCAAAGAAGATAAACACCAATCTAGATGATAGGCAACATGCCCCCAACAATCCGACGAACTATTACATGATTAAACTCATCCAATCCCTACCATCCCCTTTGCCTACAGCAGGGAATTACTCACACATGTGAAGAGAAGTCATGGAGGGTGGATGGAGTGGTGATGGTGATGACGATGGCGACGATCTCCCCTCTCCAGAGGCCAAATCAGCCTCCAGATTAGCCCTCCCGAAGAAGAACAGAGGGTGGCGGCGGCTCCGCGACGGAAACTGGGAAAACGACTTCTGTTCTGGGGTTTTCTCGTCACGGGGATAAATAGGAGTCTCGGTAGGGCACCAGAGGAGGGGGGAGAAGCCCAGGCGGCCAGAGGGCGCGGCCCCACCCCTGGCCGCGCCAGGGGGCGCCTGGGGCCCCCAGGGCTCCCCTTTGGTCCCACTTCTGGCTCCTGGCTCCATCGGGTGCGTGGATTTTCTGGTAATTTTCTAGGAATTTTCCGGGATGTCTAAAAATCCATTTTCCTGCACACAATAAAACCGTACAGGCAGCTCTGCTGAAAATAGCGTTAGTCCGGGTTAGTTTCGTCCAAATCATGCAAGAATGAGGTCAAAACAATAGCAAAAGTGTTTGGAAAAGTAGATATGTTTGAGACGTATCAACTCCCCCAAGCTTAGCATATTGCTTGTCCTCAAGCAATTCAGTTCAACGAACTGGACGCGACAAAGAAAACTTTGACAAACTCTTTTGCTTCATTAGATGTATATAAGCATGTACTACGAAAATAGTTTAGCAAGTAATGAAAAATGCTATAAGGACAATGCACGAAGCAATTCTCCTTTCATGTGATCAGTCACAACCAACTAAAAGTAAATAATAAGCTACTGAAAATCAAGACAGGATCACAATGCACATAGCTTGAACATACTTGAGTGGCACTTCGCTAGCCTCCATGAGTGAAGCAAAACATAAATGCAGAAACTCCTCCGGAGTTTTAAAGGTGACTAGAACTCAGTATTTCAGACTAGCAATAACACAAGCATGCAGAAGACAATGTAATACTTTGGGACAATGCATGTTACACTAAGAATGACAATTATGCTCTCAGAGTTGGTGCTTTGAAGAAAGAAGGGGAGACTCTCGAACCGTGGCTTTTGATGGCAAGGTTGAATACCCGTGAAAGGAAGCAAAGACTAAACATGTGCCAGAGCTCTTGGTTTTGAAAACAGAGATAAAACAGTTTTGAGAGGGGTAACTTTCCAGTCAACGGTGAACGGTAAAGGTCTCTCAATATCTCCCATGCCAACCATATATAATGCCTTTTGCTTACACATATTCCCTTATCCATAAATCCTTCGATGGTCTATGGAACCTTTTATTTTGCCTCGAGGACGGAAGGAGGGTATCGTTCCACCTATCATAAGCATCATTTGGTCCATTTCACTCCATCATCAAGTATGGGGTAGGTGTAACTCTCATATATTTTTTCTTTTCTGTTTTGACTAGTTAAAACTTCGGTCAAAATATTTTTGGCATGAAAGATACTGATTTCCCCTCACCGTACCATGAGCTTGTACGGTTACAAAAAGGGAAACTTTTGAATAAATTTCGAGATGGCACAAGAAAGTCTAAGTTAGGAGTGGCCGGTAAATACCACATATAGGTAGGTATGGTGGACTCAAATGGAACAACTGGGTTTGAAAAAGGAGTTTGGAAGCACAAGCAGAAATCCTCTTGGTGCGAGCGAAGGCTAGCAAAAGACTGGGAAGCGACCAACTAGAGAGCAATAACTGTCATAACCATGCAGAGCGACAAAGAAACATTGAATCGGGCATGAAATTGATATAACTATTCTGAAACAAAAAGATCATCAAGGAAAAAGTAGACTTTATAGTCATAAGCATGTGTGAACATGTGCCAAGTCAATCCAAAAGTTCTCCGAAGGGAAATACCACTTCAGTATGCCAAACCATGAACAATGCAATGCATGTAAATCATTTCAACAACACATTATGTACTCTAGCTATTTGAGACTAGCCACAAGGAAAGCATGAACACTGGGAAAGCATTGTAAACATAGCACTATGTCGCTACAAGCTGGTCTCTAGATCATAAGTACATGCATATGTACAGAAGTAGAAACAAGAAGAGTTCATGCCGGTTTTCCTTGTTGCTTCCTTTCCGTCGATCTTCGTCATTACTGCCTGGTCACTTGCACGATCGAACGTAGGAAATATAATCAAATGCCATCACGGACTCGAGCTGATCTCTAAAAACAAAGCAAACTAAAGAGAGAAAGGAAATCTTTTTGGGGTTTTTCAAAGGTTTAAAAGAAAGCAAAAGAAAAGAGGAAATCTTTTTGTTGTTTTTGCAAAGAAAGAAAGAAAGAGAAAACAGACAAAAGCTTCGAAAAGGATCAAAGCGAATAAAATGGATAATACAATGGAAAAGTGAGAAGGGCACGTACTCCCCCAAGCTTAGGCTTTTGGCCTAAGTTGGTAGTAGCTAATGTCCCCAGGAGCCTCCTGCTCCAGGGTAGTACGGGTGAGTCCAAGGGTCGTATGAGGCTTCCGGTGCATACACCGAAGTCCTCGGCTCCTCCGACGAAGAAGGATCCGTGCTCCAAGCAGAGGAAGACCCTTCACCAAACTGGGTGACGGTCTCTCCCTGGAAAGGTGGAAACTCACCATGCTCCTCCTCGTCGGGCACAACCCCCTCCATAGGGTTATGAAACTGATGCTGGACCACGAACTCATCGAAATGGATAACATCAAAGGACCATCCGTTCCTGCGAGAAAAATCAAACAAAAAAGGTGTAGGTAAACGGATCTTGCGTTCCGTGGTAGCCCCGAAACGCAAGATATAATCAAGGTTACCAAACTCGTAAGTCATGGTAACAAACTTATGCCTTTTCTTAGCAGCAAGATCAAAACTTAAATAAGTAAAAGGCTTATCATCGGGGTGTGGGGTGCCATTAAGAGACTCTAGGATAAGTGTGGCGTAAACGCCACCAAATAAGTCTCCCTTGTTACCGTTCATAGCAAGGCGTCGAGCAATTAAGGCACCCACATTATAATCAAACCTCCCTGAGAGGGCGGTTGCCAGGATAGCAATATCCGACGCAGATATGTTGCTCGTGTTGTCATGAGCCAACACCCCTCTAGCAATAAAATACGCAAAATACCTGAGGTGTGGGAATAAGATGCTGGAGATCTTTGACCGATGAATATCCCTCGTATCCATGCTACAGAGCGAGTTGAAGACGGTTCTCAGCTCGGAGGGCTGAGAGCTCATCTTCGCCGTTTGTCCCACGTTCGGCACACCTATTATTTCACAAAACTTTTCCAAAGGCATGGTCAAAAGATCATTGTAAATTTTAAATTCAACAGAACCATTATCAAGGTTATATCTAAAACTGTTAATGAAACAGGAGGTGAGTTTTTGATACTGGGTAACACGGCACGTTGCGAGCCGCGTCAAACCTGCATTAGCACAAAGATTATAGAACTCCTCCCTAATTCCTGCAGCTTCAAGGAATACATCGCACGGGAAAGTCATTGCACGTGCTTGATTTGTGTTCTCCAACAACTCCAAGGGCACATGATCTTCGTTGTAGCTCACCCTAGCAGTCGAGGGTGAAGCTGCAGCTCTTGTAACTCGATCGGAGTGCTCGGGCCTCTTCTTCCCAAGCCACCCTTTGCCCTTCCTAGCAAACTCATTTCTGAAATTCTTGACAAATTACAAAAACAAGGATTTAAACAAAGTGAGTTAAGGCAAACTACTCAACTCACTTACCTAAGTCATAAACTTGCATCAACACTTGAAAAATAAAATTCTACACATGCATGCAAGCTCATATAAACAACACCAAGAGCTATTAAATACTCACAAATGAAGCCACCAATCAAAAATCTAATTGGAGGGGTGAAGGAGTTACATACCAGGGAGTATTTTCTCAAAATTTCAGCTTGAATGGTGGAATGTAGAGAGAGATCGAAAATTTTCTCCAAGAATAGCAAGAACGCAAGAACCAAATGCAGAACTCGTGTTTTTGGAGAGAGAGGAAGGAGGAGGAAGAAGACATACCTGGAAGTGGGGCCTGTGGGCCCCAGGCGCCCTGTGGGCGCGGCCAGGGGGCAGGTCGCGCCAGCTGGCCGCCTGGGCCACTGGTGGCCCCCCTGGTCAGCCCCAGGTGCCTCTGGGTCACTCCCGGCATGGAAAATTTTATTTTTATTTTTCTGGAATTTTTCTGAAAACTTCACTGTTGAAAATTTCTCGGAGTTCAAAAAGCTGCAAAACTTTCTGAAAACTTAAAGTGGTGATTAATATTGTGAAGCTTCAAAAACATAAAAAACTTGGTACAGCAAAGAGAATGAAAGCTAAAGCAAATGAAAACATAACAAGCTTGACTTTTTACCTATATAAAACAAGCTTTACTAGTAAGGTTTCTTACCAACAAACCGGCGATATATAGAACAAGAAGTCTCCCCTCTTATGAAGTAATCATTGCACCTTCACTTTGATGGACATTGTCCCCACCATAATGGTTTTGTATTTGTGGTGCACATGTAGTGGACAGTCCCATTCTCCAATCTTCACGGTCTCGATATTCTTTATAGAGTTAAGGCCATGCCTCTTGTCGATCTTCTTTGGAAAATACACCGTGTGTTCTCTGTCATCAACGTTGAAGGTGACCTTTCCTTTATTGCAATCAATAATAGCACCTGCGGTGTTGAGAAAAGGTATACCAAGAATAATGGACATGCTCCCATCCTCGGGCATGTCAAGCACAACAAAATCTGTAAGGATCAAACAATTAGCAACTTCAACGGGTACATCCTCACAAATACCTATTGGGACAGCTGTTGATTTGTCAGCCATCTGAAGGGAGATATCTATAGGGATTAGTTTCGCTAAACAAAGCCTTTTGTAAAGAGAGAAAGGAATAACACTCACTCCTGCACCAAGATCATATAAAGCAGTTCTGACGTAATTATTATTTATGGAGCAAGGAATGGTGGGTATACCTGGATCACCGAGCTTTTTAGGAATCTTGCCACTGAAAGAGTAGTTAGCAAGCATAGTAGATATAGCCTCATTAGGAACTTTAGGGGAAGCGTGGGGGTTAGGCTTAGTGGGCTAGGTGGGCTAGGTGGGCTAGGTTGACCCATTGGGGGAGAGGGGGATGGGCTACGCCCTGGCGGTAGATAGGTTTTATTTTTATTTTTCTTTTTCTGTTCTTTCTTTTCTGTTTTTATTTGTTTTAGTTGATTTAACATTTTTGTAAAACTTGTAACCTGCTCCAATATTATTGTTACATTTAGGACAACTGGTACAAAAAGTTTGGAGCTTTTATAAAATCATTTAATATTTGTTTTTATTATGCAACTAGTGAAAGGGGTTGTTTTAGCACTGGTTTGAATTGTTTGCAATATTTAAATATTGCAATAAATATCCAATGGTTGTTTAACATGGTCCACTTATTTTTAGGCATTTAACAAAATTGGTTCCACAATTTTTGGACAAAGTTTTATTTATCACTTTGTTTTTAATATCAACCAAAAGGGTTTTTGTGATTGATCAAATGCAAAGATGATCAAAGTGAGATTAGCAACAGTAATTATCATTATTCAAAAGTGATTACTGTTACAGACACCGAGGATGTTACAGCGTGGACTGCGGCGGCTTCGTGGCGTGCTCCGTGGTGGTGGTGGTGCGTGCCCAACGGGGCAGCGACGGACCTTGCTACGGTCGCCAGATCTGGCGGCAGTTGCCCTGCCGGTCTGGCCTGTGGAGTGACGCGGGTTGTGAGCGGCTCTGGATGGTGGAGGCGCAGGGTGGTGGTGATGACCCGCTCTCTCCTGGATCTGTCTCGACGATGCGTGGGGCTGGGCGGATGCCGCCGCACGCGCCTCGGGGTTGGGTCAGATCTAGGGTCCGTGCTCGGGCGGGTCAGCTCAGTGCCCGGGGCGGATCAAAGCTTGCGCTTCGGGTTGGCGCGGTTGGGCATGGCCCGGGAGGTGCCCGCGGGCGTTGGTCGTGCTCGCCTCACAGGTACGGTGGTCGCAAGTGGTAGCCGTGGTAGCGGCTCGTCGGGTCGTGGATCAGCATCAGCAGCCTCGGACTTGGCATTGCGAGAGCTGGCTCAGTCGAGTGGCTTGGGCCGGCTCTCCGGTGGCCGTCGGCAGCCCAGGAGTTGCCTCCCCCCCCCAATTCGCGGGAATTGGCTGGGGACGCAGGTGTGGAGGCTTCCGACAATGGAGGCGTCCACCCAGACTCTGGGGCTGATGCCGGGCGGAGAGGTGATGGCTGGCCATCGATCTTCCTACAGGGGTTGACGGCGCTGAGACAGGACCGATAGGCGCTATCTGGCGGCATGAATGCCGGAGCAGCGACCCCGGAAGGTGGTCCACATTGTTGCTTTCCGGTAGGCATCATTGTGGTGGTGGTGACTCTTCCCCGGATTGTGTGGGCAACGGGTGGCAGAGCGGTGGGTAGCCCGGACATGCCTTCTCGGGGACCGTGTCCTGGTCTGGATCTGGGGCTAGCCTCCATGTGACCCTCTGACGGCATCGATGACACGGGTGAGTTGCCGAGTGAAAGCTCCGCACCTTGGCGCCGACGGAGGCGACACCTGCGGGTGTCGCGTTCTTCTTGAAGACGTCATCGTGGATCTGCTCTCTGTGTCAAGGTTCCAGGTGAAGACCTTTGTCCGGTGGACTCGGCAGCGGCGACGCTCTGCGCCGTCTTCCCTCTTGAGGGCGTTGTCGTGGAGCTTAGATGTGTTAGGGTGTTGCGTGGGTATGTTTAGTTCCCGAGATGCTTCTCATTAGCCATGTAGGTGCCTACGTGCGTCGTGTATCTTAGGACCAGCTTTGTAAGAGGGTTATCTCATCACCTTGTATCGTTCGACCGTGTACTCTGTTCCGATCCTTTATCTATAAAGGGGGGAGACTGTTTTCGGAGTAGTTGATTTTGGTAGAAGAGGTTTGATGCTACCATTGTTTTCTCCGTGTGCTGCTCACACCCACATACCGATATCAAATCAGTAATTACATCTCATCAGATTTGCATCTTACAAAGATGCACACATCAACTATAGTCGAGAAGAACATTGTATAATCGGCGCAACGCCACACCCATCCACCTCTCACAACAACTTTACAAAGTCTGTAGGAGATTTATTTTTGAATGCGCATGAGGTTGATGAAGAACTTTACAAACTCACGAACTCACCTGGCAGATGGCTAACTTTTTAGTTTGTATAGGGCCATTTTGTTGATCGATCGGATTTCTTAGTCTGCGTGAGGTTGATAAACAGCTTTAGACCCAGTTGTCTTTACGCTTTAGACCGCAGCATCTCACTTAGGCTTTTAGTGTATGATTAATTTGACCTAACCGACGCAGTGTGGACTATCAATGTGATGGACAAGAATCATGAATCAAGTGGCTGGCCGATCGAGTTAGATGGATAGAATAGAATATTCCAACGTGAAACACGCTAGCTTGGATCTTAGCGCAGCATAACTGATGTCGAACTCAGCTTGGATTGGATGAACGAGCATATATATCTTTCTGTCGATCGACCCTTCTACTATGCACATATATTTGCTTTCAAGAATATGTGTATGGCCAAATGTTCGTTTCAAGGATATATGCACATACGTATATTTCAAGGATATTTCTGTCGATCGATCCTATCATGTTCGTTTCACGCGTTCCACATGACACTGATTATTCTTCACTCGCTTATTAATAAATACGTTTGAGTGTCATGCATATAAACAACCTGATGATTGACGACCGTGTTTAAAAAAAACTTACGTGCCAATCCGAAAGTTTTTGGCCTACTTAGGACTGCTCCGTTTCACCAAAATAGACACTTCATGATGTGATTAGTAGGAGAGTAAGATTAACTTCAACGAGGAAAACCATAACGGATACATCATACTGATAGGGGAGCCGACCATCTAATCTCCCGTATCACATTTATTTTTTCATCTCTCTTTTTTTTGTTCGGAGCATCTACATAATCTAAAAATGATTTTTTTAGTTTAAATTTGAATTCAACTTATTTAGATATATATTGTAGTAGTCCCCTTGAAGCGCACATATGTGATCA
Organism: Bromus sterilis; assembly: GCA_950022295.1. Lineage (NCBI taxonomy): Eukaryota > Viridiplantae > Streptophyta > Magnoliopsida > Poales > Poaceae > Bromus > Bromus sterilis. The sequence continues at coordinate 217,717,716 of OX465599.1, forward strand.
ACCAAATTGTTCTGAAGTTGCTCTTGAGTTCCTCGATGTCGAATCTATTGAAGCATTTGGATTATATCTTAAAAAGTCACCGGATTCAATGGTCGAAGTTAGATATGATCACACATGTTCTTGTTATATATCTTGCTCTCAAGGTCTTGATCGCTCTTGTTATCTTTCTCAAGATCTTGATCTAGCACCATTACAAAATGGAGGGAAGTCGGGCGAACAAAATACAACAACATGAGTGTGTCGTATGGATCGAAGGAAATCAGCGATTAGTTTTAAATTGACATGTGATTAATATGTTTCTAGCATGATATTTCAAGATGATGTTTTTTGTTATGTTGAACTGATGTCAAAATTTGGAGGAATTCAAAATGAGTGACATTGTTTTGGCATAATGTTGATTCATTTCCATTTTATCAAAAATATGACATTTAATATATCCATTTTTTAGCGAAGTCAATGCCAATTTTACAAGCCTCTTACGTTATTATCTGCTATGTAGAAAGTAGAGAAACAAGAAACCTCTTAACTTCGTAGAAAGTACAAAGACAAGTTTATGATATTTGTACAAAGTTTATAATATACGCAAAAAAATAGAAAGTAGAAAGAGATGATTTGGTATTCCGTGCATGATGTTTAACGATGGTCTTTATCATGGTGTGGGCTAGTATCGTGTATATCAAACAATTTTTGTATCCGTGTTGAATTTCAGTCCAATTGAATGACTTTGCAAAAGATATTTTCCGAAGAAAGATCCCGATTGTTCCTGTAGAGGGTTGCTCCTTTATTTTACTTCCTTTGCCGACCGCCGCAACAAGAAGAAGGAAAATGAGGAGCGACCATCACCGGCAGTCGAAATACACACCATATATACAATTGTCAAAAAATGAGAGTTGTTGAAGAGAGATTTGATCAATTGAAAGTCAACATAGATAAAGTGATGGTTTGATGTTTTTTATTTTGTCCTGAAAGTAATGACTTGTGGCGGACGCTAGTACATGCCCGTGAGTGATATAGGGTACAACATAGGTGGGCGTTGGGTCCGCCATTGATATCATATTAGCATGGTGAAAAGTTAGTGGTGGACGTCCATTTAAACGGGATCCATCATTGATGGGCTTTTTTGCACCCGACACTAATGAAGAGTGATACTGATGTAGGACCCGGTGAACCAAGCCCAAAGCTCAGATTCATTCACATGGAAGATACTAACCCAGACTCACACCGCTAGTGCTCTTCATAAAACTAGCATCGACGTTGATCCTGGTATGACCAAAAAGGGAAGGCTGCCACATCAGTCAATTAATGGAAAAGAGACAGTCTTTAACCCATCTACCATTCAAACGAACATGTTTTAATCATTTTGGCCACTAAATCATAAGACCTATCACTTTAAATCACCTCAATGTTGAGCATCAAACACGTTTAACATGGTAATTGCCCATCACCACCATTGATATAAACACGTTTAGACTCAACGTCATTCTATAAAAATTAGTGATATCCATACGATGTTTAACATCTCATCTGTGTACAAGTAGCAGATTCGACTACGAATGTGTAAGACAAAGTGTAATGTACCCATTGGATTGACCATTGTACCAACATCGGATAGAAACCGTCGGATATGAGTAAATTTGTCTTATAAACTCTGCTACAGAATTAATATCCTATCAAATATTAACGTGTAACTAATATCCACAAAGTATTGACGTGCATGGCACTTTTATGATTACTAGTAGGAAACTAGAGCAACTATAGCCAGGCGGATTCTTAGTTCGAGCGTGGTGGCAGTCGAGGAGGAGGCGGTGGTAGGCCTAGCCGTCTAAACGGTAGGGTTGAAGTGATCGGCTTGTATGCCCAAAGGTGGCTTCCTCTTGTGATATGATATGTAGATGGGGATAAGATCCAATAACTCTTGATTTGGATACATGACAGTAGATATCGAACGCAGACGCATTTGTGTGAGATACCGGTGAATCTGAGATGAACTTATCTCATAATTTAATTTGTGTATATCAATAATGCATGGAGCTGTCTCTTGCAGAAAATACAAAATATGTCGGCATGTTGGATGCTGAACAAGGCAACTGCTATCCAGGTTGTTCAGGACAAAAATAAACCACTAGCCCATAAAACTACTCTGCATCCTTTAATTTCTATAATACTGGAGGTTGAAGGACCATGTGAAACCCCTATACCACTTATGGGTTGTAGAACCTAATCTAATGAATAACAACAAAAGCAACCAGTAGCCTACAAAACTACTGTGCATGCTTGAATTTCTATACTTTGGAGGTTGAAGGACCATGGAACCCCTTTATCACTTTATGGGTTGCAGAATCCAATGAATAACAACTAAAGCAAGGCATACACAAAATGCTCATTGCCAAGCATTTGTTCGAGCTGGCTGTGACATCTTCCACTGTTGTATCGCTGCGTGCAGCGAATGGTTTGGGATTATGGATAAATTCGGAAGCTTGCATCTCGTGACTGGCGAGATCCTGTGTTTACTAAGCCAATCTTTGATTGCATGATGCTCATAGGTGTATCCATCCGCAACGACATAAGGGTCATCCATCACCTCCTGCATCGAAATTGTGTAGTTAGCTACAGGATATGAGGTGATGACTGAACTGACAGTCAAGTAGAGGTAGATTTACCTGTGTTATGGGGCAGATGAAGTGGCTTGGTACTCGTGAGTTTGGATTTCTCATATTGACGTTGGAAGTAATCCTGTGCAGGATTTCCTCCAGCTTCGGTAGCACCTCCGACTCAAGGTCAGGCCTGTCCCTGCATTTTAGAGCAGTGCACTGCAAACCGAGCTTAGCCAACATTTCTGCCTCGGCGACTGGCCAATCGGTTTGAGATGTATCGAGAATATGGGAAAGTGACCTGGTTTTGATAGCATTTTCTACGCTTACAATGAGGCCGTACGGGCGTTTACCAGTTAGCATCTGAAGAATGATGACTCCCAGACCGAACAGATCTGATTTCCGCCGAACAGTCCCAGTTTGCTGGTACTCAGGATCCATGTAGTACATGGTACCGGCAATGATGGTATCTGTGTATTCTGTTTGGCAGTCAGGGACCAGATCAGATATGAGTTTCGCGAAACCAGCATCGCCGATTTTACCCACGTAATTCTTGTCCAATAGAATGTTTGAAGGTTTCAGATCACGGTGGACTATCGGCTCTGGTTTCCTTCCATGCAAGAAAGCAAGCCCACAGGACACTTCAAAGATAATACGAAACCGCAGGAACCAGTGCAGTGGCTGATGCTTTTTGTTGTTAACAAGTTGATCTTCTAGACTTCCATTCTCTAAGTATTCATATACAAGACAGCCGATTTCAGGGCAGAAACCAATTAATAAAACCAAGTTGGGATGGTGAAGTTGGCTAAGAATCTCAACCTGCATAAATCCACACAAGACTTTGTAACTGAATCATTCCGGTACTAATCATTCCTGGTGTATCCATAAAGTTATGAATTATGCCATATCGCCATAATCCATACTTACCTCCCTTAAGAACTCATCAGTTTTGTCGGTGGAATCCTGCTGAATGATCTTGACAGCTACTTCAATGTGATCAAGGGTGCATCTATACACGTTCCCATAACCTCCCTCACCGATCTTCCTTGCTTCAGAGAAGTTATCAGTGGCAAGTTCTATTTCATATTCTGAGTACCGCCTGCAATTTTTGCTTGTTGACAGAATAGCATGTACAATTTTCTCCTTATCAAGAGAAATTATGCAACCTACCATATCAGCCTTATGCTTAGAATAAGCCTCCCTGGTGAACGATTTTTTTGCTTTCTCAACTTCATTAATGGCTTCCAAAAGTTTTGCTTTCTCATCTGCTGCTGCCTGCTTCAGAGTTTTCTCCTTACGTAACGCATTCTCCACCTTCCTTGCTTCTTCAGAACATTCGTTAGAAAGTACCTGAATCTGCGACATCATGATGACCCTTTTTTTACCATGCATAAAACATGATGAATTACGGTAAGGGACTACGTACTATGAGAATAATTACTGAATAATGTTCGCACTTATGCATTTTAAATCACTAATAACCGCTACCGTTTGTGTAAATAGTTAAAACAGGAAAAGGCAAACCAGTTTTCTTAACGTTTACAGGTCTACGCTCTTAAAAAATTACATGTTTCTTTTTGTTTGGCTGATATTGAAGAAAAATGTACTCCATCCGTTCAATAATACTTGTCGTTGTTTTAGTTCAAATTTGAACGAAAGCAACGACTAGTATTATGGAATGGAGGGAGTAAAATAAAATGTAATTGTGGGTGCACTCTTAATACAAAATGGTAGTATGTAGTACATCATATTATGGATACAACTTATCCTAATAAGTATTCCCAGACCAATACTAATACTCCTTAACACATCAAACTTTTTATAAGGCATAAGAAATATTTAAGCCAACATATCATTGCAAATATTCATGTAAATTTAAAACAACACCAACAACAAAGCCTTTTAGTCCAAACAAGTTAGGGTAGGCTTCACGTTAAATTTAAAACAATGTTGGAAAAGTCCAGATAGCATGTGCATCTCAAGGGCAAGACATGTTACAGAAATATCACATAAAAATGCAGTAAAGACGCAAAACAACAACTCTAAGATATAATAATGAAAATAGAAAGTAATTAAGAGGTAATAAATAGAATTAAAACGCTATAAATATATAAGTTGATTAGGGAGTGTATAATATTTCTCCATAATTATTGGATGTTGAATGGATAACTATAAATTAGAGTAAAGATTCCAGATGGCTCAGATGAAAAGTGACAATAACTTCTTAAAGTACCGAGTTGCTGAAGAAATATAACCTTTTTCTTAGCATGGACGAGATCACCACAAGCTTTATCATACATTATCAAGGTTTCCTTCAACTCCTTCCTCAGCTTTTCTACTTCATCTATAGATTGACACTGTGGATAATGTCAGGATAACATACTTAGCATGTTCTGGAAAAAGTGTATCTAAAGTTGCACATTGGCTCATTAAACATATATGAAATCAATATGGATGGAGGATGTCAATAATCGATACTAGTGAAAATAGTTTTAAAATGGAAGACAGATGTGAGTACCGGACCTCATCACTTGAGTTTGAGGCAGCATAAGGAACTTCCTTCAAAAGGCTATGAGAACCATAACTTTGATTTACATGTGTTCCTGCTCGCACTGCATCTCCACTTCCTATATGGACTAGTCCACAGCTTTCTAAATCTGGACTAGCATCCGAACAACCACTATAAGAACAACGGGCTTGTGAGCATGATACTGAGCGCGTCTCAGCCTCAGTAAAGTTGCCGGACAATAAGTTCATCTGCGTTTGCGCAAATGCTTCGTGACTAGTTGAATAAATGCTTACGTTTGTGCCAGACACTGCAAAAAAAAGAAAGTCACAGTATGTAAAGAAAAATTAAACATTAAGGTTAGCAAAAGGAAAGATGGCAGGAAGTAGCATAGGTTATGAAATGCTAATTGTTAGAACTCAGGACATACTGCTTGCTTGAGGATGTCCTACAACTTTCACGATTAATCTTTGCTTGCACACAACAAACACATTGCATGAATTTTGCGTAGTCTTCAGGACAGCAGTGGGTATGTCGGAAGTACTCATCACCCTGCATAGAGGATGGTGCAGAGATTACAGAGCAGTAGATATGAAGCAAGCTGAGAACAACTGTCAAGTCCTAATGCAAAAATAGTATGCATATCAAAGCTAACATGGTATGGACAATGACTAACAAGTACTACAATCGAACTATTATCAGTATTATGCAGTCCCTGAAGCACTATAATAGAAGCAGTTATAATCAGTACAGCCATGAAGAAGTTTCTGAATCCAGATTATGAGAGGTGACCCTGCAGGTCAGCACGCTATGGAAGAATATTACTGCCAGCTTAAGAAACCTATCGAAAAGTAAAGTGTACTGCGGATAAGAAACTTCATCTACTAAGCTGTTGGGTTTTTAGTTGAATTATTGCATTGAGAGAGGGCTATAGTGCACATACAGAAACTAGCTGCTGGTGGAATTTTCAACCAACAACCGATCAACCAATATGTACTAATTATTTTAAGAGGACCCGATGGTTGAAAAATTATATCAAGCATCTCCTTTCCAGTTTGAAAATTTTACACGAAAAAACATATTATGGGAATTTATAAAGATAAGCTGCAATATCCTACGCCTGAAATACAATCATCTAAGCTTCAAAAAAAAGAAATACAATCATCTTGGATGGCTGAAGTGGCACCAAGCTTCTGGCGTTCTCTGTTGATAAGAGTGCCACAAAAGCTAAAAAGCAAGTTCTATAGAATGGTGATCCGACCTGCAATGTTGTATGGCGCTGATGTTGGCTAACTAAAAGGCGACATGTCCAACAACTAGGTGTGACAGAGATGCGTATGTTGAGATGAACATGTGGCCCCATAAGGAAGGATTGGGTCTGGAATCATGACATATGTGAGAGAGTTGGGATGGCACCAATTGAAGAGAAGCTTGTCCAACATCGTCAAAGATGGATCGAGCATACTCAGCGTAGACCTCCTGAAGCGCCCAGTGCATAGCGGACGCTTAAGACGTGCTGATAATATCAAGAGAGGTCGGGAGAGACCAAACTTGACTTGGGAGGAGTCCATGAAAAATATCTAAAGGATTGGGTTATTATCAAAGATTTAGCTGTAGACAGGATGATTCGGTTGCGATATCTTATGAGTTTTAAGTTTTAACTCTGGTCCACCAAACTTATTTGAGATTGTCAGGCTTTGTTGTTGTTGAAATACAATCATCGATCTTCAGAAAGAAGACCAATTTTGTTTCTCAACCATACGAAATGTATAAGCACATAATGACTGACCATCTACAATGCAATGCACATCATGTAAAGACTAAAGACATATAGTGCAACCGTAATAGAAGAAATGTGACATAAGAATATCTAACTGTAGTTTAATTAAGGGAAAAGATCCCCTTCACCCGGCTGATCTTACCATGCGCGTCCGCCGCCTCCGTAACCGTTGGATGAGCTTTTGATCCAACGACGCGACTACGTCTCGACGACCACGCCAAACCGAACCGAGCGCTCACACCCTTTGCAACAGAACCGTTGTTGCAAAGGAACCTTTGCAACATCCGTCCTGTTACAAGGCAGTAGCGAAGCAACGGCGACAAGGGGACACCGGCGGTTGTCCCTTTTCCTTCGACGGCTAGCCGCAGGCAGGGCGAGCTAGGCGAGCGGGCGAGGGCGATAAGAAATCCACGGCGATGGGCAGTGGAGGCGAGGTCAACAGGGCGGCGAGGGCAAAGGCGATCCATGACGGGATCCACGATCGATGAAGGGGATCCATGGCGGCGACTCCCTGCGGCTCGTTGTGGCAATCTCGACTGAAACACAGGACCACGACAGCTTGCCGTCACCAGTCTGGTATGATTCCCCTCCACCCTTTTTGTGCTACAGATTCCATCCAATCCCCTTCATGTTTCATTGATTTTACATGTAGAAATATGAAATTAATGGTTTGATGTGGCTTTGTTGTGCTTGAATTGATCTCTGATCACGTTTGGTGGCTACTGTGTACTAGCAATTCACATGAATCATAGCCTGCAGCGCACAATGGTTCAGCGGCAGATGTCGAGCTTGCAACTGTGGATGACGTTCGCCGGAGTTGCAAATTGATGATGTTGCAGTCGGGGTCAGGCATGAGCGCCGCAGCTACCGCCCGCCCGCGCCGAGCAGGGCCGCCCGACCTCCATCATGTTGCCGCCGCCCGACCTCCTGCTGACTCCTTGTTGCAACCACAACAACGAATTCACAACAAAGACGATGAACTACAGCGGTGGTGCTGCTGCGAAATCATATTTCCATTGCAAAAATTTTTGCAACATCAACCATGTTGTAAAATTCATTTCGCAACAATACTCATGTTGCAAGAAAGTGAAGATAAAAAAATTCTGCAGAATAACCTATGTTGCAAAGACTGTGTTTAAAAAAACAGTTTGAAGGATTTGCAACAAGCATCATGTTGCAAAGAACCCTTTTTGCGATGCGGATTTAATGATAAAAAACTTTGCAACAGAGATCCTGTTGCAATGCTCTGACCGCAACAAAGCCTCTGTTGCAAAAGCTTGTTGTCTTGGTACGTGCAGATCAGACGGCTATAACTTGCTCTATCGTATGGCTCCGCAGGCGATGGATGTTTTCTAGTCTTCAACCGACAGTAACGCTGCCCTTTAATTAAGGCTAAAGGCACTATTCCGTGCACCTTCCAAATCCACCCTGTACCACAAAGACCAGATTAATGGCAAAAAGTCATCGCTGCTACTCCACCTTTCAGTTAATTGCACAGTGATAATAAAAGCCCTAATTAAAATCCACTACTAGTTCACGGCTAAGGACGGACGATTGGAGAAAAGGACAGAGGAAGAGGGTAACAAAGCAGTGCACCTCTGGAACCACCGGAAGGAGCCCGAGCCTAGCACCAGGCTGCGTACACCGGACTCGGCCGCGTACCGCACCAGCGTCTCCGCCACGCCTTCGCCTTCCACCACCACCGTCTCCACCTGCGGCGAAGCCACAGCAATACGATCCATCAGATGATAAACTTGCAAGCGCGGCCTGGCCGGGTACCAGTCTCGCCGGCACTCACATTCGCGTTGGCGAGGCGGCGGAAGGGGAGCAGCGACTCCTGCACGCGCGCGTGCCGGTCCTGGGAGTACGCCTCCACCGCCTCGCGCCCCAGCCGCCCCACCGGCACCTGCTCCCCGGCTTGGCCACCGACCGAACACAAATTAACCGCGTCAGCTCGGGCCAAATTAAAGCGAAGGGGCAACGAGGAGGAGCTCGCTTACTCGGGGAGGGGATGGAGGAGAGCGTAGGGATGACGTGGACGAATGCGATGGCGACGGGGCCGCCTGCGCCGTCGCCTAAGAGGCTGGCCGCCGCCCAACGCGCGGCGCGGCGGCTCGCACTGCCGCCGGGGCGGACGGCGACGGCGACGGAGGCCGGCGGCGCGTCAGAGGCCATGGGTCCAGGTCTGGGGGGGGGGGGGGGGGGGGGGCGATGCGCGCCTGCGCCGCCGGACGCGGGCGTGCAGTGGCCGTGTCAGCCAGCCCGCTCAGCGCGGGATATGAGAGCACGCGGGAATCCGTCGGTTAATAGCTCGGCAGTTAGTTGTAGGTGCAGGGACGGCAAGGCTGTGGTACTGGTGGGGCAGCAGTGTCAGTAGCAGAGATGGGTTCGTTTGTTTGACTATTGCTGCCTCCAAAATGTGCACTTTTAGCAAAATACTCAAATCAATGAGCTTTTGTTTTAATTACTTTTTTTTGAAATTTGTTCTGATTACTTATGATATGGGGCTGGCAATACTTAAATGTTAGTCTAAGGATTGTTTTTTAAAAAGGGACACTAAGAGGCTATGAATTTTATTTGCGGAAACAACATTGTTCAGAGAATCGACAACTGATAGCTTTTCAATCGGGTTGGAGCAGTGATTAATCAGTGAATTTGGATTAATCTATCGATTATTAATAGATAAGTTAAATACGAATCTGCCAACAAATATTTAGTTTATTTATGCATTATACCTTACTCATGGTTCCAGCTATGTAATATACCAAAAAAGACAGATTGGATGAGAGCGACCGAGCGCATCGCACCCACCCTTTTCACCCCCACCCCACCGCCCCATCCACCCCGCCCCCTCTCAGCCCCCTAGTGTTCACGGCTCGTCTGCAGCGGGATCCTAGGTCAAAGAAGATGTATGAAAGGATCAAGATAGACCTAGAGGGGGGGGGGGTGAATAGGTCTTATTACAAATTTTATCAGTGCTTAGCAATTTTAGGCAATAATGCGGAAGATAAAGGTGTGCCTAACAATTGCAAGGTTGACCTAAGACAAGATAAACAATAAGCACAATATACTAAAGCAAGTGAGGGGAAAATATTACAGTAGCACAAGTAATAAGGGAAAAGAGTAGGGATAACCGAATGACGTGAAGACAACGATGTATCCCGATGTTCACTTCCTTGGAGGGAAGCTACTCACCGTTCGGAGAGAACGGGTGAAACCACGAAGGCACACCAATGCCACGAAGGCTCACTCTATTCCCCTTGAGATATCACCACGAAGGCGATTCCCAACCACTACCGGTTGACCTTAAAGGTGATCACCAAACCCTCACAAACTCAACGGGGGTAATAACAAAGGTCGATTCCTCTCCGAAGAACTCCTACCCGCCTAGGAGTCTCCAACCTCCAAGAGTAACAAGATCAATGGGGAATGCTCAAGACTTGCTCAAAACGCGATTTGCTTTGGTTGAAAGATAGGGAAGGGGCGGATCTATCACTCGGTGAAAGATCCGTCAAGAACTCTCAAGGAACTCTCTGGGATCTGAGATTTGGTGAGGGAGAGAGTGAGAGGGAGCACTTGTGTTCTTAGGTATTTGCAAATGAAGTGGTCAACCTCACAAGTGGGTGTGAGGGGGTATTTATAGCCCAAGGGACGAAATGGCCGTTGGGGCAATAAGTTGTGCAAGTGTCGGACGTCCGTCAGGGGATGGACGTCCAAAAGTCCAAATGTCGGACGTCCGAACCATGTCGGGCGTCCGCAATGTTCAAGGGGAGCACAACATGCAACACTCAAACATAACAGTGGCATATCGGACGTCCGACAGGGTTCGGACGTCCGAAGGCTGACAGACGTCTGTCAATTTTTCAGGCTTACTGAGTAGCAGTGCGTGATATGGAGAGCGAAGTGTCGGACGTCCGATAGGTTTCGGACTCCGACCCATGTCAGACTTCCGGTGAATTTGCACGCTCAGTGACCTCTCCAACCAAAAACCTTCATATGAGATGTCAGACGTCCGAAGTGTGTCGGACGTCCGAAACTTTGAATTGTCGGACGTCCGATGCATGTCGGACGTCCGAAAGCAGGGATCTGATTTTTACATTTTAGCTTTAATTCAGTGTTGGAATGTTTTTGGTTTAATTAGGTTTGAGCAAATCTTAAACACAAACCCACTAATCTCCTCTTAATAGTGCGGGGATCCCTATACTCAAGAATAACCGAAAAGCTTACGCTTCAACTTCATTTGTTCCGTATCTTGAGCAATTTGATAAGATCAAATGGTCCTTGATCCACCACCACCACGAACCGAGGACTAACACCTGAGATATACTTGGCAAACATTATTAGTTCTCTATATATATGTATATTGTCATCAACATCAACATATAATGAAGGGCAAGATTGCACTTTCAATCTCCCCCTTTTTGGTAGTTGATGACCACATACATATAGCTCCCACAATTATTCAGATTTTAGCTTTTAGTGGGAGCAAGTTTTATTATGAACTCCCCCTTAATGTGTGCATATAAGATTCTTTACTTTACGCAAGATGCACACATTGGGGCTAGTCACAACACATGATATAAAGGTACTATTCTCAAGCATTTGTCAAGAAATCGAGGCTAGCAATCATTGATTATGGAGATGACAAATTAGATTGCACCCAAACATGAGAACGGAAACATATGCCAATAAGTTTTTAAGCCGGACGCAAGAGCAACACCATGCATAACACAAGGGTCACAAGTTTTGCATAAACACATAAAACCAGTCAAGCAAAGTAAACCAACCACAACTAGGTTCATACAACGACATAATCAAGTCTCAATCACAAAACGACACCTAGACATCATAAGTAAAACACATATGACTCTCCCCCTTTGGCACCAAGTACCAAAAAGGGGCACAAGCACTGAAGATACTAGTGAGTCCCACTGCCGCTCGCGCCAGGGTCTCCAGGGAAGAAATCCGCCCACTCTGGACCCGTAGGAAAATCGAAACAAAGATCAGCAGGAGGAGCATCGGGAAGACGCTCATCATCACTGACGTTGGTCTCTCCAGCTGGACGCAGACGGGCCTTCAAGGAGTTCTTGGACTTGATGAGACTAGAGACCACAGTGTGGTTGGAGTGGAAGTTGAACGAGATGGTCCTCATCATAGCAGCTTGGGCCTTACCCAAAAACTGAGCCATACGACGCATAGGAGCCTGCTCCAAAGACTGACGGTGAAGAGTGCCACGAATAGTGGAGTAGAGCGGAACAGATCGTGTCAGGACAACCTCAGGGGCATCGAAGTACATGTGCTCCGGAATGGACCAAATAGTGTGGGGCTGAGTGATCTCCAATGGAGAGGAGACGACGGACTGAATGAGCGCCATGATGAAAGGTGCATGGGGATATTGCCGACGCTACTGAAGGCTCGCCATCCGAATCTCATGCCAAAGATAGTGGGGCACATCAAGACGCTTGTGGGGGGTGTCATGGAGATGGCACATCAGTGTGATAGCAGAGCTGCTGCAATGAGTCTTATCCCCAGACTTGGGATACAGAGTCCTGAGCATGCACTGGTACAGAAACTTATAGGGCTGCTTCCAGATGGATATGTCATTGGCCTTCCTGAAATAGTCATCACCCTCAATCCCAGACTTAACAAAGCAAAGACACCAGAGGAGCGAATGCCCAAAGCCTGCTAAAACTGAGCAAATGAGGCAGTGCACTGCTGCTCACTAGTCATCCATGAGATCTCTCTGTGATTGGTGTGAAAGTAGCATGTGGCATAAAACTGTAGGATTGCAGCAGTGTTCCAGTCATGCCGAAAGCCGAAGACTGGACCGAGCCCCACGGAGTCAATGAGATCCAACACACCGGGAAACTTGTCTGGATTGGCCCGGATGAAGTCAAGGGGAATGCATGCATGAGAGTTTGCAAGTTCCTGACGAACTTCCACAGACGTGAAAATATCTGCCTGCACGTTGGTCCGGAACCTGCCATCCAGACAATCCGGAGAAGCCACAAACTGATTAACACGGCGAAGCTTGTAGTACGCATCAAGTGAAATCTTTGAGTAATCGGCCATCAGAGGACCAGTAGCCACAACCGTCTCGGAGGAAATGTGAATCGGAGGCACAGGGGGAGCATCACCAGGGTCCTCAGCATCACGAGCTCCGGACGCCGAAGAGGAACAATTAGCCGGTCGACGAACGCCAAGTTTGGAGGGGCGATTCACAACCACCGGGGGATCTTCAGCAGCAAACATATCCTCCTCTTCACCCACAATTTCCTCCTCATCCTCAAATGCTGATCCAGAGTCGATGTCCTCCCCTCTAGGAGTGTTCTCATTGTCCGATGGTGGATCAGCGTACATCGGTTGTGTAACACCCTCGGTGTCATGTAACAGTGATTACTTTTGTTTAAGACAAATTACTGTTGTTAATCATGCTTTGATCCTCCTTGCGTCTAGTCATTTCAAAAATCCATTTGAACTGATAATAAAACAAAGTGCAAAATAAAACTTTGTCTAAAAATTGTGAAACATATTTTGTTAAATATTTAAAAATCAGTATACCATGGCACAATGGCCATGGATATTTATTGTGGCATATATAAATTCAAACAATTCAAACAATAGCTAAATAGTGGCATTTATTAACTTTTAAATAAAACAAAATATTAAGTGAGTTTAGATATGCCCCAAACATTTTGTATCACTACTATGTGGTATAACTTTAATTTAGAAACACCTAACACATTTTATAAAAATGGAAATGTAAAAAAAACAAATGCAAGAAGAAAATACAGAAAAGATTAAATATAAAAAATGAAAAACTACCTATCTCTCGGCAAGTGCGAGGCCCACCCCGGCCCGACTCCTCCTTCTTCCTCACTGCTCCTCCGACCGGGGCCATGGCAGCCGACTGCACCCGTCGTTCCCACCGCGCCAGCTCGCCGCCCGCTCCGTGTCGCTACAGTGATGTCGCCGTGGTCGATAAGAACGCCCCCGCACCCTCGCAAACCCTAGCCCACTCCCGTCCACTCCCCTACTCGCTGCCCTCCGCCCCGAGCAAGACCCGCCCCAGACCCGTGGCCGCGCCGCCGCGCCACCGCGGCCAACAGCGACGGCAGGCCACGCCGGTGTGTCTGGAGCGCTCCTTGCCCCTTCCTCGACGCCCCACGTGCTTCCTCGTCGTCGTCGTCCTCTGCAACACACGAATCGCATCGCTCCTTTCCGCCTCGGTCGCCGGCTGCCGGCGGCAAATTGCTTGCCCCGTGCGCTCTCCGGCCTCACCGAGCACTCCCCCGCGCCCCCCCCCCCCCCGTGCATGCCAATCCTTCCCCCTGTGAGCCCCTTTCGATTTCCCCTCCTCCCTTAGCCGTTTAGCCGCTGTAGCCCCCTCCTCCCGTCGCGCTCCGGCGCCGGGGCCGCCATTGCCGGACCCGTGCTCACCGCGCCCAGCCAGACGCCGCTCGCGCGCGCGCGCCCCCCGCACGGCCGCGCCGCCACCGGCCAGGGAGGCTGCTGGCCTCCCACGCTCCCGTCGTGCCCCCCCCTCGCCGGAGTGCCTCCCCGCCGTGGCCGCCGCGCCTCTGTTTGCCGGCGTGGGCACGCCGTGAACTAGCCCAGGCTAATCCCCTGTTAGCACTAAAATACCTCCCCTATAGCCCATGACAGGTGGGGCCCAACCCCCTAATAATCTGTTAGATTAGACAAAGTTAATTAAACCCCCCTATTAATATGACATGTGGGACCTGCCCATTTTAGATTTAATTAAGCTGTTAGCTATAACATGTGACAATGACATGTGGGCCACTGGTTTAATTTGTTAAATAGAATTGTAATTAAAGGCTACTCTCTATGACATGTTGGTCCCACTTGTAAGTTTGACTGGTCAAAATTTCCTGTTCTGGATAATGTTAATAAAAGAATTAAATAAATACAGTAAATGATTTTTAAATGCTTTAAAAATTCAGAAAATCATATAAAATAAATCGTATGCCGAATTAAAAAACTTTATACATGAAACTTGCTCAGAAAAATGCAACGATCACGAATATGCCATCCGTTTGTCTACCACACCCCTCTAACGTACCGAACCTCAAACCGTCCCCCTCCGGACCATTTGTCGGATAAATTGTCCGATACTCCTAAAGTACCCGGATGAATTTATTTCGAACATGAAAGTTGTTCGGAATAGATCAACCAACCCGGATACACCACCCACACATGTGTCGAATGTCCACGACACCTCCGGCATGATATCTCCCCCCTCCGGACACCCTGTCCGGTAATCACCCGGAGCTGGCAGTTCATCCCCGGATGAATGCCTGCTCCGTGCAACATGCATGGCACTGCGTTAGAACACCGTTAACATTTCATCTTTCATGTCATGCAACTGTTTGTTTATGCTTGCTTTGTATTTACTGTTTCTCCCCCCTTAATCTCCGGTAGAGCCCGCTGCTACCGCGGACTACACCGCTGCTGAGTACGACTACTTCGTCGACGACCCTGCCTCTACTGCCGAGCTTACAGGCAAGCAGCGCCATTTTCCTTCCCCAGATATCGCCTATCTTTTCCGTACATTTCTTGCACTAGGCATTTGCTGCTGCTGCTGCTACGTTACAATCCTATTCAATTGCATAGCCTGTCATTGTCACCCCTTGATGTACCTTCCTTTATCCTATGTTGCCTGTTATATATATTATATTCAGCAGTTAGCCCTGCGCCTTGTTAGTCAATAGGATTAGATAGCGGGCCATGATCACTCTGGGAGTGATCGTGGAAACGATACATTATAAACTGCTATAGGTACGGTTCAGAGCAGACACCGCTTCAGGCCCCTACCCCGGCTCTGCCGAGCCACCTCAAGTGTGAGCTATCGAGGAGTAACCCTTGTACTCCACTCGTTGCTGACTCTATATAACCGTTCTAGGGTACTGAACCACGGTTGTCCTTACAGGTAAGGAGTCGGGTGACCCCACGGTGCCCGCGCAGGGTATTTTAGCGGAACGACAGGTCAGGTGTATTCCACCGGTGTGCGGCGGGCCTGGTACTGTTCGTGGCCGACAGATATCCTGTTGTACGAAAGTCGAGCTCTTCGGAGAAAACGCGAGACAAGGTAAGGAGACGGTTCACCTTGTCGGTAACCGCAAGAGTTGGTGGGACGACAGGGCAGGCACCGATGTTAGTGGTGGACCTGGCTACTGTCGTTGTCCGCGACTCACCCGAATAGGGGCAACGATAACGGTTGTCCCGATAGAAAATAATAAAATAACTAACGGTTCGGGTGGATGACTTGAGAGGCCGCAAAGGCCTGTACGCACTACCTTCACGTGGGATAATGGTGTGGGCCCTTCGCGTTGTGGTCTCGTTCGAAAGCTCGGAAATACGTCCATTTCAGCATTGTGGCACGGTCGGATCCGCATCCCAGAGGAGTTGCGTGGAATTCACCCTGTACACAACGACCCGGAGGGTAAGGGGCGACGGTCCAAGACCTCCTTGCGCTTAGGACTGTAGACCGGCGGGGACCTCTCTGATGAGCCGTAGGATGGGCCTCGGCGTGTCGGATAGCCTCGGTGGGGTGTTCCCTAACAAGGTGTACGCCACTCTGGAGATCCGAGCGTGCAGGCTGAACAGTAGTGCACCCCTGCAGGGAGTTTGATCTATTCGAATAGTCGTGTCCACGGTAACAGGACGCTTTATGCTGAAGCCAGAGCCTACTACTACAAACTACTACTATTAAACTGTCGGTTCCGGTTTTTCTTCCTCACAGGGAAGTCGAGGAGGGGATCTCGGAGGCATATATAATTGTTATCTATACAACTTACTATTATACGATGCTGCAGCAACTTCTGGTGCATTGTTATTACATTCATGCTATTGAACTGTTGCCTATTCTCTTCTTGTGCTTCAAGACTCGTTGGAAGATGCTAGTCTTCGATAGGCCTAGCTTCTTACCCTTATTCTGATTTCTACCTTGCAGTCCACTATATACAGCCTCCCCTTTCCATTTGATACAAATGCATAATTGCTTAGTAGCGGACGTAAGACTCGCGGGTATGCTAGATACTCACCTTTGATTTATTTCCCTTTTTCGTTTTGCCTGATCGGCCGCTGCAGTCGACGTTGGAGTCCAGGAGCAGAAGATCCCTGGAGCCCTCTACGACGTCGAGTTCCCCCCTTTGGCCAGGAGTAGTTCGGTGGATCCCAGGAAGGAGGCCTCGCCTTTTCGATCTGTACCTCTGATGTTATTTGTGCTAGCCTTCTTAAGGAAAAACTTGGCTAACTATGTCTGTACTCAGATATTATGATTGTCTAACTTATGTATTCGGATCCTCGTGATCCTTGGTTTGTAATATCAGTTTTATATTATTTGAGTCTAGTGTTGTGCTGTGATATTATCATCGTGGCACCCTGATTTCGGTCGTGTACCCTGCGTGTATGATTACTGTACACGGCTTGATTTTGGGGGCGTCATAGGTTGCTTCATGCGGCGACGAAGACGAGGCGGTTCATTCGAGTCCCCGGAACCACCTAGCCACACGAGAGACATATGAGTAATGAACCCTAACCATCTAATTTGAAACACATGGAGGCACAAATGGTGAGCATGAGCATACCACGGGAACCAGAGGCATCACGATGCTTGCGCCCACAATGTTTCTTCCTCACCATCTTGAAACCCTAGAGCAAGGAGAGACGAGAATGAGGCAAGAATTCGGGCACCCATAGCAAAACCAATCGGATGGAAGGATAGATCGGGATGAGAGTACCACGAGTGAGCAGATCCGGAGGAGAGGAGCACCGGGGAGGCCAGGGCGGCCGACGACGACTCCAGGCGGCGGAGGCGCAGGGGAGGAAAGAGGGAAAGACGGCCGAGAGGAGAGGAACTGCCCCCCTCGGCCCGACGCCCAGTTTATATAGCATAGCCGACATCGGACGTCCGACGTGTCGGACGTCCAAAAGCCATCGGATTTCCGAGGAAGGCTGACTCGGTAAGATCAGGCCAGGCTGGGCAATCAGGTGTAGGGAAAACAGTGATGTTCGGAATTCCGACGGGTTTCGGATGTCCGGTTTGTCGGACATCCGAAAGCCAACGGAAGTCCGTCGTTTTTGGACATGCCACTGCTCTTTTACGCAGAAACCTGAAAATTGTGAAAATTATTTTACTCAATAATTCCAATCATCATGACAGGGGCCAAAGGTAGAGAAACACACAAAATCATGAACTTGTATGCACACACGGATGAGCAAACAAACCTTTCACAAAGGAGAGGCGGTGGCCGAGGCCACCATGTTTGAGTGTATTATGCTTTGACACCGCGGAGATGTACCTTGGGTCCAAAGACACTTACTCCATCGATAACCGCTACACGTGGGTTCACCGTGGTGAGCACGCGGATTTTTTATGTGTGAATCCATTTATGCATCACGTAGAGAGTAGAGAGCTCATTGATTGAGTTTATCCCCCTACATACATGCCTACGTCTAGACAAGATAGTTTCTATGTGCATGAATGAGAGCAAGATACCCCCTAGGCTGAGAAGCTATAATGTTCCAAGATACCAAGTTCACCCCTTAGTTGGCGAAACCTTGCTTCATCCAATGGCTTGGTGAAGATATCCGCAAGTTGCTTGTCGGTGCCCACATGTGCAAGAACAATATCACCCTTTTGTATATGATCCCGTATGAAGTGATGACGAATGTCAATATGCTTGGTGCGAGGATGTTGACAAGGGTTGTTGGCAATCTTGATAGCACTTTCATTGCCACATACGATGGGTATCTTCTGATAGGTGAGGCCATAATCCTTCAAAGTCTGCCTCATCCACAAGATTTGAGTGGCACAACTTGCGGCGGCCACATACTCGGCTTCGGCGGTGGAGAGAGAGACACAATTTTGCTTCTTGGAGTGCCAATTTACCAATGAACGCCTGACGAGGGGGTGACCCCACGACTCCTATGGATGGGCCTACCCGGTGTACCCGAAGACAGAAGGCCCACAGAGATGCCGCCTGGGCCTAGCCTTGGCCCACTAGTGGCACTGACATAGGAGTCCGCGACTCGTAAAGGAAGGTGCAAACCTACCGTGTGGTACAAGATTAGGGTTAGGAAACCTCACCTGTAATCTAAGACGGACTCCCCGAGACCTAGCCTAGTATATAAGGGCTAGGAGGGGAGACGTCAAGATCGACCAATACACAATATGTAACCCTAGCCTTGTGTGCACTAGCCTTGGCCTTCCTGTAATCGCATCTCCAAGCAATAATATCGAGCAGGAACGTCTCCTCCTATTAGCCGACGAGTTATCGTCCAACCTGTGCCTCTCATGACTAACCCAGGGTCCCTGACCATGGGATTTGCCAGGGTCCATCCCCGTCAATTGGCGCCGTCTATGGGAACTATATAGGTTGGAATCACGATCTTGGCGGTTCCGTCTTCAGCAAGCCACAACTCAAGAGCAAGAACCAGATCCAATCCACCCGAAGAATTCAAGATCACGGCAAACATCTCTGCCGCCCCATCGAGATCGCTCGCCCTGCAGCTGTGCCAAGACCAGTACTATGGCGACAACTGAGTCCACAGCCAGCGAAGGATAAATCGATGACACAACAGAGAGGCGCGAGGGTTCTACGCAAAGATCCCGATCGACGAACTACAACACGAAGCAGAGGACCTGCCGACCACTCGACGACCCACCGCCACCCAAGAATCCGCCGCACAGCAAGACGCCGACTCTGAGCTCGAGATCAGCGATCGTCAAGATCACTGCCAACAAATAAGAAATCCATGACCTAGAAGACAGGCACGAGGATTATACGAGGAGACCCCACTCGACGAGTCGCACTACACAGCTACGCGCTCGCCGACTACTCGACGACCCGCCGCCGCGCGGACAGGTGTCGCCCGCCAGGACAGCGACTCTGAGACCCAGACCGGCGAATACTACGACCCAGATCGAAGACCAGACAAATTCGCACACCTTATAAAGAACCAGAATCTGAGTGCGGGGATCGAAATCGACCCGCGAGTCCACGAGCACCCGGCGGATCACGCGCAAACCTTCCGAATCTCAAGGAGGAAACGACACGCTGGATCCAGCAAACTCACGGTCAGGGAGCAGCTAGAAGGACCCTTCATGATCCACTGCTTCGAAGACGACTGGGGATACATCAGATCGGGTCACACTCTGGGAGACTACCGCCTGTTCAACGAACTCGCCGACAGCCTCAAGGAGGAAAAATAGCGAGAAGCCAAGCGCACCCGACGAACCGAGAAGTCGCCGGCTCCAAGTCCCGAAAGACGCTACCACCCGCGTCAAGGACAGGTGTACACGATCCAAGAAGGCAGAGTATCGAAAGCTCAACAGGACGCCTACACCCTGCAAGCCAGAGCAGCCGAGAACCTAAACACAGTCGAAGTCTACCAGCTACACGACGCAGAAACTAGTATCACGTTCTCCCAGAACGATCACCCACCTGTAGTCCCAAGGCCGGGGCATGCGCCCCTGGTACTCAATGCTCAAATTGGAGGGTACGACATGGACCTAATCTTCATGGACGGAGGCAGCAACACGAACATAATCTTCGTCAGCACCCTACACAAGATGCTGATCCCACGATCAGTATGGAAAAAATCAAGCACGGTGCTATACGAAGTAGTCCCAGGAGAAGCGGCTACTTCCCTTGGAATAGTCAAGCTCGAAGTTGTCTTTGGCAGCAGACGCAATTTCGCAAGACATACCCTCGAGTTCGAAGTACTCGACTGGCAGTCGCAGTACCACACCATACTGGGATGACCAGCATTCGCGCAATTCATGGCGGTTCCCCACTACGCCTACCTCAAACTGAAGATGCCAGGATCCGCGGGCGTCATCACAGTCAACGGGAGGTTCACCAAATCAGACCAATGCGTTCGCTATTTCCACAAAGTTTCCGACACCTTTGGAGCCGAGCAAGAACTCATAGAAATCGCCATGGCGACAGATAAAAGTATTTTCCCGCTAGCAAGTCGAAGCGAGTCAAAAGAGTATGGGTGGGACTTCAACATCGACAGCGACACGGTCACCCACCAAGTGCACCCGATGGACCCAAAAAAAAAAATAGTCCGCGTGTACGCCCACCTCCCGAAAGAGCAAGAGACTACCCTTATCGCTTTCCTCTGTGAAGAATGGGAAATCTTTGCCTGGTGCCCAGCCGACATGCCAGGAATACCGCGCGAGTTCGCGGAACACGCGCTGCGCATCAAGCAAAACACCAAGCCAGTGAAGCAGGCACTACGAAGATTCTCAGAACCCAAGCGCAGAGCAATCGGGGAGGAGGTCAACCGATTACTCGACGCTCAATTCATCCGAGAGACGAAGAAAGCCACTTGGATCGCCAACCCTGTGCTGGTGCCCAAGAAAGACATAGACGTGCTACGGATGTGCGTCGACTACGGGCCAGTCAACAAATACTTCCCAAAGGATCACTTTCCCCTGCCAAGAATCGATCAGATAATCGACTCGACAACAGGATGCGATCTACTATCATTCCTCGACGCCTACTCAGGATACAATCAGATCAGGATGAAGGAAGAAGACGAAGAGCATACATCATTCACTAATGGAATTCATCAGTTTTCCATGTGTCAACCTATTTGCCGTCTGTATTTCGTCGGGCAGACGGCAAAGAGGTTGTATGCCGTCTGTTGACCTAATTACAGACGGCAAAAATCTTACACATGGCAAACACAAGGTATGCCGTCTGCTTCCACATAGGCTGACGGCAAAGGTCTCATTGCCGTCTAGGTACAGACGGCAAAGGAGAAGTGGGCCCAGCCAGGCCCTCCCACCCGGCCTGGCTAACAGCCCCGTGGTATGCCGTCAGCAGACGACAAAGCGGCGTGTGCCGTCTGCTGGCAGACGGCATACTGAACGTCCCGTTAACTGCTAGCAAAGAAGAGAGAGGAGGGGCCCTATCCACACCTCTCTCTCTCTACCGCGCCACACAAGCCCCCGCTGCCCCCCGCACGCCGCTGCCGCCCCCCGCAGGTCGCCTCCGCGCCCCGACGCCCGCCCCTCCTCCTCCCTCCTCACTCTCCTCTCTCTCCTCTCTCCTCTAACCGCCACCACCCTATTGCAGCGGCCGCCGCCGCCCTATTGCAGCCGCCGTCGTTCACCCCCGACCCTGCCGGCCTCCTCCACCACCGCCCTCCTCCACCACCAGGTGAGCCCCTTTCCTCTCTTTTTTTTCTCTGTTTTATTAATTTTTGTTAGCCTTTTATCTGTTTTAGTAATTTTAGTATTGTAGTTAGTTATTGTATTTTAGTTAGTTAGGTTAGAAGAAGAAAAAATAACTAAAATAAGAGGAAAAAGAGAAAGAAGAGAAAAAATAATTAGTTAGGTTATTGTATTGTAGCTATTTCTTTTAGTAATTTTATTAGTGTTATTTTCTATGTACTGTTAGTACTATTATTGTTAGCAATTAGTTTGATTTTGTTTTAATTAGATGTAGTTTTAGTTAGAAAAGAAGTGAAAGAAAAAATAGGAGAAGAATAAAAGGATATAAAGAGAAGTAGAAGAAAAGGGAAAAAGAAGAAGTAGAAGGAAAAGAAAAAAGATATAGGAAATAAAAGAAGAAGAAGAAGGAGAAGGAGGAGGAGGAGGAGAAGAAGAAGAAGAAAAGAAGGAGGAGGAGGAGGATAAGAAGAAGAAGGTGAAGAAGAAGAAGAAGGAGAAGGAGGAGAAGAAGAATAAGAAGTTGGGGGGTGAAGAAGGAGGAGGAGGAGAAAAAAATATAAATGAAATAAATGTAAATAATAGGAAAAATAAAAGAAAAAAATATAGATGTAATTACTGGTATATCGAGGCTCCTTGTTGATTGGGTTCATTTTAAAGTGCAGGCCTTTCCCTGTTGTGTGGGTCCGGTGTTCGACGACCTCCGCCCCATCCATTCGACGACCTCCCTGAGTTCGAGGGTGAGAAAAACAATTCTTATCCTCTCTCCCCCTTTCCTTTGCTCAATTCTGGCCTTAAAATAGCTAACTAGGTACATTTAGTATATTCATATGTAAAGTCGCGTAACCAGTATGCGTCTCCCGTTCGAAAGGGTTACAGTTATAAATATGCATTAATTTGCATATTTATAATAGTGATTCTTTCGAATTGTCCAACGTTATCCATGGACAACCCGAGTATATGTAGATTGGGTCGATTTTCCATGCTTTGGTCACGATCCGACGCGGTATTTCGTCAGCGCCTCCCTGTTGTTCTCCAGATACACAACCTCTCGGCTTGTTGTCGAGACGTGTATTAGGAGAACAGCGGGGAGGTGCTACCGAAATACCGCGTCGGGTCGGGACCAAAGCATGGGAAACCGACCCAATCTACACATAGTCGAGTGGGATTAGGACCTATCTTTACCTATTAGTGTGTAGGTTAATTGCACATGCCGTAGGTATGTATGATAAAAGCAATAAAAAGTGGACGTAATAAAATGGTATATTTGTTGTTTAGTAGCTAGCTGTAGCGACAAGATGAGCGATGATCGTGAGTGGATGTACACTAGTCGCCCTAATCAGAAAGAGATCACCAATGAATGGGCAATGAAAAACAAGGAGTTTCTGAGAGCGGCGTTTGCAAATGGGAAGAGAAAAACCTGGTGCCCCTGCATTAGGTGCGACAATTATAAACAGGCGACAGAGGTGGATATGGGTAAACACTTGCAGAAGTGGGGTTATAAGCCTGGTTATACGGTGTGGACCTTCCATGGCGAGTCTGGCGGACGACGGAGAGAGGAGGTGGTCCGTCAGCGCACGGATGAGTACGGAGCCAGGATCGAAGACATGGTGCAGAACTTTGACGATGCACGGGATGAGGACGATGAGATGGAGGAATCTGCGAAATCCTTCTACGAGATGTTGGAGTCTTCGAAACGTCCGCTGCACGCTCACACTGAGCTTTGTCAGCTCGATGCCATCGCACAGTTGATGGCTTTGAAGGCACAATTCAACTTGGACACAGATTGCTACAATGCGGTCACGACCCTAATTGGGCGGTTTCTACCAAAAGATCATGTTATGCCTGCAAACCTGTACCAATCGGATAAAATCCTCAAGGTACTTAAGATGCCCTATGAGCAGATACATGCTTGTGAAAATGGATGTGCTTTATTTAGGAAAGAGTATGCGGACGAAGACTATTGTCCCAAATGCAAGTCATCCAGGTATGTTGTGGTAGACAATGGTCAAGGTGAGAAGACGCAGACCAAAATACCCGTAAATGTTCTTCGGTATCTTCCAGCGATACCAAGAATTCAACGCCTTAAATGATGGAAGAGACAGCCAGACAGATGACATGGCACAAACATGGGAAGAGAACATAATATGATGCAGATGGGAAGCCGATGTTGACTCACCCATCGGATGGTTCAGCATGGAAGCACTTTGATGAAAAACATTCGGAAAAAGCTAAGGAGCCAAGGCATTGCCGAATCGCTGTCGGCACAGATGGGTTCAATCCTTTCGGTCTGATGGCAGCCTCATACAGTTGTTGGCCTGTATTTCTCATGCCACTCAATCTCCCCCCCTCAGAGATTATGAAAAGGAAGAACATTTTCCTGACGTTGATAATACCAGGGCCCAAATATCCGGGGAAGAATATAGATGTGTACATGCAACCGCTTAAGGACGAATTGCAACAAGCTTGAGACGAAGGGTTCAAGACATACGAGGCATCTAGGAAAAAGACCTTCAAAATGCATGTTTGGTACCAGTACTCGATGCATGACCTGCCGGCGTATGCGCTTTTCGCTGGCTTCTGTGTTCATGGAAAGTTCGGGTGCCCAACATGCAAGGCTGCTCTTCAGTTTCATTGGCTGAAGGCGGGTGGCAAGTATTCCTGCTTCGACTTGCATAGATAGTTTCTGCCTCCTAAGCATCCTTTTAGAAAAGACAAGAAGAACTTCATCAAAGGCAAAGTTGTCAAAAACCTGGCAGCACCTACGATGACGGGCGAACATGTCTTGGCACAGTTGAACTCTCTCGAGCCTGATTCAGAACGTCCCGGGTATTTTAAGGGATATAATTCGGAACACGCTTGGACTCACAAGACATGCTTCTGGGATCTCCCCTACTTCCAAGACCTCGAACTTCTACACAATATTGACGTGATGCACACTGAAAAAATATCGGCGAGGCCCTGTTTGGTACATTTTTCGGCATAGATGGGAAGTCAAAGGATAATCCTAAAGCTAGAGTCGACCAGGAGACTCTATGTGATAGACCCTCACAGAACATGCGACGGCCGAAAGGAAAGAAGAATTGGTCCAAGCCAAGGGCCTGGTTCAATCTTGAAAGGGGGCATATCAGGGAAATTCTCTTGTGGGTGCAAAACAGTTTGATGTTCCCCGATGGGTATGTAGTGAATCTGAGGAGGGGAGCGAGTCTTGAAAAACATAAATATTTGGGCTGAAGAGTCATGATTGGCACATATGGCTTGAGCGGGTAATGCCGGTGATGTTGCGCGGCTATATCCCCGAGGAAGAGTGGCTAGTATTGGCAGAACTGAGCTATTTCTTTCGTGTTCTTTGTGCTAAAGAACTATCCGATGGCGTGCTAGAAGACATGGAAGATATGGCGCCGGAGTTGCTCTGCAAGTTAGAGAAGATCTTTCCACCGGGTTTTTTTAATCCGAAGCAACATTTGATATTGCATCTCCCGACCGAGGCAAGATTAGGGGGCCCTGTGCAAAATCGTTGGTGCTATTCAACGGAGAGAATGCAGAAGACGCTTCAAGGAAAATGTAAAAATAAACGTAGAATTGAAGCATCGATGGCCGAGGCTTTCATTACCGAGGAGGCGGCAAACTTCGTGACAACACATTATGAAGCCAAAAATTGCCATTTGCATAATCCAAAGCCTCGGTACAATACTGGCGACCCCCAACAGCGTCAATCCAACCTCAGCCTATTCAAAGGGAAGCTCAGACCTGTTGGTGCTTCGAGAAATAAGATTTTGGATATCGAAGAATGGCGGACTCTTACACTGTATATCTTCACCAACCTAACAGAAGTGCGACCATACATCGAGTAAGTGCTCGGTACGTACATTGTTTCGCAACTTCTAATAATTCTTGTTTCTTATTAATTCCTATGAATTCATACAGTCGATACATCGCCAAATTCTCGAATGGAGTGGTTATTGAAAGTGATTCCATCGCAGAGTATGAGCTTCTTTCCAATCAAGGGGACGGCAATCCTGGTTTCATCTCTTGGTTCAAACGAACGGTAACTATCATTCCTATATAGCGTTTCATTTGTTGGTTCGGCATATTTTTCACTAATATACCATTCCTTTCCTATTAAACTTATAGGCAAATGAGGAGCCTATGGACGCCGAATTGAGACAAGTCGCTAATGGTTTTGACAATAAGGTTCGTGTATTTGAGAAATACGACATCAACGGGTATCGCTTACGTACCGTTGATAAAGAGCGAAAAATGGCCGATCGAAAAAGTACAAATTCGGGTGTCTCTGCTGTCGGCGACGGAGGTATTGAGTATTATGGAAGAGTTGAAGCAATATACGAACTTCTATTCTATGGTGAAAATCCTCCCAACGTCGTTGTCTTCAAATGTCATTGGTTTCTCCCGTCGAGGACTAGACGGACTCATGAACATATAGGTCTAGTCGAAATTCGATAAGACACCCATTTAAATGTCCCCGATGTCTATATTACGGCTCAACAGGCCACCCAGGTTTTCTATCTATCCTACCCCTGCCAAACGGTTGAAAACCTGAAAGGTTGGGATGTCTTTTATGATGTGCCACCACATATTAGACCACCTCACCCCAATGAAGAGGATTATGTACCCCACATTGACCCAGAGACATATGAAGGAGAATTCTTCCAAGAAACACACGTGATAAAAAAAACGTTTCCGAAACCGCTCTACGCAACCCCAGAACATGGAAGAAGACAATGAGAGTGAACCCGATAACGATGATGAGAGTGAAACCGCTAAAGACGATGTTGAAGAGCCTGAAGAAGAAGAGGTTACTGCTCCAGATGACCTGTCAATGCTTGACCGTTTACATAAATGCCTTCCAAATGTTGGTGTTGTTGAACCTGATGAGGCCGTCATTATCGACGACACGCGTGATAGTGATGACGATCCTTCAATTGATCGCGGAGAAGATACCGATGATCCCGACTATTGTTAGTTGTATGCATCTCAACTTTAATTATATATATATATATATTCTCATTATTGCAGTAATTACTTTTGTAATATTAATTCTTTTTCTCATTGTACTAATTATTTTATTTTAATTCTTGGCAAGTTCGTGACAGATATGGAGGGCGAGACCTCAGGCTCGCGAGGGAGGGGTCATGCGCTCCCACCTCTGGCTCTACGGAGGTCTTTTCTCGAGAGTATTTCCTCGCCTCCTCCTTCTACTGATGAGGTGCCCAGGGGGAGAGGAGGTCGGAAGAAGACCGGGAGAGGCAAAGCAGGTGGTGGTCGCGGGAAAGGGAGACGGACACCTGCTGCTGCTTCCTCGCCGCCACCTCCGGCTGATTCACCAGAGCACTGCAGGGTGGATCCCTCCTCGGACACTCCGGTCCACCAGCCTGAGGTGGAGGAGGAGGCTACGTCCACCCGCACGACCTGGAGTCCCTGGCCGGACCAGCCGGAGTAGCACACGCCTGAGGGGGAGGCTGGTGCCGAGCTGGACACTACGGATGAGGAGAAGGTGGTTGAGGGTACCACCGTGTACCAGCGTGGGGGTACACGGCTCCCGTCCGTGCCGGTGACTCCCGCCCATAAGTGGTTGATTACGCCTGATGGAGAGACGTAAGTGCACTTATACTCTCTTCCGGTACCTTCTATACTTATGTCTATTTGATGGCTTTGTCTTTTTATACTGTAGGGGTTGGATATACGGCAATGGTGTCCGCAATCCCAACTCCATCCTTGGTGTGCTCGTCAGGGAGAACTTCCCGGGGCTGGTTCAATTGCCCGAACCGGATGAGGTTCCACAGCCTGGACTCAAATGGGAGCACTATTGTGCTACCCCGGCCCCGCCGGATACGACCATCAACGGGGTCGAATGCCACACCAGAGCCGACATGGTGATCAACGGATTTTGGGTAATTTCTGTTTCACACAATAAAATCTTGACAATAGCTATTTGGTGCACTCATCAGTGTTGTCTCGTGCTATTGCAGGTCTACTACAAGGTCGATGAGTCCAAGGAGCAGGAGGCGGCGGACGTGATAGTTGCAGAGGCCACACGCCTCTTGCAGAACACAAGGCACGAGATACGAGTGCAGGCGGTCCGTGACTACTACGCCAAGCAAGGGCGCAAGCGTAGCAAGAAGGTCTGCCGCAAGAAGTTTCTGACCAGGGCCCAGTACATGACGGTAACCCTTCTTAAGTCTTGTATAGTTTGCTTGATTTGATTCCTATCTAGGCTACTTATTAGTTTCCTTGTTTACTAACTTAGGCGCCGCCGAGATGGTGTGCGGACAAGATGGATTGTTGGGAGGTCATTGTGGACCACTGGTGCTCAGATGCCTGGTTGGCCTTCCACAACAATGCCAAGAACCGGCGCGCCCAAATGGTTGGTGTGCCACACCATCAAGGCAGCCGTAACTTAGCTGGTTACGGGCATAAATGGGTATGTGCAAATTCTTATTTGCTTTGTCTTTTAGGCACCCACTTACTAATATCATGCTTTGCTTTGTATTTTAGGCGGATCATAATAAAATGGAGGTGCCTAAGGTGTTCGACATGTATGGCATGGCCCATATAGCGTCGTACAAGAAGGCCAAGACGCTCTCAGAGTCGGATCTCGCCACTCCTTTGACTTTCACCAACATTGCCGCCTATAGTAAGCTCAAGGCTTATACTGAGGTGGCGAAGGAGAAGCACGGGGAGGCTTACACCCCGATTGGGAAGCCTATTGACCTGGAGCTGGTGATGATCTCTGGTGGAGGAAGGCGCCATGGCGCCATGGCCATTGGAGATAAGTTGATTAGGTGTGATAAGACTCTTCCTGAGATCAAGGCACGCCAAACGAGTTCTTCTCCTGCTATAAGGACTCGTCCGCGGCCAGTCGAGCTCGCTATCCAGGTTATCCATAAGGACTCTTGCATTCTTGTTTTCTCTCATCGAATATTACAATGCTAACTAGAGGAGTGGGGTTGTAGGAAGCCCTTGAGAAAGAGCGACAGAACATCCAACGGCTACTGGAGGAGAAGGAGCGGTTGGCAGAGGAGAAGGCAGCGGAGAGAGAGCGGCTGGCGGAGGAGAGGACGGCGAAGGCTCTCGAGGAGGCCGCAACACGACACGATGCATCGAACCGGGCCTTGTATGAGCTCTTCGTGGTAAGTCACTTGTTCATATTCACCCAAAGAATACATGTTATAATTTTTGTTTATATTAGTAACTAATATGATTGAATCATGGAAAAAATGTGCAGACTATGTGCGAGAAGACTGGTCAGGCCGCTCCATCGATGCCGATCATTTCTCCTGTGGGGACGGTGAGTATCTTTCGATGATCATCAATACCATATTGAGTGGCGTCGTGCTAACCTCTAGTTGATCTTTTCATGCAGCATAACTCTCGGGCTGTGTCCCATGACCCTTCTCCCCCATCAACATCGGCCAACCCGAGGGATGCTTCTCAGCCACCTCAGCCTTGAGTGCTTCTCGGACACTCCGGTAAGTTGTCTTGTATATCTTTCTTTTTAAATGCTTAGTTAGTTTGAAAATGCATATTTAGCTTCTGAAATATTATGAAATTCTTAAATATAGCTAAGTTAGCCTAATAATAGCATGATTAGCCAGATTTTCTCACAATATGATGAAGTTAGCTTGATTTTCTCACAAAATGCTAAAGTTACCTTAATTGGCTCAAAAAATGCTTAAGTTAGCTTCATTTGTTCGAAGTTGCCAAAGTTAGCTTAATTTTCTCACAAAATGGTAAAGTTAGCTTGATTTGCTCACAAGATGCTAAAGTTAGCTTGAATCGCTCACAAAATGCTAAAGTTAGCTTGATTCACTTAAAAAATTCTAAATTTAGCTAAAGTGGCTCACAAAATGCTAAAGCTAGCTTAATTGGCTCACAATATGCTAAGGTCAGCTTAATTCCTCAAAACATGCTAAAGTTTCTTAAATTGCTCACAATATGCTAAAGTCAGTTTCATTGGCTCAAAATATGCTAAAGTTATCTCAATTTGAAGAAGAAGAGAAGAACTCTTCTCTTATTCTTCTCTTCTTTTCTTCTTCCTCTCCTTCTTCTCTTCTTCTTCTTCTTCTTATTCTTTTTCTTCTAACTTTATTTTCTTTCATTTTGCAGATTTGCTTCATGGGAGTCATGCATTCATGTAGTGGTGCTTCTTCACTTGTAGTATAGTTGTTTGTTTTGAGACTTGTACTATTTATGTGTTTGAGACTTGTGATGTAGTTGTTTGACACTTGTGTGCACAATGTATATAGATCACTTGATCTTCATTATGTGTTTGGAGACTATATATGGATCAATTGATGTTAATTATGTGTTTGGATCACTTGATGATATGTGATATGTGCTTCTGGTACTGCTAGTACATATGTATATATATATTGTTTTGTAAAATGCAGGGAATTAGAAGAAAACAAACAAAACAGTGTGTTTGTAGCCTCTTTGCCGTCTGCCAGCTGTCGGCAAAGGCCTTTGCCGTCTGCTTGCAGTTGGCAAAGAGAACACGTGGCGCCTAGCTGTGCAATCTGGCAACAGTTGGGTGACCATTTAGTCATTATGCCGTCTGCCTACGGCAAGGCAGACGGCAAAGTTGGGAGACTATGCCGTCTGCTGCAGGACGGCAAACATATGACGGGGGGGGGGGGGGGGGGAGTGACGTCATGGACCTGCCGGATGACGTCATACTATTTTTCCGTCTGTCAGTCGACGGTAAACCCCCGCCGTTAACGGCCTGACGGAGCCGGCTGGCAAAGGTTCGCCGTCACGCCCGCTCTGCCGTCTGCTTGTACAAATGCGCACGACAAAGGATTTTGCCGTCCATCGATTTCCTGCAGACGACAAAGCACCTCTTTGCCGAAGAAATGGCTGACGGGTGCTTTGCCATGCGGGGGAAGACGGCAACGGGCTTTGCCGTCCGCCATACAGGTGTTTGCCGTTCGCCAAGGCAGATGGCAAATAGGTGAATTCTAGTAGTGATTCATCACCCCTTATAGCGTATTTTGCTACAGGACAATGCCCTTCAGACTCAAGAACGCCGGTGCCACATACCAGCGGATGATGCAAGCCTGCTTGAAAGAGCAAATGGGAAGAAACGTGCAAGTCTACGTGGACGACATCGTCATCAAAACTTATAGTGCAAACACGCTACATGACGACCTGCGTGAGACCTTCGCAACACTCAACAAGTACAAAATCAAGCTCAACCCGAAGAAGTGCGCATTTGGCGTCCCAGCCGGGAAGTTGCTCGGGTACATGGTCTCCGCTCGAGGAATCGAAGCGAACCCTGAGAAAGTTCAAGCAATCGCCAGGATGCGGGAGCCAACCGACATCAAAGGCGTGCAGCATCTCACCGGAAGACTCGCAACCTTGAGTTATTTCATCAGCAGATTGGGAGAGCGCACACTGCCATTCTACCATCTGCTCAGAAAAGGGGAGAAATTCGAGTGGAACGAAGAAGCCCTTAAAGCATTCGCGGACCTGAAGAAGACACACTCGACCCCACCAATCTTGGTGGTTCCCAAAGAACGAGAAAAACTGCACCTCTATGTGGCAGCACGCAACAGTGTGGTAAGCACAACACTCGTGGTCGAGCGCACAGAAGAAGGCAAGGTCCAGAGCATACAAAGGCCGACCTACTACCTCAGCATGCTCTTGACAAAATCCCAGCAGCGGTACCCGCACTACCAGAAGCTACTACTGGCCATCATCATGACCTCAAGAAAGGTGTCGCACTACTTCGACGAACATCCTATCACAATCGTGAGCAGCGCACCACTCGCGAACATCCTCAACAACCCCGGAGCGACTAGGCGAGTCGCCGAGTGGAACATTGAGCTCAGCCCACGGGACCTGCAGTTCAAGCACCCAACAGCAATCAAAGCCCAAGTCCTCCCAGATTTTCTAGTCGAGTGGACGGAGGTACAGACACCAAGCCCCCCGGACCTGTCGAACTCATGGACAATGTTCTTCGACGGGTCCAAAAGACAACAAGGAGCCGGAGCAGGAGTCGTTCTGATCTCCCCCAAAGGAACGAAGCTCAGATACGTCCTCCAAATCAACTTCAGCCACGCCTCCAACAACGAAGCCGAATACGAGGCACTGCTCTATGGCATGCACATGGCCAAAACATGTGGTGGCACTCGCCTCGTAATCTACGGAGACTCCAACCTCGTCGTCCAGCAGGCGATGAAAGAATGCAACGCGGTAGCCGACAACATGGCCTATCATAAGCTCTACAACACGCTCGAAGGAAGTTCCGACAGTTGCGAGCTCAATTGTATCCCCAAAACAAACAACACTGAAGCCGACGAAATCGCAAACATCGGCTCGACTCTAGGACCAGTAGCACCCGGTGATGCCCCGCAGGCGTAAGGGATCGAGATAGTCTTCGCGGGTAAGTTAACCCAATTTATTGATTCGACACACGGGGAGCCAAAGAGTATTTATAAGCTTTAACAGTTGAGTTGTCAATTCAACCGCACCTGAAATATACTTGCTTGCAACAATAGATAAGTGGTAACGGTGATATGATAGTGATGATGGCAACAGAAAAAGTAAATAGCAAAAAAGTAACAACTAATAACCAGCAGGATTGAAAACACTGTAGGCTAGGGAGATGGATGGTCGGGCGCTGCATGGATGAGAGTAAACATATAATAGATTATAACACGAGGCAAGGCACATAGAAAAGCAAAGATCATCTAGGCAAATATCAAACATTAGGCATGTATCCCGTAGGTAGTTGTGCGTGCTTGCAATAAGAACTTGCACAACATCTTTTGTCCTACCACCCTGCTACGAACGGGGCCAAAAGGAACTTATGGAGATTAAGGTAGTCTTGTCAAAGAGCACCGGAACAAAGCAATAAACTCAATGGATACATGGAATCCTCAAATCATGGACCATCCTCTTTGGTGTCCCAAGCTGTCACCTTTGGGATCGCCGGTTCCGGACCATAATAGGTGCATACAACTCATAGATAAGATCTAGAACAAAAATATACTCATGAAAACACATAGGGTTCAGATCTTAAAACATGGCACTCGGGCCCAAAGTGACAAGCATTAAGAACAACAAGTTGTAGCAAAGAAGATAAACACCAATCTAGATGATAGGCAACATGCCCCCAACAATCTGACGAACTATTACATGATTAAACTCATCCAATCCCTACCATCCCCTTTGCCTACAGCAGGGAATTACTCACACATGTGAAGAGAAGTCATGGATGATGGATGGAGTGGTGATGGTGATGACGATGGCGACGATCTCCCCTCTCTGGAGGCCAAATCAGCCTCCAGATTAGCCCTCCCGAAGAAGAACAGAGGGTGGCGGCGGCTCCACGACGGAAACTGGGAAAACGACTTCTGTTCTGGGGTTTTCTCGTCACGGGAATAAATAGGAGTTTCGGTAGGGCACCAGAGGAGGGGGGAGCAGCCCAGGCGGCCTGAGGGCGCGGCCCCACCCCTGGCCGCGCCAGGGGGGCGCCTTGGGCCCCCAGGGCTCCCCTCTGGTCCCACTTATGGCTCCTGGCTCCATCGGGTGCGTGGATTTACTGGTAATTTTCTAGGAATTTTCCGGGATGTCTAAAAATCCATTTTCCTGCACACAATAAAACCATACATGCAGCTCTGCTGAAAACAGCGTTAGTCCGGGTTAGTTTCGTCCAAATCATGCAAGAATGAGGTCAAAACAATAGCAAAAGTGTTTGGAAAAGTAGATACGTTTGAGACGTATCAACTCCCCCAAGCTTAGCATATTGCTTGTCCTCAAGCAATTCAGTTCAACGAACTGGACGCGACAAAGAAAACTTTGACAAACTCTTTTGCTTCATTAGATGTATATAAGCATGTACTACGAAAATAGTTTAGCAAGTAATGAAACAATGCTATAAGGACAATGCACGAAGCAATTCTCCTGTCATGTGATCAGTCACAACCAACTAAAAGTAAATAATAAGCTACTGAAAATCAAGACAGGATCACAATGCACATAGCTTGAACATACTTCGAGTGGCACTTCTCTAGCCTCCATGAGTGAAGCAAAACATAAATGCAGAAACTCCTCCGGAGTTTTAAAGGTGACTAGAACTCAGTATTTCAGACTAGCAATAACACAAGCATGCAGAATACAATGTAATACTTTGGGACAATGCATGTTACAGTAAGAATGACAATTATGCTCTCAGAGTTGGTGCTTTGAAGAAAGAAGGGGAGACTCTCGAACCGTGGCTTTTGATGGCAAGGTTGAAAAACCGTGAAAGGAAGCAAAGAATAAACATGTGCCAGAGCTCTTGGTTTTGAAAACAAAGATAAAACTCTTTTGAGAGGGGTAACTTTGCAGTCAACGGTGAACGGTAAAGGTCGCTCAATATCTCCCATGCCAACCATATATAATGCCTTTTGCTTACACATATTCCCTTATCCATAAATCCTTCGATGGTCTATGGAACCTTTTATTTTGCCTCAAGGATGGAAGGAGGGTATCGTTCCACCTATCATAAGCATCATTTGGTCCATTTCACTCCATCATCAAGTATGGGGGAGGTGTAACTCTCATATTTTTTTTCTTTTCTGTTTTGACTAGTTAAAACTTCCGTCAAAATATTTTTGGCATGAAAGATACTGATTTCCCCTCACCGTACCATGGGCTTGTACGGTTACAAAAATGGAAACTTTTGAATAAATTTCGAGATGGCACAAGAAAGTCTAAGTTAGGAGTGGCCGGTAAATACCACATATAGGTAGGTATGGTGGACTCAAATGGAACAACTGGGTTTGAAAAAGGAGTTTGGAAGCACAAGCAGAAATCCGCTTGGTGCGAGCGAAGGCTAGCAAAAGACTGGGAAGCGACCAACTAGAGAGCAATAACTGTCATAATCATGCAGAGCGACAAAGCAACATTGAATCGGGCATGAAAGTGATATAACTATTCTGAAACAAAAAGATCATCAAGGCAAAAGTAGACTTTTTAGTCATAAGCATGTGTGAACATGTGCCAAGTCAATCCATAAATTCTCCGAAGGGAAATACCACTTCAGTATGCCAAATCATGAACAATGCAATGCATGTAAATCATTTCAAAAACACATTATGTACTCTAGCTGTTTGAGACTAGCCACAAGGAAAGCATGAACACTGGGAAAGAATTGTAAACATAGCACTATGTCGCTACAAGCTGGTCGCTAGATCATAAGTACAGTCATATGTACAGAAGTAGAAACAAGAAGAGTTCATACCGGTTTTCCTTGTTGCTTCCTTTCCATCGATCTTCGTCATTACTGCCTGGTCACTTGCACGATCGAACGTAGGAAATATAATCAAATGCCATCACGGACTCGAGCTGATCTCGGAAAACAAAGCAAACTAAAGAGAGAAAGGAAATCTTTTTGGGTTTTTCAAAGGTTTAAAAGAAAGCAATAGAAAATAGGAAATCTTTTTGTTGTTTTTGCAAAGAAAGAAAGAAAGAGAAAACGGGCAAAAGCTTCGAAAAGGATCAAAGCGAATAAAATGGATAATACAATGGAAAAGTGAGAAGGGCACGTACTCCCCCAAGCTTAGGCTTTTGGCCTAAGTTGGTAGTAGCTAATGTCCCCAGGAGCCTCCTGCTCCAGGGTAGTACGGTTGAGTCCAAGGGTCGTATGAGGCTTCCGGTGCATACACCGAAGTCCTCGGCTCCTCCCACGAAGAAGGATCCGCGCTCCAAGCAGAGGAAGACCCTTCACCAAACTGGGTGACGGTCTCTCCCTGGAAAGGTGGGAACTCACCATGCTCCGCCTCGTCGGGCACAACCCCCTCCATGGGGTTATGAAACTGATGCTGGACCACGAACTCATCGAACTGGATAACATCAAAGGACCATCCGTTCCTGCGAGAAAAATCAAACAAAAGAGGTGCAGGTAGACGGATCTTGCGTTCCGTGGTAGCTCCGAAACGCAAGATATAATCAAGGTTACCAAACTCGGAAGTCATGGTAACAAACTTATGCCTTTTCATAGCAGCAAGATCAAAACTTAAATAAGTAAAAGGCTTATCATCGGGGTGTGGGGTGCCATTAAGAGACTCTAGGATAAGTGTGGTGTAAACGCCACCAAATAAGTCTCCCTTGTTACCGTTCATAGAAAGGCGTCGAGCAATTAAGGCACCCACATTATAATCAAACCTCCCTGAGAGGGCGGTTGCGAGGATAGCAATATCCGGTGCAGATATGTTGCTCGTGTTGTCACGAGCTAACACCCCTCTAGCAATAAAATACGCAAAATACCTGAGGTGTGGGAATAAGATGCTGGAGATCTTTGACCGATGAATATCCCTTGTATCCATGCTACAGAGCGAGTCGAAGACGGTTCTCAGCTCGGAGGGCTGAGAGCTCATCTTCGCCGTCTGTCCCACGTTCGGCACACCTATTATTTCACAAAACTTTTCCAAAGGCATGGTCAAAAGATCATTGTAAATATTAAATTCAACAGAACCAGCATCACGGTTATATCTAAAACTGTTAATGAAACAGGAGGTGAGTTTTTGATACTGGGTAACACGACACGTTGCGAGCTGCGTCAAACCTGCATTAGCACAAAGATTATAGAACTCCTCCCTAATTCCTGCAGCTTCAAGGAATACATCGCACGGGAAAGTCATTGCACGTGCTTGATTTGTGTTCTCCAACAACTCCAAGGGCACATGATCTTCGTTGTAGCTCACCCTAGGAGTCGAGGGTGAAGCTGCTGCTCTTGTAACTCGATCGGAGTGCTCGGGCCTCTTCTTCCCAAGCCACCCCTTTGCTCTTCCTAGCAAACTTATTTCTGAAATTTTTGACAAATTACAAAAACAAGGATTTAAACCAAGTGAGTTAAGGCAAACTACTCAACTCACTTACCTAAGGCATAAACTTGCATCAAAACATGGAAAATAAAATTCTACACATGCATGAAAGCTCATATAAACAGCACCAAGAGCTACTAAATACTCACAAATGAAGCCACCAATAAAAAATCTAATTGGAGGGGTGAAGGAGTTACATACCAGGGAGTATTTGCTCAAAATTTCAGCTTGAATGGTGAGCTGTAGAGAGAGATCGAAAATTTCCTCCAAAAACAGCAAGAACGGAAGAACCAAATGCAGAACTCGTGTTTTTGGAGAGAGAGGAAGGAGGAGGAAGAAGACATACCTGGAAGTGGGACCTGTGGGACCCAGGCGCCCTATGGGCGCGGCCAGGGGGCAGGCCGCGCCAGCTGGCCGCCTAGCCCACTGGTGGCCCCCCTGGTCAGCCCCAGGTGCCTCTGGGTCACTCCCGGCATGGAAAATTTTATTTTTATTTTTCTGGATTTTTTCTGAAAACTTCACTGTTGAAAATTTCTCGGAGTTCAAAAAGATGCAAAAGTTTCTGAAAACTTAAAGTGGTGATTAATATTGTGAAGCTTCAAAAACATAAAAAAACTTGGTACAACAAAGAGAATGAAAGCTAAAGCAAATGAAAACATAACAAGCTTGACTTTTTACCTATATAAAACAAGCTTCACTAGGAAGGTTGATCAAGTCTTACCAACAAACCGGTGATATATAGAACAAGAAGTCTCCCCTCTTATGAAGTTATCATTGCACCTTCACTTTGATGGACATTGTCCCCACCATAATGGTTTTGTATTTGTGGTGCACATGTAGTGGACAGTCCCATTCTCCAATCTTCACGGTCTCGATATTCTCTATAGAGTTAAGGCCATGCCTCTTGTCGATCTTCTTTGGAAAATAAACCGTGTGTTCTCTATCATCAACGTTGAAGGTGACCTTTCCTTTATTGCAATCAATAATAGCACATGCGGTGTTGAGAAAAGGTCTACCAAGAATAATGGACATGCTCCCATCCTCGGGCATGTCAAGCACAACAAAATTTGTAAGGATCAAACAATTAGCAACTTCAACGGGTACATCCTCACAAATACCTATTAGGACAGCTGTTGATTTGTCAGCCTTCTGAAGGGAGATATCTGTAGGGATTAGTTTCTCTAAACAAAGCCTTTTGTAAAGAGAGAAAGGCATAACACTCACTCCTGCACCAAGATCACATAAAGCAGTTCTGACGTAATTATTCTTTATGGAGCAAGGAATGGTGGGTATACCTGGGTCACCGAGCTTTTTAGGAATCTTGCTACTCAAAGAGTAGTTAGCAAGCATAATAGATATAGCCTCATTAGGAACTTTTCTTTTATTAGTGACAATATCTTTCATATATTTCGAATAAGGAGGTAACTTAATAGCATCATTCAAAGGAATTTGAAGAAAAAGAGGCTTCATCCATTCACAAAATTTATTATAATGCTATTCTTCTTTATATTTGAGGGACTTACCTGGAAAGGGCATGGGTTTCTGTATCCATGGTTCTCTTTCCTTCCCATGTCTCCTTGCGATGAAGTCTTCTTTAGAGTACCTCTTGCGTTTATCGGGTGCTTCTTCTTCTCTTACCTTAGGTGGATCATCCTCTTCGGCGTCTTTTTCTTCAGACTCGGCATTGTCTTCTGTTTCAGCATCAGAGGTAGATATGCTGTTAGGATCAACAACTGGCTTTTCACTTGTAATAGGATCATCGGGATTGTCAGCCTCCTTGTGTTTCTTCTTCTTCTTTTTCTTCTTTGGAGAGCTAACAGCCTCGTCCTCTTCTTGCACTTGAGAATCTTGCTCGATCCTCTTTGGGTGCCCCTCAGGATAAAGTGGATCCTGGGTGTGTGTTCCACCCCTTGTTTTAATTCCATAAGCTTGCATGTCCTGTTTAGCATTATTAGCAAGCAAATATTTTTGCACATTAGAAATTTGTTCAAGCTGAGTTTGAACCATATGAAAATGCTTAACAAGAAATTTAACATAATTAACTGTTCTCTCTAGAACATCACATAAACTTTTGATAGCAAGAGAATTATCATGCAACTGACTTTGTAACTTCCTATTAAAATGGTCTTGCTTAACAATAAAATTATCAAGCTCATCTAAGCATTGGTCGGGAGGCTTACCTTTAGGGATGTCACTTTCAGTAATGTCTAATAGAGAGTGTACCTCTACCAAGGGAGGGTGAGTGGTAAGCTCACACAACTTCTCAATAGGCGGTAAATTCTTCACGTCTTCGGTTTTAATACCTTTCTCCTTTATAGACTTCTTTGCTTCTTGCATATCTTCGGGGTTCAAAACAAGCATGCCCCTCTTTTTCGGTGGTAGAAGTGGTTCAGGGACGGACCAATCTTCATAGTTCTTGGCAATTTTGCACATTAGTTCTTCTGCATCGTCCGGTGTTCTTTCCCTGAAAACACAACTAGCACAACTATCCAGATAGGTTCTGGATTCATCGGTTAAACCAGCGTAAAATATATCAAGAAATTCATTCTTAGGGATCCCATGTCCCGGCATAACCTTAAGTAAATCACAAAATCTCCTCCAAGCTTTAGGGAGGTGCTCATCCTGCAGTTGTTTAAAGTTATAGATTCTTTGCAAAGCAGCATGTTGCAGATGAGCTGGGAAATATTTATAAACAAAGAATTTGACTAAGTCCTGAGGACTTTTAATGGAACCATAGGGTAGTGCATCATACCATGATTTAGCGTCCTCCTTCAAAGAAAAAGGAAAAAGCTTGGCCACATAGAAGTTTAGTATCTTCTCATCAGTAGTGAATAGGTTGCTTAACTCAGCGAGTTTGGTCAAGTGTGCTATAGCATCATCATTTTCTCTGCCATAAAAGGGGTCAGCCTTGACTGTAGATATAAGTGAAAGATCAACAGAGAAATCATAATCAGTATCAGTGATGCATATAGGAGATGTGGCAAATTGAGGATCAGGAATAACTTTGTTCTTCATGGAGTGCTTTTTGAGGAGCTCCTTAACAGCTCCAGGGTCATAGTCGACACACTCTCTGAGTTCCCTGCAAAAATCATCATCAAGAGTAACATAATCATCATCAAGGATTCTCTCCCTGAGTTTATCTAAGCTCGGGTAACCAAAGGTTTTGCAGGTAGGAATATAGGTAGTAGGGGTCTCGGTCTTGGATTTTGCTGCAGCCTTAGCAGTCTGAGTTTCAATATGGTGACCAAGAAAAGTAGCATCATCAATAGTAGTGGAAGCATCATCAAAAGTATCGGACATAGTAACAGACTCAATAGAAGCATCATGTAGTGGTGGTGAAGTAAACTTACTCATAACAGAAGGTGAATCAAGTGTAGCACTAGTGTTCAGAACAGTACCTTTTCTTGTACGGGATGGTAAGATCAGAACCTTGGGGTCTCCTTTCTTACCCATAGCGGATGATATGCAGCAGGCAGGATACTTCAAGTAGACATGTAAATATTGCTATGCTCCCCGGCAACGGCGCCAGAAAACGCTGCTTGATGCCCCACAGGCGTAAGGGATCGAGATAGTCTTCGCGGGTGAGTTAACCCAATTTATTGATTCGACACACGGGGAGCCAAAGAGTATTTATAAGCTTTAACAGTTGAGTTGTCAATTCAACCGCACCTGAAATATACCTGCTTGCAATAATAGATAAGTGGTAACGGTGATATGATAGTGATGATAGCAACAACAAAAGTAAATAGCAAAGAAGTAACAACTAATAACCAGCAGGATTGAAAACACTGTAGGCTAGGGAGATGGATGGTCGGGCGCTGCATGGATGAGAGTAAACATATAATAGATTATAACACGGGGCAAGGCACACAGAAAAGCAAAGATCATATAGGCAAATATCAAACATTAGGCATGTATCCCGTAGGTAGTTGTGCGTGCTTGCAATAAGAACTTGCACAACATCTTTTTCCTACCATCCCGCTACGAACGGGGCCAAAAGGAACTTATGGAGATTAAGGTACTCCTATCAAAGAGCACCGGAACAAAGCAATAAACTCAATGGATACATGGAATCCTCAAATCATGGACCATCCCCTTTGGTGTCCCAAGCTATCACCTTTGGGATCGCCGGTTCCGGACCATAATAGGTGCATACAACTCATAGATAAGATCTAGAACACAAATATACTCATGAAAACACATAGGGTTCAGATCTGAAAACATGGAACTCGGGCCCAAAGTGACAAGCATTAAGAACAACAAGTTGTAGCAAAGAAGATAAACACCAATCTAGATGATAGGCAACATGCCCCCAACAATCTGACGAACTATTACATGATTAAACTCATCCAATCCCTACCATCCCCTTTGCCTACAGCAGGGAATTACTCACACATGTGAAGAGAAGTCATGGAGGACGGATGGAGTGGTGATGGTGATGACGATGGCGACGATCTCCCCTCTCCGAAGGCCAAATCAGCCTCCAGATTAGCCCTCCTGAAGAAGAACAGAGGGTGGCGGCGGCTCCGCGATGGAAACTGGGAAAACGACTCCTGTTCTGGGGTTTTCTCGTCACGGGAATAAATAGGAGTCTCTGTAGGGCACCAGAGGAGGGGGGAGCAGCCCAGGCGGCCTGAAGGTGCGGCCCCACCCCTGGCCGCGCCAGGGGGGCGCCTGGGGCCCCCAGGGCTCCCCTCTGGTCCCACTTCTGGCTCCTGGCTCCATCGGGTGCGTGGATTTTTTGGTAATTTTCTGGGAATTTTCCGGGATGTCTAAAAATCCATTTTCCTGCACACAATAAAACCATACAGGCAGCTCTGCTGAAAACAACGTTAGTCCGGGTTAGTTTCGTCCAAATCATGCAAGAATGAGGTCAAAACAATAGCAAAAGTGTTTGGAAAAGTAGATACGTTTGAGACGTATCACCCAACGTCTTCCTCGAAAGCATCAGCCAGAGATCCATCAAAGTAAAAACAACAGCACCCGAGGCAGCTGTAGACGACGACACCACTGAGCCAGCAAGGTGGCATCAGCGAGTCCATCCGAAGGCAACATCAGCCAAGCGGTCGAACCTACAGATCCAACAGCACTCGAAGGACCAGCGTGGACAAAACGGTTCCTCCGATTCCTAATCGAAGGCACGCTACCGCAAGATGTCACAGAAGCTCGGCGCATCAGTCGTCGATCCAAGGCATTCAGAGTGATCAACAGACAGCTATACAAGCGCAGCATCACCCAGATACTCCAAAAGTGCATCGACGAAGAAGACGGCAAAGCCCTACTGCTCGAAATCCACGAGGGTACCTGTGGGCACCACGCGAGCAGTCGAGTGCTCGTGTCCAAAGCATTCCGAACAGGGTTTTATTGGCCCACTGCCATGAAAAACGCAGAAGACATCGTGCAGCGTTGCATCGCTTGTCAAAAATTCGCCAGCAGACCGCACGCTCCAGCCTCAGAACTCAAGACCATACCACTATCATGGCCGTTCGCCACCTGGGGACTCAACATGGTGGGCCCGCTCAAGAAATCATCAAAAGGAGGAAGAACGCATCTATTGGTCGCAGTCAACAAGTTCACCAAGTGGATCGAAGCAGTGCCCATCACCATCTCCACAGCCCTCACGGTAGTGAATTTTATCAAATCAATCATCTTCAGGTTCGGGGTACCACACAACATCATCACGGACAACGGTACGAACTTCACAGCTGCAGAATTCTAGAATTTCTGCGAAGAACTGGGCATCAAAATCAACTACGCATCAGTCGCGCACCCGCAGTCCAACGGCCAGGTGGAAAAAGAAAATGGCCTAGTATGCGGAGGAATCAAAAAACGGCTCCTTGCACCACTCGAGCAGGCCGCAGGCAACTGGGTAGAAGAACTCCCCGCAGTACTATGGAGCCTACGCACTACCCCAAATACCGCAACCCAGTACACACCTTTCTTCATGGTGTACGGGGCGGAGGCAGTACTACCACATGACCTCAAATTTGGGGCACCCCGGATCTCGGGGTACGAAGAAGAGGAAGCAAAAGAAGCACTGCAAGATGACAAGGACACAACAGACGAAGCAAGAGACACAGCCCTAGAAAGGTCAGAGGGGTACCAGGACAAGCTTCGCACCTACCAAATCAGCCGCCTGCGCACCAGAACCTTCAACAAAGGTGACCTTGTCCTACGGCTCATATAAGAGAAAGTCCACAAGCTTGCCCCCCAATGGGAAGGACCGTTCATAGTATCAGAAGTCATAGGAGGAGGCGCCTATAGACTGAAGAACTC
Source organism: Bromus sterilis (assembly GCA_950022295.1). NCBI lineage: Eukaryota > Viridiplantae > Streptophyta > Magnoliopsida > Poales > Poaceae > Bromus > Bromus sterilis. The sequence continues at coordinate 217,760,908 of OX465599.1, forward strand.
AAAGACTGACGAGGACGTGGGAAATCCATGGAACGTAGCGAACCTACACCTGTTCTACCCATAAGTCTCCACCAGACAGGCTCGACTGGCAACTCATGTAACCGTTCGACGCAATAAAATGATGTTGCCCAAATGCTACCAACCCAAAGAACTCGGGGGCTCGAGCACAGACTCCCCCCGAGAGACGCTATCGTCGCTCACGCGATCTTTACCCAAAGCACTCGGGGCCTCGAGCACATACTCCCCCCGAGAAACGCTATCGTCGCTCACGTGATCTTTACCCAAAGCACTCGAGGGCTCGAGCACAGACTCCCCCCGAGAGACGCTATCGTTGCTCAGGCGATCTTTACCCAAAGCACTCGGGGGCTCGAGCACAGACTACCCCCGAGAGACGCTATCGTCGCTCACGTGATCTTTACCCAAAGCACTCGGGGGCTCGAGCACAGACTCCCCCCGAGAGACGCTACCGTCGCTCACGCGATCTTTACCAAAAGCACTCGGGGGCTCGAGCACAGACTCCCCCCGAGAGACGCTATCGTCGCTCATGCGATCTTTACTTAAAGAACTCGGGGGCTCGAGTACAGGCTCCCCCCCGAGAGACTCTATCATTGCTCACGCGATCTTTACAAACGCCCGGGGACTCGGGCACACCTCCCCCGGAGAAACGCTATCATCTCCCGCGAAGCCCGTAACTTAAAAATAAGGTTCCAAGCAAAAACCCGTTGACACACGAACACGTCATGTGTACCCCCGACGCCGGGGGTGATGCACCGCAACTCACGTCGAAGGAGATCCGTCCGGTAGCGCGATACGCAAGGCAAACAACGGACGCTTTTGAGCACCCGAAACCCCACACGCCCGGGAGGGACCCCGTCTAGGCGCACGGTGGCTATGGGCTGCCCTAGGTCGACCTTATCGGCCCTAGAGCTCTCGCGGATCGTTGCCCTGCAAGAACAAGAACAAACAAAAAACGAGGGAGAAGATACATGGAAAAGTAGACGAAATTTGGGTTTAGATGTGTTTGCGATTGTGTGTTGTTTCAATCGGCCGTCACCTCATCTATTTATGAGGGGGTTGGACTTTCCGTGCAAGAAAATGGCTCAGATTCGCGTCAAAACTGCCAAAAAACCCGATCAAATTTGGACCCGGATCGGGGGTTCGGACGTCCGGACTTTATCCCGGACGGTCCGGACCATAGGGTCGGACGGTCCGGCTTCTAGGTCGGACGGTCCGAGCTGAGGTCAAAATCTTTCTGTAACTTGGTGCACTTTTTCGGACGGTCCGGACGATATCCCGGACCGTCCGTCATCAGCCCGGACGATGGCCCGGACCGTCCGATGTGATAGTCCGACAGACGTCAAAACCTTCTGTGCGTCCATTTTTCGGACGGTCCGACTTGGAGCCCGGACGGTCCGAACTGTTTTTACAGTGCTGCACTGTTTTGGCCTTAACTTATTCATACGAACTCGGATTTGGACGTTTCAAATATCAAAATCGACCGGCTCGACGAGACGAAGCCGCCCCATGTAGAAGAATTTTCAATTTGAGGATGTCTTGAAGGCCTAATTGGCATAATAGTACTTCGAATGCTAGTGTTTTATTGCTTCAAACATAGTTCGGCCCTTGAGATGAAATCGGATGATCATGGCTCAAACTACAAAGTTATTCATATCGACAATACCAAAAATTTTCATGTAGAGAACTTCTTAATTTGAGGTCATCTTATATATGTTTAATGTCATGCCAAAAACCGGTGTCAACACATGCCCCCTTGTTTTTCGGCAAAACTTGCGTGCCGAAAAATAAGTTGCCCATGTTTGTTCTAAGGACGATGTCAACACTCCATCAGCCATGCATACTCTTAGGGAGATAAACATATATCGGCCATGTTTTGTTCATAGGGCGATAATCACATATCGTCCATTGTTTATTCAAGTTTCTTGCCACACACTTGGGTGGTACTTCTTCAAATACTTGCCATTGAGAGCTTTAGGCAACAACGTTCCTTGTATGGATTCCACCAAATACGAGTTTCCTGGAACTATTCTTATAATCTTGAAAGGACCTTCCCAGCTTGGCGACCATTTTCTGAATTTTATATCTTTTGCACCATTTGGTAGAATCACCTTCCACACAAGATCTCCAATCTGAAAATTCTTCAACTTTACTTTCTTATTGTAAGCTCTTTCCACCCTCAAATTATGCTTTTCTATGGCCTTTAACGCAGCCAAACTCTTATCGGTGACCTCATCAATATTATCCATCATCAAATTATAAAAGTCCACCGCCGATAAATAATTTTGTTTGGCTATTCTCCAGGCATTCAAATTAACTTCCACGGGTAAAACAACTTCTTGACCATATACGATCTCATATGGAGTTACCTTTGTAGCACCATGCTTTGAAATCCTATGTGCCCACAAAGCTTCAGACAATAGCTCATGCCATCTCCTTGGATTATCTTCAATCTTCTTCTTGATGAGCTTGATTAATATCTTATTACTAGACTCAGCTTGTCCATTAGCTTGGGCATAATATGGGGAGGAATTGAGCAACTTTATATTGTAGGATTCGGAAAATTCTCTAACTTGATGTGCCATGAAAGACGAACCTTGATCTGTAGTTAATGTTTGAGGGATACCGAATCTATGAATAATATGCTCGGTTATGAATTTAATTACCTCCACATGTGTCATATTCCTGAGAGGTACTGCTTCAGACCATTTGGTGAAATAATCAGTTGCCACCAACACAAACCGATGCCCCTTTGAAGAAGAAGGATGAATTTGTCCAATGAAGTCTAATCCCCATCCTCTAAAAGGCCACGTCTTAACAATAGGATGTAACATAGCAGCAGGGGCCAATTGAATATCACCAAACTTTTGACAAGCTTCGCACCCTTTGTAATACTTGAAGCAATCATTAATCATCGTCGGCCAATAAAATGCAGCACGTCGCAATAACCACTTCATCTTCGGAGCCGACTGATGAGTACCACATGTTCCTTCATGCACCTCTCCCATAGCAACTCTCGCTTGATCTTCATCCAAGCACTTTAAAGAAACATCATCAACCGTTCGGCGATAAAGATCATCATCCCTCAATTCATACTTAAAAGCTATACGCCGAACAGTCCTGTCCACCCTTTTACTAGGACCACACAAATAATCAATAATGGGCTTCCTCCAGTCTTGATTCTTACCTGCACTAGATTTTCCATTAGTGGCCGAAGTAGTAAGTTTTAATTCGGCCTCTTCCATATCGGCAATACAACACATCGGTTCTTGAGAAATATGAAACATGACACGATCAACATGGTAACCAGATGCTTGTTGTGCCAATTCATTTGCCTTCCAATTTTCATGTCTAGGTATATGAGCAATGCTAAAATGATCTAAAGTAGAAATTACATCTAGACATTTATCAAGATAAACATTGAGTGATTCATCAAAGCACTTAAACACTCCAGAAACTTGCTGCACTACCAATAATGAATCACCAAAAGCCTCAATATGTGTAGCACCTATATCGAGCAACATATTTAAGCCGAATAACAATGCTTCATATTCGGCCTGATTATTGGTGCATAAGTATTCTAATCGTCATGAGGCCTCAAAAACAAAACCATGAGGAGATACATAAACAATACCAACACCCTGGCCATTGCTACAAAATGAACCATCAAAATATAATCTCCATGGTACTAACGAAACAAGGTTTATATCAATATCATGCTTACTATCAATCCGATGTTCTACTATAAAATCAGCAACAATTTGGCCTTTCATAGATTTCAAAGATTCATAAGCCAAATCATACTCAATTAAAGCATAAGCCCACTTGCCAATTCTACCACTAAGAATTGGCCTATGCAACATGTATTTAATGACATCGGTTTGACAAGCTACTATGCAATTGCTACGCACTAGAATATGTCTCAATTTCGTACAAGCATAATATAAACATAAGCATATTTTCTCAATGAAGGTATACCTTGTTTCGGCATCCAAAAGGCGCCGGCTCAAATAAGTAATAGCATGTTCCTTCCCTTCGGTTTCTTGAGTCAAAACAGCACCAATGACACCTTCCTCTGCCGCAATATAAAGCCTAAAGGGCTCTCCATGATTATGAGATTTCAATACCGGAGGAGTGCATAAGTATTTCTTAATCATATCAAATGCTTCTTGCGGTTTTGCCCCCCAAGTAAAATCAACGTCATTCTTCAACCGAAGTATAGGAGTAAATGCATCAACCTTCCCTGAAAAATTAGCAATGAATCTCCTCAAGTAATTAACCTTGCCAAGGAATTTCTGCATATCTCTCTTGCACACCGGAGCTTCCACCTTTTGTATAGCTTCTATTTTCTTGGGATCAATCTCTATACCGTCCTCATGAATAATGAAACTCAAGAACTTGCTAGCCGATACACCAAAAGCACACTTCAAAGGATTCATCTTTAGTCCATATTTCTTCATCCTCTCAAAAGCTAAACGCAAATCGGCTAAGTGAGATTCAAAAGCATCCGATTTGACAAAAATATCATCAATGTAGGCCTCAAGTATAACACCAAGAAAATCATGGAATATTAAGTTCATAGCCCTTTGATATGTGGCACCGGCATTCTTCAAACCAAAAGTCATTACCACCCATTCAAACAAGCCAACGAAACCTGGGCACCGAAAAGCAGTTTTGTAGATATCCTCTTCGGCCATAAAAATTTGGTTATATCCCACATTACCATCCAGAAAGCTAATAACTTTGTGTCCAGAAGCTTCATTAATAAGCATATCAACTATTGGCATGGGATACTCATCTTTGGGCGTAGCTCTATTCAAATCTCTGAAATCAATACACGCCCTCACCTTGTTGGACCCTTTCTTCTCCATAGGCACAATATAGAAATCCATTCAGCATACCTGCAAGGTCTAATAAAATTAGCTTTAAGCAATTGACCGATCTCTTCCTTGATGCGGTCATATATTTTAGTATTAAAATTTCTAGTTGTTTGCTTATAAGGTCTAAAACCATTCTTTATAGGTAACCGATGTTCAACTAGCTCTCGGTTTAAGCCCGGCATCTCATGATACTCCCATGCAAAACAACAAATATATTCTTTCAACAGCTCGATTATTTTAACTTTACAATCGGCTTCCAGATTTTTGTTCACAAATGTCGGCCTCGGAATTGAACCATCCCCTATGTCTATCTCCTCTAATGGATCAGCCGACGCGAAACCTTGTCCTAGTTTATCCATGTCTTCCAACTCTTCTATAGATTCAAACATATCGTTCCCATTGGACCGATAGTCTTACAAAGAAGGCAATAGCCAAAGTCTTGCTTCCCACGGCAAGCTCCACATATATCACACCTTTGGCTTCAGTTTTCTCTTTGCCTTCAAATCCATTGAGCACCATATTCGTCTTTATCAAATCTTTATCATCCAAACCCAATTTCTTGAAGACCGAATATGGTATGAGATTAACAACAGCTCCACCATCAACAAGCATCCGAGCAAGAGGCGCCCCATTAATATGGCCTTTGAGGTACAATGGCCTCAAGTGCGTCACCGGTTCCTTTGGCTTCTCGAAGATAGCATTCTAGGTACCAAAGTCTAACTGAGCCACTTCTCCTTCTTCATCTGTAGCACGGAATTCAGCAGGTAAGTAAAACACCATGTTGATATCCATAACTTCATGAACCGGTGAAGGCTCATAGTCCAGCATCTCGTCCTCATCTTCAAGTGTTTCCACTAGCTCCTTTGCATCTCCGAGTGAAGAGGAATCAATGGGTGTCGTGGACGAAGCAATAACATTGACATCGTCCTCCTTTGGTGGTGTAGGCGTTGTTGTTTTAGATGTAGAGACCACTATGTCTTCTGTCTGCTTCAGCCTCCACATCTTCTTTGTAACTGTCATGGGACGCGTCTCATTGAACCACTCGTCCCTTTGTTCCTCCACTTTTTGTTCCGCCTTCTCGCGGTTCCTCATGCGTTGCAACTTCCTTTTCTGCGTCTTAGTTATGCCGAGAGGACACCATCTAGGTTGTGTATACTTGGAATCCCTTGGCTTGGCGTTGCTTGTGCTAGCTTCAGGATCATTAGCCATAGGAACTTGCGGGACAGCCACAAAACCATCACTTGAAATAGCCGGATCATCAATAACAATCGGCTCTTTAAGTTTTAGCACCTCGGTGCCCACCATAACGGTTTTGACACCAAGCTCATCTTCCTTCGGCGTAGCGGAATCTGGAATTATATCACTTGGCGACTTTGCACGCCACATTTTCTTGCTAGCTTCCTTTGGATAACTTTGCATTGACCGATCGGCACCATAACTCAAACGGTCTTGTATGGGGTAAGAAATCCTTTCGTGCACGGATCTCCTAGGCGTTGCCCACCCCGGATGAAAAGAATAAGGAGCCATTGGGGGCTGTTCCCATCTACCATCAAAGCCACAGTATGGCGCATATGGAGGTGGCGCATAAGGGGATGGCGCCATCCATGGAGCTGGCGCCCATGACCCGTATGGCCTTGTTTGACGCTGAAATTCCTGCTTGGGAGGTGACCTTGAACGTTTCAGACGTGATTACCGGTTAGAGCTAGAACCGGACGCTTGGTTGGCATACTTGGACATCAACATATCAAAAGTTGGCTTGATTTTCTTCCGTAGCACTTTAACTTCATTTTTCTTCCACCTGCCAACTTCTGGACTCTTGGGATTAACAAATCTAACACGAGTATTCTCGTGTCCTTGTGGTTGCCCCCCAGGTGTAGGATTCTTGATGGTGATCTTAATAATATCTCCACCACCGGGTTGCTTGTCAAGCACCACTCGCCTCTCTGAGACCTTGCTGCCATCTTTGCTTTTCCTGGATTCACCAATGACAACATTGTCCTTGTTAGCTGATTCGGCTATGTCAGGCCGAATTAACATCTTCCTCCCCTCGAAATCCATAGTGTTCATGGGGAATGGCTGCTTATCAACTTACATCTCAGAAAAATTCAATTGTCCGTCATTAATGGACGATTGTATCTGTCGTCGAAAAACATTGCAATCATTAGTAGCATGAGAAAAAGAATTATGATACTTGCAATATGCACGCCGTTTTAGTTCCTCAAACGGAGGTAAAGTATGAGACATCTTGATAATTTTAGCTTGTAGCAAAGCATCAAAAATCCTATCACATTTAGCAATGTTAAAAGTGAATTTCATTTCATCATCACGATTCCTATGAATCGGCTTTAAATCTTGACAAGTAAAAGGTTTGGCCTTGGAGGGCCAAACAAACTCAGCGGTATAGACATTAGCTTCATCATCCGAGCAATCACTATCATATTCAACCATATTTACTTTAGGACGATCAACCTTATATCTATGCACTTCCTTGCTTTCTTTGCCTCGGCTCCCTTGAACCAAAGCTCTCTCCTGAACTTGTCCGACACTCATGAACTCGTGTCCCTCCAATTTCTCTTTCAAGTGGGGTCTTAAACCATTGAGGACTAAGTCGGCCATATCACGCTCTGTCATCACTAAATTGAAACATCGGTTTCGCGTGTTTCTAAACCTTTTGATGTAATCGGATACCGATTCATCAGGCTTTTGCTTAACCGATGTAAGATGAGATAGTTTTAACTCGACTTCTCCAGTAAAAAAGTGCTCATGGAATTTCTGGTCTAAGTGAAACCAAGTATGTATAGAATTAGGAGCTAAAGCTGAAAACCATGCAAAAGCAGTACCAGTCAAAGATAATGAGAACAAGCGCGCTTTATGATGTTCATGAGTAGCCTCACCTAACTGAGCCAAATACTGACTAATATGTTCCCATGTGGATTTATTATCCATCCCATTGAATTTAGAAAACTCAGGCACTCGATAACCGGGAGGATACGGCTGTAAATCAAAATAGTCAGGGTAGGGTTTGGTGTAAGTTCTAGGTTTTGGCATAAACCCAAATCTATCATAAGCCATCTGGTCTAATTCTTTCCTAAATTTGGCTACCATGTCATCCATGGTGGACGATTGGGCTGGAACAATTGAAGAATTAGCTATAGGCTCAGATTGCACCCAAGGCGCCGAATCTTGATTCGGTGTTGACATGTTTCCTACACCAGCTGCCTGATTTGGTGGTCTCATGGAATAAGGCATGCTTCTAATAGGAGTTGGACATGGTATTACGGATGCAAGCTGATTGTGGCTCACCAGTTGTGTATCTGATGGCCGTCTTGGAGGTGTGTTTGCTCTAGCCTTATCTTGTTCCGTCATAAGCTCATAGACATTGTTAGTACCTTGCGAAACATAATATTGAATTTCAGCTATCTGCTCGTCAGAAAAACGGCTTTTGCTTACATTGGGTTGGTTGATGTCGATGTTCAGAGGCACATATTCCGGATTTTTGATCGGCGTGATTACTCCTTGCCGATCTTTCTTGAAACTTGCTAGGTATAACTCCTCATCTGCCTCATCCTTCTTCTGCTGTTTTCTCCATGCCTCCAGTCCTTGGCGTTGCTCTTCCGACAACTCTTCGAAAGTTGGCTTGATGATGTTGTCGGTGTTGATGCCGGCGGCGTCGGTCTTGGAATTGGTCATTGATGTCCAATTTTTAGATCAAAGTCCCCAGCGGAGTCGCCAAAAAGTCTGTTGACACACGAACACGTCACGTGTACCCTCGACGCCGGGGGTGATGCACCGCAGCTCACGCCGAAGGAGACCCGACCGGAAGCGCGATACGCAAGCAATCCGGCGGGCGATTTTGTAGACCCGAAACCCCACACGCCCGGGAGGGACCCCGTCTGGGCGCACGGCGGTTATGGGCTGCCCTAGGTCGACCCGATCGCCCCTAGGGCCTCGTGGATCGTTGCCCTCCAAGAAAAAGAACGAACGAAGAACGAGAAGAAAGATACAAGGGAGAGAGATAGAATTAGGGTTTGGAAGTGTAGATATGTTTGTTCGATTGTGTGTTGTTTCAATCGGCCGTCACCTCATCTATATATGAGGAGGCTGGACTTTCCGTACAAGAAAAGGACTTCAAATCCTGTCCAAATCTTTCCAAACTTAACTGAACTCGGATTACAAGTGGGCCTGGGACAACCGTTCGGTTTTCGGTAATTTTGGGGCTGTAAACGACCTCGGATGAAAAAAAATAAAAACATCAAAGTTGTAGCCCTTGAAATTTCCAAGAACTTTCATGTTGAACGTTTTTTTATTCGGAGCCATCTTGAAAGGTTTTTGAACTGATTTCTATCTCAGGTCGGAGAAAAATGCGAATCTGGAAAGTTTTCCCGAATCCCGTCGCCAAAATCGGACGTCCGTCGTCATTCGGACGTCTGACCCGTCGGACGTCCGATTCCCGTCGGATGTCTGGTCAAAATCAGAGGTCTACTGACCTTTTCCCGTCGGATTTCCGTTTTCTGTCGGACGTCCGATTTTCCTTGGAAAGTTCTCAGACTTTTTCTACAGCAACACACGGTTTCGGCCGTAACTTTTTTATACGAACTCGGATTTGGATGTTTCAAATATTAAAATCGACCGGTTCGACGAGCCGAAGCCGCCCCATGTAGAACATTTTTCCATTTTATGATGTCTTGAAGGCCTAATTTTCAAAATAGTACTTTGAATGCCAGGATCTTATCGCTTTCAACATAGTTTCGGCCTTCAAGATGGAATCGGATGACGATGGCTCGAACTACAAAAATGTTCATATCAATGATACCAAACTCTTTCATGTAGAACACTTTTTAATTTGAAGCCATCCTGTATAGGAATATTGCCGTGCCAAAAACTGGTGTCAACAAAACCCCCGATAGGCGCCACTTGCTGAAATCCGCTTGAAATCAAAGGGAGGACACGGCTACAACCAGGTGGAACACCAAGTACTTTGGAGAAATATGGATGGAGCACAGGACACAGACAATCCTTTAGTCTTCACCTGATCGCCAATGATCACCTAAAGACTCGGGGGCTACTCCCATCGGGAGCGCTGTCGCGCACCCGATAAAAAACGGCAGTTAACACAGCAAACAAAAAAGGAGACAAATCTTAGTATATGTTCGACTCTACAACTCGAACGTAGCCTCGGGGGCTACTCCCATCGGGAGCGCTGTCGCGCACCTGATAAAACCCACAGCACAAGGATTTGATGGACTCGAAGACAGCTCTCGTTTGCAAAGGACTCGAAGACAGATTCCATTACAAAGACTCAAACACAGTTCGCATTACAAGGACCCGAAGATCATTCTCAGTACAAAAGACTCAAGTACATTGGATAGAAGGCAGATCTGATTATTCGAAGGCAATCCTCATTACATGGAGAACTAACCTAGTTACAAAAGACACAAGCAGCCTGTAATCCTACAACATCAATCACCCAAGGAATTACGACTTTTACATTTGTACCCATGCTGGGATGATTGGCACTAATACGACGAGCATCATCACAGACAAAAGAGGAGTCAAAGCAGCCGACTCATGATGCCAATGACATAACAAAAGGTGAAGCTCGACTTATTTGAGGAGCACCGAAGCCGATGCTCCACCAGCTTCTTCTCCAGCTCCACAGCTTCTCCTCCAAGCTCCACCCGAGCTGCCAGCAAAGATGACGCCGCTGCCTCCAGTTCTACAAGGTCGCCTGGCGTGCCCGCTTGATCGTTGGCTTGACGTTGAGGTACTCTCCAGAGCTGGAGGGTACAACACCACCACCCGAGGAGTCGCCAGAATATGAAGCCGTTGAAGACATGGGCGTACGACTCCCCGACCTGCCGGAATTGTCACTGCTTGTCTCCTGCCAGTACGGATCCATGCGATTGCCTCTCGGGTCAAAAGCGCGGATGGTGAGAGTATTTTCTCCATCAAAGCGGCAACAGAGGGTATCACCATCACGCAGGTTCAAACGCCGAGCAAACGACTTCCAGCCAAAGCCAAGAAAAATCAAGTGGGAACTATCGATCTCCAACTCAACATAAGAAGGAGATCGAGTGCACCCCTGAAGACGAAGCAACAAGCCATTAAGACTACACTCAGAAACAAGGGCAGAAAATGCAGGAGGAAGAAGAATGCGAGCGGCGTTCCGGACAAGGACGCGTAGGAGGAAATCATAGCGCCAAAAACACTCCTCCGAGGAAGAGGAGGAAGGCTTCGACGACGCACCATGACGGCCGCTGCGAGAGGAGCGCGGAGTACGACTACCGCGGGCATGGCGAACACGGCCGCGGCCAGTCATACCTGCACCTCGCTTGGGCCCCATGAGAAGAGGAAGAGAAAGAGGAGCAAGATGAGCAGAGGTCGAACACTGCTGCTAAATGACGAAGAGGGGTCTATTTATAGCATAAACCCAAGAGCACGCAGAAGCCCAGACGATGGGAGCAATTAATTCAAAGACCGAGCGTGCTGGGCGATTCGAATTCCGAGACAAAAGATGCTTTCACACGGGCGGCACTGTACGCTGGACGCGTCAAATCTCGCGCGTTTTCAATACATGCATCGGTAACTCAACAGGCGGCTGCAGCACGCCACAAAGGCCATCATTATGACCGGTCATGAAGACGTGACGGTTCGAAGACAGAGCATCTTTGACGGTCCTCCAGCAAGGAGATCGTTATCCTTACCAAGAAGAGGTAAATGAAAGTGGCAACACAAAAGAAAATGTAGCCTGCAAGCACCGTTTTTACTGACTCAAATACATTTTTCAAATATATTTAACTCCCATCGGGAGCGTATCCACCCATGAGAGTTTCGGGTGCTCCCTCACCTAGAAGAAAAGACGTGCTTGAGTGATTACTCACACCCATGAGAGTTTCGGGTGCTCCCTCACCTAGAAGTAAAGACGTGCTCGAGTGATTACTCGCACCCATGAGAGTTTCGGGTGCTCCCTCACCCCGAGAGCAAAGGCGATACTCGAGTGATTACTCGCAGAACTCTGAGTACCCGAGCACTCGAAGACCTCCTGAGCAAGTACTCCTCTACATCCCCCCTCGCTCGAGCGCTCGACAAAGCTCCGCGAGTGACCGCTAAAACAGCTCACTTGATTGTTTATTCCAAGTGGGTGCATTACTAACTAGGCTCCGTTCCTCGATAAAAAATACATATTCCTGGAACACGATACACTGTACCCAGATGCCACACCAGCTTAGCGTGTAGGTAAGACCCCGCTGCGCAGATCGTCCGGGCTGGGACTTGCCGCAGAGCGATTTCACTCCCAATCTTTTCCATGCGCTTGCATGATAGAAAAATCCGGGCGGACGCGCCTAGGCTACGAACTTTACTCGCGGCAATTGATCACTGTAAGACCTGCAGCGGCATGAATTTTTCTCGACACCATTGTTCCAAGCTCATGTCGAGGGACGTGAGTTTGATTGGGCTACTGCGGTATTTTCCATTATTGCAATTCACCAAGGCTCGACCAGTCGACTCCTTGGCCCTTTCAGCTTAGCATTCCCTCGAAACAGGTTTTGAAATGGCCCTAGACTGCCAGCGACCCGCGGTTGAACCATGCATACATCGAAACGACGCAAGAATGGACTCGAGTCCCTGCGCGACTCTTCGAGCCTCCTAGGCACTCGGCAGCTACTGACGAGGGGGTGACCCCACGACTCCTATGGATGGGCCTACCCGGTGTACCCGAAGACAGAAGGCCCACAGAGATGCCGCCTGGGCCCAGCCTTGGCCCACTAGTGGCACCGACGTAGCAGTCCGCTACTCGTAAAGGAAGGTGCAAACCTACCGTGTGGTACAAGATTAGGGTTAGGAAACCTCACCTGTAATCCAACCTGTGAGGGGAGATGTCAAGATTGACCAATACACAATCTATAACCCTAGCCTTGTGCGCACTAGCCTTGGCCTTCCTGTAATCGCATCTCCAAGCAATAATATCGAGCAGGAACGTCTCCTCCTATCAGCCGACGAGTTATCGTCCAACCTGTGCCTCTCATGACTAACCCAGGGTCCTTGACCATGGGATTTTCCGGGGTCCATCCCCATCAACTCCCAAGAAATTGACATGAACTTGATGTTGACTTCCGATCCACCTTGTCTCCGGCCCAATCCGCATCGGTGTACCCCAAGAGATCAAACTTGGCTTCCTTGGGGTACCAAAGGCCCAACAAAGGAGTATGAACAAGGTATCTAAGAATGCGCTTAACCGCCAAATGATGACTCTCCATGGGAGAGGCTTGATATCTTGCACACATTCCTACGCTAAGCATAATATCCGGTCGAGATGCACAAAGGTAAAGAAATGACCCTATCATAGAACGATAAAGAGTAGCATCAAATGGAATACCGGAAAGGTCTTGATTTAGATATCCCTTGGTTGGCATGGGTGTCTTGCAATGGCTTGGCATCCTTCATACCAAACTTCACGAGCATGTCTTGAATGTACTTTGTTTGGGAGATGAAGGTTCCGTCGGAAAATTTCTCGATTTCAAATCCAAGGAAATACTTCAAGCTCCCCATCATGGACATCTCAAAGTTCTTGGTCATAGTTTCTGATAACTACTTGCACAAAGATGGATTAGGAGAACCAAATATTATGTCATCTACATAGATTTGACATATGAGCAACTCACCATTGGTTCTCTTGGTAAAAAGAGTGGCATCAATGACACCCCTCACCAATCCTTCCTTGAGTAAAAACTTCCTAACATGGTCATACCAAGCCCGAGGGGCTTGCTTAAGACCATATAAAGCCTTATGAAGTTTGTACACGTGGTCCTTGTGATGGGGTCATAAAAGCCGGGTGGTTGTGCTACATATACATCCTCTTGTAGCAGACCGTTAAGAAAAGCACATTTTACATCCATTTGAAATAATGGAAATCCATTGAATGAGACATAAGCAGGAAGCATACAAATAGATTCAAGACGAGCAACGGGCGCAAAGGTCTCATCAAAATCCAAGCCTTCAACTTAGGAGTACCCTTGCGCCACTAGCCTTGCCTTGTTGCGAATGATATTACCATATTCATCTTGTTTGTTCTTGAAGATCCACTTAGTTCCAATGATGTTATGATCTTGACCGGAAGGCCTCTCCACAAGAGACCACACTTCATTCCGTGTGAAACTAGTGAGCTCATCTTGCATTGAAATGAGCCAATCCGCATCCGTGCCCCAATCCCGTGAGGATTTTATCAACATCAACCCGCCTGGCAACCAATGGCATGGTAGAAGTTGGAGTTTCAATAGGCTCCACCCATTTGGGTTCATGATATACATTTGGTTCATCATCAAGAGTGGAGCCATCTTCAATATCCTCATTTTCTCCAAAGCAAATGCGGTCAAGCCGATCTCGTGGATCAACCGCAGCATCAACTTGTTGTTGAGCAACCACATAGGATTGTGGAGGGTCTTGTTCTTGTTCTTGGATAATGGGCTCATCATGAGCCATTGGATCTTGAGTGGTAGGAGTAAGTGCTTGTGGTGGTGGAACACTTGGCCCATCACCCACCTCATCATCTCTAGGAACTTGAGCAATGGGCACAAGATCTCCAATGCCCATAGCCAAGATGTCTTGAGAGGAATCTTCATTATTGCCTACATCACTTAGATCAACTTGCTCCCCATGGGAGCCATTAAATTCATCAAACTCCACGTCACAAGTTTCCACAACACATCCGATGGATTTTTTGTAGACCCTATAGACGTGAGAGTTTGAAGCATACCCAAGAAATATACCCTCAATTGTGTTGGATTGAAACTTAGCTAACCGGTCTTTCTTATTGAGTAAGAAACACTTACACCCGAATACTCGGAAGTATTTGACGTTGGGCTTGTGACCGTTAGAAGCTCATAGGGGGTCTTCATAAAGATCTTGTGAAGAAAGAGCCGGTTTGATGCATGACATGCGGTGTTGATGGCTTCAGCCCAAAAGCTATATGGTGACTTGTACTCATCCAACATGGACCGGGCCATCTCCACAAGAGTGCGGTTCTTCCTCTCGGCTACACCATTTTGTTGAGGGGTGTATGGTGCGGAATATTGATGCTCAATCCCCTCATCACTCAAAAATTCTTCCAAGGTGTAGTTCTTGAATTCGGAGCCATTGTCACTTCGTATTCCCAAGATAGCCATGTTGTATTTCCTTTGGGCTTGCTTGGCAAAACCAATGAAGGTGGCCTTTGTTTCGTCCTTGGACTTGAGAAAGAACACCCACGTGTATCTTGAATAATCATCAACAATGACAAGACCATATTTCTTCCCACCAAGACTATCCCATGCTGGAGGCCCAAAGAGATCAACATGAAGGAGCTCCAAAGGCCTTGACGTTGATACCATATTCTTGGGGGTATGATTTTCTTGATGTTTCTTCCCAGCTATGCATGCACTACACCCACGAACTATCTCAAAAGACACGTTTGTTAGTCCGAGGATGTGTTCACCCTTTAGGAGATATTTTAGATTTATCATGCCTTGACAAGTCAGAGGATGCAATTTCTTCAATAATTTTGTTATTACTTGACAAGTCAGTACCACGAGGCTGCTTAGAAAACTTAGAAAAATTAAATTCATACGGCTCACCGTTGAATTCAACAGAAACTTTACCTTTCTTGCAATCTATTTTACAGGGCACAATTTCAGTGGGGTTAGGAGTGACCACCACAGTCGTGGGGCGGCTCCTTACCAGCAGCGAACCAACAATAGAAAAGTCCATAAGGTATGAAGGTAACAACAGAAAATAAAGGTTTCCTTATCAGATTCACTTACCAATAGCGCTACACTCCCCGACAACGGCGCTAGAAAAGCTCGTTGATGGCGGAGAAGTTGATAGGTTTAGTTGGGTTTCCTTCCCTGTCAACCGCGCCAATAAACGATTCTTGATAACCCACAAGTCTAGGGGATCAGTTGTAGCTTTTCGATAAATAAGGATGTCGATCCCAACGAGGAGCAGAAGGTGCTGATAAGTGACACTGGATAAGGAAAGGCTGCACACGCTCAAAGGTAAGTATTTAGGGGTTTTTGGTTTAAGCAACAGAAAAGTAAAAGACAAGAAAAGTAAACAGGGTAACTGAGGAGCAGCAAGTGCCCAATCCTTTCACAAGGATAAGCCTAGGAACTAAACTTATAAAAGCTAAAGCGTTCTCGAGAACACACGGGAGAGATAGCCAAGTTACTTTCACCATACTCCGCCATGTAATATGTATTGTGTTGATAAGTGTTGGTGGGTGGATCAATGCTAGTACACCTTCTAGACTAATATAAGTGTTCTCTATTATTACACACCTTGCAAGCATCCGCAAATAAAAGGTAGTAATTAAGGCATAAGCCTAACCACAACATTACGATCAAGGATCCATAACTCCCTTGTGCAAAAGTGTGCGAACTGGGGTTCAGGTTTCTGTCACTCCGGAAACCCACCATAAGCATCCTTTGTGCACAATGTATTCTTCTAGGCCCATGAAAGGTGAAGTGTTAAGTGTTCGACTCACATAACAGCACTAGAGAAATAACAACACAACTTAAGTATCAAACAACACATAACACTTCAACATCATATGACTACTAACAACTAGACTTCTCCCATGTTCTCAAGATCTAAAGTAACTACTCACAAGACATAAAAGAGATCATGATCATAGGTGATAGATGGGTTGCAAAAAATCTGGACACAATGATATTTCTCCAACAAAATTCAATATCATTCACCACAAAGTAGTAATCAACACCAACAGAGTACAGAGGATAGATAGTACGGATTACAACACAAGTTGCAATTGTGAGATGAGATGGGATGGTGATGGAGATGGTGCTGATGTTGGGGATGATATTGATGATGATCTCGATGATGCCCGTGACGACGATGATGATGATGGCGACGATCTCCCCTTCCGGGAGGTGATATCCCCGGCGGAATCTGCCCGCCGGAGATGGATTTTATCCTCTGTAGGTTTCCGCCCCGTGGCGGCGGCGAAACACGGAAAACTCTTCTGTTCTTAGGGTTTCTACCCCAGGGGGGTCTTATAGGCGAGAGGGGGCACCGAGGGGGGCCACCAGGCATCCAGGAGGGTGCCTGGCGCGGCCAGGAGGGGGGCCGCGCCAGACACCCTTCTGGATGCCTGGTGGGTCCCCTCACCTCCATCCTCGGTGATACCCAGTCAATTCCCATAAAACTACTCCCCGTAAATTTTCATCGTATTTGGACTTGATCTGATTTAGCAACTTGGTGTCCACTTTTCAGCACTGAATTCTGGTTCTGCTGCTTCGGCACCGGAAAGTTGTAAACTGTGTAGAACAAGCCAAAACAACATAAGAACAATACATTAAAGTGGAATATATCAATGAATAGGATGAAATTACAATATAAAATAGTGATGCATTTTGGACGTATCAACTCCCCCAAGCTTAGACCTCGCTTGTCCCCAAGCGATTGCTGACCTCGGTAAACCTGTCCACAAGTTTAGAGAGTGAAGCGTCGATAAAAGAATACGGACAAGAAGCATCAAGACTTCTCACCAAACTGAAGCATCCTCAACAACAACCTCAACTCATAAGGTCCTTATGAGAAAGTAGTAACAATTATAACAAAGTAGGACATGGAAAACTCATCAAATCATGGCAAACATAGCCTTGGTCAAGGAACAACTAATAACTTTTACTTTTGCTCTTTTACTTATAATGGAACCAGTTGAAGCTTTGGAAAGAACATGTTATTAGTCAAGAAGTGCACAAGTTAACACAAAGGAAGATGTTTACTACGCATAAGCTTTTGCAAACAACTCACTTATCAAAAGATAATGTCAACAAAGATGTAACATGCTAACTTTCAATGCAGCTTTGTATGCAAGAATCTTTATTAGCATCAAGTGTTTGTTATCTCTCAAGAAGGAAGGAAGTAGGAAGGACTGGCTCAACACAAAATAAAGGATAAACCCCCGTGCAAAAGGGTAAGCAGGGAAAACTCATGTGCCATCTCTAGATCAAACAGAATAAAAACAGACTTTTGGGAGGTGCATGATCCGTCAACGACTGCTGATGGATAACTCACTCACTTCATGATTTGGACAAGTTTCGAGGAACGGCTCCCATGTGGGGACGATCACATCCCCTTAAATTCCTTTGTTTATCACTCATAAATGGGCGAAGGAACTTGTGTGTTAGTATTTATCTTTTACGAGCTGGGCACTCATGCCAGTCCCTTCTCGTATTAGGGGTTTGCAGATTAGACATGCAATCCCAAGATAAAACTTGTCCAAATAAAGAAGATCATGGGTTACCCACCACTTCCTCATGAGCTGAATCAGTGGCACAAAAAATAAGATTTTGAACATCTAGAGATAGCACATAAATTATATACTTTAGGAGTGGTAGTGGAATACCACAAATAGGAAGGTATGGTGGACTTAAGTGGAAGATGTTGGTTTCAGGGTATGGAAGTACAAGCAGAATTCCGCTTAGTATAGAGTTTTGGCTAGCAGGCTTTGAGAGACCAGACAATTGATGACAACTTAGATGCAAGCAATACAAAGCATAAACATTAAAACTAGCATGAAACATCAAGTTGTCTTCCTTGTCAAAGCTATGTCGCTACTTTGAGAAAAACATGCTTATTGTTATGACCAAAGCTATACTTGCCAAGATTTAAATAAAGTTTTCGAAGCCATACCTGATATAAGGTCAATACTCCCCATAAGAATATGCTCATAATGTCGATTGCGTGAAGAGAATACCGAGTGCAGCGTAGAAACCAATAGACTTCTCATTAATATTCCTTCATAGACGACCCCACACTCACGGATACAAAGCTCTTCACAAAAGGAGTGATAGACCTCAAATCAACGCCTATTTCATAAAGTAACTTCCCTAGACATGATACGACTCTACTTGACTCCTAAAGACAAAGATAAAGATAAAGATACCGGCACCCCCAAGCTTGGAACAAGCTAAGGGGATGCCATTACCCGACGAGATTTACTCCTCCTCTTGTTGTGGTTGTTTCTTCAGATCCCTGATGACACGGCGAAGGGTTCGGTTCTCTGACTCCAAGACTTCCACTTGTACTTTTAGTACATGGAAATATTCAAAGAGTTGGTTGGTGATGCGGTAGGCCTCGGAGATGGTGGAAAGCATGAGTTGATCTTCAAGTGAGGTTGGACAGATCCCACCATGATGGGATTGCTTGGACCTCCTAGTTGTTGGGCAGTGATAGTCTTGAATTCCTCCCTCACGGAGCGCTCCATCTCCGCTTGTCTTGCGGCAATGTCTTCTTCGGTAGCCCAATAAACGTGCTTCCCTTGATTAAGATCCTTCTGGACTTGACGTAGATGCCATCCCAAGAATTCCTCTCCGCTCGAGCCACAAGAAGACATCTCTACTAATCAACTTTTAGTCCTGGGAGAAACAGCTCGAGAAGAAAACACGTGAAATCGAGAGATACGGTGCCGGGACTATCCGGGCAAATATATAGAAAAAAATCTGCAACAAAAGGAAGGTTTCAAGCCTAGGTGGAGTCGGAGTCGGAGTCCAGGGCACCCAGGAGGGTGTCTGGCGCGGTCAGGAGGGGGGATGCGCTAGGAGGCCCCCTGGGCCCTCTGGAGCTCCTCTCCGGCTCCACTCGGGGTTGGAATTTTCCTAATTTTGCAAGAACTTTGAAAAGTAAACTTTTATTGACGTTCGCGATGTTTCCTTACCGTAATACATACATTTTCTTATTCTGCTCCTGCTGGTCTCTGAAACTGGGCCGCAACATGTTCTTCATGAGTTCTTGTATATATCATGTTCACATCCACATTGATAGGATCACCTGCCATGTAATGTTTGAGTCTTTGTCCATTCACAACTTGAGGTTTGGTGCCTTCGAAATTATTGATCTTGATTGCACCAGACCGATATACTTCTTCGATATGAAAAGGTCCTTCCCATCTGGAAAGTAGTTTACCTGGAGAAAACCTGAAACGAGATCTAAACAACAAAACTTTATCACCAACATTAAATTCACGTTTCAGAATTCTTTTATCGTGCCACTTCTTTACCTTTTCCTTGAACATTTTAGCGCTCTCGTAAGCTTCACTCCTCCACTCATCTAGAGAAGTCAAGTTCATGAGACGCTTTTCACCGGCTAACTTTGGTTCAACATTTAGCTCTCTGACAGCCCAGAAAGCCTTGTGCTCTAACTCTAATGGTAAATTGCAAGCCTTGTCATAGACCATTTTATACGGAGACATGTCCATGGGGTTTTTGTAAGCAGTTCTATATGCCCACAAAGCATCTCCTAACTTCTTTGACCAGTCCTTTCTAGAACTGTTTACTGTCTTCTGTAAGATCAACTTGATCTCCCTATTGGTGAGCTCAACTTGCCCACTAGTTTGAGGGTGGTACGGTGATGCAATCCTATGATTGACATCGTACTTGGCTAGAGCTTTCCTAAAAGCTCCATGCGTGAAGTGTGACCCTCCATCTGTCATGAGGTACCTTGGTACTCCAAACCCAGGAAAAATTAAATCCTTGAGCATTTTCAAAGATGTCTTGTGATCAGCACTTTCAGTGGGTATTGCTTCAACCCACTTGGTTACATAATCAACAACAACTAAGATGTATGTGTACTTGTGTGAAGGAGGAAAAGGACCCATAAAATCAAAACCCCAGCAATCGAAAGGTTCAATCACTAGTGAGTAATTCATAGGCATCTCATTTCTCCTGCTAATGTTACCAACTCTCTAACACTTATCACAACATAGAACGTACCTTCGGGAGTCCTTAAAAAGAGTAGGCCAATAAAAACCTGATTATAAAACTTTATGTGTGGTCCTTTCACCGGCATGATGTCCTCCATAGGGACTATCGTGACATTGTCGAAGAATGTCCTGCTGCTCGTGCTCCGGTATACACCTTCTTACTATCCCGTCCACACCTTCTTTGAAAAGATGTGGGTCATCCCAAAAGTAGTGCCTCAAATCCGTGAAGAATTTCTTCCTCTGCTGAAATGTAAAACCTGGAGGCAAAAACTTTGCAACGATAAAATTAGCATAATCTGCAAACCAAGGGTCGGAATGAGATTGTACTTTTACAACAGCAAGCTGTTCATCTGGGAAACTGTCGTTGCCTAGAATAGGATCGTGCGGGATATCTTCCATCCTTGAAAGATTATCCGCCACCAGATTGTCTTCTCCTTTTCTATCGACAATCTGCAAATCAAATTCTTGAAGAAGGAGTACCCATCTAATGAGTCTTGGTATGGCGTCCTTTTTCTGCATAAGATACTTAATGGCAGCATGGTCAGTATGAATAATAACTTTAGAATCAACAATATACTGCCTAAACTTATCACAAGCAAACACCACTGCCAAGAATTCCTTCTCGGTAGTAGCATAATTCTTTTGAGCACTATCAAGTGTCTTGCTGGCATAGTGGATGACATTCAACTTCTTGTCAACCCTTTGTCCCCTCGCCGCGCCGCACCACAACGGCTGGCCCCTCGCCGCGCCGCACCACAACGGCCCGTGCCGCCGCTCGCCGTCGTGGCCAGCCGACGGCCGCCGCCGCCGCCAGGCCGACGCGGCCACGCCGCCGCCCACGGCCGGCCTTCGCGCCCCATGCGCCGCCTGCCGGCGCCCACGCCATCCCGGCCGCCTCCACTGCCCTTCCTAGCCGGTCCCCCACGCTGCCCTCGTCGGAGCACGCTGCACCTCGCCGGAGTTCGCCGGATTCCGGTCAGATCTGGTCCCAGGGAGCCGATCGCTTTTTCTGAAGAAACTTTATTCGCGGATCGGTCCTTTTGGTAGAAAACACCCCCGGCACCGTACCCGCATTATCTTCTACACCGTAAGTCGGATCGAGGTAAAACTTTTTCCTACACGCTCGTGTTGTTCTGTACTTTAGCATGGAATCAACTTTTCACACTTTACACACTTTTGAATTTGAAGTTATTTCAAATTCAAAATTCATATTTCCGGAGGCCATATCTTTTATACCGTTGATCCAAATCGAGTGATTCTTTTTGCGTTAGATCAATCGTGTCATGTACTTTATGTTCATAGCATGTGTACACAAAAATTCAAATGTTTCTTGATCTGTTTAAATTCAAATTCAATTCAATGTTGCACTTGCTATGACCTGCATTGTAGTATTCCGTTTCACGTGATTCTTTTTGCATATCGGATCATTTGAGACATCTTATCGGTAAGGTTCACATAATTTTGATGTGGGCATGATATTCACCTTGAATTCATAAATGTCCAGGATCACAATTCCTTACCGATGAATCTCTGTCTGTTGACTCTCTCGAGGTCACTTCCACCGATCACCTTCGAGCACATCGACACCTTTGCACTTCAAAGCCCTTTTGTTTTGTTTCAAAAACCTTTGTGATTGGTTTGTTGATCTTTTGTTTGCCTTGTGATGTGATTGCTTATTTGAGTTCTTTCATTGTTGATAGATTTTCTCGAAGTGTGACGAGTAGAGTTGACTGGAACGAGAGAGCGAAGATCTTCATCGAATGTATAAGGCAAGTCATATCTTTGATCATACTCCCTATTACCTATGTTTTCAATGCATTAGTTCTTCTTCTTCTTAGATTGCATGATAGGTTATGCTATGGTTTTTACACCCAGTAGTTCATGGAGGTAGGTCTGTTTCCTTACATCATTGTCACCATCGTATGCTATGATATTGCTATGCTAAGTAGACGTGGATTGGGAAGTGAATCATTATGAGGTATGAGTGATGATGTAATAATCTGGACCAAGATAAAGTTAATGAACCACCTGGGTGGGATGGTTGCGAGTATCTTGGAGATGGCCAATGATGACTTCGGAAAGCCACCCAGGCTCAAAGGGACTAATTGTGTTGTCATACCTAGAAGCTTACGTGTGCAGCCACAAGCTATTATGGGCTCTGGCTTAGTTGAGTAGGTTGTGTGACCCCTTTTCGGGATAACTAGCAGATGTAAATTTTTTATAGGTTTACCGGTTATCCAGCGGTTAAGGGGAAACACTTCTGAAAGACCATGTCTCGATCTTCCGGTTGTCATACACCATGCAGTGTGACGAACTACAAAGGAGGCGATCGATTCTTGTGGGGAAAAGTGCACAAACCTCTGCAGAGTAAAAACTAATCATGATTAGCCGTGTCCCCGGTTATGGACAATTTGAGTGACTAGATGTGGTAATATTGATTTGTCTCATCATCCTTAATTAACTGATTGGTTTAATCACTTTGGGTTAGATTGAGTGGGGGTTCCCATCTCAATCGTATGCTATTGTAGGACTTGGTTACTATTATTCTATAGGGAAAATTTAGCTTTTGCAAAAATAAATGTAGAAGCTCCACCAGCCAAATTGCATGTATTATAGGAAATTTTTACTTGTTTCTGGGATATGATTTGCCGTACATTCAAATGTACTGACCCGTTGTCGGGCTGTAACCTTCGGTGTTGCAGGATTATATATGATGAGTAAGTGGTACGATGTAGGGTTACAATGTCTATACTCAACTATGACGGTGGAGTTGATGGATGCCATGAAGCTTTTATTGTTTTCCGCTGTATTTTATTTGTCAGCTAGCCTTGAGCTATGCAGGTATGCTATATTGTAATACTGGATCTTCGATGGAATATATGACATGTGGTTTATTCTTGATATTACATCATGTACTGCGTGTGCTAGCTATTGATCCAGGGACTAGCACAGAATGCACAGAGGCTCCGGTTTGTGAGGAACCGGGTCGTTACAGATGGTATCAGAGCCCATGTTGACTGTAGGTCGTGACCCTAGAAAATGGATAGGAAAATCCATAGAAACAAAAATATTTTATCACTCTTTGATTACTTACTCTCTTCACTAGTATTTCTCATCTATTATTCATCTTCTAAAACCCCTCATCTTGTTTTACGGTAAATACCCCTCTGAGTTACTTAGCCCTGAAGACAAGACATTTGAGAGGTGCATCATCAACCTCGTGGATCAATTGAAGTTATGACCACAAGAACGAGAAGAATACCCTATGAGGATAAATAAGTTTTGGCACTACGAGAGGAATCTTTAGGATCAGCTTAGTTGAGAAGGATGAAGCCTAGCATCAGACCACCAATTTTAGGTGAAGTTAGATGAACGAATTTCGCGTAGTATGATGAGATCGTATGTCTTGCACATATGACCTTACTCTAGGAGTTGTTTGTGTGGTGTGACTTTCTGTGTTTCATTGATGGTTGTTTTATGTTACTGTGGAACGTAGGTGTTGTTGCCTCTTTCTTGTTGAGTGCATATGTTTGGTGTATTATTTAGTTGTTGTCTTCTCAGTGTTATAGTTTTGCCCTAACCCTTGTTGTATTGGTTTAATAGATGGAGTATGGAGTAGGACTCGCCTTTTCTGGGGCAATGTCGAGACTGAAGGTGGAGCAATGGATTCGTAGAATGGAGGATCACATGAGGATAAACAAGGTTGGAAGTGAGGACATGGTCCCCTATGCAGTTAAGTACTTGGTAGAAGAGGCTGCTACTTGGTGGAGAATGCACCAAGCAATTGACGAAACACGAAGGAAGATTACTTGGAAGGAATTTACAAGGATTTTGTTGGGATCCCGCCTCGTCACCCCCATGCAAAGGACGATAACCCGTAAGAGGCCTCGTGCCTGCAAAATTTGCGGGGAAGTAGGACACTCCTATGAAGGACACCAAGATGGATGTCCCTATTGTGAGCAAATTCACTTGGGTGAAGAATGTCCCACTGCTCAAGTCACATGTTTTGTGTGCGAAGGAAATAATCATTACCCCGCTCAGCGTCAATTTTTCATCGTGACACAAGTGTTTCAACATCAAAAAGAAGGAATGAAGAAAGTTATCCAGGAGTTGAAGGAAGCACCCGTGAGGAAGAAGAAACAAAAGGACCTTAGCCAAATTGAGTGCTATCGGTGCAGGAACATGGGACACTACAACAATATGTGTCCAGAATTGAAGGGAAAGAAGAGGTTGTAAACGCGGAAGCAAGGATGCTGGCTTGAAGAAGCTTATGTTTTGCAATTGGAGAATAGAATATTCGTGGTGTGCACTAAGTGTACGGTGTTACCTTTTAATGTTAGTTGGAGATGTTGATCGAAGCATGTTTTTCTATGGATTGATTAGATGTGTTATGTCATGATTGTTTTGTTAAGTTTTGTCTTGTGCCCTGTGGCCCTGAGATGTCTTTGATTGATGTTGTGTGTTGTCCTTTGTGTTTCTTCTATGCGAGTAGAATAAATTACGTTTCCTTAGACCCCTCATCTATTTAGTATGCTTCAAGACTGAAGGAGACATAACAACAAGAAGGATAAGTTGGCAAGTGACTCACGATATGAAGATCGCTTTGACAATGCGAAACTGAAGCTGCCGTCATTGAAGACCTGAAAGATTCAAAGTTTCTACCGTTAGATCGTTTCTATGAGCTGTCATTTCTTGTTTTATCGACAGCTACACATCAAAACTTATTTACAAAACGAGTGTGATGTTTGTATGGGTATCTCTCGCTATCTCTCCCTCTCTACCTCGCGATCTACATTCTATTCCCCCTCAACCCTAAACTGAAGAAGCTACTACAATGGCTGCCAATATCAAGACTGGAACAAAGATGGATGCAACCAATGCCAAGTTCAAAGTTAACCCCGTGTGCGAGGATCTTACAACAGGCAAGCACAATCTTGTTGAAGGAAGAACCCTGGAGGAAGTTGTAGTTCACCAGTACACGTTCTTAGTAGTTTGCGCAAACCTGAGTGTCGTGAAGGAATGATAGATGTTTTGTTTGGCTTGCAGAACCATGGATTTATCTGAACCCAGTTCAAGATTCAAGAGGAATTTCTGCAATGCTCGTGAGGATGACCGAGTGTTAGATTGCGAGATTCTATAAACCATATACAAGTTAATGATTTGGGTGCGTAATGGATTGGCCCCCATGACGACTACTCTTATTATTTGCTCTTGCTATGCGGGATATTAAATCTTGAGTGACTTACCTATGTTTGAGAGACGACGATGTTAAGCCTTAACCATAGAATGGTACGATGTTGACCCCTGTAGAAGGATACCGTTTGTGTTATACGGTGAGTATAGACCAAGACCGTTTGCTGCAGGTATCCCGTAATAGTATTCTCGATGATCACCATGAGAAAATCGATAGTTGCTTAGTATTGGCGTCTGACCTGCCAACCAATAAGGTTCGGTATATGGAATACTCCTCTTTTACTAAGGATTCAAGACTTAAAAGGAGTTGGTGAAATCTCTATGAAGGATGTGACCGATGGAACAAGACTCATGAAGACTAAGTCGCATTCCTTTTAAGGGTGGTAGCACCCTAGCTCAACGGAGGATCAATGGACTCTCATGAAGACCCGAACCCTAACCTTTTCTTTCTAGCCTTTTTCGAATCTCGGGGACGAGATTCCTTTTAAGGGTGGTAGTGTGTAACATCCCAAAATTCTCCGAATTTTGGAATGTTAATAAAAATTAAATAGATAATGATTGGTTGCTTGATGTGTTTGATTTTCTTTGGGATTTAAAAATTTGGTGTTTAAATGAATATTAAAAAGAGAGGGAATAAAAGGACTTTCCCTAATATTCATAATTGATGTTTTTGGAATTTAGTATTTAAAACAAAACCAACAAAACAAAATGAGAGAAGGTAATATGACTCCTTCAACATATTAAAAGTTTGGAAAATGTTTTAAGTCATTATTGGAATTATTTTGAATATTCAAAAAAATTCAACTAAAGGAAATTCATTTGAGAGGATATAAAATGACTTATCCCCTTTTTAATAAAGTTGGAAAATATTTAGAATATTACTTTAAAGTTTTTAAAATTTATTATGAGTATTATAAATAACTCTAAAATTATTTTAGGGATTTTATAATGCTAAGAGATTTTTTATTTAATTAAAATGATTTATTAAATATTTTAAAAGAGTTGAAAAGGTGTTCCAAAGGGATATCTTTATTTTACCAAATTATTTATAGGTGTAACAATTTTAAAATTTATATTTTATTATTTAGAAATGGTTTGTCAATGGTTTTGATCAAATAAAAATATTTTTAATAATTTATTGGATTTTATTTGATTTATGAAAAATATTTTACATTTAAATAAAGTATTTAGAAAATGTTTTTATTTTTATTTTCCTTTTTACAAAATGTATTCATTAGATAAATTTCTTTGTATTATTTGATGAATTTAGGTTTTTGATTCATATTTTTCGGAGTAACGGTTGATTTGATTTAATTGTTTGAAGTTTCGGATTTTAAATAAAAGAAAAAAACCCGGACCCAGCCGGCCCAATAGTGATTTCTCGCCCGAGAGCAATTTGAGTCCAAAACGGACCCAATATTGTTTTTTTTCCTTTTTTTTCTTTTCTGCCTATATATATTTTCAGAACACAATTTTATTTCTTTTTTTTCCAAGCCCTAGCGGGTCCCGCCGCCACGTCGCCGCCGCCGGGCCGCCCCACGCCAACGCACGCCTCCAGCCGGCCTCCTGCCGCGCCGGCCGCGCGCGCCTGCGCCGCTCCACGGCTCCGCCGCCGGAGCCCCGTGCGCCGCTGCCTGTGCTGGCCCCTCGCCGCGCCGCACCACAACGGCCCGCGCCGCCGCTCGCCGTCGCGGCCAGCCGACGACCGCCGCCCACGACCGGCCGACGCGGCCCGTGCGCCGCACGCCGACGCCCACGCCACCCCGGCCGCCTCCACTGCCCTTCCTAGCCGGCCCCCACGCTGCCCTCGTCGGAGCACGCCGCACCTCGCCGGAGTTCGCCGGATTCCGGTCAGATCTGGTCCCAGGGACCTGATCGCTTTTTCTGAAGAAACTTTATTCGCGGATCGGTCCTTTTGGCAGAAAACACCCCGGCACCGTACCCGCATTATCTTCTACACCGTAAGTCGGATCGAGGGGAAACTTTTTCCTACACGCTCGTGTTGTTCTGTAATTTTGCATGGAATCAACTTTTCACACTTTACACACTTTTGAATTTGAAGTTATTTCAAATTCAAAATTCATATTTCTGGAGGCCATATCTTTTATACCGTTGATCCAAATCGAGTGATTCCTTTTGCGTTGGATCACTCGTGCATGAAATTTCTGTTCATAGCATCTGTACACAAAAATTCAAATGTTTCTTGATCTGTTAAAATTCAAATTCAATTCAATGTTGCACTTGCTATGACCTGCATTGTAGTATTCCGTTTCACGTGATTCTTTTTGCATATCGGATCATTTGAGACATGTTATCGGTAAGGTTCACATACTTTTCATGTGGGAATGATATTCACCTTGAATTCATAAATGTCCAGGATCACAATTCCTTACCGATGAATCTCTGTCTGTTGACTCTCTCGAGGTCACTTCCACCGATCACCTTCGAGCACATCGACACCTGCGCACTTCAAAGCCCTTTTGTTTTGTTTCGAAAACCTTTGTGATTGTTTTGTTGATCTTTTGTTTGCCTTGTGATGTGATTGCTTATTTGAGTTCTTTCATTGATGATAGATTTTCTCGGAGTGTGACGAGTAGAGTTGACTGGAACGTGAGAGCGAAGATCTTCATCGAATGTATAAGGCAAGTCATATCTTTGATCACACTCCCTATTACCTATGTTTTCAATGCATTAGTTCTTCTTCTTCTTAGATTGCATGATAGGTTATGCTATGGTTTTTACACCCAGTAGTTCATGGAGGTAGGTCTGTTTCCTTACATCATTGTCACTATCGTATGCTATGATATTGCTATGCTAAGTAGACGTGGATTGGGAAGTGAATCATTATGAGGTATGAGTGATGATGTAATAATCAGGACCAAGATAAAGTTAATGAACTACCTGGGTGGGATGGTTGCGAGTATCTTGGAGATGGTCAATGATGACTTTGGAAAGCCACGCAGGCTCAAAGGGACTAATTGTGTTGTCATACCTAGAAGCTTACGTGTGCAGCCACAAGCTATTATGGGCTCTGGCTTAGTTGAGTAGGTTGTGTGACCCCTTTTCGGGATAACTACCAAATGTAGATTTTTATAGGTGCACCAGTTATCTAGCGGTTAAGGGGAAACACTTCTGAAAGACCATGTCTCGATCTTCCGGTTGTCATACACCATGCAGTGTGACGAACTACAAAGGAGGCGATCGATTCTTGTGGGGAAAAGTGCACAAACCTCTGTAGAGTAAAAACTAATCATGATTAGCCGTGTCCCCGGTTATGGACAATTTGAGCGAATAGATTTGGTAATATTGATTTGTCTCATCATCCTTAATTAACTGATTGGTTTAATCACTTTGGGTTAGATTGAGTGGGGTTCCCATCTCAATCGTATACTATTGTAGGACTTGGTTACTATTATTCTATAGGGAAAATTTAGCTTTTGCAAAAATAAATGTAGAAGCTCCACCAGCCAAATTGCATGTATTGTTGGAAATTTTTACTTCTTTCTGGGATATGATTTGCCGTACATTCAAATGTACTGACCCGTTGTCGGGCTGTAACATTCAGTGTTGCAGGATTGTATACGATGAGTAAGTGATGCGATGTAGGGTTACGATGTCTATACTCAACTATGCCGGTGGAGTTGATGGACGCCACGAAGCTTTTATTGCTTGCCTCTGTATTTTATTTGTCAGCTAGCCTTGAGCTATGCAGGCATGCTATATTGTAATACTGGATCTTCGATGTAATATATATGACATGTGGTTTATTCTTGATATTACATCATGTACTGTGTGTGCTAGCTATTGATCCAGGGACTAGCACAGAATGCACAGAGGCTCCGGTTTGTGAGGAACCGGGTCGTTACAGTGCAAGATCTCTCGCTGTCCGTGACTCGAATGTCTCCAAATGGTGTTTGGGTGCAAGAAAGGGTATAGGGAATACGAGATGAAAACGTATTTTTGTGTTGAGAACTCATTCTACTAAAGTTTTACACTTGGTCTTCTTTGGAATCTTATCTTGACTCGTCCCCAGACCACTATTCGGTAAACGTCAATTTGATCCACTCCTTTTCGATATTTTGAGCACTCATGCAATGGATGAGCGTGAGCAAGAAAGTTGACACCTAAAAGGCAAAACAGAAAGAAGGTGAGGAGGAAGACAAAAAGGTGTGAAAGGCTCACATCAATGAGGACAATCATAGGCGAGAGAAGGACATATGATAGATATGATGTGAGGAGTAGGGATTGCCATGCAACGGATGCACATGTGAGATAAAAGCTCTCCAAGGGAACTAGTGGGGGTGCATCTAACTTGCTTTCTCAAGAAGACCTAGAGCTCGTTTGAGGAGGCTCATCATTGGAATAACAAGCCAAGTTCTATAGTGTGAAGGTCCCCACATAGCTATATGCATGATGATGATCTCTATGGAGTACAAGGGATAGAGATGAAGTACTAGTGTGGATCTCTCAAAAGGAATAGTAGTGTGCCCCCTTCTCTCTTTTTATTTTTCTTTTTCTCCTTTTTCTATTTTTTTGTATTTTTTTTGGTGGCCTCAATGGCTCTTTCTATTTAACTCTCATTTGTCCTCTTTGGCATCTTTTGATTTTGTTATCTTTGGGATATTTTCCTCACTTTAGGGGCAACACTCTATATTTTACAAGAGTATAGGAGATCTTTCACACTTTACAAAGGTACTCACATAAAGAAGATATAGCTATCATGATGTACCTTGAACATGAAGGACTCATCAATAGGAGTTACCTTTATCTTAGTCGAGGAGGACGGAGTGTCATCATCAACCAACTTGGCCATGAGACACTTGGGTGCATTGTCGGTGTAGTCACTCATGTAGTTGTAGTTTACAACTTCACCTTCCTTGTTGAGGAGCTTCA
Organism: Bromus sterilis; assembly: GCA_950022295.1. NCBI lineage: Eukaryota > Viridiplantae > Streptophyta > Magnoliopsida > Poales > Poaceae > Bromus > Bromus sterilis. The sequence goes on from OX465599.1 coordinate 217,791,649, forward strand.
TTGTCTTTTGTGTATCTTGAGGAACTCCGGCCACACCACCAACATCCTCAGGATCGGACCCTTCTAGAGCCAACTATTCTTTATTCTTGAACTTGTTGTTGAGAGGGTTTGGGAGCTTCATGGAAACTTCCTTCCGAGGAAATCGAGGCTTATCCTCTCTCTTCTCATACGCACAATTCTCCGCACAGTGTCCCGGTTTCTCACAGTTGTAGCAGTTTCTTGTCTTCTTCTTTTGGAATCTTCCCTTGAAGTCCCCTTTGGTGAACCTCGTCACAAAGAGAGCCATATCATCATATGAGGGAGTATCATCGGAGTTATCATCATCTTCATACTTTCCTCATCATCATCAAACTCCTCGAGCCTAGCCTTGAGTGCAAGGTTTGAGGATGGACCACCATATGTGGCAAGAATTCTATTGCACTACTTTAGGTGCTCTTCATATTGCAAGAAGGTGGCAATCACATCATCCGGTGTCATCTTGAAGAAGTCGGGCATACGCCTCAATTCCCACACCATTTGATGAGAATATACCATGAGAGCATTCAACATCTTGTCCACAAGGTAACGGTTGGTGTTTTGATATCCATCCAAAGATTTCTCACATGTGAAGGATTGGACATGAGCGGAGAGAACTTTGAGATTCATATGGAGTTGTTGGGGCGTCTCATCTTTCTTCATGTGAAGGTTGTGCAATGCATTCTTTGCGGTCTCATATCTTGTCATTTGAAGAGAGTCGGTGCCGGACTTGGCAATGAGAAGAGTATCCCACATCTCCTTGGCATTGGTGATATGGAGAAATGGTGCACGTGTCAACTCATCCATTCCTCTTTTCAAGAACCCAATGGCAGTAAGGTTGATATGTCTATCAAATTGTAACGACCCGATTCACTAAAGAATCCAAGTCTCTGCGCATTCTGTGCTAGTCCCTGGATCAATAGCTAGCACAGACAGTACATGATGTAATATCGAGAATAAACCACATGTCATATATATTACATCGAAGATCCAGTATTACAATATAGCATACCTGCATAGCTCAAGGCTAGCTTACAACTAAAATACAGCGGAAAACAATAAAAGCTTCGTGGCATCCATCAACTCCACCGGCATAGTTGAGTATAGACATCGTAACCCTACATCGCATCACTTACTCATCGTATACAATCCTGCAACACCGAAGGTTACAACCCGACAACGGGTCAGTACATCTGATTTGTACGGCAAGTCACACGAAAAAAGCTATAACAGACCTATCGCTACATGCAAGGTAAGTCAAAGGAAAGGTTTATAGTTTATTTTTGCAGAAAGCCAGTTTTTCCCTCACATACTACAACTAATCAAATTTTAATTTATCTTGCTAGTCCTAAGTATGGTTGAATCGGGCTACACCAATTCCAACCATCCCTTTATTAAAAGTTCCCACTCAAATTCTTATTAAGGTGAAATATCTGTCAAGACCATCCAACAACAATAATGCCCTGTTGCTCAAAGTTGTCCGGAACCGTGGACACGGCTAATCATGATCAGTTTTTACACTCTGCAGAGGTTTGTACACTTTCCCCACTGGACTCAACCCGAAGATTGAGACATAGTCTTTCAGAAGAGGTTGCCTCCACCCTTTGGTAGCCGGTACACCTATCATATCTACATCAGCTAGCTACCAGGGCCAGGTTCCCCACAACTTACTCATCTAAACCAGAGCCCATATAGCCAGTGGTTGTACATGGAAGCTACTAGTCACACTGTCTGTCCGATCTTTTTGAGCCTGGACGGCGCCCACTGCGTCAGAGGGTACTCGCCATGACGCACCCGGTTCACCACCAAAACAACCATTCGGGAAGCATTTATCCCTGGTCCGGCACGAGCCCCAGGATGCATTCCCTGCCCGTCCAGAGGTGATTTCCATTTAAGTTTGCTAGTCAAGTCATTACTCCTCACAAAGCTCAATGATAACTCAACCAATCCCCGTCTACAAAGCAATAGCAGTATATAACAACCACGATCCTAGGGCGACAATGAAATACAAGGTCAGAGAATATGGCTATCCTACTAGGTTTAAATCATAACTAATATATAGTCCTACACATGCATAGAGTGACAATTTGCTACATGCATAATAGAAAATATAGGTTGAGGTATGGTCAAAGTGTAACTTGCCTTTTCCATTCGGTGAAGTTCTTCGCTCTCACGGTCCAGTCAACTCTATTCGTCACACTCCGAGAATCTATCGCAACGAAGGAACTCAAATAAGCAATCACATCACAAGGACAAAAAAAATATCAACAAAACAAACACAAAGGTTTTAGGAACGAAACAAGCGGCTTGACACGGTACAAGTGTCGATGTGCTCGAAGGTGATCGGTGGAACGTGAACTCGAGAGAGTCAACAGATAAAGAGTTGTCGATACAAGATTATGATCAAGGCATTATGAAATCAAGGTAATGATCATATCAATATGAATGGCGTGTGGATATTGCCGATAGGATCTCTCATATGATTCAATATGCAAAAAGAATCACGTGAAACGGAATTCTACAACACAGGTCATAGCGAGTGCAAAGTTGAATTGAATTTGAATTTGAACAGATCAATAAACTTGTGAATTTTTGCGTACACATGATATAAACAGAAGGTACATGGAACGAGCGATCCAACGCAAAAAGAATCACTCGATTTGGATCAACGGTATAAAAGATATGGCCTCCGGAATTTGAATTTGAATTTGAAATAACTTCAAATTCAAAAGTGTGCAAAGGTGTGAAAAGTTTACAATTTGATAAAGTACAGATCACTACGAGCGTGTAGGAAAAAGAATCACCTAATTCCGATACACGGTTTAAAAGATACGGCTACGAAGATTATAGGGTGCAAACTGTGAAAAAGGGCCTATTCATAAATAAAATAAAAGTTTCTCTCGCAGACAGATCATTTTCACTACAGGACAAAATTGCTGACGTACCGATAACGTGGCGATGGCGCGGAAACCGAGGTTCGCCGGGCACGGAAACCGAGGTTCGCTGGGCACGGAAATCGAGGTTCGCCGGGCACGGAACCGAGGTTCGTCCGCACGGAAACCGAGGTTTGCCGGGCGAGGGGAATCGAGCTTCATCGGCGGCGCGGATCCCGAGGTTCACCTGCGGCGGCACAGAAATCGAGGCGCAGACGATTTAGGGTTTCTGAAAAAAACGAAAAAGAAAAAAATTCGAAATCTTATATTGCCCGAATTTAAAAAAAATCCGTCTCGGGCTCAAATTGCGCTCGTGGGCGGAAAAGGCTATTGGGCCGGCTTGGTACGCATTTTCTTTTTCTTTAAAAACCGAAACTTCAATGAATTGTAGAAAAATAAATACTCATCAGAAAAATATGAAATAAATTTCTAAATTCATCAAATAATACAAGGAAATTTATTAAATGAATACATTTTCCAAAAGGGGAAATAAAAATAAAACATTTTCCAAATACTTTATTTAAATATAAAATACTTTTTATAAATCAGATAAAATCCAATAAATTATTTAAAAATATTTTTATTTGGTCAAAAGCATTGACAAACTATTTCTAAATAATAAAATATAAATTTTAAAATTGTCACACCAATAAATAATTTGGTAAAAAAAGATATCCCATTGGAATACTTTTTCAACTCTTTCGAAATATTAAATAAATCATTTAAATGAAATAAAAACTCTCGTAGCATTATAAAATCCCTAAAATAATTTTAGAGTTATTTATAATACTCAAAATACATTTTAAAAACATTAAAGTAATATTCTAAATATTTCCCAACTTTATTAAAAAGGGGATAAGTCATTTTATATCCTCTCAAATGAATTTCCTTGAGTTGAAAAATGTTTTGAATATTCAAAAGAATTCGAATAATGATTTAAAAAAATTTCCAAGCTTTTAATAAGTTGAAAGTGTCATATTACCTTCTCTCATTTTGTTTTGTTGGTTTTGTTTTAAATAATAAATTCCCAAAGCACCAATTATGAATATTAGGGAAAGTCCTTTTATTCCCTCTCCTTTTTAATATTCAATAAACTCCAAAAAGTTGTAAATCCTAGAGAAAATCAAACACATCAAGCAAACAATCATTATCTATTTAATTTTATTAACATTCCAAAATTCAGAGAATTTTGGGATGTTACACACTACCACCCTTAAAAGGAATCTCGTCCTCGAGATTCGAAAAGGCTAGAAGAAAGTTTAGGGTTCGGGTCTTCACGACAATCCTTTGATCCTCTAAAGGTCTAGGGTGCTACCACCCTTAAAAGGAAAGCGACATGGCCTTCAAAATCTTACTCCATCGATAACCTCCTTCGTACATTCCTCGTACTCCTTGGAGATCTTTAAATCTTTAGCAAAAGGGGAGTCTTCCGTATACTGAACCTTCAAGGTTGACAGGTCAGACGCCCATACTAAGCAACTCGATTTTCTCATGGTGGTCATCAAGAATACTTTTATGGGATACCTGCAGGAAACGGTCTTGGTCTATACTCACCGTATAACACAAACGGTAAACTTCTACAGGGGTCACGCATCGTACCATTCTATGGTTTAGGATTTGACATCGTCGTCTCTCTGCTATAGGTAAGTCACTCAAGATTTACTACCCCGCATAGCAAGAGCGAATAATAAGAGTAGTCGTCATGGTGATCAATCCATTCCGCACCCAAATCATTACCTTGTATATGGTTTAGCGAATCTCGCAATCTAACACTCGGTCATCCTCACAAGAATTGCAGAAGTCCTCCTTATCTTGAACTGGGTCCAGAATAATCCATGGTTCTGCAAGCCAACCAAAACATCTATCATTTCCTCACAACTCTCAGGTTTGCGCAAATTGTTATAACACGTGTACTGGTGGACTACAACTTTTCAAGGGTCCTTCCTTCAGCAAGATTGTGCTTGCTTGTTGTAAGATCCTGGCTCACGGGGTTAACTTTGAGCTCGTCACTGGTTGCATCCATCTTTATTCCAGCCTTGACCTTAGCAGTCATTTTAGTAACTCCTTCTGGGTAGGGATGAGGATGAGGGGGAATAGAATGTAGATAGCGAGGTAGAGAGAGAGATAAAGATAGATACCTATACAAACATCACACTAGTTTTGAAAATAAGTTTTGGTGTGTATCTGTCGGTAAAACAAGAAATGAAAGCTCACATAAACGATCTAACGGTAGAAACTTAAATCTTCCAGGTCTTCGGTCTTCAATGACGGTATCTTCGGTTTCGCATTGTCGAAGCAATCTTCATATCGTTGAGAAATTTGTCAAGTTATTCTCCTTGTTGATGTGTCTTCTTCAGTCTTGAAGCATACTAATTAGATAAGGGGTATAAGGTAACGTAAACTTATTCTACTCGCGAAGAAGAACCACAAAGCACAACACATCACATCAAAACAAGACATAATAGGGTCAAGGCCACAAGCAAAACTTAACAAAACAATCATGACATATTACATCTAGTTAATCAATAGAAAAACAATGCATCGATCCACATCTCCAACTAACATTAACAGGTAACAACGTACACTTAGTGCACACCTACAAACGTCTATTCTCCAATTGCCAAGCATAAGCTTCTTCAAGTCAGCCTCCTTGCTTCCACGTTCACAACTTCTTCTCTCCCTTCAATCCTGGACACATGTTGGCGTAATGTCCCATATTCCTGCACCGGAAACACTGAACCTGGCTGACGTCCTTCATCTTCTTCCTCATAGGTGCTTCCTTGAGTTCCTGGATAATCTTCTTCATCCATTCCTTTTGTTGTTGAATCACCTGTTGTGTCATGGTGTAAAGGTGACACTGAACGGGATAATGATCAGTTCCTACACACACAAAACATGTGACTTGAGCAGTGGGACATTCTTCACCCGAGTGGATTTCCTCACAATGGGGACATCCATCCTGGTGTCCTTCATAGGAGTGCCTGTTTCTCCGCAATTTGTACAGGCACGGATCCTCTTAAGGGTTACCGTCCTTTGTATCGGGGTGACGAGGCGAGATCCCAACAAAATCTTTGTAAACTCCTTCCAAGTAATCTTCTTCTTTGATTTGTTAATCACCTGATGCATTGTCCACCAAGTAGCATCCTCTTCTACATAGTACTTGACAGCATGGGGGACCATGTCCTCACTTCCAACTTGGTTTATCTTCATGTGCTCCTCCATACTACGAATCCATTGCTCCACCTTCAGTCTCGACATCGCCCCAGAAAAGGCGAGTCCTACTTCATACTCCATCTATTAAACCCATACGGCAAGCGTAAGGGGAAAAACTATAACACTAACAAGACAACAACTAACGATAACACCAAAAATATGCACTCAAACAAGAAAGAGGCAAAAACACCTACGCTCAACCGCAACACACAACAAACAATCCAGTCACAAAAGTCAAAACACACAAACGTCACCTAGAGTAAGGTCATATGTGCAAGACATACGATCTCATCATACTACGCGAAATTCGTTCATCTAACTTCACATAAAAGGTGGTGGTCTCATTCTAAGATTCATCCTTCTCAGCTAAGATGGTCTTAAAGATTCCTCTCGTAGTGTCAAACTTGTTGATCACCGTAGGTTATTCCTTCTAGTTCTTGTAGTCATAACTTCAATTAATCCACAAGGTTGATGATGTACTTCTCAAATGTCTTGTCTTCAGGGGCATAAGCAACTCAGAGGGGTATTTACAGTAAAACAAGATGAGAAGTTTTAGAAGATGAATAATAGATGAGAGATACTAGTGGAGAGAGTAAGTAATCAAAGAGTGATAGAATACTTTTGTTCCTATGGCTTTTCCTATCCATTTTCTAGGGTCACGACCTACAGTCAACATGGGCTCTGATACCATCTGTAACGACCCGATTCACTAAAGAATCCATGTCTCTGTGCATTCTGTGCTAGTCCCTGGATCAATAGCTAGCACACACAGTACATGATGTAATATCAAGAATAAACCACATGTCATATATATTACATCGAAGATCCAGTATTACAATATAGCATACCTGCATAGCTCAAGGCTAGCTTACAACTAAAATACAGCGGAAAACAATAAAAGCTTCGTAGCGTCCATCAACTCCACCGGCATAGTTGAGTATAGACATCGTAACCCTACATCGCATCACTTACTCATCGTATACAATCTTGCAACACCGAAGGTTACAGCCCGACAACGGGTCAGTACATCTGATTTGTACGGCAAGTCACATGAAAAAAGCTATAACAGACCTATCACTACATGCAAGGTAAGTCAAAGGAAAGGTTTATAGTTTAGTTTTGCAGAAAGCCAGTTTTTCCCTCACATATTACAACTAATCAAATTTTAATTTATCTTGCCAGTCCTAAGTATGGTTGAATCGGGCTACACCAATTCCAACCATCCCTTTATTAAAAGTTCCCACTCAAATTCTTATTAAGGTGAAATATCTATCAAGACCATCCAACAACAATAATGCCCAGTTGCGCAAAGTTGTTCGTAACCGTGGACACGGCTAATCATGATCAGGTTTTACACTCTGCAGAGGTTTGTACACTTCCCCCACTGGACTCAACCCGAAGATTGAGACATAGTCTTTCAGAAGAGGTTGCCTCCACCCTTTGGTAGCCGGTACACCTATCATATCTACATCAACTAGCTACCAGGGCCAGGTTCCCCACAACTTACTCATCTAAGCCAGAGCCCATATAGCCAGTGATTGTACATGGAAGCTACTAGTCACACTGTCTGTCCGATCTTTTTGAGCCTGGACGGCGCCCACTTCGTCAGAGGGTACTCGCCATGACGCACCCGGTTCACCACCAAAACAACCATTCGGGAAGAATTTAGCCCTGGTCCGGCACGAGCCCCAGGATGCATTCCCTGCCCGTCCAGAGGTGATTTCTATTTAATTTTGCTAGTCAAGTCATTACTCCTCACAAAGCTCAATGATAACTCAACCAATCCCCGTCTACAAAGCAATAGCAGTATATAACAACCACGATCCTAGGGCGACAATGAAATACAAGGTAAGAGCATATGGCTATCCTACTAGGTTTAAATCATAACTAATATATAGTCCTACACATGCATAGTGTGACAATTTGCTACATGCATAATAGAAAATATAGGTTGAGGTATGGTCAAAGTGTAACTTGCCTTTTCCATTCGGCGAAGTTCTTCGCTCTCACGGTCCAGTCAACTCTATTCGTCACACTCTGAGAATCTATCGCAACGAAGGAACTCAAATAAGAAATCACATCACAAGGACAAACAAAAGATCAACAAAACAAACACAAAGGTTTTAGGAACGAAACAAGCGGCTTGACACGGTACAAGTGTCGATGTGCTCGAAGGTGATCGGTGGAACGTGAACTCGAGAGAGTCAACGGATAAAGAGTTGTCGATACAAGATTATGATCAAGGCATTATGAAATCAAGGTAATGATCATATCAATATGAATGGCGTGTGGATATTGCCGATAAAATGTCTCATATGATTCAATATGCAAAAAGAATCACGTGAAACGGAATTCTACAACACAGGTCATAGCGAGTGCAAAGTTGAATTGAATTTGAATTTGAACAGATCAATAAACTTGTGAATTTTTGTGTACACATGATATAAACAGAAGGTACATGGAACCAGCGATCCAATGCAAAAAGAATCACTCGATTTGGATCAACGGTATAAAAGATATGGCCTCCGGAATTTGAATTTGAATTTGAAATAACTTCAAATTCAAAAGTGTGCAAAGGTGTGAAAAGTTTACAATTTGATAAAGTACAGATCACTACGAGCGTGTAGGAAAAAGAATCACCTAATTCCGATACACGGTTTAAAAGATACGACTACGAAGATTATTGGGTACAAACTGTGAAAAAGGGCCTATTCGTAAATAAAATAAAAGTTTCTGTCGCAGACAGATCCTTTTCACTACAGGACAAAATTGCTGAAGTACCGATGACGTGGCGACGGCGCGGAAACCGAGGTTCGCCGGGCACGGAAACCGAGGTTCGCCGGGCACGGAACCGAGGTTCGTCGGAACGGAAACCGAGGTTTGCCGGGCGCGGGAAATCGAGGTTCGTCGGCGGCGCGGATCCCGAGGTTCGCCTGCGGCGGCACGGAAATCGAGGCACAGACGATTTAGGGTTTCTGAAAAAAACGAAAAATAAAAAAATTCGAAAACATACGTAGCCCGAATTTTAAAAAAAATCCGTCTCGGGCTTAAATTGCGCTCGTGGGCGGAAAAGGCTCTGTACGCATTTTCTTTTTCTTTAAAAACCGAAACTTCAAACAATTGTAGAAAAATAAATACTCATCAGAAAAATATGAAATAAATTTTTAAATTCATCAAATAATACAAGGAAATTTATTTAATGAATGCATTTTCCAAAAGAGAAAATAAAAATAAAACATTTTCCAAATACTTTATTTAAATATAAAATACTTTTCAGAAATCAGATAAAATCCAATAAATTATTTAAAAATATTTTTATTTGGTCAAAAGCATTGACAAAAACATTTCTAAATAATAAAATATAAATTTTAAAATTGTCACACCAATAAATAATTTGGTAAAAAAAGATATCCCATTGGAATACTTTTTCAACTCTTTCGAAATATTAAATAAATCATTTAAATGAAATAAAAACTCTCGTAGCATTATAAAATCCCTAAAATAATTTTAGAGTTATTTATAATACTCAAAATACATTTTAAAAACATTAAAGTAATATTCTAAATATTTCCCAACTTTATTAAAAAGGGGATAAGTCATTTTATATCCTCTCAAATGAATTTCCTTGAGTTGAAAAGTGTTTTGAATATTCAAAAGAATTCCAATAATGATTTAAAACATTTTCCAACCTTTTAATAAGTTGAAAGAGTCATATTACCTTCTCTCATTTTGTTTTGTTGGTTTTGTTTTAAATAATAAATTCCCAAAGCACCAATTATGAATATTAGGGAAAGTCCTTTTATTCCCTCTCCTTTTTAATATTCAATAAACTCCAAAAAGTTGTAAATCCTAGAGAAAATCAAACACATCAAGCAAACAATCATTATCTATTTAATTTTATTAACATTCCAAAATTCAGAGAATTTTGGGATGTTACACACTACCACCCTTAAAAGGAATCTCGTCCTCGAGATTCGAAAAGGCTAGAAGAAAGTTTAGGGTTCGGGTCTTCACGGCAATCCTTTGATCCTCTAAATGTCTAGGGTGCTACCACCCTTAAAAGGAAAGCGACATGGCCTTCAAAATCTTACTCCATCGATAACCTCCTTCGTACATTCCTCGTACTCCTTGGAGATCTTTAAATCTTTAGCAAAAGGGGAGTCTTCCGTATACTGAATCTTCAAGGTTGACAGGTCAGACGCCCATATTAAGCAACTTGATTTTCTCATAGTGGTCATCAAGAATACTTTTATGGGATACCTGCAGGAAACGGTCTTGGTCTATACTCACCGTATAACACAAACGGTAAACTTCTACAGGGGTCACACATCGTACCATTCTATGGTTTAGGCTTTGACATCGTCGTCTCTCTGCTATAGGTAAGTCACTCAAGATTTACTACCCCGCATAGCAAGAGCGAATAAGAAGAGTAGCCGTCATGGTGATCAATCCATTCCAAAGATTTTTCACATGTGCAGGATTGGACATGAGCGGAGAGAACTTTGAGATGCATATGGAGTTTTTGGGGAGTCTCATCTTTCTTCATGTGAAGGTTGTGCAATGCATTCTTTGCGGTCTCATATCTTGTCATTTGAAGAGAGTCGGTGCCGAACTTGGCAATGAGAAGAGTATCCCACATCTCCTTGGCATTGGTGATATGGAGAAATGGTGCACGTGTCAACTCATCCATTCCTCTTTTCAAGAACCCAATGGCAGCAAGGTTGATATGTCTATAAAATACTTCACTTGGGGTAAGGTTGTTTGGATGAACTGGATAATAGCCTTTCCCGGAGTCGATGAGGTTCCACATGGGCTTGCAAACAAACCTAAGATAATCTGCCATAAGACTTTTCCAATCAAAAAAGTTAGTGTTCTCGGTTAGTACCGGCGGATTGCCATTGAAGTTATATACTTAGGTTCTACAATCTTAGGAGAAGGATAGTCCCATTGGTAGGGACCACCTCTTTGCAAGGGAACTTCAGAACCGGGGTACACAAAAGTCTCTTGTGGGGACCTAGGGGCCGCGCGACTTGACGTTTTTGACTCCGATGTCGGAGCCTTCATCCTTGCAAAGGAGGCTTACATTTCCTTCCTTTGATTGTCTAAAGCCTTTTGCAAGGCTTTTTCCATATCGCCGGAGGTGAACAACTTAGGACCCTCAATCTCATAATTAACATGCCCCCTGGAAGGAGGCACCGCAACTTGTGCGGATGCTCTTCGTTCGGCAGCCAATCTCTCGGTTTCCAAATGAGCGGCATCCGCAGCAATTGCGACCTCCTCCACCTCGGCACCTGAACTTTCGGGAATACCGTCCTTGTTCATCTCACTCCAGGGAGGTTAAGCCACAAGATTAGAGCACGAGGCTCTGATACCAATTGAAAGGATCGAGATAGACCTAGAGGGGGGGGGGTGAATAGGTCTTATTACAAATTTTATCACTACTTAGAAATTTTAGGAAATAATGCGGAAGATAAAGGTGTGCCTAACAATTGCAAGGTTGACCTAGATAAGACAAGATAAACAATAAGCACAATATACTAAAGCAAGTGAGGGGAAAATAATACGGTAGCACAAGTAATAAGGGGAAAGAGTAGGGATAACCGAATGACGCGAAGACAACGATGTATCCCGATGTTCACTTCCTTGGAGGGAAGCTACTCACCGTTCGGAGAGAGTGGGTGAAACCACGAAGGCACACCAACACCACGAAGGCTCACTCTATTCCCCTTTAAGATATCACCACGAAGGCGATTCCCAACCACTACCGGTTGACCTTAAAGGTGGTCACCAAACCCTCACAAACTCAACGGGGATAATTATAATGGTCGATTCCTCTCCGAAGAACTCCTACCCGCCTAGGAGTCTCCAACCTCCAAGAGTAACAAGATCAATGGGGAATGCTCAAGACTTGCTCAAAACACGATTTTATTTGGTTAAAAGATGGGGAAGGGGCGGATCTATAACTCGGTGAAAGTTCCGTCAATAACTCTCAAGGAACTCTCCGGGATCTGAGAGTTTCTTGTCTTCTTCTTTTGGAATCTAAACTTGAAGTCCGCTTTGGTGAACCTCTTCACAAAGAGATCCATATCATCATATGAGGGAGAATCATCGGAGTTATCATCATCTTCATACTCATCTTCTTCCTCATAATCATCAAACTCCTCGAGCCTGGCCTTGAGTGCAAGGTTTGAGGATGGACCACCATATGTGGCAAGAATTCTCTTGGACTAGTTTAGGTGCTCTTCATATTGCAGGAAGGTGGCAATCACATCATCCGGTGTCATCTTGAAGAAGTCTGGCGTACGCCTCAATTCCCACACCATTTGATGAGAATATACCATGAGAGCATTCAACATTTTGTCCACAAGGTAACGGTTGGTGATTTGATATCCATCCAAAGATTTCTCAAAGGTGAAGGATTGGACATGAGCGGAGAGAACTTTGAGATGCATATGGAGTTGTTGGGGCGTCTCATCTTTCTTCATGTGAAGGTTGTGCAATGCATTCTTTGCGGTCTCATATCTTGTCATTTGAAGAGAGTCGGTGCCGAACTTGGCAATGAGAAGAGTATCCCACATCTCCTTGGCATTGGTGATATGGAGAAATGGTGCACGTGTCAACTCATCCATTCCTCTTTTCAAGAACCCAATGGCAGTAAGGTTGATATGTCTATCAAATACTTCACTTGGGGTAAGGTTGTTTGGATCAACTGGATAATAGCCTTTCCCGAAGTCGATGAGGTTCCACATGGGCTTGCACACAAACCTAAGATAATCTGCCATAAGAGTTTTCCAATCCAAAAATTTAGTGTTCTCGGTTAGTACCGGCGGATTGCTATTGAAGTTATATACTTAGGTTCCACAATCTTATGAGAAGGATAGTCCCATTGGTAGGGACCACCTCTTTGCGAGGGAACTTCAGAACCGGGGTACACAAAAGTCACTTGTGGGGACCTTGGGGCCGCGCCACTTGGCGTTTGTGACTCCGATGTCAGAGCCTTCATCCTTGCAAAAGAGGCTTACATTTCCTTCCTTTGATTGTCTAAAGCCATTTGCAAGGCTTTTTCCATATCGCCGGAGGTGAACAACTTAGGATCCTCAATCTCATAATTAACATGCCCCCTGGAAGGAGGCACCGCAACTTTTGCGGATGCTCTTCGTTCGGCAGCCAATCTCTCAGTTTCCAAAGGAGCGGCATCCGCAGCAATTGCGACCTCCTCCACCTCGGCACCCGAACTTTCGGGAATACCGTCCTTGGTCATCTCGCTCTAGGGCGGTTAAGCCACAAGATTAGAGCACGAGGCTCTGATACCAATTGAAAGGATCGAGATAGACCTAGAGGGGGGGGCTGAATAGGTCTTATTACAAATTTTATCACTACATAGAAATTTTAGGAAATAATGTGGAAGATAAAGGTGTGCCTAACAATTGCAAGGTTGACCTAGCTAAGACAAGATAAACAATAAGCACAATATACTAAAGCAAGTGAGGGGAAAATAATACGGTAGCACAAGTAATAAGGGGAAAGAGTAGGGATAACCGAATGACGCGAAGACAACGATGTATCCCGATGTTCACTTCCTTGGAGGGAAGCTACTAACTGTTCAGAGAGAGTGGGTGAAACCACGAAGGAACACCAACGCCACGAAGGCTCACTCTATTCCCCTTGAGATATCATCACGAAGGCGATTCCCAACCACTACCGGTTGACCTTAAAGGTGGTCACCAAACCCTCACAAACTCAAAGGGGGTAATCTAAATGGTCGATTCCTCTCTGAAGAAATCATACTCGCCTAGGAAGTGTCCAACCTCCAAGAGTAACAAGATCAATGGGGAATGCTCAAGACTTGCTCAAAATGCGATTTTCTTTGGTTGAAAGATGGGGAAGGGCGGATCTATCACTCGGTGAAAGATCCGTCAATAACTCTCAAGGAATAATCCGGGATCTGAGATTTAGTGATGGAGAGAGTGAGAAGGAGCACTTGTGTTCTTGGGTGTTTTCAAATGAAGTGGTCAACCCTCACAAGTGGGTGTGAGGGGGTATTTATAGCTCAAGGGACGAAATGACCGTTGGGGCAATAAACTGTGCAAGTGTCGGACGTCCGTCAGGGGACGGACATCCGAAATTACAAATGTCGGACGTCCGGACCATGTCGGACGTCCGCAATGTTCAAGGGGAGCACAAAATGAAACACTCAAACATAAAAGTGGCATATCGTACGTCCGACAGGGTTCGGACGTCCGAAAAAATGGACGTCCGAAGGCTGACGGACGTCTGCCAATTTTTCAGGCTTACTGAGTAGCAGTGCGCGATATGGAGAGCGAAGTGTTGGACGTCCGAGGGGTCGGGACTCCGAACCATGTCGGACTTCCGATGAATTTGCACGCTCACTGACCTCTCCAACCGAAAACCTACATATGAGATGTCGGACGTCCGAAGTGTGTCAGACGTCCGAAACTTTTAATTGTCGAACATCCAATGCATGTCGGACGTCCGAAAGCAGGGATCTGATTTTTATATTTTAGCTTCAATTGCGGGATCCGAAAGCAGGGATCCGAAAGCAGGGATCCGAAAGCACGGACGTCCAACACAAACCCACTGATCCCCTCTTAAAAGTGCGGGGATCCATATACTCAAGAATAACCGAAAAGCTTACGCTTCAACTTCATTGGTTTCGTATCTTGAGCAATTTGATAAGATCAAATTGTCCTTGATCCACTACCACCACGAACCGAGGACTAAAACCTGAGATATAGTTGGCAAACATTATTAGTCCTCTATATGTATATTGTCATCAACATCAAAATATAATTAAGGGCAAGATTGAACTTTCAATGTCCTCAATGGAAATTACACCATGGGAGAAGAGCAAGGTGCGAGAACTATTGGGAGGGAACGAACCAGATCCATATATAATATGTGGGATTGGATCCAGAGGAATCACTTGTAGAGATGGCTATCTCCGAATGTGGTAGTTGCATGGGATTAAGGACTAAATGCCCCTTTCGACCCATCTAGAGGAAATCCGTCAAGCCAAGATCTGCACGGCGGAATAGGAAGCCAAGAATCGCTCCAAGCTGGCCTACGAGGTGCTGCAAAGGACGATGTAGGAGGAGTGAAGCAGGATCTTCTCAGACAGCCTAACGCCTTTCATGGTGATCCTGCACTGGGATTTGGCGGAAGCAAAGTCACCGATCCTAGATTGAAGGGAGCATTGGATCAACTTCTGCAATGGAAGAGATCTGCATACTCCACAAGCGGCACCCCAATAAAGGTAATCCCCCATATCCTTCCTTGTGTTCCTAGCTAGGGTGCACAGAAGACCGTGTTGACTCACTACTGGAAAAATAGCTATAGATAATATGGACACTAATGGCGCACCATACATCTAGTGCGCCATTACTAAATAGCAATGGCGCACCTTGCACTGATGCGCCATTAGTGCCCTTACTACTAATGGCGCATTTGAATATGAGTGCGCCACCGCCAATTCGCTTCTGGACCAGTCCCCCTCCCCTGACTTAGCAATGGCGCACTCCTCGGCAGTGCGCCATAAGACACCAGGGATGCTAATGGCGCACTTCTGGGGTGTGCGCCATTGCTACGTCAGGGGAGGGGTGGGCCCAGTCCTGATGACACATCAATAGCGCATGTCCAAGATGTGCGCCATTACTAGGTGTGGAACAACAATGGCGCATTTGTGCACGGTGCGCCATTACCGTTCTGGTCCCCCCTCTCTGGCCCCTGGTCCCCTCTCCCAGAGATAGTCATGGCGCACCTCTAGTTGGTGCACCATTAGCTCCCATACTTAGTAATGGCGCATATTGGTGAAGGTGCACCATTACTAAGTCTGGGAGCAGCTAGATATTTTGGAGCCACCCTACCACACTCACTTTCTCCACCTCCACCTCCAGCTAGCTAGCTTCTCTCGGTTCCTTTCTTCTCCTCACCTTATTTACACCATAGATCTACCCAAAATAAGTAGTTGTATCTCCTTTTTTCATTGGTAAGTAACGTATATCTCTTTATTGTTGTGTAGATCTAGTTTGTCTCTCTCGAACACACTTTTTGTCGGTGTATATGTGTGGTGTGATGTGATGATCATGGGGTATATATGTGTGGTGTGATGTGATGATCATGGGGTATATATGTATGTGTGTGTGATGATTGTTTGCAGGTACCTCACATATGCGATAGTTGCCAATATTTTGCCGGAATGTTGATTCATTTCCGTTTCGGCGAAAATTTGGCACACTTTGCATTCTTTTTTGTCCTAATAATTAGGCAAGGTCATGCCAAAAAAAATTTGGTTCTAAAATATCGTTTTGCTCTATGCCCTGCAGGCGACCATGGTTCGCAAGATGACCGGAAGCATCGTGGATAGGTTTTTGAGATCCGCGAAGGCCGAGATGATTCAAAAGAACGAGACAGAGATAAGATGTCCGTGTCGAAGATGCAAGCTGAAGTGCCTTTTGGACCCGGATTCACAAACAATAAAGGGGCACCTGCTCACGCATGGTTTCATGGATGGCTATCGGTGGCAAGGTGATGAACAAGATTATGAATTCGTCCAGGGTGGCCGGGGAACAGTAAGCAGAAATAGCGCCGAGGTCGGGCGAGAAGACGAAGAATCTCCCGGACATGATCACGATGCAGGACACAATCATCATGTAGAAGATGCCGGACATGATCATGAGGAAGATCAAGACGAAGGGCATGATCATCATGAAGATGAAGATGCCGGAGAAGACGGCGATGATGGACCATCGTCGATGGAATGGGTGCAGGACCCTCATCTTCAAGAGTTGCTTCTGAACCAGGCGAGTAATAACGCAAGAGCCGCCGCCCGAGAGAAAGCCAAGCTGAATCAACTTGAGATGGACGCAGTTACTCCATTGTATGAAGGATGCAATCCTGAGGATACCCGCCTGAAAGTAGCGCTCATGGCTCTGGAGATGAAAGTAAAACATAAAATGACCGACACATGCTTTGACGAAAACATGTCATTCTGGCAAGACTGTCTTCCCAAGGGGAACACGTTCCCGACCAGTTTCAATGAGGCGAAGAAAATCGTGTGTCCTCTGGATTTACCGCATGGTAGATACCATGTCTGCGTTAACGATTGCATCATTTATCAGCATGAGTACGCGGAGTCTACCGTATGTCCGAAGTGCGGCGCCATTCGATACAAAAAGAAGAAGAAAGCTCCTCAAAAAACGGTGTGGTACTTTCCGATCATTCCTCGTCTGCAACGTTATTTCGCGGACCCTAAGCAAGCTAAGCTCATGCGCTGGCATGCGGAAAGGAAGTAGCAAAAAGAAGAAGCTGAAAAAAATGATCCAGAAAAAGATAGGATGTTGAGTCACCCTTCTGATGGGACCCAGTGGGAGGCATTGAACTTCGAGGAGGACATTGGGAAGGATCCAAGGAACGTAGTGTTGGTCGCGAGCACCGATGGAGTCAATCCTTTCGGCAACCAGAGCAGCACACATAGCACCTGGCCAGTGTTTTTGTGCATGTACAACATCCCCCCTGGGAGTGCATGAAGAGAAAGTACATGCATATGAGTGTGATAGTTGAAGGGCCGAGACAACCAGGAAACAACCTCAATCTGTATCTGGGGCTCCTAAAAGAGGAGCTAGATACGCTATGGAGAACACCAGTCAATACGTGGGACGCTCTAGAAGAAACATATTTTCCTATGAAAGCCGCACTGCTCACGACGGTGCACGACTATCTCGGTTTAGGGTATGTCGCGGGGCAGGTGGTCCACGGACACAGTGGATGCGCTAGGTGCATGGACGACACAACATATCACCAGCTACCTAAGGATCCCGGGTCTTCAAAAACCGTGTTCATGGGACATCGAAGATGGCTTCCTCACAATTACCCATGGAGAAAACGCAAGGATCTGTTCGATGGAACAGCCGAACCCCGAAAGGCCCCACGTAGGAGGAGCGGCACCGAAATAGACATGCTGTTGACAAATTGGAAAGAGTGCCCACCGCCAGGAAAGATCAATTCTAAGCGAAAGGCGCCAGAGCCGCTGTTGAAGGTCTGGAAAACGAGGTCTGTTTTTTGACTTGCCGTAATGGAACATCCTCGGTGTGCAAAACAGCCTTGATGTCATGCATATCACGAAGAATGTGTGCGAGAGTCTGCTTGGTACCCTGCTCAACATGCCAGAAAAGACCAAAGATAGGCCGAAAGCAAGGGAAGACTTTCTATCAATGGGCATCACGGAGGAGCTTCACGCAAACCGCCCTAATGATGATGATGATGACGACGACGACGACGATGATGATGAGCCATCGGAGGACACGGAAAGTCGTCGCAAAGGCAAAAAGGCCAAGAAGCAGAGCGAACATTATTACTGCCCCCCCGCGTGCTTCACTCTAAGTCAGAAGGAGATCCAGCAGTTTATCAACTGCCTCCTAGGAATAAAACTTACTTACGGTTTCGCTGGGAAGATCAGCAGATACCTAGACTCAGCGAAGCAGAGGTTCAGCGGGATGAAGTCTCACGACTGTCACGTGCTGATGACGCAGCTACTTCCGGTTGCAATGCTCGGGATCATGGATGACCACGTCCGTGAAACGCTATTTGGCCTATGCAACTTTTTCGATGTCATCTCTCGGAAGTCGGTTGGCGTGAGGCAACTCAGAAGGCTACAAGAAGAGATCGTGGTGATATTATGCAAGCTCGAGATATACTTCCCGCCTGCATTCTTCGATGTCATGGTGCATCTCCTCGTCCATATCGTGGATGATATCATCCAACTCGGGCCGATGTTCCTGCACAACATGATGCCGTTCGAAAGGATGAATGGTGTGATCAAAGGATACGTTCGCAACAGGGCACGTCCAGATGGAAGCATAGCCCAAGGCTTTCTGACCGAAGAGTGCATCTCCTTTTGCACGAATTATCTAGGCATCGATAACCCCATTGGTCTGCCCGTCAATAGGCACCTCGGCAGGCTCACTGGATGTGGTCACCGCGAGGGTCGCCGCGAAATATATGTCGACTTCGAGGATCGACTCGCCGACTTTGAAAGAGCAAACCTAGTCGCGCAGAAACACATTGACTTGGTCGATCTTTGGGTGGTAGAGCACAAAACATCAATTGAGAAGACGTACAATGACCGAGGCCAACAGTGGACGGACGGAGATGTACTCAAAGAGCACAACTCATGCTTCACGCGTTGGTTCAAGGACAAGCTTCTATCGTACCCTTTACGTGAGGACTCTTCCGAGGAAGAAAAGCTCGCATTCTCCTTGCCCCACGGCGCCGAGCACAACCTGATGACATATCAAGCGTACGATATCAACGGCTACACATTCTACACCGAGGAAAAGGACATGAAGAGCGATTATCAGAACTCCGGGGTAACGATGGAAGCCTACACCGGCAACGTCAAGAAAAGATACTACGGAAGGATCAAGGAGATCTTGGAGCTCAGCTACGCTGGAGAGAAGGTGCCGATGTTCTGCGTCAGGTGGGCCAAGAGCATCGTAAAAGAAAGCCGGTATTTCACCACCATGGTTATACCCGAAGCCAAATCCAAGACCGCGGGCGCAAACGTCACCGCGGAAAATGAGCCATGGGTACTGGCTAGCCAAGTGGACCAATGCTTCTTCATTACCGACCCGTAAAAGCCCAGTCGTGTTGTAGTGAGGAGAGGCAAAAGGAACATCATCGGAATGGATGGAGCCGCCAACGAGCAAGACTTCGACAAGTACGGCGACCCTAATATTGAAGATGACGACGACGATGATGCAGTAGCATACAAAAAAAAAAGAAGCAGGACCACCCTACCTAAATGCGGTCTCCCGTTCAAGAGAAGAAATCAAGGGGTTCCGGGGCTAAATTATGCAAACGCGAAAAAGAAGGGCAAAAAGATTGTGAAAAGATGATAGCTAAGATCCAATCACGACGATTGTTATTTCATGATTGTTATTTCATGTCACTTGATTTCAACCTCATTTATGAGCATGTGATCGAATGATTATTTTTAGAGATCTTTTAAACATTATATTATTTTATATTATGAGCATTATATTATTTTAGTACATAAAATATGAAACTACTTGCCATGATGAACTAAATGATATAAATTTGCTTTTATGGATATTGATATATTTTTCTTAAAACTTGGTCAATGTTTTTCTTAAAAAACAAATACACCTTATATAAAGGAACGGAGGGAGTATTGTAGATGTTGATAGTTTTTGTTATATTTAGGAATGAGGGAGTATTAAAATTGCCATGCGTTTATAATTACTACAAAATATAAAACTAACACATAATTATAATTATAATTATAAATAACTAAATATTAAAAGCGTTAATGGTGCACCTACGGAAAGTGCGCCATTGCTATGCCTATGCTAATGGCGCACTTCTAGAAAGTGCGCCATTGCTATGCCTATGCTAATTGCGCACTTCTAGAAAGTGCGCCATTGCTATGCCAAATAGTTAGGGTTATGTCGATCCCACCTCACTCCAGATCTCACTCTCTCTCGATCCCATCTCTCACGTACTCCTCTCACTGCGGCGACCCCGCGCCCCCGCACCTCGGTGACCCCCTCCAGCGACCGCGCGCCCCTGCGCCCCGGTTCCCCCATCCGGCGACCCCCTCCAGCAACCGCGTGCCCCGCGCTCCAGTGCCCCCCTCTAGCGATTCACCTACGACTCTGTCATTGGCCGCGCCACTCGGCTCTCCATCGAGCTCGCCGTCGAGCCGCCCGTCCGTCGCCGCCCTGCGCCGTCTCCTACATCTCCGGCTCGCCGCGCAGCACTAATCCGGAACCACGTGCTGTCCGAGGTAGGCCACGTCTCTTGTAATGAAAATCTAGTAAGGCTACACCGCACGTCAGATCTGTATCTGTTCACGTATGTGTTGATTCAGCAGTAGTATTATGCCATTCTGTGCTAGGGCTTAACTCATTTTGAAAGATATCTTCACCAGATGGGTTCCATCTTTGGCTCTGTAGCTGTCAATTTAATATAGCTCAGAAATTTAGGTGCCGGTAATTTAGGTCTGCGCGCTGGATCAAGTTTCTGCATACTTATTAATAGCCATGTTTTTAGTTGAAAAATCTTGAACTGGAATTTATTAGGTGCCATGTGTACCGGTAAACTGAAATATGTAGAGCCATCTTCGGTACTGATGTCTATAGGAGCCTTAATATGGCTGAGGCATATGAAGGTCTAGCTTGAATCTGTCACAATTCTTTCCAGCTTCATGTTCCTACTGCAGTCAAGCACTCTGAAAATCTTGGGGTTCTTTTTGGGACAAATTCCTCTGTTTCTGCCTCGTGCATGCTCAAATTTTATCACTCTATTTATTAGGCATTGCTACTCTAGATAATTTAGATCAAATATGAATTTTTTAGTGTATGGCGCTAAGCCGCTAAGTATTCTGATATCAAGGTTGACAAATACTACCTCATTGTTCTGAACAAATACAAATACCATTTGCTTTCATGTTTCACATAAATCTTTGCTTCTGCCACCTTGGGAGATGCCTCAGGAACATGATGATGATCATGCTCACTTTTTTTTAATCAAAACTATACTATTAGTAGCAGTAATAGACAACAAACAGACAATTTGATGATGGTATTGGTGGTTGCATCTGCATGCATTAGTTAGTGTTAAATAGGGGAGGTGCTGCCTTCCTGCCTGCTGGGATAGCCAAGACATGTTATGAGTGTGTGTGTGAGTATGAACTATATCATTTATCTATGTGCATGCTGGGATACCCAGGACATGTTGCCTGCCTTCTTGCATTATTGTACCATGATCCAATTCAGCTATATCATTTATCTATGTGCTTTTTTGTTACTGTCAAATAATTCAATTCAGTTTTATCATTTGCATTGCATAGCGATTAGTTCATGAGTTTCTCACATACTCCATGAGTAGTATTAAAGCATTTTGGTATGCTTTGTGCACCTGGTTGTGCCTATATGTATGCTTGTTGTGCCTATATGTAGGCCTTTTTTGTGCAGGTACAAATAATGACCCCATTCTCCCGAAATGTAGATTAATTTCCGTTTCGGTTGAGAATGGGGTCCTAGCTCAAGAAAATTAGAAAAGGTCATGCCGAATTTTTCCGTGAATTCGTGCATGACCTTTGTTAATTTTCTTGACCTAGAAGGTGCTTTTGCATGTAATTGTCCAACTACATAGCTCAACAATCTCCACAGTAGCATATAGTGTTAGGCACTTGCAGATTTGATCACTGGCAGGATGTAAGCTACACACATCATAATAGAAACATCAAGAACTTTTTTCTTATCCTAGCTATACTAGCTACCCTGATATCATCCAATCACTCTAGTAGCATTTTTTCTTATCCTATGTAGTGGGTGTAGATGGCTGACAACGATGAGGCCTCCGGTTCGCACCACCAGAAGCAATATTGGGAGATGAGCCTAGACGATGATCCACAACCTCAACCCCGCTACGAGGGCATCGGGGATGACTCTACCGATCCCGAGTACACAACCGCTAGCGGGGATGATTGTGGTGCCGCGGAGGCCGATCCCGCCACTGATGATGGAAGCCAACCCACAGATGGAAGCCAACCGAAGAGGCAAAAAAAGGAGAGACGCCCGAGCAAGCTAGGCACCGTCAAGGAGGAATTTATCGAAGTGGACAAAAAATGGGCTTCCAACGGCGCCCAAAGAATTAGTCGGTGGGTACGCCGGACAACTCGGGTGCATTCTCCGGGGCACCGTCTCGACCAACACCGAGAACCTAAGGCATCCTGACCGAGCGAATTTGCGCAACCTCCTCTTCACGAAGCTGGACAACCGATACAAGTTCCCCGCTCAATTCGCAAACACACGACTCCACGGGAATAAAGTGAACAGTGCCGCCCTCACAAAGATGAGCACATCCCTGGCTACTTGGAGAAGCACGGTGAAGAAAATGATTAGTAAAGGTGTGAGTTACGAGAAGATCAAGGAGTCAAATCCTTCGATCAGCGAAACTGACTACGAGAAGTTCAAGCTCAAGTGCGAGGACACCTCAACTAGTGAATCGAGTCAGTGGGGGAAAAGTATGCGGGAATTGAACTTAGGGGTTCAAGGACTCAGTCCCGACGGTTACAGAGTGGCGGAACCAAAATGGGACAAGGAGGACGTGGAGCGTGCCGCGCAAGGCCTACCGCCCCTCTTCAAAAAATATGGAGATAAGCCTAAAGATAACTATGTCAGGGCCCTGTACAAGAGGAACCCGATAACAGGGGAGCTTACGATGGATCCGAAGGTCGAGGAGCTTGAGCGTCTTCTGGTAAAGAATACCTTCCCCTGTTAAATTAGCTCCATATGGTTGCATTTTAAAATTAGCGAAGCCAAATTTCTGAATGTTCCCCGCGTTCCTTGTGCAGGAAACTGAAGGCAGCAGTGCGGGGTCCCCGCCTATCGCCCCTTGGGACAACTCTATAAATAGGGCGATCAACACACTCAAGAAAAAGGATAAGCTTAGTAAGCCGTCGTCAGCTAGTCGTGTGTCCGGCAAAGGCTGTTCCACAGAATGGTCGAACTCCTACACAGCCTCTCATCGTTCACCTTGTATTAGGGTAGATTCACCAACACTTTTCTACCATCATCATCATGATCACTACCATCCCGACTCACATAACAATAACAACATGGTATCACTCTAAGCATGCAATAAGCAGTAACAATTGCAGGGGCCACATGATATCAATCAACTCCTATATTTTCTAGGATTGTGGTTTGCTTACTACTGTGACAAAAATGATAGGTCATGCAAAGGAATGGGTTCATCTATGCGGTAGAAACGCAGCATGGTAATCATCCTATACAATGCATAAGCGAGAAATGAAAGGGAAGTGGGATTTTATCGACATGATCAATGGGGGTTTGCTTGCCTTGATGACGAGGTTCGGGTTCGGGGTCTTCAACGAAGGGGGCAGCCTCCTGTTCCGGTTCCACCTCTACTCGACAAACAACAAACAAGGTAGCAAAGTAAATAAAATGCACAATCACATGATGGAAGGTTGAAACTTGATGTATATGCTTTGATGTGTGAGGCAATTCCATTTAAATGGAGTATATTGCAAATTGAATTGCAAATTCAAACTCCAATTTGAATTCAAATTTAGTCAAGTTACATGTGACATTGATTAATCAATTTGAATCATTTGGAAATGTGTATGATATGCCTCTGATGTGTAAGTGAAATGTAGCATGTTGCCATGGTTCAAGTTGCAAAAACTTTTGAATTGAATTTGATTTAATTCCATTTAAATCAAATAGCAAATGCTACTGATCACATTTTAAATTCAACTCAAACAAAGTTGAAAGTTGGATATTTGGATAGCTTATTTTCTCCTGATCATTTTTCATATATTATTTGTCCAATTTGGAGTTAATATGAATTTTCTATGAATTTCCAAAGTTTGGGCTATTTTCTGGATTTTCTGGAATTCTTTAAATCATTTCAATTTCTGGAAAAGATTTACTGCGTCAGGATGACTTCATGCTGGCGTCAGGGGGGGATGACATGTGGGGTCGGCCTGTCAGTGGCTTGGTTAACTAACCTGGCTGTTTAAATTAACTAGTGGTTTAATTAAGCCACTGGGGCCCAGTGTCAGTGACCTAGGGTCACTGAACCCTAGTGGGGTTAAGCCCTAATCATGGCCACGTCGGCGAGCCTGCCGGCGGCTAAACGCCGGCGTCACAGACGCGGCGGCGCTGCACGGGGAGGGTTCTCCCGGCCACCATTTGGCATGCCGCGACCACCAAACGGGAGCCCAGGCACGCACGCTTCATCTGGGACAGACGAGCAGCACGGGGGCTCACCGGAATGACATCGGCGACGAGCAAAGGCGGCGGCAGAGAACCGGCGAGGTCAGGAGTGGGGCTAGAGGCCACGTCTTGAGGCTGGGACGGTCGCGTTCGAATGCTAGAGCCACTGGGAGTCAAACGCGCGCGCTGGACGAGATGATGGGGCACAGGGGCAACCTCATCGTCGTCCATGGCGGCGACGTGCTTCGGCAACCATGGCGAAAACGGCTAGAGGGGTTGAGGGGTGCTGGAAGCTTGGGGGAAACGCTCAGTAGCTCACCGCGAATCGAACGGAAGCAACAGCAAGCTCGGGGAGGCTTCAACGGCGGCGAATCGACGGCGGCGAGCTCGCGGGTCCAGCGAGAGGTTGAAGACGATGGCGTCGGCTCGGGGAGGAATTAGGGCTCCAGCTTCTGCGTGAAGACGAAGTCGAGGACGAGGAACACGGTGGACTTGCTGGTTGGAGCTCTAGGGCACGGTGGCCACGTCGTCCACGGCGGTGCGCTCCGGTGAAGCTTCGGGCGGCGACGAAATCGAGCACGGGAGGAGGAGGAGGAAGCTCTGGAGGGGGGGAATGGATTAGGACGGCCGAGAGGAGTCTCCAGGCGCGACAAGACGATTCGGGAGGCGCCAGGCAGGCAGGCAGGTGCTCGCCGGCGTCGGCATGCGCTCCAGCGAGCTGCTTGCCGCGCCGGGGAAGAAGACAAATGGGGGCAGCGGGCTGGGCTGGCTTTCTGGGCCGCGGGCGACAAGTTGGGCCAGAAGCGAGGTAAGTCCTTTCTGTTTTTTAATTATGTTTAATCTTTCCTTTGTTTTTCTGTAACTTTGTTTTGGCTCTGATAAAAATATCAAACCATTTTATAAAATGCTGAAACTTTTTATGTGGCATCACAATATACTAGGCTAGCCACTTGTAAAGTTTCAACATTTTTAAAATTCAAATAATTTGAATCTTAACTCAAATAGGGTTTTTTAATTAATTCCAAGGCACTGTGTGAATATTTGAAAAATCTATGAGCATGGGGTGGGTCCCACATCACTTGATATGTGATCACACTCATTTATAAGACTTTTCAAAAATCTAACTTGAATTTTTGGAGAAGATTTTTATCTGGCCTTTTGAATTAATTCATCTGGGGGGGGTTCCTTCTCCCATTTTTCTTTTGATTTTGATTTCAAAGATTTCTTTTGAAATTTTAACATGATGCAAGAGACTTACTAACCCTAGCACATTACCTAAAAGAGGGTTCTGACAACTCGCCCCCACTCAACAGAATCTCGTCCCGACATTCAGAAGTCTGCGGGAGGAAGGAGGGATACTCGGCACTGAGACGGTCTTCTCTTTCCCACGTAGCTTCTCTCTGAGAGTGGTGTGACCATTCCACTTTCAGAAACCTAATCTTCTGACGACGAGTGACACGCTCTGCGGAATCAAGAATACGAACGGGGTACTCTCGATAAGAAAGGTCATCTTGGAGATCAAGCGTTTCATGGTCGACTTCGCGGATGGGGTCCTTGAAGCAACGCCTGAGTTGGGACACATGGAATACATCATGTACTCGGGAAAGGTGCGGGGGTAGTTCAAGTTGGTAGGCAACTTCTCCACGTTTAGCAAGAATGCGGAAAGGTCCGATGTAACGTGGGGCCAATTTTCCTTTGATACCGAAATGTTGGGTTCCCTTCAGAGGAGTAACCCGAAGGTAAGCCTTCTCATCCAGATTGTAGCTCTCTTGCCTATGATGACGATCATAGTAGCTTTTTCTGACGAGACTGGGCTGCTTTCAATTGATCACGAACAATGCGAACTTGCTCTTCTGCTTCCTTGATCATGTCCGGTCCAAATAATTGTCTTTCACCGGTTTCTGACCAGTTTAGTGGTGTTCGACATCGTCGTCCATATAGGAGTTCAAAAGGAGCCATGTTCAGACTAGATTGAAAACTATTGTTATAAGAAAATTCGGCGAATGGAAGAGACTTCTCCCAATTCTTTTCGAATGAGATAACACAAGCTCTGAGCATGTCTTCAAGAATTTGGTTAACCCTTTCGACTTGACCGCTAGACTGAGGATGGAAAGCTGTACAAAAGGAGAGATGAGTTCCCATAGCATTCTGAAAGCTTCCCCAAAATCTAGAGGTGAAAAGGCTACCACGATCAGAATTGATCTCCAAAGGAACACCGTGAAGGGATACAATTCTAGAGACGTACAAGTCCGCTAACTGGCTAGCAGTTATAGACTCGCGAACCGGAAGGAAGTGAGCAACTTTGGAAAGCCTATCTATGACAACGAAGATGGCATTGTTTCCTTTCTGGGTTTTTGGAAAGCCGTCGATGAAGTCCATACCGACTTTGTCCCATTTCCACTCGGGAATAGACAAAGGTTGAAGTGTACCAGCAGGTCTTTGATGTTCTGCCTTAATGCGAAGACAAACATCACATTCGGCAAAAAATTGAGCAATGTCTCTCTTCATCCTAGTCCACCAAAATCTCTGGCGTAGATCTCGGTACATTTTTGTGCTACCGGGATGAATTGAGAGGGGTGTGTCATGGGCTTCTTTGAGGATGAGTTGCCTTAGTTCCCTATTCTTAGGTACTACCAAACGATTTTCAAAGAATACCGTTCCCTTGCTATCTGTGGAGAAACATTTAGCAACTCCGCTAACAATGTTCTCCTTGATCCGACGAACACCTCGTGCACGCCTTTGGGCAACTATGATTTGATCCTCAAGAGTTGGTTTCGCCACCAAGGTAGAAAGATAGCCATGAGGAACAATCTCAAGATTGAGCTTGCGAAATTACTCATGAAGAAGTGGTTGATACTGTTGTAACATGAGGTTGTTACAATACGACTTACGACTTAGTGCATCAGCCATGACATTGGCTTTGCCTGGGGTGTAAGAAATTACTATGTGGTAATATTTTATCAACTCAATCCAGCGTCTTTGCCTGAGATTAAGATCTGGCTGGGTAAAAATGTATTTGAGGCTTTGGTGGTCGGAATAGATCTCACAACGATTACCAAGGAGGTAATGTCGCCAAGTTGTTAGGGCATGAACTACGGCAGCGAGTTCAAGATCATGGGTAGGATAGTTCTCTTGATGTGGCCGCAACTGGCGTGAAGCATAAGCTACCACATGTCGATCTTGCAGAAGTATGCATCCTAACCCTTGCCGTGATGCGTCACAATAGATCTCGAAATCCTTTTTAGTGCCTGGAGGTGCAAGTACGGGTGCATAAGTCAACCTTCTTTTTAGCTCTTGAAAGCTTTCCTCGCACTTGGGAGTCCATAGGAATTTCTTATCTTTCTTGAGGAGTTCAGTTAGAGGCTTTGCAACTTTAGAAAAGTTCTCGACGAAGCGACGGCAATAGCTGGCTAGGCCAAGAAAACTCCTAACTTTCTTAACCGATTCAGGTGGGGTCCAGTCAAGGACGGCCTGAACTCTCTCGGGATTCACAACAATGCCTTTTGCAGAAAT
Source organism: Bromus sterilis (assembly GCA_950022295.1). Taxonomy (NCBI): domain Eukaryota; kingdom Viridiplantae; phylum Streptophyta; class Magnoliopsida; order Poales; family Poaceae; genus Bromus; species Bromus sterilis. The sequence continues at coordinate 217,820,108 of OX465599.1, forward strand.
CACGTGGCCTAAGTAGGTCACTTCTGGTAGCCAAAATTCACACTTGGAGAATTTAGCATACAGGCGATGCTCTCTAAGTTTCATCAATACCAGCCTTAGGTGTTCGGCATGTTCTTCTTCGTTCTTCGAGTAGATGAGAATGTCATCGAGATAAACCACAAAAAAATTATCTAAGTACTCCATGAAGATCGAATTCATCATGCGTGAGAAAGTGGCGGGCGCATTGGTTAAACCAAAGGACATGAAGGTGTACTCGTAAAGACCATAACGAGTAGTAAAAGCCATTTTGGGAATGTCCTCGTTTCGGATTTTGATTTGATGATAACCTAATCTCAAATCCATCTTGGAGAAGACAGAGGATCCTGCAAGTTGATCATAAAGATCATTGATCCTATGCAATGGGTACTTGTTCTTTATCGTCGCTAAATTTAGCGGGCAATAGTCTACGCACATCCTTTCTGTTCCATCTTTCTTCGTTACGGACAGAACGGGGCAACCCCATGGCGATGAGCTAGGGCGGATGAAGCCTTTTTCCAACAAAGCCTCCAGTTGGGTTTTAAGCTCAACTAACTCACGTGGGGCCATTTTGTATGGGCGTCTAGAAATGGGTGCGGTTCCTGGGGCAAGATCTACTATAAACTCTACACATCTGTCGGGTGGCATGCCCGGCAGCTCTTCAGGAATGACATCCGGGAAGTCACGAACCACCAGAATATCTTCAAGTTCGGGAAGGGGAAGTACATTCAAGGAATGCACTTGGGTTCTTGTTCTGGGTGAGGTATTTTGACGGTCTTGCCTGAAGGGTGGGTGAGTTTCACGGATTTGCCTTTGCAATCCAGGTAGGCATTCTGTCTTGATAGCCAATCCATGCCAAGAATGACATCAATATCTGAAGACTTGAGGGCTATGAGTGAAGCAAGGAATACTAAACCCTCAATTGCAATTTGATTACCATGGCTTACTCTATTAGTTTGCCATCTTGACCCTGGAGTTTGAATAATCATTGGGGTGGATAATTCAACAAAAGATAACTCATGAAGAAGTGCATAACTTTCCGACATGAATGAATGAGATGCTCCTGGGTCGAAAAGAACGGAAGTAGGAACATAATTGACTGGGAGCGCACCAAGAATGACGTTAGTGGTGTCGTCAGTCTCTTCGGCGGCAATCTGGTTCACACGTCCACGAGTGGCGGGAGGAGCGGGTTTGGTGGTGTAGACCTTCTGGGGGGGCTTGCCACGACCATTGTTATTGCCTCCGGCACGGGGTGGAGCATTCTGATTCTGTAGCTGGTTCTGGGGACAATCACGAGAGTAGTGGCCTGCCTGACCACACTTGTAACAGGCTCCAAAAACAGTGCATGGAGCTGGGTTGTTTGGTGGAGTTGGGTGGAACTGAGTTGGTGGACGAGGCGCCACATAGGATGGCCTCGGTGGGTTGTTCTGGCGGAACATACTATTGGGGATCGAGATCTTGCGCTTCTTGGAGCCGGAACTGGATGAACCATCGTCTCTAGGGTGTTTGCGAAAGTCGTTGGAGGTGTTCATGTCCTCTGCCTTGATGGCCTTGTTGACAAGGACCCAGAAGGTGGCAAAGTCATGTAGGTTGAGCTCACGACGGAGTCCAGAGTTGAGTCCACGACGGAACCTTTCTTGTTTCTTGGATTCGGTGGAGACTTCTTCAGTAACATAACGAGCAAGTCGGTTGAACTCACGACTAAACTCGTCAACAGTCCTTCTGCCTTGGGTGAGGTTGCAGAACTCCTCACGCTTGCGGTCCATAAGACCCTTGGGAATGTGGTGCTCACGGAAGGAAATGCAGAATTCATCCCAAGATGCTGGCGGTCCAACGGGACGCATGTTCAGGAAGTTCTCCCACCAAGAGCTAGCTGCACCTTCAAGGTGATAGGTGGCATAGCTGACCTTGTCGCCATTTGCAACATGGCCTGCTTGGAGCTTCCTCTCGATGCTGCGAAGCCAGTCATCGGCGTCAAGGGGCTCGGTGGAGTAACGGAAAACCAGGGGATGAAGCCGGATGAAGTCGTTCAGGGACACCAACTCGTTGCGCTGCTGAGTGGTGTTGCGGGCAATGACTTCCAGCAGATGGTGAGAGTCTCGGCGGTTCCTCTCAACCTCCATCAGAACCTGAGCCATCGTGGGTGGGGGTGGAAGGTTGCCTTCCTCCTGTTCATTCCCACGACCCTGGTTACGACCAAGCTGGCCACGGGTTCCTTGAGACATCCTGAAGGTGAAAACCCAAGTCAAACAGAGTTGATTGGGATAGTCTAATCAAGGTATTGAAGTACTGGAAGGATTACAGAGCAAAGGAAGTAATCATCTTGACAACATGGTGATAAAGCATACAAGCCATATATTCACAAGCTGTCATACAAACCATACATCGTTTTAGTACAAGCACCAAGCTAATACAAACGTGATGAAGATGATACATCCTTCAGAGGCACTCTGACTTCCTATACATTATTTATCTAAGCCTTTGGAACTTAGATACCTTGCGTACAATATACTAAGATACTTCTACATCCTCACTAAGTAAGACCACAAGCGGTCTCACTCATCTCCATCTCCATAGTAGTCCTCGTAAAAGTTACCAGCGTATCCCGGTAGCTGAAGGTGACCATCGGAAAACACGGAGGCCTGTGGACCCTGATATCCATTTGGGCAAGGATGGGGCCTAGGTCTAGCGTAGGGTGGAAGCAAAGGACCACGGGGTGGAAAAATGCCTCCAATCTCGGGCCAAGCAACTCGAGAAGGCATCTGAGTCCTCACTGGCTAGATAGCAGCATACTCAACTGATCCAACACTCACGAAGGGTGCCAATAGTGTCAGTGCTCGATACAGACGAACACGTGTGGCGTGAAGCTCAAAACGGAGAGCGCATGCATCACGATCTCGATCACTAGCAAACCTAGCAGTCATCTGAAGTACTGGATCTTCTGCAGAGTGATCTGAGTAGAGTCTGGTGTAATATGCCTCTTCTCCTGGAAGTGCAGCAGGGATATAGCGGAATGAGGTCTCTCTCAGCATAGTGTGCTCCTCTCTCAGCAGGGTAATACATGAGTATGCAACATCCTGTACAGCCATGTTCTCGGTAATGCCAATGCCATGTCCAAAGTGGATAGGCTGAGTGACTCCAACGTGGTGCGGGTAGATCCAGACAATGCAGTGGAACTGGGTCTGGTTGAAGTCATGGAACTGCTCCTCGACGGTGTACTCAGGGTACCATCGATATCCCACATAGGACATCATCTCGATCAACGTGGCGGGATGGCCACGCACACCGAGGCACCTGGTCAAACGAACAATCTGCCGAGGGGGAAGATCTGCCATCTGAAACAGAAAGAAGGAGTTTGCAAATGCATCAGCTTATGAGATAAACCTGGAATGACTCGGACAGCATAACGGCTGTAATTGCAAGAAAAAGACAATTTCTTACAACATGGAAACAACACTTACATACGATGTAATAAATCAGGGAGCATAACCACTCTAACAAACCGATCACAACTTTCCTACGGCTACAAGGAAGCAAACAACGAGATGTTCTAATCAGACAGAGGAGAGCCTAGTCCTATCTTCCCGTAGAATAAGATGAGGGTGACTCAGAACTCAGAACGAAGGGGGTAAGGAGAAAAAAAGAAGCCTTACGTTGTTCCCTTATATACCCAGAGTAACTATATAACTATAGAAGGCTAGACTCGACTTCGGCCAAGGCTGCTAGTCCTACAGTCAGTCCTGCTCTGATACCAAGTCTGTCGGGACCCGGGGTTAGCGTATGCAAGTCCAGTTAAGACATAGTCATATGGAGAGCCGAGAACCGTACCCACTTGTCTAAGCAGACAAGGCCAAGCACAGAACGTTCTCAGAAAGCATCGTACGTGAGGGGCATCCCATCCAGGCTGGATGATCAACTGACATGGGTCCTCATCGTCCGCACACAAGTCTAATGATATGCGTGATGAACTCCCATATTCAAAGACAAGTCTCCTCAACCATACTAACGACTATCTCATAACTCTTACATAGACTTACTCCAGCCCGATCACTTAGTCGGGGTCTAGGGCGGGCTCGATCATACCACAAAGTGTGCCCGAGACAGAGTCTCGAACAATCGCATCGCGATGCCCCAAGCTGCGCACATCTAAGGGCCACTTGGTGTATGAAAGACCGCCAGCCAGATCACAACTAAGGCCTCGAAAACCCATTCAAAGACATGCATGTTATAAACATGCATGCAACACACATGCCTTGTATGAACAGTAGGTATCATTGCAATTCTCTACAAAGTATACATTTTTATTGATAACTCTTATAGAGTGCACACAGAGATCACAAACATGTGATCCAACATTACAACAACAAGCGGAAGCAAAGTATGTCTGAGTACAGACAAGTTTAACAAATGGCTTAAGAAGCCTTATTTAATCACAAGCCCTCCACGAGGGAACCAGTCGTCTGGCTGGGACTAGACTAGCTTGATCTTCAGTCATCCAGCTCGATGAAGAAGCCACCTTCGGGGTCAGTGGTTTCATCTAAAACATAGATTAAGCAAACGTGAGTACAAAGTCGTACTCAGCAAGACTTACATAGGAGCTATACTACTCATGCACATGTATCAAGGTAAAGGGGGTGGGGTTTCACTTGCAGAAGTGCCAGCTTTGACTTGGCTAGTCCTGAACTACGAGTACCAGACTTTGAGGAAAGAAGCGTACACGAGTCCACTACTTTCTCCAACCAATTACACCACTATGGTGCCTTCCTCGACTTCCCCACGAGAAAGCACGCCATAGCACTCACACTTATCTTGGTGTGTTTTAGAAGTATCAAATTCAAGTTGTCTGATAATCAAGCTAAGCTTTCCAAGCAGTCCATAACCGCGGACGCGGCTATTCGAATAGTTTTTTTAACCCTGTAGGGGTGTACCGCTACACACACATGATCATTGGTTACCGCCTTTGTACTCGACACCGTTCAAGAAGTGTCGGCCAGGATGCTCACCACAACTGTTACCTCATAGCCGATCTAGTCCGAGAAAGCCGCCTACCTGGGTTGGCTACCACTATCGTGAACCCGGCCGGTTTACCGAAGTGGACCCAAGTGATGTGTGCGTGGTGCATAAGCCGGTCTCGGATGAGCCGTTCTCTCACTTAGCATCCAGGCCACAGACCTACCAGAACTCCGAACTATTGCGACATATGGACATCGAAAGGGATGAGTTAGTAAGCTGAGAGGGGTCAGTGAGCCCAATGTGTGGTTGTACTCTTTATCTTGGATCACCACACAAGAACTCGGACTTAGGGCGGTGTTCAACGAGACAACCCACCGTGTACTCCTACACAGCCTCTCATCGTTCACCTTGTATTAGGGTAGATTCACCAACACTTTTCTACCATCATCATCATGATCACTACCATCCCGACTCACATAACAATAACAACATGGTATCACTCTAAGCATGCAATAAGCAGTAACAATTGCAGGGGCCACATGATATCAATCAACTCCTATATTTGCTAGGATTGTGGTTTGCTTACTACTGTGACAAAAATGATAGGTCATGCAAAGGAATGGGTTCATCTATGCGGTAGAAACGCAGCATGCTAATCATCCTATACAATGCATAAGCGAGACATGAGAGGGAAGTGGGATTTTATCGACATGATCAATGGGGGTTTGCTTGCCTTGCTGACGAGGTTCGGGTTCGGGGTCTTCAACGAAGGGGGCAGCCTCTTGTTCCGGTTCCACCTCTACTCGACAAACAAAAAACAAGGTAGCAAAGTAAATACAATGCACAATCACATGATGGAAGGTTGAAACTTGATGTATATGCTTTGATGTGTGAGGCAATTCCATTTAAATGGAGTATATTGCAAATTGAATTGCAAATTCAAACTCCAATTTGAATTCAAACTTAGTCAAGTTACATGTGACATCGATTGATCAATTTGAATCATTTGTAAATGTGTATGATATGCCTCTGATGTGTAAGTGAAATGTAGCATGTTGCCATGGTTCAAGTTGCAAAAACTTTTAAATTGAATTTGATTTAATTCCATTTAAATCAAATAGCAAATGCTACTGATCACATTTTAAATTCAACTCAAACAAAGTTGAAAGTTGGATATTTGGATAGCTTATTTTCTCCTGATCATTTTTCATATATTATTTGTCCAATTTGGAGTTAATATGAATTTTCTATGAATTTCCAAAGTTTGGGCTATTTTCTGGATTTTCTAGAATTCTTTAAATCATTTCAATTTCTGGAAAAGATTTACTGCGTCAGCATGACTTCATGCTGGCGTCAGGGGGGGATGACATGTGGGGTCGGCCTGTCAGTGGCTGGGTTAACTAACCCGACTGTTTAAATTAACCAGTGGTTTAATTAAGCCATTGGGGCCCAGTGTCAGTGACCTAGGGTCACTTAACCCGGGTGGGGTTAAGCCCTAATCATGGCCACGTCGGCGGGCCTGCCGGCGGCTAAAAGCCGGCGTCACAGACGCGGCGGCGCTGCACGGGGAGGGTGCTCCCGGCCACCATTTGGCATGCCGCGACCACCAAACGGGAGCCCAGGCACGCGCGCTTCATCTGGGACAGACGAGCAGCACGGGGTATCACCGGAATGACGTCGGCGACAAGCAAAGGCGGCGACAGAGAACCGGCAAGGTCGGGAGTGGGAATTGAGGCCACGTCTTGAGGCTGGGATGGTCGCGTTCGAATGCTAGAGCCACTGGGAGTCAAACGCGCGCGCTGGACGAGATGATGGGGCACAGGGGCGACCTCATCGTCGTCCATGGCGGCGACGTGCTTCGGCAACCATGGCGAAAACGGCTAGAGGGGTTGAGGGGTGCTGGAAGCTTGGGGGAAACGCTCAGTAGCTCACCGCGAATCGAACGGAAGCAACAGCAAGCTCGGGGAGGCTTCAACGGCGGCGAATCGACGGCGGCGAGCTCGCGGGTCCAGCGAGAGGTTGAAGACGATGGCGTCGGCTCGGGGAGGAATTAGGGCTCCAGCTTCTGCGTGAAGACGAAGTCGAGGACGAGGAACACGGTGGACTTGCTGGTTGGAGCTCTAGGGCACGGTGGCCACGTCGTCCACGGCGGTGCGCTCCGGTGAAGCTTCGGGCGGCGACGAAATCGAGCACGGGAGGAGGAGGAGGAAGCTCTGGAGGGGGGGAATGGATTAGGACGGCCGAGAGGAGTCTCCAGGCGCGACAAGACGATTCGGGAGGCGCCAGGCAGGCAGGCAGGTGCTCGCCGGCGTCGGCATGCGCTCCAGCGAGCTGCTTGCCGCGCCGGGGAAGAAGACAAATGGGGGCAGCGGGCTGGGCTGGCTTTCTGGGCCGCGGGCGACAAGTTGGGCCAGAAGCGAGGTAAGTCCTTTCTGTTTTTTAATTATGTTTAATCTTTCCTTTGTTTTTCTGTAACTTTGTTTTGGCTCTGATAAAAATATCAAACCATTTTATAAAATGCTGAAACTTTTTATGTGGCATCACAATATACTAGGCTAGCCACTTGTAAAGTTTCAACATTTTTAAAATTCAAATAATTTGAATCTTAACTCAAATAGGGTTTTTTAATTAATTCCAAGGCACTGTGTGAATATTTGAAAAATCTATGAGCATGGGGTGGGTCCCACATCACTTGATATGTGATCACACTCATTTATAAGACTTTTCAAAAATCTAACTTGAATTTTTGGAGAAGATTTTTATCTGGCCTTTTGAATTAATTCATCTGGGGGGGGTTCCTTCTCCCATTTTTCTTTTGATTTTGATTTCAAAGATTTCTTTTGAAATTTTAACATGATGCAAGAGACTTACTAACCCTAGCACATTACCTAAAAGAGGGTTCTGACAACTCGCCCCCACTCAACAGAATCTCGTCCCGACATTCAGAAGTCTGCGGGAGGAAGGAGGGATACTCGGCACTGAGACGGTCTTCTCTTTCCCACGTAGCTTCTCTCTGAGAGTGGTGTGACCATTCCACTTTCAGAAACCTAATCTTCTGACGACGAGTGACACGCTCTGCGGAATCAAGAATACGAACGGGGTACTCTCGATAAGAAAGGTCATCTTGGAGATCAAGCGTTTCATGGTCGACTTCGCGGATGGGGTCCTTGAAGCAACGCCTGAGTTGGGACACATGGAATACATCATGTACTCGGGAAAGGTGCGGGGGTAGTTCAAGTTGGTAGGCAACTTCTCCACGTTTAGCAAGAATGCGGAAAGGTCCGATGTAACGTGGGGCCAATTTTCCTTTGATACCGAAATGTTGGGTTCCCTTCAGAGGAGTAACCCGAAGGTAAGCCTTCTCATCCAGATTGTAGCTCTCTTGCCTATGATGACGATCATAGTAGCTTTTTCTGACGAGACTGGGCTGCTTTCAATTGATCACGAACAATGCGAACTTGCTCTTCTGCTTCCTTGATCATGTCCGGTCCAAATAATTGTCTTTCACCGGTTTCTGACCAGTTTAGTGGTGTTCGACATCGTCGTCCATATAGGAGTTCAAAAGGAGCCATGTTCAGACTAGATTGAAAACTATTGTTATAAGCAAATTCGGCGAATGGAAGAGACTTCTCCCAATTCTTTTCGAATGAGATAACACAAGCTCTGAGCATGTCTTCAAGAATTTGGTTAACCCTTTCGACTTGACCGCTAGACTGAGGATGGAAAGCTGTACAAAAGGAGAGATGAGTTCCCATAGCATTCTGAAAGCTTCCCCAAAATCTAGAGGTGAAAAGGCTACCACGATCAGAATTGATCTCCAAAGGAACACCGTGAAGGGATACAATTCTAGAGACGTACAAGTCCGCTAACTGGCTAGCAGTTATAGACTCGCGAACCGGAAGGAAGTGAGCAACTTTGGAAAGCCTATCTATGACAACGAAGATGGCATTGTTTCCTTTCTGGGTTTTTGGAAAGCCGTCGATGAAGTCCATACCGACTTTGTCCCATTTCCACTCGGGAATAGACAAAGGTTGAAGTGTACCAGCAGGTCTTTGATGTTCTGCCTTAATGCGAAGACAAACATCACATTCGGCAAAAAATTGAGCAATGTCTCTCTTCATCCTAGTCCACCAAAATCTCTGGCGTAGATCTCGGTACATTTTTGTGCTACCGGGATGAATTGAGAGGGGTGTGTCATGGGCTTCTTTGAGGATGAGTTGCCTTAGTTCCCTATTCTTAGGTACTACCAAACGATTTTCAAAGAATACCGTTCCCTTGCTATCTGTGGAGAAACATTTAGCAACTCCGCTAACAATGTTCTCCTTGATCCGACGAACACCTCGTGCACGCCTTTGGGCAACTATGATTTGATCCTCAAGAGTTGGTTTCGCCACCAAGGTAGAAAGATAGCCATGAGGAACAATCTCAAGATTGAGCTTGCGAAATTACTCATGAAGAAGTGGTTGATACTGTTGTAACATGAGGTTGTTACAATACGACTTACGACTTAGTGCATCAGCCATGACATTGGCTTTGCCTGGGGTGTAAGAAATTACTATGTGGTAATATTTTATCAACTCAATCCAGCGTCTTTGCCTGAGATTAAGATCTGGCTGGGTAAAAATGTATTTGAGGCTTTGGTGGTCGGAATAGATCTCACAACGATTACCAAGGAGGTAATGTCGCCAAGTTGTTAGGGCATGAACTACGGCAGCGAGTTCAAGATCATGGGTAGGATAGTTCTCTTGATGTGGCCGCAACTGGCGTGAAGCATAAGCTACCACATGTCGATCTTGCAGAAGTATGCATCCTAACCCTTGCCGTGATGCGTCACAATAGATCTCGAAATCCTTTTTAGTGCCTGGAGGTGCAAGTACGGGTGCATAAGTCAACCTTCTTTTTAGCTCTTGAAAGCTTTCCTCGCACTTGGGAGTCCATAGGAATTTCTTATCTTTCTTGAGGAGTTCAGTTAGAGGCTTTGCAACTTTAGAAAAGTTCTCGACGAAGCGACGGCAATAGCTGGCTAGGCCAAGAAAACTCCTAACTTTCTTAACCGATTCAGGTGGGGTCCAGTCAAGGACGGCCTGAACTCTCTCGGGATTCACAACAATGCCTTTTGCAGAAATCACGTGGCCTAAGTAGGTCACTTCTGGTAGCCAAAATTCACACTTGGAGAATTTAGCATACAGGCGATGCTCTCTAAGTTTCATCAATACCAGCCTTAGGTGTTCGGCATGTTCTTCTTCGTTCTTCGAGTAGATGAGAATGTCATCGAGATAAACCACAAAAAAATTATCTAAGTACTCCATGAAGATCGAATTCATCATGCGTGAGAAAGTGGCGGGCGCATTGGTTAAACCAAAGGACATGAAGGTGTACTCGTAAAGACCATAACGAGTAGTAAAAGCCATTTTGGGAATGTCCTCGTTTCGGATTTTGATTTGATGATAACCTAATCTCAAATCCATCTTGGAGAAGACAGAGGATCCTGCAAGTTGATCATAAAGATCATTGATCCTATGCAATGGGTACTTGTTCTTTATCGTCGCTAAATTTAGCGGGCAATAGTCTACGCACATCCTTTCTGTTCCATCTTTCTTCGTTACGGACAGAACGGGGCAACCCCATGGCGATGAGCTAGGGCGGATGAAGCCTTTTTCCAACAAAGCCTCCAGTTGGGTTTTAAGCTCAACTAACTCACGTGGGGCCATTTTGTATGGGCGTCTAGAAATGGGTGCGGTTCCTGGGGCAAGATCTACTATAAACTCTACACATCTGTCGGGTGGCATGCCCGGCAGCTCTTCAGGAATGACATCCGGGAAGTCACGAACCACCAGAATATCTTCAAGTTCGGGAAGGGGAAGTACATTCAAGGAATGCACTTGGGTTCTTGTTCTGGGTGAGGTATTTTGACGGTCTTGCCTGAAGGGTGGGTGAGTTTCACGGATTTGCCTTTGCAATCCAGGTAGGCATTCTGTCTTGATAGCCAATCCATGCCAAGAATGACATCAATATCTGAAGACTTGAGGGCTATGAGTGAAGCAAGGAATACTAAACCCTCAATTGCAATTTGATTACCATGGCTTACTCTATTAGTTTGCCATCTTGACCCTGGAGTTTGAATAATCATTGGGGTGGATAATTCAACAAAAGATAACTCATGAAGAAGTGCATAACTTTCCGACATGAATGAATGAGATGCTCCTGGGTCGAAAAGAACGGAAGTAGGAACATAATTGACTGGGAGCGCACCAAGAATGACGTTAGTGGTGTCGTCAGTCTCTTCGGCGGCAATCTGGTTCACACGTCCACGAGTGGCGGGAGGAGCGGGTTTGGTGGTGTAGACCTTCTGGGGGGGCTTGCCACGACCATTGTTATTGCCTCCGGCACGGGGTGGAGCATTCTGATTCTGTAGCTGGTTCTGGGGACAATCACGAGAGTAGTGGCCTGCCTGACCACACTTGTAACAGGCTCCAAAAACAGTGCGTGGAGCTGGGTTGTTTGGTGGAGTTGGGTGGAACTGAGTTGGTGGACGAGGCGCCACATAGGATGGCCTCGGTGGGTTGTTCTGGCGGAACATACTATTGGGGATCGAGATCTTGCGCTTCTTGGAGCCGGAACTGGATGAACCATCGTCTCTAGGGTGTTTGCGAAAGTCGTTGGAGGTGTTCATGTCCTCTGCCTTGATGGCCTTGTTGACAAGGACCCAGAAGGTGGCAAAGTCATGTAGGTTGAGCTCACGACGGAGTCCAGAGTTGAGTCCACGACGGAACCTTTCTTGTTTCTTGGATTCGGTGGAGACTTCTTCAGTAACATAACGAGCAAGTCGGTTGAACTCACGACTAAACTCGTCAACAGTCCTTCTGCCTTGGGTGAGGTTGCAGAACTCCTCACGCTTGCGGTCCATAAGACCCTTGGGAATGTGGTGCTCACGGAAGGAAATGCAGAATTCATCCCAAGATGCTGGCGGTCCAACGGGACGCATGTTCAGGAAGTTCTCCCACCAAGAGCTAGCTGCACCTTCAAGGTGATAGGTGGCATAGCTGACCTTGTCGCCATTTGCAACATGGCCTGCTTGGAGCTTCCTCTCGATGCTGCGAAGCCAGTCATCGGCGTCAAGGGGCTCGGTGGAGTAACGGAAAACCAGGGGATGAAGCCGGATGAAGTCGTTCAGGGACACCAACTCGTTGCGCTGCTGAGTGGTGTTGCGGGCAATGACTTCCAGCAGATGGTGAGAGTCTCGGCGGTTCCTCTCAACCTCCATCAGAACCTGAGCCATCGTGGGTGGGGGTGGAAGGTTGCCTTCCTCCTGTTCATTCCCACGACCCTGGTTACGACCAAGCTGGCCACGGGTTCCTTGAGACATCCTGAAGGTGAAAACCCAAGTCAAACAGAGTTGATTGGGATAGTCTAATCAAGGTATTGAAGTACTGGAAGGATTACAGAGCAAAGGAAGTAATCATCTTGACAACATGGTGATAAAGCATACAAGCCATATATTCACAAGCTGTCATACAAACCATACATCGTTTTAGTACAAGCACCAAGCTAATACAAACGTGATGAAGATGATACATCCTTCAGAGGCACTCTGACTTCCTATACATTATTTATCTAAGCCTTTGGAACTTAGATACCTTGCGTACAATATACTAAGATACTTCTACATCCTCACTAAGTAAGACCACAAGCGGTCTCACTCATCTCCATCTCCATAGTAGTCCTCGTAAAAGTTACCAGCGTATCCCGGTAGCTGAAGGTGACCATCGGAAAACACGGAGGCCTGTGGACCCTGATATCCATTTGGGCAAGGATGGGGCCTAGGTCTAGCGTAGGGTGGAAGCAAAGGACCACGGGGTGGAAAAATGCCTCCAATCTCGGGCCAAGCAACTCGAGAAGGCATCTGAGTCCTCACTGGCTAGATAGCAGCATACTCAACTGATCCAACACTCACGAAGGGTGCCAATAGTGTCAGTGCTCGATACAGACGAACACGTGTGGCGTGAAGCTCAAAACGGAGAGCGCATGCATCACGATCTCGATCACTAGCAAACCTAGCAGTCATCTGAAGTACTGGATCTTCTGCAGAGTGATCTGAGTAGAGTCTGGTGTAATATGCCTCTTCTCCTGGAAGTGCAGCAGGGATATAGCGGAATGAGGTCTCTCTCAGCATAGTGTGCTCCTCTCTCAGCAGGGTAATACATGAGTATGCAACATCCTGTACAGCCATGTTCTCGGTAATGCCAATGCCATGTCCAAAGTGGATAGGCTGAGTGACTCCAACGTGGTGCGGGTAGATCCAGACAATGCAGTGGAACTGGGTCTGGTTGAAGTCATGGAACTGCTCCTCGACGGTGTACTCAGGGTACCATCGATATCCCACATAGGACATCATCTCGATCAACGTGGCGGGATGGCCACGCACACCGAGGCACCTGGTCAAACGAACAATCTGCCGAGGGGGAAGATCTGCCATCTGAAACAGAAAGAAGGAGTTTGCAAATGCATCAGCTTATGAGATAAACCTGGAATGACTCGGACAGCATAACGGCTGTAATTGCAAGAAAAAGACAATTTCTTACAACATGGAAACAACACTTACATACGATGTAATAAATCAGGGAGCATAACCACTCTAACAAACCGATCACAACTTTCCTACGGCTACAAGGAAGCAAACAACGAGATGTTCTAATCAGACAGAGGAGAGCCTAGTCCTATCTTCCCGTAGAATAAGATGAGGGTGACTCAGAACTCAGAACGAAGGGGGTAAGGAGAAAAAAAGAAGCCTTACGTTGTTCCCTTATATACCCAGAGTAACTATATAACTATAGAAGGCTAGACTCGACTTCGGCCAAGGCTGCTAGTCCTACAGTCAGTCCTGCTCTGATACCAAGTCTGTCGGGACCCGGGGTTAGCGTATGCAAGTCCAGTTAAGACATAGTCATATGGAGAGCCGAGAACCGTACCCACTTGTCTAAGCAGACAAGGCCAAGCACAGAACGTTCTCAGAAAGCATCGTACGTGAGGGGCATCCCATCCAGGCTGGATGATCAACTGACATGGGTCCTCATCGTCCGCACACAAGTCTAATGATATGCGTGATGAACTCCCATATTCAAAGACAAGTCTCCTCAACCATACTAACGACTATCTCATAACTCTTACATAGACTTACTCCAGCCCGATCACTTAGTCGGGGTCTAGGGCGGGCTCGATCATACCACAAAGTGTGCCCGAGACAGAGTCTCGAACAATCGCATCGCGATGCCCCAAGCTGCGCACATCTAAGGGCCACTTGGTGTATGAAAGACCGCCAGCCAGATCACAACTAAGGCCTCGAAAACCCATTCAAAGACATGCATGTTATAAACATGCATGCAACACACATGCCTTGTATGAACAGTAGGTATCATTGCAATTCTCTACAAAGTATACATTTTTATTGATAACTCTTATAGAGTGCACACAGAGATCACAAACATGTGATCCAACATTACAACAACAAGCGGAAGCAAAGTATGTCTGAGTACAGACAAGTTTAACAAATGGCTTAAGAAGCCTTATTTAATCACAAGCCCTCCACGAGGGAACCAGTCGTCTGGCTGGGACTAGACTAGCTTGATCTTCAGTCATCCAGCTCGATGAAGAAGCCACCTTCGGGGTCAGTGGTTTCATCTAAAACATAGATTAAGCAAACGTGAGTACAAAGTCGTACTCAGCAAGACTTACATAGGAGCTATACTACTCATGCACATGTATCAAGGTAAAGGGGGTGGGGTTTCACTTGCAGAAGTGCCAGCTTTGACTTGGCTAGTCCTGAACTACGAGTACCAGACTTTGAGGAAAGAAGCGTACACGAGTCCACTACTTTCTCCAACCAATTACACCACTATGGTGCCTTCCTCGACTTCCCCACGAGAAAGCACGCCATAGCACTCACACTTATCTTGGTGTGTTTTAGAAGTATCAAATTCAAGTTGTCTGATAATCAAGCTAAGCTTTCCAAGCAGTCCATAACCGCGGACGCGGCTATTCGAATAGTTTTTTTAACCCTGTAGGGGTGTACCGCTACACACACATGATCATTGGTTACCGCCTTTGTACTCGACACCGTTCAAGAAGTGTCGGCCAGGATGCTCACCACAACTGTTACCTCATAGCCGATCTAGTCCGAGAAAGCCGCCTACCTGGGTTGGCTACCACTATCGTGAACCCGGCCGGTTTACCGAAGTGGACCCAAGTGATGTGTGCGTGGTGCATAAGCCGGTCTCGGATGAGCCGTTCTCTCACTTAGCATCCAGGCCACAGACCTACCAGAACTCCGAACTATTGCGACATATGGACATCGAAAGGGATGAGTTAGTAAGCTGAGAGGGGTCAGTGAGCCCAATGTGTGGTTGTACTCTTTATCTTGGATCACCACACAAGAACTCGGACTTAGGGCGGTGTTCAACGAGACAACCCACCGTGTACTCCTACACAGCCTCTCATCGTTCACCTTGTATTAGGGTAGATTCACCAACACTTTTCTACCATCATCATCATGATCACTACCATCCCGACTCACATAACAATAACAACATGGTATCACTCTAAGCATGCAATAAGCAGTAACAATTGCAGGGGCCACATGATATCAATCAACTCCTATATTTGCTAGGATTGTGGTTTGCTTACTACTGTGACAAAAATGATAGGTCATGCAAAGGAATGGGTTCATCTATGCGGTAGAAACGCAGCATGCTAATCATCCTATACAATGCATAAGCGAGACATGAGAGGGAAGTGGGATTTTATCGACATGATCAATGGGGGTTTGCTTGCCTTGCTGACGAGGTTCGGGTTCGGGGTCTTCAACGAAGGGGGCAGCCTCTTGTTCCGGTTCCACCTCTACTCGACAAACAAAAAACAAGGTAGCAAAGTAAATACAATGCACAATCACATGATGGAAGGTTGAAACTTGATGTATATGCTTTGATGTGTGAGGCAATTCCATTTAAATGGAGTATATTGCAAATTGAATTGCAAATTCAAACTCCAATTTGAATTCAAACTTAGTCAAGTTACATGTGACATCGATTGATCAATTTGAATCATTTGTAAATGTGTATGATATGCCTCTGATGTGTAAGTGAAATGTAGCATGTTGCCATGGTTCAAGTTGCAAAAACTTTTAAATTGAATTTGATTTAATTCCATTTAAATCAAATAGCAAATGCTACTGATCACATTTTAAATTCAACTCAAACAAAGTTGAAAGTTGGATATTTGGATAGCTTATTTTCTCCTGATCATTTTTCATATATTATTTGTCCAATTTGGAGTTAATATGAATTTTCTATGAATTTCCAAAGTTTGGGCTATTTTCTGGATTTTCTAGAATTCTTTAAATCATTTCAATTTCTGGAAAAGATTTACTGCGTCAGCATGACTTCATGCTGGCGTCAGGGGGGGATGACATGTGGGGTCGGCCTGTCAGTGGCTGGGTTAACTAACCCGACTGTTTAAATTAACCAGTGGTTTAATTAAGCCATTGGGGCCCAGTGTCAGTGACCTAGGGTCACTTAACCCGGGTGGGGTTAAGCCCTAATCATGGCCACGTCGGCGGGCCTGCCGGCGGCTAAAAGCCGGCGTCACAGACGCGGCGGCGCTGCACGGGGAGGGTGCTCCCGGCCACCATTTGGCATGCCGCGACCACCAAACGGGAGCCCAGGCACGCGCGCTTCATCTGGGACAGACGAGCAGCACGGGGTATCACCGGAATGACGTCGGCGACAAGCAAAGGCGGCGACAGAGAACCGGCAAGGTCGGGAGTGGGAATTGAGGCCACGTCTTGAGGCTGGGATGGTCGCGTTCGAATGCTAGAGCCACTGGGAGTCAAACGCGCGCGCTGGACGAGATGATGGGGCACAGGGGCGACCTCATCGTCGTCCATGGCGGCGACGTGCTTCGGCAACCATGGCGAAAACGGCTAGAGGGGTTGCGGGGTGCTGGAAGCTTGGGGGAAACGCTCAGTAGCTCACCGCGAATCAAGCGGAAGCAACAGCAAGCTCGGGGAGGCTTCAACGGCGGCGAATCGACGGCGGCGAGCTCGCGGGTCCAGTGAGAGGTTGAAGACGATGGCGTCGGCTCGGGGAGGAATTAGGGCTCCAGCTTCTGCGTGAAGACGAAGTCGAGGACGAGGAACACGGTGGACTTGCTGGTTGGAGCTCTAGGGCTTGGTGGCCACGTCGTCCACGGCGGTGCGCTCCGGTGAAGCTTCGGGCGGCAACGAAATCGTGCACGGGAGGAGGAGGAGGAAGCTCTGGAGGGGGGGGAATGGATTGGGACGGCCGAGAGGAGTCCCCAGGCGCGACTAGACGATTCGGGAGGCGCCAGGCAGGCAGGCAGGTGCTCGCCGGCGTCGTCATGCGCTCCAGCGAGCTGCTTGCCTCACCGGGGAAGAAGACAAACGGGGGGCAGCGGGCGACAAGTTGGGCCAGAAGCGAGGTAAGTCCTTTCTGTTTTTTAATTCTGTTTAATCTTTCCTTTCTTTTTCTGTAATTTTTTTTTGGCTCTGATAAAAATATCAAACCATTTTATAAAATGCTGAAACTTTTTATGTGGCATCACAATATACTAGGGTAGCCACTTGTAAAGTTTCAACATTTTTAAAATTCAAATAATTTGATTCTTAACTCAAATAGGGGTTTTTAATTAATTCCAAGGCACTGTTTGAATATTTGAAAAATCTATGAGCATGGGGTGGGTCCCACATCACTTGATATGTGATCACACTTATTTATAAGACTTTTCAAAAATCTAACATGAATTTTTGGAGAAGATTTTTATCTGGCCTTTTGAATTAATTCATCTGGGGGGGTTCCTTCTCCCATTTTGCTTTTGATTTTGATTTCAAAGATTTCTTTTGAAATTTTAACATGATGCAAGAGACTTACTAACCCTAGCACATTACCTAAAATAGGGTTCTGACAAATGGCGTGCTAGTAATGGCGCACCTAAAGTGCGCCATTAATGTCAAAATCCAGTGCGCCATTAAAGACCTTTTTTCTAGTAGTGACTAATCAACTGGGATTCCTTCAAGGATTCGATGGGGTTGATGGTTGGGATTGTGATTATTTATCCTTGTATCAAGATGAGTCCCATGTCTATCATAAAATTGATGAATTATCAAGCTAGGAGTGTTATGCTTGCTCCTTCAGTTTTGGTGAGTTCCTGCGATGAGGATGGTGATAAGAATGTTGTAAAACTCTTTGCATAACAAAAAGGATGGAGGGAAGAAATATTGTTGATGTTGATGGCGTGGAAGGGGTAATGGCTTCTCGCCCTTCGTTTGTTACCCCAGGTGGAAGGTGAGATGTAGGATAGCAGCAAATTTCCCCTATGTAGAGGATAGGGTTTGTCTCCCGTAGGAATCCGGCAATGATAAGTAGGTGGTGAAGTAAACAATGGCGCCGTTCACAACTCAGGGTTTCTTACTTCACCTGGACCTGCACACGATACAATTAACTTTGCTCCCTACGAAGTTCAGAGAGGTTGTCAATCTCTCCGGTCTTGTTGTTTACAAAGGGTCAAACACACAAGGGATAATGATAATGATAATGGTAGAAACTGAAAGCAAATAATGAAAAGGAAATAGCTTGTAAACAATAATGAGAATATGGACCGGGGTCCCATGATGTTCGTGATGCACAAGATAACTTCTTTCCCCTCGTTGGTTACCCCAAGTGGAAGGTGAGATGTAGATAGCGGCAAATTTCCCTTAGCGAAGATGCTAAGGTTTAAGTGTCGAACCAATATGACTCCAACAGATACAAGAAGGTGGTGAAGTGAACAATGGCGTCGTTCAAAACTCAAGGTTGCTTACTTCACCTGGACCTGCACACACATCAAATAACTTTGCTTCCCAACGAGTACAGAGGAGTTGTCAATTCCTCCGACCTTGTTGTTTACAAAGGATAAAACGCACGGGATAATAATGATAGTGATAGCAATGGAAAAGTAAATAAAGCAGTAAATTGATAGCGAGTGTAAACAGCGTTGGAAATATGGACCGGGGTCCTATGATGTTCACTAGTGATGTCTCTCTCCCAAAAGACGATAAAATAGCCATGCGAGGTAAACAAATTACAGCTGGGCAAATGACAGGATTATGTGCGCAAACCAATGCTAATTATGCTATAAATAAAGGAAGAGGCTCAAAAGCATGGGCGGTACGCCAAGAAAAGTAGACCGAAATCCATCTGCATCTACCTACTAATCTACCACCTTGAGATATCTATCCAGAACATCTCGCTGGTATTAAGTTGCGAATCCCACCCAAAGTGTAAACTGAAAGCAACAGACAACTGCATTAAAGAACTTTGCGTAAAGTAAACAATCCTTGCACCCGCAAGTACAAGCACCGTTGTTTCCCCCCTTGTGGCAACATCACATCCCCTAGACTCATGTTTCTGTCACTCAAGCTAGTCATCGGGGTGCACGAACCCACAATCATGCATAACGCTCCCTCTTGGAGTCACTACCTATTACTTGGCCAAAGCAATAAACAACAACGGAGAACATGCAAGAATTACTCAAGAACATAAATATAAAAGAGGAGAATCAAATATATAACTCAATCACAATCTGAACATAATCTCATAATCCATCGTGTCCCAGCAAACTCAGCATAGCAACAGCTGAAAGATTACATAAGTGCCTCGATCATGTAGGGCATCTCACGAGGTCTAATCCATGAAGAACAAAGAGGGGAGGACAACATCACATAGTGATACGGTGAGGATAGTTCTCACTCCTCGTTGGTTACCCCAAGTGGAAGGTGAGATGTAGCGTAGCAGCAAATTTCCCTCAGTGAAGATACCAAGGTTATCGAACCAGTAGGACTCAAGAGATACAAGTAGGTGACAACGGCGCTAGAGATAGGTAGTTGACGTGGACCTGCACAAAGATACAAATAGCTTTGCTCCCAACGAGTACAGAGGAGTTGTCAATTCCTCCGCCCTTGCTGTTTACAAAGGATCAACGCAAGAGATAATAATAGTGGCAACTGAAAGTAAAGACTGAAAGTAAATTGAGGGTGTAAACAATAATATGAAGATGGACCGGAGTCCCGTGATTTTCACTAGTGATGTCTCTCTCCCAAAAGACGATAAAAGTGCTAGCGAGGTAAACAAATCACAGTTGGGCAATTGACAGGATTACGAAGGCACCACAATGCTAACTATGCTGCAAAGAAAGGAAGGGCTCAAAAGCAATGGGAAGTACGCCAAGGTAAGTAGACCGAAATCCAACTGTATCTACTACAAATCATCCACCTTGAGATATCTATCTAGAACATCTCGCTGGTATTAAGT
Source organism: Bromus sterilis (assembly GCA_950022295.1). Lineage (NCBI taxonomy): Eukaryota > Viridiplantae > Streptophyta > Magnoliopsida > Poales > Poaceae > Bromus > Bromus sterilis. Next base: position 217,840,435 of record OX465599.1, read on the forward strand.
TGCGAATCCCACCCAAAGTGTAAACTCAAAGCAACGGACAACTGCAGTAAAAGAACTTTGCGTAAAGTAAACAATCCTTGCATCTGCGGATACAAGCACCGTTGTTTTATCTCTGGTGGCAACAGCACATCCCCTAGTCTCATGTTTTTGTCACTCAATCTAGACATCAAGGGGCTGAACCCACAATCAAGCATAACGCTCCCTCTTGGAGTTTCAACAAATCACTTGGCCAAAGTAAAATACGGCAACGGAGAACATGCAATATTATGCAGGTCTCTTCTAGTGATGTCTCTTTCCCAAAAGACGATAAAAGTGCTAGCGAGGTAAACAAATCACAGTTGGGAAATTGACAGGATTATGAAGGCACCGCAATGCTAACTATGCTGCAAAGAAAGGAAGGGCTCAAAAGCAATGGGCAGTACGCCAAGGTAAGTAGACCGAAATCCAACTGTATCTACTACAAATCATCCACCTTGAGATATCTATCCAGAACATCTCGCTGGTATTAAGTTGCGAATCCCGCCCAAAGTGTAAACTCAAAGCAACGGACAACTGCATTGAAAGAACTTTGCGTAAAGTAAACAATCCTTGCATCTGCGGATACAAGCACCGTTGTTTTATCTCTGGTGGCAACATCACATCCCCTAGTCTCATGTTTTTGTCACTCAATCTAGACATCAAGGGGCTGAACCCACAATCAAGCATAACGCTCCCTCTTGGAATTGCAACAAATCACTTGGCCAAAGTGAATACGGCAACGGAGAACATGCAAGAATTTACTCAAGAACAAAATATAAAAGAGAAGAACCAAATATATTACTCATCACAATCTGAACATAGTCTCATAATCCATCAGATCCCAACAAACTCAGCATAGCAAAGACGGAAAATTACAAAGGTGCCTCGATCATGTGAGGCAGCTCACGAGGTCTTGAAAGTGGAAGCACAAAGAGGGGAGAGATAGATCACATAGCTACTGGTCACGGACCCATGGTCCCAGGGGGACTACTCACGGTACATACGGGAGGCGTCCATGGCTATGGATGGTCTCCCGGAGGGGGTTCCTCCTCCCGGCAGGGTGTCGAGGCAGCTTCTCCAGGAAGCCCCGATCTTGAAACGGCAGCAGCGGCGGTACAGAGGCGAGATTGCGGAAAAGAGATCGATATTAGGGGTTTCCACCCTGAGGGATAAATATAGTCATAGGGGGTGTCGAAGGGACCCACCAAGCAGCCAGGAGGCCTCCTGGCGCGGCCTAGGGTTGGGCCGCGCCAGGGACCCTCCTGGTCTCCTGGTGGTGGCCCCCCTCCGCTGCCTTGGTTATTCTGGAAGCTTCCGGGTCGCTGATTTTTTATCTGATTTTTTCGGATTATTTGGTGCACTTTTAATGGCCGGAAAACCTGAAATACAAAAACAGCAGAAAACAGCAACTGGCAGCTGGGTGCACTAGGTTAATAGATTAGTCCAAATATGCTCAAAAGTGTATGAAAGTTCAAGCAAAACATGGCAAAGTCACACAAAACATGCATGGAGCAAGCATAAATTATAGATACATTTGGGACGTATCAACATCCCTAAGCTTAATTCCTGCTCGTCCTCGAGTAGGTAAATGATAACAAGCATAATTTCTGTGGTGACATGCCACACAACCATATAAGGACTTTTAAGTAAATCAATCAAAGCATGCAATTCAATTCAAGTCTTAACAAGCAAGAGTCTATATTAGCATTGACACAAGCAACAAAAGAACAAAAGGTGCAAGAGCTCTCGCTGTCCGTGAATCGAATGTGTCCAGATGGTGTTTGTGTCCAAGCAGGGGACTGGGAAAAAGAGAGAAAAAAGGTTGTTGAGAACAACTATCTACTAAAGTTTCACACTTGGTCTCCTTCGGATTCTTATCTTCACTCGTCCCCAGACCACTAGCCAGGTACAAGTCAAACTGATCAACTCCCTTTCGATATTTTGAGCACTCATGCAATGGATGAGCGTGAGCAAGAAAGTTGACACCTAAAAGGCGAAACAGAAAGAAGGTGAGGAGGAAGACAAAAAGGTGTGAAAGGCTCACATCAATGAGGACAATCATAGGCGAGGGCCGTATGATAGATATGATGTGAGGAGTAGGGATTGCCATGCAACGGATGCACATGTGAGCTAAAAGCTCTCCAAGGGAACTAGTGGGGGTGCATCTAACTTTCTTGCTCAAGAAGACCTAGAGCTCGTTTGAGGAGGCTCATCATTGGAATATACAAGCCAAGTTCTATAGTGTGAAGGTCCCCACATAGCTATATGCATGATGATGATCTCTATGGAGTACAAGAGGTAGATGATGAAGTAGTAGTGTGGATCTCTCAAAAGGAATAGTAGTGTGCCCCCTTCTCTCTTTTTATTTTTCTTTTTCTCTTTTTTCTAATTTTTTGTATTTTTTGGTGGCCTCAATGGCTCTTTCTATTTAACTCTCATTTGTCCTCTTTGGGATCTTTTAATTTTGTCCTCTTTGGGATCTTTTCCTCACTTTAGGGGAAACACTCTATTTTTTTACAAGAATATAGGAGATCTTTCACACTTTACAAAGGTACTCACATAAAGAACATAGAACTATCATGATGCAAATGTATGACATGAGGATCAAGTCATGAGAAGATGGATGTTACATGGCAATGTATCTCGGAAAGGCTATGGAAATGCCTTGTAGGTAGGTATGGTGGCTGTTTTGAGGAAAGAGATAAGGAGGCTTATGATGACAGAGCGTATCGTGCCAAGGGTTTGGATGCACCGGCGAAGTATGCGCCAACTCTCAAGGTGAGAAAGGTCAATGCACGGTACCGAAGAGGCTAGAAAAAGTATAGGTGGGTGGAAGTGTCAACTTTCGAATACTCACATTAGTCCGAAGAACTCATGCCCTTATTATCGGTAACTCTCAATCTAATCAGGAGGTTCACAAATAGACAAGTACCCCAAGGAGGAGTGTATGGGGGTTTGGTTATCCTTGCGCATCCTCGACTCATGGTACGTGAGTCTTCTCTAATATTCGAACCCTCCAGAGGTTAGTGATCCATCTAGTAGCTAGAGTTCTCAACAGGGGTTTTTGGTTTTCGAAAAAAACACGGAGTGCCCAAAATATGACATCTATAACTAATAGGCTCGATCTCTTGACACCAAAAGTTCAAACATTACTCTAGTCAATACCTCAAAACTATTGCAAGTTACTACTACAAAGAGAACAGCAACTTCAACTACCTACTTCTAGTCAAGACACAAAACTTAGTGCAACAGACAAACTTTATAACAAGATAAAACATGCAACCTATAGAAAGTTCAACCTAAAACAAAAGAAAAGCTCTATAAAAACTAAAGCACTACAACTAAACAGAGCAGCAACTAAGAAAAGAAAAAGAACAACTCACAGCTAAGAAAATTAGCATGCAAATCCTATGAGGAGTTCTAGTTCAAGCGGAGCGTGTATCTCCCCCACAAAAAAGAGTAAGCTGGGGTCTAACTTTTTACTACAGCAAAAAAAGCAAAAACAAACCTAAGAAAAGTAAAGAGCGAGACGCTCCAAGCATAGCACATAACGCATGAAGTGATAAAAATATAGTGCAACGAGAGACGAACTGATAATTGTTGATGAATAAGGGGATGCACGGGGGCATCCCCAAGCTTTAGACGCTTGAGTATCCTTGAATATTTATTGGGGGTGCACATGGGCATACCCAAGTTTGAGCGTTTGACACTCCAAGATCTTCTTTCATCATCTTCCATCGTACACTTGAAAACTCCCTTCATACACAACTCATTGTAGACTGATTAGAGAGATTAGTAACCTATTAAAATAATTTTTCCCTACTGGAAATAAAGATATTCTTGAAGAGCTACTGTTTCTCAAGATTGCCAAAAAGTTTTCGCAAATAAAAAGCAAGCTTAAGGTTTGCAAAAGTAAAGAGAGACAAAACGTGGCAGAATCTGTGAAAAACAGAACAGAAGGTAGAAACGAATTTTTTAGGGATACTTCTGCAACTCAAGTAAAAAAACTCTGAACATACGCAAGTTTCGTAATTTCATAGAGCACGCTGTGTAAAAATTTCAGCTCAAAAAGATGAACTGGGATTTTTCCATGATTTTTCTAGTTACGGGGACAGAATCTGTTTTCTGGACAGCATGTCACAACTTTCACTTCCCTTGTCGTATGACGCTATAAAAGGCACAAAGCTTGAAAATTAAAGATACAATGATGTTGCTACAGTAGTAACAATCATCAATAACACTAAAAACGGAAGAAAAGCAAAAAGAAAAACCTAAATTCGTTGCAGGCTGCCTCCCGAAAGCGCTTCTTTATAGCCATTGGCTAGGCTTAAAGATTATAGAAGATGCTCTCACAAGAATAAGAATTTTGAAGCAAAAGAGAGCATCAAGAAGCAAATATGAAACACATTTAAGCCTAACCCACTTCCTATGCATAGGCATCTTGTAAGAAAATAAATCAAAGAAGCACAAAGAGACAAGCATAGGAAAGTGGAACAAGAACAACTTCAAAACTTTCAACATAAAGAGAGGAGTTTTAGTAATATGGAAGTTTCTACAACCAAACTTCCCTCTCTCAAAATAATTTTCAGTAGTATCATGAACAACATCAAGAATATAACTATCACATAAATCATGTTGTTCATGACCTACAAGCGCACGTGTATAGCTTTCAACACGGTCTTTAGGAACATAAGATAAATGCAACCCATCACATTGATCCTCAATAAGAGCACAATTCTCCAGAAAATAAGTTGGAGATTTCAAAAGGATAATAGGAAAATCAAGTGTGGGTGCAATAGCATCAATTTCATGCATAATATGAGGAACTATAGAGAGTTCATCTCCATAAGCATCATCCATAGTGGCATCACGGCCATAAGCATAGAAGGCATCAACTTCATCAAAAAGGGATATTTCAAAAGAATCCATAGGATCATAACACTCACCTAAGGTAAGATTCAAAGGGTTACTCTCATTAGAAGGTAGACATGGATGGATCCATTCTTCCTCCTTTTGTTCGTCACTCTCCTTCTCTTTTTCATCCAAGGAGCTTTCAGTTTCAGCAATTTCTTCTTCCATAGAGTTCTGCAAATCATTAGTCTCTTCCTTTGGGGGAGAGATCCTCTCAAGATGATCAGTAATATAATAATTTGCATCATAATTTTCCAAACAACAGTTAAGTATATCAAGACTCTCAAGTTTGTAAGGGGCATCATCAATATTTTTAAGAAGAGAAGTAATTTCATAGGCACCCTTATAAGCAACAAATTCTTCTATTTCCTCCGCATCATAAAAATCATAGTTTCTCTTAGCATAAGAAGCTGAGGTTTCATCATCATTGTACTCACATTGGAAAGAAAGGTGTTTGTGCCTCATAAAGCAACAAGATTCATCCCTGCAGAAAGATATATTATATGTTGAGCACAAGTTTCTAGCATAGTCATACAACTGGTGTATTTTTTCCATCAGTGTATCCCCTTTTGAGACAGGCGGTGTTCCTTGTACCACTTTTGTTGATCCTCGGTAAATACTCCATGCCAATAAGATCTGGTTTGAAAGAAGTCAGACATTGATTGGCAGGTAAAGAACTAGACATACTATTTTTTTGGATTTTTGATAAAAGACACTAAATCAAAAACTGAAAGGTAAACTAACAAGACTAAAAAGCAAAGATAAAAGATAGTGTGCAACTCCCCTATCTTGTAGACTGGAGTCCCCGGCAACGGCGCCAGAAATTAGCTTGATACGTTGAGGATAGTTCTCACTCCTCGTTGGTTACCCCAAGTGGAAGGTGAGATGTAGCGTAGTAGCAAATTTCCCTCAGTGAAGATACCAAGGTTATCGAACCAGTAGGACTCAAGAGATACAAGTAGGTGACAACGGCGCCAGAGATATGTAGATGACACGGACCTGCACACAGATACAAATAGCTTTGCTCCCAACGAGTACAAAGGAGTTGTCAATTCCTCCGGCCTTGCTGTTTACAAAGGATCAACGCAAGAGATAATAATAGTGGCAACTGAAAGTAAAGACTGAAAGTAAATTGAGGGTGTAAACAATAATATGAAGATGGACCGGAGTCCCGTGATTTTCACTAGTGATGTCTCTCTCCCAAAAGACGATAAAAGTGCTAGCAAGGTAAACAAATCACAGTTGGGCAATTGACAGGATTATGAAGGCACCGCAATGCTAACTATGCTGCAAAGAAAGGAAGGGCTCAAAAGCAATGGGCAGTACGCCAAGGTAAGTAGACCGAAATCAGACTGTATCTACTACGAATCATCCACCTTGAGATATCTATCCAGAACATCTCGCTGGTATTAAGTTGCGAATCCCACCCAAAGTGTAAACTCAAAGCAACGGACAACTGCATTAAAAGAACTTTGAGTAAAGTAAACAATCCTTGCATCCGCGGATACAAGCATCGTAGTTTTATCCCTGGTGGCAATAGCACATCCCCTAGTCTCATGTTTATGTAACTCAAGCTAGACATCAAGGGGCTGAACCCACAATCAAGCATAACGCTCCCTCTTGGAGTTGCAACAAATCACTTGGCCAAAGTAAAATACGACAACGGATAACATGCAAGAATTTACTCAAGAACAAAATATAAAAGAGAAGAACCAAATATATTACTCATCACAATCTGAACATAGTCTCATAATCCATCAGATCCCAACAAACTCAGCATAGCAACGGCAGAAAATTACAAAGGTGCCTCGATCATGTGAGGCAGCTCACGAGGTCTCGAAAGTGGAAGCACAAGGAGGGGAGAGATAGATCACATAGCTACTGGTCACGGACCCATGGTCCAAGGGGGACTACTCACGGTACATACGGGAGGCGTACATGGCTATGGATGGTCTCCTGGAGGGGGTTCCTCCTGCCGGCAGGGTGCCGGGGCAGCTTCTCTAGGCAGCCCTAATCTTGAAACGGCGGTGGCGGCGGTATAGAGGCGAGATAGCGGAAAAGAGATCGATATTAGGGGTTTCCACCTCGAGGGCTAAATATAGCCAGAGGGGGGTGTCGAGGGGACCCACCAGGCAGCCAGGAGGCCTCCTGGCGCGGCCTAGGGTTGGGACGCTCCAGGGACCCTCCTGGTCTCCTGGTGGTAGCCCCCCTCCGCCGCCTTGGTTATTCCGGAAGCTTCCGGGTCGCTGATTTTTTATATTATTTTCCGGATTTTTTGGAGCACTTTTAATGGCCGGAAAACCTGAAATACAAAAACAGCAGAAAACAGCAACTGGCAGCTGGGTGCACTGGGTAAATAGATTAGTCCAAATATGCTCAAAAGTGTATGAAATTTGAAGCAAAACATGGAAAAGTCACACAAAACATGCATGGAGCAAGCAGAAATTATAGATACGTTTGGGACGTATCACATAGCTACTGATCATAGACCCATGGTCCAAGGTAGACTACTCACGGTTCATCCAGGAAGAATCCATGGTGGTGGATCAGCTCCCGGAGGTGATTCCTCTCTTCGGCAGGGTGCCGGGAAGAGGTCTTCTGGTCTCTCGATCTTGAAAGCGCGACGGCGGCGGAACAGAGGAGAGATCGCGAAAAAGGGTTCCATCCCCGAGGGTTTCTCGTCACGGGAATAAATAGGCGAAGGGGGGTATCCAGAGGTGGGCCAGGGGCTCCAGGCGCCACCCTGGCGCGGCCTAGGGGGTGGCCGCCCCGGGTGGCTGCCTGGCCCCCCTTGTCCCCCCTCGGCCCCCACTTTGGCTCTTCTGGAAGGTTCCCGTACGCTGATTTTTCCTATATTTTTCCCGGAATTTTTCTGGCACTTTTAATAAAAGGAAAACCTGAAATAGAAAAACAACAGAAAACAGGAACTGACACTGGGGTGTACTGAGTTAATAGGTTAGTCCAAATATGATCAAAAGTGTATGGAAGTTCATCAATATCATAGCAATATCAGACAAAAGTGGCATGGAGCAAACATAAATTATAGATACGTTTTGGACGTATCAACATCCCCAAGCTTAATTCCAGCTCGTCCTCGAGTAGGTAAATGATAACAAGCATAAATTCTGTGGTGACATGCTAACAACCATATAAGAACTTTTTAAGTAAAGAAATCAAGGCATGTAATTCAATTGAAGTCATAACAGGCAAGAGTCTATATATGGCATTGAAACAAGCAACATAAGAACAACAAGGTGCAAGAGCTCTCGCTATCCGTGATTCGAATGTCTCCAAATGGTGTTTGCGTGCAAGAAAGGGGATAGGGATATACGAGAAAAAAGTACTTTTATGTTGAGAACTCAATCTACTAAAGTTTCACACTTGGTCTTCTTTGGAATCTTATCTTGACTCATCCTCAGACCACTAGCCAGGTACAAGTCAAAATGATCCACTCCTTTTCGACATTTTGAGCACTCATGCAATGGATGAGCGTAAGAAAGAAAGTTGACACTTAGGATGGCAAAGATAGAATATGGTGGAGGAAGACAAAAAAGGTGTGAAAGGCTCACATCAATGAGGACAATCATAGGCGAGAGAAAGCCAAATGATAGATATGATGTGAGGAGTAGGGATTGCCATGCAACGGATGCACATATGAGCTAAGGTAAGCTCTCCAATGGAACTAGTGGGGGTGCATCCACCTTGCTTGCTCAAGAAGACCTAGAGCTCATTTGAGGAGGTTCATCATTGGAATATACAAGCCAAGTTCTATAGTGTGAAGGTCCCCACATAGCTATATGCATGAATGATAATCTCTATGGAGTACAAGATATAAGATGGAGTACGAGTGTGGATCTCTCAAACGGAATAGTAGTGTGCCCCTTCTCTCTTTTTATTTCTTTTTCTCTTTTTTCTATTTTTTGTATTTTTTGGTGGCCTCAATGGCTCTTTCTATTTCTCTCATTTGTCCTCTTTGGGATCTTTTAATTTTTCCACTTTGGGATCTTTTAATTTGTCCACTTTGGGTTCTTTTCCTCACTTTAGGGGCAACACTCTATATATTATAAGAAGTATAGAAGATCTTTCACACTTTACAAAGTACTCAAATCATAAAGAAGATGTAACTATAATGATGTATGCAAATGTATGCCTCTTCCAGTGTAGCAGGATATGCAATGATACTAGTGCGTCATGTAGCAATGGTTAGGGCAAACCCCAACTAGCATGCGGCTTATCGATCAAGCAAGTAGCATGTATGACATGAAGATCATGTAATGAGAAGGTGGATGTTGCATGGCAATGTATCTCGGAAAGGCTATGGAAATGCCTTGATAGGTAGGTATGGTGGCTGTTTTGAGGAAGGATATAAAGAGGTTTATGATGACAGAGCGTATCATGCCAAGGGTTTGGATGTACCGGCGAAGGTGGACACCAACTCTCGGAATGAGAAGAAGGCAATGCACGGCACTGAAGAGGCTAGAAAAATATGGGAAGGTGGAAGTGTCAACTTTCGAATACTCACATTAGTCCGAAGAACTCATGCACTTATTATCAGTAACTCTCAATCTAATAAGGAGGTTCACAAAGAGACAAGTACCCCGAGAAGGAGTGTATGGGGGTTTGGTTATCCTTGCGCATCCTCCACTTATGGTACGTGAGTGTACTCTAATATTCGACCCCTCAGAAGAGTAGTGATCCATCTAGTAGCTAGAGTTCTCAACTTTTTGTAGGTTTTGAAAATAAACACGGATTTCCCAAAATACAACATCTATCACTAATAGTCTAAAGCTCTTGACACCAAAAGTCCAAACATTACTCAAAACAACACCTCAAAACTATTGCAAGTTACTACTACAAAAGAATAGCAACCTCAATTACCTACTTCAAGTCAAGACACAAAACTCAGTGCAATAGGCAAACTCTCTAAACAAGATAAACATGAAAACTTAAGAGATTTCCAGCAACAAACTAAACTAAAGCCCTTTGAAAAGATAAGCATGAAAACTAAGAGAAAAACAAGACAGTAGCTATGAAAAGATAAATAACACACACATCAAAGATAAGCATGAAAAGTCCTATGATGTGTTCTAAATTTTGGAAGTGGAGCGTGTTTCTCTCCCACACAAAGAAATCTGGGTTCTAACTTGGTATGAACAGCAAGCAAAGCTAAAGAAAACTAAAAATAAAACCTCAGAGTGAGACACTCCAAGCATAGCACATAACGCATGAAGTGATAAAAATATAGTGAGACGAGAGACGAACTGATAACTGTTGATGAAGAGGGGATGCACGGGGGCATCCGCAAGCTTATATGCTTGAGTATCCTTGAATATTTCTTGGGGATGCATGGGGGCATCCCCAATCTCGAGCGCTTGACACTTCTGAATCTTCTCTCATCATCTTCCCTCGCACACTTGAAAACTCCCTTCATACATAACTCATCATAATCTGATTAGCGAGGTTAGTACTCATAATAAAATAATTTTTTCTCTACTGTAAGTAAAGATATTCTTGAAGAGGTACTGTTTCTCAAGATTTCAAAAAAGTTTTTGCAAATAAAAAGCAAGCTTAAGGTTTGCAAAATGAAAAGGCAAAACATGACAGAATCTGTGAAAAACAGACCAACAGGTAGTAAAGAATTTTTTAGGGATACTTCTACAACTCAAATCAAAAAACTCAGAACATAAGAAAGTTTCGTAATTGTATAGGGCATGCTGTGTAAGAAATTCAGCTCAAAAAGATGAACTGGGATTTTTCTCTGATTTTTCTAGTCACGAGGACAGAATCTTTTTTCTTGACAGTATGTCACAACTTTCACTTCCGTTGTCGTATGAGGCTATAAAAGGCACAAAGCTTGAAAAGTAAAGATACAATGATGTTGCTACAGTAGTAACAATCATCAAGACCACTAAAAACAGAAAAAAAAACAAAAATGAAATCCTAAATTCGTTGAGGGCTGCCTCCCCAAAGCGCTTCTTTAAAACCATTAGCTAGGCTTAATGCAAATAGATAAGGTCTTTTCAAGAAAATAACTAGCCCGTGTGACGGACTCAAAAGGCAACTTAATATTTTTCCTAGGGAAGTGTTCCATCCCTTTCTTGAGAGGGAATTGGAATTTTATAATCCCTTCTTTCATATCAATAACAGCACCCACGGTGAGAAGAAAAGGACGTCCCAAAATAATTGGACAAGAAGGTTCACATTCAATATCCATAATAGTAAAATCAACGGGAACATAATTGTCATTGACAATGATAAGAACATCATCTATCTTCCCAAAACATTTCTTTACGGAAGAATCGACAAGATGAACACCAAAAGAACAAGCATCAAAAGGTTTCAATTCAAATATATCATACATTATTTTGGGCAAACAGAGGTACTAGCTCCAACATCACATAAAGCATAGCAAGAGAAATTATTCATCTTAATATTAATCATAGGATCCCAACCATCTTCTAGCTTCCTAGGTATGGAGGCTTCTACCCTAAGCTTTTCCTCCCTAGCTTTGATGAGAGCATTAGTGATATGCTCCGTGAAGGCAAGACTAAGTGTGCTAGTGTGGGGGTCTCTAGACATCTTGTGAAGGAAACGAATAACTTCAGAAAGGGTGCAATAATCAAAATCAAGGTCACTACTATCAAGTAAAGTGGTAGTGGTGTCCTTTAGGCTCACTTGTTTGGTAGCTTCTATAGTAATAGGAATTTCTTCTTCTACGGTTGAGGTCATAGCATCACCATTAATAGGTCCTATGGGAATAGGGGTGCATTGGGTGCTAAGAGTTTGGATATCCTCAACCACTTGGATAGTAGCAACAGTATGGTGTGTAGGAAGGCTCTTAATCCTATCTTCTTCCTCCTTTTATTTAGCCCATCTCTCTTTGAGTTTATCCATCATCCTAATGTTTTCATTAATTTGCAATTGGATAGCATTCATAGGAGTGACTTTCCTCTCCTCAGGAGGAGAAGTTCTAATTTTAAGCAATTCTACTTCATGGGCTAAATTGTCTACCTTCAACGTGAGGTTATCTAATTTGTCTAGTTTTTCCTCTACACTCTTGTTGAAGGATTTTTGGGTAGTGATAAAGTCTTTAAGCATACTCTCTAATTCAGAAGTGGAGTTTTTGGTGCTAGGATAAGTGTTATTGTTCCCATAGTTGTTGGAAGGGAACGGTCTAGGATTGCTACCAAAGTTACTCCTATAAGCATTTTTATTGAAGTTGTTTCTAGAGATAAAGTTCACATCTACTTGATCTTGAGCAATCAAAGAGTTTAAAGGAACATTTTGAGGATCAATAGGAGATTGCTTGGTAAGTAGAGACATAATCAAGTCAACTTTTTCATTTAGGGAGGAGATCTCCTCGACAGAGTTTACCTTCCTACCTGTTGGAGCTCTTTCGGTGTGCAATTGGGAATAGTTGGTCATCATCTCATCGAGAAGTTTTGTGGCAGCACCAAGTGTAGTTGACATAAAGGTTCCTCCCGCAGCCGAATCTAGCAAGTTCCGCGAGGTAAAGTTCAAGCCTGCATAAAAAGTTTGGATAACCATCCAAGTAGTCAAACCATGCGTAGGGCAATTCTTAACAAGAGATTTCATGTGTTCCCAAGCTTGGGCAACGTGTTCATTATCCAATTTCTTAAAATTCATAATATAGATCCTTAATTGGATAATCTTAGCAGGGGGGTAGTACTTCCCAATAAAAGCATCCTTGCACTTATCCCAAGAGTCTATGCTATTCTTAGTCAAGGATTGAAACCAGATTTTAGCTTCCTTGTACTTTTTCATATCACAAAGCTCAATAAAATTATTTAAGTGAAAAGCATCATCATCTCTAGCACCGGAGAATTGATCTTTCATAACAAGGTTCAGCAAAGCAGGTTTAATCTCATAAGAAGGTGCTGAAGTAGCAGGTGTAGCAATAGGAGTGCAGATAAAGTCACTGTTGTTGTGACTAGTAAAGTCACACAACTTGGTGTTCTCAGAGGAACCCATAGTAGCATCAAGCAGGATAACTATTTTTTTGATTTTTGATAAAGGACACTAAAGCAAAAACTGAAAGGTAAACAAACAAGACTAAAAATCAAGGATAAAAGATAGTGTGCGCAACTCCCCTATCTTGAAGAGTGGAGTCCTCGGCAACGGCGCCAGAAATTTTCTTGATGCACGAGATAACTTCTCGCCCCTCGTTGGTTACCCCAAGTGGAAGGTGAGATGTAGATAGCGGAAAATTTCCCTTAGCGAAGATGCTAAGGTTTAAGTGTCGAACCAATAGTACTCCGACAGATACAAGAAGGTGGTGAAGTGAACAATGGCGCCCTTCAAAACTCAAGGTTGCTTACTTCACCTGGACCTGCACACACAGCAAATAACTTTGCTTCCCAACGAGTATAGAGGAGTTGTCAATTCCTCCGGCCTTGTTGTTTACAAAGGATAAAACGCACGGGATAATAATGATAGTGATAGCAACAGAAAAGGAAATAAAGAAGTAAATTGATAGAGAGTGTAAACAGTGTTGGAAATATGGACCGGGGTCCTATGATGTTCACTAGTGATGTCTCTCTCCCAAAAGACGATAAAATAGCCATGCGAGGTAAACAAATTAAAGCTGGGAAATTGACAGGATTATGTGCGGAAACCAATGCTAATTATGCTATAAATAAAGGAAGAGGCTTAAAAGCATGGGTGGTACGCCAAGACAAGTAGACCGAAATCCATCTGCATCTACCTACTAATCATCCACCTTGAGATATCTATCCAGAACATCTCGCTGGTATTAAGTTGCGAATCCCACCCAATGTGAAAACTCAAAGCAATAGACAACTGCATTAAAGAACTTTTCGTAAAGTAAACAATCCTTGCACCCGCAAGTACAAGCACCGTTGTTTTCCCCCTTGTGGCAACAACACATCCCCTAGACTCATGTTTCTGTCACTCAAGCTAGTCATCGGGGGGCATGAACCCACAATCATGCATAACGCTCCCTCTTGGAGTCACTACCTACTACTTGGCCAAAGCAATAAACAGCAACGGAGAACATGCAAGAATTACTCAAGAACATAAATATAAAAGAGAAGAATCAAATATATAAATCAATCACAATCTGAACATAATCTCATAATCCATCGGATCCCAGCAAACTCAGCATAGCAACAGGAGAAAGATTCCATAAGTGCCTCGATCATGTAGGGCAGCTCACGAGGTCTATTCCATGAAGAACAAAGAGGGGAGGAGAACATCACATAGCTACTGGTCATAGACCCACGGTTCAAGGTAGACTACTCACGGTTCATCCGGGAAGCATCCATGGTGGTGGAGAAGCTCCCGGAGGTGATTCCTCCCTCCGGCAGGGTGCCGGGAAGAGGTCTTCTGGTGCTCCCGATCTTGGAAGCGCGATGGCGGTGGAACAGAGGAGAGGTCGCGAAAAAGGGTTCCGTCCCTGAGGGTTTCACGTTACGGGGAATAAATAGGCGAAGGGGTGCATCCAGAGGTGGGCCAGGGGCTCCAGGCGCCCCCCTGGCGCGGCCTAGGTGGTGGCCGCACCGGGTGGCCCCCTGGGCCCCCCTGGCCCCCCTTGGCCCCAACTTTGGCTCTTCTGGAAGGTTCCCGTACGCTGATTTTCCCTATATTTTTCCCGGAATTTTTATGGCACTTTTAATAAAGGGGAAACCTGAAATAGAAAAACTACAGAAAACAGGAACTGGCACTGGGGTGCACTAAGTTAATAGGTTAGTCCAAATATGATCAAAAGTGTACGGAAGTTCATCAATATCATAGCAATATCACACAAAAGAGGCATGGAGCAAGCACAAATTATAGATACGTTTTGGACGTATCAGTTCGCTAGTGACGTCTCTCTCCCAAAAGACGATAACACAGCTATGCGAGGTAAACAAATTACAGATGGGCAATTGACAGGATTATAAGCGCACCGCAATGCTAACTATGTTACAAAATAAAGGAAGAGGCTCATAAGCATGGGCAGTACGCCAAAATGATTAGACCGAAATCCATCAACATCTACTACTAATCATCCACCTTGAGATATCTATCTAGAACATCTCGCTGGTATTAAGTTGCGAGTCCCACCCAAAGTGTAAACCCAAAGCAACAGACAAATGCATTAAAAGAACTTTGCGTAAAGTAAACAATCCTTGCAACCGCGGTTACAAGAACCATTGTTTTCCCCCTTGTGGCCTCATCACATCCCCTAGACTCATGTTTCTGTCACTCAAGCGTGTCATCAGGAGGCATGTACCCACAATCGAGCATAACGTTCCCTCTTGGAGTTACTATCCACCACTTGGCCAAAGGAATAAACAGCAACGGAGAACATGCAAGAATTACTTAGGAACAAAAATAGAAGAGATCAAAACCAAATATATTACTCTAACACAATTTGAAGATAATCTCATAATCCATCGGATCCCATCAAACTCAACATAGCAAAAGCAGAAGAATTACATATGTGCCTCGATCATGTAGGGCAGATCACGAGGTCTAAACCATGAAGAACAAAGAGGGGAGGAGAACATCACATATCTACTGATCACGGACCCATGGTCCAAGGTAGACTACTCAAGAGACATCCGGGGAGCGTCCATGGTGGAGGAGAAGCTCCCGGAGGTCGATCCTCCCTCCGGCAGGGTGCCGGGAAGGGTCTTGACGGTGTTCCCAATCTTGGAAGCGCGGCGGCGGCAGAACAGAGGCGAGATTAGAAAATAGGGTTCTGTCTTCAGAGTTTCCCCGTCACGGGAAATAAATAGGCGAAGGGGGGCAGCCAGGGGGGCCACCAGGGGTCCACGCGCCCCCCTGGCGCGGCCAGGCCTGGCCGCGCCAGGTGGCCGCCTGGGCCCCTAGTGGTGGCCCTCTGGCCCCACTTGGGTGCTTCTGGAAGACTCCGTTACGCTGATTTTTATCCGTTTTCCCAATTTTTTGGAGCACTTTTAATATGGGGGAAACCTGTAATAGAAAAACACCAGAAAACAGAAACTGGCACTGGGGTGCACTGAGTTAGTAGGTTAGTCCAAATATGATCAAAAGTTTATGAAAGTGTATCTAGATCATAGCAATATCACACAAAATATGCATGGAGTGAGCAGAAAATATCGATACGTTTGAGACGTATCAAGATCCCCAAGCTTAATTCCTGCTCGTCCTCGAGTAGGTAAATGATAACATGCATAATTTATGTGGTGACATGCTAGCAACCATATAGGGACTTTGAAAAGTAAAGCAATCAAGGTATGTAATTCAATTCAAGTCATAACAGCCAAGAGTCTATATTAGCATTGGAACAAGCAACGAAAGAACATTAGGTGCAAGAGCTCTCGCTGTCCGTGAATCGAATGTCTCCAGATGGTTTTTGCATGCAAGAAGGGGGATAGGGAATACGAGAAAAAAGTATTTTTGTGTTGAGAACTCGATCTACTAAAGTTTCACACTTGGTCTTCTTCGGAATCTTATCTTGACTCGTCCCGAGACCACTAGCCAGGTACAAGTCAATTTGATCCACTCCTTTTCGATATTTTGAGCACTCATGCAATGGATGAGCGTAAGAACAGGAGTTGACACTTAGGATGAAAAAGAGAGAATATGGTGGAGGAGGAAGACAAAAAGGATGAGAAAGGCTCACATCAATGAGG
This sequence comes from Bromus sterilis, assembly GCA_950022295.1. Classification (NCBI taxonomy): domain Eukaryota; kingdom Viridiplantae; phylum Streptophyta; class Magnoliopsida; order Poales; family Poaceae; genus Bromus; species Bromus sterilis. The sequence goes on from OX465599.1 coordinate 217,857,006, forward strand.
ACAATCATAGGCGAGAGGGCCAAATGATAGATATGATGTGAGGAGTAGGGATTATCACGCAATGGATGCACATAAGAGCTGAAAAGCTCTCCAATGGAACTAGTGGGGGTGCATCTAACTTGCTCTCTCATGAAGACCTATAGCTCTTTTGAGGAGACTCATCCTTGGAATATGCAAGCCAAGTTCTATAGCGTGAAAGTCCCCACATAGCTATATGCATGATCATCTCTATGGAGTACAAGGATATAAAGGGAGTACTAGTGTGGATCTTTCAAAAGGATAGTAGTGTTGCCCCCTTCTCTCTTTTTATTTCTTTTTTCTATTTTTTTATATTTTTTGGTGGCCTCAATGGATCTTTCTATTCAACTCTTATTTGTCGTCTTTGGGATATTTTATTTTGTCCACTTTGGGATCTTTTCCTCACTTAAGGGCAACACTCTAATTTCAAGAGGGTATAGAAGATCTTTCACACTTTACAAGGTACTCAAATCATAAATAAGATGTAGCTATCATGATGTATGCAATGTATGCCTCTGACAGTGTGGCAGGAACATGTATGACATGAAGATCAAGTCATGAAGAGGTGGAAGTTGCATAGGAATATATCTCGGAAAGGCTATGGAAATGCCTTGATAGGTAGGTATGGTGGATGTTTTGAGGAAAGATATAAGGAGGTTTATGATGACATAGTGTATCATGCCAAGGGTTTGTATGTACCGGCGAAGTTGGACGCCAACTCTCGGAGTGAGAAGGAGGCAATGCACGTCATAGGAGAGGCTAGCAAATATGAGGAGGTGGAAGTGTCAACTTTCAATACTTACATTAGTCCGAAGAACTCATGCACTTATTATCGGTAACTCTCAATCTAATGAGGAGGTTCACAAAGAGACAAGTACCCCGAGGAGGAGTGTATGGGGGTTTGGTTATCCTTGCGCATCCTCGACTCATGGTACGTGAGTGTTCTCTGATATTCGACCCCTCGGAAGAGTAGTGATCCATCTAGTAGCTAGAGTCCTCAGAAGACGGGATCTAACTTGTTATGAACAACAAGCAATTCTAAAGAAAACTAAAAATAAAAACTAAGAGTGAGTCGCTCCAAGTATAGCACATAACACATGAAGTGATAAAAATATAGTGAGACGAAGGACGAACTGATGATTGTTTATGGAGAAGGGGATGCATGGGGGCATACCCAAGCTTAGATGCTTGAGGCTCCTTGAATATTTGTTGGGTATGCATGGGGGCATCCCCAAGCTTGAGCGCTTGACACTCCCGAATCTTGTTTTATCATCTTCCATCGCACACTTGAAAACTCCCTTCATACACAACTCATCATAAGATGATTAGAGAGGTTAGTTGTAACAGCCCAGATTTCTCAAAAATTAAAATTTTTGTTTTCGGTGTGAATTGTTTGATTGTCTGATTTGTTTGCGGTGGTTGCATCCCCTATTTATCCATCGGCGATTATTTCCCCCCCTCTTATCTCGTATCGGATGGAGACAGACCCTTGCCACCCTGACACTCGACCTTTGCGACACCGGGTTTCACCTGATCACCGTCGCGAAAACCGGACAAGACCAGCCGAAGCCAACGGAACGAAAAAGCCCGTTTAATACCTAAACGGGTTATTTTTATAGCGCGCCGGAGAGTTTTCTTGGAACGGTTCCAGCGTGAGGTGAACGCCGCCGGCTCGACGCGTTGATCGCGCAGTTCAAAGTTTTACCCGAATCGGAGGTCCTGCGGACCCCCGGCGGTCAGAAACGTAAACACCGCGCGCGCGAGAGAAAAACCGGGGATATTTTTGCAAACTGCCAGCCACCTGGGCTATATAAATACCACCACACTCCCACCTCTTTCTAGGGTTTCCCTAGCCAAAAAATTGCAGCCACCCCCTTGAAAATTCGCAGATCTGCCCAATCTGTCTCAAAATCCCGAAATCCTAGCCCACACCCTCGATCTGGACCGTCAAATCCAGATCGGAGGGCTTGCAGCCGTCCACGTGGCCTCGACACCAAACCCGAGCCTTCCATGCCCGAGGACCCCGCCGCCTCAGCCGCCGCCTTGTGCCATGGAACTCGCCGCCGGTCGGCCACCGCGCGTCGCGACGCCGCCTCCAGCCAGCCGGGTCGCGCGCCCCACCTCCCTCTCCTCTCCCTTCGTGCCCTCTTCTCCTCCCCTCCTCCTCCCTTTCCTCACCGCGCCCTCCTCTCATCTTGCAGCGAATCCGCCGCCATGGAGGGTCGTGGAGCTCGAGCGGGAGCTCTCGTCGCCGCCCCGGAACCTCACCCCTGACCACCTCTGGACCGGATCCGGCGACCTAAGGAAGCCCCGCGCGAGATCCGCTCGGCCCCGGCACCCCAGCGCCGCCCAAGCCCCTCGTCGGAGCTGCCCGCCGCCGGCGTCCTCCTGTGCATGTCGCCCGTGTGGGAACGGCATGGAGGCGCTGCTCGCTAGGTGGGCCCGTGGCGCTACCGTCGCCAGTGGGCCGGCCCAGCCTGCGAGGCCCAGCCGGCCTGCCTCGCCAGCCTCCAGACGCCCCAGCCAGATGGGCCTCCGCCCATGGTGAGTGTCCTGGGCCCGAACCCTTTTTTTTGTGTGTGTTATCTTTTTCGAGTTTTTGCTAAGTCTGAGAAAATTGTGTGCTGTAATCAGTTTTGCGATGAAGTTTGCGATCAAACCGTAGCCCGGATCACGATGCGCCCAAAAGGAAAATTGCTTAGAATTGTGTGTACTTCAATTCATCTTTTATGAGAATTTTGATTTGAGGCCATATTTATGTTGATAATCACCACTGAAGTGGGCATCAGACTGTTAACTGCTACTAATTTCTGTTATGTGTTGTTGCTGTTATTTTATTGCAACTTTGGTTGATGATTGTGACACATCCATGAGGCCTATTGCATTGATTCTTTTTGCATACTGTTAAGCATCATGTCTACTTCCATTAAATGTATTGCATTGTCATGTTTGCATTCCTGGTCATAGTTATTTTTAGCTCCAAAGTTGCTATGTTGCTGGTGTTGACAGACACTTCTGTTTTTCACCAAGTCTGTAACGTTCCGATGCCATGTTGCATGCTTAATATCTTTTGATCTATGATGCCTATGACCTTGATTCTTGTTTTTACCTGATCACCATCATGTCTAGTTCATGCCCATGTATTGCTATGTCATGTTGCTACACTTTTGCATATAGTTTTACCCCTGTTTGTACAGCATAAAATAACAGTTTCTTCCCTGTTCTCATGATTTTCACTAAGTCCTAGACCAGTAATGTTTTATTGCATTTTGCATGAGCTATAATTAGTTGTTCATGATGCCTTTTTGCATGATTCTTTTTGCCATGCCTTCCCTGCCATGTCTACTTTAGTTGCATATCATTTGTGATCATGTTTGCATTCATTACCATGTTTATGCAATGCTCTAAAGTGTGCTTCCTGATGTTGGCAGATTGTGCCCGTAACTTGTTTTGCTTGTATCTTTTTAACCGTAACTCCGTTTGGGGTGTTCTTTATATGTAACTTGATTAGTTTTCGTGTACTTTGTGTTTATGCTATTTTTTGCTGTTGTTAACCAACCTAAAATATGGTTTAGTATAGAACAGTACCAAATGTTTTAATAGTCGTGGGGTACTTAGTGTTATGCCATGTTTAGGTTGTGCCTCACTTAAATTGACTAGCATAGATAGTTTATCTTATGCTTCACCTCTTGACATGTTTGTGTGCTATGACATGCTTGAGTGATATGCCATGTTAATAACCTTTGTTCACCTTGTGTAGCTAAACAACTTGAACATTTATAAATGTGCGGTATCGTCGTGTGTGACGAGTACTCCACTTAACATGTTAATAATCGCTCTCGACGGTAGGTGTGATGTCTTGTGTTGCCTTCTTGTTGATGCTTGCTCGTGTTTTCTTCGTAGTAATATATGCTTGCTCGTTGATTTCTTTCCAGTATTTACCGTCTTGTGTGCTTCCGCGGGTACCTTCGGAGACGATGCGAGCTTGCGATCAACTACACCTTCGGAACCCGACTTATCGACAAGCAAAGACTATGCATTACTTATGATCCATTCTATTTCAACCAGCGGTTTGCATGCTAGTATAGTATAGGTTTGATGTTTGATCCTACCACATGTTTACAACCTCTTTCAAACCGATACAGCCATGTCCCCTCCCAGCAAACCATGTACTGCTATGTTACTATTGCTCGTTGCTCAGACCCTGCTTAGTATGCATGCTTAGGATGCTACGAGGTTACCCTGTTACTCCTTGGTTTCGGATATCACATTATTATATTTTTGTGGATGATATGATTATTATAATGTTGACTATATTCGACGAAGGATGGAAGGTCTAGGCTATCCCGCCCCGACACTTTGTTCCATTCGAGTCACCTAGGATCCGAGTTCCGGGTATTGGTTTTAAGACTGAGCGTGCCTAACCACGTGTGGGATTTTATGGGGTCCCCTTTTCTTACCTACCTAGCTTCAAACATTTCTAGTGGTGGCCCAAGCTGATTTACCATTTGAAACCGTGTGTGTGCTGGTCGGCCACCAGTAGTTTTCCAACCAACCCGAACCATTGAGGACATAGTTCCCTTGCTGGCCCACCTTGTCCGGCTGAGGACCCGGTTTCCCATGTGTGATCAACCGGCTATCCAAACCCGAGTCATACGGTAGAGACCGATTCGAGAGTGCGGCCGGCTTTTGAGTTGGATGTCGACTCACCGGGGGCCACCCGGATTTGTTCGTTGTTAGCTAGAGGGACCTGTCGTTTCAGATCTCTCGGAACTAAATCATAAAATGGTTTCCTATGATGGGTAGCAACTGAGAGAGATGGGCGTGCGTGCGGAGCCTTGTAATGGGCAGTTGGTACACCCCTGCAGGGTTAAATCTTTTCGAGAAGCCGTGTCCACGGTTATGGACGACTTGAGACCTACTCATTGTTCATAGACAACAACAACTGAGATAATCTTAATATAACTTGATCAATGTTTGTGTGCCTTGACTGCTTCTTCTTCGTCGGGATGCGAAGAGGAGGACAAGGATAGGATAGGTGTTATGTTTGCGTAAGTAGTTGATAGCAAGACTTGTTGGAGGCGATTCCTCATCGAATGCTTGGCTTCTTACCTTACTCTATATATCGTTAGCCACTTCATAAATGCTAGTGTGGCAGCAACCTCACCACTTACCCCATCCTTACCGTAAACTACTAGTTGTCCTAGAATGACGAGTGATGAAGTCCTTCCTGGGTCAAATGTCCTAGAATGACGAGTATTCCACTTAACCTGTTAGTAATCGCTCTCGACGGTAGGTTCGATGTCTCGTGTTGCCTTATTGTTGATGCTTGCTCGTGTTTGCTTTGTAGTAATAGATGCTTGCTCGTTGATTGTTTTCCAGTGTTTACCGTCTTGTGTGCTTCCGTGGGTACCTTCGGAGACGATGCGAGCTTGCAACCAACTACACCTTCGGAACCCGACTTATCCACAGGCAAGGACTATGCATTACTTATGATCCATCATATTTCAACCAGCGGTTTGCATGCTAGAGTAGGATAGGTTCGATGTTTGATCCTACCACATGTTTAAAGCCTCTTCCAAACCGATACAGCCATGTCCCCTCCCAGCAAACCATGTACTGCTATGTTACTATTCCTTGTTGCTCAGCCCCTGCTTAGTATGCATGCTTAGGATGCTACGAGGTTACCCTGTTACTCCTTGGTTTGGGATATAACATTATTATATTGTTGTGGATGATATGATTATTATAATGTTGACTATATTCGACGAAGGATGGAAGGTCTAGGATATCCCGCCCCGACGCTTTGTTCCATTCGAGTCACCTAGGATCCGAGTTCCGGGTATTGGTTTTAAGACTGAGTGTGCCTAACCGCGTGTGGGATTTTATGGAGTCCAATTTCTTACCTACCTAGATTCAAACATTTCTAGTGGTGGACCAAACTGATTTACCATTTGAACCCGTGTGTGTGCTGGTCGGCCACAAGTAGTTTTGCAACCAACCAGGACCACTGAGGACATAGTTCCCTTGCTGGCCTACCTTGTCCGGCTGAGGACCCGGTTTCCCATGTGTGATTAACCGGCTATCCAAACCCGAGTCATACGGTAGAGACCGATTCGAGAGCGCGACCGGCTTTTGAGTTGGATGTCGACTCACTGGGGGCCACCCGGATTTGTTCGTTGTTAGCTAGAGGGACCTGTCGTTTCGGATCTCTCGGAACTAAATCATAAAATGGTTGCCTGTGATGGGTAGCAACTGAGAGAGATGGGCGTGCGTGCGGAGCCTTGTAATGGGCAGTTGGTACACCCCTGCAGGGTTAAATCTTTTCGAGAAGACGTGTCCACGGTTATGGACGACTTGAGACCTAATCCTTGTTCATAGACAACAACAACTGAGATAATCTTAATATAACTTGATAAACGTGTGTGTGCCTTGACTGCTTATTCTTCGTCGGGATGCGAAGAGGAGGACAAGGATAGGATAGGTGTTATGTTTGCGTAAGTAGTTGATAGCAAGACTTGTTGGAGGCGATTCCTCATCGAATGCTTGGCTTCTTACCTTACTATCTAGATCGTTAGCCACTTCATAAATGCTAGTGCGACAGCAACCTCATCAATTACCCCATCCTTACCGTAAACTACTAGTTGTCCTAGAATGACGAGTGATGAAGTCCTTGCTGGGTCAGATGACCACTACAGTTGGATGATGAGTACCTCTGTACTCATGATACTACCCACAAACTCTTTTCAGGTTCTTGATCGACAACAAGTATGGTGATCGACGTTTCATGTGGAGACTCAAGGACGACTAGTTAGGCGGATCCCGGCGGAGGGCCTGGACCCGTGTGGTTATGGGGATCAATGTTTTTCTCTTTGCCAGTAGGCATTTGATTTTAGTCTGTACTCAGACATGTATCTTCCGCTGTTGTATTGTATTTAAGGCAGTTGTATGCCGATTGTATGAGATGTTGTATCTTGTATCTGTAATGTTGTGATATCATGTTGGAAATCCGGGGCATATGGCTTTGCCATATGTCGCGGTGGGACCGATATGTGCTTCGTCCCCGGATCTGGGTGGAAACACCTAGATCTGGAACAGTACCGCATATCGGGCCTTACATTTGTATCCTTAATAAATAATTTTCCCCCACAGGATATAAAGATATTCTTGAATAGATATTGTTTCTCAAGATTTCCAAAAGGTTTTTGCAAAGAAAAAGCAAGCTTAAATTTTGCAAAAGTTAGGAGAGACAAAACGTGGCAGAATCTGTGAAAAACAGGACAGAAGGTAGTAAAGAATTTTTTAGGGGTAGTTATGCAACTTGAATAAAAAAACTCAGAACATACTAAAGTTTCGTGATTGTATAGAGCATGTTGTGTAAAAACTTCAGCTCAAAAAGATGAACTGGTGATTTTTTCCGATTTTTTCCGTCAGGAGGACAGAATCTGTTTTCTGGACAACATGTCACAACTTTCTCTTCCCTTGTCATATGAGGCTATACTTGGTAGAAAGCTTGAAAAATAAATATACAATGATGTTGCTACAGTAGTAACAATCATCAAGACCACTAAAAACAGAAGTAAAAACATCTTGGGTTGCCTCCCAACAAGCGCTTTCTTTTTACGCCTTTAAGCTAGGCAAAAGGCAAAAGAAGAATCAAGTTTTATCAAGAGAAAGAGAATAGCTAGCCCGTGTAACGGACTCAAAAGGTAACTTTACTTTCTTTATAGGGAAGTGTTCCATCCCCTTTTTGAGAGAGAATTGAAATTTTATATTCCCCTCTTTCATGTTAATGATAGCACCAACGGTGCGAAGAAAAGGACGTCCCAAAATAATTGGACATAAAGGTTCACACTCTATATCCATGATAATAAAATCCACGAGAACATAATTGTCATTGACAATGATAAGAACATCTTCGATCTTCCCCAAAGTTTCTTTAAGGAATAATCTACAAGACTAACACCAAAAGAACATGAATCAAAAGGTTTCAATTCAAACATATCATACATTCTTTTGGGCATGACAGAGGTACTAGCTCCCATGTCACATAAAGCTTAGCACGAGAAGTTATTTAATTTGATTTTTATCATAGGGTCTCAACCATCATCTAGCTTCCTAGGCATGGAGGCTTCTATCCTAAGCTTCTCCTCCCTAGCTTTGATAAGAGCATTTGTGATATGCTCTGTGAAGGCAAGATTAAGTGTGCTAGTGTGGGCGTCTCTAGACATTTTGTGTAATAAGCTGATAACTTCTGAGAGGGTGCAACTATCAAAATCAATATCACTACTATCAAAGGTGGTAGTAGTGTCATCTAAGCTCACTTGTTTGAAACCCTCTATGTTCATAGGAGTTTCTTCTTCTACAGTTGAGGTATTAGCATCACCATTAATAGGTCCAACGGGACCAGGATTGCATTGGGTGCTAATAGTTTCAGTGTCCTCAACAATTTGGATAGTTGCAACAGTGTGGTGTGTAGGAAGGCTCTTAATTCTATCCTATTCCTCTTTTTCTCTAGCCCATCTTTCTTTAAGTTTAGTCATCATCCTAATATTTTCATTAATTTGTAACTGGATAGCATTAATAGGAGTGGCCTTGCTATCCTCAAGGGGAGAGGTTCTAATTTTTAACATCTCAACATCAAGGGCTAAGCTGTCTACCTTCAAACAAAGATTATCTAATTTAGCTAGTTTTTCTTCCACATTCTTGTTGAAGGCTTTTTGGGTAGTGATGAAGTCTCTAAGCATACTCTCTAGTTCATAGGTGGGGTTCTTGTTGCTAGGATAAGTGTTTTTGTTCCCATAAGTGGATGGAAACGGTCTAGGATTACTAGAAAAGTTACCCCTATAAGCATTATTGTTAAAGTTGTTTCTAGCAATGAAGTTCACATCTACTTGTTCCTGAGCAACCAAACAATTTAAAGGAACATCATGAGGATCAATAGAGGGTTGCTTGGTAAGTAGAGACATAATTAAATCAACTTTATCATTGAGAGAGGTAATTTCCTCGACAGAATTTACCTTCCTACCTGTTGGAGCGCGTTCGGTGTGCCATTGGGAATAGTTGGTCATCATCTCATCAAGGAGTTTGGTGGCAGCACCGAGTGTAGTTGACATAAAGGTTCCTCCCGCGGCCGAATCTAACAGGTTTCGCGAGGTAAAGTTCAAGCCTGCATAAAAAGTCTGGATAACCATCCAGGTAGTCAAACCCTGTGTAGGGAATTTCTTAACAAGAGATTTCATACGTTCCCAAGCTTCGGAAATGTGTTCATTATCCAATTTCATAATGTTACTCCTCAATTGGATAATTTTAGCAGGTGGGTAGTACTTCCCAATGAAAGCATATTTGCACTTATCCCAAGAATCTATGATATTCCTAGGAAAAGATTGAACCCTATTTTAGCTCCGTCCCTCAAAGAGAAAGGAAAAATATTGAGCTTAACAACATCACCTTCTACTTCTTTATACTTTTGCATATCACATAATTCAAAAAAATTATTCAAGTGTAAAGTAGCATCATCTCCAGCACCAGAGAATTGATCTCTCATAACAAGATTCATTAAAGCAGGTTTAATTTCATAAGAGGTAGCTGAAGTGGCAGGTGTGGCAATAGGAGTGCAGATAAAGTCTTTGTTGTTGTGACTGGTGAAGTCACACAACTTTGTGTTTTCAATGGAACCCATAGTAGCAGCAAGTGTGGCAGATTTTTTTTGTAATTTTTGATAAAGGACATAAAGATAAAATCAGAAAGGTAAACTAACAAGAATAAAAAGTAAAGGTAAAGGATAGTGGGAAACTCCCCTATCTTATCACTCGGAGTCCCCGGCAACGGCGCCAGAAATTTGCTTGATGGCGTGGAAGTGGTAATGGCTTCTCGCCCTTCATTGGTTACGCCAAGTGAAAGGTGAGATGTAGGATAGCAGCAAATTTCTCCTATATAGAGGATAGAGTTTGTCTCCCGTAGGACTCCGGCAATGATAAGTAGGTGGTGAAGTGAACAATGGCGCCGTGCACAACTCAGGGTTGCTTACTTCACCTGGACCTGCACACGATACAAATAACTTTGCTCCCAACGAAGTTCAGAGAGGTTGTCAATCTCTCTGGTCTTGTTGTTTACAAAGGGTCAAACACACAAGGGATAATGATAATGATAAGGTAGCAACTGAAAACAAATACTGAAAAGGAAATAGCTTGTAAAAAATAATGAGAATATGGACCGGGGTCCCGTGATGTTCGCTAGTTACGTCTCTCTCCCAAAAGACGATAAAACTGCTATGCGAGGTAAAACAAATTATAGATGGGAAATTGACAGGATTATAAATGCACCGCAATGCTAACTATGTTACAAAATAAAGGAAGAGGCTCATAAGCATGGGCAGTACACCAAAATAAGTAGACCGAAATCCATCAACATCTATTACTAATCATCCACCTTGAGGTATCTATCCAGAACATCTCGCTGGTATTAAGTTGCGAGTCCCACCAAAGTGTAAACCCAAAGCAACAAACAACTGCATTACAAGAACTTTGCGTAAAGTAAACAATCCTTGCAACCGCGGTTACAAGCACCGCGGTTACAAGCACCGTGGCCACAACACATCCCCTAGACTCATGTTTCTGTCACTCAAGCGTGTCATCCGGGGGCGGACCCACTGCAGACTGTGCCGTCTGTAGACTGACGGCACAGGCGGCTTTGCCGTCTGCCTGCGCAAACCAGACGGCATACTACCAGTTTTCCATATGTCAGATGTTTGTCGTCTGCATTTAGGGTAGCACACGGCAACTAACCTCTTTGCCGTCCGCCCCGATGGAATGCAGACGGCAAACACGCTGACACATGGCAAACTGATGAATTCCAGTAGTGAGAGCATAACGTTCCCTCTTGGAGTTACTATCCACCACTTGTCCAAAGCAATAAACAGCAAAGGAGAACATGCAAGAATTACTTAGGAACAAAAATATAAGAGATCAAAACCAAATATATTACTCTATCACGATATGAACATAATCTCATAATCCATTGGATCCCATCAAACTCAAGATAGAAAAAGCAGAAGAATTACATAGGTTCCTCGATCATGTAGGGAAGCTCACGAGGTCTAAACCATGAAGAACAAAGAGGGGAGGAGAAAATCACATAGCTAATGATCACGGACCCATGGTCCAAGGTAGACCACTCACGAGACATCCGGGGAGCGTCCATGGTGGAGGAGAAGCTCTCGGAGGTCGATCATCCCTCCGCCAGGGTACCGGGAAGGGTCCCGATCTTGGAAGCGCGGCGGCAGCGGAACAGAGGGGAGATTGGAAAATAGGGTTCTGTCTTTGGAGTTTCCCCGTCACGGGAAATAAATAGGCGAAGGGGGGCAGCCAGGGGGGCCACCAGGGGTCCAGGCGCCCCCTGGGCCCCTGGTGGTGGCCCTCTGGCCCCACTTGGGTGCTTCTAGAAGACTCCGTTACGCTGATTTTTTATCCGATTTTTCCCAATTTTTTGGAGAACTTTTAATATGCGGGAAACCTGGAATAGAAAAACAGCAGAAAACATAAACTGGCACTGGGGTGCACTGAGTTAGTAGGTTAGTCCAAATATGATCAAAAGTGTATGAAAGTGTATCTAGATTATAGCAATATCACACAAAATATGCATGGAGCGAGCAGAAATTATCGATACGTTTGAGACGTATCAGATGTTGAGGAAAGGGTTGTTATATTACCATATATTATGGGTGATCCTATGAATACGCTACAAAGATCTGGAGATTGTGATATCAAGATATTGAAACTAGTGGCCAAAATACAAATGCTAATGTGTTGAATTCAGATGCTCATAACATTAAAAAATGGATTTCTATCCTACTGTTAACATGGATCCTTTGTGAAAGTGCATTTATCCCTAAATGGTGTCTTGTTATTATGACAATATGGTTAGTACATGTTGGTCCCAGGGAAACAGGTACCTCTAACCTACTAACACTCGGGCCCTAACAGGGTACAAAGCGGGAGAAAGGCCCCTGGTTCTTGATCAATCATGGTCGGGGAGTCGCCACCCATTCTCTACGGAGCACACTCGGCGGTGTAAACCCATGATCCTCGAGCCACGAGAAGCCATTCATCCACCCGACGGCCCGGCGGGATGGGACCCCTGCTACCGGGGCATATTGAGGGATCAAACCCGAGAAGGAAAGGCACACCTTACCAAGGCTTGTGCTTCTCCCCCTTTGGCATCACAATACCAAAAAGGGAAAAGGTGATACTAACATGAATAGATCACGGGTTGGGCGCTCGAAGCATCATCATCATAGTCGTCAAATCTTCAACCCTACATAGGGAAAGTGACCGAGTAGCCTCGGTGTTCATAGCCTCAAACTCGGCATCCTGTTGCTGACCCGGCTCAGATGTAATGTCGGCCTTCTTCTTCTTGATGTGGGTCTTTCCCTGTTTATGTCTCGGATCTAGCGCCTTTGAATAGACTGGCACATCTTGAACAAGTTGGCTACGACGTTGAATAGAGTCTTCTTCTCTTGATGAGTTAATATGGTCTGATTAGATGAAGGGGCTACCTGTGGGGTTCCCTAATGCGAGATGCAAGCATAGGAGGAGCACCTAGGAGTGAACATAGCACCATCCTTAGTCCTCGGGTCGCGCCCCTTCTTGTGCGTAATGTAGGGAGGGGGAGCAGGCGGAGTCCAGTTCCTTTTGGACACACTAACATGATAAGTAGCACGATCAATGTAGCGAGCAAGACAGATGTACTCAATCAAAGCCTGGTTGAATGAAGCATAGATCAATGACTTTTGCATACGAACACACTCCTTCATCTCATTTAGGATAGTAAAACTGGGCACCATCCCAGCCCTCTCATGGCCCTACCCTTTTGTACCGTTGTATTTTTTCTCCTGAACATTATTGGACGTCAGATTTAATCTCAGCTCGCGAACTGGGCCACCTATCCTAAAGGGTTGCTTCTCTAGAGGAAAAATCTGAGGCTGGTGGTTAATTGAGCCATGGACCATATGAATTATCGTCTCGTATGGACCTGTCTATTCGTGTCCCAGCCCATTCTTGCCCCCCTACTTCTCAGCCTTCCCTACTACACTAAAAAACGCGACGTTGAGAGGGCGGTATCAAATAGCGGATCAACTTCCTCTCTCCCTCTTTCTCCGCGAAGGATCCATCCTCTGGTGGCGGCATAACGACGGGGGGGGGGGGGAATCCGTGGAATCACAAGGCGTCCGTGAGCGGGAGTAGCAAGCGGCGAGCGACGCATGAAGAAGTCCCTTCAACAGTAGGGGCAAACCCAAATCGAGATTTCTCACACGTTTGGCAAATTGGATCGTTGATATCAATGCTCTGAACATTCTTGGTCGTTTGATGCAATGTTACCTCTCTGTCTTAATGTCCGTCTACTCCGGTAGCCTAAAACGCAACACTCTCATGCGTCGGTCCGTTTTTAAGCCCATGTAACTTCCCCAGCCCAACCGAACCGGTATTAGACAAGAAAAATAAATTTTGATGAACTAATTGCCACTGATTAGGTTAACATTTTGTTTTGTGACTTGCGTATGTAAGTGCAGAAATGCAAATGATGTAAAAATGTAAAAATAAGAATACAAAAGCTCGAGATTTTAATGTTCTCCGCATCATTTTTCTACCCGTAGTAATAATTATTACTATGAAGAAATTGTGAGAAGTCGTCATTCATCACTAAAATGGCTATTTCGTAATACTACAAACATATTTAATTCTTCATAATTTGCACTTAAATTCTCCCATGATGTTCAAGCAACGCGCGCCATCAAGAATTTAGTATAACATGGTATCCAGCACATCCACTTTCTTCCTATCATGGAACATCATGAAGATATCAAACATGGAAGCTCTAAAATTATGAGAATCACACCCTTCGGAGTAAGAGTGTACCGAAGGATAGGACACATAATGTTATAGGTGGGCAACAACTCCTTAATAAAGCCAGCAAGAAACGAATTATCATGCTTGTACGCAAATTCAATCTCATCCTTGTTTCGTCCAGTCTCGAGAACCCTGCATAACTTATCATTGGACTGAGAAAAGAACTAATAGGCAATAATCTTATAGAGCTTAGACATGAGAGCAAAACAATCACGAGTACGAGACATCCAACGCAGAGTATGAGTGTCATTGTTGTTGAAGAATACAATGGCATAGAACTGCATCATAAGATCCTCATTATACTTATGGGAGTAAGACACAAAAGGAATCAACTCCAACCTACCAAGCACATGATATGCTCCACGATAGATGAGCATTATCCCGCAGAATATCCATATTAACCTTCTTGTGGGGTGCAAACTTCTTGCCCTTGATCATGCGCAACTCATAGAAGATCTAGTGATGAGTAGTGTTCTTGAATCGTGGGTCGACTCCCCCATCCAGTACCAGCAATATAGGGATCCTCCAAACGGTATGCCCAATACTCTACCTTTTTCCACTTAGAAATAGAAAGCTCCCTGATGTTGCGATGCACATTACTTGGCTCACTGCTAGGACTAGAGCCATCATCCTCTACAAACCATGCATCACCAGCCTTGGCCTCACCCTGATGGTGAGGATCTTCATGTGATTCATAATCCTCATCACTCTCAGTGTCCTCAACAATGACACCTTTGGTGGCTGCCTGATGGGCACGAACACTTGCATGAGAATCCTGACCAATCCCCTCTAAAGGATGGTGACGAGGAACCATGGTGAAGTCATCACTAGCTTTTGAGCACTTGCGATGAACAGTCGTAACCCGTTCGGAGGACTATGGAAATAAATAGATAAGTAAATTCAAATACTGTATGAAAAATTAGGCATGGAGTAGAGGATGCGGAGATTTGAGCTAAAAATACGTCCCCATGAGAACGATACATGCACTATGGTCACGGGGTACTCCCATTTGCCACTCGGTACAAATCTGAGGGCTTCATACTAGGAAATACTGAGGACAGTTTTAGCGTGAATCTAAGCGATCTCTATGAGGGGGAACCACTACACTGCGCTAGAAAAAGAGGGTCGTTGGGAAGTGAGCATCATGCATCACAAATTGTACTAGTAGGTTGCCCGCCAGATTGGGTGAACAAATCCATAGATACCATCTCCCATCGGTTGCACCCAAAGACCGTGGGTGCCCGATCCTCCTTCTTGCGTAGTAACGATCATGTATGGATCCAGCTGATGGCCTTGAATATAACTTGCAAAAAAATGGAACTACCTCTTTGTTAAAAATACAATCATTATGAGTGTTCCAAGTGGCCCAAAGTAAAGTGCAAATTTCCATGTGGATCTGAGACTTCAACTTGGGATGCAACCCCACTAACTATTTTCCTAACTGAAAGGGCATGTGCCCTCATGTTTGGTTTTTGTAATTGATGACAATCCCTATGGACTAATGTTTTGCTTGAGTTATACTTTAAGGTTTGTCCATAGGCAGTACTTGAAGATCATATGTTGGCTTCAAGGTTGAAAGGAATAGATCATGTGATGATCAAGGTGTTATTCATGGAGTTATCCAAAGATTGGTCATGTGAGAGTTGAGCATATTGCAATCATATCTTGAAGAAGAAGGTTGTGTGAACATTCGTGTTTACCTTCAAGACATCATCTTAATGAGGGGTGTTCGAAAGACTCATGGTTCGTCAAGACAAAGTGCGAAGAATGGAATCAAGTTGATCAACACACAAAGTTGAGAAGATGTACCTTGTGGGATCATGTAATCTCACGGTATGGTAAGCATTGTCCATTATGCTTTGTGTACTAACCCATGATCCATGTGTGTGGTGTTTTTATTAGGGATTATGAATCTTTCCATGGGCTTGCATCAAAGGGAAGATTTCATATAGCCCGAGAGAGAGGATGCCATCAAGTGGTGATGGCCATCAAGGTTGTTGTGTGCAAGTTCAAGAGGAGCATCAGGAAGATATCATATGCTTGGATCTTACCGACCATTAGATGATAACGGTCTTGTGAAGATGTGCCTAAAAGTGGCTCACCCATAATTGAGTGTGGGGGAGCAATCTAATAGTCTTCATCGAGCCGGCGCAACCAATAAAGGTGCTACAACTTAAGTTGGGCATGATCGTCATCATCAAGCTCAAGTGGATTATGCGCAAGACAAAGGTTTGACCTTTATAGGTTTCTAGTTTACCGGTCTCATGGTGGTTGTTAGGAGAACATGTTATAGGCTAGGCCGCATCGTTCGTTGAGAGCTCAAACTTTGCATCCTTGCCATCATATTTATTGGTTCTTTTGGCTTTTCTCTTTGTGAGTTTTGGATCTTGACTTCGTATTCATTACAAGCTCTTCTTCATCGAAAACGGAATTCATATGCATCTACTTTTATATTTTCGATGTTGGTGTTTTTGTCGGTTCTTATCTTTTGAAGGTTTCACCTTCTACTTTGTTGGCATTTTAACCTTTCCATTATTTGACGCAAAAAAATGTTGATCTTGGGTGGTTCTCTTTGTGAGGACCTTGAGCTTTTCCATAGCTTTAAAACAAGCCCACGATCATCAAAATCGGAGTTCATATGGAAAAGTTATGCTTGTTTTGGCCGTGTTATTTTTGCCTGAGAGGTACTACCCCCCGGAATAGAGATAGTACCGCTCCAGTGGTGGTACCGCTTGCTACTACCGCAAAGCCTTCTGTTCCGAGCAGCAGTAGCGCGGCACTTAATATTCGGTAGTACCGCTTGAGCGGTAGTACCGCTCGGGACGCAGAAAACTGCACATAACGGTTAGATTCGTGGGGACCTATAAAAGGGGGTCTTATTCCCCATTTTCCCCCAATGTTCTTGAGCTCGTTTTTCACCTGCATTGTTGAACTCGTCTAGCTTGAGATCTCTCTATTTCTCCCATGATTCTTGCTCCTTTTTTAGGGAAAAGAGAGAGGATATCTAGATCTACATTCTCCACCATGTCAACTCTCCTCTTTGTGAGGGAAACCTTGTGGATCTAGATCTTGGATTTCTTGGTGTTCTCCTTGTTCTTCCTCTCATATTCCTCCATATATTTTGTTGCTTTGGTGGGAATTGAGAGTAAGGTATTTGAGAACTTCGTGTGTTCTTGCCATTGCATTTGGTGCATTGGTTTGAATTCTCTCCGAGGATTCATTGTAGTAAGTGAAGTTGGGAAGATTATTACTCTTGAGTGCATTGGCGCTCTAGAGCTTGTTCCTCTTGGTTGTGTTGGCCCCTTGAGTCTTGTTGTTGTTGCGGAGCTCAATCATTGTGGTGTAAAGCTTTGGGGCGCTATGGGAGCCTCCAATTCGGTTGTGGAGATAGCCCCGAGCATTTGTACGGGTTCGGTGACCATCCTCAAGGGTTTCCATTTGTACGGGTTCGGTGACCGCCCTCAAGTGTCCCATTGTGGAATAACGACATCTTACATTGGTGAGAGCGTGAGGAGAATACAGTGGCCCTCGTTGGCCTTCGTGGTGAGCCTTGTGCACCACACCCTCTCCAAACGGAGACGTACTTCTCGCAAGAGAAGGAACTTCGGTAACACATCATTGTCTCCATCTTGTCCACTTGCGGTTATCTCTACCTTTACTTTGAGCAAGCTTATTACCGTGTTTATCTTTTGCTTGCTCATATTATTGTTGCATTGCTTGTCCCATAGGTTGTTCACCTGGTTTCACATCTAGTCAACCTATTTACTTGTACACCTACTTTGTGATAGCCATAGTGCTCTCGTTATATATCTTGCTATCACATAGTTTTTTATCTTTCTTAGTATAAGTTGTTGGTGCACATAGTTTATCCTAGCTTATTTAGGTCTCTTTCTTGGAAAATTAAACGTTAAGTTTTATTCCGCATTTGCTCAAGCCTGAACCATAATTATTTTAAGCACCTATTCACCCCCCCTCTAGGCGACATCCACGTCATTTCAATTGGTATAAGAGCCTCGTCTCTCATTATATGGCTTCACCACCTTGAGAGTAAAGATGCCGACTAGGTTATTAGGATTCATTCACACTCTTAGTTTTGATGGCACAAATTATGATGCTTGGAAATTTTGCATGCTTAATTATTTCCGGGTCATTGACCGGTGTATGGCGCGAATTGTAGATATGGGTTTTTATCCTCCAAAGGATACTCAAAACATATCCTTAGAGGATGAGAAAAACTCTTATCTCAATGCTCAAGCTTCTAATGTGCTTGTTGATGCTTTGAGTAATGTAGACATATCTCAACTCACGCCGTTTCGGGATGCTCATGAGTTGTGGACAAAGCTTCAAGATAAATATGGTGTGTCCAAGTTTTTGGGGATGATTGTTCTCCCTCCACCTCCGGTCGCGATGCATTCTCAACTTCTTCTACTTCACCAACATGTGTTTTTCCACAAGGTAATGAAATGGTGAGTAGTGTGAGTCATTGCAATGATGATAGTGAACTTATTGTTGATAACCCTTTATCACTACATTATTGCAATACTTACTTGTTGTACCTTAACACTTCGAGCACCTTAAATGTCATACATGCTTGTGTTGATAGTCCATGCATATCGTGTAGAAATCACTTGAGTAAATCTCATGATGATATGCTTGCTATATCTTGTTTCCATGATAAGAATGCCTTTATTTCCTCTAGTTATTGTGCCAACAATGTAGAGGAAAACCGACGGTCCATGGAACAAGATGTGGTCTTGAATGGTGCCTCAAGGGATCCTACATCATCATCTCGTGTTACTCATTTTTGCCTTATGGCTAAGGAGTTAAAGTTATCTCCTACTTTGACACCCATATCGAGTGATGGTGATTATGTAGATAATTTTAATGTAGATAATGTGTGACGCCCCCAAAATCAAATCGTGTACTGTAATCATACATGCAAGGTACACGATCGAGATTAGGGACACACGGTGAGTGTAACAGCCCGGGATTTTCACCTAAATTAAAAAAAATTGTTTGTTGCTTTATTTTATTGATTACTAGATTTTTTTGCAGTATTTGCTTCGCTGATTTATTAATCGGTGAATATTTCCCCCTCTTTCTCGTATCGGATGCGGGACCAAACCTTTTTCCCAAACGGAACATGACCTTTGCGACGCCGGGTTCACCCGAGCACCGTCGCAACTCCCGGCACAAGACGAGCCATCGCCGTCGGAACGAAAAACCCCATTTAATAATTAAATGGATTATTTTTATTGGGCGCCGAAAAATATTATCGAAACGTTATCAAAGTGAGGTACGACTGACGGGCTCGATGCGCTGAGCGCGTGGTTCGAGATTTCGCCCGAATCGGAGGTCGTATGCACTCCCGGCGGTGAGAAACGTGGAGTATCGGACGCGAGGGAGAAAACACGAGGGTGTTTGCGTAAACTTGCCAGCCAGACCACCTATATAAAGACCACCACTCTCCCACCCCTTTCTAGGGTTTACCCTAGAAAATTTTGCAGCCACCCCCCTCCAAAAACATCCAAATTTTCCCCCTAGCCCCTCCTCCACCGAAACTCTAGCTCCAGTTGTTCCCGGCCGTCAGATCGGGCGATCAGAGGGCTCTGGTTGCGCCACGTCGCCCCGAAGGTTCTTCTCCCACCTCCAACTGGATCCAGCCGCACCCGGGCCCCGCAGGGCAGGGATCTCGCCGCCAGGGCCCGCCCAGGCCTGGATCTGGGCCGAGCCGCCCGTGGAGGCCGACCGCCACGCTCGTCGGCGACCTTTGTCTTGCCGCGCGCCACCACGGTGAGGAGCACGCCGCCGCACGCCTCCCTCCTCCTCTCCTGCTCACCTCGCCCTCTCCCTCGCAGGTAGCCGCCATGGCCGACGAGGCCAAGGGCCGCCGCGCCATGGATCTCAGGGCCGAGCTCCCCTGGACGCCGCGCAGTGCCGCCCCGGCCACTCGTCACCGCCCGTCAGCCTCCTCCCGCACCGGATCCAGCCGCCCTTCTCCTCCTCACTCCGCCGCGCGCCCTCTCGCCTCGCCGGAGTGCGTCGCCCGCCGCCGGCGTCGTCAGCCGCCCGCACCGGATCGGGAGCACCCGAGCTGGACTTAACCGCCGTCGCCTGGGCCGGCTAGGCCCACGTGGCCCGTCTCCCCTCGCGGCCGAGCCCAGCACCCGCCGCAAGCCTCCTCTCGCCCTGGGCGTAGCGCCCCTATCCGCCGCCGCCGCCAGTGGGCCGAGCCCACAAGGTGAGGCTTTTTCTATTTTTGTTTTGTTGTTTTATTTTTTTCCTGGCTGTTATTTTTTCTAAGTCTGAGGATAAACTGCTGATGTATTCATTTTGCGCGTAGTTTTGCGATCAAACCGTAGCTCGGATGACTTTGCGCCTAGAAGATGAATTGCTCAGTTTTGTGTGCTCTAACTTTTGTATTTAGTGAGTTTAATCATTCGAGGTCATATAGATGGTGCAAATCTGTGTTGAAGTGGGCATCAGACTGTTAACTGCTGCTACTTTCTGTTAAGTGCTGCTGTTCTTATTTTATTGCAAGTTTGATTGATGATTGTGTCACATCCATGAGGCCTATGCTATTGATTCTTGTTGCATACTGTTAAGCATCATGTCTACTTCAGTTCTAATCAATTACTTGTCATGTTTTCCTTTTGTAGCTATATTATTTATTGCTCCAAAGTGGTGATCTGGATAAGATGTCCTGATGTTTATATTTTGTTGCAACTTTGATGCCTTATAGTTAATGATCTATTGCTCATATGGATTAGCTCCAATGTAACTCAGGGATCCTTGCTATGTGTACTTTGATTCCATGCCTTTCTTTGCCATGATATGCTTGCTAGTCATATAGTTATTGAGCTCCAAAGTTGCTATGCCACTGTTTTTGACAACCACCTCTGTTTTTCACAAAGTCTGTAACTTTCCGATGCCATGTTGCACGCTTAATATCTTTTGATCCGTGATGCATATGACCTTGATTCTTGTTTGTACCTGATCACCATCATGTCTACCTAATTCCCACATATTGATATGAAATTTTTCTGTAAATTTGCATATAGTTTTGCTCCTGTTTATACAGCATGAAAATCACAGTTTCTGCCCTGTTTTCCTGATTTTCACTAAGTCCTTGACCAGTAATGTTTTATAGCTTTTTGTGTTGCTTATAACTAGTGAACCATGATGCATATTTGCATGATTCCTTTTGCCATGCCTTCCTTTCCATGTATACTTTAATTCCATGTCCTTTTTATGAATGTTTGCATTATGTAGCTAATTGTTTCATTGCTCTAAAGTGTGCTCCCTGATGTTAATAGCATGTGTGCATAACTTGTTTTGCTTATATCTTTTTAACCGTAACTCCGTTTGGAGTGTTCTTTACATGTAACTTGATTAGAATTTCATGTACTTTGTGTTTCTGCTATTTTTTCTGTTGTTAATCAACCTAAAATATGGTTTAGGGCAGAACAGTACCAAATGCTGAAGTTGTCGTGGGGTACTTAGTGGAATGTCATGTTTAGGGTGTTGCCTCACTTAAATTGACTAGCACAAATAGTTTATTTTATGCTTTACCTCTTGTCATGATTGTGTGATATGCCATGCGTGAGTGAGAATGCCATGTTAACAACCTATGTTCATGTTGTGTAGCTAAACAACTTGAACCTTTTTAAATGTGCGGTATCGTCGTGTGTGACGAATACTCCACTTAACCTGTTAGTAACCGCTCTCGACAATAGATGCGATACCGTGCGTTGTCTCGTGTTGTCTTCTTGTTGACGCTTGCTCGTGATTGCTTCGTAGTAATAGATGCTTGCTCATCGATTGCCTTTTCCAGTGTTTACTTCTTGTGTGCTCCCACGGATACTCTCGGAGACGATGCGAGCTTGCGATCGACTACACCTTCGACTTCGTCTTCTCATCAGGTAAGGGGGAGCATATATCATGCTTATAACTTTCATCTCACTCGTGCCTAGGTGTAGGATAGAACGATTGCTTGATCCTACCACTTTATATTCATGCCTCTCAAATAAACCCAAACAGCCATGTCCTCCACATCCCAGCAAACCTTGTTCGGTTATGTTACTATTGCTCGCTGCTCAGCCACTGCTTAGTATGAATGCTAGGATGCTATCAACTATTATCCTGTTACTCCTTGGATTGGGCTATCACATTATTATATTTTTGTGGATGATATGATTATTATTAATGTTGACTATATTCGATATGGAATGGAAAGTCTAGGCTATCCCGCCCCGACGCTTTGTTCCATTCGAGTCACCTAGGACCCGAGTTTCGGGTATTGTGTCTCTTGGCGAGCGTGCCTAACCGCGTGTGGGATACTATGGGGTCCCATTTTCTTACCTACCTAGCTCCAAACATTTCTAGAGGTGGCCCAAGCTTATTTACCATTTGAAACCATGTGCGTAACTGGTCTGCAGCCAGTGGATTTAAAAACAGCCCGGGCCAGCGGAGACATGGTTTCTCTGTTAGTCCACACTGGTGAGCTAGGGAAGTCTCCTGCTATTCAAGTGAGGCTAACCCCGAACTTGGCCATACGGAAGAGTCCGATCTGAGAGCGTGGCCGGCCTTTCGATTGGGTGTCAACTCCCCGGGGGCCACCCTGATTTGTGTGTTTTTAGTTAGAGGGACCTGTCGTTCCGGATCTCTCGGAACTAAATCATAAAATGGCTGCCTGTGATGGGTAGAAACTGAGAGAGAAGGGTGTGAGTGTGGAGCCTTGTAATGGGCAGTTGGTACACCCCTGCCGGGTTAAATCATCTCGAGAAGCCGTGTCCACGGTTATGGACGACTTGAGACCTACTCCTTGTTCATAGACAACATAAACTGAGATAATCTTAATAACTTGATCAATGTGTGTGTGCCTTGACTGCTTCTTCTTCATCGGGATGCGAAGAGGAGGACAAGGATAGGATAGGTGTTATGATTGCGTGAGTAGGTGGATAGCAAGACTTGTTGGAGGCGATTCCTCATCGAATGTTGGGTTCTCATCTTACTCTAAAATAGACCGTTAGCCACTCATATATTGCTAGTGCGTCAGCAACCTCACCACTACCCCATCTTACCCGTGAGAAGTTAGTTACAAGACTTTTGATATAGCTCACCTCCTTCTTTTCTCTTTTATGCACGTTATGCAAACGACATTGGACTACGGAGGAGCTTGACGACCCTTCTTTTGGACGCCTTCGCAGAGACTCGACGATGACTAGTTAGGCGGATCCCGGCGGAGAGCCTGGACCCGTGTGGTTACGGGAATCGTGTGCTTTACCTTTTCGACAAGGCATTTGATTGTAGTCTGTACTCAGACATGTATCTTCCGCTGATGTATTGTATTAAGGCAATTGTATACCGATTGTATGAGATGTTGTATGCTTGTAGTTGTAATGTTGTTATATCATGTTGGAAATCCGGGGCATATGACATTGTCATATGTCGTGGTGGGACCAATATGTGCTTCGTCCCGGGATCTGGATGGAAACATCTAGATCTCGAACAGTACCGCATATCGGGCCTTAAAACTTGGAATCAGAGCCTTACCGACCGTAAGATCCCCTCTCTGGCTGAAGTAGAGTCTAGACAAAAATATTTTTTAGTTACTAAGTTAGTTATCGGAGAGTAGGATTCTTTTTCCTCCTTACCCATGCTCTGGTCAGGACAATTGTCGTAAGTGTTTTAATTCTCGTTTTATCCCTTCAAACTCTAGGATCTCAAGTGTGTGGAGTATCGGAACCGTTAAAATGCCCTGCGTGCAGCGTATTGTCTCGATTCCGATCTCAGGTTTGGGAAATCCTGTAGTACCTTTAGTTCTTCAGACTCTGGTTAACCATCTTGGTCGTCCGTTGACTTCATTCCTTTTTCCTAGTATCCTCACTATTTCAGTGAGAATGCTTCTTTTGATCGTCGCTTGGACTATTGTTCTTCCTCTTGATCTCTCGATGGTTTCGTTCTCCGACGTTGTCGTCTCACTGCGGAAAGTTTTCTCGAGGAGGTTCGTCGTTCGACATGGAGCAGAGTCCCTTGTTGGTGGTGTTGAAGATTATCGACTCTCTTTTCTCTCCCCCTCTCCCCCAGATCATCCAGGATCTCGGGACGAGATCCCTTGTTGGTGTTGTTGTATTGTAACAGCCCGGGATTTTCACCCAAATTAAAAAAATTGTTTGTTGCTTTATTTTATTGATTGCTAGAATTTCTTGCAGTATTTGCTTCGCTGATTTATTAATCGGTGAATATTTTCCCCCTCTTTCTCGTATCGGATGCGGGACCAAACCTTTTTCCCAAACGACACATGAACTTTGCGACACCGGGTTCACCCGAGCACCGTCGCAACTCCCAGCACAAGACCAGCCATCGCCATCGGAACGAAAAACCCCATTTAATAATTAAATGGATTATTTTTATTGGGTGCCAGAAACTATTCTCGGAGCGTTATCGAAGTGAGGTACGACTGACGGGCTCGATGCGCTGAGCGCGTGGTTCGAGATTTCGCCCGAATCGAAGGTCGTATGCACTCCCGGCGGTCAGAAACGTGGAGTATCGGACGTGAGGGTAAAACCCGAGGGTGTTTACGTAAACTTGCCATCCAGACCACCTATATAAAGACCATCACTCTCCCACCCCTTTCTAGGGTTTCCCCTAGAAAAATTTGCAGCCACCCCCCTCCAAAAACGTCCAAATTTTCCCCCTAGCCCCTCCTCCACCGAAACCATATCTCCAGTTGTTCCCGGCCGTCAGATCAGGCGATCGGAGGGCTCTGGTTGTGCCACGTCGCCCCGAAGGTTCTTATCCCACCTCCAGCCGGATCCAGCCGCGCCCGGGCCCTGCAGGGCCGGGATCTCGCCGCCAAGGCCCGCCCAGGACCGGATCTAGGCCGAGCCGCCCGTGGAGGCCGACCGCCGCGCTCGCTGGCGACCTCCGTCCTGCCGCGCGCCGCCACGGTGAGGAGCACGCCGCTGCACGCCTCTCTCCTCCTCTCCTGCTCACCTCCCCCTCTCCCTCGCAGGTCGCCGCCATGGCAGACGAGGCCAAGGGCCGCCGCGCCATGGCTCTCGGGGACGAGCTCCCCTGGACGCTGCATCGTGCCGCCCCGGCCACTCTTCACCGCCCGTCGGCCTCCTCCCACCCCGGATCCAGCCGCCCATCTCCTACCCACTCCGCACGCGCCCTCTCGCCTCGCTGGAGTGCGCCGCCCGCCGCCGGTGTCGTCAGCCGCACGCACTGGATCGGGAGGACCCGAGCTGGCCTCAACCGCCGTTGCCTGGGCCGGCTAGGCACACGTGGCCCGTCGCCCCTCGCGGCCCAGCCCAGCACCAGCCGCAAGCCTCCTCTCGCCCTGGGCATAACGCCCTTATCCGCCGCCGCTGCCAATGGGTCGAGCCCACTAGGTGAGTATTTTCCTTTTTTGTTTTGTTGTTTTATTTTTTTTCGTGGTTGTTATTTTTTCTAAGTCTGAGGATAAACTATTGTTGTATTCATTTTGCCCGTAGTTTTGCGATCAAACCGTAGCTCGGATCACTATGCACCGAGAAGATGAATTGCTCAGTTTTTTTGCTCTAACTTTTGTATTTAGTGAGTTTAATAATTTGAGGTCATCTAGATGGTGCAAATCTGTGTTCAAGTGGGCATCAAACTGTTAACTTCTGCTACTTTCTGTTAAGTGTTGTTGTTGTTATTTTATTGCAAGTTTGATAGATGATTGTGTCACATCCATGAGGCCTATGCTATTGATTCTTGTTGCATACTTTTAAGCATCATGTCTACTTCAGTTCTATTCAATCACTTGTCATGTTTGCCTGCTGTAGCTATATTATTTATTGCTCCAAAGTGGTGATCTGGGTAAGATATGCTGATGTTTATATTTTGTTGCAACTTTGATTCCTTATTGTTAATGATCTATTGCTCATATGGATTAGCTCCAATGTAACTCAGGGATCCTTGATATGTGTACTTTGATTCCATGCCTTGCTTTGCCATGATATGCTTTCTGGTCATATAGTTATTGAGCTCCAAAGTTTCCGATGCCATGTTGCACGCATAATATCTTTTGATCTGTGATGCATATGACCTTAATTCTTGTTTTTACCTGGTCACCATCATGTCTACTTCATGCCCACATATTGCTATGTCATGTTTCTGTACATTTGCATATAGTTTTGCTCATGTTTATACAGCATGAAAATAACATTTTCTGCCCTGTTTTCCTTATTTTCACCAAGTCCTTGACCAGTAATGTTTTATAGCTTTTTGTGTTGCTTATAACTAGTGAACCATGATGCCTATTTGCATGATTCCTGTTGCCATGCCTTCCTTGCCATGTATACTTTAATTACATGTCCTTTTGATGCATGTTTGCAATCTGTAGCTAATTGTTTCATTGCTCTAAAGTGTGCTCCCTGATGTTAACAGCATGTGTGCATAACTTGTTTTGCTTATATCTTTCTAACTGTAACTCCGTTTGGAGTGTTCTTTATATGTAACTTGATTAAAATTTCATGTACTTTGTGTTTCTGCTATTTTTTCTGTTGTTAATCAACCTAAAATATGGTTTAGGGCAGAACAGTACCAAATGCTGAAGTTGTCGTGGGGTACTTAGTGGAATGTCATGTTTAGGGTGTTGCCTCACTTAAATTGACTAGCATAAATAGTTTATTTTATGCTTTACCTCTTGTCATGATTGTGTGATATGCCATGCTTGAGTGAGAATGCCATGTTAACAACCTATGTTCATGTTGTGTAGCTAAACAACTTGAACCTTTTTAAATGTGCGGTATCGTCGTGTGTGACGAATACTCCACTTAACCTGTTAGTAACCGCTCTCGACAATAGATGCGATACCGTGCGTTGTCTCGTGTTGTCTTCTTGTTGACGCTTGCTTGTGATTGCTTCGTAGTAATAGATGCTTGCTCATCGATTGCCTTTTCCAGTGTTTACTTCTTGTGTGCTCCTACGGATACTCTCGGAGACGATGCGAGCTTGCGATCGACTACACCTTCGACTTCGTCTTCTCATCAGGTAAGGGGGAGCATATATCATGCTTATAACTTTCAACTCACTCGCGCCTAGGTGTAGGATAGAACGATTGCTTGATCCTACCACTTCATATTCATGCCTCTCAAATAAACCCAAACAGCCATGTCCTCCATATCCCAGGAAACCTTGTTCGGCTATGTTACTATTGCTCACTGATCAGCCACTGCTTAGTATGAATGCTCGGATACTATCAACTTCTATCATGTTACTCCTTGGATTGGGCTATCACATTATTATATTGTTGTGGATGATATGATTGTTATTAATGTTGACTATATTCGACGAAGGATTGAAGGTCTAGGCTATCCCTCCCCGACGCTTTGTTCCATTCGATTTACCTAGGACCCGAGTTCCGGGTATTGTGTCTAACCGCGTGTTGGATACTATTGGGTCCCCTTTTCTTAACTACCTAGCTCCAAATATTTCTAGAGTGTGACACCCCCAGAATCAAGCCGTGTACAGTAATCATACATGCAAGGTACACGACCGAGATCAAGGACTCACGGTAAGATATCACAACACAAATCTATAAATAAAAATAATACAAGCTGTTTTAATACAAGCCAGGGGCCACAAGGGCTCGAATACAACAGCTCGAGAGCACAAAGTCACAAGAATACAAGGTTGCCTTAAGAAGGCTAGCACAAATAACAACAGATCGAAAATGAGAGGCCTCCTTCCTGGGAACCTCCAAACTACTCCTGGTCAACGGGGAACTCGACGTCCTAGAAGGCATCGAGGATCTTCATGTTGCGGTGGTCGGCATTGGGGATCTCCTGCTTCTGTACTCCAAGGCTCCAATGTCGACTGCAGTGGCCGATCAGGCAAAACAAAAGGGGGGAAATAAATCAGGGGTGAGTATCTAGCATACCCGCGAGTCTTGCGTCCGCTACTAAGCATTTAAGCATTTGTATCAAATGGAAAGGGGAGGCTATATATAGTGGACTATAAGGTAGAAATCAGAATAAGGATAAGAGGCTAGGACTATCGAAGACTAGCATCTTCTGACGAGTCTTGCAGCATGAGAAGAGAATGTGCCAACAGCTTATGTGAAGCATAAAGTAACAATGAAGCAGAAGTTGCTGCAACATTTTATAATAGTAAGTTGTAATAATGAATAATAATATATGCCTCCGAGTTCCCCTCCTCGACTACCCTGCAAGGAAGAAAACCCGGAACCAATAGATTAATAGTAGTAGTTTGTAGTGATAATATCCGGCTTCAGCATAAAGCGTCCTGTTGCCGTGGACACGGCTATTCGAATAGATAAAACTCACTGCAGGGGTGCACTACTGTTCAGCCTGCACGCTCGGATCTCCAGGGTGGCGGGAACCTTGTTAGAGAACTCTCCACCAAAGCTATCTGACACAGCGCAACCCATCTTAGGCTCAGCAGAGAGGCCATCCGTCGGACTATATCCTATGCGCCAAGGGGTCTAGGTCCCTCACCCTTGCACGCTCCGGCACGGTGTGAGTCTGGCCGGTGAAGAAAAAGAAAATCCAAATACACCTGTTGCAGCAAAGAAGACAACACCTCTTCCCGGCTATCAGGACGCAGTACTGCTGACGTCTGAAGAGCTTTCGGACGAACTACGACGCGAAGGGCCCACACTGTAATCCCACGTGTAGGTAGTGCGTACAGACCAACGGGCCTCTCAAGTCATCCACCGAACCATTTAGCATTTTAATTAACCTGCGTGACAACCTTTGTCGTTTCCTCAACTTAACTGACCCACGGACAACGACATCAGACAGGACCACCAGTACATCGGTGCCTGCCCTGCCGTCCCACCAAGTCTCTGCGGTTACCAACAAGGTGAACCGACTCCTTACCTTATCTCGCGTGTGCTCTTGGTAGAGCTCAACTTTCGTGGATTGGTAACTGTCGCGAGATACGAGCAGGGGCCAAGCACGCCAAGCACGCCAGTAACGCCGGTCGTACCCTCCCTGTCGTTCCCGACGCAATACCGCTCGCGGGCACCGTTTGGTCGCCCGACTCTTACCTTTAAGGACAACCGTTGCTCAGGTACCTAGAGCGGCTATACAGAGTCATCAACGACTGGAGTACAAGGATTACTCCTTGATAGCTCGCACTTGATGGTGGCTCGGCAGAGCCGACCTAGGGGGCCTTAGGCGGTGTCTGCATTGTATCGTACCTGTGCAGTTATATATTTTTTGTATCCGCATCACTCCCCTGAGTGATCACGGCCCCTTATCTAATCCTAGTTGACTAACAAAGTGAAGGGCTCACTGCTGAATAATGCATAAGTAATAATAGGAAGCATAGGATAAAGGAAAGGTACATCAAGGGGCGACAATGACAGGCCATGCAATTGAATAGGATTGTAACATAGCAGCAACAGTAACAATGTGTGATGCCCCTAAAATCAATCCGTGTACAGTAATCATACACGCAGGGTACACGACTGAGATTAGGGTGCCACGGTGAGAATATCAGAGCACGACACTAAACACAAAAGGATAAACCAATATGTTACAAGATAAGGGGTCACACGGACCCGAATACATAAGTTATACAAGCCATAATATATGAGTACAGACATAGTTAGTCAAGTTTTTCCTTAAGAAGGCTAGCAAAAATAACATCAGAGATACAGATCGAAAAGGCAAGGCCTCCTGCCAGGGAGCCTCCGAAACTACTCTTGGTCCTGGTCAGCGGGCCTCTCGACGTAGTAGTATCCGCCTCCGGGGTACTCCTGCTCCTGGGCTCCAACGTCGACTGCAGCGGCCGATTAGGCAAAACATAAAGGGGAAATAAAGCAAAGGTGAGTATCTAGCATACCCGCGAGTCTTACGTCCGCTACTAAGCATTATGCATTGTATGAAATGGAAAGCGGAGGCTGTATATAGTGGACTGCAAGAAAGAAATCAGAATAAGGATAAGAAGCTAGGCCTATCGAAGACTAGCATCTTCTGACGTTCTCTTGCAGCATGAGAAGAGAAACAGCCAACAGTTTATATAAAGCATAAAGTAACAATGAAGAAGAAGTTGCTGCAACACTGTATAATAGTAAGTTGTAATAATTGATAATAATAATGCCTCTGAGTTCCCCTCCTCAACTCCCTGTAAGGAAGAAGACCCGGAACCATACAGTTTAATAGTAGTAGTTTGTAGTGGTAAGATCCAGCTTCAGCATAAAGCGTCCTGTTACTGTGGACACGACTATTCGAAAAGATTAAACTCCCTGCAGGGGTGCACTACTGTTCAGCCTGCACGCTCGGATCTCCAGGGTGGCGTACACCTTGTTAGGGAATGCCCCACCGAGGCTATCCGACACATTGCAGTCCATCCGCCGGACTATATCCTATGCACCAAGGGGTCTAGGTCCCACACCCTTGCACGCTCCTGCACGGTACAAGACTGGCCGGTGAAGCAAAAGCAAATCCAAAACACACCTGCTGCAGCAAAGAAGACAAGACCGCTTCCCGGCTATCAGCCCGTGGTACTGCTGACGTCTGAAGAGCTTTGGGACAAACTATGACGCAGGGGAGCCCATAACGCCTTATCCCACGTGAAGGTAGTGCGTACAGACCAACGGGTCTCTCAAGTCATCCGCCGAACCATTTAGCATTTTAATATTATCTCGCAGACAACCGTTATCGCTGTCTGACTAACAACACAACGGACAACGAACAGCAACAAGGCCCACCGGTAACGTCGGGGCCTGCCCTGTCGTCCCGTCAAAGCGCGCGGTTACTGACAAGGTGAACCGTCTCCTTACCTTGTCTCGCGTGTGCTCTTGGTAGAGCTCGACTTTTTCGTGGTTTGGTAACTGTCGCGAGATACGAGAAGGGGCCAAGCACGCTAGTAACGTCGGTCATACCCTCCCTGTCGTTCCCCTACGCAATACCGCTCGCGGGCACCGTTGGGTCGCCCGACTTCTTACCTTAAGGACAACCGTGCTCAGGTACCTAGAGCGGCTATACAGGGTTAGCAACGAGTGGAGTACAAGGATTACTCCTTGATAGCTCACACTTGAGGGTGACTAGGTAGAGCCGAGCTAGGGGGCCTTAGGCGGTGTCTGCATTGTACCGTACCTGTGCAGTTGTATATATGGTATCCGTGTTCACTCCCTTGAGTGGTCACGGCCCGCTATCTAATCCTAGCTAACAATGCGCAGGGCTCACTGCTGAATATAATATATAGATATAGCAGGCAGCATAGGATAAGGAAGGTACATCAAGGGGCGACAAAATCAGGCTATGCAACTGAATTGGATTGTAATCGTAGCAGCAGCAGTAACAATGCCTAGTGCAAGAAAGTACGGAAAGGTAGGCGATATCTGGGGAAGACAATGGCTCTACTTGCCTGGAAGCTCGACGGTAGGGGTAGGGTCGTCGACGAAGTAGTCGTACCCGGCAGCGGTGTAGTCGGCGGTAGCAGCGGGGTCTACCGGAGAATAAAGGGGAGATAAACACAATAAATACAAAGCAACCATAGCAAAAAAAAACATGGCATGACATATGCAAAGTTAACGGTGTTCTAACGCAGTGCAATGCACGTTGCTCGGAGCGGGAATTCATCCGGGGATGAACTACCGGCTCCGGGTGATTACCGGACAGGGCGACCGGAGGGGAATGTATCATGCCGGAGGTGTCGTGGACATCCGAAAAAGATAAGGGGGTGTATCCGTGTTAGTTGAACCATTCCGGACAACTTTCGTGTTCAGGATAAATTCATCCGGCAGGTTTTTACCGGCACCGGGAATTATCGACAGACAGCCCGGAGGGGGGTGTCGATGTTCGTTGTGTTAGAGGGGTGTGGTGGGTATACGGATAGCGTATCCGTATTCGTTATATTTTTATGATCAAATTTCATGCATAAAGTTTTTCAATCTGACTTACGGTTTCAAAGGTATTTAAATTCAAAGTTTTAATCAATTTTAAATCATTTTCTAAATTTAATTTATTACTTAAATTCAACATTATCCAGAACAGGGGTGTCACTGGTCAAAATGACATGGGGGTCCCACATGTCAGTGACCCAATTCTAATAAAACATTTTTATTAATAAAAACAGAGTCAGGGCCCACATGTCATAGACAGTGATAATAAATTGATTTACTAAAACTAAATATTATGGTGGGGCCCAGGTGTGATTGCCTCAGGTGTTAAGTTAACAGTTAAATTAATCCAGCGGGTTAATTAAAAGCTGGGCCCATATGTTAGTTGGTCAGGGGGGTTATTTTAACTCAGTTTTATTTAACAGTGCATTAGCCGGGGTGGACGCACATGTAAGTGGCAGTGGGCATGTTTAATTAGCGCTAGCAGTGGATCTGACCACGGCCCCCGCATGGCAGTGACTCCGGCGAGCTCACCGGTGACCGTTCCCCGACGAACTCAACGACACGCTCAAATTAGGCCACCATTTGGGACGACGTTGGGTGCTACGAGCTCCTGGGGAGATCCCGCGTCGGATTATGGTGTGGATGGACAAGGGGGCTGCCGAAATCGGAGCCGGCGACGAGCCGTGGCAGCGGCCAGAACGGGGGCGCGGCGAACTGTATGTACCAGGCGTGCTCGCGACAAATGAAGGGGACGGGGGGGGGGGGGGTCTAGGGGACGCGGTGAGCACGAAGGTGCTACGCTCGGGGCCATTTGGTCACCGGAGCCGTGCAGGCGACGGGCGCGCACGGTGGCGGGAACGGGCGTGAAGGGGGCGACGTCTACGTGCTTAAAGGGCGGCATCGAGCGGTTGGCGTCGATGGAGAAGCTCACCGGGAGCGCGACGGTGGTGGCAGCGAGCTCGGGGAGGGGCTGGGGCGGCCGGAATCGCGACGCAATCACGCCGGCGGCGAGGACGTTGACGGCGTCGATTCACTCGATGCAGTGGCTCCCATCTCGGCTACTTCTGCTCGAAGACGAAGCCGAGACGGCGAGTGCGCTGGACACGGCGGCTGGGGCGGTCGGGCTCAGTGGGCGCAGCAATCGCGACGGCGGTGGCCGCGCGGTTTTTCCCAAGTCGAGGACGAGCGAGGAGGGACCGAAAAGGAGCTAGGGTTTTCCCTGGCGGCTCGGGGGCGAGCACTTAACCCCTTCCATAAACCCTAGGGGTTGCAGATGCGCGACACGCCAGCAATCGCCGTCGAGCACCTCTGCCTAGGCGACACGCACGGGGGAGGTGGAACAGTGAGGAAGACGACCCGGGGTGGGCTAGGTGGGCCACTTGGGCTGCACTGTGCACTCACTACACCAAGCCAGTGGGCCACTTTGCTATTTATCTTTTATGTATTTCTTTTCCTCTTCTGTATTATTTTATTAGCTTAGGAATTTTTTTAAAATATGTTAGGTGCCTCTAAATTAGTATAGCACAATATTGCAGTGCCACAAAAGTTTTGGAGGCAAAAGAAATTCATTAGATATTTCTTTTAAATATTAAATGCCTAAAGTGAGGGTTTTAACCTACTGTTTGAATTGTTTGAAATTTTCTATAACTTAATAAATTCCCAAAACCATATGGATTTGGTCCACTGGATATTTGTGATTTTATAAAAGTAGTTTCACAATTTTTGGAGAAAGTTTATTTTCCACATTAGTATTTAATATTCTACCAAAGGCAATTTAAGATTTGATTTGGTTTCAATTCAAAGGAAATTGTTTTGAGCTTGGAATTTAGTTGACCAATGATAAGCAAGTTCCATTGTCCACATTGCTTAACAACATCAAAAGGGGAATTTGAATTGAAACTGATCCAAGTTGCTCAAAGAAAATTTTTGGAATAGTAGTGATCAACAGTAATGGTGATTACTGTTCTCTGACAGTGAGAGTGTTACAAATCTCCCCCACTACAGGAATTCTTGTCCCGAGAATCTAAGTGGTAGAGGGGAAACGGTCGGGGTATTCTTCGCGTTCCCAAGTGGCTTCATCTTCAGAATGATTCGACCACTAAACTTTGAGGTACTTGGTTGTCTTGTTGCGGGTTTTGCGTTCAGACTGATCGAGAATGCAGCTCGGATGTTCTTGATAAGTCAAGTACTGTTGCAATTCAATCATATCATGTTCCACTTCATGAATAGGGTCCTTGAAGCAGCGGCGGAGTTGCGACACGTGAAATACATCGTGGACTTGGGAGAGGTTCGGCGGCAATTCCAATCGGTATGCCACTGGTCCACTTCGGGAAAGAATACGGAACAGGTCGATGTAGCGAGGAGCTAACATGCCTTTGATCCCGAAGCGATGAGTGCCCCTCATGGGAGTGACACGGAGGTACGCATATTCGCCAGTTTGATAGACCATTTCCTTGTGCTTGCGGTCATAGTTTCTTTTCTGGCGGGACTGAGCAGCTTTCAAGTGTTCACGAATAATGCGAACCTGATCTTCAGCATGTTGTATGATGTACGGACCAATGAGAGTTCGTTCTCCAGTTTCTAACCAATTCAGAGGGGTTCGACACTTACGTCCATAGAGAACTTCAAAGGGTGCCATCTTCAGACTAGCCTGATAGCTATTGTTATACGAGAATTCAGCAAATGGAAGAGATTCCTTCCATTTCTTACCGAACGAGATGACACAAGCTCGGAGCATATCTTCAAGCACTTGATTAACTCGTTCGACTTGTCCTTGCGACTGGGGGTGATAAGCGGTGCTGAAATTTAGGTGAGTGCCCATAGCTTCTTGGAAACTATCCCGGAACTTTGAGGTGAAAAGGCTGCCTCGGTCGGAACTGATCTCCAACGGAATGCCATGGAGGGACACAATTCTGGAAACATACAAGTCTGCTAACTGACTA
This sequence comes from Bromus sterilis, assembly GCA_950022295.1. NCBI lineage: Eukaryota > Viridiplantae > Streptophyta > Magnoliopsida > Poales > Poaceae > Bromus > Bromus sterilis. Next base: position 217,891,724 of record OX465599.1, read on the forward strand.
GCAGAGATCGTCTCCTTGACTGGCAGAAAATTGGCAACCTTGGAGAAGCGGTCGATGACGACAAAGATAGCATCATGGCCTTTCTACGATCTGGGAAAACCGGTGACGAAGTCCATCTCGATCTTGTCCCACTTCCATTCAGTAATAGAAAGTGGTTGTAGAGTTCCAGCAAGTCTTTGATGCTCTGCTTTCACGCGACGGCAAACGGCACACTCGTCAACATATCGAGCGATGTCTTGCTTCATGTTAGACCACCAGTACCGCTTATGAAGGTCTTGGTACATCTTGGTACTACCAGGGTGAATCGACAAAGGAGTATCATGAGCTTCTTTCATGACGTGCGGGGTCAAGTTTAGATTGGGCTTGCTCCTAGGGACCACTAAACGATTCTTGAAATACAACGTACCATCATCAGCAACAGTGAAGCATGATTGCTTTCCTCTAGCGATATACTTCTTGATCTGCTCGACATCAGAGTCACATGTTTGTATCCACTTGATGGTTCTATCGAGGTCCGGCTCAACAACAAGTTTATCCACATGTCCCTGCAGAACAATTTCAAGGTTTAACTTGCGGAGCTCTTCATACAGAAGTGGCTGCTCTATCTGGACTTCAAGTTCAGAACAGTAGGCTTTGCGGCTTAAGGCATCGGCCACCACATTAGCTTTGCCAGGGGTGTAAGAAATTCCCATGTTGTAGTCGGCTATTGTCTCGAGCCATCTCTATTGGCGGAGATTCAGGTCAGGCTGAGTAAACAGGTACTTCAGGCTTTGGTGGTCAGTGTAGATCCCGCAACGGTTACCAACGAGGTAATGTCGCCACAGCTTCAATGCATAAATTACCGCTGCCAATTCGAGATCATGAGTTGGATACTTATCTTCGTGAGCACGCAACTGACGAGAGCCATAAGAAATCACTTTGCGCTCTTGCATTAGGACACAGCCTAATCCTTGACGAGACGCGTCGCAATAAATCACGAAGTCCTTCTGAGTATTAGGAGGGACAAGCACCGGGGGTCAAGTGAGATTGTCCTTCAGAGCTTGAAAACTTCCTTGGCATTTATCATTCCACTCAAACTTGACGCCTTTGTGAAGCAGATTAGTCAAAGGCTTGGCAATCTTGGAGAAATTCTCGACAAGACGGCGGCAATAGCTGGCAAGGCCGAGGAAACTTCTGACTTTCTTGACAGTCCTGGGAGGAGTCCAGTCAAGAATAGCCTGGATACGTTCGGGGTTGACGGCAACGCCATCCTTGGAAATCACATGACCAAGGTAGGTTACTTCGGGAAGCCAGAATTCACACTTAGAATACTTAGCATAGAGTTTGTGTTCTCAAAGCTTTTCTAGTATAAGACGAAGATGTTCAGCATGTTCTGCATCGGTCTTGGAGTAAATCAATATATCATCTAGATAAACCACGACGAACTTGTCGAGGTATTCCATGAATATATAGTTCATCAATCGGGAAAAAGTGGCTGGGGCATTCGTCAAGCCAAAGGACATGACAGTGTACTCGTACGAACCATAGCGAGTAATGAATGCGGTCTTCGGGATGTCCTCATCACGGACCCGGATTTGGTGATAACCCAACCTTAAGTCGAGTTTTGAAAACACCGTGGATCCAGCAAGTTGATCATAAAGATCATTTATCCGAGGGAGGGGGTACTTGTTCTGTATCATGGCCTGGTTGATAGGTCGGTAATCTTGGACCAAACGGTTCGTGCCATCACTCTTCTTGACAAAGAGCGAAGGTGCTCCCCAAGCAGAGGAACTTGGACGGATGAAGCCTTTCTCGAGGGCCGTGTCGATCTCCTTCTTCAATTCAAGGAGGTGGTGAGGTGGCATCTTATATGGGCGCTTGGCAATAGGGACGGTGCCAGACTTCAAGTCGATGACGAATTCAACTTCTCTAATCGGGGGTATCCCCGGCAGTTCTTCTGGGAATACGTCAGTAAAATCACAAACGATGGGAACTTTCTCTATCCCTTCGAGAGGTGCGACATTCAAGGCATTCAGAGCATATATACGAGCTTCGGCATTCATCGACACAATGGCAGTGTGACTCACAATCGCGCCAGAAGGATGAAAGAGTTGGATGACCTTGGTGCCACAATAAAGTGCGGCATCATGGGATTTCAGCCAATGCATACCCAAGATAAGGAACTCAATCCTTTCGATCTCGACGGTGATGTTAGGTGCCAGCATGTCAACGTGACACATGCCGCCGGGTGTTTTAACGGCCAAGGGGGTGCGCATCTTTTCGTGGTATATGCCATGCTTAGATGCAAATGCTCCAGACATAAATGAATGCGATGCTCCTGTATCAAATAAAACAGTAGCAGGTATTGAGTTAACGAGGAGAGTACCCATCACTGTAGCGGGCTGTGCCTGAGCTGCTTCAACATCAATGTTGTAAGCATGACCACGAGCATGAGTATTTGACCCAGTATTATATTTGAGAGTCCCATTGTTGCCACGGCCATTTCCGCTGCCAACAGGGTGAACTACCAGTTGATTTTGTCGCTCGGGGCAGTCTCTGGAAATATGGCCTGGCTGACGGCACTTGAAACACAAGCCATCTTGAGGACGGAGGGGTGCGGTCTCAGTCTTCGGCTGTCTCGGCGGGGGCGGAGGCAGACAGGGTGCAACATACGACGGCCTTGCTGCAGGGGTAGTTGGACGAAACACACTGTGGGGAAGCCAAACGCGTTGTTTCTGTGATGTGCCCGAAGATGAGCCAGCATCACGGGGGCGCTTCGGCGAACCACCGAACTTAAGCTGAGCGGTCTCAAGAGTGATAGTCTGGTTCACCATGGTGGCGAAGTCGGGGAAGACGTGCAAAGCCATTGCCAGCTGGAGATCTGGTTTGAGTCCATCATGGAACTTCTCTTGCCTACTTGCATCATTGTGGAGGTCACTTGCAGCATAGCAGGAGAGGCGGAGGAATTCCCTCTGATATGCCTCGACAGTTTTTTTGCCCTGAACAAGGCTGCGGAACTCGGCCTTCATACGGTTCATAATCGCCTGGGGGATATAACGAGCACGGAAGGCCGTCTTGAAGTCATTCCAGGTGACGACAGTCCCTCCAGCTAGCGAGCCCTTGTAAGTGTCCCACCAGTGAGCAGCGGGGCCACGCAGGAAATAGGACGCGAAGTTGACGTAATCAGCAGCGCTCACATTAGCAAACTCCAACTGACGGTTGATGTCACGGAGCCAATCATCGGCATCCAGCGGCTGTTCAGGTTGGTGGAAGAGAGGTGGATTGAGACGCATGAAATTCCGCAGAGTAACCAGAGGCGGTTGGTTCTGGTGCTGGTTCTGATTCTGATTCTGGAGCTGATCTATGACTCCTTTCCTAAACACTTGGTTCATCTGAAACTGCTGCATCATCGCGGACATGAAGTCCGGCGGCGGAGGTCGTTGGCACCACGACCACCACCACGACCACCACGACATGCCATCCTGCTAGAATTTAACAGGGGTATTTCAGCCATGAACATTTTAACGAGATGCCGGAAACGAGTAAGAGGTAAAGCGGCAACAAAGAGGAGGCGCGGATATATAGAAGTAGTCATATAAGACATACACATCCACACATAGAATCAATCAAAAATCGGGCAGCATAACGTCATAGAAATTAAGGAAAAAGGACACACTAGGCGGCGCGCAGACCGCGGTAAGGATTACACGACGCGACATAGATTCCACTATGTCAATCACGCCGCAAGAAAACTGTTGGCCACAGGAGTTATTGCCAGAGGACGTGCGGCCTGCCCAGAATGAGCATGGGATCCGCGGTCCGGGACCTGGGGTAGAACTCCTACGACACGACTCAATCAATGGGGAAGCACCAGAACGCCGGGTGGAATGAAGAGAACGTGATCCTAATGTCAGAGTTTGTAAAACTTACCAGCAAGGATAAGAGAGCAGATTCCCAGAGCATAGGTAAGGAGAAAAGGATCCTAATACCATAGATATCACACGTGGTGACATCGATGTGGGCCCGTAAGCCAAACATTAAGTTAGAAAAATAGTTTTTCAAAGTCAAGACTCAACTTCGACCAGGTAGTGGTTGGGTGGCTTCCTACAGGCAGTCGGCTCTGATACCAACTTGTGACGCCCCTAAAATCAATCCGTGTACAGTAATCATACACGCAGGGTACACGACTGAGATTAGGGTGCCACGGTGAGAATGTCACAGCACAACACTAAACACAAAAGGATAAACCAATATGTTACAAGATAAGGGGTCACACGGACCCGAATAAATAAGTTGTACAAGCCATAATATCTGAGTACAGACATAGTTAGTCAAGTTTTGCCTTAAGAAGGCTAGCACAAATAACATCAGAGATACAGATTGAAAAGGCAAGGCCTCCTGCCTGGAAGCCTCCGAAACTACTCTTGGTCCTGGTCAGCGGGGGTCTCGACGTAGTAGTATCCGCCTCCGGGGTACTCCTTCTCCTGGGCTCCAACGTCGACTGCAGCGGCCGATCAGGCAAAACATAAAGGGGAAATAAAGCAAAGGTGAGTATCTAGCATACCCGCGAGTCTTACGTCTGCTACTAAGCATTATGCATTGTATCAAATGGAAAGGGGAGGCTGTATATAGTGGACTGCAAGATAGAAATCAGAATAAGGATAAGAAGCTAGGCCTATCGAAGACTAGCATATTTTGACGTTGTCTTGCAGCATGAGAAGAGAAACAGCCAACAGTTTATATAAAGCATAAAGTAACAATGAAGCAGAAGTTGCTGCAACATTGTATAATAGTAAGTTGTAATAATTGATAATAATAATTCCTCCGAGTTCCCCTCCTCGACTCCCTGCGAGGAAGAAGACCCGGAACCATACAGTTTAATAGTATTAGTTTGTAGTGGTAAGATCCAGCTTCAGCATAAAGCTTCATGTTACCGTGGAAACGGCTATTCGAATAGATTAAACTCCCTGCAGGGGTGCACTAATGTTCAGCCTGCACGCTCGGATCTCCAGGGTGGCGTACACCTTGTTAGGGAATGCCCCACTGAGGCTATCCGACACATCGCAGTCCATCCTAGGCTCAGCAGAGAGGCCATCCGCCGGACTATATCCTATGCGCCAAGGGGTCTAGGTCCCTCACCCTTGCACGCTCCTGCACGGTACGAGACTGGCCGGTGAAGCAAAAGCAAATCCAAAACACACCTGCTGCACTAAGGAAGACAAGACCGCTTCCCGGCTATCAGCACGTGGTACTGCTGACGTCTGAAGAGATTTTGGACAAACTACGACGCAGGGGAGCCCATAACTCTTTATCCCACGTGAAGGTAGTGCATACAGACCAACGGGTCTCTGAAGTCATCCGCCGAACCATTTAGCATTTTAATATTATCTCGCAGACAACCGTTATCGCTGTCTGACTAACAACACAACGGACAACGAACAGCAACAAGGCCCAACGGTAACGTCGGGGCCTGCCCTGTCGTCCCGTCGAAGCGCGCGGTTACCGACAAGGTGAACCGTCTCCTTACCTTGTCTCGCGTGTGCTCTTGGTAGAGCTCGACTTTTTCGTGGTTTGGTAACTCTCGGGAGATACGAGCAGGGGCCAAGCACACCAGTAACGTCGGTCGTATCCTCCCTGTCGTTCCCGATGCAATACCGCTCGCGGGCACCGTTGGGTCACCTGACTTCGACAACCGTGCTTAGGAACCTAGAGCGGCTATACAGGGTCAGCAACGAGTGGAGTACAAGGATTACTCCTTCATAGCTCACACTTGAGGGTGACTCGGCAGAGCCGAGCTAGGGGGCCTTAGGCGGTGTCTGCATTGTACCGTACATGTGCAGTTGTATATATGGTATCCGTGTTCACTCCCCTGAGTGGTCACGGCCCACTATCTAATCCTAGCTAAAATGCGCAGGGCTCACTGCTGAATATAATATATAGATATAGCAAGAAGCATAGGATAAGGAAGGTACATCAAGGGGCGACAAAATCAGGCTATGCAACTGAATAGGATTGTAATCGTAGCAGCAGCAGTAACAATGCCTAGTGCAAGAAAGTACGGAAAGGTAGGCGATATCTGGGGAAGAGAATGGCTTTGCTTGCCTGGAAGCTCGACGGTAGGGGTAGGGTCGTCGACGAAGTAGTCGTACCGGCAGCGGTGTAGCGGGGTCTACCGGAGAATAAAGGGGGGATAAACACAGTAAATACAAAGCAACCATAGCAAACAAAAACATGGCATGACGTATGCAAAGTTAACGGTGTTCTAACACAGCGCAATGCACGTTGCTCGGAGCGGGAATTCATCCGGGATGAACTACCGGCTCCGGGTGATTACCGGACAGGGCGACCGGAGGGGGAAGGTATCATGCCGGAGGTGTCGTGGACATCCGACAAAGATAAGGGGGTGTATCCGTGTTAGCTGAACCATTCCGGACAACTTTTGTGTTCGGAATAAATTCATCCGGCAGGTTTTTACCGGCACCGGGAATTATGGACAGACATCCCGGAGGGGGGTGTCGATGTTCGTTGCGTTAGAGGGGTGTGGTGGGTATACGGATAGCGTATCCGAATTCGTTATATTTTTATGATCAAATTTCATGCATAAATTTTTTTCAATCTGACTTACGGTTTCAAAGGTATTTAAATTCAAAGTTTTAATCACTTTTAAATCATTTTCTAAATTTAATTTATTACTTAAATTCAACATTATCCAGAACAGGGGTTTGACTGGTCAAACTGACATGGGGGTCCCACATGTCAGTGACCCAATTCTAATAAAACATTTTTATTAATAAAAACAGAGTCAGGGCCCACATGTCATAGATAGTGATAATAAATTGATTTATTAAAACTAAATATTCCAGTGGGGCCCAGGTGTGATTGCCTCAGGTGTTAAGTTAACAGTTAAATTAATCTAGTGGGTTAATTAAAAGCTGGGTCCATATGTCAGTTGGTCAGGGGGTTATTTTAACTCAGTTTTATTTAACAGTGCATTAGCCGGGGTGGACCCACATGTAAGTGGCAGTGGGCAAGTTTCATTAGCGCTAACAGTGGATCTGACCACGGCCCCGCATGGCAGTGACTCCGGCGACCATGTTCCGACGAACTCAATGGCGCGCTCGAATTCAACCACCATTTGGGACGGCGTTGGGTGCTACGAGCTCCTGGGGAGATCCCGCGTCGGATTATGGTGTGGATGGACCAGGGGGCCGCCGGAATCGGAGTCGGCGACTAGCTGTAGCGGCGGCCAGAACAGGGGCGCGGCGAACTTGACTTACCAGGCGTGCTCGCGACAAATGAAGGGGTCGGGGGGTCTAGGGGACGCGATGAGCACGAAGGTGCTACGCTCTTGGCCATTTGGTCACCGGAGCCGTGCCGGCGATGGGCGCGCACGGTGGCGGGGACGGGCGTGAAGGGGGCGATGTCTACGTGCTTAAAGGGCGGCATCGAGCGGTTGGCGTCAACGGAGAAGCTCACCGGGAGCGCGATGGTGGTGGCAGCGAGCTCGGGGAGGGGCTGGGGCGGACGGAATCGCGACGCAATCACGCCGGCGGCGAGGACGTTGACAGCGTCGATTCACTCGATGCAGTGGCTCCCAGCTCGGCTACTTCTGCTCGAAGACGAAGCCGACGACGGCGAGTGCGCTGGACACGGCGGCTGGGGCAGTGGGCGCGCGTGGGCGCAACAATGGCGACGGCGGTGGCCGTGCGGTTTTTCCCATGTCGAGGTCGAGCGAGGGGGGACCGAAATGGAGCTAGGGTTTGCCCTGGCGGCTCGGGGGAGAGCACTTAACCCCTTCCACAAACCATAGGGGCTGCGGATGCGCGACACGACAGCAACCGCCGTCGGGCACCTCTGCCTAGGCGACACGCAGGGGGGAGGGGGAACAGTGAGGAAGACGACCCGGGGTGGGCTAGGTGGGCCACTTGGGCTGCACTGTGCACTCACTGCACCAAGCCAGTGGGCCACTTTGCTATTTATCTTTTATGTATTTCTTTTCCTCTTCTGTATTATTTTATTAGCTTAGGCATTTTTTTTAAATATGTTAGGTGCCTCTAAATTAGTATAGCACAATATAGCAGTGCCAAAAAAGTTTTGGAGGCAAAAGAAATTCATTAGATATTTCTTTTAAATATTAAATGCCTGAAGTGAGGGTTTTAACCTACTGTTTGAATTGTTTAAAATTTTCTATAGCTTAATAAATTCCCAAAACCATATGGATTTGGTCCACTGAATATTTGTGATTTTATAAAAGTAGTTTCACAATTTTTGGAGAAAGTTTATTTTGCACATTAGTTTTTAATATTCCCCCAAAGGCAATTTAAGATTTGATTTGGTTTCAATTCAAAGGCAATTGTTTTGAGCTTGGACTTTAGTTGACCAATGATGAGCAAGGTCCATGGTCCACATTGCTTAACAACATCAAAAGGGGAATTTGAATTTGAACTGATCCAAGTTGCTCAAAGCAAATTTTTGGAATAGTAGTGATCAACAGTAATGGTGATTACTGTTCTCTGACAGTGAGAGTGTTACACAATGCCTAGTGTTAGAAAAGTACGGAATAGATAGGTGATATGTGGGGAAGAGAATGGCTCTGCTTTCCTGGAAGCTCGACGGTAGCGGTACGGTCGTCGACGACGTAGTCGATTACAGGGGCATCGGCATCGGTCGTCGGGACTACCGAACAATAAGAGAGGGGGAAGAAAGAATAAATACACGGCAATAATAGCAATACAAATACAAGACATGGCAAACGCAATGTTAACGGGGTTCTAACGCAGTACAATGTATTAGGCTCGAAGCGGGAATTCATCCGGGGATGAAATACCGGCTCCGGGTGATTATCGACAGACGGTCCGTAGGGGGGAAGGTTCCATGTCTGTGGTGTCGTGAATATCTGACAGACATGTGGAAAGTGTAACCGTGATCGTTGATGCATTTCGAACAACTTTTATGTTCAGAACAAATACATCCGGAAAGTTTTACCGGTACCGGGTAAATACCGGACAAACGATCCGGAGGGGGATAGTCTCGGGTTCGGTATGTTAGAGGGGTGTGGTTGGTATACGGATAGCGTACCCGTATTCTTTATATTTTTCTGATCAATTTTCATATATAAAGTTTTTGAATCTGACTTACGGTTTAAAAGATATTCAAATTTAAAGCTTAATTCAATTTAAAACAGTTTTTTGAATTTCTTTTATTATTTAAATCCTAACATTATCCATAGAGGGGTGACTGGTCAAACCTGACCAGTGGGTCCTGCTGGTCAGCCTCACATTTTATAAAACAATTTTATTAATTTAAATAATAGTGGGGTCCCACATGTCAGTGGCTTATTTCATAATTGCATTTAAATTAAAAAAATCAGTGGGGCCCACGTGTCATAGAGACAAAGACAAAATTAATTATCCTAATTAATCCAGGGGGTTAGTTTAATGGGTTGGGCCCACATGTATGTCTCACAAAGGCAATTAACTTTAACAGTTTAATTAATCTAAACTAAAGGCCTATGGCCCACAAGTCACATACTTGCAAGGCGGGGGGTTAGACTTAAACAGGGATTAGCCCCTAGGCACCCATGCGTGTGCACACCGGCGGCGGGCACTCGAGCACGTCGGCGAGAGGAACAACGGCGAGCGCCGGGGGTACAGCCCCGCGGGCACGAGCGGGCAGGGGCGCACACGGGAGGGGTGCTTTGGCCGGTGGCACGCCCCACGGCCATGGCGCAGTAGCGGCTGCAGCCGGTCTGGGCCATGGCGACGGCATGGCCAGGGCGCGGCCGGAGCAAGACAGCGACAAGGACGCCCACGGGCACACGCGCATGGAGGCAGGGGCGTGTCGAGCGCGGCGACAGGCACCAGTGGCGCGTGCGGGCACGAGCCGGGCGTGACCCGTCCATGGCGTGACCCATGTGCGACGGAGGGGGCGCTCGGGCGTGCAAATCATGGGGGGAGTAAGGGGGAAAGGTGTTGCGGCTCTCACTGTGAGGGCAGGGGGCTCGGGGAGGCCGTCGGTTGTCGGAGGGCGACGAATTCGTCGCTGCGGAGGGCAGCAGCCAGTTGTGGGGAAGAAGACGATGGAGGCGTCCCGGCTGCTCCTCGACCTCGATCCGGTGGTGGAGATGGAGTAGGCGACCACGGCAGAGTTCCTGGCGTGCTGGCTGGGCCGGTGGTGGACAGTGGCCATGCCAATGGCGAGCGGCGGCCATGGTAGTGCTCGGTGAGGTGGGGGAAAAGGCGCAGTGGAGAGGGGCGAGGGAAATTGAGGATAGGGTTTTTCCAAGGGGGCGCAGGGCGCTTCTTATGCTCCAGAGGGATCCAGTGGATGGTCGACAGCGGCCATGGCGCGGCCATGGCCGTGGGATGGCCGCCTCGATGCCCCCCCCCGGTGAACAGGAAGAAGAAGAGGATGGGGTGGGGATGAGCTTTAGGTGGGCTTTGCCCTGAGCGAGATTTAGGTTTTTTTTGTATTTCCTTGTTTTCTTTTCTTTTATGCTTTATATTTAAATTTATTTGGCTATTGTTTTATTTTCGTAAAATGTGAAACATGTACCAAAATTAGTGATGCACTTTATAACAGTGCCACAAAAAGTTTTGTGCCCATATAAAATCAAGTACATTTTATTTTATTTAAAAGGGGTCAAATGGTACTGTTTTGCTATTGTTTGATTTGTTTACTATATTTAAACCTTGTAATAAATGCCCACTATTATTTTAATATGACCTAATGATTATTTTGCATTTAATAAAAAAATTTGCAACATTTTTGGTTTCACTTTTATTTCCACTTTGTTTTTTTTATTCCATCCAAAGGGGATTTACTATTATTTGATTTTGAATGATCAAGGAAATGTTAATCATTGTGATTAACCATTAACGATAGGTGGTCACTGTAGCTTGACACCGAGGGTGTTACAAATCTCCCCCACTACATAGAATTCTCGTCCCGAGAATTAAAGATAGTGAAAGGGGTAAAGCTTTGGTTTCGTATTCTAACGAATCTTCTGGGTCTTTTTGTCCTTCTCGAAGAAGTTAATCCTTTACGCTGATGTCTTCCTTTCTCTGCATCAGTGCATCTCGACGTGTTGATATCCTTCTCTCGGGGCTGCAACGTACTTACAAATAGGTTAGGGGGAAAACTTGAGGGGGTCGGATCGGTACCAGGTTAATCAATCGGGGTTGTCCAAGGGAATGGGGTACAAGTATCTCTCGAGTTTAGACTCGGGGAAATACATCGAAAGAAGCAAAAGAAGGTATGAGAAGTTTCAAGCGGATAGGCATGTATTCGATGCCGATGAAAGACGATGAAAATGGGTCCAGAGCATCAGGCATAAGCACTGAGTCTGATATCGGACTGAATATCACAAGGTAGAGGACTTGTGAATTGCATACGAGGTCAAGCAAGAGGAATAACCTCGAGAACAGAAAGGTACAAGAGAGTCAGGTTTCGATCCTGTGGAACTGTGGGTTATGGGCCCACATTGAATAAGAAGGGTGGCGACAAACAATGTGATCAAGTTGCAAGGTAAGCCAGAGAACAACTTGTTAGCTATGTCGGCAACAACGTCGGTGCGAAGGTTGAGGGACGAAGAGAACCATTTTCCTGCTCGTTAAGACGAGGTAGACCAATAGGCAAATTTCTCGTCCATCGGTGGTTACCGAAATGTTATCAACAGTAGTAACAGGTTGTACGGACAAAGTAGTACAGCGAAGTGTTTACATCGGCAGGGTATTATCACTTCTCGGATAATTTATATTCAAAGAAAGGTTAAACAGACCAATGGAAAGGAAAATGTGATGATACACAAGTATCAGGTGTATATCTTTCCCAAGGGAAAGCAGAGCAAGATATACATGACAACGTTTGTATTGGCAGGGAGTCAAAGGGGGTTGTCAATGACGACACAAATCAACGAGGGGAAAGGATGGTATTTCTCACGATGAATCCAATTAACACTTGGAAGAGGCAAAAATGCTGATGATGACCATGACACTTTATGTCGAGAGATTTCAAGAGAATACAATCGAGTAGCAACATCACCAAACAAAAGGGGTGGTGGAGCTAAAGGTAAGCGATGTTCTCGGTTGACGACAACCCAGAACCCATGGAGTGGTTAAGGCAGGGAGAGGCATGGATTCATAAAAATCCATAAGATGTAGTGCAAAGACATGATATCCTCAAGATACCAGGAGGTAATACTCGAAGGTAGAAAGGAGGATCATAGGTGCAGCAAAATTTCCACCAAGGGGACAATTACTTTTACCAGAAGCTTTCATGATAATTTCTACATTGTATCCATGGGCATGAACACAAAGGTTCAGGGTCGACTCCCACTTCTTCAATGCATAGCCTCTCATTCACTTCTCGCTGTCGATGAATTTATAGCGTTCAAAAGTTTATATGGCATAACACCAGTAGAGTAAGACGCGTAGAAGTTCATGGATTCACACAGATGCATAAGCATAGATACAACTCGTAGGGAAATTTTACGAATCTATACGATAAACAACAGGAACAAGAGATACAAGTTTGAAAGCAAAAAGGTTGATGACACGGAGCAGATGATACCGTTCGCCAAAGGCATTTCGTATCAGGGGAAGCTCGTCAATGATTTAGGACACAAGGGGACGGCAGGTAACAATCCCCCAAAAAAGGTCAGGCAGCGTACAGAGAGTCTGGGGTGAGTATCGGTACTCAACCACAAGAATAAAGAATACAAAGGCATCAGATGATAGAAGCATCTGAATATTTCGATTCTTAAGTACAAAGGAATTATGAATTCCATGTCGGTATATCAGATCCAGATACATCGATCAAACATGAATAAGTTGAATAGAAGATTGACGGTTAATTCAATTAAGATTTGATTTACCAAGAACCTGCACATGTCCGGAATGACGTCTGAGCCAGAAGAATGGATTCATAGGGATCAACAGATGATTGCGTGCACTAGCACACACTATGATTCAACAGATCAGAATGGCAATGCCAAGGGAGGTCATCAAAGACCACAAGACAAACGGGATTAATCATAGTGCAAGCAGGCAAGAAGAATCTCCAAAGTAGTAGGCTGCCGAGGATTGGCGCGAGATCGGATAGTATTTCGAAGTATTATGGGAATCACGTGAACCACTGAGGATGAACGGATTCTCGATAAATGGGACGAGTTATCCGCAGGGTGAAAAGAAGCTGCAAGTCAGTAGGAACAAACGATTTTTGAAACAACTGAGAATATTACGGGGTATCTTGTATTAACAAGATTAATTGGGATCGAATGGCCAAACCGTAGGTGTATGTAATTATCCACACTGACTTATCGGTGGTGGGAAATCGCAAAGCAGTGGGCATAAGGGTCTCGGGAATTTACCGGAGAGTATCTTTGGCATCTTCTGGTGAAGCAAGCGATCATCTGTAATGAGGGGCTCTCCGAGAGGAAGTATTCACGAGAACCTAATGTCAGAGTTATCAAAATCTTTATCGCGAAAAGAAGAGAGAGCAGAGTCCTAGAGTAGAGGTACGGAGAAAAAGGATCCTAATACCACCCAGTTTTTGCGACGTGGGCCGATAAACCACATGACACTGTTAGTAAAGTAGTTTTGCATAGACTAGACTCGACTTCGATCAAGGAGTTGGAAGGGGGTGTCCTACAGGCAATCGGCTCTGATATCAACTTGTGACGCCCCCAAAATCAAGCCGTGTACAGTAATCATACACGCAAGGTACACGATCGAGATCAGGGACTCACGGTAAGGTATCACAACACAATTCTATAAATAAAAATAATACAAGTTGTTTTAATACAAGCCAGTGGCCACGAGGGCTCGAATACAACAACTCGAGAGCACAAAGTTAGCGGAAGCAATAGTATCTGAGTACAGACACAAGAATACAAGGTTGCCTTAAGAAGGCTAGCACAAATAACAACAGATCGAAAAGGCGAGGCCTCCTTCCTGGGAACCTCCAAACTACTCCTGGTCAACGGGAAACTCGACGTCGTAGAAGGCATCGAGGATCTTCATGTTGCGATGGTTGGCATTGGGGATCTCCTGCTCCTGGACTCCAAGGATCCAACATCGACTGCAGCGGCCGATCAGGCAATACAAAAAGGGGAAATAAAGCAAGGGTGAGTATCTAGCATACCCGCGAGTCTTACGTCCGCTACTAAGCATTTATGCATTTGTGTCAAATGGAAAGGGGAGGTTGTATATAGTGGGCTGCAAGGTAGAAATCAGAATAAAGATAAGAGGCTAGGACTATCGAAGACTAGCATCTTCTGACGAGTCTTGCAGCATGAGAAGAGAATCAGCCAACAATCTATATGAAGCATAAAGTAACAATGAAGCAGAACTTGCTGCAGCATTGTATAATAGTAAGTTGTAATAATTAATAATAATATATGCCTACGAGTTCCCCTCCTCAACTACCATGCGAGGAAGAAAACCCGGAACCAACAGATTAATAGTAGTAGTTTGTAGTGATAAGATCCGGCTTCAGCATAAAGCGTCATGTTACCGTGGACACGGCTATTCGAATAGATAAAACTCCCTGCAGGGGTGCAGTACTGTTCAGCCTGCACACTCGGATCTCCAGGGTGGCGGGAACCTTGTTAGGGAACGCTCCACCAAAGCTATCCGACACGGCGCAACTCATCCTAGGCTCAGCAGAGAGGCCATCCGCCGGACTATATCCTATGCGCCAAGGGGTATACGTCCCTCACCCTTGCATGCTCCTGCACGGTTGGAGTCTAGCCGATGTAGAAAAAGCAAATCCAAATACACCTGCTGCAGCAAAGAAGACAACACCTCTTCCCGACGATCAGGCCGCAGTACTGCTGACGTCTGAAGAGCTTTCGAATGAACTACGACGCGGAGGGTCCACACCGTAATCCCACGTGTACATAGTGCGTAAAGACCAACGGGCCTCTCAAGTCATCCACCGAACCATTTAGCATTTTAATTAACCTGTGTGACAACCGTTATCGTTGCCTCGACTAAACTGACCCGCAGACAACGACATCAGTCAGGACCACCAGTACATCGGTGCCTGCCCTGTCGTCTCACCAAGTCTCTGCGGTTACCAACAAGGTGAACCGACTCCTTACCTTATCTCGCGTGTGCTCTTGGTAGAGCTCGACTTTCGTGGTTTGGTAACTCTCGCGAGATACGAGCAGGGGTCAAGCACGCCAGTAACGTCGGTTGTACCCTCCCTGTCATTCCCGACGCAATACCGCTCGCGGGCACCGTTGGGTCGCCCGACTCTTACCTTTAAGGAGAACCGTTGCGCGGGTACATAGAGCATCTATACAGAGTCAGCAACGAGTGGAGTACAAGGATTACTCCTTGATAGCTCGCACTTGATGGTGGCTTGGCAGAGCCGACCTAGGGGGCCTTAGGCGGTGTCTGCATTGTATCGTACCTCTACAGTTATATATATTTTATATCCGTGTCACTCCCCTGAGTGATCACGGCCCGCTATCTAATCCTAGTTGACTAATAAAGAGCAGGTCTCACTGTTGAATAATGCATAAGTAATAATAGGCAACATAGGATAAAGGAAAGGTACATCAAGGGGCGACAATGACAGACCATGCAATTGAATAGGATTGTAACGTAGCAGCAACAGTAACAATGCCTAGTGCAAGAAAATTATGGAATAGATAGGTGATATCTGGGAAGATAATGGCTCTGCTTGCCTGGAAGCTCGACGGTAGCGGTACGGTCGTCGACGACGTAGTCGATTACAGGGGCATCGGCATGGGTCGTCGGGAACACGGACAGTAAGAGAGGGGAAGAAAGAATAAACACATGGCAATAATAGCAATACAAATACAAGACATGGCAAACGCAATGTTAACGGGGTTCTAATGCAGTACAATGTATTAGGCTCGAAGCGGGAATTCATCCGCGGATGAAATACCGGCTCCTGGTGATTACCGATAGACGGTCCAGAGGGGGGAAGGTTCCATGTCTGTGGTGTCGTGAATATCTGACAGACATGTGGATAGTGTAAAAGTGATCGATGATGCATTCCGAATAACTTTTATGTTCAGAACAAATCCATCCGGAAAGTTTTACCGGTACCGGGTAAATACCGGACAAACCATCCGGAGGGGGATAGTCTCGGGTATGGTATGTTAGAGGGGTGTGGTTAGTATACGGGTAGCGTATCTGTATTCGTTATATTTTTCTGATCAATTTTCATATATAAAGTTTTTGAATCTGACTTACGGTTTAAAAGATATTCAATTGTAAAGTTTAATTTAAAACATTTTTTAAAATTTCTTTTATTATTTAAATCCTAACATTATCCACAAAGGGGTTGACTGGTCAAACCAAATGAGTGGGTCCCGCTGGTCAGCCTCACATTTTATGAAACAATTTTATTAATTTAAATAATAGTGGGGTCCCACATGTCAGTGACTCGTTTTATAATTGCATTTAAATTAAACAAAACCTAGTGGGGCCCAGGTGTCATAGAGACAAAGACATAACTAATTATCCTAATTAATCCAGGGGGTTAGTTTAATGGGTTGGTCCCACATGTAAGTCTCACAAAGGCAATTAAATTTAACAGTTTAATTAATCTAAACTAAAGGCCTATGGCCCACATGTCACAGACTTGCAAGGGGGGTTAGACTTAAACAGGGATTAACCCCTGGGCACCCGTGCGTGTGAACACCGGAGGCGGGCACTAGAGCACGCCGGTGAGAGGAACAACGGCGAGCGGCGGGGGTACAGCCCCGCGGGCACGAGCGGGCAGGGGCGCACACGGGAGGGGTGTGGCCACCGACCAGAGAGCGGCGGGCATGCCCCACGGCCATGGCGCAGCAGCGGCTGCAGCCGGGCGTGTAACGACCCAATTCACATAGAATTGAAGTCTTTGTGATCAAGTGCCAGTCCCTGGATCGAACTCGCTGGCACACACAGTATCATAGATGTATATCAAAGTACAAGTGCATCATTATTACAACGTATGATCCAGAATAAAACAAATAACAAGTTGCATAGCTCAAGGCTAGCTTATTCAACATAAATATAGCGGAAGCAAAAGCAAGTAACGAGGAGTCCCATCAACAGCCACAAGCGAACATGCTGAGTGTAGACCCGCAACCCTAAACGCACCTTACTGGTCGTCTGAAAAACCTACAACACGGAAGGTTATAGCCCGACAACAGGTCAGTACATCTGATTAGTACGGCAAGTGACACGGAAAAGGTATATATAAAGTACCTACAACTACATGCAAGGTGAGTCAAATGAAAGGCTTATGGTTTTGTTTTGTAGAAAGCCAATTTTCTCCTGAACTAAACTAGTCAAAATTTTAAGTTGAATTCTACCTGAAACACACAACAACCCATGCTAATCTTTTCCCACCAAATTATTATTAAGTGTTCATCTGTCAAGATCATTCACAAACAGTACTGACTAGTTGCTCAAGGTTCGTCCGTAACCGTGGACACGGCTAATCATGATCAGTTTATACGCTCTGCAGAGGTTGTACACGTTCCCCACAGGACTCAACCCGAAGATTGAGATGAAGACTTTCCGAAGAGGTTGCCTCCACCCTTTTCTAGACGGTACACCTAACACACATCTACATCAGCTAGCTACCAGGGCCAGGTTCCCCACAACGTACTCATGCTAAGCCAGAGCCCATATAGCCAGTGGCTGTACACGGAAGCTACTAGTAATATTGCCTGTCTGATCTTTTTGAGCCTGGACGGCACCCACTGCGTTCAGAGGGTAGACACCATGTCGCACCCGCTTCACCACCAAAACAAACATTGGGTGCATTTAACCCCGGCACTGTCCTTAGACAAGGCACGGCAACCAGGATGCAACCCGCCCGTCCAGAAGTGATTTCTATTTATTATAAAGTTGCTACACAAATTATTAATAGCTCACATGCACTCCATGATTTCTCACAACCCAAACCACGTCTACAAAGCATAGCAATAAAGTAACAACACGTGCTAGGTTGATCTACAAATACAAGTCAAGACATGTGGCTATCCTAACTTGTTTTGCAGCAACACTAAAGTAAACTACCTATCATGCAATAGGGTGATATCCTTAACATAATGCATATAGAAAATTATAGGTATGAGTATGATCAAAGCATCACTTGCCTTATTCCTGTTCCTTACGGTTACAATCCTCACAAAACGATGCGGCGCACTCCGGACAATCTATACGAGCAAACATAGCACCAATCAACATATATTCAACACAAATATGCACAATCAGTAATAAACATACAAAGAACAGTAGAAAAACTTGCCTAACAGAAGCTAAACTTAAATTACTCGAAAAAATAAAACTAACGCAAAAAGAAACGGCGCAAACGGGCGCACCGTTTAAAAGACACGGCTACCGGAAGTTCAAATATGAATCTGCTTGGGATTCAAATTTGAAAACTTCAAACTTCTACAAAACTTAGTGTACTGGCTAGAACTTTTCGTCACGGTCGCAACGCAACTAGAATCACTCGATTCCGAGCTACGGTTAAAAAGTAACCGCGAAAACGGTACCGGGGTGGCATCGGGGTCCAATCTGCAAAAAGGACCTATCTGTAATTAAAATAAGTTGGAAAATACGATCGGGTCCCTGTGCCGGTTGACCAGATCTGGCCGGTGGCATGGGGCTGCGGGGAAGGACGGCGCCGGCGGCTCACCTCCGAGGCGGCGGCTCCAGGCGGCGGATGGCGGCGGCGGCGACTTGGCGGCGGCGGCGGAGGACGGAATCCGGCGGCGGCGGCAGCTATCGGGTGGCGGCGGCGAAACGGGTTGGGCGAAAAACCCTAGCCCGCGGGTCCGCGGGCGAAATTTATAACCTGATCCGCGATAAAAAAATTAATCCGACACAAATTCGAAATCGGCTGGGCGGGAAAAAAAACAGGGCCCATTAGGCCCAAAACAATTTTAGAAAAATAACGGATAATTATTTTTAATTTCCTTTTTCACCAAAACTTTTAAAATAATAAAATTGTATTTTTGGCATTACCAAAATATTCAATAAAAATAAAAACTTTGCAACTTATTTTTAAATATTTTTCCGAAAATTTTAAAAACGCCGAGAAACTCAAAAAATGATTTTATAATTTTCCCGGAGCATAAATAAATTCCCAAATTTTTTTAGAAATTACTTATAACCCCAAAGTAAATTTAAAATGCCTCCAAAAATATTTTAAACTATTTTTTCAACAATTTAAAAATGGGGATAAGTCATTTTATATCCTCTCCAGCGAACTACCATGTGTTGAAAAATGTTAATAATCTTTTTAAAACTCCAGAAAAATGAGGAAACAGCATGATATGCATATGATGATCTATTAACATCTGAATATAGAAAATTGGGATGTTACAAACCTACCCCCCTTAAGATGAATCTCGTCCTCGAGATTCGGGCTGGCTAGCAAAGAGGTGTGGATGATCTTGCTTCAAATCTTCTTCTCGCTCCCAATTGGCTTCTTCCTCGGTATGATGATCCCACTGAACCTTGCATAGACTGATTCTCTTGGTGCGGGTAACTCTTTCTGCAGTCTCCAGAATCTTCACAGGTTTCTCCTCATAAGTCAGGTCACTCTCCAACTGAATTGCCTCGAGTGGCACTGTATCTCTCAAAGGAATATCTGCCATCTCCGCATGACACTTCTTCAGCTGGGATACGTGAAACACATCATGAACTCCTGACAAAGCTTCTGGCAACTCCAACTGATAAGCTACTTCTCCTCTGCGCTCCAAGATCTTGTACGGCCCCACAAAACGTGGTGCTAACTTGCCCTTGATTCCAAACCTCTTGATTCCGCGAATTGGTGAAACTCTGAGATACGCACGGTCTCCAACCTCATAGGTTACGTCCTTGCGCTTCGCCTCTGCATAACTCTTCTGCCTGGACTGTGCTATCTTCAGTCTATCATGGATCAACTTGACTTTCTCTTCAACATCTCTGATCAGGTCAGGTCCGAAAAAACTGACGCTCTCCTACCTCATCCCACATCAACGGAGTCATGCACTTCCTGCCATACAGTAACTCGAATGGTGCCATCTGAAGACTAGCCTGGTAACAGTTGTTGTATGAGAACTCAGCATACGGTAAGTTGTCATCCCAACTCGAACCATAATCCAACGCACAAGCTCTCAACATATCCTCCAAGATCATATTGACTCTCTCGGTCTGCCCATCTGTCTGAGGATGGAACGATGTACTGAACTCCAGCCTAGTGCCCAAAGTCTCATGCAACTGACGCCAAAACTTCGAAGTAAACTGAGTACCTCTATCAGACACAACCTTGCTTGGAACTCCATGCAAACACACGACCCTGGACATAAAAATTTTGGCTAGCTTAGCACTTGTATAAGTTGTCTTTACTGGAATGAAGTGAGCAACCTTGGTCAGACAATCAACAATCACCCAAATAGAATCATATACTGACCGAGTCCTGGGTAAACCAGTAATAAAGTCCATACCTATCTGATCCCACTTCCAATATGGTATAGGCAAAGGCTGCAACAATCCTGCTGGCTTCTGATGCTCAGCTTTGACTCTCTGGCAAACATCACACAATGCAATATACTGGGCTATCTCTCTCTTCAGGCTAGGCCACCAAAATCTCTCCCTCAAGTCCAAATACATCTTGGTATTCCTGGGATGAATAGAATAAGGTGAATCATGTGCCTCCTGAAGAATCAACTTCCTGATCTCTGCATCTTGCGTTACACAAATGCGCTTCTCAAACCAAATGGCTCCATGCTTGTAACAGCCCAGTTTTTGCAAAAATTAAAAATTTTGTTTTCGGCGTGAATTGCTTGATTGTCTGATTTGTTTGCGGTGTTTGCATCCCCGATTTATCGATCGGCGATTATTTTCCCCCTCTTATCTCGTATCGGACGGAGACCGACCCTTGCCACCCTGACACTCGACCTTTGAGACACCGGGTTTCGCCCGATCACCGTCGCGAAAGCCGCACGAGACCAGCCGCAGCCAACGGAACGAAAAACCTCGTTTAATAATTAAACAGGATATTTTTATAGCGCGCCGGAAAGTTTTTTCGGAACGGTTCCATCGCGAGGTGAATGCCTCCGGCTCGACGCACTGATCGCGCAGTTCGAAGTTTTACACGAATCAGAGGTACTGCGGACCCCCGACGGTCAGAAACGTGAGCACCGCGCGCGCGAGATGAAAACCGGGGATCTTTTTGCAAACTGCCAGCCACCTGGGCTATAAATAGACCACCCCACCACTTAGGGTTTCCCTAAGCCACTAGCCAGCCCCCAGATCTGATATTTTAACCCCAATTTTCGCAGAAAACCCTAAATTTTCAGATCTGAGATCAGCCCAATCAATTTTGAACCGTCAGATCGGCAGATCCTACAGCCCAGGAAGCCGCCATGTCTCCCCCTGGACCTGTCTTCCTCCTCCAGCCGTGGACAGCCCACTGCGCCGCCTCCTCTCGGCTCAGGCCGCCGCCGGCGAGCCACCCGGCCGCAGCCAGACCTCTCCTTCCTCTCCTCCTTTCCTCCTCCTCTCCTCTCTCTCTGACCCGCCCCCGCTCTCCCTTGCAGGCCGCCCGAGCATGGAGCTCGCAGCCGCCTCCCACGCCATGGCCGCCCGAGCTCGAGGTCAAGCCGAGCCCGAGCCGCGCCCGCCTTGGACCTCGCTGGCAGCGGAATCCGGCGGATCCGGCGGCCTCCTGCCCTCCAGCGCACGCCCCGCCGCCCTCCTCACCGCTGGTGGCCGGCGCGCCACCGGGCTACCGCCGCCGCTGTCGTCGGGCTCGGGAACCGCCCGCTCGGCCTCCCCGCGTGGACGCAGCCGTGGCAGGCCGGCCGGCCCAGCCAGGCCTCCAGCAGCCAGGTGGGCCCGATCCAGGCCCAGCCAGGCCTCCAGGCCTCCTAGCCGCCTCCAGGCCGCAAGTGGGCCTCGGCCCGATGAGGTCGATCCTTTTTTTTCTAACTCCCTGCCTGGAATTTTTGCGAAGTGTTGTAAAATTGTGCTGCTGATTCGATTCCGCGTTGACGATAGCAAGCGATCCTTAGCCCGGATGACTTCGCGCCCAAAAGACGAATTGTTTAGAATTGCGTGCACTTTAATTCATCTTTTGTGAGCATTTTCATTTGAGCTCATCTTGATTGTGTAATTGTGTGCTGAAGTGGGCATCAGGCCATTAAACTGCTACTTTTCCTGTTTAGAACTGATGTTATTATTTTGTTGCAACTTTGCATGATGATTGTAACAAATCCATGAGGCCTTTTGCATTGATTCTTTTTCCATTGTGTTAAGCATCATGTGTACTTAAATTCCATGCTTTAACTTGCCATGTTTGACTGCTTTAGCTATATTAAATCTTGCTCCAAAGTGGTGAACCTGATGTTATTGTGCTGTTGTTGCTGAAACTGTTATTTTGTTGCAACTTCGGTCGACGAGTGTGTCGCGACCGTTTATCGGAATTGAGTGATTCCAATTGCATATTGCTAATCATCATGTCTACTTTCATCACATGTATTGAATCTTCATGTTATGCTTACTGGTCATATATTTATTTAGCTCCAAAGTTGCTATGCTGCTGTTTTTGACAGCCACCTCAGTTTTTCTCTAAGTCTGTTACTTTACGATGCCATGTTGTTTGCTTAATATCTTTTGATCTGTGATGCCTTTTTGCATGATTCTTTTTGCCATGCCTTCCATGTCATGTCTACTTTAATTGCAAGTCATTTGTGAGCATGTTTGCATTGATCATCCTCTTTATGCATTGCTCTAAAGTGTGCTTCGTGGTGTTGGCAGTTTGTGCCCGTAACTTGTTTTGCTTGTATCTTTTTAACCGTAACTCCGTTGGGATTGTTCTTTATATGTAACTTGATTAGTTTTTCGTGTACTTTGTGTTTATGCTATTGTTTGATGTTGTTAACCAACCTAAAATATGGTTTAGGACAGAACAGTACCAAATCCTTTAATTGTCGTGCGGCACTTAGTGTTATGCCATGTTTAGGTTGTGCCTCACTTAAATTGACTAGCATAGATAGTTTACTTTGTGCTTCACCCTTTGACATGTTTGTGTGATATGCCATGCTTGCTTGAGTTTCCATGTTAACAACCGTTGGTTGATCACCTGTAGCTAAATAACTTGAACCACCGTAAACGTGTGGTATCGTCGTGTGTGACCGATACCCCACTTAAACTGTTAGTAACCGTTCTCGACGATAGACCCGTATCGCGTTGCCGTGACTTGTGTTGCCTCTTTGATCTTTTCTTTCTCCGTAGTAATAGTGGTGCACCGTTGATTGCTTTCCAGTGTTTATTGTCTTGTGTGCTTCCGCGGGTACCTCTCGGAGACGATGCGAGTTTGCGATCGACTACACCTTCGGAATCCAACTTCTCAACAGGCAAGGACTATACGTTACTTATGATCCATTCTATTTCAACCAGCGGTTTGCATGCTAGTATAGGTTAGGTTCGATGTTTGATCCTACCACATGTTTACAGCCTCTTTCAAACCGATACAGCCATGTCCCCTCCCAGCAAACCATGTACTGCTATGTTACTTTTGCTCGTTGCTCAGCCCCTGCTTAGTATGCATGCTTAGGATGCTACGATGTTACCTGTTACCCCTGGGTTTGGGATATCACCTTATTATATTGTTGTTGAAGATATGATTATTATAATGTTGATTATATTCGACGAAGGATGCAAGGTCTAGGCTATCCCGCCCCGACGCTTTGTTCCATTCGAGTCACCTAGGACCCGAGTTCCGGGTATTGGTTTTAAGACTGAGCGTGCCTAACCGCGTGTGGGATTTTATGGGGTCCCCTTTTCTTACCTATCTAGCTTCAAACATTTCTAGTGGTGGCCCAAGCTGATTTACCATTTGAAAACATGCATATATATCTTGTCGGGTCGCTCCTAGCAGATATCTTTTAAAACAACTTGGGCCAGCGGAGACATGGTTTCTTTGTTGGTCCACCCCAGGGAGCTAGGGGGCTGTCCATATCTGTTTGGGAAACCTATCCGACCTCATTCAGACGGTAGAGGCCGATTCGAGAGCGCGGCCGGCTTTTGAGTTGGGTGTCGACTCACCAGGGGCCACCCGGATTTGTTCGTTGTTAGCTAGAGGGACTTGTCGTTTCAGATCTCTTGGAACTAAATCATAAAATGGTTGCCTGTGATGGGTAGCAACTGAGAGAGATGGGCGTGCGTGCGGAGCCTTGTAATGGGCAGTTGGTACACCCCTGCAGGGTTAAATCTTTTCGAGAAGTCGTGTCCACGGTTATGGACGACTTGAGACCTACTCCTTGTTCATAGACAACAACAACCGAGATAATCTTAATATAACTTGATCAACGTGTGTGTGTGCCTTGATTGCTTCTTCTTCGTCGGGATACGAAGAGGAGGACAGGGATATGATAGGTGTTATGTTTGCGTAGTAGTTGATAGCAAGACTTGTTGGAGGCGATTCCTCATCGAATGCTTGTCTTCTTATCTTACTCTCTAGATCGTTAGCCACTTCATAAATGCTAGTGCGGTAGCAACCTCACCACTTACCCCTTCCTTACGGTAAACTACTAGTTGTCCTAGAATGACGAGTGATGAAGTCCTTGCTGGGTCAGATGACCACTACAGTTGGATGCTGAGTACCTCTGTACTCATGATACTACCCCCAAACTCTTTTCAGGGTTCTTGATCGACAACAGGTATGGTGATCGACGTTTAACGTGGAGACTCGACGATGACTAGTTAGGCGGATCCCGGCGGAGGGCCTGGACCCGTGTGGTTATGGGAATCGATGTTTTTCTCTTTGCCACTAGGCATTTGCTTGTAGTCTGTACTCAGACATTTATCTTCCGCTGTTGTATTGTATTTGAGGCAGTTGTATGCCGATTGTATGAGATGGTGTATCCTTGTATCTGTAATGTTGTGATATCATGTTGGAAATCCGGGGCATATGGCTTTGTCATATGTTGCGGTGGGACCGATATGTGCTTCGTCCCTGGATCTGGATGGAAACATCTAGATCTGGAACAGTACCGCATATCGGGCCTTACAATGCTCATCCTCACGGAAACCCTCTGCTTTCCCTTTGGTCATATTCACCTTTATCTCATCAATTTCTGCATCACCCTTCTGATCTTCTCTGATTCTTTCCAACAGATTTGGCTTCACCTCCAATGTTGCCACATATCCCTTAGGAACTATCTCCAACCTGAGATTCTTGAACTGCTCACATAACTCAAGTGGCATATCCTCAACATTAGCAACATTGACATGACTCTTACGGCTCAATGCATCAGAAACCACATTTCCTTTACCAGGATGATACTGCACATTCAAATCATAATCCTTAATAAGCTCCAGCCATCTGCTCTGCCTGAGATTCAACTCCTTCTGAGTAAAGATGTACTTCAAACTCTTATGATCAGTGAAAACATCACAATGATTACCAACAAGATATTGCCTCCATGTTTTCAATGCATGAACGACTGCAGCTAACTCCAAATCATGTGTAGGATAGTTCTGCTCATGGTCCTTAAGATGACGTGAAGCATAAGCAACAACTCTACCCCCTTGCATCAAAACACAACCAAGTCCTCGACGAGATGCATCACAATATACTTTGAAATCCTTATGTATATCAGGCAAACATAAAACAGGTGCAGTTACTAACCGTTTCTTCAACTCCTGAAAGCTGGTTTCACAATCCTCACTCCAAACGAACTTATTCTCTTTCTTCAATAGCTCAGTCATTGGTTTTGCAAGCTTGGAGAAATTCTCAATGAACCTCCTATAATATCCTGCAAGCCCCAAGAAACTGCGAATGTCTCCAACCGTCGTGGGTGTCTCCCATTCTGTAACTGTTGAAACCTTGGATGGGTCCACAGCTACTCCTTCGCCTAACACAACATGTCCAAGGAATCCTACCTCCTTCAACCAAAACTCACACTTGCTGAACTTAGCATAGAATTTGTGCTCCCTGAGCTTCTCCAATACTAAACGCAGATGTGCCTCATGCTCTTGCTCATTCTTGGAATACACCAATATAGCATCAATGAACACCACAACGAATTTATCCAAGAACTCCATAAACACCTTATTCATCATATTCATGAAGTATGCAGGAGCATTAGTCAATCCAAATGACATAATGGTATACTCATAAAACCCATACCTTGTAGTAAAAGCAGTCTTCGGAATATCCTTCTCCCGAATCTTCACTTGATGATAACCAGAACGAAGATCAATCTTAGAGAATACACAAGCTCTCTCCAACTGGTCAAATAGATCATTAATCGCAGGTAAAGGATATTTGTTCTTGATAGTAACATCATTTAGAGAACGGTAATTAACACACATCTTCTGGGTTCCATCCTTCTTCTCCACAAACAACACTGGAGATCCCCAAGGTGACGAGCTTGGGCGAATGAAGCCCTTTTCCTGCAACTCTCTAATCTGTTCCTTCAATTCTGCAAGTTCATTAGCGTGCATCTTATACGGTCTCTTAGCAATAGGCCCGGTGCCTGGTATTAAATCAATAAGGAACTCAATCTCCCTATCCGGTGGCATACCTGGCAACTCATCTTGAAACACATCCGGATAATCCCTCACAACACGCAAATCATCCAAGCTACCCCCCTTAAGAGAATTCACCTGAGCGTGCTGATGCTTATCCTTGGACACATATCTGATCTTCTGCCCATTCGGTGAACGGAGAGTAATAGACCGACTGGCACAATCAATAACCCCTTGGTACTTAGCTAGCCAATCCATGCCCAATATAACATCCAAACCTTGTGACTCCAATATAATCAGATATGTAGGAAAAACATGCTTCCCTATGGCTAGGCTTATTTGATAGCATCCCAAACTAGCTGACATCTCCGCTCCCTGTGAACTTATGAGCATAGAAGACTTAAGAGCTACGGTAGGCAACTCATGCTTATCCACAAATACCCTCGATATGAATGAATGCGATGCACCAGAATCAAAAAGAACAAGTGCGGGTACTGAATTGATAAGGAACTTACCGATCACAGCATCAGGCTCATCATAAATCTCCTCCACGTTGACATGGTTCACATGCCCCTTGTTGAAAGGATTGGGCTTGCTGACTCCAGAATTCCCATTGTTGTCCTTGTTCTCCAGGCAGTCTGTGGCATAGTGTCCCATGTTCTTGCACTTGAAACACTGGATGTGACTCAAGTCCTTTGGTGCGTGGCCATTCTGACGGTTGCTTCCATTGCCTCCATTGGCTCCATTACTTCTCCCATTCCCATTGTTCCTTCCATTGCCATTGACATTGCCATTCCTGTTACCATTGTGGTGGTTGTGGCCATTATGGTTGTGACCATTTCCCCCATGATGGTTGTGTCCTCCACTGTGAACATGGCCATTCCCACCATTGTGGTTATGTCCATGGTTATGTCCTCCATTGACACCATAAGAGTTGCGTGGCTTCTGATGCGGTCCAGAGTTATACTTGCCACCATTGTTGTTGTTGTACTTCCTCTTGCGGTTCTCAATGGCCTGTTGCTTGCCTTCCAACACAATAGCTTTGTCTATGAGCCCCTGGCAGTTAGCAAAGGTAGCCACTGTCAACTGGACTCCCAACTCATCATTCAGCCCCTCCAAGAACTTCTCCTGCCTTGATGCATCATTCCTGACATCATCTGGAGCATATCGTGCAAGCTTGTTGAACACCTCAACATACTCGGCCACTGAACGGCCTCCCTGACGCAAGCTGCGGAACTCCTTCTTCAAGCTCATGGCGCCTGCTGAAACATGTGCGGCGCGAAAAGCATACTGGAACTACGGCCAAGTGATGGTGTCGATGGGATAAGTCAGCAAGTAGTTGTCCCACCATGCAGCGGCAGGACCCTCCAGCAAATGTGAGGCAAACCTCACTCTCTCTGACTCAGTACAACCAACTGTCTCCATGTTCCGGCCCACTGAACGAAGCCAGTCATCCGCCACTATGGGCTCAGGAGTGCTAGAGAACCTCTGAGGATTCAGCCTCATGAACCTCGCAAGCGTGTCCACAGGTGGTGGTGGTGGTGGTGGCGCATTGTTGTTGTTGCCCATGTCCTGAGTGAGCAAATGGATCAACTGAGCTTGTCCTTGAAGTAGCTGCTGCATGTAAGCTGGCACTTAATTGTTGTTGTTCCCACTCCCCGTGGGATCACGTCTCGGTGGAATATGTTGGGCAAGAATAGGTAAGTTGTAGACAGAAAGTAGCTAGGGAAATATACTCCTACCCATATGCATATGATGATCATGGCAAGCATTATATATACAATACATATATCACCAATCAACTTCACCAAACAATATCACCATAGCATCAAACATATAACAATCATCATCCAATGCACTCATACGAAAAACCATCACATATCACACCATATAGTATAAAATATCGATTTGCAACTAAAGACAAGATCCTCAACACAATCACGAATAGTATAAGAGTATATCAAGCAACCTAGTATTGCCATACCGAATAAATCGACATGGTCAAATACGCTAACACGATAACGATAGTAAACTAATTTCCAGTGTAGTAATTCTGAATGTTGTCTTTGCTAAACAGCATTCGGTATTCGCGCCCGCTGATGTGGTTGCGCCTTTTGGGACTCGGTTCATCTTCTTCTGTCGATGTCTCCACTTCTGGTTCCTCTTCTTTTTATTCAACTCCATTTGCCTTCATCTTCTCCTTCAGCCTCTTTATCTCCGCTTGCATCTCCACCCTCTCCCTCTTCAGCTTGTTGGTGTCCCTCTTGAGCTTGGTGTTCTTCTGCTGCAACTCAGTGATGGTGTAGAGATCCGACTGAGTGCTCTTCTCCAGGTCGTGGATTGTCTTCTCCAAGCTCTGGATGAAGTAGGTAGTTGTACCTGGCCAAATAGCCCCAGGCACATACTTGAACTTCTTTGGCCATATGATCCCCGATGGAAGGATCCTGGTCATCTTCTCGTACACCGTACCCTTTAGCTGGCCGGCATAACGCTCAACGATGTGTCCAAGAGCCATGTGAGCGGCTATGCGCACACACTGCTCCTTCTCCAAGGCATGCACCTCGAATGACTCCGTGATCACCCTTTCTTCCGTCATGCTTCCTAGGAGAAATGTCTCCACTTGCCAGTAGTCATCAGCTCCCCTTGTCTCCACTATGTCCAGCTGAAAGACTGGCGCGTAGATGTTCAGGTAATGGCAAATTCCCATGAGCTCAGGTCCAAACGCCATAGCGCGGTATGACAAAGTGGTCATCTATAATCAATGAGAGGAAAGGCAAGATTAGAACAGTTATGAATACGAGATAGAGAAGGTAAGTAAGTACAAGACAGAGTGATGTAAAGTAATATTTTCATTCCTATGGATTTTCTAATCCATTTTCTAGGGTCACGTCCTACATTCAACACACTGCTCTGATACCATCTGTAACACCCCGGTCACACACCGGTTCTCGGCCGTTACGCCTGGCGGGATCTAGACTGTCCCCACAGACCAACGCTAGTCTTTCTTGCGCACTTTGTCCTCACTCGTGCGCACCCGGGAACAACTTACCGGTCGGTCACCCGTCCTCAAATCTCTCCAAGACAAGCACGCTTAACTTTGGAGTTCTTTGGATCTAGGCTCCCAAAAAAGAAGGTGCACCTTGTTGATATGAGTAGTCTTTCATTCCTACAAAGCCAGGATGTCACACACATCCACTCAAAGGAATCGACATCCTGGTAGGCCCACAGGAACGTTCCCTCTTGGCACTCGTCTATGCGTCCAGTGACGACACATGGATCACCCATGTTCGCACACTGAACCGCACACGCCCGTGTAACCACGAAGGTCGGCTCTGATACCATCTGTAACGACCCAATTCACATAGAATTGAAGTCTCTGTGATCAAGTGCCAGTCCCTGGATCGAACTCGCTGGCACACACAGTATCATAGATGTATATCAAAGTACAAGTGCATCATTATTACAACGTATGATCCAGAATAAAACAAATAACAAGTTGCATAGCTCAAGGCTAGCTTATTCAACAAAAATATAGCAGAAGCAAAAGAAAGTAACGAGGAGTCCCATCAACAGCCACAAGCGAACATGCTGAGTGTATACCCGCAACCCTAAACGCACCTTACTGGTCGTCTGAAAAACCTGCAACACCGAAGGTTACAGCCCGACAACGGGTCAGTACATCTGATTAGTACGGCAAGTGACACGGAAAAGGTATATATAAAGTACCTACAACTACATGCAAGGTGATTCAAATGAAAGGCTTATGGTTTTGTTTTGCAGAAAGCCAATTTTCTCCTGAACTAAACTAGTCAAAATTTTAAGTTGAATTCTACCTGAAACACACAACAAACCATGCTAATCTTTTCCCACCAAATTATTATTAAGTGTTCATCTGTCAAGATCATTCACCAACAGTACTGACTAGTTGCTCAAGGTTCGTCCGTAACCGTGGACACGGCTAATCATGATCAGTTTATACGCTCTGCAGAGGTTGTACACGTTCCCCACTGGACTCAACCCGAAGATTGAGACGAAGACTTTCCGAAGAGGTTGCCTCCACCCTTTTCTAGACGGTACACCTAACACACATCTACATCAGCTAGCTACCAGGGACAGGTTCCCCACAACGTACTCATGCTAAGCCAGAGCCCATATAGCCAGTGGCTGTACACGGAAGCTACTAGTAATATTGCCTGTCTGATCTTTTTGAGCCTGGACTGCACCCACTACGTTCAGAGGGTAGACACCATGTCGCACCCGCTTCACCACCAAAACAACCATTGGGTGCATTTAACCCCGGCACTGTCCTTAGACAAGGCACAGCAACCAGAATGCAACCCGCCCGTCCAGAAGTGATTTCTATTTATTATAAAGTTGCTACACAAATTATTAATAGCTCAAATGCACTCCATGATTTCTCACAACCCAAACCACGTCTACAAAGCATAGCAATAAAGTAACAACACGTGCTAGGTTGATCTACAAATACAAGTCAAGACATGTGGCTATCCTAACTTGTTTTGCAGCAACAGTAAAGTAAACTACCTATCATGCAATAGGTTGATATCCTTAACATAATGCATATAGAAAATTATAGGTATGAGTATTATCAAAGCATCACTTGCCTTCTTCCTGTTCCTGACGATCACAATCCTCACAAAACGATGCGGCGCACT
The DNA here is from genome assembly GCA_950022295.1 of Bromus sterilis. NCBI lineage: Eukaryota > Viridiplantae > Streptophyta > Magnoliopsida > Poales > Poaceae > Bromus > Bromus sterilis. The sequence goes on from OX465599.1 coordinate 217,922,880, forward strand.
CCGGACAATCTATACGAGCAAACATAGCACCAATCAACATATATTCAACACAAATATGCACAATCAGTAATAAACATACAAAGAACAGTAGAAAAACTTGCCTAACAGAAGCTAAACTTAAAGTACTCGACAGAATAAAACTAACGCAAAAAGAAACGGCGCAAACGGGCGCTCCGTTTAAAAGACACGGCTACCGGAAGTTCAAATTTGAATCTGCTTGGGATTCAAATTTGAAAACTTCAAACTTCTGCAAAACTTAGTCTACTGGCTAGAACTTTTCTCGGTCGCAACGCAACTAGAATCACTCGATTCCGAGCTATGGTTAAAAAGTAACCGCGAAAACGGTACAGGGGTGGCATCGAGGTCCAATCTGCAAAAAGGACCTATCCATAATTAAAATAAGTTGGAAAAACGCGATTGGGTCCCTGTGCCGGTTGACCAGATCTGGCCGGCTTTGATCGGTGGCGGCGGCAGCATCCGGCGGCGCGGCCTGGCGCGGCGGCGGCGGCCAGCGCCCGGCGGCTGCCCGCGGCGGCATGCGGCGGCGGGGAAGGACGGCGGACGACGGCGGCGGCGGCGGCGGACGGAATCCGGCGGCGGCGGTAGCAATCGGGTGGCGGCGGCGAAACGGGTTGGGAGAAAAACCCTAGCCCGCGGGTCCTCGGGCGAAATTTATAAACCGATCCGCGATTTTTTTAATCCGACACAAATACGAAATCGGCTGGGCGGGAAAGAAAATAGTACAAGCCCATTAGGCCTAAAACAATTTTAGAAAAATAACGGATTATTATTAATAATTTCCGTTTTCACCAAAACTTTTAAAATAATAAAATTGAATTTTTGGCATTACCAAAATATTCAATAAAAATAAAAACTTTGCAACTTATTTTTAAATATTTTTAAATACTTTTTCGGAAATTTTAAAAATACCGAAAAACTCCAAAAATGATTTTAAAATTTTCCCGAAGAATAAATAAATTTCCGAAATATTTTTAGAAATTATTTATAACCCCAAAGTAAATTTAAAATGCCTCCAAAAATACTTTAAACTATTTTGCAACAATTTAAAAATGGGGATTAGTCATTTTATATCCTCTCCAGCGAACTGCCATGTGTTGAAAAATGTTTAAAAATCTTTTTAAAACTCCAGAAAAATGCGGAAACAGCATGATATGCATATGATGATCTATTAACATCCGAATTTAGAAAATTGGGATGTTACAGGGTGGGGCCGTGGCCACGGCGTGGCCACGGCGCGGCCGGAGCAAGCCGGCGACAAGGAGGACGCCCACGGGCACATCCGCTTGGAGGCAGGGGGCACGTCGAGCGCGGCGACAAGCGCTAGTGGCGTGTGCTGGCACGACCGGGCGTGACCCGTCCATGGCGGACGACAACGACCCAAGTGCGGCGGAGGGAGCGCTCGGGCATGCAAATCATGGGGGGGGAAGGGGTTGCAGCTCTCAGTGTGAGGGCAGGGGGCTCGGGGAGGCCGGCGGTTATCGGAGGGCGACAAATTCGTCGGGTGGAGGGCAGCAGTCGGATGTGGGGAAGAAGAAGATGGTGGCGTCTCGGCTGCTCCTCAACCTCGATCCGGTGGTGGAGATGGAGTAGGCGACCACGGAGGAGTTCCTGGCGTGCTGGCTGGGCCGGAGGTGGCCAGTGGCCACGCCAATGGCGAGCGGCGACCATGGCAGTGCTCGGTGAGGTGGGGAAAAAGGTGCAGTGGAGACGGGAGAGGGAAGTTGAGGCTAGGGTTTTTCCAATGGGGCGCAGGGGGCTTCTTATGCTCCAGAGGGAGCCGGCGGATGGTCGACAGCGGCCATGGCCGTGTGATGGCCGCCACGATGCCCCCCCTGGTGAACAGGTAGAAGAAGAGGATGGGGTGGGGATGTGCTTTAGGTGGGCTTTGCCCTGAGCGAGATTTAGGTTTTTTTTGTATTTATTTGTTTTCTGTTCTTTTATTATTTTTGTTTAAATTTATTTGGCTATTGTTTCATTTTTGTAAAATGTGAAACATGTACCAAAATTAGTGATGCACTTTATAACAGTGCCACAAAAAGTTTTGTGCCCATATAAAATCAATTGCATTGTATTTTATTTTATTTAAAAGGGGTCAAATGGTACTGTTTTGCTATTGTTTTGATTTGTTTACTATATTTAAACCTTGTAATAAATGTCCACTATTATTTTAATATGACCTAATGATTATTATGCATTTAATAAAATTGTTTGCAACATTTTTGGTTTCCCTTTTATTTCCACTTTGTTTTTTTTATTCCATCCAAAGGGGATTTACTATTATTTGAATCTTTTCGAGAAGCCGTGTCCACGGTTATGGACGACTTGAGACCTACTCCTTGTTCATAGTCAACAGCAACTGAGATAATCTTAATAACTTGATCAATGTGTGTGTGCTTTGACTGCTTCTTCGTCGTCGGGATGCGAAGAGGAGGACAAGGATAGGATAGGTGTTTTGATTGCATAAGTAGGTGGATAGCAAGACCTTTTGGAGGAGATTCCTCATTGAATGTTGGGTCCTCATCTTACTCTAAAATAGACCGTTCGCCACTCATATATTGCTAGTGCGTTTGAAACCTCACCACTATCCCATCTTACCCATGAGAAGTTAGTTACAAGACTTTTGATATAGCTCACCTCCTTCTTTTCTCTTTTACGCTTGTTATGCAAACGACATTGGACTACAGAGGAGATTGACGACCCTTCTTTTGGATGCCTTCGCGGAGACTCGACGACGACTAGTTAGGCGGATCCCGGCGGACAGCCTAGACCCGTGTGGGTACGGGAATGATGTGCTTTACCTTTGCCACAAGGCATTTGATTTTAGTCTTTACTCAGACATGTATCTTCCGCTGATGTATTGCATTAAGGCAATTGTATGCCGATTGTATGAGAGGATGTATGCTTGTAGCTGTAATGTTGTGATATCATGTTGGAAATCCGGGGCATATGACATTTTTATATGTCGCGGTTGGACCGATATGGGCTTCGTCCCCGGATCTGGATGGAAACATCTAGATCTGGAACAGTACCGCATATCGGGCCTTACAGTGAGATATCACAACACAACTCTACAAATAAAATAATACAAGATGTTTAATACAAGCCAGGGGCCACGAGGGCTCGAATACAACAGCTCGAGAGCACAAAGTTAGCGGAAGCAATAGTATCTGAGTATAGACACAAGGTACACATCATTTGCCTTAAGAAGGCTAGCACAAAGCAACAACGATCGAAAAGGCGAGGCCTCCTGCCTGGGAACCTCCAAACTACTCCTGGTCGTCGGTAATCTCCACGCTGAAGCAAGCACCGGGGATCTTCGGCTCCTGGACTCCAAGGCTCCAACGTCGACTACAGCGGTCGATCAGGCAAAACAATAAGGGGGAAATAAAGCAAGGGTGAGTATCTAGCATACCAGCGAGTCTTACGTCTGCTACTAAGCATATATGCATTTGTATCAAATGGAAAGGGGAGGTTGTATATAGTGGACTGAAAGGTAGAAAGTCAGAGTAAGGATGAGAAGCTAGGCCTATCGAAGACTAGCATCTTCCGACGAGTCTTACAGCATGAGAAGAGAATAGCCAACAGTACAATAGCATGAATGTAATAACAATGCAGCATAAGTTGTTGCGGCATTGTATAATAGTAAGTTGTAATAATTAACAATTATAAATGCCTTCGATATCCCCTCCTCGACTTCCCTGCGAGGAAGAGAAACCGGAACCAACAGTTTAATAGTACTCCCTCCGTTCCTTGAAGTAAGGTGTATAGTTTTCTCGCACGAATATTAACGCAGGGGTTTGAAGAGCATATTTGGCTGTGGTTGGACTAAAAAGCCCCTAGGAGGATTCGTGGGAGTAGAGAGGAAAAAAGGAAGGTGATAAAATCCCTCTTTCTAGATCAGTTATTGAACCTAATTAATCTCCCTAAAAAAAACTTGCCAATTTCTCATGGTTTCCATCCATAGCCAGGCATGCAACGCTCCAAGTCATGTGAATACAAGGCAATAAATATGTGTGATTAAAGCTGCTAGCGCATGATCATTTCTTTCCTTTTCTTCAGCTCACGTTTGGCAACTAACTAAAAGAGAGAAAATATGGTGGAGGGGTACTATTGGAAACAAATTTCCTCACACCATATATTATGAAAGTTATTTTAGAAAACTATACACCTTACATCAAGGAATGGAGGGAGTAATAGTTTGTAGTAGTAGGCTCTGGCTTCAGCATAAAGCATCTTGTTACCGTGGACACGGTTATTCGAATAGATCAAACTCCCTGCAGGGGTGCACTACTGTTCAGCATGCACGCTCGGATCTCCAAGGTGGCGTACACCATGTTAGGGAATGCCCCACCGAGGCTATCCAACACGCCGAGGCCCATCCTACGGCTCATCAGAGAGGTCCCCGTCGGTCTAATGTCCTAAGAGCAAGGGGGTCTTGGGTCGTCGCCCCTCGCTCTCCGAGTCGGTGTGAGGAGGGAGAATTCCAGCGCGGCAGCGCGATCCGTCCCTGCCACAATGCTGAACTGGACGTCTTTCAGAGCTTTCGAACGATACCACAACGCGGAGGGCCCATACCGTAATCCCACGTGAAGGTAGTGCGTATAGGCCTTTGCGGCCTCTCAAGTCATCCACCTGAATCGTTAGTCATTTTATTATTATCTGTCGGGACAACCGTTATTGTTGCCCCTTTCTGGGTGAGCCGCGGACAATGACAACAGCCAGGACCACCAGTACATCGGTGCCTGCCCTGTCGTCCCACCAACTCCTGCGGTTACCAACAAGGTGAACCGTCTCCTTACCTTATCTCGCGTGTGCTCTTGAAAGAGCTCGACTTTCGTATTACAGGATATCTCACGGCCAACGAGCAAGGACCAAGCCCACGATGGTATCCGCCTGTCCTGCCGTTCCGATACAATCCATGTGCGGGCACCGTTGGGTCACCCGACTCCTTACCTTATCTGGACACCAGTTGATTCGAGTGCCTACCATCAAGTGAAGCCAGGAGGAATCACCCTCGATGGTACACTTGAAGAGGTTCGACAGAGACATCAGCGGAGTGAACTAAAGAAGTAAACCTCGTATCATCCCGGTGATGCTACGCTATTGAGCCGACGAGAGTGAAATACGAGTCCATCCACTGGTAAGTCAAACTCGAAGCGACTCGGCAGAGTCTCGCCGTTGTAGGTTCCCTAGGGCGTCTGCATTGATTCGTTCCTGTTGCGTTATAATATTTTGTAATCCGCATTCACTCACCAGAGTGATCACGACCTGCTATTCTAAACCTAGCTAACAAAGCGCAGGGCTCACTGCTGAATAAAATATATATTTATAGGCAGCATAGGATAAAGGAAGGTACATCAAGGGGCGACAATGACAGGCTATGCAATTGAATATGATTGTAACGTAGCAGTAGCAACAATGCCTATTGCAAGAAATGTACGGCAAGATAGGCGATATCTGGGGAAGGAAAATGGCTCTGCTTGCCTGGAAGCTCCACGGTAGAGGTACGGTCGTCGACGAAATAGTCATACTCGGTGGTGTCATCGGCGGCAGCAACGGGGTCTACCGGAGAATAAGGGGGAGAAACAGTAACTATACAACAATAATAGCAATACAAATATATGACATAGCAGATACAAAGCAACGGGGCTCTAGCGCGGTGTTCGGTGATTTTCTCGGAGTAGGAATTTATCCGGGGATGACTTATCAGTACCGATTGATTACCGGACAGATGATCCGGAGAGAAGGTTCCATGTCTTTAGTGTTAGAGACATCTGACAGACATGTGTATAGTGTATCCGTGATCGTTGATCCATTCTGAACAACTTTCGTATTCAGAACATTTTCATCCGGAAGGTTTTACCGGCTTCAGGTGATTATCGAACAGTGCAATCAGAGGGGGAATGTCCCGTGTGCGGTATGTTAGAGGGATGTGGTGGGGGTATGGGTAGTGTATTCTTATTCGTTGTATTGTTCTGATCAACTTTGATATATCAAAAAAATTCATCGGAGTAACCTATTAAAAGATATTGATTTTTAAAGATTTAATCATTTTCTGAATTTCTTTTATTAATTAAGTAAATATTATCCAGAACAGTATGTTTGACTGGTCAACCAACCCAGTGGGACCTACATGTCATAGGGGGCATTTAAATTCATTTTATTTAATTAACAGAACAGAGGGTCCCACATGTCATACACTGATTGTTTTATAATTTCCTATTATTTATTATAATTACCAGTGGGGCCTAGTAGTCATGGACACATGCTTCTAATTAAGTTTATTTAATCTGCCAGGGATTAATCTAATAGGTTGGGCCCACCTATCATTGACTTAGGGGAGGGGCCTATCTCCATTTTAATTAATCAGCAAATTAACAGGGCATTGGGCCCACTGGTCATAGGCTCTAAGAGGGGCTGTTAGGCCTAAACTAACAGGGATTGGCGGGGTGTTGCCCACGGCCAACTGTTCGTGCCCGCCGACGATGAATGGGACGACGGCGAGGCCAGTCCGGCCAAGGGGGCGGGGGAACGGCGGAAGGGGGTGTGGGCTGCGGGGGCGGAGGCCGGTGCGGCAAGCGCGGCCCACGCACGGTCAAGGCGAGACCAAGGGGAGGGTGAGCACGGCGCGCACGGAGCTTGATCCCCTGTCCATGGTGGCCCGGCGGAGCACGGCCCTATGGCATCCAATTCGCAAGGAGGAGAGGGGAATTCAAGGGAGAGGCTCACTGTGAGCACGAGGAGGTTCTCAGGGAGGCCGTTGGCGAGGTGACGCTAGCGAATCGAGGCGGAGGTCGATGACGACCGTGGTAAAGGAGCGGCACGAGGGCGAGCCAGTGGTGGCTCCTGGCCCCGATTCGATGCCGGAGTCGAAGAAGCCGACCACGAAGAGCATGCCAGACACGCCGGCGCGGACTTCCGAGGCCGTTGGCCACGACGGCGCGGTGGCATGGCTGATAGGGCATGTTTTCCCTTGATTGGTTTTAGTGATTGATGACAATACATTTGCAGACTAACCGGGTGCGACGAGCATTTCAGATAATTACATTAATGACACAAGACGGTTATTGCCCCCTCGGTGTATGAAGCGTGAAGACGGAGTTTTTCTTTCGATCTCCTTTTTGATATTTGAGTCGTAGGAAAATCGTACTATGAAGAGGGGATCTGCTATGGAAATGGTGGGTGGAATCATCACACGATCTCACTTTCTGCACCCACATATTTCTCTTGCGTCACGGAGGTGTGGAATCACATTGGAAATGGTTCCCTGGCTCTGCCAGGGCGGTAGTACTGCTCCAGGAGCGGTAGTACCGGACCCAGTACCGCACCCACTACCGGGATCCCACTGGACTCTGCGGTAGTGGGGACGGCACTGGGGCTCGGTAGTACCGCGGAGCGGTAGTACCGGACCAGTACCGTATTCCCACTGGACTTTGCGGTAGTGGGGGCGGCACTGGGGCTCGGTAGTACCGCGGAGCGGTAGTACCGTGCCTGGTACGGTAGTACCGCGCCTCGGTAGTACCTGGGCCAGTACCGCACCCACTACCGGAATCCCTCTGGACTTCGCGGTAGTGGGCACGGTAGTGACCCTCGGTACTACCGGTGGCACGGTAGTACCGCTCTCAGTACGGTAGTACCGCCGCGCGGTAGTGCTGCTTCTGAAGCGGTACTACCGTGGTTGGTGGGCAGCCAACGGTTGCATTTAAGGCCACCTATAAAAGGGGGTCTTCTTCCCCATTGAGACTTACCTCATTTATTGCTCTCACCTCCATTGACGCCCAAGCTCTATTCTTCCCCGATCTCCCTCCCTAGCCATCAAAACTTATTGATTCTCTAGGGTTTGGAAGAGGAGGCCCCGATCTACACTTCCACCAACGGATATTTGAATCCCCCCATTAATCCCTTGTGGATCTTGTTACTCTTGGGTGCGTTGGTGCCCTAGACGGAAGAGGTCACCTCGAAGCCACATTCCATTGTGGTGAAGCTTCGTGGTTTTGTTGGGAGCCTCCAATTAAGTTGTGGAGTTTTCCCCCACCTTGTTTGTAAAGGTTTGGTTTCCACCTTCAAGGCCGCCTAGTAGTGGAGCACGGCATCTTACATCGGTAAGAGCGTGAGGAGAAATAGGAGACGTACTTCTCGAAAGAGAAGGAACTTCGGAAACATATCCTTGTCTCCCGTGTTCCTCTTTACCTTTACTTTGTGCAAGTTACTTTCCTTGCTTATTTATTGCTTGCTTGTTGTTTCATAGTTGTTGGCATATAGGTTGCTCACATAGTTGCATATCTAGACAACCTATATTCTTTGTTGAGCCTAAATTGTTAAGAAAAGTTAAAAAGTATTAGTCGCCTATTCACCCCCCCCTCTAGTCGACATTCTGATCCTTTCAATTGGTATCAGAGCCTCGTCTCTTATTAAGGGCTTTACCGCCTTAAGAGGATGTCGCAAGAGGATAAACCGAAAGAGGATGAGGTTCCAGGAGCTGCTTCGAACCCTCCCCTCTTGGAAAGGGTTCCGAGTACCAAGGGCTTCACGAACAATTTTCGCAAAGGATGACTCGTCATCTATCTCTCGACATGGGTACAATGAAGGCATGTCCGCCATTAAGGCGCACATGAATAAAGTTACCGACATGCTTGGTAGTCTCATGTCGATGATGCCCTCGGAGAGCAACCCCACCATCATCCTCAACATTCCAACGTTGGGTGGAGGAGATGTCATCTCCCAACCTAGTGATGATGGTAGGAATGATAGCTGACCCATTCCTCGTTCAGGGAATGGATCGGGTATTCATTCTGCGGTGGCTCCTGATGTCACCTATAACTCACTACCTCTTCCCGAGCCTCATTTTGCACATGCAGGCACTATCCCCATCCTTAAAAAAGATGCTTATCAGGTTTGGGCTCATCGCATGAAGAGACATGTGAAGGGGTCCTCGGTGGAACTGTGGCGCATCATTGAGGAGGGATTCAATCCTCGTGACCGCCACAACATGACCCCAAGAGAATATCGGGACAACATCATCAACCGTCGTGCTATGCTTGTGATAGGAAATGGGTTGAAGGAAGAGCAATACAATCTTGTCCTAAAGTGTGAAACGGCCAAAGATATGTGGGATCTTCTTGAGAGGACTCTTATGGGAAGCTCTAGCATAAGGTGCTCGAAGTTTGACAAGATTCAAGATCAAGCCGATCACTTTCTCAGGAATGAAGGGGAGTCTTCCGAGGATGTACATCAAAGGTTTGTGGCTCTCGCCAACTCCATGACGGACCACGGGAGCATGGACACCGACGATGGATGGATAAAAAGGAAGTTCATCACGGCTATGCTTCTACACAAGAAGCATATCACCAAGGTCATTCGTCAAAGGCCCGACTTTCGCGAGTTGAGTTCTAATCAAGTCTTGGATGAATTTGTTGCCATAGAAATCTTGGACTCCACGGCCGAGCTAAAGTTGTCTCGCCAAAGTGGCACCAAGATGACATCTCTCGCCTTGAAGGCCAAGGAGGTTCAAGTTGAGGAAGATGAAGATGAAGAGGATGTTGGTCCGGAGGACACCAAGTATGCTTACAATGAGCACATGGCTCTAGCCTCAAGACAATTTTGGGCCAACAAGAAGAACTTCAAGTCCAACACAAGTAGCTTCAAGCCAAAGGGCCAAAGAATAAGGACTTGCTTCAATTGTGGCAATGTGAGTCATTTTGTTGCGGATTTTCCTTATGAGAAGAGAGAAGACTACGGTGGAAAGCTCATCCGTAAGGAAAAGAACAAGCCACCATTGCACAAGACCTTTTTGAAGAAGAAGCCACAACGTGTGTTGGTGGCTCAAGAAGGATACTATTCCGATGAGGAGGATGGTGAAGAAAGTGGTGAGATTGTGGCAACCTCCACTGTTGCTATCGCCATTGAATCCCCCTCATCAACGTCTCTCTTCAACTCCCCCAACGAGAACCCTCACATCATCCACAAGTGCCTTATGGCCAAGACTACCTCGGTAACTCCTCACTCTAAACCGTTTACTCCCACTAACCCTTCATTGTTGGATTGTGTGGAGGAAAATGTGGAGCCCAAAGCTCAAGAAGTAACTGAATTCGAGCTATTCATGTCCAAACTCAAAGGTGTTGCCAAGGGACACTTTGTGTCTCTCGTGTAACAACTAGGTGAAGCCCATGCTCACATTGAGCAACTTGATGAGACCATCACTGAGTTGCAAGGTCATAGTCGCGACTATCCGGATGAGATAGGGGAGCTATCTCATTCTCTTGAAGAAGAGCGTGAGCTTAAGTTGTCTCTTGATGAGACTTATGCTAGTGATATCTCTAAGCTAAAACTTGACCTTAAACATTCTAATGCCATTGCTTGTGATCTCAAGACTAAAAATGATGAACTTGTTGAGGCTCATGAAAGACTTCTTATGGATCATGAGAAAGTCGAAAAGGACCACAAGTCCTTAAAGCACGAATTCATGGCTCTCAAGAAGGCTCATGATGAAACAAGTATGCAACTCACTAAAGAAATCACTACCTTTTCTCCTATTATTGTGGTAGAGAAACCTAGTTCCTCTAACTCTTGTTGTGAGCATGCTCCTCTCGTTGAGGAAAACGCTAGGTTGAAGGCACAACTTGAGAAGGGACTTGTCTCGTGCATTCAAGGATAAAAGAACCTTAATGATCTCTTGAGTTCCCAAAAGGAGGTCATTGGCAAGGAAGGCATTGTTTTTTGTGCAAGTTCATCAAAGAAGAAGAACAAGAAGAGGAAGAACAAAAAGAAGAAAATCAAGGCCGCTCCTCCTTCAAAGGAAGTCACATTTGTGAAGGAAGGGGAGAAGCCTCAAGAAAAGGTGGCAAAGGCCATTGTGGGTGGAGTGACCAAGAGAAGTGGTGCCATTCCCAATGACTTTGCCGGACCAACTAACCCCTCTTATGTTCTTTATTGCACTAATGATGGGCATGTTTATGCCAAATTTGTTGGTTCTTTTGATGAGTACATTGCATGGTCCATTTGGGTGCCTAAGACCCTTATTACTAACGTGAGAGGACCCATTCATGAATGGGTACCTAAATCCAAGCATTGATCTCATGTAGGTGGCGGCTTCCGGTGGTGGTTCATGGATACTTGATAGCGGGGCTACAAGTCATATGACCGGAAGCAAGGACATGTTTGTGGACATTGATTTTGGACCATCTCGAACCACCCGTGTCCAATTTGGAGATGCAAACACGTCAAAGGTATTAGGTCTTGGCAAAGTGATAATTTCTCCGATCTCGTCCATTGAGAAAGTATTGCTAGTTGAGACTTGTGCCTTTAATTTACTTTCCGTTCGTCAACTTCCCATGATGGGTCTTTGCACTTTCTTTGATAAAAACATGGTCACCTTGATGTGGAGCAAAACTCTTAAAGTGGCCTGTGTTGGACACGTGGAGGACGGTATGTACGTGGTGGACTTTTCAAATGTCCCCACCAAAACCGCCATGTGTCTAATGGCTAAAGTTGATGTGGGATGGCTTTGGCACCGTCGACTAGCCCATGTCAATATGAGGTCTTTGCAAACACTTCTCAAGGGTGAGCATGTCATTGGACTAACAAATGTTAGCTTTGCCAAAGATCGTGCTTGTAGGGCATGCATTGAAGGGAAACTACATGAGAAGAAACATCCCGTCAAGAATATCATCTCCACCAAGAGGCCGTTGGAGCTCCTTCACATGGATCTCTTTGGGCCTCCATCTTATGATAGCCTTGGCGGAAAGAAGTTTTGCTTGGTTATTGTTGATGACTATTCAATATATACATAGGGTTATTTCTTCAAGAAGAAAAGTGAGACCCAACAAATCTTCATAGAGTTTGCCAATGAAGCTCAACGTCAACACAATTCGAAGATTTTGGCAATTAGGAGTGAAAACGGCACCGAGTTCAAGAACTACACCTTGGATGAATTCCTTGGAGATGAGGGGATCAAACATCAATATTCCGCTTCTTATACCCCTCAACAAAATGGTGTTGCGGAGCGGAAGAATTGCACTCTGATTGGCGCAGCAAGAACAATGATGGCGGAGTTCAAGAGTCCATACAAATTTTGGGCAAAGGCCATCAACACTGCTTGTCATGCAACCAACCGTCTTTATCTCCGCAAGATCTTGAAACAAACTCCGTATGAAATCATCACAGGGAAGAAGCCCAACATCAAGTATTTTCGGGTCTTCGGGTGTAGGTGTTTCATTCTTAAGAAAGGTGCTCGTTTGTCTAAGTTTGAGTGTAAGACAAATGAGGGCATATTTGTTGGTTATGCTTCAAACTCTCACGCCTATAGAGTCTACAACAAGTCTTCCGGACTTGTTGAAGAATCTAGCAACGTGGAGTTCGATGAACATAATGGCTCCCATGTGGGGCAAGGTGATCTTAATGATGTAGGTGATGAAATTCCTCCTCAAGCCATAAGAAGAATGGGTGTGGGTCATTTCCTACCCATTGAGGAACCCCTTGTGATGGAAGGAGAAGGACAATGCTCTACGCACGTGGAGCCATCACCTCCTCAAGATCCTCAAGCAAACCAAGAACAAGACGAAGGACCTCTCTCACCCGAACAAGATCAAGGTCAAGATCCAATCATTGAAGATGGTGGTGCACCAAATGATGACCAAGATCAAGTTCTCGTTCAAGGGAATGCTCAAAATGATGAGCAAGTCCTTGAGGGTGCTCCTTCTTCCGAAGATGGTCATCTTGCTCCCTCTCAAGAAACTTTGGAAGAAGAAAGAGTCCGCCGAGCACTCAAGATTGCATCTCGGTTAAAATCACAAGATCTTTCGGTGGATCAAGTGCTCGGAAGCATCCAAAAGGGGGTAACAACTCGTAGTCAATTGAGAAAATTTTGTGCCCATAATGCATTTGTTTCTTGTGTTGAACCCCAAAAGGTAGGTGAGGCGCTTGAAGATCCAGATTGGCTTGAGGCCATGCATGATGAACTCAATAACTTCAAGCGCAATAAAGTGTGGACATTAGTGGGGAGACCCAAAAGTGATCATAATGTTATTGGGACCAAGTGGATATTCAAGAACAAGCAAGATGCACTTGGTATTGTCATCCGAAACAAGGCAAGGTTGGTGGTTCAAGGTTTTTCCCAAGTCGAAGGTATTGACTATGGTGAAACTTTTGCCCCCGTGGCTCGTCTTGAGTCCATTCGTATTGCTCTTGCTTATGCTTCTCATCACAACTTCAAGTTATATCAAATGGATGTGAAGAGTGCTTTTCTTAATGGTCCCATTAATGAGTTGGTATATGTCAAGCAACCCCCCGGGTTCGAGGACCACAATTTCCTCAATCATGTCTATAAACTCGACAAGGCGCTCTATGGCCTTAAGCAAGCACCACGCGCTTGGTATGAGCACCATACTGAGTTCTTAGTCGATTATGGGTTTGAAATTGGGCAAATCGATCCCACTCTTTTTACCAAGAGGGTTGGTGGGCAATTGTTCATATGCCAACTATATGTTGATGATATTATCTTTGGCTCGATTAACAAATCTTTTAATGAGGAATTTTCTAAGCTCATGACCGACAAGTTTGAGATGTCCATGATGGGAGAGTTGGAGTTCTTTCTCTGTTTTCAAGTCAAGCAATTGACAAGAGGAACTTTCATCAACCAAGCCAAATATACTCAAGGCATGCTCAAGAGGTTCAAGTATGATGGTCTTAAAGGAGCCAAGACCCCCATGCCACTCAACTGTCAACTTGACCTCGACCCGAACGGTAAAGAGGTAGACCAAAGGGAGTATTGTTCTATGATTGGTTCTTTATTGTATCTTTGTGCATCTAGGCCGGATATCATGCTGAGTGTGGGCATGTGTGCAAGATTTCAATATGCACCAAAAGAGAGTCACGTAGTGGCTGTCAAAAGAATCTTTCAATATTTGTTTCATACCCAAAACTTTGGCTTGTGGTATCCTAAAGGCTCAAGCTTCAACCTCGTCGGGTACACAGATTCGGATTGGGCGGGAGACAAGGTGGAGAGGAAGTCCACTTCCGGAGGATGCCAATTCCTTGGTAGGTCTTTGGTGTGTTGGTCACCCAAGAAGAAAAATTGTGTTTCCCTCTCCACGACCGAAGCCGAGTACATTGCCGCCGCAAGTTGTTGTGCACAATTATTATGAATGAGGCAAACTTTGAAGGATTACGGTGTCATTTGTGACAAAGTTCCTCTTTTATGTGACAATGAAAGTGCTATCAAGATCGCCTACAACCCCGTTCAACATAGCAAGACGAAGCATATTGAGATTCGTCATCACTTTATTCGAGATCATGTGAAGCGGGGTGATATTGACCTTTCATATGTGGGCACTGGAGACCAACTTGCGGATATTTTCACCAAGCCTTTGGATGAAGCAAGATTTCGAGAGTTAAGGAATGAGCTAAATATCATTGATTCAAGTAATGCGGTTTGAAGACTTTCCCACACTTCCCATCTCAACATGACGTCTAGCTTGGATGTAGGCATGGACATAGGGGAAGTGTTGCTTAATTCATAGGCAACCACTCCAACTATTATGCGGAAAGAGACAAAATTATTTCACTATGGTCACGTTCGCCGGCCGTCTTGGTCACCCAAGGTGACAATGGTGCTTCAAATAAGAGCATTGGCAATGAACCCAAGATACATCTTTGTGGTGTCATACCAAATACTCTCAAACATGGTGGCTTCGGCCACCGCCCCTCTCTTTGGGAGGATTTGGTCGTTTTTGTGTTTTTTTTAGTTTGGGTTGCTTATTTGCATCTTGATCACTCCGAGTTTGATTTTGCATTTTCTTGTTGTCCTTCATCTCGGAGTGTTCTCCATCCAGCTGCTGCGTTTCGATTCATCCCAAGCCCTTCTCCCTAAGACATTTGATGCACTTTCCCGTTATCTCTTGTATCTTGGTGGGCTGCTCTGCTCCCAGCGGTACTACCGCAGCAATCACGGTACTACCGCTCTCGTGGTACTACCGTGCCTGGCGCGGTACTATCGTGGTCCCGAGGAATCGTATAACTGAAGGGGTACGGGGAGTTCCTCCCCATTACCCCCATTTAGTTTCTTTTTCCTCTCCTCTGCAGCAGCGGCGCCCACCCCGGTGCCCCCTCTCGGTGTGCCGCATCCGTGCTGTCTCTCCCTGTTCTTCTCCGGTGGGATTGTTCCCCATCCTCCCCGGGTGCCATGGATACCGGTATTGCCCCATTACCCTTCTCCTTTGGTTCATTTTTTTGAACTTTGTTGCTAGGGCAATACTTGTAGATCCACTAGGTTTTTGGCTATGCCTAGGCACTTTGAGAACATGGATAGACTGCTAGATAGGACTGGAGTAGATGTGTTGGAGTGATTTGAGTGTTTGGACCCCCGGTGGTACCGGATCTCAGATCCGTGTCCTCTGATCTAGGACGGTACTACCGCTCGGCCCGCTGCGGTACTACCGCGGGGCGGTACTACCGTGCCTCGGGCGGTACTACCGTGGTCCCCAGAAACTGACACCTCCCCAACAGACCTTCCTTGTTCACTTGTGTCCGGCTCGTGCATCTCATGTGTTTTGGTTTCCGTTTCTCTCTGTTGGTGTTGGTCAGGTGATGGCTCTCGTCGGAATCCCAAGCGCAAGGCCCCTGGTCAACCCAGAAGCAACTTCAAGAAGACTGCTCAGAAGAAGAAGGAACCATTCAAGCCTGTTTCAGAGATGCCTCTTCCCGAGTACAGGGCCTACCGGTGTGCCAATCCGTACCGTGCAGAGCAAGACCCAGAGTTAGTTGGCTCTCAGTTCTGGAACAAGACTCAGAGGGATTTGTTCCATATGGTTATGAAGCATAGGAAGAACAAGTTTGTTCCACATGTGAAGTCTGTCAACTGATGCACATGCGGGCTCACCCCGATTACTTTGGAGAGGCATATGCCCTTTGCGAGCAGTTTGGGATTCTGGACATCATCTCCTTCAATAAGCGGTTCGATGCCGAGCTTCTTGCCCAGTTCTTTGCCACACTGTTCTTCACCCATCGCGATGATCGAACCATCATTTAGATGTGCAAGGACGAGCAAGTGAGCTGCACGTGGGGGGATTTCATGACAGCTCTGCACATTCCCGTCTCCATGAAAGAGGCACCCGTTGGTGTTAGCCCATTCGCTACAACGCCTGCCAAGCCCAAGAGTATGCTAGGTCCTTATCAGAAATTGATTCCATATACTGATGCCAAGGGACATCAGAAATACAGAGTGGTTCTCTGCCCGTTCTTGGACATCATGCACCGCATCTTCCGGACTTCTCTGTTTCCCCGTTTGGGCAATCTGGACATGGTTCACGGCCATCTGGTGGACATGCTTCTCCTCTGTGTGGAGTGAAAGGGCACCACGCAGACCTTGGATGTCTGTGACATCATGTGGGAGGAGCTACATGCTGCTGTGATGGAACGAAAGGTTCCCATTTATGGCCCTTATCTGTAGGTCCTCTTCGAGATCACTTGGGCAGCTACCTTTGCCGTTGAGCGCCTTCCCGTTGGGCCTCTGACTACTCACGAGGAGGTACAGTTACGCATCAAGGACAACTGGGTTGGCGGTCATGGTCTTGTACATGACTCTCCTCTTGCCGGGTCTGATGAGGAGGTTCAGGAGGAGCCAGAGGCAGGTGGCGGCAGTGTTCCCCGCACTCGCTCTGGTGCGAGATTTCGTGCTGGTGGTTCATCTTCTGCACAGGGTCCCGAGCAGCCAGGATGGGCTGCCAAGCTCACCAGGAAGGTGAAGCAGCTCTTTTTCCTTCAGACTGACATTCAGCACCGCATGTATGAGGCCCACAGGAGGGAGAAGGAGAACAGGCAGATGCAGAAGGCTTTCTACAGGCAACAGGGTATGACTGTCAAGGACGGGTCCGAGAAGAACATTACTCCCGAGCACAAGTGGATCTCCAAGTTCAGCGCGTGGGACCTCAATGATGATGTGCCTGCCCCTTCGTCCTCGGCTCAACAGCCAGCTAATGATGACACTGAGGCTGTCGTGGAGTCCGAGGAGTCCGACGATGACGAGGACTACGACCAGGACGACGAGTAGTTCATCACCATGGGACGCTAGGTCATCCTCTGCCTTTTTGGCGTCTCGATGCCAAAGGGGGGGAGAGTCCTAGGATTCCGATTAGCATCTTCTCAGGGTTGGGCGAGTCACAAGCGTGTTTTATTTGTCTCATTTGCTCCGCTTGTGAACTCGTTTATTTTCTGTGGTTTTTAGTCCGTCTTGTGAGACTTCCGTGATATATGGTGTGAGACATATGCTATCCTATGTTCGTACTCTTATTGTCTGGTTATGTGATGCTAGTTATGACTTGTTATCTCTATGCTCACATATTTGTCTTGTCTAGCTTAGTATGGCCTAGTTTGTAAAATATAGGGGGAGTGTCTTCCTTATGTGTGTGTCTTGCATTCCAGAGGCATATCTAAAATGATGCACACATCAAGGGGGAGCCTGTCTATATTTTATAAAAAAATGGCATGTTTTTAAATTCCCTATTTTTATTGTGCAAATCTTGTGTTGTCATCAATACACCAAAAAGGGGAGATTGATAGGGCATGTTTTCCCTTGATTGGTTTTAGTGATTGATGACAATACATTTGCGGACTAACCGGGTGCGACAAGCATTTCAGATAATTACATTAATGACACAAGACGGTTATTGCCCCCTCGGTGTATGAAGCGTGAAGACGGAGTTTTTCTTTCGATCTCCTTTTTGATATTTGAGTCGTAGGAAACCCGTACTATGAAGAGGGGATCCGCTATGGAAATGGTGGGTGGAATCATCACACGATCTCACTTTCTGCACCCACATATTTCTCTTGCGTCATGGAGGTGTGGAAGCACATTGGAAATGGCTCCCTGGCTCTTCTAGGGCGGTAGTACCGCTCCAGGAGCGGTAGTACCGCACCCAGTACCGCACCCACTACCGGGATCCCACTGGACTCTGCGGTAGTGGGGACAGCACTGGGGCTCGGTAGTACCGCGGAGCGGTAGTACCGCTCCAGGCGCGGTAGTACCGCTCCACGGTAGTACCGGACCCAGTACCGAATCCACTACCGGATTCCCACTGGACTTTGCGGCAGTGGGGGCGGCACTGGGGCTCGGTAGTACCGCGGAGCGGTAGTACCGTGCCTGGTACGGTAGTACCAGGGCCAGTACCGCACCCACTACCGGAATCCCTCTGGACTTCGCGGTAGTGGGCACGGTAGTGACCCTCAGTACTACCGGTGGCACGGTAGTACCGCTCTCGGTACGGTAGTACCGCCGCGCGGTAGTACCGCTTCTGTGGTTGGTGGGCAGCCAACGACTGCAATTAAGGCCACCTATAAAAGGGGGTCTTCTTCCCCATTGAGACTTACCTCATTTACTTCTCTCACCTCCATTGACGCCCAGGCTCTATTCCTGCCCGATCTCCCTCCCTAGCCATCAAAACTTGTTGGTTCTCTAGGATTTGGAAGAGGAGGCCCCGATCTACAGTTCCACCAAAGGATATTTGATTCCCCCCCACTAATCCCGTGTGGATCTTGTTACTTTTGGGTGCGTTGGTGCCCTAGACGGAAGAGGTCACCTGGAAGCCACATTCCATTGTGGTGAAGCTTCGTGGTTTTGTTGGGAGCCTCCAATTAAGTTCTGGAGTTTGCCCCAACCTTGTTTGTAAAGGTTTGGTTGCCACCTTCAAGGCCGCCTCGTAGTGGATCACGGCATTTTACATCGGTAAGAGCGTGAGGATAAATTGGGTGGCCCTCGTTGGCTTCGTGTGAGCATTGTGCTCCTCACCCTCTCCAAATGGAGACGTACTTATCGAAAGAGAAGGAACTTCGGAAACATATCCTTGTCTCCCGTGTTCCCCTTTACCTTTACTTTGTGCAAGTTACTTTCCTTGATTATCTATTGCTTGCTTGTTGTTTCGTAGTTGTTGGCATATAGGTTGCTCACATAGTTGCATATGTAGACAACCTATATTCTTTGTTGAGCCTAAATTGTTAAGAAAAGTTAAAAAGTGTTAGTCGCCTATTCACCCCCCCCCCCCCTCTAGTCAACATTCCGATCCTTTCAGCGGCCACGGGTACGGGGCGGCCATGGAGTTGTAAGAGGATGGCAACGGCGCGAGGAAGGAAGAGCATGGGGCGCGGCTAGGGTTTGCAGGGGGTGGGGCGTTCTTATCCACAGCCGGTGAGCCGCCGGATGGCCGCCACGGTGGCGTGGCCATGGCCTGGCCGGTGGATTGCCTCCACGCACGCGTGAACAAGGGAGGAAGAAGGGGTGGGGGAGGTGCTGCGCTTTGATTGGGCTTTGCCCTGGGCGTAGTACAGGGTTTTTCGCTTTCTTTTGTTTTTGTTTTGTTTTCTTTTCTGTTTTCAATTTATTCAAGCTACCAAACGATTTTATAAAAATGTGGCAGCTGACCCAATATAGTGGATACAATATAAAACATGGCTACAAAAAGTTTGGGTCACAACTAAACTCATTTTAAATATTAAATAAAATGCAAAGGGGTAACTAGGGCTCTTTAGCTACTTTATTTATTTATTTAGTTATCAATTGATTTTTTTCTAGGTATGAAACTTGTTCGTATATTAGTGTTGCACTTTATAACAGTGCCACAAAAATTTTGGGAATTAAATAAACTCATTTAGTATTTCTTTTGAATATGCAACGATTAAAAGGGGTTGTTTTGGTTACTGTTTGAATTGTTTAGATATTTATATGCCACTATAAATATCCATCACCATGATATCTTGTCTAATGATTCTTTTCATTTAACAAAATTTTTGTCACAATTTTTGGGCAATGTTTTATTTCCACTTAGATTTGAAATTTTTATTTGGGCTGAATCTGGATCACTACCATCAAGTGTGATCGTCCATGCTTAACCACATTGACTTGGTAACAGTAAAAGTGATTACTGTAATGTGACACCCGGGGTGTTACATAATGTTGAAGAGGATGATAATGTTGTTTCCTTAAAAATTAAGGGAGAATTGGTTTTTAAAGCTCTTCATAATAATAAATTTTCTTGTTACAACTTCATGGAAATTATGTCTATTGTCATTGAGGGCAAGAAATACATTGACGAGTTGGAAGCTCATCTCGAGGAGAATGAGGTCACCATTGAGAAAATGGAAATCCATGAGCGTGATTACGCTAATGAGATTGCGGAGTTATCTCAAGCTCTTGAGTTTGAACAAACCACCAAGGAATCTCTTGAGGAGACTTTTTCTCTATAGTTATCTAAAGTAAAGGAATCTCTTGATAGAACCCTTGAGGTGGCTAATTATATCAAAACTAAAAATTATAAGCTTGAAGTTCTGCATGCTAAACTCCTTGAAGATTTTGAGCACCTCGGAAATGGCCCACAGGTCATCAAGGGTGAGCTCATCAAACTCACTGAGTCGCATGCTCAACTAAAATCTTCATATTTTAAAAGAGCTTGCCATGTTGTCTTCTCCTTCCATTATTCTTGATGATGCTTGTTCTACTAACTCTAGTTCTTGTGAAGCATCCATACTAAAGGATAATGTTGAGCTAAAGGCTCAACTTGCGTTGCTAACTAGCAAGTATGGGAAATTGGAAGAAAATTATGAAAATCTCTCAAGCTCTCATGAGGATCTTCTAGTCTCCCATAATGTGCTAAAGTTATCTCATGAGGCTAAGGTTTTTAAGTTAGTTCCTCATGTGGACATTAGCACTACTTCTACTCAATATGCTAAATTTCCATGTGCTAGTCCTTGTACTTCATCCACTCATAATGTTCCTACATCTTGTGATGAATTACTTTTCTTGCCTTGTTGCTCTAACAATGAAGCTTTTACTTCCTCTAGTATTTGTATTGTTACTAACCATGTAGAGGAAATCAAAGAGCTCAAGGCCCAAGTCACTTCTTTGAAGAAAGACTTGGAAAAGGGTCATGAAGGGAAGTCTACACTTGACAAGGTTTTGTGTGGGCAAAAATCTCCCAATGACAAGGGTGGACTTGGATTAAACTCCAACAATCAGAAGTCCATGTTAAATAAGAAGAATGGCCAATCACAAGTCAAGAATTAGGCCAAGATTATTTTCTTCAAGTGCAAGGTTGAAGGTCATCATGTGAGATCTTGCCCTTTGAAGAAGAAGCCCCTTAGTGACAAACAACTAGGGAAGAGGCCTCAAGTTCAACTGGAAGGTGAAGTAAAGCCACTTCCCAAGAAGACTCAAGACAATGATCTTCATGTTGAGAAACCAACTAAGAAGAAAGGAAAGAGTAGAAGTTGCTACTTATGTCGTGAGAAGGGACATCTTGCTTCTTCATGCACTAACGGTACCTTATCTAACCCTATTATAGTTGATGATGTTTATTCTCTTCGGAAGGATAAGGTTGGCAATGTGTTTGCCAGATTTGTTGGCACTCAAAGTGGTGACAAGAAAAGCACCTTTGGGTTGCCAAGCCTATTGTTGGTAACCTCTTAGGACCCAACTTGGTTGGGGACCAACAAACTCCAACTTGATCAATAGGTGGTAGTGGAGGGCATTGGAGACTTGGCTACATTATGAAGAATTAAGGGACCTTCATTAATCACATAATATCAAGCCAATTCATTTGGACTATCATTGGTCTATCTTATATCCGATGTGCCTCCTTACGGTAACTTGTACTTAAATTGTTTACATTGAAATTTACTTGCCCCCCTTTGCATGTTTTGGTTTTGTACCTTGCATGCGTTTGTATATGTTGTGCTTCCAATCAACATATCTTGAGTAATCAATTTTGTGTATGTTGGTTTGCACATCATGTATGTGTGAGTGTTGTGTTGAGCCTATTTTTCGTCTTGTTTGTATCTTAGTTGGCTCTTGTGAGAGATTAATGGATCATCCCATTTTGGGGGAGTGATGTGCCTTATGCACTTCACGATCCTACAAATGTGTGTACATGAGGAATACCACCTAGTATTGATATTACAAGATTATCTAGTCTCTATGTGCTATGTCGTACTCATGAGAAATTCAAGTTCTAAAATGTCCATTAATTATCTCTTGTTGTTGTTTGTTTGTCTCTAGTTCTAAATTTTGGCATATCACATTATGGGGGAGTAATATGCTTTGTGTATATTACACACCTAGAAAATGTGTACATTTGGGGTTTTGCCACTTAGTGTTGATATTGTAAATTATCTAATTCCTAGGTGGCATGTTTGCTCCTCAAGTTCCAATTTGCTTAAATTGAATTTATTTATCATCTTATGGTTCTTGAGTGTGTGAGATTCTCTTGGTATGATTTCCCTCCAACATGTACTTGTATTTCTATGTGGGAACTGTTTGCTCCAAGTTATCCTAGTCATTGCTTGCATGATTGGATGCTTATTTGAAGCTATCAAGAATATCTTTGTAAGCATTGCACTCAATTCTTATCTTCTGCCACATGCTTATGATTGTTGTTGTGAATATGATAATATATATTATTGCTATCTACCACCGGGAAGTAATTCCATATACCTCTTGTCCCAAACAATTGGTAATCTTATATGTGCTAGAAGTTATTGATCATGTTTACATTGGCTTGTTTATAATTTACTTATTACTTGCCAAGATATTATTGTGGTCTCAACTCTCATTGTCTTCTTTGCCACTTGTGGACCATTTGTTTTGGTGAACTTGTCTAGTGTTTCTCTAGATATAGTGAAAGTAGTGATCCCATCTTCTGCATTTTGTATGCAAATGAACATTCTATATAATGCACAACTCTTGGGGGAGATATCATCTTATGATCTCTATCGAGTGCATGTTTTCGGAAGGCATATTCTCTTTGGTGCGGTGTGTCATCATAAATTTGTTAAGGGCCTAGTTTGTTTGGAATTGTGCTCTCTTTGTGAGAGTTTGATATTCCTATCTTTGATATCTTTTATTTGTTATCATGCTCTCTATCAATTGGTGTGTCAATTGATATGTCATTCCTTGATGTATCTTTTATCTGGTATACTTCAAGTGATTTGTTTATTTTGAATTTTATGTTCACTTGGTATCTTTTGAAATTGACTTCCTATTCAATCACGTGTTAATTGGGTTCGGATTCAATTGGTATTTCTTCTCATTTGTTGGTAAGTGTAGCAATCGACCATGTGTTGATTGCTACTTTTCTCCTATCATGTGTTGATTTGGATCTTTGATATAATTTGGACAACCTTATGCTATGTCACCCTTTGGTGTGCCTTCTTCGCTTACTTGGTGTTTTGTCCAAACTGTATTTCCTTTTGGTTCTTGAAAGTCTTGTGCATGCATATTTTCTATATGGGCTGTTCCTATGGCATGCTTTCTTTCTTTGATCCAATATATAGATTAAACTCCATTCACTTCTTTATTGACTGATATGTGTATGAAATTCAATTTCATGTCCATATGCAATTTTTCTTGTGGAGTTTGTCCTATGTATTTCTGTTCCTCTAACTCTTGGATCCCAATGAGTTTAGGTACAATTTTGTTTGTTAATGTTGTTCTAGAAACTTTGGAGATGCATTGGAAGATCGTTTTAGTCACAAGTAAGGTGTGGTCACCATGTGCCTTTTGGAGTCTAGCTAGGACGATCAATGAAGATTTATCTACTACATCATTCCCATGCTATCTCGGTAACAAGTATCTACCTCATGCATACATTTCTTGCATTCAACCTTGTGTAGGTTGCATCATCGCATGCCTTTCTTCCCTTGCATTTTTTGCGGTTCTTAAATTGTTCTAGAGTTGCAAGATATTTTCTTTGTTGCGATACTTGTTTCCTTGTTCAAAGCCTCCCAACTATATATCCCTTGTTGCTAGTTGTGATGGCTTTGATGTTTATGTGTTTGGAGGTCATTAATATACAATGAGATAATATTACGCCAAGGGCTATGCTTTCAAGCAAAGATCTTATTGGTATTATTCATGAGTTCCGTTTGGATATCTTGATCTTTTCTTTTGTAACTATTTTGTGTGTACATGCTTCTTTGTGGATATTCATCTACCTAGAATCTCATACACTTGAGAGAAGTTGCATATTTAGTGGATATCATGTCACAGCCCTCTGTTAGGTATGTGCTAGGATCAAGATCAACCTTGCATCATGTCAAAAAAAATTCAAAAGAAATTGAAATAGGAGAAGGACCCCCCCCCTAGATGAATTAATTCAAATGTCCATTTTAAAAGTTGCTCCAAAAAAAGTCCTATAAATGAGTGTGATCACATGTCAAGTGATGTGTATTCAAACCCATGCTCATAGATTTTTCAAAAATTCTACAAAGGGCTTGGAATTAATCAAATACCCCTATTTGAATTTGAATTCAAATATTTTGAATTTAAAAATTTTCAAAACTTGGAAGTGACTAGCTACTAGTCATGTAAAACCATATAAAAGTTTGTGCATTTAATAAAATGCCTAGCTATTTTATTTACTAAGGTAAAACAAATAACAGAAATTAAAACAGAAGAAAAAGTAAAAGGAGGCCTACCTGGAACCGGCCCACTTACCTGGCCCAACTCATCCCAGCCGGCCCAGCCCACCTTCCCCGTGTCGTCTTCCTCCCTCGCGCCCCCAAGCTGCTCGGTGGAAAGCCATCGACGCCCACGGCCTTCCAAGCGACCCCCGAGCCCTCTAAACGTGCCACGACGACGCCCTCGATGATGTGGATCATTTCCCCCCGTCCAGGCTCACACTCCCATCCTCCCTCACCGTTTTTGTCGCCACCCGAGCCCGCCAGAGTTCACCGCCGTGGAAACTCGCGGCCACTGCGCACCGCAGCCTCGCCGACCGTGTCCCTCGTCCTCACCATTGTCAGCTTTGTCTCCAAGCAGAAGAAATCGAGCTAGGACGCCTTCATCGCACCGCGCCCTTCGTTGTTCTCCTTGCCGACCGCCGTGCTTCGCGGAGGAATTCTGTCGCCGTCAGCCCTCCTCTGGCCTCCTCGATGACACCTTCGCGCTCGGGGTGAGTAGCTGCCTCGAACCCCCCTCCCCGCGCTCCTCCCAGTGGCCCCAGTCGCCTTATTCCTCTCAGCCGAGCGCCGCCGCCGCGCAAGTCATCGCCTGCGACGACCCCGGCCACCCCCGTGTTGCCCACGTGCACTGGGTGAAGAGCGAGAGCACGGGCATCGTTTTGGTGCACTCGACACTCCAAATGGCGCACTACACCGCCCTCCCGTTTTGGTGTGGGGTGGTCACCGGCGGCTAACCACCGGCGTGGTGACGTGGCCGTGATTAGCTTAACTTCTAATACCCCCATGTTGCCACTGACACGTGGGCCCAAGGCCACAAACCCCCCATGTTAAATTAATCCTTTGGATTAATTAACCAGTGTCATTGACAAGCTGGACCCACCAGTCAGAACCACCCCCCCCCCATGTCATGATGACACAATAGTGACGCAGTAAATCGAAATTCTATTTAAAATAAATTCAGGAAATTCTAAAAAATACATGAAACTTTGAAATTCAATAACTAATTCATATTAACTCCAAATTGGACATATAATATATGTAAAATTATCAGAAAAATGCAAGTATTTTGAATATGAAATTTGTTTTAATTTTTGACAATTTTAAAAAGGGGGGAAAGTAGAAAATGTGCATATGAACCTTTTTAAATTCAAATGTGGAGTTTGAACTCAAATGCAATATACTTCATTTAAAGGGAATTGGCAACACGTCAACACCCCTTACACCATGTTATAACATTTGATCATGTGGTTGAGCATTGCATTCATATTGATTGCTACATTATGCTTTGTTTGCTACCGATAGCAATTGAACCGGAACTGGAGGTCACCCCCGAAGAAGAAGAAGAGTGTCAGTACGATC
This sequence comes from Bromus sterilis, assembly GCA_950022295.1. Lineage (NCBI taxonomy): Eukaryota > Viridiplantae > Streptophyta > Magnoliopsida > Poales > Poaceae > Bromus > Bromus sterilis. The sequence continues at coordinate 217,948,698 of OX465599.1, forward strand.
CCCATCAGCACGGCAAGAAAACCCCCATTCATCATGTCAATAAAGTCCCACTTCCCTCTCAGTCTCGCTTATGCATTGTTTAGGATGATTACCATGATAACATTTCTACCGCATAGTTGAACCCAATCCTTTGCATGACCTATCATCTTGTCATAGTAGTAAGAAAAACCACAATCCTAGCAGATGTAGGAGTTGATTGATATCATGTGGCCCCTGCAACTGTTACTGCTTATTGCATGCTTAGAGTTACAATGAGGTTACTCTTTTGTGAGTCGGGATGGTAGTGATCATGATGATGATGGTGGAAATGTGTTGGTGAACTTGACCTAAACGAGGTGAGCGATGAGAGGATGTGTAGGAGTACACAGTGGGTTGTCTCGTTGAACACCGCATTAAGCCCGAGTTCTTGTGTGGTGATCCAAGACAAAGAGTGCAACCACACATTGGGCTCACTGACTCCTCTCGACCTAGTACCTCACCCCGTTTCGAACCCTAGAAGTCGCATTAGTTCGCAACTTCTGGTAGGGTTGTGGCACGGTCTGCGAAGTGGAAGAACGGCTACTCAGACCGGCTTGGGACCCTGCACACATCGTTTGAGGCCCTACTGCAACCTCGGCTGGACTTCTTGACGGATCCCCCTTAGATAGGCGACTCTCTGGACTAGATCGGAGCTGTGGGCAAAGTGTTGTGGTGAACATCCTCGCCGGAACCCCTTGAATGGTGCCGAGACCTGGCGGTAACTGATGGTCATGTGTGTGTAGTAGTACACCCCTGCAGGGTTAATAAAACTATTCGAATAGCCGTGTCTGCGGTTATGGACTACTTGGTTATCTCGGCTTGATTACTAGACAACTTCAACGGAAACTCTAAAACTTGCCAAGATAAGTGTGAGTGCTATGGTTTGCTTTCTCGTGGGAAGTCGAGGAAGGATCCATAGTGGTATATTTGTTTGGGAGACTTGGATAGATGGACTCGAGTACGCTTCTTACCTCATTCTGGTATTCGTAGTACAGGACTAGCCAAGTCAAAGCTGGCACTTCTGAATTGAAACCCCACCTCCCTTTGCCTTGATACTTGAGCATGAGTAGTTTAGTTCCTACGTAAGTCCTGCTGAGTATGACCTTTTACTCACGTTTGCTTATTTATGTTTTTAGATGAACCCACTGACCCCGAACGTGGCTTCTTCCTGGATCTCGACGACGTATCAAGCTAGTGTAGTCCCAGACAGAGGTCTAGTCCATCGTGGAAGGGCTTGTTTATAAATAAGGCTTCTCTAAGCCATTTGTTAAACTTGTTTGTACTCAGACCTAAGTTGCTTCCGCTTGAATGTTGTAATGTTGGGTCACAGTCTTGTGATCTCTGTGTGTACTCTATATATAAATCAATAAAGTTGTAAACTTTGTAGAGTTCATGCAATGTGTACCTGTTGTTTACACTGGACATGTATGCTGCGTGTATGATTATAACGTGCATGTCTTAGTGTGGGGTTCGCTAGCTTAGTTGTGTTCTTGCCGACGGTCTTTCATATACCAAGTGGCCCTTAGATGTGCGCAGCTTGGGGCATCGCGATGCGATTGCTCGTGACTCTGTCACGTGGCACACTTTGTTGTATGATTGAGCCCGCCCGAGATCCCGACTAGGTTATCGGGCTGGAGTCTGTTTATGTAAGTGTTATAATTCAATCAGTAATATGGTTGAGGCGACTTGTCTATGAGTATGGGATTTCACCACCAATAATCATTTAGACTTGTGAGCGGACGATGAGGACCCATCTCAGTTGATCATCCGGCTTGGATGGGATGCCCCTCACGTTCGAGCTTTCCGAGGGTATTTTGTGCTTGGCCTTGTCTGCTTAGACAAGTGGGTAGGGCTCTCGGCTCTCCATATGATTGAGTTGTGACAGGAATTACATATGCAAACCCTGGGTCCTGACATATCCTCTTTCTATCATGTCCACCTTTTATTTTTAGTGATTAATTCTTTGGTGGTTACATGAGAGTGTGTGTCTTTGAGTGCGTGTCTTAGTTCTATTCATCTTAGTGCACTCATTTGGCGGTGAAGATCGTTGTCTTCATGCTTGTCTTGATGAGCCCATTATTTTCAATCTTCACCATGGGATTGTCACAAGCCTTGATTTTACTTTGCATTTTATTAAGCTTGTGAACCCATTTGGTGTTTGTGATGAGGACATCCCTACTACAACTACTACTTCCCCAACTCTTCATGATGAACAAGCCAATCAAATCCGACTTGGACCTATTACAAGAGCCCGTGCTAAGTTATTAGAACATCAGGTGAATTTTCTCTTACTCGAGTCTGATAATCGGCTTAGTGAGAATTATATACTGTCTAAATCCTTGTGTGTTTGTATGATCAGGTATCAAGGTGAAGACAAGGAACTAGGAGGAGCTGAGGTTCAAGAAGAAGAAGCCAAGGAACAAGGACAAGCTACATGGGAAGAAGAACCTCCAGAAGACAAGGCCAGGAAGAACAAAGCTTCAGGCCGCGGTACTACCGCGCCACGGTACTACCGGGCCTACTACCGCCCGTACTACCGCGTCAACAGAAGGGTTACGGTAGTGGTTACGGTACTACCGTGCCTACTACGGCGAAGGTCAGGAGAAATACAGTAGTGGTTACGGTAGTAGCCGCGGTACTACCACACCCGCGGTACTACCGTGCTGCCTGCGCGCAGAAACGGGCCTACGGCCCCTGTATCCGAGTCTGGACCCCCTTAGACTATAAATACAAGTCCCCCTACGAGTTTTAGAGTTAGACCACGTTTAGATAAACCCTAGTTCCTGAGGATTGCTCCAAGCATTCATCTTGAATCAAATACTTCAATTCGTATCGATCTGAAGTGTTGCTACTGCAAGTCTTGTGTGATCTGTTGTTCCACTGGGAATTAGTAGATTGCAAATTACCGTCTCGTGGTCGACGGCTACGTTGCGCAAGTGTGTGAAGTTGTGAATATCCAAAGGGTAGAGAGCTGTCGCATTGGCAACAGGGATCTAGCGAGGAGAGTTCATCGGCTACCCACAAGTTATCTATCATCGCCCCCATATTCACCGTTCTCTTACTGAGAAGATCGGGCCACCCCTTATCAGTTTGTGTGCGTGTGACCTTCTTAACTTATGTTGGAAGGACATGTCTAGCACCTTGATTCTCATTTATTCAAGACTATGTTGATGATTGATGATCATCCCCAGATTAGTCTTATCATGTTCTTTGCCATGACTCACACACATCTTTTGGTTGAACCGATTTCTATGATTATCCCTTTTTCTTGTTTATCAACAATTTGTGTCGGGACCCGGGGTTAGCGTATGCAAGGCTCGCTACAACACAATCATATGGAGAGCCGAGAACCGTACCCACTTGTCTAAGCAGACAAGGCCAAGCACAGAACGTTCTCGGAAAGCATCGAACGTGAGGGGCATCCCATCCAGGCCGGATGATCAACTGAAATGGGTCCTCATCGTCCGCACACAAGTCTAATTGATATGGGTGGTGAACTCCCATACTCATAGACAAGTCACCTCAACCATACTATCGATTGTATTATAACCCTTACATAGACTTACTCCAGCCCGATCACTTAGTCGGGGTCTAGGGCGGGCTCGATCATACATCAAAGTGTGCGCGAGACAGAGTCTCGAACAATCGCATCGCGATGCCCCAAGCTGCGCACATCTAAGGGCCACCTGGTGTATAAAAGACCGCCAGCCAGATCACAACTAAGGTCTCGAAAACCCATACAGAGACATTCATGTTATAAACATACACGCAACACACATGCCTTGTATGAACAACAGGTATCATTGCAATTCTCTACAAAGTATACATCTTTATTAAAAACTCTTACAGAGTGCACACAGAGATCACAAGCATGTGATCCAACATTACAACAGACAAGCGGAAGCAAAGTAGATCTGGGTATAGACAAGTTTAACCAATGTCTTAGAGAAGCCTTATCTAAAAACAAGCCCTCCACGAGGGAACCAGTCGTCTGTCTGGGACTACACTAGCTTGGTCTTGGTCTGAGTCTTCAATCTTCGAGCTTCGGGTAGAAGCCACCATCGGGGTCGGTGGGTTCATCTAAAACATAGATTAATCAAACGTGAGTACAAAATCGTACTCAGCAAGACTTACATAGAAGCTATACTACTCATGCACATGTATCAAGGTAAAGGGAGGTGGGGTTTCACTTGCAGAAGTGCCAGCTTTGACTTGGTTAGTCCTGAACTACGAGTACCAGACTTGAGGTAAGAAGCATACACGAGTCCACTACATCTCTTCAACCAATACACCACTACGGTTACTTCCTCGACTTCCCCACGAGAAGCACACCATAGCACTCATGCTTATCTTGGTGTGTTTTAGAAGTATCCAGTTCAAGTTGTCTAATAATCGAGCACAGCTCTCCAAGTAGTCCCTTACCGCGGACGCGGCTATTCGAATAGTTTATTAACCCTGCAGGGGTGTACTGCTACACACATGAAACTATTAGTTACCGCCTTTGTACTCGACACCGTTCAAGAGGTGCCGGCGAGGATAATTCCCACAACTTTTACCTCACAGCCAACTCAAATTCAATGGAGACGCCTATCTGGGCTGGAATCCACATCGTGAACCCGACCGGTTTACCGATGTGGTCCCAAAAGATGTGTGCAGGGTCCCAAGCCGGTCTGAATAGCCGTTCTTCCACTTCGCAGACCGTGCCACAGACCTACCAGAACTCCGAACTAATGCGACTCATTGAACTGAGAAGGGGTGAGTTAGTAGGTTGAGCGGGGGTCCATGTGCCCAACATGTGGTAGTACTCTTCGTCTTGGATCACCACACAAGAACTCGGGCTTAGGGCGGTGTTCAACGAGACAACCCACTGTCTACTCCTACATAGCCTCTCATCGTTCACCTTGTATTAGGGTAGATTCACCAACACATTTCACTTTCATCAACACCATGTTTACCATCATCCCGACTCACATCAAAAGCAACCTCATTGTATCACTAAGCATGCAATAAGCAGTAACAGTTGCAGGGGCCACATGATATCAACCAACTCCTACATCTGCTAGGATTGTGGTTTGCTTACTACTGTGACAAGATGATAGGTCATGCAAAGGATATGGGTTCAACTATGCGATAGAAACGTTATCATGGTGATCATCCTAAACAATGCATAAGAGAGACATGAGAGGGAAGTGGGATTTTATCGACATGATCAATGGGGGTTTGCTTGCCTTGCTGACGAGGTTCAGTCACGGGGTCTTCAACGAAGGGGGTGATCTTGGATTCCGGCTCCACTTCTATCAGCAACATGAAAATCATAGGATCAACATAATGTACAATGCACAATCACATGAATAAGATTGTAATGGTGATGTTCAAGGTACTGATGTGTTGAGCATTCCATTTAAAAGGAGTATATTGCATTTGAAATGCAAATTCAAACTCCATTTGATTTACCGATGAATTTCAAATGCATTTGAATGCACGAAAGTTCATTTGAAAATGTTGATCATGAAGTGATGTGGTATAGTTGAAGTAATGTCTCTGATGTGTGGATGAATCCATTGGAATTAAGGGTGTTGCAAAATTATTTGCAAAATCACTCCAAATTTGAATTTGAAAAGGATCCATATGCATGTTTGCTACTGTTCACCCATTTTAAAATGGTCAAACATGAAAACAATTTGCATATTCATAATCCTTGTATTTTTCTGATAATTTTAGACATATTATTTGTCCAATTTGGAGTTAATATGAATTAGTTAATGAATTTCAAAGTTTAAAGAATTTTCTGGAATTTTCTCTCTTTTCTTTAATTCTTTTAATCTCTGGAAAAGATTTATTGCATCAAGCTGACGCAGTGCTGATGTCACCAGGGGGCTGACAACAGGGGCCCACCTGTAAGTCTCAGTGGGGTTAATCCCTGTTAGATTAAACTAACAGAGGGGTTTAGGGGGGTCTAGGGCCCACTTGTCTGCGAGAGAGAGAGGGATTAGGAGGGGGGTTAGCCCCTAAACAACACAGGCCCGCCGACGACATGACGACGGCGACCCAGAGGACGGCGGCGCCTCGCCGGAGTGCCAAAATGGCCACGGCTTGGCACGGGGAATGCACTGGAGTGCTCCTCGTGCACGTCCGCATCACCTCGTGCCCACGGGGAGGGTTGGGGAAGGTTGTAGCCTCGCCGGCGTCGTGCTCGGCGGCGGCCGTGGCTCTGCTTCGACGAGGAGGTCGCTAGCGTGTGCGAAGATAGAAAGGTGAGTGGTGTTGGGTTCCTGGAGCGCGCAGCAACACAACGGACAACAAGGTGGGGGCTTAGGTGCACAGGAGTGAACGCAACTTCATCCATGGCGGCGGCATGCCTCGGCTCCCATGGCGGATCAACGCAGAGGGCGAACGGGGAGGGGGAAGTGGGTGAAAACGAGGCGTGAGCTCACCCTGGTTACAACTGCGGTGACGGCGAGGTCGAAGAAGGCTTGACGGCGGAGGAATTGGAGTTCTACTCCTCGGTGGCCGGCGGAAAGAACGTGAAGCTCGCGTCGTCTTCGATGGCGTTGAGCTTCGATTGACTTGGGGGAACGACGGAGTCGACGGTGCTGGAGCGGCTAGACATGGCGGCAAGGCTGGAGGAGCTCAGTCGCCACGTCGGTGCACTGCCGCGCCCGGCTAGGGTTTCGGTGGTGTCGTTGTTCTTCGCGGGGAGGACGACCCAGAGGGCGAGGAGGGGAAAGTGAGGCACGGGGCGTCGCTGGGCGTGCGTGGCGTCGAGAAGGAGCAAGGGAGGGGCTGGGAGGAGGCCACGGCGTCAATGGCAGCATGCCGGGCACGCAGATGTGTGCTCGTGCCCGGAGGAAGACGACAGGAAGCCCCAGGTGGGCTGGGCCGGCTGGGCCTTCGCCCCTGGGCGCAAGGTAAGCCTCCCTCTCTCTTTCTTTCTCTTTTCTTTTTATTTATTTCTGCTTCTATGTTGACCTAGCTAATAAAATAGCTAGGCATTTTATTAAATGCCAATATTTTTTATATGGCCTCATTAGATATAGAGCTAGCCACTTATAAAATTTGAGCATTTTTAAAATTCAAATAATTTGAATTTTAATTCAAATAGGGGTTTATTTAATTTTCCAATGCATTGTTTGAAAATTAGAAAATTCCATGAGCATGGGATTGCTCCCAAACCATTTTTAAAATGATCAGCATCATTTATAGAAATTTTCAAAATGTTCAAATGATTTTTGGAAAAAGAATTTTATCTGGCCATTTGAAATAAATTTCTCAGGGCTTTTCTTTTCCCCATTTTTGAATTTTCTTTTGAATTTTTGGCATGATGCAAAGGCACAATAAAACCATAGCACTTACCTAACTTGGGGTTGTGACAACTCGCCCCCACTCAAAAGAATCTCGTCCCAAGATTCAGAAGTCTGCGGGAGGAAGGAGGGGTACTCAGCACTGAGACGGTCTTCTCTTTCCCACGTAGCTTCTCTCTCTGAGTGGTGTGACCACTGAACTTTCAGAAACTTGATCTTCTTTCGGCGAGTGACACGCTCTGCTGAATCAAGAACACGAACAGGGTATTCTCGATAAGAAAGGTCATCTTGTAGATCAAGCGTTTCATGGTCGACTTCGCGGATGGGGTCCTTGAAGCAACGCCTGAGTTGTGACACATGGAATACATCATGTATTCGGGAAAGGTGCGGAGGTAGTTCAAGTTGGTAGGCAACTTCTCCACGTTTAGCAATAATGCGGAAAGGTCCGATGTAACGTGGGTCCAACTTGCCTTTGATACCGAAACGTTGGGTTCCCTTCAGAGGAGTAACCCGAAGGAAAGCCTTCTCATCGAGATTGTAGCTCTCTTGCCTATGATGACGATCATAGTAGCTTTTCTGGCGAGACTGGGCTGCTTTCAATTGATCACGAACAATGCGAACTTGCTCTTCTGCTTCCTTGATCATGTCCGGTCCAAAGAATTGACTTTCACCGGTTTCTGACCAGTTTAGTGGTGTTCGACATCGTCGTCCATAAAGGAGTTAAAAAGGAGCCATGTTCAGACTAGATTGAAAACTATTGTTATAAGCAAATTCGGCAAATGGAAGAGACTTCTCCCAATTCTTTCCGAATGATATAACACAAGCTCTGAGCATGTCTTCAAGAATTTGGTTAACCCTTTCGACTTGACAGCTAGACTGAGGATGGAAAGCCGTACTAAAGGAGAGATGAGTTCCCATAGCATGTTGGAAGCTTCCCAAAAATCTAGAGGTGAAAAGGCTACCGCGATCAGAATTAATCTCCAAAGGAACACCATGAAGAGACACAATTCTAGAGACATACAAGTCCGCTAACTGGCTAGCAGTTATAGACTCGCGAACTGGAAGGAAGTGAGCAACTTTGGAAAGCCTATCTATGACAACGAAGATGGCATCGTTTCCTTTCTGGGTTTTTGGAAAGCCGGTGATGAAGTCCATACCGACTTTGTCCCATTTCCACTCTGGAATAGGCAAAGGTTGAAGAGTGCCAGCAGGTCTTTGGTGTTCGGCCTTAATGCGACGACAAACATCACATTCGGCAATGAACTTAGCAATTTCTCTCTTCATCCTAGTCCACCAAAATCTCTGGCGTAGGTCTCGGTACATCTTTGTGCTACCAGACTGAATTGAGAGGGGAGTGTCATGAGCTTCTTTGAGGATTAGCCTCCTAAGATTGTGTTTTCGTGGTACAACCAACCGAGTGCCAAAGAAAACAACACCTTGATCATTTATGGAGAAACATTTAGCAACTCCGCTAGCAATATTCTTCTTGATCTCTCGAATACCACTATCACGTTTCTGGGCGGCTATGATTTTATCCTCAAGGGTTGGTTTCGCCACCAATGTAGAAAGATAGCCATGAGGAACAACCTCGAGATTGAGTTTTCGAAATTCCCCATGAAGAAGTGGTTGATACTGTTGTAACATGAGGTTGTTACAATACGACTTATGACTTAGTGCATCAGCCATGACATTGGCTTTGCCTGGGGTGTAAGAAATTCCTAAGTCATAATCTTTTATCAACTCAATCCAGCGTCTTTGCCTGAGATTAAGATTTGGCTGGGTGAAAATGTATTTGAGGCTTTGGTGGTCGGAATAGATCTCACAACTATTACCAAGGAGGTAATGTCGCCAAGTTGTCAGGGCATGAACTACGGCAGCGAGTTCAAGGTCATCGGTAGGATAGTTCTCTTCATGTGGCCGCAACTGGCGTGAAGCATAAGCTACCACATGTCTATCTTGCATAACTATGCATCCTAACCCTTGCCGTGATGCGTCACAATAGATCTCGAAATCCTTTTTGGTGTCTGGAGGCGCAAGTACGGGTGCAGAAGTCAACCTTCTTTTTAGCTCTTGAAAGCTTTCCTCGCACTTGGCAGTCCATAAGAATTTCTTATCTTTCTTGAGGAATTCAGTTAGAGGCTTTGCAACTTTAGAAAAGTTCTCGACGAAGCGACGACAATAGCTGGCTAGGCCAAGAAAACTCCTAACTTACTTAACCGATTCAGGTGGAGTCCAGTCAAGGACGGCCTGAACTCTCTCGGGATTCACAGCAATGCCTTTTGCAGAAATCACGTGGCCTAAGTAGGTCACTTCTGGTAGCCAAAATTCACACTTGGAGAATTTAGCATACAGGCGATGCTCTCTAAGTTTCATCAATACCAGCCTTAGGTGTTCGGCATGTTCTTCTTCGTTCTTCGAGTAGATGAGAATGTCATCAAGATAAACTACAACAAATTTCTCTAGGTACTCCATGAGGATTGAATTCATCATGCGTGAGAAAGTGGCGAGGGCATTGGTTAAACCAAAGGACATGACGGTGTACTCGTAAAGACCATAACGAGTAGTAAAAGTCGTTTTTGGAATGTCCTCGTTTCGGATTTTGATTTGATGATAACCTAATCTCAAATCCATCTTGGAGAAGACAGAGGATCCAGAAAGTTGATCATAAAGATCATTGATCCTGGGCAGTGGGTACTTGTTCTTTATCGTCGCTAGATTTAGCGGGCGATAGTCTACGCACATCCTTTCTGTTCCATCTTTCTTCGTTACGAACAGAACGGGGCAACCCCATGGCTATGAGCTAGGGCGGATGAAGCCTTTTTCCAACAAAGCTTCCAGTTGGGTTTTAAGCTCAGCTAACTCACGTGGGGCCATTTTGTATGGGCGTCTGGAAATTGGTGCGGTTCCTGGGGCAAGATCCACTATGAACTATACATATCTGTCGGGTGGCTAGGTTTAAAGAGTTGGGTTACTGGATGGTTTTCCTAGAGGAGGACCATGGCTTACTAGGGGCTACAACAGATATGTCAGAGTAGCAAAGTACCCCAACACGATGGTTAGTGTGGTTCTTCTGGCTAGAAGACATCTAAAGTGGGAGAAAGAGCTGCAAATGAAACACTATAGGTTTCTAGAGCAAAACCTACAACAACTCTATGGAACTGTCGGGCATGCCACCTAGAAAACTTCTGGAAGGACACACGAAAAAGATAGAAGGATTTTGCAAATGCATTAGATTATGTAGAAACCTGGGATGACTCGGACAGCATAACGGCTGTAATTGCAAGAAAACAATTTTCTTTCAATGTAGATACAGCACTTACATAATACGATGTAAGAAATCAGCATTACAACAATGCTAGGAAACCGGACACAACTTTCCTACGGCTATAAGGAAGCAAACAACGAGATGTTCTAATCAGACAGAGGTGAGCCTAGTCCTATCTTCCCGTAGAATAAGATGAGGGTGACTCAGAACTCAGAACGATGAGGATAAGGAGAAAAAGAAGCCTTACGTTGTTCCCTTATATACCCAGAGTAACTATATAACTATAGAAGGCTAGACTCGACTTCGGCCAAGGCTAATAATCCTATAGTCAGTCCTGCTCTGATACCAAGTCTGTCGGGACCCGGGGTTAGCGTATGCAAGCCTCGCTACAACACAATCATATGGAGAGCCGAGAACCGTACCCACTTGTCTAAGCAGACAAGGCCAAGCACAGAACGTTCTCGGAAAGCATCGAACGTGAGGGGCATCCCATCCAGGCCGGATGATCAACTGAAATGGGTCCTCATCGTCCGGACACAAGTCTAATTGATATGGGTGGTGAACTCCCATACTCATAGACAAGTCGCCTCAACCATACTATCGATTATATTATAACCCTTACATAGACTTACTCCAGCCCGATCACTTAGTCGGGGTCTAGGGCGGGCTCGATCATACATCAAAGTGTGCGCGAGACAGAGTCTCGAACAATCGCATCGCGATGCCCCAAGCTGCGCACATCTAAGGGCCACCTGGTGTATAAAAGACCGCCAGCCAGATCACAACTAAGGTCTCGAAAACCCATACAGAGACATGCATGTTATAAACATACACGCAGCACACATGCCTTGTATGAACAGCAGGTATCATTGCAATTCTCTAAAAGTATACATCTTTATTAATAACTCTTATAGAGTGCACATAGAGATCACAAGCATGTGATCCAATATTACAACAGACAAGCGGAAGCAAAGTAGGTCTGAGTACACACAAGTTTAACAAATGGCTTAGAGAAGCTTTATCTAAAAACAAGCCCTCCACGAGGGAACCAGTCGTCTGACTGGGACTACACTAGCTTGGTCTTGGTCTGAGTCTTCAATCTTCGAGCTTCGGGTAGAAGCCACCATCGGGGTCGGTGGGTTCATCTAAAACATAGATTAAGCAAACGTGAGTAAAAAATCGTACTCAGCAAGACTTACATAGGAGCTCTACTACTCATGCACATGTATCAAGGTAAAGGGAGGTGGGGTTTCACTTGCAAAAGTGCCAGCTTTGACTTGGTTAGTCCTGAACTACGAGTACCAGACTTGAGGTAAGAAGCGTACACGAGTCCACTACATCTCTTCAACCAATACACCACTATGGTTACTTCCTCGACTTCCCCACGAGAAGCACACCATAGCACTCACGCTTATTTTGGTGTGTTTTAGAAGTATCCAGTTCAAGTTGTCTAATAATCGAGCACAGCTCTCCAAGTAGTCCCTTACCGCGGACGCGGCTATTCGAATAGTTTATTAACCCTGCAGGGGTGTACTGCTACACACATGAAACTATCAGTTACCGCCTTTGTACTCGACACCGTTCAAGAGGTGCCGACGAGTATAATTCCCACAACTTTTACCTCACAGCCAACTCAAATTCAATGGAGACGCCTATCTGGGCTGGAATACACATCGTGAACCCGGCCGGTTTACCGATGTGGTCCCAAAAGATGTGTGCAGGGTCCCTAGCCGTTCTTCCACTTTGCAGACCGTGCCACAGACCTACCAGAACTCCAAACTAATGTGACTCATTGAACTGAGAAGGGGTGAGTTAGTAGGTTGAGCGGGGGTCCATGTGCCCAACATGTGGTAGTACTCTTCGTCTTGGATCACCACACAAGAACTCGGGCTTAGGGCGGTGTTCAACGAGACAACCCACTGTGTACTCCTACACAGCCTCTCATCGTTCACCTTGTATTAGGGTAGATTCACCAACACATTTCACTTTCATCAACACCATGTTTACCATCATCCCGACTCACATCAAAAGCAACCTCATTGTATCACTAAGCATGCAATAAGCAGTAACAATTGCAGGGGCCACATGATATCAACCAACTCCTACATCTGCTAGGATTGTGGTTTGCTTACTACTGTGACAAGATGATAGGTCATGCAAAGGATATGGGTTCAACTATGCGATAGAAACGTTATCATGGTGATCATCCTAAATAATGCATAAGCGAGACATGAGAGGGAAGTGGAATTTTATCGACATGATCAATGGGGGTTTGCTTGCCTTGCTGACGAGGTTCAGTCACGGGGTCTTCAACGAAGGGGGTGATCTTGGATTTCGGCTCCACTTCTATCAGCAACATGAAAATCATCGGATCAACATAATGTACAATGCACAATCACATGAATAAGATTGTAATGGTGATGTTCAAGGTACTGATGTGTTGAGCATTCCATTTAAAAGGAGTATATTGCATTTGAAATGCAAATTCAAACTCCATTTGATTTATCGATGAATTTCAAATGCATTTGAATGCACGAAAGTTCATTTGAAAATGTTGATCATGAAGTGATGTGGTATAGTTGAAGTAATGTCTCTGATGTGTGGATGAATCCATTGGAACTAAGGGTGTTGCAAAATTATTTGCAAAATCACTCCAAATTTGAATTTGAAAAGGATCCATATGCATGTTTGCTACTGTTCACCCATTTTAAAATGGTCAAACATGAAAACAATTTGCATATTCATAATCCTTGTATTTTTCTGATAATTTTAGACATATTATTTGTCCACTTTGGAGTTAATATGAATTAGTTATTGAATTTCAAAGTTTAAAGAATTTTCTGGAATTTTCTCTCTTTTCTTTAATTCTTTTAATCTCTGGAAAAGATTTATTGCATCAAGCTGACGCAGTGCTGATGTCACCAGGGGGCTGACAACAGGGGCCCACCTGTAAGTCTCAGTGGGGTTAATCCCTGTTAGATTAAACTAACAGAGGGGTTTAGGGGGGTCTAGGGCCCACTTGTCTGTGAGAGAGAGAGGGATTAGGAGGGGCTTAGCCCCCAAACAACACAGGCCCGCCGGCGACATGACGACGGCGACCCAGAGGACGGCGGCGCCTCGCCGGAGTGCCAAAATGGCCACGGCTTGGCACGGGGAATGCACTGGAGTGCTCCTCGTGCACGTCCGCATCACCTCGTGCCCACGGGGAGGGTTGGGGAAGGCTGTAGCCTCGCCGGCGTCGTGCTCGGCGGCGGCCGTGGCTCTGCTTCGACGAGGAGGTCGCTAGCGTGCGCGAAGATAGAAAGGTGTGTGGTGTTGGGTTCCTGGAGCGCGCAGCAACACAACGGACAACAAGGTGGGGGCTTAGGTGCACGGGAGTGAACGCAACTTCATCCATGGCGGAGGCATGCCTCGGCTCCCATGGCGGATCAACGCAGAGGGCGAACGGGGAGGGGGAAGTGGGTGAAAACGAGGCGTGAGCTCACCCTGGTTACAACTGCGGTGACGGCGAGGTCGAAGAAGGCTTGACGGCGGAGGAATTGGAGTTATCCTCCTCGGTGCCGGCGGCAAGAACGTGAAGCTCGCGTCGTCTTCGATGGCGTTGAGCTTCGATTGACTTGGGGGAACGACGGAGTCGACGGTGCTGGAGTGGCTAGACATGGCGGCAAGGCTGGAGGAGCTCAGTCGCCACGTCGGTGCACTGCCGCGCCCGGCTAGGGTTTCGGTGGTGTCGCTGTTCTTCGCGGGGAGGACGAACCAGAGGGCGAGGAGGGGAAAGTGAGACGCGGGGCGTCGCTGGGCGTGCGTGGCATCGAGAAGGAGCAAGGGAGGGGCTGGGAGGAGGCCACGGCGTCAAGGGCAGCATGCCGGGCACGCAGCTGTGTGCTCGTGCCCGGAGGAAAACGACAGGAAGCCCCAGGTGGGCTGGGCCGGCTGGGCCTTCGCCCCTGGGCGCAAGGTAAGCCTCCCTCTCTCTGTCTTTCTCTTTTCTTTTTATTTATTCATGCTTCTATGTTGACCTAGCTAATAAAATAGCTAGGCATTTTATTAAATGCCAATATTTTTTATATGGCCTCATTAGATATAGAGCTTGCCACTTATAAAATTTGAGCATTTTTAAAATTCAAATAATTTGAATTTTAATTCAAATAGGGGTTTATTTAATTTTCCAATGCATTGTTTGAAAATTAGAAAATTCCATGAGCATGGGATTGCTCCCAAACCATTTTTAAAATGATCAGCATCATTTATAGGAATTTTCATATTGTTCAAATGATTTTTGGAAAAAGATTTTTATCTGGCCATTTGAAATAAATTTCTCAGGGCTTTTCTTTTCCCCATTTTTGAATTTTATTTTGAATTTTTGGCATGATGCAAAGGCACAATAAAACCCTAGCACTTACCTAACTTGGGGTTGTGACAACTTGTTTGTTGCAAGTGCTATTTTTTCTCTCATATCCTTGCACGCTTGCACTTGTGTTGTGTTTCTGTTGATTTTGGGAAGTGATGATCCAAATTTTTTGCACTTTCTATTCTAATACAAATATTCTAAAATAGTGCACAAATCTTGTGGAATTTCTCTATTTTCTATAGAACACTCCTATGCTCAAATCATAAGGCTTGTTGGATCTTTTGGGTTGCCTTCCTTTTTTTAATGCTTTTGTTCCATATCATCTTTTTGCAATCTTTGGATCCTCAATATTGTTTGTTTTCCCACCAACTATGTCTACTTGGTTGTGTGTATTTTATTACACTCGTATCTTGAGAAATACACCCTTGTTGGGAGGAAGACATGCTATATTGGCCTTCTAAATTTTTCCGCCCATTTTAGCAATATATGCCAATGGGGGAGAATTTTAGAGGGTTTAGTTTGAGGAGGTTCATGCTTTGGGTTTGTTCTTAAGCATTTGTCTTCTTGCTCATACATATTTGCTTTGCATGATTTTCTTAATTCATTCTATAAACCCTCTTAATGTGATTGTCATCAATTACCAAAATGGGGGAGATTGAAAGGGCATGTGCCCTCATGTTTGGTTTTGGTAATTGATGGCAATCCCTATGGACTAATGTTTTTCTTGAGTTATACTTTATGGTTTGTCCATAGGCAGTGCTTGAAGATCATATGTTGGCTTCAAGGTTGAAAGGAGAAGATCATGCGATGAGCAAGGTGTTATTCATGGAGTTATCCAAAGACTGGTCATGTGAGAGTTGAGCATATTGCAAGCATGTCTTGAAGAAGGGGGTTGTGTGAACATTAGTGTTTACCTTCAAGAAATTATCTCAATGAGGAGTGTTGGAAAGACTCATTGTCGATCAAGACAAAGTGCGAAGAATGGAATCAAGTTGATCAACACACAAAGTATAAAAGATGTACCTTGTGGGATCATGTGATCTCACATTATGGTAAGCATTGTCCATTATGCTTTGTGTACTAACCCAAGATCCATGTGTGTGGTATTTTTATGAGGGGTTAGGAATCTTTCCATTGCTTGCATCAAAAGGAAGATTTCATATAGCCCTAGAGAGAGGATGGCATCAAGTGGTGATGGCCATCAAGGTTGTTGTGTGCAAGTTCAAGAGGATCATCATGAAGAAATCATATGCTTGGAGATTTCCGACCATTAGATGATAATGGTCTTGTGAAGATGTGCCTAAAAGAGGCTCACCAATAATGGAGTATGGGGGAGCAATCTACTAGTCTTCATCGAGCCGGCGCAAACAAGAAAGGTGTTCCAACTTGAGGCGGGCATGATCGTCATCATCAAGCTCAAGTGGATTATGCGCAAGACAAAGGTTTGACCTTTATAGGTTTCTAATTTACCGGTGTCATGGTGGTAGTTAGGAGACCGGGTTATAGGCTAGGCCGCATCGTTCGTGGAGAGCTCAAACCTTGCATCCTTGGCATCATCTTTATTGGTTCTTGTTTGGCTTTTCTCTTTGTGAGTTTTGGAGCTTGAGTTCGTATTCATTACAATATCTTCTTCATCTAAAACGGAATTCATATGCATCTACTTTTATATTTTCGATGTTGTCATTTTTGTCGGTTCTTATCTTTTGAAGCTTCTACTTTGTTGGAATTTTAACCTTTCCATTATTTGCAGCAAAAAAAATTGTTGATCTTGGGTGGTGCTCTATGTGAGGACCTTGAGCTTTTCCATAGATTTAAAACAAGCCCAAGATCGTCAAAATTGGAGTCCGTATGGCAAAGTTATGCTTGTTTTGGTCGTGCTGTTTTTTGCATGAGAGGTAGTACCGCCCGGAAAAGAGGTAGTACCGCCCGGAAGAGCAATAGTACCGCTCCAACGGTAGTACCTCTTAATACTACCGCAAAGCCTTCTGTTCCGAGCGGCATTAGCGCGGCACTTAATATTCGGTAGTACCGCTTGAGCGGTAGTACCGCTCGGGACGCAGAAAACAGCACATAACAGTTGGATTCATGGGGGCCTATAAAAGGGGGTCTTCTTCCCCATTGTGCCCAATGTTCTTGAGCTCGTTTTTCACCTCCATTGTTGAACTCTTCTAGCTTGAGATCTTTCTATTCCTCCCATGATTCTTGCTTCTTTTTTATGGAAAAGATAGAGGAGATCTAGATCTACATTTTCCACCAAGTCAACTCTCCTCTTTGTGAGGGGAACCTTCTGTTAGGAAACGTAGTAGAAAACAAAAAAATTCGGCCTACGAATCAAGAACCCAAGATCATCCAAGAAGATTGCATACAAGGTTTTAGGTCATGGCTCACCAACCGATGTAGCGGAAGTAGAGTTGGTGAAGCTCGTGGACGTAGTGGAAGTAGATCTCGCAAGTTCTCCCACGAACAGTCCCTCGATCAATCCCACGAACAAGTCCCGCGATCTAGTCCCACGGATAAGTCCCATGAACAAGCTCCTCGAAGAAGGGTCGAAGGTACGACCCCTCCATTGGTATCCACACATCCCGTAGCAGCAATCCAGCAGCGCTCCGCCGTCCAGAGATGAACGCCACCGAGAAAACTAGAGGGAGAAAACCCTAACGGATTCCGATCTAGAACAACGTCTAAACCGGGGTCTAATTGTGGAGCAACGGGGTTTAGAGGAGGGAGGGTGGCGCATAGGCCTTGGGGACTGATTGTGTGTGTCTTCCCCCACCCTTGGCTCACCTTATTTAGGTGGCCAAGGGGCCTAGGGCGCAGCTCAAGGAGGTTTGGGAGTCCAACTTGGACTCCCAAGCCTTCCAAACCTACACATACCTTCCCACCGGAAACCTTCCATAATGGTATTTGGAAATCCCACCTGGAGGATCTCCCACCCCTTTTTGGTGCGCCCCCACCACCTGGCCGGCCAGGGCAGCCTAGGTGGCTTGCCCCCCAAGGCCAGGGGCGCAGGGCAGTGGGTGATACTGCCCGGAACCTTCCGGAACCTTCTGCTAACAATATGTTCCCATTGCTACTGACATCCTTGTTACAAGAACAATGTCCATGATTAAGAAAACGTAATCATCAGTTAGCACATGAGCTGGTCTTAGAGGCTAAACCAGGAACTCTTCGTGTTTACATTTCCACACATGCAAGTGAGTTTTCTTCTGAATCTCATAGTCAGGGTCATTGCAATTATAGCACAGAAATATAAACATTAATTACGAACGTGGAAATATATATATAATAACATTTTATTATTGCCTCTAGGGCATATTTCCAACAGTCTCCCACTTGCACTAGAGTCAATAATATTGTCAGTGCTTGAGCATTTTACACCTATGGCATACCGGTGTAATGCATGCTTCAATTGTGGTATAGACTTCATCTACGGATCTGACGTTTCAGGCCCGTTTGTATCTTGCATATCTTCGCGTTTTCACGCTATCATAAAATTCACTAATTTTATCAGTTTAGCTTTGTATATGTTTGAATCATTTGGCAGGACCTTGGTTCCTTTAGAATAAGTCATGAAATCATTCATAAATGTTCCATGAGCTTCAAGCATCTTGGAAACCATACCATGTTCATAAATGAACTTATGATTCAAAATACCCTCCCTTGTTACTTCTTTAAGCAACAATATACTTAGCCTCTGTTATAGAATTCGCCACAGTATCGAACTTGACATAGTTCCTCCATACTGTGCCACCCTTACGTGTGAAACACATAATCCCAATTAAAATCGAAAATCGATCGGAGTAAGTATGAAGACTGAATTGGTGTAACTGTTTACATCAAAATTCAGCTGGTGTAACTTGTTACAACGAGCTCTTCATTATATCCATTTTCTGAGAAACATATCTTATCTATCATAAGTTTAACTTTTCACTGCTTGTCCAATGATCAACATATTGATCACTTTGGTATCTTGCTCACAACCTTTTGGAGCGTTGGACATATCTGGTCGTTTTACATATTATGGTGTACATGATTAATCCAAACACACATGTGAGTGAAATTCAATTCATGTGTTTTGCTTATCAATGTTCATGAACACCGATTTCCGCAAACAACTTTTCACCGTGACCTCGGCAAGAACATGTTTCTTGGCATTTCATACTAAACTACTTTAGTATCATGTCAATATGTAGTGTTGGCTTTAGCATGATCAGGCACTTACTATTTTCATAGATCACTATGCTCAATACTAATGCTATATCAGCCCAAGTTCTTCAACTAAAAACTATTTCCAATGAAGTCCTTATTCGTGTCAAGAAATTTATATCATTTCTAATCAACAATATGTCATCTACATAAGGTTTTAGAAATATTATTCAGCTCCCACTTACTTTCTTGAATATTCAAGCATCTTCGTTATTCCTGATGAAAACAAACTCTTTTGGCAATTTCATCACAACAAAAATTCCAACTCCATTATGCTAGCTTCAGTCCATCACTGGATATCCAAGGCTTGCATCTATTTTAGCATCCTTTGAATCGACAAAACATTCCGGTCGTATCACATATACGTCCTTTGTTATATTTCCGTGTAGGAACTTTGTTTTGACGTTCATTCTACCATATCCTATAAATGAGATATGTAGTAATTGCTAATATAACCCGAACTGACTAAAGCATCTCTACGGTCGAAACTATTTCTCCTTAGTCAACCTTTGAACTTGCTAGAAAAAAAAATTCCAACGAGTTGAGCTTTATGGATAAAACAATTTCATCCGAATCAATTATAGATCCATATATATATTCTCTAGACTTTTAGTCTTTCAGAGGGTCTACCAAGTTCAAAACTTGACTTACTTCCATGGATACTATCTCGGATTATTTGGCATTTAGCCAAATCCCGGAGTCAGGGCCCATCAACGCTTCTTTGTATATCACAGGTTTATCATTGTCGAACAATAATATCTCGTCTTACATATCATGAATGTTTGTACGAGTTTTGTCTAACCTGTGTGGTTCAGCTGCGCACTTATTTGAAGATTCAACAATCTTTAACAAGTTGCACTGTCCTCCCACTCACTCTTTTGCAAGAAACCATTTTCTTCAAAACACATTGTTCTTAACAGCAAACAGTTTTGCTTTTGTGTAGTGATAGAGGAATACCAAAACTTTTGGCATAACCTTAACAAAGTAGCACTTATCTGATTTGGGGTTTTTGAGTATGTCAAACATATGCCTCATATACCCAAATTTTAAGAAAAGACAACATGGTTTTAACAGTCCATACCACATCTAATATGGTGTCATTTCAACAGATTTGATGGTGCTCTTTTCAGTGTAAAAGCTGTAGTCACTAACGCATAACTTTAATAAGTATAATGGAAAATTGATAAACGTCATATTTGATCTTACCGTGTCATACATGGATTGATTACATCTCTCGAACACTTTACTCATAGTGGTGTTCCGGGAGACGCAAGTTATGACACTTCTTCACAACTCATCAGACGTTCGCTAAACTTGTAACTCAAATATTACTTTCTACAATCTAATTTGCAGAAGCTTTATTTTCTTGTTACAATGAATTTCTATTTCACTCTAAAATTCCTTGAAGATTTCAAAGATTTCAGACGTATGTCTCTATTGAACAGATATCCACATATCTACTTCAACTCATGAGTGAAGATAGGGAATCCACTGCACACAACTACACTTATTGGACTACACACATCATCATGTATGATTACCAATGGTTTCGTTGCCCGTTCATGTATGGCCTATTAACGGTGTTTTAGTCACATTAATTCGAGACAAAGATCGCAAGCGTCAAGTGATTCATAATCATATGACTCGAAAGTCCATCACTTATGGAAATTCTTCATGCATGTTATGTCACTTGTGATAAACGGCAGTTCCACATCTATGTGGTATTTCCGTTAGTCTTGCGACGTTTAGCGTCAGTGTTATGAATGTTTAGTATTATTATCAAGATTCATAACATACACCCTATTCATAATGGAAGTATGGCCTTTACGTTATTCATAGCTTTGAACAACTCTCTTGCAACAAACATGATTCAAAATGATGTTTTGCAACAAGGCTAAAGTGTAGTAACAATTTACTCAACTCTAAAATGAATTATGAAGATAATCATAGAGTCAACACACGGTATAGTAAACCTTTTACCGTGTTCCCGAGCGTGTCAAAACTCATCATTAGCTAGTCATAAAGGCCATAGTATTTCTTGCATCGAGTTGCAACAATATGCAATCGATGTGATATTCCGGTGATCAACAGTTTAATCACAATATATAGAATCCACAATTAACTGCTTAATCATGATTCCCAAGAATTACATCTCTTGACCAGCAATGAATTCATCTATAACTCCGTATGACTTTCATTTCTGAGCTGGTTATTCCAGTCTTCTTTCGTTTTGCGTTTATACGTATCATAGTTCTATTTCCAATGTCACTCCTACTCACAGAAGCTCACATATGATCAAGGATGGCGCAGGCCATGGACTTTCCGGCGTGTAAGTCTTACTAACACCATATGGAACTTCCTTTCCCTTAATCCTCATCATCATATGATCGGTGTTCTTCTGGATCCCACACTTATCAGTTTTGTTTGAGCATAATGAACATTTTCACTAACGCTTACAATCAGACATTGTACTAGATATCTTATATCCTACATCAATTGTCTTATCACTGAAAACAATTTTTCAGTTCCATGAATATAACATAACTATCCCAAACGTTTCAAAGTTCGGGTTTCATGGTGATTACGACAATACACTTAGTTGTGGTGGAATTCTAGCCTTTTGGATTATGTACATAAGTCACATCATCCATTGCATTAGCAGGAGAGCATCGAAAATTAGCGATAGGACATGGTCCTTCTCGGCACTATTGAGGATAGTCCTCACAATACGGTACCAATCGTAAAGTTTTTACCAGATAATACAGTTAATCAAAAACAATTGGGAAGGTGGTAACGCGAGCCATTATTCTACAACGATAATGCAAATACTAAGACTTTGTTCATAATTAAGTTGCACTTGTGATTAATCAATTTAATTACTAAGTGCGCTCCCACTCAGATCAATATCTCTCGTAATTGATGCTGGAGTGATTCAAGATCCAACCCAATCGTCCGCCATTGATGTGACATCACTGATGACTTAGACTGGACCGGTAGGCCAACTTGCCAATCACGCTAAAGGTGATTCTTGTTCATCTTTCGATGGGCGTGTTCCGGTAGCAAACTTTTATCCAAACCGTCAAGATAACCAAGTGTAATGTGCTGTGTGTTCTTTTAACACACCCGTCTTTTATGCGTCACACCGTGTGCACCCATGTGACATGACCTGCTCCGATGTGAAACATAGTATAGACGGTGCTACAGTTGGAAGAACACTATCAACTTGATATTGTTTTGCGAGAGATCACCCTAATAAAATACGACTATCGCGCATCAAACAAGGGTGCATCAAAGGGATAAACATCACAGGCAGTTCATAAAATTTTGTGATATAGTATAGCCCTTTTCTTCGTGAAGTCTTCATTGTCTTCACGTCGTCGTGGTTGAAGTCACCGTGTCCAACAACTTTGTCCTTGGCGCCGGGAACATCACCACGGCTTCCGGCATGTGCGTCGGGGTCCACCTCCGCATCGTAGATCATCACCTTTGCATCTATCTATTGCTTTGCCTCGAGCTAATAAACAGTTCTGGCACGCAGGCCATAATTAAGTGACAATCATATGACTCCATTCATCATGCCGTACCACGACACGCAGGTCGCGAATAAATATTACATAACATATAGCATCTCATACAAACACATTGCAAATCTTGAAGGCTATACCACATCACATGCATACTCTCCAAAAACGAGTTAGATCGCCATCTACACGGGTTGTTGCAACTTTTATCGTGGTTGTTAAGCAGGTTTACAAGGCAAACGAGAAACCCTAGATAAAACAAAACACGATACTTCTTTTGTTGCTAGTTTAACATACGGGGTGCATGCAGCAACTAATGCCACAAGCCAAACTTCGTTAAATGCGTGACCCCCGTGTGGATTTGAGTTCATAAAATCCACAAGCCCCTCCATGTTAAATCTTCTATTGCGAGATTAAGATGAGATCCAAGGAGTTTGATGTAGACCATGATCAAGGCAACCAGCATACTGAAAGCAGCATAGAGGGATCGATGGAAAACTCAATCCTTGTAGCAAAACCTCAACTTGCCATCAAGCATAGAAAAAATCACATGACAGGGAAGCAACAAGAAAATCAATGCCTCATATCACACATATGATCTAGACCTAAACATGCATCTAATCAAGGATCGCTCTGATACCACTGTTAGGAAACGTAGTAGAAAACAAAAAATTTCGGCCTACGAATCAAGAACCCAAGATCATCCAAGAAGATTGCATACAAGGTTTTAGGTCATGGCTCACCAACCGATGTAGTGGAAGTAGAGTTGGTGAAGCTCGTGGACGTAGTGGAAGTAGATCTCGCAAGTTCTCCCACGAACAGTCCCTCGATCAATCCCACGAACAAGTCCCGCGATCTAGTCCCACGGATAAGTCCCATGAACAAGCTCCTCGAAGAAGGGTCGAAGGTACGAACCCTCCATTGGTATCCACACATCCTGTAGTAGCAATCCTGCAGCGCTCCGCCGTCCAGAGATGAACGCCACCGAGAAAACTAGAGGGAGAAAACCCTAACGGATTCCGATCTAGAACAACGTCTAAACCGGGGTCTAATTGTGGAGCAACGGGGTTTAGAGGAGGGAGGGTGGCGCATAGGCCTTGGGGACTGATTGTGTGTGTCTTCCCCCACCCTTGGCTCACCTTATTTAGGTGGCCAAGGGGCCTAGGGCGCAGCTCAAGGAGGTTTGGGAGTCCAACTTGGACTCCCAAGCCTTCCAAACCTACACATACCTTCCCACCGGAAACCTTCCATAATGGTATTTGGAAATCCCACCTGGAGGATCTCCCACCCCTTTTTGGTGCGCCCCCACCACCTGGCCGGCCAGGGCAGCCTAGGTGGCTTGCCCCCCAAGGCCAGGGGCGTAGGGCAGTGGGTGATACTGCCCGGAACCTTCCGGAACCTTCTAGAAGCTTCCAGGACCTTCCGGGACCTACCGGGACTGTTTCGGGACATTCCGGACACTTTTGGAGCACTTCCAATACCTTCCGGAACCTCTAACGAATGTTACGGAGCCATCTAAATGGGTTTCGGAGCCATCCGGGCAAAGGTTATTATGTCCGGTGAACACAACATATTGTTTAAGCTGTCCACCGATCACCGAAACTATTCCGGTTGATCGTAAACTTTCCCATTACCATTTTCATATGTTCCGGAACCACCTGGGACTACTCCAGAGTGATCCGGACATATCCTTAAATACCCAAAACTACTTTTGGTGCCCTTATGAACTATTTCATAAATCCCCGGAACTACTTCCGGTACCCGTATGAACTATTCTGCTTTGCTTCCACTAAACCTTCTACCATTCTAGTATTCTAACAGACTACTTCTCGTTAAGTGTGTGACCCAATAGGTTCGGTATAATGCGGACATGACTCAGAACATCTTCCGGACATAGGTCAACAGCCTTTCGTCAATAGCCAATAATCAACAGCGGAGCCATGGACACCCATGTTGACTCCCGCACATACACGAAGAAACTTCGAGTGAACCATTATGTTTATTCATGTACCATTCCCTTTGCTTCGTGATATATGACAAAGTTAGAGGAGAGATGTTTGGCACCCATGTGTAACAACTTCTTGAACAAAAGCCACTCGTTATCCTCTTTGCTCGTTTGTCCCTTTTCTCGTTATCGTATTCCGGTATCCCTGTGACTGAATCACAATGCGTCTGGCCAGACTATAATGGATACCTTCATACCGAGTGGGCCCGAAGTGAATATCTTCTTCATCGTGAAGGAGCAAATCCCATTCTTGAACTATCACAGTCACTAGCCACACCATCTGACATACCCAGAACTTATTTTACTACTTCCCATTTACGGGAGGATTCATCTAAGAACCAAAGCATGTCTTCCTGTGTGAAGCAACTCGATACTCTCATGGTCTAAGGAATTACGTATATGATAACATTTCATGATATGACTTATAACGTAGTTACGATGTGATCTCTAAGTATATCATTCAATACTGGGGTCGGTTCAACATCATTGTTCTGCTAACAATATGTTCCCATTGCTACTGACATCCTTGTTACAAGAACAATGTCCATGATTAAGAAAACGTAATCATCAGTTAGCACATGAGCTGGTCTTAGAGGCTAAACCAGGAACTCTTGGTGTTTACATTTCCACACATGCAAGTGAGTTTTCTTCTGAATCTCATAGTCAGGGTCATTGCAATTATAGCACAGAAATATAAACATTAATTACGAACGTGGAAATATATATATAATAACATTTTATTATTGCCTCTAGGGCATATTTCCAACACCTTCTAGATCTAGATATTGGAGTTCTTGGTGTTCTCCTTGTTCTTCCTCTCATATTCCTCGATAGCTTTTGTTGCTTTGGTGGGATTTGAGAGTGAGGAAGTTGAGCGCTTCGTGTGTTCTTGACATTGCATTTGGTGCATCGGTTTGAGTTATCTCCGAGGATTCGTTGTAGTAAGTGAAGTTGAGAAGATTATTACTCTTGAGTGCATTAGCACTCTAGAGCTTGTACTCTTGGGTGCATTGGCAGTCTAGAGCTTGTTCATCTTGGGTGTGTTGGACCCTAGAGGCTTGTTTCTATTGCGGAGCTCAATCATTGTGGTGTAAAGCTTCGGGACGCTACGGGAGCCTCCAATTCGGTTGTGGAGATAGCCCTGGGCATTTGTACCGGGTTCGGTGACCTCCCTCAAGGGTTGCCTTTTGTACGGGTTCGATTACCGCTCTCAAGTGTCCCATAGTGGAATCACGGAATCTTGCATTGGTGAGAGCGTGAGGAGAATAGGGTGGCCCTCGTCGGCCTCCGTGGTAAGCATTGTGCTCCACACCCTCTCCAAATGGAGACGTACTTCTCGCAACACTTAGTGCATCCTTACAAATTTCTTTTTTTGTATTATCTTTTTTCAAGATGACCTTGCAATCGAAATACCACATGAATAATTTTATTTTCAAGGGGACTTTCACTTGTAGAATATATTTGTGATGGTTTAATTCTTGCCGGTTAGGAAACAAAACGCAAGCCACACAGCCGCCTCCCGAGTGCCCTAGCCGCCGCCGCCTAATGCACCCAGCCGTCGCCTCCCGCTGGCAGCACGCCGGTCCGCCTTGTCTCCGGTGGCCTTAGGGCCATGGTTACGTGGTGGATCCTAGCTTTTGCTGGCGGGAGGGCTTCAATTTTACTTGTTCTTCTAAGTTTTATAAGGGTTTTTGTTTTTCTCGGGAAGACGAGATGGCGGCGGCTCCCTGAAGATGAAATAAGGTTCTCCCCGCCTAGACCCCATCTCGGTGATGCGTCTAGTATCATCGGTGGGCGTGTGGAGGTGTGTATCCGGTGGATCTGTCTTTGGAAGATTTGCTCGGATCTGGTCGTAGTTCGCCTACGTTCGTGTGGTTTCAGGTTGAGTCCTTTCAATCTACGATATTCTTCAATGGCGATGGTTGTTGTTCTGATGCGCTGGTCTTGTGGGGCCTTAGCACGGCGACTTACCGACTGTCTACTACAACAAGTTTTTCTCGGCTCTGGCGAGGGAGGGGCGATGACGGCAGCACATCTTCCGCTCGCTTCAATGCTTGTAGTCGTCGCTAGGTGGTCTACGAATCTGGATGTAATTTTTATTACTTTTGGTGTTCGTTGTACTGCCATGATTGAAGATAAATAGATAGAAAGTTTTTTTTCGAAAAAAAGAAAATTTGTGACGGAAAAGTTGTCTGTCGTTAATGAGATCCATATACATGGATTTCACTTAGAAGGCACTAGAAATAGCCAACTTACAACGGAGTGTGTTTGGTTCATGTGAAAAGTTGATCACATCAACCTTTCAACATTGTTTAACCAGTTTTTCCATTTATCGTTAATCAGTGGTCTTTTCAATGTAACATTCAATGGTACCTAGCCCATCATAGAGGTAACTGACATCTTTCCGCTACACAATATTCCCTTAACCATGTATTCGCTCTGTCCCATAATTATGGGACGAAAGAACTATGATATAGGCGTGGGTATTGCATGGCTAGTGCCATGCCCCTTAGCCATGTATCTTCCTACAACATACCATTTTAACCCCCCCCCCCCCGATTCGAAGATCAACGACTTCTAGATAAAGTGGAAGCAATGCCAGCACCGATGCCCGAAGAGCTTCGATGGAGCTGACGTGGAGCTATAGGAGCACAACGTCCCGGATAGCGCATAGGAGAAGACGCGCTAGAGGCAGGGAAAATCTACTAAGAGGGTTTTAACAGACTTGAACCCCCGTATGACACTGCAAAAAAATTACTACTAGTGTAATGTCTAAGGCCTAGTCCAGACAATGTTTTGTTTCCAGCCCAGCGGCCAACCTGATACTTTCAACCCATCCTTCATTTTATTTATAGATTTGCCACTGGCTGGAGGGGATGATGTGTCATCTAAAGAGGAAGAAGGAATTGAGGATGGTAGACGACATGATCAGGCGACATGAGTTTTTTCCATTCATCTTTTCCAACGGGGCTAACAAAAAATGTTTCTCTGGAGCAGGTGCATCGGGAGTGCATGAGATTTTTTTGTTCTTTAGATTAATACAAGGCAACTATATCAAAAAAAACTGTGTTGGAAATAGAAGTTCAGAGCCAGCCAGCGGATCTGAAGAGAATAACCCTCATGAAGACCTTTCGATAGCCACCGCGATCCGCAGCGAGACTGTTGCTGAATGCTAGAGTGGTCACCACAAGAACCAACATCGACGGATGGAGAAGGACATCACTGCAGACTGCCACCTCGTTGAAGAGAAGCTGCGATGATGGGAGTTTTTTTTTCTCGAATACGCAGCAGCGTGCGTATCATATATTAAAGAAGAAGGGGTAAGAAACCCAGATCAACCTCACGGTGTCACAATTACAAATTTGTTACACCGCGAATTCCACCCCATACACAAAATGAATTACTCCGGCCTAGACCACCCACGCAATCCCACGAACAACTGCTCCCAGCCTCCTTTGAGTAGCCCTGCTTGACTCCAAGCCATTCCTTATTTCGATATCCTCAACGCAAGAATCGGGCCAGACGGTCGGGCACCCTCTACACCACAGTATTCTGATGCTTCCAAATCTCCCACATGACCAGCACCCAAATAGTCCGGATATCCCGGAAAGTGAACCTCGGGTCCGATTTGCTGATACACCAAGATTCAAGGGCCTCATTCGCGGAAGGCGTCCAATCATCTCTGCCCAACGCCCTTCCCACCAACGTCCAAATACTCCGGGAGAACACACACGTCAGGAGCAGGTAATGCACCGTTTCCTCCGCCTGATCTCACAGGGGAGAGGCAGACTGGTGCGGCAACCCTAGCCTAGCCAAATGATCTGATGTCCAGCATCTGTCCTGGACAACCAGCCAGAGGAAAAATCTGCACCGGGGAGGATCCCTGCACTTCCACGTGAACTCAGCTGACGGCATGACCTCTCATCCCAAATACCTCGCCCCATATGCAGATCAGACGGAGAATTGACCACCTGGCTCCCATGCCCATCGAACCTCATCCTCATCTTCTTCCACCAACTGTACCTCAACAACCCGTGCCCAGAGATGCAGGAAATCACGAGTTGCGGGCCCACTCAAGTTCGGACCAACGTCGTGCGCCCACCTGTTTTCCTGGAGCGCCTGCTGAACAGTGCGGGTGGCGCGGACCCGTGGGGATACGGCCTTATAAATTTCCGGGGCCAACTCCTCAACTCTCCATCCATGGATCCATCTATCTTCCCAAAAGCGAGCTCTCCGCCCATCCCCAATCTCCACCCTTATGGCTGCCTTGTGTAACACCCCGGGTGTCACACTATAGTAATCACTTTTGATTACCGTTAAGTCATCTTGATTAGGCATGTGATAATCACCTTTGACCATGGCCTATCCAAATTCAACCCGAATAAAAATTCCAAAACCAAGTGGCAATAAAATCTTGCCCTAAAATTATGCAAGCAATTTTATTAAATGCCTAAAAATCAGTAGGTCATATTAAAAATGAAATGGGGATTTATTAAAATGTTTTAATCTCATAAAGAAATCAAAACAGTATCTAAAAGACCCCTAATTAATCCTTTGGATTTTATATAATACCCAAATGAATTTATTTGAGGTCCAAACTTTTTGTAGCAGTGATTTATAGCCCAAACTAAATTAATGGGGAAGTTTGGCAATTTTGTAAAAACCAAATGCTAATAGAATAAAAATATGAAAGTAAACAGAAAGGACTAAAGGAAATAAAATTTAAAGACTCTATTTCTCGCACAGTGCAACTGCAGCCCGGCCCAAAACCACTCTCCTCTTCTCTCTCCTTCACGCTGCTCACCCCCACCCCGTGGAGACATGGGAGCCGTCGAACAACTCCGACAACCTGGCCCCCTTCTCATCGTCGATCGACAACGACCATGCTATAGCCCTGCGGGAGGATAAGCACGCGCCGCTGCCTCCGTGGATCGAACCCTAGCTCAGTCTCCCCCACAACTTCGTCCTCTCCCAGCTCGCTCGAGCCGCCGTGGGCACGCTCCCTTCATGGACGTGGCCACCGGCCTCCCCGACAGCCCAGAGCTTGTCCAGGCGCCCTCCCGTGGACGTCTTCGTCTTCCCGCGCAACCAATTCGAGACGGGACGCCCTTCTGCTGCCGAATCGAGCCGCCAAATCGCCACAGCCGCCGCGGCCATCGCCGGCGATCCACGCCTTTCGACCACCCCGGCCATGTACGAGCTCGCCACTGGCCTCCTCTCAGTGAGCCACGGACGCTCCCCTCCTCTTCCTTCTCGTTCCGTCGCCGTTGCCGCCTGTGCGAGCCACGGCCACCATGGACGGACTGCTGCTGCAGCTAGTTGCAGCCGCACGCGCCGGCCACGCCCCTAGCTCGCCCCTGCTCACTCTCGTGTGTGCCATCTTCTTGCCTCGCCCACGCATGGACGCCCCTAAGCTCTTGCTCGCTGTCGCATGGCACAGCCATGGCGTGTGCAGGTGCGTGCGTGAGTGTGTAGTGTGTGTGTACACCCATGTACGTGTGTAGTATGTGTGGCCTGTGTTAGGCCACTGCCTGCCAAGTGAGTCGTTGCCCGCTGCTACGATTAGTTGCTCGCCGCCGTCGCTGTTAGCCGCCGCCGTGGGAACGACAGGGCCGCACCTGACGCACTGCTTGCTGCTGCTCAAGTTGCTACGTGCAGCTACTGAACTTTGCTGCTGCTGAAACTGATGATGCTGCTGTACTCCTTTTGACACCAACTAAATAGCAAGAAATCCAAATCCAAAGTAGCTAAAAATGATATGAATGGATAGTAGAAGTATTAAGCTTCAAATTGTTCCATTGGACCAACCCCCGAATGTGCATAGATTAACTGCAATGAAAATCACAAAATGAGATTTTCGGTTAACGAAAAAATGACAGAAAACAATATTGTGTTCATAGCTACTTAGAGTATACTAGAAGCGACATGCGCGCTTTGCCGCGCCAGTTGACATAAACTTCACGGAAGAACATATACCTTTTCATTCATAAACCTCATTTAGCAAACATATAAATATATACTATGGTGGGCGAATAGAATTCATGGGTAATTTTCTAACCAGTGATAATCCAACATGATTTTTCCATGGTGTAAACACATGTTTGGATAATAAACTCGGATAAACCAAACATGGTGGTAAAATTCAAGATATCAGTAAATTACACTCAATAGACTATTGATTTCTTTTCTAAGATGAATACTTAAGATGGATATGATGGTATCTAGGGAGTTTATTCCGATAAAGATTGCAAGATCACAAATATGGTTTCGCACACCACTACTTGGTAGTCTGTATTCAGAGCAACTTCATATCATGTTTACAAAGAAGGACCTCTAGGACATCCAGACATCTTGCTCACAGTGAATACTCTGTGTTAGTGTTGTATCTGCTTATAATTTAACTGTTTCAGACTGAAGTAATGTACCTTTACCATGAGTTTCTGCTGCGTACGTCTACTTCATCCATTTTGGATTTGGTGTAGATCCTCAACTAATTAAACAGTTTTGTATCAAAACAAATGCACGTTGGTAAATGTCGTCGTTTAGTAACAACAGATGCCATAGGGATGGCTAAAGAGAGGGGAAGACTCGAGGGAGAACTATGTAGATGCTGCCGGAAACGGGTTGGGCACAAGCACGGTGAGGGACACCACGATGTACCAAGGTTTGGGGCTCTCCGGAGAGATAACACCCCTACTCCTGCTTGTCTGCTTGCTATAAATGATCTCACGAACTACAATCAATGCTCATGGAGCTACTCAGAGGAAGAAGAGATCTGCCGTGGACATGTCTCTCCTCTGCTTCTCTACGGGAACTACAGTGGGAAGTAAATGTGAATGGGGCGTCCCTCTCACAGGAGGGGTACCCTAGGCTCTTATAGTGTGAGCTCGGGGTACTACGGTCATTTCAGTCGGGTGCGGGTCCCAGCTGTCATCCTCTCGTCGGCTGGGGTCCACCGACTGCAAATCTCCGGTTGATCCGGACTTGTCAAGCGGCTGCCCATGTTGTAGCTTCTAGGTAATGATGATGAACAGTGGAGCTATGATCGCTGGTCTTTTCGTCTTGTCTCCGGATTCAGAGGAAAAGGGTGACAACGCTCCTCTGACAGATCGGCGAAGTGACTTAGCTTACTGCCACCCGGATATCTCGGGATCATACATTTATGACCTTGTACCAGAGGCATCCGACCTGGACAAGGTCAACTCTTCAGTCGATTGAAGGGTGGGCCGATTGCTCGCATTCGGCATGGTCGATTGCTTGAGGGCAATCGACCATGCGACTGCCTAGCTCGGCTAAGCAGCAGCCCAATCGGCCTCATCCTTGTATTGAAATATTGCTTTCGTTTGGGTGACCCTACCCGGGTATCATTCCCCCGACACTAGCCCCTAAAACTGTAAAGGTCCCACGGTTGCTTGACTGCGGGGCCTTTGCAGTTTTTTTTTTCTTTCCTCTCTTCGCGCGTTGACTGCTCTGGCCTCATCAGGTTCCTCAATCCGAGCTGACTGCTTAGCTCGGAGATTATGCCCGCCCAACCCGACCAGTAATGGTTTGATATCCTTTTGCCGACTTCGACCACGTCCTTGTTGACTGCTCTCGTGCTTCTCTGAAAAAACTTTTCTTGCAACGCTTTGGCCGAGCTAAGATCTGGCTCAACCGATTGCTTCTCCAGCGGTTACTTTTGACCAACATCTGACCAACCCACGTCGCACGTCATTTCTGATTCCCCGGGGCAGTTAATAATCCGGGCCCCACGACCCACGCGCGACGGGACGTTACTGCGCACGCCTCGCCTTCCGCGCCACGATCCTCTGTGCCGAAACCGCCGATTTGCCTCTTGATACACGCGACCACATCGGGCCCCACCGGGCCACACGAGCCGCATCCGAGATCCCACTCGCCCCCGCCGCCCATATAAGCCACAGGGGGGCTCCTCGGGCTCATCTCCCCCGCTTCTTCTTCCTCGTTCTCACTCTCCTCCTCGCGCCGCCGCCGTATTTTTGCTCCGGCGACCTTGGTCTCGTGTGCTCGTGGCGCCACCACACCGCACCACCTCTCTGCATCCCGCTCGCGCACTTCGCCGCCGCCGCGCCTCAGCCCGCTAACGTCTGCCGCCGGCCTCTTCTCGCCCTTCTCTCCGGATTCACTCTCCGCCGCTCTGGAGGACGCCATGGCCGCCGCGGACGAGAAATCCGTCGCCAACCGTGGCCTGTGGAAAGGCTCCACCGTCAACGACGACGAGATCCGCCAACTGCTCCGCGCGCACAAGATGTCGGCCGGCATCCAATGGCCTGCCCCCGGCGAGGAGATCGTGCCAGAACCGCGCGCCAGCTGATGTCTACGCACGCTTCTATTCTTGTAGACTATGTTGGGCCTCCAAGCGCAGAGGTTTGTAGGACAGCAGATATTTCCCTCAAGTGGATGACCTAAGGTTTATCGAACTCAGGGAAGTAGAGGTTGAAGATGGTCTTTCTCAAGCAACCCTGCAATTAAGATACAAGAAGTCTCTTGTGTCCCCAACACACCTAATACAACTAGGAGTTGTATAGGTGCACTAGTTCGGCGAAGAGATGGTAAAATACGAGTGATAGGTGTGGCAAAGCAAGGTAATATAAATCTGTAATAAAAAGTGCAGCAAGCAAACATGTGACAAAAGTGAGTGTAAACGGTGTAACAATGGTGGAAACAAGGCCTAGGATTCATACTTTCACTAGTGGCAACTCCCAACAACATTAACATAGTCTAATCACATGATATTTCCCATAAAACATGCAATGGAGACGCACTCGAAGGTCATTCCTTTGTGGTCAAGAGAGGATGAGAATTATGTAGGGCTACAAAAGCACACCTCAAAGTTCGTAGTTCTCAATCTATGGATTTCCCAATGTCACTGCGGCCATCCAAAGAGAGTACCACAATCACCACAACATATCTCAAGGATAGTCAAAGACAAGCACCAAGAGACTCTCAATCTTCAATCCACACACAAAAGAGGAAAAATCACTCATAATAATATTCTTCTAACCCATGTCCAATCGACCGCTGTCACCATGGTCTCGGGGATTATACTAGATAAGATCAATTGAGTACATCAAATCCAATACATAGAAGAAGGGGAAACATCATGGGATCACCCTAGATTAACATAGCCTATGATCACCGCAAAGATCACATCATGGGAGAGAGAGAAACCACATAGATCAAGATATGGTGTGAGGGAGAGTTGTCGATGGAGGTGCAGCCCGGAGGAGATGAAGGAGACGGCGACGGCGGCGGCCACGGTGGCGGCGGCACCCACGGCCACGGCCACGGCCCTTGGGGCAGCGGCCCTTGGCCCCTTCTTCTTCCTTGGAGATGGTGCTGCTGTGGAGATTGATCTCCCCATCAAGACGGCTGCCAAGGGGGAGGAAATTTCGTGGTGCCCTTTGACCTAGGTTTCATCTCTTTAAATAGACTCTCGGATTCCCGTCATCCAGATTACGTCTTCTGTATTTCGGGGTTTCTGGAATCATCCGAACTCAGATTGGGCCGAATTGTATGTCTAAATCCACCGAAAAAAAATTCCCTACAACTTTGTAGTTTTAAGTTTTTCCGTTTGAGGCCGTCTTCTAGCGTTTCCGAGGCGATTTTTAAAACCTGTCTGGTGGGGACAGATCTCGGGAGAGTTAGAGTCCAACTCCTACAAGGCTCCTTTTTGTGATTTTTCCTTTATCCAAGTAATTCCTACACATAAAGTACAAAAACAAGAACTTGTGCACTGTTGCAACCATTAATAGGTTAGTTCCAAAATATGTTATAAAAAGATATGAAAGTGTATCAAAAGCATAGCAATATCACACAAAACATGCATGGAGCAAACATAAATTATAGATACGTTTGGGACGTATCAACATCCCCAAGCTTAATTCCTGCTCGTAATCGAGTAGGTAAATGATAACAAGCATAATTTCTGTAGTGACATGCTAGGAACCATATAAGAACTTTGAAAGTAAAGCAATCAAATCATGCAATTCAATTCAAGTCTTAACAAGCAAGAGTCTATATTAGCATTGAAACAAGCAACATAAGAACATAAAGGTGCAAGAGCTCTCGCTGTCCGTGACTCGAATGTCTCCAAATGGTGTTTGCGTGCAAGAAAGGGGATAGGGATATACGAGAAAAAATATTTTTTTGTTGAAAACTCAATCTACTAAAGTTTCACACTTGGTCTTCTTTCGAATCTTATCTTGACTCATCCCCAGACCACTAGCCAGGTACAAGTAAAAATGATCCACTCCTTTTCGACATTTTGAGCACTCATGCAATGGATGAGCGTAAGCAAGAAAGTTGACACTTAGGATGGCAAAGAGAGAAATGGTGGTGGAGGAAGACAAAAATGGTGTGAAAGGCTCACATCAATGAGGACAATCATAGGCGAGAGAAAGCCAAATGATAGATATGATGTGAGGAGTAGGGATTTCCATGCAACGGATGCACATATGAGCTAAGGTAAGCTCTCCAATGGAACTAGTGGGGGTGCATCCAACTTACTTGCTCAAGAAGACCTAGAGCTCATTTGAGGAGGCTCATCATTGGAATATACAAGCCAAGTTCTATAGTGTGAAGGTCCCCACATAGCTATATGCATGTATGATCATCTCTATGGAGTACAAGGATAAGAGGGAGTACTAGTGTGGATCTTTCAAAAGGATAGTAGTGTTGCCCTTTCTCTCTTTTTATTTTTTTTCTCTTTTTTCTATTTATTTTTTGTATTTTTTGGTGGCCTTAATGGCTCTTTCTATTTAACTCTCATTTGTCCTCTTTGGGATCTTTTGATTTGTCCACTTTGGGATCTTTTCCTCACTTAAGGGCAACACTCTAATTTACAAGAGGGTATAGAAGATCTTTCACACTTTACAAGGTACTCAAAACATAAAGAAGATGTAGCTATCATGATGTATGCAATGTATGTCGCTGCCAGTGTAGCAAGAACATGTATGACATGAAGATCAAGTCATGAAGAGGTGGATGTTGCATGGCAATATATCTCGGAAAGGCTATGGAAATGCCTTGATAGGTAGGTATGGTGGCTGTTTTGATGAAAGATATAAGGAGGTTTATGATGACAGAGTGTATCATGCCAAGGGTTTGGATGTACCCGCGAAGGTGGACGCCAACTCTCGGAGTGAGAAGAAAGCAATGCACGACACAGGAGAGGCTAGCAAATATGAGGAGGTGGAAGTGTCAACTTCCAATACTTACATTAGTCCGAAGAACTCATGCACTTATTATCGGTAACTCTCAATCTAGTAAGTAGGTTCACAAAGAGACAAGTACCCCGAGGAGGAGTGTATGGGGGTATGGTTATCCTTGCGCATCCTCGACTCATGGTACGTGAGTGTACTCTAATATCCAACCCCTCAGAAGAGTAGTGATCCATCTAGTACCTAGAGTTCTCAACTAGTTTTGTAGGTTTTGAAAATAAACACGGATTGCCCAAAATACGACACCTATCACTAATAGGCTAGAGCTCTTGACACCAAAAGTTCATACATTACTCACATCAATACCTCAAAATTATTGCAAGTTACTACTAAAATTAAATAGCAACCTCAATTACCTACTTTCAAGACAAGACACAACTCAGTGCAACAACCAACTCTCTTAACAAGATAAACATGAAAACTAAAGAGAGTTCCAGAAACAAACTAAACAAAAGCCAAGGCTCTTGCTAAAGAAAAACTAAAGCTAAAACTAAACATGGCAGTAGCTACGAAAAGGTAAAGAACACACAACAGAGAAAGACAGGCATGAAAAATTCTATGATGTGTTCTAGATTTTGAAAGTGGAGCGTGTTTCTCTCCCACGCAAAGTAAGACGGGATCTAACTTGTTATGAACAGCAAGCAAAGCTAAAGAAAACTAAAAATTAAACCTAAGAGCGAGACGCTCCAAGAATAGCACATAACGCATGAAGTGATAAAAATATAGTGAGACGAAGGACGAACTGATGATTGTTGATGGAGAAGGGGATGCACGGGGGCATCCCCAAGCTTAGACGCTTTGGTCTCCTTGAATATTTGTTGGGGATGCATGGGGGCATGCCCAAGCTTGAGAGTTTGACACTCCGGAATCTTCTTTCATCATCTTCCATCGCACACTTGAAAACTCCCTTCATACATAACTCATCATAAGCTGATTAGAGAGGTTAGTAACCTTAATAAATAGTTTTTCCCTACTAGATATAAAGATATTCTTGAAGAGCTATTGTTTCTCAAGATTGCCAAAAAGTTTTTGCAAAGAAAAAGCAAGCTTAAGGTTTGCAAAAGTTAGGAGAGACAAAACGTGGCAGAATCTGTGAAAAACAGAACAGCAGGTAGTAAAGAATTTTTTAGGGGTACTTCTGCAACTCGAATAAAAAACTCAGACAGACGCTCGAAAGTCAATTGTATGGAGCATGCTATTAAAAAAATTCAGATCTAAAATATGATCTGGTGATTTTAGGCTAATTTTTTCGTCCAAGGACAGAATCTGTTTTCTGGACAGCATGTCACAACTTTTGAACTTTCTTGCAATCGGAGGCTAGACTTGGCACAAAGATTGAAAATAAAGATACAATGATGTTGCTACAGTAGTAACAACAATCAAGACCACTAAAAACTGAAAGTAAAAAACTCAAACTAAAGATAACAAGGGTTGTCTCCCTAGAGCTCTTTCTTTATAGCCATAAAGATAGGCTTAAGATTTTAATGATGCTCTCATAGGAATAAGAGTTGAAGAACAAAAGAAAGAATCAAGAAGCAAATACCAAACACATTTAAGTCTAACATGCTTCCTATGCATAGGAATATTGCAATGAAATAATTTATTGAAGCACTAAGCAATAAGCATAGGAAGGCAAAACAAGTGCAACTTCAAAACCTTCAACATAAAAAGAGGGAACTTGATATTATTGAAATATCTATGAGCATATGTTCCTCTCTCATAATAATTTTCAGTGGGATCATGAATAAACTAAAAAATATAAGTATCACATAAAAAATTCTTATTATGATCCACAAGCATAGAAAATTTGTTACTCTCCACATAAGCAAAATCCTTCTCATTAGTACTAGTGGGAGCAAACTCAAGAAAATAACTATCACATGAATCATTCTTATCATGATACACTTCCAAACATTCATTATTTATAGCATAAGTGTCATCACAATAATCATCATAGATAGGAGGCAAAGAATCATCAAAATAAATTTCCTCATCAAAACTTGGGGGGCTAAAAAGATCATCTTCATCAAACATAGCATCCCCAAGCTTATAGCTTTGCATATCATTAGCATCAAAAGTATTCAAAGAAGACATGCAAATAACATTACTACTATCATGAGTGTTGTGCAAATAATAAAGCTCCATAGGCTTTTTGATCTCCTCATCAAACACTTCATGTCCTAACTCAAGATAGAGCTCATAAAGCTCTCTCATAATTTTTTTGTTGTTTTCCATAAAGCCTAACTAGTGAAAATAAAAAAAGAAACAAAAATAATTAATTGCAAGATCTAAAGATATACCTTCAACGCTTACCTCCCCGGCAACGGCGCCAGAAATAGCTTGATGTCTACGCACGCTTCTATTCTTGTAGACTATGTTGGGCCTCCAAGCGCAGAGGTTTGTAGGACAGCAGCAATTTGCCTCAAGTGGATGACCTAAGGTTTATCGAACTCAGGAAAGTAGAGGTTGAAGATGGTCTCTCTCAAGCAACCCTGCAATTAAGATACAAGAAGTCTCTTGTATCCCCAACACACCTAATACAACTAGGAGTTGTATAGGTGCACTAGTTCGGCGAAGAGATGGTAAAATACGAGTGATAGTGTGGCAAACAAAGGTAATATAAATCTGTAATAAAAAGTGCAGCAAGCAAACATGTCACAAAGTGAGTGTAAACGGTGTAACAATGGTGGAAACAAGGCCTAGGACTCATACTTTCACTAGTGGCAACTCCCAACAACATTAACATAGTCTAATCACATGATATTTCCCATAAAACATGCAATGGAGACGCACTCGGAGGTCATTCCTTTGTGGTCAAGAGAGGATGAGAATTATGTAGGGCTACAAAAGCACACCTCAAAGTTCGTAGTTCTCAATCTATGGATTTCCCAATGTCACCGCGGTCATCCAAAGAGAGTACCACAATCACCACAACATATCTCAAGGATAGTCAAAGACAAGCATCA
The DNA here is from genome assembly GCA_950022295.1 of Bromus sterilis. NCBI lineage: Eukaryota > Viridiplantae > Streptophyta > Magnoliopsida > Poales > Poaceae > Bromus > Bromus sterilis. The sequence continues at coordinate 217,987,571 of OX465599.1, forward strand.
AGAGACTCTCAATCTTCAATCCACACACAAAAGAGGAAATCAATCATAATAATATTCTTCTAACCCATGTCCAATAGACCGCTGTCATCATGGTCTCGAGGATTATAGTAGATAAGATCAATTGAGTACATCAAATCCAATACATAGAAGAAGGGGAAACATCATGGGATCACCCTAGATTAACATAGCCTATGATCACAACAAAGATCACATCATGGGAGAGAGAGAAACCACATAGATCAAGATATAAGCCTTAGCCCCGAGGGGAACTACTCACACATGGACATGGTGAGAGGGAGAGTTGTTGATGGAGAGGTGCAGCCCGGAGGAGATGAAGGAGACGGCGACGGCGGCGGCCACGGCGGCGGCGGCACCCACGGCTACGGCCACGGCCTTTGGGGGCAGCGGCACTTGGCCCCTTCTTCTTCCTTGGAGATGGTGCTGCTGTGGAGATCGATCTCCCCCTCAAGACGGCTGCCAAGGGGGAGGAAATTTCGTGGTGCCCTTTGACCTAGGTTTCCTCTCTTTATATAGACTCTCGGATTCCCTTCATCCAGATTACGTCTTCTGTATTTCGGGGTTTCTGGAAGCATCCGAACTCAGATTGGGTCGAATTTTATGTCTAAATCCACCGGAAAAAAAATTCCCTACAACTTTGTAGTTTTAAGTTTTTCCGTTTGAGGCCGTCTTCTAGAGTTTCCGAGGCGATTTTTAAAACCTGTCTGGTGGGGACAGATCTCGGGAGAGTTAGAGTCCAACTCCTACAAGGCTCCTTTTTGTGATTTTTTCTTTATCCAAGTAATTCCTACACATAAAGTACAAAAACAAGAACTTGTGCACTGTTGCAACCATTAATAGGTTAGTTCCAAAATATGTTATAAAAAGATATGAAAGTGTATCAAAAGCATAGCAATATCACACAAAACATGCATGGAGCAAACAGAAATTATAGATACGTTTGGGACGTATCACCGGCGAGCGCGTGGTTTTTGTTGCGCACTTCGAGTGCGGGTTCGGGCTGCCGGTGAACACTTTCTTCCGAGAGTTCTTGGACTTCCACCGACTGCAACCACACCACCTTGCCGCCAACTTCATCATGAGGATGTCGGTATTCGTCACCCTTTGCGAGGGCTATCTCGGCATCCGGCCGAGCATCGGACTGTGGAAGCGCCTCTTCCACCTTCGAGGTCACATGGCTTGGATCGGGAAACTGCTGTCGAACCCAGACGTAGAAGACAAACCGCCGATTCATGAGACCGCCATGACCGACTTCGGCGGCTGCATCCTCTATTCCAGCAAACAGGGCTATGAGTCCCCTACCATCATCCAATCGGTCAAGGATTGGCAGACCACCTTCTTTTACGTCCGATCTCCCGACAAGGGCCCCGACCTCACCAATTTGCCCGAATTCCAGCTGGCTCCGCCGGTTGAGAGATACCAGTGGTCGACCAAGCTCGGAGTCGGCGACTGTGATATCGATTCCCAGGTAGCTCGGATCGCTCAGTTGGAAATAGATGGCCTTAAGGCGTATGACCTCGTGGCCACCTGGCTTCAGGTCCGAGTGCTCCCACTTCAACGCCGAGTGCACCGCATCTGCGACATGGCAACTTGGAGGGATCCCACTCGAATGTGCACCAAGAAGCTGAGCAACAGAGCGTTGCGCCTCCGAGTGAAAGCACTCACCACCACTCCGACGCCAAAACCCTTCCAATTCGGCATGAAGTGCCTTCATCGCGGGGTTCACCCTCCAGAGGTATGCTCCGATTGCTTTCTCTCTTCGCCCGATTGCTCGGTTGCTCACTTGCTCTTCTGATGCCTTGATCATTCTTCAGTACTTTATTGCGACTGTTGTGATGCAAGACGGTCAAGTTGCTGGCGCCTTCGCCCCTGATCGCGAGGAGGAGGACCCAACCGACCTCGAGTACGACAACTCCCCCACTTCCAACTCCGATGCCGAGGACAACCCCGCCGATGTCGATGTGGCTGACCAAGGGGGTATGCATGACTCCTCCTTCGAACGCTTTCTGGATGAGTGGAGTGATTATTACAGCGCAAAGTTGTCAGAATCGCGATTCAAGTCTTAGAATCTTACGACCTTACGATCCAAATTAGCCCCTCCGATCCTACGATTTTGCTCATAGAATCTTAGATTCTACGATTCTAGTAGTTAAGATTCTATGATTCACGATCCTACGAACGAAATTAAGATCCGATTCAGAATCTCGATTCTAACAACTTTGTTACAGCGCCTCAAAAGTTGGAGGTTCCGGTGCAGATTCGCATCCCGACCCCAAGAAGGCGCCGCTCAAACGAGCCCGAGCTGACGGCTCGTCATCCGGTGCTGCCCCCAGAAAGGGTGCGAAGACCACGGTGGTGGTTTCAAAAGGGAAAGCCCCTCAGACTGGGCGCACTCGGGCTCAGCAGACTGGGAAAGCTCCCGGTGCCAAGCCCAAGGTCGGCCCTGTTCTGCAGGAAGCTCCTCTGGATATTGTTCCTCTGCGCTTCCGAATGCCCCAAGGAGTGCCGATGTCTGCCGGGTAATTATCTATCCTTCCTGCTCTTCCTTGGCATTTTTCTTTTCTCTACTGCTTATCTCTCCTTCCTACTCAGGGCTGCTATTGACCTGGACGACATCGACCGGGACATTCCTGCTTTTACCGGCCCAGCTCCTTCTGCAACCTCCATCCATGCCGACAACACCAGAAAACGGTCGCCGGTTGCTCCTCTCTCGATGAAGGACGCCGAGCGCAAGGCTAAGAGAGCTCGTGCCGACCTCACCATACCTCCAAGCAAGCCTCCGAGAAATCCTCTGCCCAAGGCCTCTATGGCCCCCAAGGACATCGTCGACCTGGAGGCCGCCGATACTAAGGGACTGCAGTCGGATCGTCCGATTGCTCCTTCCCCGCCGCGGTCCTCCGGTCAGATCCCAACTGCCATCGCCAAAACCACTCCGCCGATTGTCACGGTGTCTCTTCCTTCAAAAACTACCCCAACACCGAGTGCTACTGCCCCGCCAGCCACCTCGGCACCGCCCTCAACTGTTGCTGCTTCCAAGGCTCTGATCCTTCAGCCGACGTCGACGACGACCTCCTCTTCCACTCCTGAACCGCAGATGCATTCGGTGGAGCACTTCCGCGTGACCTACTCCCGCACCAGTCTCGCTGGCCCCGAGCCCGACGCCTCGCGCCGCTTTCCTTTGGCCTCCCATGGCACTATGGCTTCAGCTTATGACCGAGTGAAGGCACTCTCCATCGGCGTGCTTCAGGAGCTCGAGCTCGTCGACCGCAATCACACTGTAAGTCCTCTGCTCCAAGTGGGGGGCGCAAGCGCACCCACTGGGTGTAGACCCCGAGATTCGGTCCGATTGCTTGCAATCAGCTCGGATCTTCCTCTGACTTGTTTTCTCGCGTTGTTCTCAGATCGGTGGATCTGCCCTCGAGTGGGTGCGCGCAAGCGCACCCACTGGGTGTAGTCCCCGAGATTCAGGCTGATTGCTTTGTAATCATCTCGGATCTTCTCTCGACTTTTGATCTCATCATCTCTTTTTTTTGACTCTCTTTCAATGCACAGGCTTCCTCCGAGGAGAAACGCAAAGTCTTTGAGACTCTGCTCGAGTCCTACTCTTCCAGCTTGCGACTCCTTGCCTCCGCTCAGTTTCAAGTGAACCAACAGACCGCCAAGGTCGCCGAGCTGACAGGTAATTCTGTTGATTTCCCACTGATTGATTTCATTCTCCGATTCTGACTTTTTCTTCTAAACCACATTGCAGCTGTTGCCGCATCCTTGCCTACTATTACCGCTCTTCAGGGCCGGGTAGCCGATCTGGTGGAGCAGCTCGACTGTCAAGTCCTCGAGCTAGCCGCTGCTCAGCAGGAGCTTGAGCGCCTTCGAGCTACCGAAACCGACTTTTCTCTCACTACCAAGCGGCTGCGGAGTGAAATGGTTGCGCTCAAGACCAGCCATAAAACCAAACTGGAGGCGGTGATCTCGGCCCATGACACGACTGCTGAGGTCCTGCGCTCGGAGCGCGATGCCGCGGTGACAGCTCGGACTGCTATGCAAGCTGAATGAGATGACGCGGTGGCCAAGCTGGAGGCCATGACACAGCGCCATAACGACGAGCTAACCAAGGCCCGACGCGAGGCCCGAGCTAGTCTCGAGGGACTTCGTGAGATGGACTCCCTTCTTTCTCGTAAGCTTTCCTTCTTGTCTCTGTTTTCCTACCGACTTCTTCTCTTCTGCATCTTCTCACACTTAACTTTCTGATACAGAGAACTGGCCTGCCTCCGAGCCCGCCGCTCAGCACGCAGTTTCTGAGGAAAGGCGAATACGAGCCGAAGAGGGCTGGCCGGTGAGGACCGAAGCTGAAGGGTGGAGTCCCAGGGAATTCATCATTGCCACCGAGGCTTGCATCCCTGTGATCCTTGGCAGCGTCTTTGCATTCAAACCGGGCGTCCAGAAGCTCGCCGAGCTGCTTTGGGGCCCTGCCGAGCTGAAACAAGCGCTTGGGCGCCTGCGCCATGGTGAAGGATCCTCAGCCGGCAAGGAGTTTATACTGAAGGCCGACGAAGAGGACTCGGAGCAAGGAGATGCCCCTAATGCCACCAACGACCAAGTGCTGATGCTACTGAAGGCTGCTCCCCGCCGAGTCGAGGCTTTGCTTGATTCAGCCGCCCGAACTGGCGCCGAGATGGCGCTTCAGACCGTGCCGAGCTGGTATCCCAAGCTGAGCTTGGCTTGGCTTTACACCAGGCGAGACGGGGCGGCCGGCCTCCTTGAGACTGCTTATGCCCAGGTAAACCGCCTTGCCACAACCATGGCCGGGTGGTTCCCTCATACTGAATACACTCCCGTTCTTGACGATGTTGGAATGCCGGTTGCTCCACTTTCAATCGCTGCCCTAGCCGACGACAGCCCTTCTGCTGGCGGGCGTGCCCGAGGAGGTCAAGGCAGTCAACCAGCGCGCTCTTCAAGCTCCCATCTATATCACAATGACTTATCCGATAGCAATTCGTCTCATACTTCAGCCAAAGCCAACTCAGGACGGACGAGTGCCAAGCTAGTTGATGCCGAGCGCTTCAAGGCGAAGGAAGATTTGACGGGACGAAGCAATCGGAGGGTCTGACTGTGCCGGAGCGAACAGTTTCGGCCGTTACACAGGCGCCATCCACTGCTTCGACTGCGCCGCCAACCTCTACCGTTCCCGACACATAGCGAATTCATTTTATGTCTTTTACCGCAACTTTCGCAAGACTTTGCCAGATTCCGAGGACACCCACTAGGGGTGGTTTTATGTAATGAACCTATTCGGCCTTGAGCCTCTTATCTTTGCTTATTGCATAGCTTTCTTATGTGATCGACTTCCTGCTTTTCGCTTTTTCGCTCTTGCTCTTTGCCATTTTCCTTTGGGGACATGATTTCATGTTTGCCGAAAACCGACATGCGGTCTGCCGTCGGCTCACAGGATCATGCGCCACTCGGATTTGGCCATTGAGGTTGAGTTGTTCTAGCGTTAGCGCGGAAGGATTCTGCATAGAATTAGTTAGCCGATTGCTCCTTGTCGATTGCTCGGTGCATCGATCGGGGACGCAATCGGTCGCATGGCACCGTCGGCCATGGTCCTCTTTCTAGAGTGTTTTTAAGTTCGTGGTTCGATACCGCAGGTCCGACCAGCCGTTGCTACATTGATGCCACAGTCAACTTGTGATTTGTGCTCGTGTCGCATGCTAGCTTGGTTCCGAACCTGTAGTCCTCATGGTCTTTCACCTTATACTTTGTGACCGCATGGTCGGTCAGTCCCCGAGTGAGATTTTTCGCACATCTCGGAAACGACAAGGCTTTGCCAACTGAGGCTTGCCCAAAAACGAAATAATCATATAAAGACAATCGAATGCTATCTCTCAGACGCATGACGGCTTTACTGATTGAATGCTTGATAGCATGAACACATTCGCATGACTCAACTGTAAAACGGGCATAACAGCTCGGCGTTCCAGGGACGCTGTGTCTCAACTCCTGAAGTGTCCTTGTGCCGAGTGCCTTGCGTGCGGTCGATAACATAATATGCATTGTTCTTGAGTGCTCGGCGGACGATGAAAGGGCCCTCCCAAGGTGAAGATAACTTGTGCTGACCATGTGACTTCTGGATTCGGCGGAGCACCAAATCGCCCTCACGGAAAGCGAGGGGGCGGATTCTTGCTGTGGTAGTCCCGTAGCCTCTGTTGGTAAATTGCCAACCTGGAAAAAGCCAGCAGGCAAGCTTCTTCCTTCAGATCAACACCGTCTTCTCGCGCTTCCTTGGCTTCTGCTTCATTATACAGGGTGCACCGAGGTGAGTCAAACTCAATGTCGGCTGGGATGACTGCTTCTGAGCCGTATACCAGGAAGTATGGGGTGAATCCGGTTGATCGGTTGGGTGTGGTTCTTAGGCTCCACAAAACTGCCGGAAGCTCATCAATCCATGCCCCAGGCGCTCTTTCAAGTGGTTCAATCAGTTTGGGCTTGATGCCCGCCAGGATGAGGCTGTTTTCTCTTTCTGCTTGACCATATGACTGGGGGTGCGCTACGGATGCCACATCGAGCCGAATGCCGTACTCGGATGCATACCGAGCCAATGCTCCCTTTGCAAAGTTCGTGTCATTGTCGGTGATGATGCTTTTTGGAACTCCGTATCTACTTGCGACGTCGGCGATGAACCTGACTGTTTTCGGACCATCCAGTTTCTTGATCGGACGTGCCTCAATCCACTTCGTGAATTTGTCGACTGCAACTAGTAGGTGGGTTAAACCACCCCTTGCTCGCTTGAATGGCCCAACCATGTCCAGCCCCCAAACTGCAAACGGCCATGTTATTGGGATTGTTTTGAGTGCCGATGCCGGGAGATGACTCTTGGCCTTGAACCGCTGACAGCCATTGCAGTGCTTCACCAGATGCTCCGCCGCAGCTCGCGCTGTCTGCCAATAGAAACCATGGCGAAATGCCTTGGATACTATTGCAGTTGCTGATGCGTGGTGACCGCATTCACCTTGATGAATGTCCCGGAGCAACTCGGCCCCCCTGTCCTCTTCTACACATCGCTGGAGAACTCCAGTTGCACTTCTGTGCATCAGCTCATTGTTAATGATGGTGTATGCACCAGATCGGCGCTGGATCTGCCTAGCTTCAACTTCATCTAGGGGAAGAGTCCGGTCAACCAGGAAATCTCTGATTTGCTGCGCCCAGGTTGGAGCGGTGACGACTACCATGACCATTGCATGTTGTGGTGCAACTGCTTATTCAGGCTCGGCCTCATGCGCATTCTTCATTTCAAACTCCATCTCTGAGCTAACAATCTCCACATCTGTCTTGTCGTCGGTAGGCCCTGATGTTGCTTGCTCTGCTGCGGCTGAAACCTCAGGATCCCCTGGATCTTCTCTTGTAATCGGCGTCTCTGGATCGCAATCGGTAGCCCCTGGTGTAAATATCTCGGACGAATTCCCGACACCTGGTGCTGCTGCTGCTTTTGCCTTGGACCTCTTCTTCTTGCCGAGATCATCAGCCCCTGGACCGCAATCGGCAGCCCCTGGATTTGCCGGACTTGCCGACGCCGCAGCTCCCTGGGCGCTTGACTGCTTCTTCAGAGTCGGAATCTTCATTGGCTGCACCAAATTTGCTTGCCTTAATGCCTCCAGGTCGGTTTCTGATATGAAAATGGACTCAGACTCTGGCGAAGGCGAAATAGAGGGCTTCTTGATATGCTCCAATGACACCCCTGGTGTAATACTTTGCCTAGTGGAGCCGATCTTGAACAGGGCGTCTTCTACTTCATTGTTTGCTCTGGGCACATGATGAAATTCTCAACCTTTAAAATATCCACTTAGCTGATGCACCAGGAAACGGTAGCTTTCCATATTTGCATCTTGGCATCCCAATTTCCTGCACACTGCTGCACCACCAGGTCGGAGTCTCCAAAGCATTCTATGTTCCGAATGCCGATCTCCTTGGCCATCTTGATGCCATGCACAAGGGCCTCATATTCGGCAACATTGTTTGATGCTGCGAAATAGATTTGCAATACATAGTGCAGTCGGTCTCCTTTTGGTGACGTGAGAACAATGCCGGCCCCTAGGCCATTCTTCATCTTGGACCCATCAAAATGCATTCTCCAGAAGTCCGATCCTGGGACGGGTGGCATGTACTGAGTTTCATCCCAGTCCAGCAGGAAATCGGCCAATGCTTGAGACTTGATTGCTGTTCTCGGCTCGTACTGGATGTCGTGGTTTGCGATCTCAATTGCCCATTTGGCCACTCTGTCGGTTGCATCTCTGCTGCCAATGATGTCGGCTAGCGGGGCCGAGCTGACCACCATAACCGGATGAGCTTGAAAATAGGGCTTCAATCTTTTGGCAGCCATGTAGACTCTGTAGCACATCTTCTGGTAATGGGGATAATTTTGCTTGGATGTTGATAGCACCTCGCTGATGTAATATACTGGCCGCTGAATCGGTTGCGCTTTGTCCTTCTCAGGACGCTCTACCACCATCACTGCACTGATCACCCGATTGGTTGCTTCGATATACAACATCATTGGCTCCTTCTCAATCGGTGCAGCTAGAATCCGCGCGATGGAGAGCATACGCTTCAGCTCCTTGAATGCTTCATCTGCTTGTGGAGTCCAGGTGAACTTCTCCGTCTTCTTCATGAGCTGATACAATGGGATTTCCTTTTCTCCCAGCCGACTGAGAAATCGACTGAGTGACGCCTAGCAACCGGTGAACTTCTGTACTTGTTTCAAATTCTTGGGTCGATCCATTCGCTTGATTGCGGCTATCTTCTCGGGATTGCATTCGATTCCTCTTTCAGAAACGAGAAATCCCAAGAGTTTGCCGGCTGGAACGCCAAACACACACTTTTATGGATTCAGCTTGATCTGGTAGATGCGCAAATTGGCGAATGTCTCCTTGAGGTCGTCCAGGAGTGTGACTCCTTTGACCTTCTTCACCACCAAATTGTCTACATACACATGCAAGTTTCTGCCGAGCAGAGAATGCGTGCATCGCTGGATGGTGCGCTGATAGGTGGCACCTCCGTTCTTCAGACCAAAGGGCATGGTGATATAGCAATAAGACCCAAAGGGGGTTATAAAGGCAGTTTTTATTTGATCTTCCACAGCATGTTTGATCTGGTGATAGCCAGCAGTGGCATCCAGAAATGACAAAAGGTCGCAGCCGGCCGTAGAGTCAATGACTTGATCTATACGGGGCAGAGCAAACGGATCTTTGGGGCATTCCTTGTTCAGGCCGAATGTGGAGCTTGTGCTCGGCGAGTTCCCTCGGAACTCCAGGCATGTCTTGTGGAGACCATGCAAAGATGTCCCGGTTCTCACGGAGGAACTCGACGAGTTCGCCTTCCTATTTGTTGCTAAGTCCTGCTCCGACCACAAGAAACTTGGCTGGGTTGGAGGGATCTAGAGCAACCTTCTTGCTGTCCTTGGACGCCTGGAAAGTGGTCTCCTCATCTTCTCGCTTGGCTAGGCCGGCTAGGAGGGGGACCTTGCTTTGAGCATGAGCCATTACCACCACCTTGTCGAGCTGATGCTTCTCTTCGACCACCACCAAGGAATCGGCCAGATTTGCACCGGCGGATGAGCACTCGAGAGACTTCCTGAAGTCCCTGTCGACAGTGATGATGTCGTTTGGCCCTGGCAACTTCATCTTTAGGTAGGTCTCATACGAGTTAAGCATGAACTTGGCGATTGCAGGAAATCCCAAGAGGGCATGGTATGGACTGCTGAGGTCCGCGACCTCGAACAAGATCGGCTCTCTCCTGAAGTTCTCCTCTGTCCCAAAGGTCACATCCAGCCGAATGCGACCCATAGGAGTGCATGACAAACCAGGGACAATCCCATGGAACGTCGTCCGACTGCGCTCCAGGTCTCTCTCCGTGAGTCCCAACTTGATCATCGTGTCTCTGTACAGGATGTTGATTGTGCTCCCTGGATCAATGAGCACTCGGGAAAACAGACATGAAAACTTTGGTGCCGCAAACAGGGCATCCACCACGAGCGGATAGGTGCCTGGATTCGTCATGATGCTTGGGTGATCCTCCTTGCCCCAAGTAATCTTGCAATCGGACCAGTGCATGTACTGGGGAATCGGGGGCATGGTGGCATTGACTTCCTGAGCTCGGGCTCTCCGACTGCCCTTGTCACTTGACTCATTGGTGAAAATCATATATGCGGCATCTTGCCGCGGAAACTGGTTCTGCGCCTGAGGTGGTGCTCTGTTCTGAGGTGGTGATGGGGGTGGAGGTGGTAATGCTTCTCCCTTTGCTATGCGCTTAACAAAATCACACTACCGAGTGGTATGCGCCGCTGGCTTGCCTGGACTGTTGTGCATTTTGCATGGCTGATCCAGCATATCCTCGAATGTGTACTTGGGCTTCATTGGCCACTGCGGCTTCGCATTCGGCTTCATCTTCCGACTGCCTCCTGCAGCCCCTTGTTCCTCTTGATCTTGGACAGCGGCCACCTGCCGACTGCCATACTGAGCGTCTGGCTGCTCATCTTTCCTCTTTCCTCTATTTTGCTGGTTGTTGTTGTTGTTCTGATTGTTTTCTTTGTGCTCTCGCCGACTGAGCCCTTGGTTCCCTGTCTCTGCCGCTTGCGCAGCCCCTTGTGTCTGAACGACACCCCCGACGCCGAGCTGGATGGGCTCGCGCATTGCAGAGTCAGAGACAGCAAACGCATTGGCAACCTTCATGAGCTCGGCCAATGACGAAAAATCTTTGCGGATCAGCTTGTGCTTCAGCATTGATCCCGCCAGACATCCATCCGTGAAATACTGGATGGTCTGTATCTCATGGACTCCTTCACATGAGTTCTTCAACTTGATCCACCGAGCTAGATATTCTCGGAATGGCTCGTCCTTGCCTTGCACACAAAGGGCAAGCTGCCGAGGAAGATGCGACCGATCATACGTGCCAGTGAAATTGCGAATGAAGGCTTCTGATAAATCCTCCCAGCAGTTGATGTTGTTACCGGGCAAACTGTTCAACCAAGTCCGAGCTGACCCCTGCAGCATCAGAGGAGCGTAGCGTACAGCTACACGCCGACTGCCGCCGGCGATGCCGACTGCGGTCATGTAATCTGTCAGCCAATCCTCTGGCTTAACGGAGCCATTGTACTTGGGGGTATCTCTGGGCAAGGTAAATCCTTTGGGGAATTGCTCAGTCCGAATGCGGTGTCCAAAACACGTTGGGTCGGCTGCTCCCTCCTCTTCCTGTTGTGCATCTCTTTCCAACATCTCAATGCGATGCCTGGCATCGTTCTCGCCGATCTGACGAGCGTCGAGCCGATTGCTGATTGCTGGCCTTGCTTCTGGCTGACGAGGTGGGTCATTGCGCTTGCTGCTCCTCTGCTCTACTGTTCATGACCGGGGGACCCCGTTTGCTTCTGACCCTGCTCTCACGTCGGGACTGGCCTTGCTGCCAGTTCTGTTGCGACGCATTCGGCCGTTGACTAGCCTCCGGAACCAGACTCGCGGTCCTTCTTGATGCTTCAGGGCCTGCACCCGGATTATCCAACGCCGCCTGCTGCTGCTGCTTTGCCGACGCCAGCAGCTCACGCATTCGGCGAGTTTGCTGACGCCGCTCTTCACCTTCCAGATCCTCCAGCTCGTTCGCAATCTTCTCGGCAGCTCGCAAGTTCTTGTCGGGCGTGCCGTATGCTGGTCGCTGGACAAATGCCGCTGCTGCCGGCTGCCCTGCCCCTGACAACTCTCTGCCAACATCACGGCCTCTACTCCTAAGATCATCTAGGACCGCAGGTGCAATCGACCGCCGCTGGCTGGCGTGCGCTGCGTTGTACTCTCTGGTTATGGCTCCCAGCCTGCGCTCTTCTGCCAGCACGTGCTCGGCCCGGCGAGAAAGAGCAAGCCATGCCGTCTCCAGATCAGTGTGAACTTTGTCGGGATCACCATTCCTGTTCACGGGTGTGTACAACACATCCCGCAACGCACTGGTGCCGACTCTTTCCGCGGTGTCCGCCGCCTCCTTGGCTTTCCTAGCCGCACTCGCCGCGCCTTGATTGCTTGACGCGGTCGTTCCCGCCATCATGACGGTTGCGTGCACACGCGACTCCACTCCGTCGGGAGCTGCCGTGCAGCCCCTGGTCGGGAGAGAATCTGTGGCACTGGAGAAGACGCGCACCTCCCTGGGATACGCCTCGGGGAAGCAGCTGATGAAGAGGCGGTGGCTACCGATCTGCAGCGATACACCGGGCGGCAGGGGTGCGCCGACCCCGAACCGCGCAGCGTAATCCACCACAAAGTCCACTGCCCCACGCCTAAAGATCAGGCCGGAGGCGTGGCTCATGCTCGACGACGAGGAAGATCCCGTCCGAATCAGAACTCCAGTCGACGCCTCGGTCTGCCCCACGGTGGGCGCCAACTGTCGTCGTTTAATAACAAAAGATGCCATAGGGATGGCTAAAGAAAGGGGAAGACTCGAGGGAGAACTATGTCGATGGTGCCGGAAACGGGTTGGGCACAAGCACGGTTAGGGACACCACGATGTACCCAGGTTCGGGGCTCTCCGGAGAAATAACACCCCTACTCCTGCTTGTCTGCTTGCTATAAATGATCTCACGAACTACAATCAATGCTCATGGAGCTACTCAGAGGAAGAAGAGATCTGCCGTGGGCATGGCTCTCCTCTGCTTTTCTACGGGAACTACTGTGGGAAGTAAATGCGAATGAGGCGGCCCTCTCACAGGAGGGGTACCCCGGACTCTTATAGTGTGAGCTCGGGGTACTGCGGTCATTTCAGTCGGGTGCGGGTTCCAGCTGTCATCCTCTCGTCGGCTGGGGTCCACCTACTTCAAATCTCCGGTTGATCCAGACTTGTCAAGCGGATGCCCATGCTGTAGCTTCTAGGTAATGATGATGAACAGTGGAGCTATGATCTCTGGTCTTGTCGTCCTGTCTCCGGATTCTGAGGAAAAGGGTGACAACACTCCTCTGACAGATTGGCGAAGTGAATTAGCTTACTGCCACCCGGATCTCTCGGGATCATACATTTATGACCTTGTACCAGAGGCATCCGACCTGGACAAGGTCAACTCTTGAGCCGATTGATGGGTGGGCCGATTGCGCCTGGGCCGACTGCTCGCATTCGACATGGTCGATTGCTTGAGGGCAATCGGCCATGCGACTATCTAGCTCGGCCCAGCAGCAGCCCAATCGGCCTCATCCTTGTCTTGAAATATTTCTTTCGTCTGGGTGACCCTACCCGGGTATCATTCCCCCGACAGTAAATGAATTGAGCTCAGCCAAGCAAGTCCCCTACTTATTGCATGCCTAATTGCACTCAAAGATACGAAGTAGCTCAAACCTTTGTTTCATTTTCCACCTGCATCAGGACATTTATCGTGTGTGATTTTTCCTTATAGTAGGCTATTTACAGTCAATCTTGACAGCAAAGACTAAAATCGATCAAGCACAATTTCTCTCTATACCAGGTAACTGTTTAATGCTTTTCAGTTTTGGACCTCTGTAGCTTGTTGTACTTCTGGACCAGTGCAGCAAGGAAGAGGCTATGAAGCTGAGGTAAGTCAAGGTGATCTTGTGGCTAAAGACCATTCCAAAATCTTAAATAAAGTAGTGAATAATTGAAAATAGTGTTACTCAATGTCTCCCCTTTATGTCGAAAATGCTAGATTGTAGTTCAGGAATTGCACGGTGGAGCACTTTTTAGTTTGTTTGCAACAGATTGTGGTATAATAAGTTAATCACTAATAAGTTCTGTTGACAAAATGAAAAATTTAGATGATATAGATTATGCCCATGTAGATTTCATTTAATATGTACTCATGTTACTTGAGGTGATTTTTAAGTTTGTGATAATGTGCATTGTTTTTTTTTAACTATCGATCTCCTATTCAGGTGCCTTATGCAAAGCAAATATGATATGATCTTAATTTTAGTATTTGATTATGTTGATACATAATAAAGTAAAACCTGCATGACCGAGCATATCACACCTTTGTAAGTTAAATTTGGTCGTTGTGCTTCTAACATATACCTTGATTGCTGTAGAGATTACTATTGTATTATGTCCCTACTATATATGTGCAAACATGAATATTTGGAGCTTGCAAGTGGATGCTCTTGATTGTACAAACCAATTTACTTCGGTTTTGTGCCAAAATGTAATATATTGATTGGTGCCCTTGCTATTTTGCATGGGCCTCTTAGTTCTTCGGGATATGATGCCTATGTTATTGACTCGGCACATGAATGTTTGAAGCTTGCAAATGATAATATGTCAATTTGTTGGACAGCTCATGAGGCGGATCTTGATTCCTTGAATTTTGGCCTATTTCTCAGTAATTGATTGCTCCTGTAATTGTGGAGGTGGACGGTAGGGGTGGGCTGTTGGAAGAGTTTCGTCTGCCCATATGCACGTGCAGCATCCATCGGAAGGACCCAGTCAAAATTGGATATTGTAAGTTCAATTTGGTCGTTGTGCTTCTAACATATACCTTGATTGCTGTAGAGATTACTATTGTATTTTGTCCCTACTATATATGTGCAAACATGAATATTTGGAGCTTGCAAGTGGATGCTCTTGATTGTACAAACCAATTTACTTCGGTTTTGTGCCAAAATGTAATATATTGATTGGTGCCCTTGCTATTTTGCATGGGCCTCTTAGTTCTTCGGGATATGATGCCTATGTTATTGACTCGGCACATGAATGTTTGAAGCTTGCAAATGATAATATGTCAATTTGTTGGACAGCTCATGAGGCGGATCTTGATTCCTTGAATTTTGGCCTATTTCTCAATAATTGATTGCTCCTGTAATTGTGGAGGTGGACGGTAGGGGTGGGCAGTTGGAAGAGTTTTGTCTGCCCATATGCACGTGCAGCATCCATCGGAAGGACCCAGTCAAAATTGGTAGTCAATTGCAAAATTGATAAGCTCAATTGAATGTGGAGGCTTTCACTCCTAGGGCGATTAGTAATATAGAAGATAATGCACAATTTATTGGAATCTTTCATGCCAATTGAGAGCAGTACATGATTGTACTCTTGTTGTAGTACAAAGCACCTATAGGAATTGCCCCCATTGGAGTTATACATCAATGGTAATTATCAAGCAAAGTTTATATCTTTTAACAATTTCTGAAATTAAAACTGGGTAGCACTTTTCCATCAAGGTTTTAGTTAAGTAAATGAACCCTGATAAATTTGGCTTCCGTACCAGATTCGAGATCATAGAAAATTATTCGACTTGATATAGGGCACTAAATCGGCGGATGAGAAGAACGAAAACCGTAGCCTTTTGAAAGCAGCTAATTGATGTTTAAGACAGAAATTTCCAGACTTAGCCAAATTCCAGAGAAATTCAAAAATGAAACAATGACACCTGGGCCCCACATTGATCTTGTTAACCAGTCAACCTTAACTGGTCAACTGTTGACTATGCCCCTCTGGCCTCACATGTCATTCAATGTGGCTGGCTCAGTCTGGGTATAAAAGTACTTAACCGTTTATTTTTTAATTAATATAAATTCAAAAAATGCTATAAAATCATTAAAACTTTGAAAATCGATATCTTTTAAACCGTAACTCTGATCAAAATATTTTATACATCAAAATTGATCAGAAAAATATCACGAATATGGATACGCTACCCGTATACCCACTGCACCCCACTAACATACCGAACATGGAACATTTCCCCTCCGGTTCATCTGTCTGTCAAATGACCGGAGCTGGTAAAACTTTCCGGATGAAAATGTTATGTACATGAAAGTTGTGCAGAATGGATAAACTAGCACGGATACATTATCCACTTGTCTATCAGATTTCTCTAACACTGCAGACATGGAACCTTCCCCCTCCGGATCATCGGTCCGTTAATCAACCGGTACTGATGAGTCATCCCCGGATAAAATTCTTGCTCCGCTTAAATTACTTAACATTGCGTTAGAGCCCTGTTGCTTTGTATCTGCTATGTCATACATTTGTATTTCTATTATTGTTGTGTATTTACTGTTTCTCCCCCCTTATTCTCCGATAGACCTCGACACTGCCGCCGACGACACCGTTGCCGAGTACGACTACTTCGTCGACGACCGTACCGCTACTACCGAGCTTCCAGGCAAGCAGAGCCATTCTCTCCCCCAGATATCGCCTATCTTTTCCGTACATTTCTTGCACTAGGCACTGCTGCTGCTGCTACGTTGCTTACCTATTCAATTGCATAGCGTGTCATTGTCTCCCCTTGATGTACCTTCCTTTATCCTATGCTGCCTATAAATATATATATATATATATATTATGTTCAGCAGTAAACACTGCGCATTGTTAGCTAGGTTTAGAATAGCGGGCCATGATCACTATGGTGAATGAACGCGGATTACAAAATATTGTAACTGCAACAGGTACGGATCAGTGCAGATGCCCTAGGGAACCTACAACGGCGAGACTCTACTGAGTCGCTTCGAGTTTGACTTACGAGTGGAATGGACTCGTATTTCGCTCTCGTCGGCTCAGTAGCGTAGCATCACCGGGATGATACGAGTCTTACCTCTTTAGTTCATTCCGCTGATGTCTCTGTCGAACCTCTTAAAGTGTACCATCAAGGGTGATTCCTCCTGGTTTCACTTGATGGTAGGCACTCGAATCAACTGGTGTCCTTACAGGTAAGGAGTCGGGTGACCCAACGGTGCCTGCGCAGGGTATCTTAGCGGAACAACAAGTCAGGTGTTTTCCACCGGTGTGCGGCGGGCCTGGTACTGTTCGTGGCCGAGAGGTATCCTGTTGTACAAAAGTCGAGCTCTTCAAAGAGAAAACGCGAGACAAGGTAAGGAGACGGTTCACCTTGTTGGTAACCTCACGAGTTGGTGGGACGTCAGGGCAGGCACCGATGTTACTGGTGGTCCTGGCTGCTGTCGTTGTCCGCGACTCACCCAGAAAGGGGCAATGATAACGGTTGTCCCGAAAGATAATAATAAAATGCTTAACGGTTCAGGTGGATGACTTGAGAGGCCGCAAAGGCTTGTACGCACTACCTTCACGTGGGATTACGGTGTGGGACCTCCGCGTTGTGGTCTCGTTCGAAAGCTCTAAAATACGTCCAGTTCAGCATTGTGGCAGGGACGGATCGCGCTGCGGCGCTGGAATTCACCCTCCTCACAACGACCCGGAGAGAGAGGGGTGATAGTCCCATGACCCCCTTTCCCTTAGGGTTGTAGACCGGCGAGGACCTCTCTGATGAGCCGTAGGATGGGCCTCGGTTGTCGGATAGCCTCGGTGGGGCATTCCCTAACAAGGTGTACGCCACCCTGGAGATCCGAGCGTGCAGGCTTAACAGTAGTGCACCCCTGCAGGGAGTTTGATCTATTCGAATAGCCGTGTCCATGGTAACATGACGCTTTATGCTGAAGCCAGAGCCTACTACAACAAACTACTACTATTAAACTGTTGGTTCAGGTTTCTCTTCCTCGCAGGGCATTCGAGGAGGGGATCTCGGAGGCATATATAATTGTTATCTAATACAATTTACTATTATACAATGTTGCAGCAACTTCTGCTGCATTGTTACTTTATGATTTATATAAACTGTTGGCTATTCTCTCCCCATGCTGCAAGACTCGTCGAAAGATGCTAGTCTTCGATAGGCCTAGCTTCTCTTCCTTATTCTGGATTTCTGCAACTCAGTCCACTATATATAGCCTCCCCTTTCCATTTGATACAAATGCATAATTGCTTAGTAGCGGGCGTAAGACTCGCGGGTATGCTAGATAATCACCCTTTCTTTATTCCCCCCTTTTTGTTTTGCATGATCGGCCACTGCAGTCGTTGGAGCCCTGGAGCAGGAGATCCCCGATGCCGACCACCGCAACGTGAAGATCCCCGATGCCTTCTACAATGTCGAGCTCCCCTTTGACCAGGAGTAGTTTGGAGGTTCCTAGGCAGGAGGCCTCGACTTTTCGATCGTTGTTGCTTTTGTGCTAGCCTTCTTAAGGAAGATCATGTGTACATTGTGTCTGTACTCAGATACTATTGCTTCCGCTAACTTTGTGCTCTAGAGCTGTTGTATTCGAGCCCTCGTGGCCCATGTCTTGTATTAAATAGCTTGTATTATTTTATTTGTAGAGTTGTGTTGTGATATCTCACCGTGAGTCCCTGATCTCGATCGTGTACCTTGCGTGTATGATTGCAGTACACGGTCCGATTTTTGGGGCTTCACACCTTGGCTACAGCATTGGCCAACCTCAGGACGTCAATCTGAAACTCCGTCCACTGGCGTCGGTCATCCACACGTTGGAGCCAAGGCCACCTCGCTTGCATAGCGACATTTAACCACCGCAGGTTCGAAGTAACGAGTCCCCCAGCCCACATAGGCGTGCACACCTTCGACCACGCCACTTTGCACTGTCCACCATTGGTGCTAGAGTTCCCACACCAAAGAAATCCCCTGATGATCTTGTTCATGGCGGAGATAGTCTTGGGGGGGAGGTTCAGAGCCATCATGGAGTGCAAAGGGACCGAGCATAGCACCGATCGGATCAGGACCAGCCGTCCACTCTCCGGCATTGCCGCTGCCTTCCACTTTGGCAGGTAGCTCTCAAGGTGTTCAACCAAAGGCTGCAGTTGTTCCTCAGTCGGTTTACGGAGGCAAAGCGGCATGCCCAGACATTTATAGGGAAAGGACCCCAAGGGGCAGCCGAGCACCGAGATGATCCGCAGCTTATCATCCTCCGAGCATCGAATGGGAATAGCGCATGTTTTGTTTATGTTCACTCTCAAACCGGAAGTCTAACCGAACAATAGCAGGATTTCCCGGCAAGCTGCAAGTTCGGTGGCCGTCGGCTTCAGGAATAGCATCACCTCGTCCGCAAAGAAAGATAGCCGGTTCCTTAGTCCCGATCTGCTCAAAGGGGACAAAAGCCCACACTCTGACGCCGCAAAGAACAGGCGCTGCAGCGTCTCCATGAATAGGATGAACAGCATGGGGGATAAAGGATCCCCTTGACGGAGGCCCCTACAGTTGAGGATCGGAGCACCTGGCACACCATTCACCAACACGCGCGTAGAGGAAGTTGCTAGCATTCCACAGATCTAGGTCAGCCAACGATCACCAAACCCCATCGCACCAAGCACCTCCAACAGGAAAGGCCACTGCACAGAGTCGAAAGCTTTCGAGATATCGAGCTTGAGCATCACCGTCGGGTTCTTCAACGCATGCAGGCGGCGGGTAGTGCACTGGACTAGCATAAAATTGTCATGTAAGACACGGCCCCAGACAAACGCGCTTTGGTGCACGCCAACCAACCTCGGGAGCTCAACAGCAAGTCTGCAAGCAAGGATTCTATCAAATAACTTGAGTGCACTTTGAACCAGGCTCACAGGCCTGAAATCGCGTAGCTCATCCGCGTCATCAAGCTTGGGCAGCAGGGTTATGAGGGCCTTATTAATCGTAGCTAGCCCTCGCATATCCCCAGCATAGAATTGGCCCAAGGCCCGCAGAAAGTCCACCTCAATGATCCTCCAGCAAACCACATAGAATCGTCTCGTGAACCCATCCGGCCCTGGGGCCTTATCCAGCAGCATTCCCTTGATGAATTTGAGAACCTCATCGGCCGTGAAAGGGGCCTCCAGATGTGCCAGATCCCGCACTGGCAGCTTGAGGGATTCCAGATTGAGATCATGCCCATGAGGGGGGCGACGCCCAGCAGTTGCGAGTAGAAACCATCGACAGCCCCGGCGATTTCCTCATGGCTGGTGAGGACCCGATCGCCGTGCTTCAGGGAGAGCAGCGTATTCTTGCGTTGCCTATGTCGTGCATGCTGATGGAAGAAGTTTGTATTCGCATCTCCCTCCTTAAGGTGCAGCAGGCGCGATTTTTTCCGTGCGATAGTCCTCTCCAACGAGCATAACCCTAGCAGCTTCCTCTTCAGAACTCTCTGAAGTGCATTCTCAACTTCCCCTAGGTTTCTATCCTCTGCGGCCACATCTAGCCGCAAGATCACCTCCATGGCGATCCCAATCTGAAACTTGATGTTTTCGATCCACCGATCGCTCCAACTTTGCAGCTTCCTAGCCGTGGCCCTAAGCTTAGCGTAGAGCGCATGAAAATGGTTCCCAATGCTCGTCACGAAGCCCATGACTCTTGCACAACTTCAAAAAAACCGGGGGCACGGGTCCAAAATTCCTCGAATTTGAAGCGTCGACCGAAGTGGAAATCCTCCTGCAAATCTACCAATAGTGGACAGTGATCCAAGACTGCGGTGCCAAGCGCGGTAAGCAAGCATGATGGGTGTAGCTCCTCCCAATCCGAGGTCAGGAAAACATGGTCAATTTTCTCTAGCGTTGCCCGATCACGCTCATTAGACCACGTGTAACGCCTCCCATTTAGGTACAGCTCTTTTAACTCCAGGCCATTCAGCTTCGCACGAAAGATCGTAATCATCCGCCGGTTTATGCGATCATTGTTCTTGTCCTCAGGGTTCACCAGCAAGTTAAAGTCCCCCACAACGGCCCACGGCCCAACGTGCAGGTCCCGCACATCCACCAACTCATTGAGGAAGTACACCTTAGCCCCGTCGTCGTTTGGACCGTAGACACTAGTAAGCCACCAAACCGGTGCTCCCCTAGGGGATACCAATGTCGTGATTGTGTTTTCCGTCGTGTGAGGGTTAGACAGAGAGACTACCAGTGGGTCCCAAGCGAGCAGGATTCCCCCACAGGTTCCCACCGCCGGGAGGTAAAAAAGCCCTCAAATTTATTTCCTAGGCTTTGGTGTACAATGTGACGATTGACCACCTCCAACTTGGTCTCCTGCAAGCAAACAATTGCCAGAGCCGCCGCCAACACCACCTGAAACACCGTGCTCCATTTATCCATCGAGTTTAGACCCCGAACGTTCCACACGAGAACTTTGCAAGGTTGTGCAGCCATATAGTGAACCACAAAAAAAACCACCACCGGCTCAAACACACTCACGCCCGCGGCGCGAGATCCACGTGAGCCTCCTGGAGTGGAAGGATGGAGGGCTCCATACCAAACATAGCTAAGATTGCCGCGATGTGGGTGTCCGAAAGAGGACTATCAAAGAGACGGACATACTCCAACAGCGCTTCCTCCCCAATCTCCTCTCCTTCATGCGCCAAGCATAGCTTCCTGGTGATGGCTTGTTGCTGTTTGCTAGCCGAAGCACCACGCCCGCGGGTCTTGGCTATACGCACACTCCTAGGCGACACGGTGGGCAGCTGCTTCTTCGTCCTCGCCCTTGGCTTCAGGGCCTGGGCGCGCCTGGTCGGCATGGGCAAGAGCGGAGAGATCACCTTCTGGACTTGGGTACAAAAACTGCTCAGCTGCTGCAGGGCTCTAGACTGGGTCCGAGCCGAATGGCCGCCTACCCCGATATCCACATCGCTGGCACAACCTGGGTCAGCACCGGCCACCGCCGCGGAGACGCCCTCCGACAAGCTGACCAGGAACGCATCCCATGGCGCCGCGTCCCTCAAGCCAACACTCTCTCGGGTCGGACGCAGGGAGCCCGCCGAGAAATCTAGCCTTCCATCCACAGCACTAACGTCCAAGCCATGCATGGGAGTGGTCACTTCAGTGCCATGCAATGGTTGCATGAACACACCCAAGTCGGGCGGGTCCACCGCTACCAAACACCCCTCCTCAGTACGCGTAGTGGGATGCACGCATGACGGTAGGGGGGTCAAAGCATCCTGAACCACCAAATCGACTTGGCCCACCCGGATGCCCAGCTTCGACCGGGGCGGATCCCCATGCGCCTCATGATTAGGCGCCCGCCTCCACTGTAAGGCCCGATATGCGGTACTGTTCCAGACCTGGGTGTTTCCACCCAGATCCGGGGACGAAGCACATATCGGTCCCACCCCGACATATGACAAAGCCATATGCCCCGGATTTCCAACATGATATCACAATATTACAGATACAAGATACAACATCTCATACAATCGACATACAACTGCCTTAAATACAATACAACAGCGGAAGATACATGTCTGAGTACAGACTACAATCAAATGCCTACTGGCAAAGAGAAAAACATCGATCCTCATAACCACACGGGTCCAGGCCCTCCGCCGGGATCCGCCTAACTAGTCGTCATCGAGTCTCCACGTGAAACTTCGATCACCATACCTGTTGTCGATCAAGAACCTTGAAAAGAGTTTTGGGATAGTATCATGAGTAAAGAGGTACTCAGCATCCAACTGTAGTGGTCATCTGACCCAGCAAGGACTTCATCAATCGTCATTCTAGGACAACTAGTAGTGTACAGTAAGGAAGTGGTAAGTGGTGAGGTTGCTGCCGCACTAGCATTTATGAAGTGGCTGATCTAGAGAGTAAGATAAGAAGACAAGCATTCGATGAGGAATCGCCTCCAACAAGTCTTGCTATCAACTACTTGCGCAAACATAACACCTATCCTATCCTTGTCCTCCTCTTCGCATCCCGACGAAGAAGAAGAAGTCAAGGCACACACACGTTTATCAAGTTTATTAAGATTATCTCAGTTGTTGTTGTCTATGAACAACGAGTAGGTCTCAAGTCGTCCATAACCGTGGACACGACTTTTCGAAAAGATTTAACCCTGCAGGGGTGTACCAACTTACCATTACAAGGCTCCGCACGCACGCCCATCTCTCTCAGTTGCTACCCATCATAGGCAACCATTTTATGATTTAGTTCCGAGAGATCCGAAACGACAGGTCCCTCTAACTAACAACGAACAAATCCGGGTGGCCCCCGGTGAGTCGACACCCAACTCAAAAGCCGGCCGCGCTCTCGAATCGGTCTCTACCGTCTGTCGCAAGTTTGGATAGCCGGTTAATCAAACATGGGAAACCGGGTCCTCAGCTGAACAAGGTGGGCCAGCAAGGGAACTATGTCCTCACTGGTCCGGGTTGGTTGGAAAACTACTGGCGGCCAACCAGGACACACACGGTTTCAAATGGTAAATCAGCTTGGGCCACCACTAGAAATGTTTGAAGCTAGGTAGGTAAGAAAAGGGGACCCCATAAAATCCCACACGCGGTTAGGCACGCTCAGTCTTAAAACAAATACCCGGAACTCGGGTCCTAGGTGACTCGAATGGAACAAAGCGCCGGGGCGGGATAGCCTAGACCTTCCATCCTTCGTCGAATATAGTCAATATTATAATAATAATCATGTCATCCAAAACAATATAATAATGTGATATCCCAAACCAAGGAGTAACAGGGTAACATCGTAGGATCCTGAGCATGCATACTAAGCAGGGGCTGAGCAACGAGCAATAGTAACATAGCAGTACATGGTTTGCTGGGAGGGGACATGGCTGTATCGGTTTGAAAGAGGCTGTAAACATGTGGTAGGATCAAACATCGAGCCTATCCTATACTAGCATGCAAACCGTTGGTTCAAATAGAATGGATCATAAGTAATGCATAGTCCTTGCCTGTTGATAACTTGGGTTCCGAAGGTGTAGTTGATCGCAAGCTCGCATCGTCTCCGAGAGGTACCCGCGAAAGCACACAAGAGGGTAAACACTGGAAAGAAATCAACGAGCAAGCATCTATTACTACCAAGCAAACACGAGCAAGCATCAACAAGAAGGCAACACGAGACATCGCACCTACCGTCGAGAGCGGTTACTAACAGGTTAAGTGGAGTACTCCTCACACACGACGATACCGCACATTTACAACGGTTCAAGTTGTTTAGCTACTCAAGGTGAGCAAGGTTGTTAACAAGGCATCTCACTCAAGCATGGCATAGCACTCAAACATGGCAAGAGGTGAAGCATAAGAAAAACTATCTATGCTAGTCAATTTAAGTGAGGCACAACCTAAACACGGCATACCACTAAGTACCCCACGACAATTAGAACATTTGGTACGGTTCTTCCCTAAACCATATTTAATATTTGTTAACAGCAGCAAACAATAACATAAACACAAAGTACACGAAAAACTAATCAAGTTACATATAAAGAACACCCCAAACGGAGTTACGGTTAAAAAGATACAAGCAAAACAAGTTACGGGCACAATTTGCCAACATCAGGAAGCACACTTTAGAGCATTGCATAAACAGGATAATCAATGCAAACATGCTCACAAATGATATGCAACTAAAGTAGACATGGCAGGTAAGGCATGGCAAAAAGAATCATGCAAAAAGGCATCATGAACAACTAATTATAGCTCATGCAAAATGCAATAAAACATTACTGGTCAAGGACTTAGTGAAAATCACGAAAATAGGGCAGAAACTGTTATTTTTATGCTGTATAAACAGGGGTATAACTATATGCAAAAGTGCAGCAACATGACATAGCAATATATGAGCATGAACTAGACATGATGATGATCAGGTACAAACAAGAATCAAGGTCATAGGCATCATAGATCAAAAGATATTAAGCAAACAACATGGCATCGGAACGTTACAGACTTAGAGAAAAACAGAGGTGGCTGTCAACAACAGCAGCATAGCAACTTTGGAGCTAAAAATAACTATGACCAGGAATGCAAACATGACAATGAAATACATGTAATGGAAGTAGACATGATGCTTAACAGTATGCAAAAAGAATCAATGCAATAGGCCTCATGGATGTGTCACAATCATCAATCAAAGTTGCAACAAAATAATAACAGCAGCACACTAACAGGAAATAATAGCAATTAACAGCCTGATGCCCACTTCAACACAGATTATCAACATCAAGATGGCCTCAAATCAAAATGCTCACAATAGATGAACTGAAGTACACACAATTCTAAGCAAATTTCCTTTTGGGCGCAACGTCATCCGAGCTACGGTTTACTCGCAAATCTACTCGCAAAATTGAATCAGCAGCAACACATATCCAGACTTAAAAAAATTACAGGGTGCTGAGAAAAAAATATAACAGAGACAATAAATAAAAAAAGGGGCGGCATGGCTCTCACCCCTTAGTGGGATCGGCCCACTGGCCTGGAGAGGCCGGCCTGGCTGGGGGGGCTCGGGCTGGAGGCCAGCTGGACCGCTGGTGCCTGGTGGGCTGCGGGGGACGCGGGGCCCACGTGGGCGGCGCCCGTCCGTCCCAATCGGATCGGGATCGGCGGCAGCGCTCGCCGACTGGTGGTGCTCTGGCCAAGGGCGCAGGCGGCGGGGCGGTGCAGACGAGGCCGAGGGGGGGCGGCACGGCTCGGGATTCAACTGGATCCGCCCGGGGCGCGGTCGCAGGGGTGGCTCGGCGGCCGGCGTGCTCGCAGCCGAGCGGCGGCGGCCATGGAGGCTGGCGTAGCTCCGGCACAAGACCTGCGCGAGATGGAGAAGAGGTGAGGCGAGGGAAAGGAGAGGAGGGAGGAGAGAAGAGGGCGCGGAGAGGAGAGGCGGCCTGCTGCCGGCGGCGGCCGGAGCGGGCGCGGCGGCGGCTTGCTCCATGGGCAGGAGGTGGTGGGAGGAGAGAGAGGTTGGAGGAAGGGGGTGACGTGGCGCGCTCGTAGCCCTCCGATCGCCCGATCGGACGGCCGGGAGCAGTTGTGGCTAGGGTTGGACGAAAAATGGGGTATTTTTGGACAGATTTGGGGCAAAAACAGGGGGGTGGCTGCAATTTTGTGGCTAGGGAAACCCTAGAAAGGGGTGGGGGAGTGGTGGTCTTTATATAGCCCAGGTGGCTGGCAGTTTGCAAAAACATCCCCGGTTTTTCTCTCTCGCGCGCGGTGGCTACGTTTCTGACCGCCGGGGGTCCGCAGGACCTCCGATTCGGGTAAAACTTCGAAGTGCGCGATCAGCGCGTCGAGCCGGCGGCGTTCATCTCACGCTAGAACCGTTCCGAGAACACTTTCTGGCACGCTATAAAAATAACCCGTTTAATTATTAAACGGGGTTTTTCGTTCCGTTGGCTGCGGCTGGTCTCGTGCGGTTTTCGCGACGGTGATCGGGTGAACCCCGGTGTCGCAAAGGTCGAGTGTTAGTGTGGGCAAAGGTCAGTCTTCGTCCGATACGAGATAAGAGGGGGGAAAATAATCGCCGATCGATAAATCGGGGATGCAAACACCGCAAACAAATCAGACAATCAAACAATTCACACCGAAAACAAAAAAATTTAATTTTTGTGAAATCTGGACTATTACATCCACCTAGGAAGAGCCACCGAGGCAGGGGACACAACTTCCACCTACGAGTTGATCAGTTTTGTCCTCCTTTGCACATGCGCCGACAAGGGAACGGGCTATGGGACCCACAAGACGAATTGGAATGTGTGGCCAGGGGCGAATCGGCAGCGCTCTCCCTTGGGCCTCGAGAAGCCACACAAGAATCCAAATCCACCGCCTGAAAAGCTGAGTTTTGGCCTTGCAGCCCAGAGGCCAATGGGGGGGGGGGGGGGGAAGGCAGCTCGTTGGATGGAGCAGAGGCCAAGTTTGTACTCAGGAGATGGGGAGCTTCTTTCTCATCAAGTTAAATCAAAACCAAAACAGGATTGCAGTTTTTAGTAGCAAAATTTGTATTCTTTTAGCTATTGCTACGGATTGTAATACTCCCCCCATGCCCAGCAAAAAGAAGAAAAAAGAAACTAGATTCAAAAAGTTGTGTTGACAAACAAATTAAAAGGAAATTCAGCTAGCGTCAGCCCTGTCACCTGCTATTCTTAGCAACAAGCTACGAGGTGGCAACAGGTGGTCCTCCCCCTACAACCCTTACTTAAGAAGCGGGGAAACAGGAGCCACAGAAAATTAAGAAAATCCTGACGACATCCAAACTTGGCAAAACAATGCAGACTCCCCCAAAACAACATTGCAGTTTCGGCCGGCTTTGGTCGCGACAGCACGGAAGGAGCACAAGCAGGAGAAATAAGCAAGGGGAGAGGAGGAGGGACAAAATCTCCCTTTTGTCTCTCTCTCTCCCCTCCGTTTGCCTCTCCAAATCTGTTGATTTGTTTCTTGGTTGGTTGGAAAGCTGAGAAATGTACCTCTCGGCATTCTCCACAGCGTCACATAGCGGGGAGCCTGAGCCCGGGAAGGACAGCTCCACCATTGTGGCCGTCGACCGGGACAAAAACAGCCAGCAAGCGGCGAAATGGGCAGTGGATCGGCTCATGGCCAGGGGAAGCACCCTCCAGTTGGTCCATGTCAGGATCAACCAAAGTACCCAGACCGGTTGGTACATTTCTCGCTCTCTTTACGCTCTGCATCAAGAGAAAATTAGAGCAGACTTTTCCCTACAATCTGAACGCCAATCAAAATCAGGCTCAAGTTATGATTGCTAGGGTCTTCCGTTTTTTCCTAACCCATTCATTATAAAATAAAACAGCAGACCAATTGACCTAACACCAGCAGGTTTAATAATAACTTTATAGATGACAAACGAAGCGTCCAATTCCCAAGATTGGCTTTATTTTGTGACAATCTTATTTGCATAATGTCATCATGTGATGAACAGATAATGCTACACTATCACATTTTACAGCAATTTTGTAGGAAAATATACCAGACACGAGAAAACGCACATCGCCTTGTAGGATGATGCAGATTGCATTGTTCCAAAATGAATTTAATCGACTAGTAAATATTGTATTCACCTATTTAACATGGTTTAATTTTTCAACACTCACTCTACTTTATTTTGGTATGTCCACATCACAGCGGAAGCGGTCCGTGGAGTTGAGGCGGATGCAGAGATGTCACAACTGTTTATATCATACAGAGGCTACTGTGCTCGTAAAGGGGTGAGTGTCAATTGAATACTAGTACGCTGCCTTTTTAAATATCGATACATGTTAGCTCAAATTAGCATACCGCTATAGCAGAGCAGACATAAAAAAAAGGAAAAAACATTAGACTGAACATATATAATACTAGCTGATAGATACATACAAATGATTCTTGGAATAAAAGGTCTAGGTACTACTACAGGAGGATAATAGTAATAATAACAAGATAGAGAAAATAGAATCAAATAACATAAGTAATACTCATATATACTGCCACTGCAAATCGCAGATGCATCTGAATGAGGTGATCTTGGATAGCACTGATATCTCCAAAGCAATAATTGATTATGCTACTGGTCACGCCATCACCGATATCGTAGTTGGAGCATCAACTAGGAACACGTTCATCAGGTACATACTCATCCATACACCATGATTATGCGCCATTGCATTCCTTTGATACCTATACTGAACACAGGCATGAATTTTACACCGTGCAGAAGATTTAGAAATCCTGATGTGCCAACATGCTTGATGAAGATGGCACCTGATTATTGCACAGTGCATGTAATACACAAAGGGAAGGCCGTCCAAGTGAAGGCAGCCAAAGCTCCAGCCCCCTTTAGTACCCTCCCTCCCAAGCAAAACTCCCAACCAAACATAGAATCTGATGCATTCGCAAGGTAGGTTTGTGAAGAAGATAAATAGCACTTCAAAAAATACATCGCATGTTCCTGAAGCTAAATGGTCAGCGGAAATTCACTTACAGATAGAAAATAACATGTCATTTACCGGTTAGATGATCACTATGGTTACCTTCAGTAGTTAACATCCATGTTTTAGTTAAATACCTAGTTAATGTGAATATAAGTACTACCTCGTCTTGTAAAATAGATCATCAAGAGACTGGAAAAAGTTTTCTAACCCATCATCACCGAGGACAAGTAGAACATCGGTGGACCGGTTATCTGCCTATTCAAAGGCCCCAACGAAAGATAGGCATCTCCTCTCTGGAAGGCAAGCACCCCAAAAGGATTTCGACGACTACATCGACTTCATTGCACCACCAAGGCCCTCCGTGACTCGCAGCTCCTTTTCAGATGACATTGATTTTCCCATGAGCATGGAGTTAAATTCTATGGACTATGGTGAATCACTGGAACTATCATCATATGCATCCTTGGAAAGCCTAAGTTCAGCCGGGGTACGAGCATTGTGACCATCAAAAGCTGCTATAGTTGATCAAAACCTTGCAGATGAACATTGATTTCAACTTGTTAAGCACTGGATCATGAATTCATGTTTTGTTTCACTTGAATACAGAAAGATGTAGAAGGTGAGATGAGACGACTGAGACTAGAGCTGAAGCAGACAATGGAAATGTATAACTCGGCGTGTAAGGAAGCGATTGATGCTAAACAGAAGGTACTGTTTACTTTTAAATAGCTAGACTTACTTGAGTATGAACAACATCAAGCAGTTCCTGAACCAACCAAACTCTCTTGATATCAAATCGAACTGCAGGTAGCTCAGTTGTCCCAGATAAAGGTGGAGGAGTCTAAATTGTACCAAGAACTAAGGAGTTCAGAAGAAGAAGCTCTTGCGCTTGTGGAAATGGAAAAGGCAAAGTGCAAAGCTGCAATGGAGGCGGCAGAAGCTGCTCAAAAAATTGCAGAGCTGGAGGCGCAGAAGAGATTGAGAGCAGAATGGAAGGCAAAGCGTGAGTTTGAGGAGAGAAGGAGAGCATCGGAAACGGGTCTACGGTACAGGAGGTATTCCATTGATGATATAGAAGCTGCCACGCATAAGTTTGACAGGGCACTCAAGATAGGTGAAGGTGGATATGGACCAGTATATAAAGCCGTATTGGATCATACTAATGTGGCTATTAAAATCCTAAGACCAGACGCGTCACAGGGGAGGAAACAGTTTCAGCAAGAGGTAAATATGCACGATACAGCATTGCAGCGACCACAGATTGTGTTATCCTTCATATCCGACTACTAGTTATGAAGTTATAGCTCGTAAGTTGTTTATTTTAGTTATGCAACTGAAGCCATGCATGATAATCAATGCTTTGCAGATTGAAATACTTAGCAGCATGCGGCATCCAAACATGGTCCTGTTGCTTGGAGCTTGCCCAGAGTATGGTTGCCTGGTGTACGAGTACATGGACTACGGAAGCCTAGAGGACCGGCTGTGTAGAAGAGGCAACACCAAACCAATCCCATGGAACATCCGCTTCAGGATCGCCGCAGACATCGCTACCGGCCTTCTCTTCCTCCACCAGGCCAAGCCAGAACCACTTGTTCACCGAGACCTGAAGCCCGGCAACATCCTCCTGGACCACAACTTCATCAGCAAGATCAGTGATGTGGGCCTCGCAAGGCTGGTGCCACAGACCATAGCTGAAGTCACACAGTACAGGATGACATCCACAGCCGGCACATTCTGCTACATAGACCCTGAGTACCAGCAGACGGGCATGCTCACCACAAAGTCAGACATATACTCATTCGGCATCTTGCTGCTCCAGATCATCACAGCCAGGTCTCCCATGGGCCTCACACACCAAGTCGAGCATGCCATAGAGAAAGGAGCGTTCCAGGAGGTACTTGACCCGACGGTGACAGACTGGCCGGTGGAAGAGGCCCTGGCATTCGCACAGCTGGCTTTGAAATGTGCGGAGCTACGGAAGAAGGACCGGCCAGATCTCGGAAAAGAAATCCTGCCAGAGTTGCACAGGCTGCGGAGTCTTGGACAGGAGTATGAAGCTGCCCAGGTCAGCAGCACCAGCACAGCCTCCTACTCGAGCGCCGCACCATATAGTTTCAACAATGATGATGATGTATCAACGACATAAGAATCTTCCATGGTTGTAATTTCAAAAGGCAAGCGTGTACATACAAACAATAGAGTTCACCTTCTGAGCTTGGAAATAGGCACTGCTCCCTTTGCTCTGCCCATATCCTGACTCAGATGATATGATCATGGGTTGCAGCAGGTGATGAACATAGTCTCAGACTTATGGAAAACCAGAAGAGGTTATTAGCATGTAGGTAAAGAGGAGCATATAAAGAAAACTTGAGGCGATGCTTGTTTGTAACATATCAAAACAAAAAACTGTTGTAATAGCGGCCTCAGGTTTTCAACTATGTTTTGCCTCTATTTTTCATCACCATGTCACCACAGACCACACAAGGTTCTTGAGAAAAATAATGTTTTGTTCTCACCACAATCAACAAAATAATTTAGAGTTAGCCATTATTAGGCAACCAAAGAAATTGAACAAACTGTTTATTTTCTTCTTCTAGTGCCTACCTTTGGATATGTAAATGAGACCAACTCCAACGCCGTGACCCAAACGGACAGGATTTAGTACGCTTTTTGTCCGTTTGGGTCGGCCGAGCGGATGGGCGTGTCCGGTTTCGGCCGGGATCGATGGTGTGTGTGCGCCCAGCGCGGCCGGCGCATCTCAAATTTGTGAACCAAACAAAAATAAAAACGCTGGTCAAAGTAATTTATAATAATTTAAAGCGCTAGTCAAAGTCACTTACATTAATAAAAACTTAAAACTAAAACATAAATAACTAGGGCATCGGAGGCGCCGTCGGCGCCGTCCTCATAAATGAGGTCAACGAATGCGGGGGCCTCCACCCACGGGAACGCCTGAATGTACCTCTTCAGCGCCGCCGCCTGCTTGGCCGCATCTGGCATCTGTTGCGCCGCCTGCTCCTCCATCCGCGTTGCCCCTACTCCGCCTTCCATTCGGCGAGCATCTGACGCTCCACCTCCTACCGCTCGGTCGCTGGGTGTCGTGTCCACGCGGCCTTGGCCTGCTCCTCGGGCATGCAGTAGGGGATAGCTGGGCACGACATGAGGAAACTACAGCGGTGGTGGCGGTGGCGCGGTGGCCTGCCCTCCGGCTGCAGATGCGACCAGCGCCTCGGAGAGGTCGGGCCAGCGTGCCAGCTCCGATTGTTCGATGGCGCGTTGTATGACAGACTCCTCCTTGGCCGCGGCCTGCTAGCACGCAATCTCGGCATCTGGTCCTCCTCTGCCACCACTGGCGGGAGGATAACGATGGGCCTGCTCCGCGGCTGCGCATGCCGACACATCTCCTGCTCCTGCCCTCGACCACTGGCCGGTACCGGCACGCGATCGCGGCTGAAGCGCCACCCGTGCGGTAGGTGCACGTCCGTCCACGGGAGCGGCGTCGCGTACTTCCAATAGTGTCGGCACTGGTGCATCGACACGTAGATCCGGTTGCACAGAGGCGGTGGGTCGCGGCGGTGGCACCCGGAAGAGGAGTCAGCCTCGAGATCGAGGATGAGGACGAGAGAGTGGCCTATGTGGGTAGCCTCGCCCCGGCACAGACACGATAAAAAGGACGTGAGCTGGGGGTCTATGACGCTGGCGCATGGGCCCTTGGCGGACATGAAAGGACGAGCGTCACGTCTGCTCGGTGTCAATTACGCCTAATTTTCATTGGCGTGGACACCAAGCGGACGACCGAGCACGCTTTTGCACGTTTGGGTCGCCGCGTTTGTCGCCTTTGTTGGTTGCCGCGTCCCCGCGTTGAAGTTGGCATGAGATATCCATACAATCTCAACAAAGCGTGGAAGAAAATTGGGGCATGTTAAGAAAAAAATGTTGGAGATGTCAATTACGTAATTTAGACGCTAGAAGTGCTATTACTTTCATCAGCCATTGGATCAAAGTTATGCCATATGCAACACCCAGTGCCAACCGATGATAAATGCATGAATGCCTCATTGACTCATGGATGCATTCACAATTTCACATTCTACTATGTGTGACTCATTGTCATCAATAAGTCGCTATCTCACACCTAACTAGCAATTCGGTTAGGTTCTTGTAGTGGAACCTGTTCACCCAATTTCAAGTCCTAGACTTGGGTACAGGTGCTCCCATTTTCCTGGATTTATCCAGTCTTTCGTTGATGTTCTTTGAGTGGGAGACAATGTTCCCATCGACTACGAAACACATGTGATGGCTTCGTCAATCTAAGATTTGCTGACTCGGTCTTTTGGAGGTGTTCATAGAGGTAGAGTATGTGTATGTATTCATAGAGATGAGTGTACGTATATGACTGATTTGAGTTGTCCAAAAAAAGAACTCATTACAGCAAACAGGAAGAGCATACTATAACTGAAATAGTATATAAATCACTGTCGGTTTGTCGGTAACTAGGATCGTCAGTACCAGCTAATTAGATCGGCTACGAAACGCGCACATAAATTTAGAGAATGGTATGCTGATTAAATCAACTAGGAAGAGCTTACACACACAGACACACACACACACACACAGCGGAGAAATGAGTGCTAGTAGCTAAAGGGAAAGGGGGCGTGTGGATGGGCGATGACCTACCGAAAGGATGCAGGCGAGCGGCGACCGAAGGCGGGAGCGGCCGCCGAGCGCGTCGACATGGCTCCGGCGGCAAGGCGGGGCGGGGACTCTCTTTTTTTGAAACTTTTAAACTTCCCTTACTCAATACCTGTAGCACCAGATACAATCAGCTGGACAATACCATCGGGTGGTAAATCTAGCCAAACTTGGGGAGGATGAACCCTAGCTAATCTAGCTAGCCCATCGGCTACAGCATTATTATCCCTCTTACAGTGAGCATATGATACATGATTGAAATCTAGAGACATAAAATAACAGTCATCAAAGGTTGAACTTGCCACCGACGACGAAACTCCTTCCGTAAGCGCTTCAATTACTTCTGTGTTATCAGATTCCACTTCTATCTTGGAGCAGCCCACAATCTTGGCAAGGTTGAGACCAAATCTCACTGCCATAGCTTCAGCCGTAAAGCTATCATAGCAAATGTCAATCTTCTCATTTGCACAGGCCACAAATTTTCCATGGTGATCACGAAGGATTGCTCCTACCGTACCTCGGAGCATATCATGATCAAATCCCGCATCCACGTTAAGTTTCATGTATCCTCTTTTTGGTTTGATCCAACCATCCTTCCTTGGTTTAGGCTTCTGTTTGTGTGCACCTTCAGAATTTGCCGAGAGACTTCTGATGGCCAGGCAAATTTGGGACGGGGTTTGTGTTTTTTCATCATGCGTTAACCTCCGCCTTTCAAACCAGAGATACCATGCAGCTGTTGCAACGATTTCTTTAAAGTTTTCTTGACCCAGAACAGGAGAGGAAATTCCTGTCAGACATAAGAGGAACTCCAACACAGCCTCGCCCGCTCGGTCAGTCGCACAGGCTCTCTGGATTTCATCCTTCAGCCCCAGCAAATCCCAAACTTCTTCTGCCAACTTGCATTCAAACAGCATATTCTTGATAGTGTCCGCGTCTTGATTACACGCCGGGCAATGGGCTGCGATCTTTATGTGCTTAGCTACCAGGACAGCCCGACAAGGTACATCTTGTAACAGCCCAGATTTCACAAAAAATAAAAATTTGTTTTCGGTGTGAATTGTTTGATTGTCTGATTTGTTTGCGGTGTTTGCATCCCCGATTTATCGATCGGTGATTATTTTCCCCCCTCTTATCTCGTACCGGACGGAGACCGACCCTTTCCACCCTGACACTCGACCTTTGCGACATCGGGTTTCACCCGATCACCGTCGCGAAAACCCGCACGAGACCAGCCGTAACCAACGGAACGAAAACCCCGTTTAATAAGTAAATGGGTTATTTTTATAGCTGCGGAAAGTGTTCTCGGAACGGTTCCAGCACGAGGTGAACGCCGCCGTCTCGACGCGATGATTGCGCAGTTCGAAGTTTTACCCGAATCAGAGGTACTACGGACCCCCGGCGGTCAGAAACGTAAACACCGCGCGCGCGAGAGAAAAAACGGGGATGGTTTTGCAAAATGCCAGCCACCTGGGCTATATAAAGACCACCACACTCCCACCTCTTTCTAGGGTTTCCCTAGCCACAAAATTGCAGCCACCCCCCTCACAATGTCCAGATTTGCCCCAAAATAGCCCCAATTTTGAAACCCTAGCCAGATCTGAGCCTCCCAGCCGTCAGATCTCCAGATCTTCAGCCACTGTGCGTCCACGTCGCCACAACAGCATCTCCACCACGGTTAGGGCCCCGCAGGGCCCTGGATCTCGCCGCCGTGGCCCGCTCGGGCCCATCTGGGCGCCGCCGCGCCCGAGCTAGCCGAGGACGCCGCCGGCGAGCCGTCCCGGCCTCCTCCCAATGCCGGCAGCCGTCGCGCCCCCCCCCCCCTGACCTCTCCTCCTTCCCTGCGTCTCCTCCCCTCACCCCCTTTCTTCTCCTCCCGCAGGGAGCTGCGCTGCCGCCGCCATGGCTCGGTCGAGCTCGGCTCGGGCCGGAGCCGCCTCAACCACCTCGCCCCCTCGTCTGCGCCGCCTCATGGGCCGACCCATGGTAAAGGCTTGAGCCTCTTTATTTTTTTTCTCTGTCTGCCTTTTTCTTTTTGTAATTTCTGCTAAGTCTTTATTATTGCTGCTGATTAAATTTTGCGAGTATATTTGCGATCAAACCGTAGCTCGGATCACGTTGCGCCCAAAAGGAAATTTTCTTAGAATTGTGTGTACTTCAGTTCATCTTTTGTGAGCATTTTAATTTGAGGTCATATTGATGTTGTTAATCTGTGTTGAAGTGGGCATCGGGCCGTTAACTGCTACTAATTCCTGTTAAGTGTTGCTATTATTATTTTATTGCAAGTTCGCATGATGATTGTGACAAATCCATGAGGCCTATCGCATTGATTCTTTTTGCATACTGTTAAGCATCATGTCTACTTCCATTACATGTATTGCATTGTCATGATATGCTTGCTGGTCATAGTTATTTTTAGCTCCAAAGTTGCTATGCCACTGTTTTTTAAAGCCACCTCTGTTTTTCTCTAAGTCTGTAACGTTCCGATGCCATGTTGCATGCTTAATATCTTTTGATCTATGATGCCTATGACCTTGATTCTTGTTTGTACCTGGTCATCATCATGTCTACTTCATGCCCATGTATTGCTATGTCATGTTGTTGTACTTTTGCATATAGTTATACCCCTGTTTATATAGCATAAAAATAACAGTTTCTGCCATGTTTTCATTATTTTCACTAAGTCCTAGACCAGTAATGTTTTATTGCATTTTGCTTGGGCTATAATTAGTTGTTCATGATGCCTATTTGCATCATTATTTTTGCCATGCCTTCCCTGCCATGTCTACTTTAGTTACATATCATTTGTGAGCATGTTTGCATTCATTATCCTCTTTATGCAATGCTCTAAAGTGTGCTTCCTGATGTTGGCAGATTGTGCCCGTAACTTGTTTTGCTTGTATCTTTTTAACCGTAACTCCGTTTGGAGTGTTCTTTATATGTAACTTGATTAGTTTTTCGTGTACTTTGTGTTTATACTATTGTTTGCTGATGTTAACAAATATAAAATATGGTTTAGGACACCAAATCTTTTAATTGTCGTGGGGTACATAGTGGTATGCCGTGTTTAGGATTGTGCCTCACTTAACTTGACTAGTATAGATAGATTACTTCATGCTTCACCTCTTGCCATGTTTGTGTGCTATGACATGATTGAGTGAGTTTCCATGTTAACAACCTTTGTTGATCACATGTAACTAAAAAACTTGAACCATCGTAAATGTGCGGTATCGTCGTGTTTGACGAGTACTCCACTTAACCTGTTAGTAACCGCTCTCGACGGTAGGTGCGATGTCTCGTGTTGCCTTATTGTTGATGCTTGCTCGTGTTTGCCTTGTAGTAATAGAGTGCTTGCTCGTTGATTGCTTTCCAGTGTTTACCCTCTTGTGTGCTTCCGCGGGTACCTCTCGGAGACGTTGTGAGCTTGCGATCAACTACACCTTCGGAACCCGACTTATCAACAGGCAAGGACTATACATTACTTATGATCCATTCTATTTCAATCAGAGGTTTGCATGCTAGTTTAGGATAGGTTCGATGTTTGATCCTACCACATGTTTACAGCCTCTTTCAAACCGATACAGCCATGTCCCCTCCCAGCAAACCATGTACTGCTATGTTACTTTTGCTCGTTGCTCAGCCCCTGCTTAGTATGCATGCTTAGGATGCTACGATGTTACCCTGTTACTCCTTGGTTTGGGCTATCACATTATTATATTGTTGTTGATGATATTGATTATTATAATGTTGACTATACTCGACGAAGGATGGAAGGTCTAGGCTATCCCGCCCCAACGCTTTGTTCCATTCGAGTCACCTAGGACCGGAGTTCCGGGTATTGGTTTTAAGACTGAGCGTGCCTAACCGCGTGTGGGATTTTATGGGGTCCCCTTTTCTTACCTACCTAGCTTCAAACATTTCTAGTGGTGGCCCAAGCTGATTTACCATTTGAAACCGTGTGTGCTGGTCGGCCGCCAGTAGTTTTCAAACCAACCTGGACCAGTGAGGACATAGTTCCCTTGCTGGCCCACCTTGTTTAGCTGAGGACCCGGTTTCCCATGTGTGATCAACCGGCTATCCAAACCCGAGACAGACGGTAGAGACCGATTCGAGAGCGCGGCCGGCTTTTGAGTTGGATGTCGACTCACCGGGGGCACCCGGATTTGTTCGTTGTTAGTTAGAGGGACATGTCGTTTCGAATCTCCCGGAACTAAATCATAAAATGGTTGCCTATGTTGGGTAGCAACTGAGAGAGATGGGCGTGCGTGCGGAGCCTTGTAATGGGAAGTTGGTACACCCCTGCAGGGTTAAATCTTTTCGAGAAGCCGTGTCCACGGTTATGGACGACTTGAGACCTACTCCTTGTTCATAGACAACAACAACTGAGATAATCTTAATATAACTTGATCAATGTGTGTGTGCCTTGACTGCTTCTTCTTCGTCGGGATGCGAAGAGGAGGACAAGGATAGGATAGGTGTTATGCTTGCGTA
This sequence comes from Bromus sterilis, assembly GCA_950022295.1. Taxonomy (NCBI): domain Eukaryota; kingdom Viridiplantae; phylum Streptophyta; class Magnoliopsida; order Poales; family Poaceae; genus Bromus; species Bromus sterilis. The sequence goes on from OX465599.1 coordinate 218,025,186, forward strand.
AGTAGTTGATAGCAAGACTTGTTGGAGGCGATTCCTCATCGAATGCTTGGCTTCTTACCTTACTCTCTAGATTCGTTAGCCACTTCATAAATGCTAGTGCGGCAGCAACCTCACCACTTACCCCATCCTTACCCTAAACTACTAGTTGTCCTATAATGACGAGTGATGAAGTCCTTGATGGGTCAGTTGACCACTACAGTTGGATGCTGAGTACTTCTGTACTCATGATACTACCCCCAAACTCTTTTCAGGGTTCTTGATCGACAACAGGTATGGTGATCGACGTTTGACGTGGAGACTCGACGACGACTAGTTAGGTGGATCCCGGCGGAGGGCCTAGACCCGTGTGGTTATGGGGATCGATGATTTTCTCTTTGCCAGTAGGCATTTGATTGTAGTCTGTACTCAGACATGTAGCTTCCGCTGTTGTATTGTATTAAGGCAGTTGTATGCCGATTGTATGAGATGTTGTACCCTTGTATCTATAATGTTGTGATATCATGTTGGAAATCCGGGGCGTATGACTTTGTCATATGTCGCGGTGGGACCGATATGTGCTTCGTCCCCGGATCTGGAGGGAAACATCGATATTTGGAACAGTACCGCATATCGGGCCTTACACATTTGTACGAAGAGCTCGCCAGACGAAGATTTTCACCTTCGGGGGGCTTTTCAGGCCCCAAACCATCATCCATACACTTGAACTAGAAGATGATTCAGCTGGCCCTTGAAGCTTCTGGCCAAAATGGTGTTCCCACTCCAGGATATATGCGGATTTTACTAAAAAGGACCCCGATTTTGTGTGGTTCCATGCAATAAAATCTGTCATTTCTTGTAAGGGTAACGGAATAGAAAGTATCTGATGACGGCTTCTCGCCCTTCGTTGGTAGGCCCCAAGTGGAAGGTGTGATGTAGCACAGCAGCAAATTTCCCTCGGTAAAGATACCAAGGTTTGTCTCCAGTAGGACTCCAGAGATGATAAGTAGGTGTCAGCGGCGCAACTGACGCGGACCTGCACACAGACACGGATAACTTTGTTCCCAACGAAGTTCAGAGAGGTTGTCAATCTCTCTGTTCTTGTTGTTTACAAAGGATAAAACGCAAGGGATAATAATAGCAACTTGAAAGTAAATGCAGAAAAGTAAATATAGCTTGGAAACAATAATGAGGATATGCACCGGGATACGTGATGTTCACTAGTGATGTCTCTCTCCCAAAAGACGATAAAAATGCTATGCGAGGTAAACAAATTACAGAAAGGCAATTGACAGGATTAAGAACGCACCGCAATGCTAACTATGCTACAAAAGAAAGGAAGAGGTTCAAAAGCACGGGCAGTACGCCAAAGTAAGTAGACCAAAATCCATCTGCATCTACTACTAATCATCCACCTTGAGATATCTATCCAGAACATCTCGCTGGTATTAAGTTGCGAGCCCCACCCAAAGTGTAAACCCAAAGCAACAGACAACTGCATTAAAAAGAACTTTGCGTAAAGTAAACAATCCTTGTAACCGCGGTTACAATCACCGTTGTTTTCCCCCTTGTGGCAACAGCACATCCCCTAGACTCATGTTTCTGTCACTCAAGCATGTCATCGGGGAGGCATGAACCCACAATCTAGCACAACGCTCCCTCTTGGAGTCACTACCTACTACTTGGCCAAAGCAATAAACAGCAACGGAGAGCATGCAAGAATTACTTAGGAACAAAAATATAAGAGATAAAAACCAAATATATTACTCTATCACAATCTGAACATAATCTCATAATCCATCAGATCCGATCAAACTCAACATAGCAATAGCATAAATATTACAAAGGTGCCTCGATCATGTAGGGCATCTCACGAGGTCTAAACAATGAAGATCAAAGAGGTCAATCCTCCCTCCGGCAGGGTACCGGGAAGAGGTCTTCTGGTGCTCCCGATCTTGGAAGCACGGCGGCGGCGGAACAGAGGCGAGTTCGCGGAATATGGTTCCTCTCCTGGAGTTTTTCCCGTGACGGAGGATAAATAGGCGAAGCGGGCAGCCAGAGGTGGACCAGGGGCCCAGGCGCCCCCCTGGCGCGGCCAGGGGTGGGGCCGCGCCGGGTGGCTGCCTAGGCCCCCCTGGCCCCCCTCTGGCCCCTCCCGGGCTTTTCTCGAAGCTTCCGTCACGCTGATTTTTTATCTGAATTTTCCCGAATTTTTCTGGCACTTTTTATATGGGGGAAAACTGAAATAGAAAAATAGCAGAAAACAGGAACTGGCACTGGGGTGCACTGAGTTAATAGGTTAGTCCTAATATGATAAAAAATGTATGAAAGTGTATCTAGATCATAGAAATATCACACAAAACATGCATGGAGCAAGCAGAAATTATCGATACGTTTTGGACGTATCAACATCCCCAAGCTTAATTCCTGCTCGTCCTCGAGTAGGTAAATGATAACAAGCATAATTTCTGTGGTGACATGCTAGCAACCATAAAAGAACTTTGAAAAATAAAGCAATCAAGGTCAGAGATTCAATTCAAGTCATAACAGGCAAGAGTTTATATTAGCATTGAAATAAGTAACAAAAGAACAAAAGGTGCAAGAGCTCTCGCTGTCCGTGACTCGAATGTCTCCAAATGGTGTTTGCGTGCAAGAAAGGAGGATAGGGAATACGAGAAAAAAGTATTTTTGTTGAGAACTCAATCTACTAAAGTTTCACACTTGGTCCTCTTTGGAATCTTATCTTGACTCGTCCCCAGACCACTAGCCAGGTACAAGTTAATTTTATCCACTCCTTTTCGATATTTTGAGCACTCATGCAATGGATGAGCGTAAGCACGAGAGTTGACACTTAGGATGGCAAAGAGATAAATATGGTGGAGGAGGAACACAAAAAAGATGAGAAAGGCTCACATCAATGAGGACAATCATAGGCAAGAGATGCCAAATGATAGATATGATGTGAGGAGTAGGGATTGCCATGCAATGGATGCACATACGAGCTAAGAAGCTCTCCAAACTATATGCATAAAGATCATTTCTATGGAGTACAAAGATATAGAGGGAGTACTAGTGTGGATCTCTCAAAAGGATAGTAGTTTTGCCCCTTTCTCTCTTTTTATTTATTTTTCTCTTTTTTCTATTTTTTGTATTTTTTTTGGTGGCCTCAATGGCTCTTTCTATTTAACTCTCATTTGTCCTCTTTGGGATCTTTTAATGTGTCCACTTTGGGATCTTTTCCTCACTTAAGGGCAACACTCTATTTTACAAGAAGGTAAAGGAGATCTTTCACACTTTACAAGGTACTCAAAATCATAAAGAAGATGTAACTATCATGATGTATGCAATGTATGTCGCTGCCAGTGTAGCAGGAACATGTATGACATGAAGATCAAGTCATGAAGAGGTGGAAGTTGCATGGCAATGTAACTCGGAAAGGCTATGGAAATGCCTTGATAGGTAGGTATGGTGGCTGTTTTGAGGAAGGATAAAGGGAGGCTTATGATGACAGGGTGTATCATGCCAAGGGTTTGGATGTACCGGAGAAGGTGGACACCAACTCACGGAGTGAGAAGAAGGCAATGCACGGCACGAGAAAGGCTAGCAAAATATGGGAAGGTGGAAGTGTCAACTCTCAATACTTACATTAGTCAGAAGAACTCATGCACTTATTATCAGTAACTCTCAATCTAATGAGGAGGTTCACAAAGAGACAAGTTCCCCGAGGAGGAGTGTATGGGGGTTTGGTTATCCTTGCGCATCCTCGACTCATGGTACGTGAGTGTACTCTAATATGCGACTCCTCAGAAGAGTAGTGATCTATCTAGTAGCTAGAGTTCTCAACTAGTTTTGTAGGTTTTGAAAATAAACACGGATTGCCCAAAATACGACACCTGTCACTAATAGGCAAGAGCTCTTGACACCAAAAGTCCAAACATTACTCACAACAATGCCTCAAAACTATTGCAAGCTACTACTAAAATTAAATAGCAACCTCAATTACCTACTTTCAAGAAAAAACACAACTCAGTGCAACAACCAACTCTCTTAACAAGATAAACATGAAAACTAAAAAGAGTTGCAGCAACAAACTAAACAAAAGCCAAAGCTCTTGCTAAAGACAAAATAAGACTAAAACTAAACATCGCAGTAGCTATGAAAAGATAAAGAACACACAACAGCAAAAATATAGGCAGGAAAAATCCTATGATGTGTTCTAAATTTTGAAAGTGGAGCGTGTTTCTCTCCCATACAAAGTAAGACGGGATCTAACTTGTTATGAACAGCAAGCGAAGCTAAAGAAAACTAAAAATAAAACCTAAGAGAGAGACGCTCCAAGCATAGCACATAACACATGAAGTGATAAAAATATAGTGAGACGAAGGACGAACTGATGATGGTTGATGGAGAAGGGGATGCACGGGGGGCATCCCCAAGCTTAGACGCTTGATTCTCCTTGAATATTTATTGGGGATGCATGGGGGCATCCCCAAGCTTGAGCGCTTGACACTCCTGGATCTTCTTTCATCATCTTCCAACGCACACTTGAAAACTCCCTTCATACATAACTCATCATAAGCTGATTAGAGAGGTTAGTACCCCTAATAAATAATTTTTCTCCACTGCATATAAAGATAATCTTGAAGATCTACTGTTTCTCAAGAGTGCCAAACAGTTTTTGCAAATAAAAAGCAAGCTTAAGGTTTGCAAAAGTAAGGAGAGACAAAACGTGGCAGAATCTGTGAAAAAAAGAACAGCGGATAGTAAAGAATTTTTTTAGGGGCACTTCTGCAACTCAAATCAAAAACCTCAGAACATACGGAAGTTTCTTAATTGTATAGAGCATACTGTGTAAAAAATTCAGCTCAAAAAGATGAACTGGGATTTTTCTGGAATTTTTCTGGTCACGAGGTCAGAATCTGTTTTCTGGACAGCATGTCACAACTTTTACTTCACTTGCCGTAAGAGGCTATAACTTGGAACAAAGCTGAAAAGTAAAGATACAATGATATTGCTACAGTAGTAACAATCATCAAGACACAACAAAAGCAAAAAGAAAAACCTAAATTCGTTGCAGGCTGCCTCCCGAAAGCGCTTCTTTAAAGCCATTAGCTAGGCATGATGCAAAAAGAAGAATAGAGTTTTATCAAGGGAAAGAGAATAACTAGCCCGAGTAACGGACTCAAAAGGTAACTTGATTTTCTTTCTAGGGAAGTGTTACATCCTATTTTTGAATGGGAAATGGAATTTTATATTCCCCTCTTTCATGTCAATAACCGCACCAACGGTGCGAAGAAAAGGACGTCCCAAAATGATTGTACACAAAGGTTCACACTCTATATCCATAACAATAAAATCAACGGGAACATAGTTGTCATTGACAATGATAAGAACATCGTTGATCTTCCCCAAAGGTTTCTTTATGGAAGAATCAACAAGACGAACACCAAAAGAACAAGGCTCAAAAGGCTTCAATGCAAACATATCAAATATTCTTTTGGGAATAACAGAGGTACTAGCTCCAACATCACATAAAGCATAACAAGAGAAGTTATTCAATTTAATTTTGATCATAGGGTCCCAACCATCCTCTAGCTTACTAGGTATGGAGGCTTCTACTCTAAGCTTCTCCTCCCTAGCTTTGATAAGAGCATTTGTGATATGCTCCGTGAAGGCAAGATTAAGTGTGCTAGTGTGGGGGTCTCTAGACATTTTGTGTAACAAGCTAATAACTTCTGAGAGGGTGCAACTATCAAAATCAATATCACTACTATCAAAGGTGGTAGTAGTGTCATCTAGGCTCACTTGTTTGAAACCCTCTATGTTCATAGGAGTTTATTTTTCTACGGTTGAGGTATTAGCATCACCATTAATAGGTCCAATGGGACTAGGAGTGCATTGGGTGCTAATAGTTTGGTTTCCTCAACAATTTGGATAGTGGCAACTGTGTGGTGTGTAGGAAGGCTCTTAATTCTATCCTCTTCCTCTTTTTCTCTAGCCCATCTTTCTTTAAGTTTAGCCATCATCCTAATATTTTCATTGATTTGCAACTGGATAGCATTAATAGGAGTGGCTTTATTCTCCTCAAGGGGAGAGGTTCTAATTTTGAGCATCTCAATATCAAGGGCTAAGCTTTCTACCTTCAAAGAGAGATTATCTATTTTAGATAATTTCTCTTCTACATTTTTTTTGAAGGCTTTTTGGGTAGTGATAAAGTCTCTAAGCATGCTTTCTAATTCAGAAGTGGGGTTCTTGTTGCTAGGGTAAGTGTTGTTGTTCCCATAGTTAGATGGGAACGGTCTAGGATTGCTAGCAAAATTTCCCCTATAAGCACTGTTGTTGAAGTTGTTTCTAGCAATAAAGTTCACATCTACTTGTTCTTGAGCAACCAAAGAATTTAAAGGAACATCATGAGGATCAATAGAAGGTTGCTTGGTAAGTAGAGACATAATTAAATCAACTTTTTCATTGAGGGAGGTAATTTCCTCGACAGAGTTTACCTTCCTACCTGTTGGAGCGCGTTCGGTGTGCCATTGGGAATAATTGGTCATCATCTCGTCGAGAAGCTTTGTGGCAGCACCAAGTGTAGTTGACATAAAGGTTCCTCCCGCGGCCGAATCTAACAGGTTCCGCGAGGTAAAGTTCAAGCCTGCATAAAAAGTCTGGATAACCATCCAAGTAGTCAAACCATGTGTAGGGCATTTCTTAACAAGAGATTTCATTCGTTCCCAAGCTTGGGCAACGTGTTCATTATCCAATTGCTTGAAATTCATAATATTGCTCCTCAATTGGATAATCTTAGCAGGAGGGTAGTACTTCCCTATAAAAGCATCTTTGCACTTATCCCAAGAATCTATGCTATTTCTAGGCAAAGATTGAAACCAGATTTTAGCATCTCCCCTTAAAGAAAAAGGAAAGAGCTTAAGCTTAACAACATCACCTTCCACTTCTTTATACTTTTGCATATCACATAGTTCAACAAAATTATTCAAGTGTAAAGCAGCATCATCTCCAGCACCAGAGAATTGATCTCTCATAACAAGGTTTAGCAAAGCAGGTTTAATTTCATAAGAGGTAGCTGAAGTGGCAGGTGTGGCAATGGGAGTGCAGATAAAGTCTTGGTTGTTGTGACTAGTGAAGTCACACAACTTGGTGTTTTCAGTGGAACCCATAGTAGCAGCAAGTGTGGCAGATTTTTTTGTAGTTTTTGATAAAAGACACAAAGATAAAAACTGAAAGATAAACTAACAAGACTGAAAAACAACGGTAAAGGGTAGTGTGCAACTCCCCTATCTTAGCACTTGGAGTCCCCGGCAACGGCGCCAGAAATTTCTCTTGATGACGGCTTCTCGCCATTCGTAGGTAGGCCCCAAGTGGAAGGCGTGATGCAGCACAGAAGCAAATTTCCCTCAGTAAAGATACCAAGGTTTGTCTCCAGTAGGACTCCAGATATGATAAGTAGGTGTCAGCGGCGCAACTGACGCGGACCTGCACACAGGCACAGATAACTTTGTTCCCAACGAAGTTCAGAGAGGTTGTCAATCTCTCCGGTCTTGTTGTTTACAAAGGATAAAACGCAAGGGATAATAATAGCAACTTGAAAGTAAATGCAGAAAAGTAAATATAGCTTGGAAACAATAATGAGGATATGGACCGGGATATGTGATGTTCGCAAGTGATGTCTCTCTCCCAAAAGACGATAAAAATGCTATGCGAGGTAAACAGATTACAGAAAGGCAATTGACAGGATTAAGAACGCACCGCAATGCTAACTATGCTACAAAAGAAAGGAAGAGGTTCAAAAGCACGGGCAGTACGCCAAAGTAAGTAGACCAAAATCCATCTGTATCTACTACTAATCATCCACCTTGAGATATCTATCCAGAACATCTCGCTGGTATTAACTTGCGAGCCCCACCCAAAGTGTAAACCCAAAGCAACAGACAACTGCATTAAAAAGAACTTTGCGTAAAGTAAACAATCCTTGTAACCGCGGTTACAAGCACCGTTGTTTTCCCCCTTGTGGCAACAGCACATCCCCTAGACTCATGTTTCTGTCACTCAAGCATGTCATCGGGGAGGCATGAACCCACAATCTAGCACAACGCTCCCTCTTGGAGTCACTACCTACTACTTGGCCAAAGCAATAAACAGCAACGGAGAGCATGCAAGAATTACTTAGGAACAAAAATATAAGAGATAAAAACCAAATATATTACTCTATCACAATCTGAACATAATCTCATAATCCATCAGATCCGATCAAACTCAACATAGCAATAGCATAAATATTACAAAGGTGCCTCGATCATGTAGGGCATCTCACGAGGTCTAAACAATGAAGATCAAAGAGGGGAGGAGAACATCACATAGCTACTGATCACGGACCCATGGTCCAAGGAAAACTACTCACGAGACATCCGGGGAGCATCCATGGTGGAGAGGAGACTCCCGGAGGTCAATCCTCCCTCCGGCAGGGTGCCGGGAAGAGGTCTTCTGGTGCTCCCGATCTTGGAAGCGCGGCGGAGGCGGAACAGAGGCGAGTTCGCGGAATATGGTTCCTCTCCTGGAGTTTTTCCCGTGACGGAGGATAAATAGGCGAAGCGGGCAGCCAGAGGTGGACCAGGGGCCCAGGCGCCCCCCTGGCGCGGCCAGGGGTGGGGCCGCGCCGGGTGGCCGCCTAGGCCCCCCTGGCCCCCCTCTGGCCCCTCCCGGGCTTTTCTCGAAGCTTCCGTCACGCTGATTTTTTATCTGAATTTTCCCGAATTTTTCTGGCACTTTTTATATGGGGGAAAACTGAAATAGAAAAATAGCAAAAAACAGGAACTGGCACTGGGGTGCACTAAGTTAATAGGTTAGTCCTAATATGATCAAAAATGTATGAAAGTGTATCTAGATCATAGCAATATCACAAAAAACATGCATGGAGCAAGCAGAAATTATCGATACGTTTTGGACTTATCAGTATCCTCCTCGCATCCACCGGAACAATGGTTTGATTGATGAGTTCCTCATCCCAGTCTCCCGCTGGGTTGATCAAGTCAGAAACCTTAGAAAGCAAGTTGCGTCCGCGTCTGGTAATGGTCATCCTTGACTCCGATTGGGGGATCCACGGGTCAGACCATATATTGACTTTCTCTCCTTCTACAATTCTCCATATGTATCCTCTTTTCAGACATTGAACCCCTACCATAATACTTTGCCAGGTGTAGGAAGAGCCTTTTTTCAGATTAGCGTTCAACAAATCCCCATCTGGGAAATATTTCTCTTTCCATATTGTTGCACACAGCAAATCTGGATTATCAATGATCCTCCAGGCTTGCTTGGCCAGAAGTGCAATATTGAAACAGTGTATATCCCTAAAGCCCATTCCTCCTTTTTCCTTCGGGATACACATCTTCCACCATGCAAACCAGTGAAGTTTTTTTCCTGTTGCATCATCACCCCACCAGTATTGCGCAATCGCGTCAGAAATTCCTTTGCAACTTTTTGGAATTTTGAAGACGGACATTGCATACGTTGGTATAGCTTGTGCAACTGACTTGATGAAAACTTCTTTGCCTCCCGAAGAGAGGCACTTTTCCTTCCATCCCATTAACTTCATTAACATCCAATCAATAAGGTACTGGAAGCTATCACTTTTCTCCAGACCCAGCGTGGCAGGCAAGCCCAGATACTTGTCATTAAGAGCTTCAGTCACAATGTTCAGAGTATCACACACATCGGCCCTTGTTTCTACAGCTGTGCTTGGACTAAAAAAGATGCTTGATTTATCTAGGCTTACCAGTTGACCCGAAGCCGCATAGTACTGATCAAGTGCCAATTTGAGACCATTGGCATTTGATGAATTTGCTCTCATAAGAATCAGAGAGTCATCAGCAAAGAGTAGATTTGATACAGGTGGTGCATCCCTGCACACCTTCACCCCTTCAATTTGTCCAGATTGTTCAGCATGTGGTAATAAAGCAGTAAGTCCTTCAGTGCATAGGAGAAAGAGATACGGAGACAAAGGATCACCCTGCCTAAGACCCCTCGAGGGTTTTATCACATCCGTTTCCATGTTGGTGAAGCTTACTTTGTATTCAACAGAAGATACACAGACCATAATCAATTTGACCCACTCAGCATGGAACCCAAGTTTAAGGAGGATAGCCTCCAACAATATCCATTCAGCTCTGTCGTAGGCTTTGTGCATGTCCAGTTTCACTGCACACCATCCTTCCTTGCTTGTTCTCTTCCTCTTAATAGCATGTCAACTTTCGTAAGCTATCAGTACATTATCCGTGATCAAGCGGCCCGACACAAATGTGCTTTGTGTAGGGATGATAATATCCGGTAATAATAACTTTAGTCTAGCTTCCATCACCTTCGAGATTACCTTATAGACCACATTACAGAGGCTAATTGGTCTATATTGCTTCAGGGTTTCTGGCGTTTTCACTTTTGGTATCATTACAATACTTGTATCATTCCAGCCCTCAGGCATAACACGAGTATTGATAGCCTGCAAAACTTCATTCACCAAGTCGTCTCCCAACATAGAGAAAAATCTCTTCTAAAATATCGCATGCAACACATCAGGGTCGGGTGCTTTAAAGTCCCCAATAGAGAATAAAGCCTTTCTCACTTCCTCCACGGAATATGGTGCTATCAGCAGATTATTCATTTCCTCACTTACTTTCCATGGTACTTTGCTAAGAATGTGTTGGTTCAAGAGTCATCCTGGGAAGAGAACAGCTCACAAAAATAGGAATGGATTATGGTGCTGAGTTGTTCGAGTTCTTCTTTCCAAACTCCAGTATCATCAAGCAGCCTACGGATGCAATTCCTCTTTTTTCGAGCAGAGGCAGCTCTGTGGAAATAGTTGTATTCCGATCTCCATGCAATAACCAATTTGCTCTCCCTCTTTGGAGCCAAATTATCTCTTCTTGGTCCAGAAGGTTCTCAATCTGAAGCTGAGTCTCTTTCATTTCTTGCCTCTTCTCGCCATCTAAGGAACCCCTTCTTAGCTTCTCCAATTTCTTGCGAAGTTTGTTGATTCTTTTAACTGGACTCTTTAAGGTCTCCTTATCCCAGGTAAGAAGATCACTCTTTACTGCTCTAGTGCGGCTCGCTAAGTTTGGCCCAGCTCCTGTCAGCACTGATCACTGCCAGGCTGAGTTTACCACTGCTTCCACAGTTTCTTCACTGAGCCATCTAGCCTCAAACATGCGCTCGAAGGTAGGTTTCTGCCTGAACGCCTTCTCATAGTATTTAGTGTCTAGGACAATCGGTCTATGATCCGAATGAACGTGGTGTTCATGGATCACAGCTTCATGAGGGAATTTGTCGGCCCATCCATCATTGCAAATAGCCCTGTCCAATCTCTCTTTGATCGCCCCACGGCTCCAGGTGAAATCATCTCCCATATGTGTTATTTCATGTAGTCCACACTCGTCGAAGCAGTCTCTGAAGGCCTGCATGTAATGGTATGGTCTCACATTGCCACCTTCTTTCTCACTTTCTATAAGTATCTCGTTAAAGTCCCCTATCACCATCCACGGTCTGGCCAAATAATTATGTAGATCCCTCAGTAGGTTCCAAGAGCGGAATTTATCCTCCCATTTGTGTTCTCCATAAAATCATGTCAACCTCCAGGAAATCTCTCCTCCATCCAAAACAAAGCAATCCAAGTAGTTGGGTGCCGAAAAGTTCAGCACAATCTCATCGCTCTGGTTAAAAAACAAAACCAGCCCCCTTGATCTCCCATCACTTTCCACTATGTGTAAGAAATCGAAGCCCAAGTTGATCCTCAACTCATTTGCCTTAATTGTGTTCAGATGCGACTCAGACAGAAAAATCGCATCTTCTTTCGCCCGCCCGTGGAGATCCACGAGCTCTCGAACTGCCGAGGTGTAAAGCATTCCCTGGCAGTTCCATGCTAAAACGATCATTGCATCCGGCGGTCCTCCTCTTGGGAGGCCGCCGATATCTCATTTTGTGGTTCCTTAAACTCGTCAGATGATTGCTTCTGCTTCTTCTTGTTTTCACTCTTGTGTGGGGTGCCATCCGGATCACTCACCGACGTGCTTCCATCAAACTGATGTATCATCATAGCAACACGCGTGTTTTTCTCCGAGGGGATCACAGCAAGCTGTGTGTTAGTGCTTTCATCCGTAGGTGGTTCCTCATGGTCAGCCACCGAGTCATCTTTGATTCTTTTACTTTCATTCCGATCAGATGATTCATCCGCCGTCGCCACTACATTAAACTTTTCACTGAGGTTTAAATGGTTCCCCCCACCTTTATCCTGATAGATCGCATTAAACCTCCAGGATGTGTTGTTAAAATCTCCCGCCCGGCCACGGCCTCTACCAAAGTTGTCCACATATCCTCTACCTCTGCCATGAGGAGGGATATCTCCACCCTCATCATCCTGTCCAGGCTTGGATCTACCTCTGACTCTACCTGCACTTGAACTATCTACCATTATGAACAGCCCCCATTCAAACTTAGACGGGTCGTGTTCCCCTGTACCGCACTCCTCATGCCAGTGCCCGATTAGGCCACAGTGATTACAAAAGGTTGGTAGTTTTACATATTGGATCTGGTACCAGCTTTTCTTCAAATTTTTGGTGATCGATACAAACCTCACCAGCTTATTATACACGTTGATCTTTTCCCTAACTCCGACATATTCTCCCAAGAATCCTACTGGGAGCGTGGTATGAACCTCCGTAATCTCCCCCAGCGGCCTGCATACTCCCTTGATAATTTTTCATGTAAGAAGTTTTTCGGAAGTTTGAGAACCCTAGCCCATACCAGCAGCTTGTCAAGAACCACAGTTTTTGGATCTTCAAATCTGTCATATTCCTCCATGATGAGGGCCTTGTTCCTAAACAGCCAAGGACCCACAACCATCGCCTTATTCCAATCTTCTAAGCATCGGTTATCCACCTGGGTTGCACGCCCAGATCGCTAGAGGCTAGACCAAACCTGGCTAAATGGGCCGGTTTTAGAGTGCCGACCCGATAGCCTTCATGTCATGCATGGCCGGCACGTGATGGGCCTGGCTCTGCGCGGTTAAAAGCGGGCCATGGGGAATCACTAGTTAGAGGTACCCTCTGACGCGTTTTTACAGAGATCACTCCAACCCCTCAAAAAACAGAGATCACTCCAAAGCCAACATTCGAGGCCTCCCTCCTGATCAGAGAGCTACTGGGATTGGTGTTTACATCTCCTTTCTGCGGGATCAAAGGGAAAGTTCTGTTTATGTGCATGGTCACGCCCCTCTTGTCTCCACCCCTCTCGAGGCAGAAGCTCAAGCCCTATGCATGGAGGCTAAGATTTCTCAAAGTTTAAACATTCAAAATCCCACTTTCTCTCTGATTGCCTCACAATGACCAAAGTTGCAACTAGCAGAAATATCAGAGGCCCCAATTCTTTCTGGAAGCTCAGACCTGCCTTAGCTACTTTCATTCCTGCTACTGATGGTGCCCAAGTCTACCACGTCAAAAGGGACATCAATGGTGTTGCTCACAATCTGGATCATCAAGGCCTCTCCCCTCAATTTTCTTGCTATGCCTCTAACCATAGCCATGATAACTGTCAACTAATCTCTGTACTAACCTCTCTCAGCACCCCAGATTTTGTAATCTCTGTTGTACAATGCTTTTATATTCAATAAAGTCGTATTTACTTTCAAAAAAACAGAGATCGCTTCGGTATGCTTTGAAGCCGTCGTGTGTCGCGTTTTAATCGCATCTTACGCGAATCAACAAATGTGGTTGCGTGCAACCTGTGGTTGTGCCTGTGATTGCGTATGTGGCTGGATCTGTGGCTGCACGGAAATTGTGGTTGCGCATGTGGCTGCACCTGTGACTGCACCTATGACTATGCAGAAAACTATGATTGCACCTGTGGTTGTAGTTGTAGCTGCACCTATGTCTGCGGCTGCGCGTCCAAAATGTGCCACGTGTCAGACCATGGATGGACTAAAGAAAACCCTAAAACGCATCAGATCACAACACTTGGCGTTCTCGGAGCGCACGCGACTAACCTCTACAAGGGGTACTCTCAACTAGTGATACAGGCAAAAATACAACATCTGCCCTTTGTTTGGTTGCCTGCATACACTCCAACCGTACTGGAGGAATCGAAGCACCATTGTGTAGATCAAAAGGGTGGAAGAAAGGGAATTAGAGAGGAGGTTAGTGAAGATGGAAGAAAAATGCACGTAGGCACGCCCTCGTGCAAAGCGACTCAAGGCTCACTGGAAAATGATTTTCACCGCATGGCCTGGTTGAAAGGTGCTTTGAGGTTTTTTCGGATCAAAAATTGCATGCATGTTAAGCAACCAAACAGACCGAAAACATCTTATCCAAACTTAATTAGTTTTTTTAGGGAAACCTAATTAGATTGTAGTGAGGCAACCAAACATGTCCATATTGTTTTACTTACGAAGCCCATCTTCTAAAAATAAGGACTCACTCCTTTTCAAGCAATTTTACTTGGTCGGGCATGATATAATAGCAATGTTTTCACTTGGAAAATACTTCATCCGGAATTATTTCATATGGTTTTAGCTCTAGCCAAATCATGTCAAGTAATTCCAAAGGAGGGAGTTCAAACGGAGGGAGTATACTCGATACTATGTATAAACAAATCTAAGTCAAGTCATTTAGCAGAAAGTTGTATGTTTAAAAAACCCTAAACCCTAGAAGAGTGAAGCCCCAATGTAAATGCATGTTTGAATTTTATTTTTTAGTTTCCAAAAAATCAAACAGCACGAGGGTGTTAGATTGATCTCCCGCTGCGAATCCAACGATCCACAGCCCCTTAGACTCATGCCCTGTTCGGGGGCGCCCAACCTCTATCTGGTTGGTGGGCCCCTGTCGCCAGCGCTATATAAAGAGGTGGGGGCCGGTGGCACACAGTACGAGGTTCATTGTGCGCCAGACTCCCCAATGACATCCCCTTCCGATCTAGGGATTTCGCGCTATGCCGACGGGATGCACCGCCACCACCACCTAACCTTCCTCACCGCCATCGTCCTTTCCATGGTCGACACCTCGAGATCCTCCACCAGCAAGGGAGAAGGTAATCTCTCCATCCATCCCTCTCCAATCTCGATCTGGACATGGATATACATAGACACAGATTATACCCGGATTGCTCTACCCTAGTTGATCCTAGTGATCTAACAATGGTAATCAGAGCCACTAGGTTGTAGGTCTTCACGGGTACAAAGAGAAAAGAATGTTTTTCCCAAATAACCCTAGAGGGGAAAAGCAATCTCACCGGAAAAGTGCGCCGCCGTTGTGCCGCGTCATTCCTCTCGATCTGATGTGCACCAGTAGGGGCACCGGACGAAGAACACAAGCCTCACGAGGAAAAATAAGAAAACGAACCCCACGGGGGAAAAGGGCGCCGCCGCTGAGCCGCTTGACAGCGGTGCGCGCACCATCGGGTGCACGTGCTCGCCGGCAAGAGGGCCAGAGAGGGCGGAGCCGCTCCACAGTGGAGCTCCGTCGATGCACGGTGCAGGAGGGCAGAGGGGGGCGCAGCCGGCATTCCTCTCACTCTCTCTGCCACAGAACAAGAGGAAAGGGGAGGCTCACCGCGCCTGGGCCACTCGCCGTCGTCAGCTCACCGGTCGGCGGGCGCGCAGCCGCCGCTGCGAGAGGCGCGGGGGCGTGAGAAACTGGCTAGGGTTAGCCGGGGCGGCGACCAGGACGGTTTTGTCCCAGCGAGGAGCGTGGGGCGCCGTCAGATCTGACGGACGCCTGAGATCGCCCCCCAGCCCCCTACGCGGGCAAGCAGGCCGAAAGGAACAAGGTCGCAGGCTACGGTCCGACTGGGCCATGGGACGCAACGCGGCGGACCAGGCTGCAGGCCAATCGGGCCGATTCGGCCAACAGTCATTAAAAAAACAGAAGCATGCACTATCAGTTATTTGTCCCTTTTTGGGAAAATTGCATAGAGTTTTTTCTATTCAAAATTATCCAACGAAAATTTTGTTTTAGAAAATAGAAAAGAAAAAGAAATTCTTCTGAAAAAGTATAAAGTTTATGAATTTCTTATTCACGTTTTCCGCTACAAATAGATAAAAGTGAATCAAAGTAAGATTTTTTTTAAAGCATGTTAAAGTGATTATAGAAAATAATTATGGTTCTTTTATTTTATGACCAATGTTATTAATAACATAATCATAATTTTAATGTGGTTATATGTGCATTTATTTCTATTTTTTTCCCAACGGTGATATAGTTTTAATTGCACCAACAGTTGTATGTTTTAATTTTGACCAACGTTGGATTATTGCATGCAATTGTTGTTATGTTCTCACTTAATTGTGGTTTTCAGGAGGGTACTACTTGATGAGTTGCATCAAAGAGGTCCCAACCCACTGAGGTGATAACTACACCGAGTGGAGAAAGAAGGTGGACTTTGCATTTGTCTGTGCTGAGGTTGACTGGGTTGTGGACACTCCACAACCGGTTAAACCTACAAAGCCAGTCAGAGCTAAGGACACTGATGCAACATGGGAGAAAAAGAAAAGGGCTATGCTTCGTTCGAGATGGCATATACTCTCGAGAACACAAAGTGGCTCAGCGCCAATAAAAAATGCATGACATTTATAAAGAATACAATTGATTCACACATTGTGTGTTCAATTGCAGAGTGTGATTCCACAAGAGAGCTCCTTGAAAAGATAAAGAGCCAGTTCACTGGTTCTTCAAAGATCTATGCCACCCAGCTGGTCAAGAAATTGGTGTTAGAAAAGTACACCGGGGGTGGCCATGGAATAAGAGAGCACATCCTTCGGATGAGCAACATGGCTGCAAAGTTGAAGCCAATGGACGCCGATCTAGAGTTTAAGCCAGGACTTATTGTCCATCTGGTCATGGCTTCACTTCCAAAATAATTTGTAACTTTTGTTGTTAACTACAACTTGCAGCCAGAGCGGTGGGACATAGAAAAGACCATAGCCATGTGTGTGCAAGAGGAGGAAAGAATTAAATCCTCATATGGTGGTTCTCTGAACTATGTGAGGGAAAACAAGAAAAATAATCATAACTATGGTTCCCCCTCAAAGCCACATGGAAAAGCTCCCTATCAGCATCAGCAGTAGTCCTTCCCAGTGGGAAAAGACACATGTCTCCACTGTAAGAAGTCCGGGCATTACAAGAAAGATTTCCCTGACTGGCTAAAGTCAATAATGGCCAAGAAAGTTAACAACATTGTTTCCTTTGTAAATGAATCCTTGTATACACAGTTTTCGAAATCTACTTGGTGGATTGACTCAGGTGCAACTGTTCATGTTGCAAATTCATTACAGGGATTCCATTCGACGCGGACTATTCAAAGAAGAGAAAGGCGCATTGAAGTTGTGAATGGAGTTCAAGCAGACATTGAAGATGTTGGCGACATCTCCTTAGAATTAGCTAATGGCTTCAAGCTTATGCTTAAAGATATATTACCCGTTCCTTCTTTGCATAGAAACTTGATTAGTGTGTCACGTTTGGACAAATATCACTATGAATGTTATTTTGGACATGGCAAGTGTGCCATATGGTTTAATAATGTTCATGTGGGTGTTGCTTTCCTTCACAATGAGCTTTATTTGTTATCACTACGTGAAAAAGTGCATTATGTGTGTAATGTGAATGAGCATGTTTCTGCGACGAACAAAGAACAAAAGAAAAGAAAGAGAACTCACGACTCATCGAAATTATGACACTGTCGTTTGGGCCATATTTCGAGGGGGAGAATAGAAAGACTAGTTAAAAATAAAATGCTTCCTCCATTAGAGTTCTCAGACTTAGAACAATGCATAGATTGCATTAAAGGAAAGTATGTAAAACAAATCAAAAAGGGTGCAAATCGAAGCACAGCAACACTAGAAATCATTCACACTGATATTTGTGGACCATTTCCTGTGAAAAGTGTGGATGGTTATGACTCGTTCATAACATTCACAGATGACTACTCCCGATATGGTTATATTTATCCAATCAAAGAAAGAAATGAAGCGTTGGATAAATTTAAGATATTCAAAGCTAAAGTAGAAAATCAATATGATAAAAGAATAAAGATAGTCAGATCTGACCGTGGGGGGAGTACTACGGTCGGCACAATCCATATGGCCAAGTCTCTGGACCTTTTGCAAGGTTCTTACAGGAGACTGGCATAGTAGCCCAGTACTCAATGTCGGGCGAGCCTCAGCAAAATGGAGTTGCTAAAAGGCGCAACCGTACACTTATGGATATGGTGCGCAGCATGATGCGCTACTCCACGTTACCATTGGGATTATGGATGGAGGCGCTTAAAACCGCCATTCACATTCTCAATAGAGTACCAAGCAAGTCGGTGCCCAAAACACCGTACGAGTTGTGGACAGGAAGAGTACCCTCCCTACAACACTTCAGGGTGTGGGGGAGCCCAGCTGAGGCCAAAGTTTTTAATCCAAATATTGCAAAGTTAGATCCAAAAACAGTGAGTTGCCATTTCATTGGCTATCCTGATAGATCAAAAGGTTTTCGTTTCTACTATCCAGACAGATACACAGAGTTTATAGAAACGAGACATGCAATCTTCTTAGAGGACGAAATGATGAGGGGTAGCATGGTAGCTCGGAAAATTGATCTTGAGGACAAGAGGGTGCAAGCACCTAATCTGATGATTCAGGATTCATTTTTCTCACTACTTGTTGTACCTGCATCGACAATCCCTGAGGTTGTGGTGCAAGCACCTGTTGTAACTCCACCCGTGCCAACTATGGGTGAAGATCCGGAACCTGTCCGTCAGGAGCCGACTGAACCCATTGTTGAGCATGAAAGGGAGGTGCAACAGCCACCTTTAGAAGATGTGTTAGAGAATGAGGCTCTTAGAAGGTCTAAAAGACCTAGAAAGTCAGGTATTTCCTCCGATTATAAAGTTTATAATACATAAATAGTTCATATGGACAATGATCTCACTTCATATGAAGAACCCATGAGAAGCCCTCACTCATCGCAGTGGCAGGAGGCAATGGAAGACGAGATGAAATCGATGAGTTCCAATGATGTTTGGGACTTAGAAAATATTCCTAAAGGAGCCAAAACAGTAGGCTGTAAATGGGTCTACAAAACTAAATATGACTCTAATGGTAATATATAAAAGTATAAAGCACGACTTGTGGAAAAAGGATTTACACAAAGAGAAGGGATAGATTACAATGAGACATTTTCTCCAGTCTCATGTAAGGATTCCTTCAGAATCATAATGGCATTAGTTGCACATTTTGATTTAGTGCTACATCAAATGGATTTAAAGACGACATTTCTAAACGGGGATTTAGAAGAGAATGTTTACATGAAACAACCCAAGGGTTTTATCATGGAAGGCAAGGAAGATATGGGATGCCGCCTAAAGAAATCCATTTATGGATTAAAGCAAGCCTCTAGACATTGGTATCTAAAGTTTAATGAGACCATTAAAATATTTGGATTCAAAGAGAATGTTGAGGATAATTGCGTTTATGAAAAGTTTAAAAATGGAAAATATATTTCCTAATATTGTATGTGTATGATATCTTGCTTGCGAGCAATGATGTTAGTCTACTTCAAGAAACAAAGAAGTTCTTATCTTCAAACTTTGACATGAAAGATCTTGGTGAAGCATCATATGTTTTGGGCATAGAAATTCAGCGAGATAGGAAAAATGGATTTTTAGGACTATCACAAAAGGAATATTTAGAAAAGGTTCTTAAAAATTATAATATGCATACGAGTAACGCCACTCTTGCTCCTATAGTCAAGGGCGATAGTTTTGGGAAATTTCAATCTCCCAAGAACCAGTACGAGATCGATCAAATGAAAGGAAAACCATATGCTTCGGCTGTTGGAAGATTACAGTATGCACAAGTGTGCACTCGCCCTGACTTAGCTTTTGTCACCGGGGTACTCGGTAGATATCAATAAAATGCAGGCATAGAGCACTGGAAGATGGTAAGGAAATCTTTGCGTTATGTGCAAGGCACAAAAGACCTCATGCTAACATACATGTCTTCTGATTCCCTAGAGATAAAAGGGTATTCAGACGCAGATTTTGCGGGGGATAAAGATGATAGAAAATCCACATCAGGATACGTCTTTACTCTCGCAGGAGGGGCTATTTCATGAAAAAGATCCAAACAGTCAATAGTTGCATCGTCCACGATGTATGCAGTATTTATAGCATGTTATGAGGCCAAGAGGCAGGCGATATGGTTAAAGAAATTTATACCCGACTTGAAAGTGGTAGATTGTATTGACAAACCACTAAAGTTATACTGTGACAACCAGCCCGCAGTATTTTATGCTCACAACAACAAGTCGAGTAATGCTACCAAACCAATAGAAATAAAGTATTATGTTGTGAAAGATTTATTTTTTGAGAGTACGCCAAAGGCGTACCATAGCTTTATAGAAGGCAGAACAATATGTACAAGAATTGATACAAACTAAACGCTAGTTGCGCCGGCGCACAAGCCAGCGTACACACCTCAAACCCCTACTATATGCCTCTATTCCTCAAGAAAGTTGAAAAAACTCCATCCTTTCGCCCTAGCCCAAAGATTGAGCTCCGCCCCAATGTTTTTGGCAACATCTCCAGTCGCCATATTAGTCAGAGAGCGGTTGAATACGCATTTGTTGCGCAACTTCCAGATGGTCCAGGAGACTAACACCACTAATGTATCGAAATCCCTGTGACCTTGCTTCTTGATGCGCCCTCGGGCCTTCATCCACCAGGTCTCCAGGGAGTCCAGAGATCCCGGGGAAGGGATCGTTGAGAGCCGCAGGGAGAGAAGTACCTGCCACCAGATTTAGCGTGAGTAGCAGCAACTGGAAAGGATGTGATCCGCTGATACGTCCCAAACGTATCTATAATTTCTGCTTGCTCCATGCATATTTTGTGTGACTTTGCCATATTTTTCTTGAACTTTCATACACTTTTGAGCATATTTGGACTAATCTATTAACCCAGTGCACCCAGCTGCCAGTTGATGTTTTCTGTTGTTTTTGTATTTCAGGTTTTCCGGCCATTAAAAGTGCTCCAAAAAATCATGAAAAATCAGATAAAAAATCAGCGACCCGGAAGCTTCCGGAATAACCAAGGCAGCGAAGGGGGGCCACCACCAGGAGACCAGGAGGGTCCCTGGCGCGGCCCAACCCTAGGTCGCGCCAGGAGGCCTCCTGGATGCCTGGTGGGTCCCCTCGACACCCCCCCTCGGCCCATATTTATCCCTCGGGGTGGAAACCCCTAATATCGATCCCTTTTCCGCGATCTCGCCTCTGTACCGCCGCCGCCGCCGTTTCAAGATCGGGGCTGCCTGGAGAAGCTGCCCCGGCACCCTGCCGGGAGGAGGAACCCCCTCTGGGAGACCATCCATAGCCATGGACGCCTCCCGTATGTACCGTGAGTAGTCCCCCTTGGAACATGGGTCCGTGACCAGTAGTTATGTGATCTATCTCTCCCCTCTTTGTTCTTCCACTTTCGAGACCTCGTGAGCTGCCTCACATGATCGAGGCACCTTTGTAATTTTCTGTCGTTGCTATGCTGAGTTTGTTGGGATCTGATGGATTATGAGACTATGTTCATATTCTGATGAGTAATATATTTGGTTCTTCTCTTTTATATTTTGTTCTTGAGTAAATTCTTGCATGTTCTCCGTTGCCGTATTTTACTTTGGCCAAGTGATTTGTTGCAAATCCAAGAGGGAGCTTTATGCTTGATTGTGGGTTCAGCCCCTTGATGTCTAGCTTGAGTGATAGAAACATGAGACTAGGGGATGTGTTGTTGCCACCAGGGATAACACAACGGTGCTTGTATCCGCGGATGCAAGGATTGTTTACTTTACGCAAAGTTCTTTTAATGCAGTTGTCCGTTGCTTTGAGTTTACACTTTGGGTGGGATTCGCAACTTAATACCAGCGAAATGTTCTGGATAGATATCTCAAGGTGGATGATTCATAGTAGATGCAGTTGGATTTCGGTCTACTTACCTTGGCGTACTGCCCATTGCTTTTGAGCCCTTCCTTTCTTTGCAGCATAGTTAGCATTGCGGTGCCTAAATAATCCTGTCAATTGCCCAACTGTGATTTGTTTACCTCGCTAGCACTTTTATCGTCTTTTGGGAGAGAGACATCACTAGTGAAAATCACGGGACCCCGGTCCATCTTCACATTACTGTTTACACCTTTAGTTTACTTTCAGTTGCCACTATTATTATCTCTTGCGTTGATCCTTTGTAAACAGCAAGGCCGGAGGAATTGACAACTCCTCTGTACTCGTTGGGAGCAAAGCTATTTGTATATGTGTGCAGGCCCACGTCAACTACCTATCTCTGGCGCCGTTGTCACCTACTTGTATCTCTTGAGTCCTACTGGTTCGATAACCTTGGTATCTTCACCGAGGGAAATTTGCTGCTACGCTACATCTCACCTTCCACTTGGGGTAACCAACGAGGAGTGAGAACTATCCTCACCGTATCAAGCTAATTTCTGGCGCCGTTGCGGGGGACTCCAGTCTACAAGATAGGGGAGTTGCACACTATCTTTTATCTTTGCTTTTTAGTCTTGTTAGTTTACCTTTCAATTTTTTACTTTTGTGTCCCTTATCCAAAATAACAAAAATACATGCTGCTACTATGGGTTCCAATGAAAACACCAAGTTGTGTGACTTCACTAGTCATAACAACAGTGAATTTATCTGCACTCCTATTGCTCCACCTTCTACTTCAGCACCTTCTTATGAGATTAAACCTGCTTTGCTAAACCTTGTTATGAAAGATCAATTCTCTGGTGCTAGAGATGATGTTGCTTTGCACTTAAATAATTTTATTGAGCTTTGTGATATGCAAAAGTACAAAGAAGTAGATGGTGAAATTGTTAATCTTAAGCTTTTTCCTTTCTCTTTGAGGTATGAAGCTAAAATCTGGTTTCAATCCTTGCCTAAGAATAGCATAGATTCATAGATTCTTGGGATAAGTGCAAGGATGCTTTTATCGGGAAGTACTATCCCCTTGCTAAAATTATTCAATTGAGGAGTAACATTATGAATTTCAGGCAATTGGATAATGAACACGTTGCCCAGGCATGGGAACGCATGAAGACGCTTGTCAAGAACTGCCCCACACATGGACTGACTACCTGGATGGTTATCCAGACTTTTTATGCAGGCTTGAACTTTACCTCGCGGAACCTGTTAGATTCGGCCGCGGGAGGAACTTTTATGTCAACCACACTTGGTGCTGCCACAAAGCTACTTGATGAGATGATGTTGAACTACTCTCAGTGGCACACCAAAAGATCTCCAACTGGTAAGAAGGTAAATTCTGTCGAGGAGATCTCCTCTCTAAATGAAAAGGTTGACCTTATCATGTCTCTACTTACCAAGCAAGCTCCTATTGATCCTCAGGATGTTCCTTTAAATTCTTTGGTTGCTCAAGAACAAATAGATGTGAACTTTATCTCTAGAAACAACTTCAACAATAATGCTTATAGGAGTAATTTTGGTAGAAACAACCCTAGGCCTTTCCCATCCAACAATTATGGGAACGGTAATAGCAACTCCTACAGCCAGAATTATAGGGAAAAAGACCTACCCAGCTATGAGAAACTTATAGAAATAGAAAAAGCCACCAAAAGCTATATGCACACACAGTTTGAACAAAACAAAGCCTTTTCCAGACAATTAGATGAGCACTCCTCTATCCTGCAAAACATTAGCAAACAACTTGAGAGCCTGAATAGTGACATTTCCAGCCTCCAAACTAGACTCACTGCCATTGAGACCTATGTTTCAAACATGTCTCGCACCCAATCTACCTTGATAAACCAGATGGCAGCCAAACCAGAAGTCATTCCCAAGGAAGAAGAAAGAATTAAGAGCCTTCCTACCTACCACACAGTAGCTACTATCCAAGTAGTTGAGGATGTCCAAACAGTTAGCACCCATCACACCCCTAGTCCCACTGGACCTATCAATGGTGATGCTACCACCTCAACTATAGATGAAGAAACCTCTATGAACATAGAGGCTTTCAAACAAGTGAGCCTAAATGATATCACTACCTCCTTGATAGATAGTAGTGACTTAGACTTTGAAAACTTCACTTTACCTGAAGTTATTGGTTTCCTACACAAGATGTCTAGAGACCCCCACACTAGCACACTTAATCTTGCCTTCACAGAGCATATCACCAATGCTCTAATCAAAGTTAGGGAGGAGAAGCTTAGATTAGAAGCCTCCATACCTAGGAAGCTAGAAGGTGGTTGGGATCCTATGATAAAAATCAAATTGAATAACTTTTCTTGTTATGCTCTTTGTGATGTTGGAGCAAGTACCTCTGTTATGCCCAAAAGAATGTATGATATGCTTGAATTGAAACCTTTTGATCCCTGTTCTTTTGGTGTTCGTCTTGTTGATTCTTCTGTAAAGAAACCTTTGGGGAAGATCGACGATGTTCTTATCATTGTCAATGACAATTATGTTCCCGTTGATTTTACTATTATGGACATTGAATGTGAACCTTCTTGTCCAATTATTTTGGGACGTCCTTTTCTTCGCACAGTTGGTGCTGTTATTGACATGAAAGAAGGGAATATCAAATTCCAATTCCCTCTCAAGAAAGGGATGGAACATTTCCCTAGGAAAAAGATTAAGTTACCTTTTGGGTCCGTCGCACGGGCTAGTTATTCTCTTGAAAAAACTTGATCTTCTGCTTTAAGCCTAGCTAATGGATCTAAAGAAGCGCTTTCGGGAGGCAGCCCGCAACGAATTTAGGTTTTTCTTTTTGCTTTTCTTCTGTTCTTAGTGGTCTTGATGATTGTTACTACTGTAGAAACATCATTGTATCTTTATTTTTCAAGGTTTGTGCCTTTTATAGCCTCATATGACAAGGGAAGTGAAAGTTGTGACATGCTGTCCAGAAAACAGATTCTATCCACGTGACTAGAAAAATCATGGAAAATCCCAGTTCATCTTTTTGAGCTGAAATTTTTACACAGCGTGCTCTATACAATTACGAAACTTGCATATGTTCTGAGTTTTTTTATTTGAGTTGCAGAAGTATCCCTAAAAAAATCGTTTCTAAATGATGTTCTGTTTTTCACAGATTCTGCCACGTTTTGTCTCTCTTTACTTTTGCAAACCTTAAGCTTGCTTTTTATTTCCAAAAAACTTTTTGGAAATCTTGAGAAACATTAGCTCTTCAAGTTTATATTTATTTCCAGTAAGGGAAAAATTATGTTAATAGGTTACTAACCTCTCTAATCAGTCTACAATGAGTTGTGTATGAAGGGAGTTTTCAAGTGTGCGATGGAAGATGATGAAAGAAGATCTTGGAGTGTCAAACGCTCAAGCTCTGGGATGCCCATGTGCACCCCCACTAAATATTCAAGGAGACTCAAGCGTCTAAACTTGGGGATGCCCCTGTGCATCCCCTTCTTCATCAACAATTACCAGATCGTCCCTCATTGCACTATATTTTTATCACTTCATGTGTTGTGTGCTATGCTTGGAGCGTCTCGCTCTTTACTTTTCTAGTTTTCTTTTGCTTTGTTTGATGTAGTAACAAGTTAGACCCCAGCTTACTCTTTTGTGTGTGAGAGATACACGCTTCGCTTGAACTAGAACTCCTCATAGGATTTGCATGCTTATTTTCTTAGTTGTGAGTTGTTCTTTTTCTTTTCTTAGCCGCTGCTCTGCTTAGTTGTAGTGCTTTCGTTTTTCTAGAGCTTTTCTTTTGTTTTAGGTTGAACTTTCTATAGGTTGCATGTTTTATCTTGTTAGAGAGTTTTCCTGTTGCACTGAGTTTTGTGTCTTGACTAGAAGTAGGTAGTTGAAGTTGTTATTCTCTTTGTAGTAGTAACTTGCAATAGTTTTGAGGTATTGACTAGAGTAATGTTTGAACTTTTGGTGTGAAGAGCTCGAGCCTATTAGTGATAGATGTCGTATTTTGGGCAATCCGTGTGTTTTTCGAAAACCAAAAACCCCTGTTGAGAACTCTAGCTACTAGATGGATCACTAACCTCAGGAGGGTTCGAATATTAGAGAACACTCACGTACCATGAGTCGAGGATGCGCAAGGATAACCAAACCCCCATACACTCCTCCTCGGGGTACTTGTCTCTTTGTGAACCTCCTGATTAGATTGAGAGTTACCGATAATAAGTGCATGAGTTCTTCGGACTAATGTGAGTATTCGAAAGTTGACACGTCCACCCACCTATACTTTTTCTAGCCTCTTCGGTACCGTGCATTGCCCTTTCTCACCTTGAGAGTTGGCGCATACTTCGCCGGTGCATCCAAACCCTTGGCACGATACGCTCTGTCATCATAAGCCTCCTTATATCTTTCCTCAAAACATCCACCATACCTACCTACAAGGAATTTCCATAGCCTTTCCGAGATACATTGCCATGCAACATCCATCTTCTCATGACTTGATCCTCATGTCATACATTTGCATCATGATAGTTATATCTTCTTTATGTGAGTACCTTTGTAAAGTGTGAAAGATCTCCTATATTCTTGTAAAAAATAGAGTGTTCCCCCTAAAGTGAGGAAAAGATCCCAAAGAGGACAAAATTAAATGATCCCAAAGAGGACAAATGAGAGTTAAATAGAAAGAGCCATTGAGGCCACCAAAAAAATAGAAAAAAATAGAAAAAGGAGAAAAAGAAAAATAAAAGGAGAGAAGGGGGCACACTACTATTCCTTTTGATAGATCCACACTAGTACTTCATCCTCTATCCCTTGTACTCCATAGAGATCATCATCATGCATATAGCTATGTGGGGACCTTCACACTATAGAACTTGGCTTGTATATTCCAATGATGAGCCTCCTCAAACGAGCTCTAGGTCTTCTTGAGCAAGCAAGTTAGATGCACCCCCACTAGTTCCCTTGGAGAGCTTTTAGCTCACATGTGCATCTGTTGCATGGCAATCCCTACTCCTCACATCATATCTATCATATGGCCTTCTGTCGCCTATGATCGTCCTCATTGATGTGAGCCTTTCACACCTTTTTGTCTTTCTCCTCCACCTTCTTTCTGTTTCACCTTTTAGGTGTCAACTTTCTTGCTCACGCTCATTCGTTGCATGAGTGCTCAAAATATCGAAAGGGAATGGATCAGTTTGACTTGTACCTGAGTAGTGGTCTAGGAACGAGTCAAGATAAGAATCCAAAGGAGACCAAGTGTGAAACTTTAGTAGATAGTTGTTCTCAACAACCTTTTTCTCTCTTTTTCCCAGTACCCTGCTTGCACGCAAACACCATCTGGAGAAATTCGAGTCACGGACAGCGAGAGCTCTTGCATCTTTTGTTCTTTTGTTGCTTGTGTCAATGCTAATATAGACTCTTGCTTGTTAAGACTTGAATTGAATTGCATGATTTGATTGCTTTACTTAAAAGTCATTATATGGTTGTGTGGCATGTCACCACAGAAATTATGCTTGTTATCATTTACCTACTCGAGGACGAGCAGGAATTAAGCTTGGGGATGTTGATACGTCCCAAACGTATCTATAATTTCTGCTTACTCCATGCATATTTTGTGTGACTTTGCCATGTTTTTCTTGAACTTTCATGCACTTTTGAGCATATTTGGACTAATCTATTAACCCAGTGCACCCAGCTGTCAGTTGCTGTTTTCTGCTGTTTTTGTATTTCAAATTTTCCGACCATTAAAAGTGATCCAAAAAATCCGGAAAAATCAGATAAAAATCAGCGACCCGAAAGCTTCCGAAATAACCAAGGCAGCGGAGGGGGCCACCACCAGGAGACCAGGAGGGTCCCTGGCGCGGCCCAACCCTAGGCCGCACCAGGAGGCCTCCTGGCTTCCTGGTGGGTCCCCTCGACACCCCCCCCCCTCCGCCTATATTTAGCCCTCGGGGTGGAAACCTCTAATATCGATCTCTTTTCCGCGATCTCGCCTCTGTACCGCCGCCGCCGCCGTTTCAAGATCGGGGCTGCCTGGAGAAGCTGCCCCGGCACCCTGCCGGGAGTAGGAACCCCCTCCGGGGGACCATCCATAGCCATGGACGCCTCCCGTATTTACCGTGAGTAGTCCCCCTTGGACCATGGGTCCGTGACCAGTAGCTATGTGATCTATCTCTCCCCTCTTTGTGCTTCCACTTTCGAGACCTCGTGAGCTGCCTCACATGATCGAGGCACCTTTGTAATTTTCTGTCGTTGCTATGCTGAGTTTGTTGGGATCTTATGGATTATGAGACTATGTTCAGATTGTGATGAGTAATATATTTGGTTCTTCTCTTTTATATTTTGTTCTTGAGTAAATTCTTGCATGTTCTCCGTTGCCGTATTTTACTTTGGCCAAGTGATTTGTTGCAACTCCAAGAGGGAGCGTTATGCTTGATTGTGGGTTCAGCCCCTTGATATCTAGCTTGAGTGACAGAAACATGAGACTAGGGGATGTGTTGTTGCCACTAGGGATAAAACAACGGTGCTTGTATCCGCGGATGCAAGGATTGTTTACTTTACGCAAAGTTATTTTAATGCAGTTGTCCGTTGCTTTGAGTTTACACTTTGGGTGGGATTCGCAAGTTAATACCATCGAGATGTTCTGGATAGATATCTCAAGGTGGATGATTCGTAGTAGATGTAGTTGGATTTCGGTCTACTTACCTTGGCGTACTGCCCATTGCTTTTGAGCCCTTCCTTTCTTTGCAGCATAGTTAGCATTGCGGTGCCTTCATAATCCTGTCAATTTCCAAACTGTGATTTGTTTACCTCGCTAGCACTTTTATCGTCTTTTGGGAGGGAGACATCACTAGTGAAAATCACGGGACCCCGGTCCATCTTCACATTACTGTTTACACCTTTAGTTTACTTTCAGTTGCCACTATTATTATCTCTTGCGTTGATCCTTTGTAAACAGCAAGGCCGGAGGAATTGACAACTCCTCTGTACTCATTGGGAGAAAAGCTATTTGTATCTGTGTGCAGGTCCACGTCAACTACCTATCTCTGGCGCCGTTGTCACCTACTTGTATCTCTTGAGTCCTACTGGTTCGATAACCTTGGTATCTTCACCGAGGGAAATTTTCTGCTACGCTACATCTCACCTTCCAGTTGGGGTAACCAACGAGGAGTGAGAACTATCCTCACCGTATCATCCGCCGACTCCTCCACTTGGTCGCAGAACACGCAGGCATCAGGGATTTCCTGAAGGCCAAATCGGACGCGTCTATCCGATGTCCACAACCGGCGGTGCAGAGCCAGCCACATGAAGAGCTTGCATTTGGGAGGAGCCCAACTGCGCCAGAGAGCATTGGCATAGGGAACACGAGTATATCCTTCCGAGAGCATGCGGTAGGAAGATTTGGCCGTGTAGACCCCAGTCGGGTCCCAATTCCAGGTGGCGCGATCGCGCGATGTGGGAGTGAGATGATGATCCAGCAGCATACCCCACAGAGAAACCAGTTGCGAGAGATCCTCTGTGTCCAGATCGCCATGAAAGTCCTCAGCCCAACGGTGACCAGAGAGACCGTCCCGTACCGATCTGCGGTTGATAATGCTAGTGCGAACGCGGGCGGAAATTTGGGGAGCGATCTCCTTCACCATGAAGCCTTTGAGCCACCTGTCCCTCCAGAACAAGGCATCCGCGCCGTCACCGACCTCCCAATGGACTAGGTTGTTGAAGGCCGACTGCACCGACTTGTCCGGGCTCCACAGTTGGCCTTGCTAGGGCCGGTTGGCGTCAGTGCGGCGCAACCATTCCCAGCGAAGGCGAAGGGTGATACCATGTAGGCGTAGGTCGACGACACCCAGGCCCCCACGGGGTTTAGGCCGGAAGACCCGCTTCTAGGAGGTCAGGCATTTGCCGCCCACGACGTCTTCGGAGCCCGCCCAGAAGAAGGCACGAAAACACTTGTCGATACGCTCCAGAGCCCATTTGGGGGCCTCGGCCACAAGAAGATGATGGACCGGACGCGCCCGGATGACAGAATTCACGAGCGTCAATCTTCCCGAGCGCGCGGTCATTCCTTTCTGCCAGCCAGGGAGGAAGGAGATGGCAGCATCGACGATAGGCTGCCATTGGGAGCGGGTCAGCTGACGGATACCCAATTGCAAGCCGATGTATTTAGATGGGAATTCGTCCAGCTTCCACGGGAGGGCCGCCGCAACCCGGTCCCTGTCCCCAACTCCCTCGCGGATCATGTATGCAGAGGTCTTGGAGAAGTTAACGTGAAGGCCCGAGGCCTCTCCGAAAA
Organism: Bromus sterilis; assembly: GCA_950022295.1. Classification (NCBI taxonomy): domain Eukaryota; kingdom Viridiplantae; phylum Streptophyta; class Magnoliopsida; order Poales; family Poaceae; genus Bromus; species Bromus sterilis. Next base: position 218,055,405 of record OX465599.1, read on the forward strand.
TCTGAAGCACCGCGCGAACGAATTTCATATCCGCCACAGAGGGTCGGACGAAGAGGATCACATCATCCGCATAAAGCGAGAGCCTTTGCAGGGGGGAGCAGCCCGGCATAGCACTGAGAGCGCCAACACCTTGGGCCGTCGAGATGATGGAGGTGAGGACGTCCATGGCGATGACAAAAAGCAGGGGGGATAACGGATCCCCCTGGCGGAGACCCCTCGCGTACCGAAACTTGGCACCCAGGGGCCCATTCACCACTACTCTGGAGGAGGCCGTCGAGAGCAGGATGGCGATCTTGGCACACCAAGAAATAGAGAACCCCTTCGCTCGGAGAACCTCGAAGAGGAATGCCCGGTACAGGGAGTCGAAGGCCCGAGAAATTTCTAGTTTGATCATAACTCCCTTGGCTTTCCGCCGGTGAAGGCTCCTGGCCACTTGCCTGACGAGGAGGAAATTGTCATGCAAACATCGACCACGTATGAAGGCGGATTGGTTCAGTTGCACCAGTTCTCCCATGCGGGAGCGAAGTCGATTGGCCATGATCTTGGAACCGACCTTGGGAAAGCTATGGACGAGGCTTATGGGCCGGAAGTCCCCCACCGCCCGCGCGTCCGCCTTCTTTGGAATCAAAGTGATCAGCGCCTGATTGAGACGGTCGAAACCGTGCCCATTGCCCTGCATGAACTTGCGCAGCGCGGCAAGGACGTCCTGCTTAATCACCGGCCAAGCAATACGGAAGAAGCGGCCATTGAACCCATCGGGGCCCGTAGCACTATCCGTAGGCATGTCGTTGATAGCCGCCCAAACCTCATCTTCCGAGGGCACCCAGTCCTGGTCGGTCAGGTCTGGCACCTCCACCCCAATAAAGTCCAAGTCGATGGCATGCTCCCGCGCGCTGGACTTGCCCAATATTTCACAAAAATACTCAAAGAAAAGCTGCTCCTTGGCGCTCTGGTCCGTGACAATGTCCTCCCCGTGATGTAAGGCTGGGATGAAGTTCTTGATTCTACGTCCATTGGCCACCAGGAAGAAGAGTTTGGAGGAGGCGTCCCCTTCGGCAAGCCAGCGGCTGCGAGAGCGCTGCCTGGCAATGGTTCTTTCGAACGATGCCAGGCCAAGCGCCTTCAGCTTGAGCCAGTTCCTGAGATGACGCTCCCCTGTCGTGAGCCCGCGCCCGTCAAGGGCCCGATCCAGCTTGAGGACCACCCAATTGGCTACCGCAATAAGGACCTTGATGTTGACAGTCGATCGCTACGCCCAGGTAGAGAGGGAGCTGGCGCAGTTCCTCATCAACACATCCAACCGCCTGTAGGGATCCATTATCTCCCGATCGCACTGCCACGCCTCCTTCAGGGCCTCCTCGAACCCATCGATTTTAGACCAGAAAAGCTCAAAGCGGAAACGATGTGGGTCACAATCCTATCCTTGAGAGAGAGGTGCAAGGGACAATGATCCGAGCACGACGTGGAAAGCGCTTGGAGCATGCAGTCAGGGTGATCAAGTTCCCAATCCACCGACACCAGGGCGCGATCGATCCTAGTAAGCGTGGGGATCTCACGCTCGTTGCTCCACGTATACAAACGTCCATGCAGGAAGAGGTCCTTGAGCCCGAGGAGATCGATGAATCTGCGAAATCGGCCCATCATCCTTCTATAAGTCTCGAGCATATAAGGACAAAGGATATGCTTGCGGATCCGCTTACAAAAGGCTTACCGCCCAATGTGTTCAAGGAACACTTAGCTGGCATGGGTTTAAGGAAAAGCCTATGATTCCTGCATCATGAGAGGCCCAAAAAACAGATTTGCTTCAAAACAGAGAAGTATATCGTAGATGTCTAATTCTATCGGCAATTGAGGTGTGACGATGAAATATGCTCTATATACTAATCGGTGATGAAACTAGTAAAATATAAAGTATAAAGTTAAAAGTAAAAGTTGAGATCAAGGGGAAGAATGTCAAATTGATCTCCCGCTGTGGATCCAACGATCCACAGCCCTTTAGACTCGCGCCCTGATCGGGGGCGCCCAACCTCTATCTGGTTGGTGGGCCCTGTCACCAACGCTATATAAAGAGATGGGGGCCGATGGCACATAGTACGAGGTTCACCGTGCGCCAAACTTCCCATCGACATCCCCTTCCGATCTAGGTTTTCGCGTTGTGCCGACGGGAAGCACCGCCACCACCACCTAGCCTTCCTCACCGCCATCGTCCTCGCCATGGCCGACACCTCGAGCTCCTCCACCAGCAAGGGAGAAGGTAATCTCTCCATCCCTCCCTCTCCAATCTCGATCTGGACATGGATATACAGACACAGATTATACCCGGATTGCATCTACCCTAGTTGATCCTAGTGATCTAACACAGGGACCTTCAGAGCAGCATGGGACGTAAACGCATCTAATCGACCACGGCACCAACATGACAACAATAAGCAACATGATATATAATTAAGTATATAAACGCCCTTTATTACCAAATTCTTCTAAAAGTACACATCTGGCATGCTCAGTCAAGCCAGCACCACAGGGAGGAGGGCTGATTGTGCTCAGCCTATCTAGAGTTCTAGACTAGACGTCTCAATGCTTGTGAGCGAGCTCCCTGAGAACATTGCCGAGGTTGACCTCGTCCTTTGTGCTCTTGACCCACTTGGCCTTGATCCTCACCCTCTCGATGCTCTGCTTCACCGTCCTCGCGATGCTCGCCTTGGTCCTGCTCTTGAAAAACGCCTCTGCCTCATCACCCTTCTCGTCCGTGGCAAGCTGAACCAAATCAACAATGTTTCCTCCGTGTAAGCAAATTGTGAGTTTCAGTCGTGTGCACTGTTGTGCTTGTATGAGCGTGGTAAACAGAAGATTATGACATTTACCGGTGAGACTGTGACGGTGATGAAATAGGTGAGCAGGTGTCCAGTGAAGGTCTCTGCTATGTAGTCCCAGTTTTCCTGAACGACGGACAAGGCATGGAGTCAGTACAGAACAAGAACAAAAGAGAGCAGCGAGGCTAACCAGGGAAATGCGAAAATAGCAATGAATTACCTTCAACCATGTCCATGCCACCTCCTGCCCTGCCGCAGTTACTCCGCGGAGCACAAATATGCAGTCCTGATTTCTTACCTGTGATGCAATATATCACAAGTTTAGCTGGCTGAGAGTTAACTGTATCATCGAAAACGTTCTATCGCTTCTTTGTTACCTCAGGCGATAGCAGGAAATCCAGCGCTTCACAAACAACATCAGAGTCAGGGGACGATGCCAACGAACCTTCAAAGAAGGAGATCAGAAATTTTGTCAGATTCCACCAATCTCATTATAACTTCTAAATATAATCTTCAACAAAAGGTAAATACTAGCTTACCTAGCACACGGACTTTTTCCTGGCTAAGATCAGTTTCCCTGTAAATCTTCAGTAGAGATTCATAGCCACTTTTGTTTGACTTGTTCACTGTCTGCATCAAAGCAACATATGCAGCCTGTACAATACAGTAGGTTGGTTAACATGGACTCCACATGGAGGTTATAATGCTTAATTGATGTTCTGTTACAGTGCTAACCTTTCGGACATCTGGTGGGAGGAGTGGTGTCTCTCTGTCTTCCAGAAAGACATTAAATCTACGGACAGCCTCATCTATGGTAGCCTGATGGCCTAGTTCTGCTAGAGCAGTTAAGAGTGTACCTCTTAATAGTGCATTCAGGTGACCCTCCCCACTCTTGGCATCCCAGCCAACTCTCCTGTGCAAGGAACATATTTCTGAAAGGTTAAAAGAGACTCCACGATAACTATCCTTCCACTACAGAATGATAAAAGCAAATAACTTACTGTGCAAATGGCTCAAGGAAGTCAATTAGGAACTTCTTCATATTAACCAACTCCTCAGGTGCAGCAACAGCCATCATCTCATATATGCTCAGGCTTGTCTATAAAGGCAAGAACAAAAATCTCAGAACAAAATCAAGTTTAGGAACAACCATGGATTATGAGTCGATCGACTAGTCGAGACTAGTCGGTAGACTAGTCTATGAGTCCTAACTTCAGTGTCGACTGCAAATCTCGTGTAGACTACTTGGCCGAGTCGAGCGGTCGATGGACTAGTCTACGACTAGTCTCGACTAGTCCTGCACTTTGAGTCGATCGACTCAAAATTGAAAGGGATATGTGAGGCGCGCCCAGCCCGGTTCCTTGGCTCGTTCATCTGCACCTGGAGTCCTGGATTGAATTTGTATTGTATACTATATTGTACTCTGCTTATATACTTATATAGTATATAATACATACTACTACTAGGTTACTAGGTATTATTAGTAGTTATGTACTGTAAGTTTAGTGCTACAGTACCATGTCGACTAGTCTCGCATTAGTCTAGACTAGTCACGATTAGTCTATGAGTCTCAATCTCGGAACGACTCGTCGACTCATCGACTCGTAATCCTTGGGAACAACATAAAAAAATAGATTAGGAAGAGTAGTACATTGATGGCATGTGCAAGCACAGTATACTCAGTCTCGTTCTTGTACGCAGCAATCAGATGCAGTAACGTGACCAGCTTCTGTTTACCAGCCATACAGAGGGCATATGTGTCATCAAGTACACCTGTATTCATCAGACAGTAATAATGTGAGAATAGTTGAGCTAAGAAGCACCAATAAGGAGATACGGACACAGGGATACAACTACAGGGACATGGGATACATTTTTCAAAAACAGCCATTCAGGGATGCTGCAAGGGTGTATAAGTATTTAGAAAAATAAATCATCATGCAATATAGATTTATTGATAATTTTTAGATGAGAGATTATTTTAGTTAGTAGATTATTGGATATATATATTTGGTCTCATTTCTATTGATGAAAGACTTTGAGCAGTCCACTCAGAGCCCATGTAGCTCTCCGTCCACTCAGAGCCCATGTAAGGCCCAATTCCAGAAAACCCTAGACTAATAGCTCTCCAGCCGTTTCCAACGTCCCATTCTCCTACTCCTTTCCTCCAGCCGCCTGCGAGGAGAAGAAATGACCGCGCCGCCGCATGTACCTTCTTGCTCATTGGCAGCTTCCATCACCATCTTTAAAACTGCCCAAATCTTCTTCCTCTCTGGCCGCTGCAGTCCTTGTCTTTCTCCCTGCCCGGAGCTTCTCCTCGTCGGCGGCCGCCTTGCCATCTTCCTTGCAACTATCAAGGTTACCTGCTCGAACGTGGTTGCCGTCGGGAGGAGAGCTGGGCTGCGGTGTGGTCGCTGGAGGCTGACTCCTGAGGCCCCACTATCTCCAGGATGTATCTAGGTCGTATCCTGATTTAATTTCCTTTTTCTAATTCCAACAAGATGGGATCCTGCAGGATACGCATATCCCCCCGCAACAGGACGGTCAATCGGCAGCTTTGGTCGTACGGTGCTTTTTAGCTTACTCCCTCTGTCCCTATTTACATAGGGCACACATATTTCAAGATTCAACTTTGAAAAAAAAATGTGTTAAATGTCACAGAAATTGTACCATTCAATTCGTAATAAAATGTATTTTCAAACAATATTTCTAGTCAACTTTGGCCACAAGTGCGGCGATCAATTTGGCCACCAAAAAAACTGTGGCATGCCACACTTGTGGCACAAAAGTGTGGCAAAGTGTGGAGGGCAACCAAACATGCCCAAAATTTCATGACATAAAATCATTATGTTATGGGTGGAAATAATGGCTACAAAATTTATCACAAAAAACAAGGGCGTCATGTAATTAGGAAAGAGGGAGTACACAGTTGTAAGAAACCATGCAAGAGTTTTACCATATCTGTCTGCTGCACTCAGTATGTTGGTCTCAACTGCATGCATAAGTCGGGAAGCAAGTTCCTCATCATAGCTCACTCTATAGAAGCCAGTCTGGTCGACATTAAGTTTAATCCAAAAGTCATCCTTTTTTTTACATTCTGCGAGCTCTGACAAATTAAAATCCTCCTGCTTTCCACGGAGAAGGAACTTTTGCTGAAGTGAGTATGAACAGCAACATAGTGTAATGGGAACCACCCACTGCCCAACTCCTTCGGATCCACTTGACAGGAACTGTGTCTGCAAGAGACAAGACCAAAGGATATTCAGAAAGCCTCAAGTCGGGATCAAATTTGATAATGATGATAAAACATGTAAAGTGGAAAAGGATATTGTTGATGTCCATGACCAACCTGCTCCAGCTCTAGCTTTCCATCCTTGAGTTTTACACTGACAACAGGATAACCTTGCTGCTTTGTCCATGAGTGCATTAATGTGTTCACTGGTTCACCAGATCCCTCTTCTAGGGCAGCCCACAAGTCCTCTGTCTTAGCATTTGAATATGCAAACCTTTTGATGTATGCAGCCAGTGATTTCTAGCAAAAAGAAGAACAAATGAATAAACTTCCTGTTTCCACTCAAAAGCTAATTTAATTTTCAATTGGCAGGTTGAAACGAATGTGAAACTAATGTGCAAGTTAAGTTCCAATGTTATAGTCTTTATGCAACTACAACTAAGATTGTGTGTAGCATTAAGAAAATAAAAGATACATGTCCTTCTGAGCTGGGGTGTAGCATTTCAAATGAAATCATACAGCTAGGGTCGCATAACCTATTATACCTGCACACTGGGAAAAATAAGGAACATACCTGGAAGATTTCAGCCCCAAGATAGCTTTGCAACATTCGGATAACAGAAGCTCCTTTCCTATAGCTTATAGCATCGAATATCTCATCTATTTCATCAACATGATTTACATCCACCTGGAATTTTTTTGATAATAAGCTACTTGCGCAATCAATTGTAAGATATGGTATAATGTACACGACTGGCATAAGGCAAAGGGCATAAATGAAAGTTTAAATTCTCCGCTAGTGAATTTCAAGAATGTGATTTTCCTAAACCCCTGATCTTTCAGTGTGACAGGACCAAATTTTCCTCCAAAATATACTGGAAATGTGGGAAGCAGTTGACCTTTTCCTCAGTTTTTTTCCTTTTTCAACGGCCATAGTAGGAGATTTGTCTAGTAAGAAATATATGTTACAGGCATATAAAAGCTCTTGAAAGCATCTCAAACATATGGCAACCAAATTTTCAAGGCATTTTCTATTTTTCTCAGGTAACATTACATCTAAAAACATGAACTGGCATATCAATCCTGCCCAATAAGGGCAGATCCCCAACAAAGTCATATCTCAGCATGCTGACAGTGATGATATAATTGTTACCTCAATTGGATGTGACCCTGCAAGAGCATCCAACCTGAAACCTATTGTAGATTCCTCCAGAAACTGGATCCAAACATTCCATTCTGGAAAGAAACAATCTGCAGCTAAGTAGGATACCTGCAATGATAGAAACATCAAATGAGCAACAACATAAAATAAATGTAAGCTCTCAATATTTCTTACCCATGTTGCAAAACCTTCATTAAGCCATAGGTGCGTCCACCACTCCATAGTCACAAGATTTCCAAACCACTGGTGAGCTAATTCATGTGCTACAACAACTGCAACCTGGACAAGTAAGAAGGGATCGGCTAATTATTTTCAAAAGGAAGGTGTCAATGGCACATGGCCATCAAACAGCCGCATGCGGCATGCCTAACCCAACGAAGTACTACCTCTGTATCAAAATATAAGACGTTTTTTAGGCTTAGATTGAACCTAAAAACAGTCTTCTATTTTGATACGGAGGGAGTAACTTATAGCATCTGCCAGTGCTTAAGTTTGTTAATTGGTGGGCGAGAGTAAATCTTGATTTTGTTATTAGATTCAGCATTGTGTACTGATACAAATAAAAAAAATAAAGATTCTTTGTAAAATACACGTACCCTCTGCTTATTAGCAGCTGCAGAGTGTCGCTCATCAAAGAGCAAAGCTGTTTCACGGTATGTAACTAAGCCATAGTTCTCCATCGCTCCAGATGCAAAATCAGGAATGGCGATCATGTCCATTTTTGGGAGAGGATATGGCACAGAAAAGTACCTACAGTGATATACGAGCCATCATTAGCTGAACCCATGAAAACAGTTTTAGGTGTATGCCAGATGCCTCAAACAGATCCACAAATATATACAAGTACTTTAAAAAGTTCCCAGGAGAGGTACAGATTCGATAACTCATATTATTTTACAATTTTTAACAGGTTTATCTAAGACATAAATGCCATCTCCGGAAAGGTCACCATTGCATAATCGATATTGCTATCTTTCAACCTATAGGACTTAATAATCATCACATCAGGAAAGGTCACCATTGCATCATCAATATTTGATAAGGTTGTACTGCATATAGAGAGAGAAAACATGGTTCCCCATAGAATGCATCTAGCCATCTACACAAATGCCTCAAACTAAAACATATTTATCAAATTCGGCATTGATATTTCAGAATGCAGAGGCGCATAAGTCTACATACTTCTGCCTGCTGACTGTGTATGTGTAACAGTAGCAGTAGTAGTATTTACATTATAATGTTTTAGTAACTAACAGAGTAGCACAACTGCATAGACAACATTATTGGGTTTAAGAAATACAGCATCTGGAGAGAACTACGACATGAGCATAAGACGACATTGTTAATTAATACGAAGGCACAGAATTAGAAAATTACTCCTTAAAGAGGATCAGTGTCTTCACGGCAACCTCTAGTGCAAACTTCCCCTGGGCACTCTTACCAACCTGTGTGTACACACGAACACTAGTACCTGCAACGTAAGGGGAAATAAGGCCAGTTAAATTCGAGGAATGAACCACCAAAAGGTGAAAGCTAAAGAGAGGCCCTATGGTAAGTAATGTGGTAGAGGAGTTACAGACCATCCGCGGTGAAAGCTTCCACATAGTCGAACATGCCGACAATAACAGCCACTAGGTATGTTGACATTATCGGAGATTCCTGAAAGTAGACAATTTTGGTTGGACCATTGACCTTCTCTTCAACAACTGGCATATTTGACAAAGCAACGGTCTCAGATGGAACTTCAAGAGTAATTTTGAATACAGCCTGCATGGGTAAAAGGAACAGTTGAATCCAAAAGTATGTCTGCAATGTAATATAAATTGGCCTAATATTGTATCCTTCTGTTCAAAAGACGTGCCCTTCTAAACAGTGGGTTAAGGTGTGTTACCACAATTTAGCCTTCACTGAAAAAACAAAGGCATAAATTGCACATGTTTATACTGTTACTTTAGTCATATCATGACTCTAAAGCATTAAGGGGGTGGGAAACTTGAAGTAAACATTTCATTTCAGTATGGTATAGTTTCATATAGTGTCAAATCAAACAATGCTGCTCCTGATGTACATACTCAGGATCATGGAAGCATATCCTGCTTTGTTGAAGGATACGTCCAACCTGTGCATTGACATCTTGTTTCAAATCGAGAGCTAGAGTGAACAAAAGGTTGAAAACATAGAATTTACTAATCCAACAAAGTGAAATCCTAACCGGTTAACCATCAAATGTAGAAAATGAACATCACACAAAATCCATCGACCTCCAAAAGGCCAACTACAAGGAATACCAATCAAAGTGAACACTATACGTCTATGTGTGTGTGGCTCTATACATGCATTCCTTCCCCCGTGTAAGTAAAACTAAATGTACAGTATCACCAAAAGGCCAAAAATAGAAAGTAATAAAGCAAAGCCTTAAACCTTGAAAGACGGTTCATCCCAACATGGGAAGCAGCGCCTCGCATCAGCAGGTTCAAACTGGGTTACAGCCATGTTCTTCTTCTCCCCATTGAGCTCATACACACTAAAAAGCCAAAGAAGAAAGATTATATTCTGAATATCTTTATGAATAAACCTTTGAAGTACCAAATGACTACCTTCTGTAAAAACCCTTCATCTTATCATTCAAAGTTCCTCGGAATGCAATTACCAAAGTTCCCTCCCCAAGAGGAAGCACTTCATTGAAGCGAATAATCAAGATCTCATCCTCCAGCGCACTGGTAACCTCGACAGGAGGCAGCACCTGATACAAAAGATAGCATGATTCATGACCAAATATAGAATGAAGTGACAGGCAGCCTGATATCTCAAGCAGGCGTAGTCTAGTCTGATCAACTGCACAGGGCCCCCAACTTTACTCAGCACTCTATTAGTACTAGTACTAATCATGAGTTAACCTTGGGACTACCAAAGCATTTAATTTCCCATGCATGTGAATGTTATAGTCCAACCACCCATTCACTTCTCACAATTCCCACTCTCTTCTCCATCTCGGTTTCCCCTTTGCTGTCGGACAAAGTAAATCATAGCTACTACTCTTTTTTTTTCTTGTGAAGTTTTCCTCCCCTCCTGATTTGTCTCCCCTAAACTAGTCTGTGGTTTTCCCAAGAAAAATCCTGTCAATGGCAATGAACAAACCTATTCTACTTTTACCTATGTATAATATATTTATTTATGAGCTGAAGGGCCTGTTTTTTTACTTATTTTGTTTTTCCTGATCTATATGCAGCAAATGTTAGCAACAGAAAGATTTTAATGCTAGTTAGAGAGCAAATATGACACCAATTTGTTCTGAGGGATAAAATTCCCATCTTATCGAAAAGATCTTTACATTTTCACATTAGCCCAGAAAAAAAATGACAACCCTTGTTTGAGTGCAACATAATTATAAAAGTCTAGATTGGTCTTATAGAATAGGAATAGATCTAGACCGTTCATTTCAGATGGAACAAGATTATAGCGGTGTAGATTAATTGTTGAGAAAAAGACTTGACTATAACAACGTAGATTATCTGTAAGAATATAAAAAAACTAGACATCTTATTTTGGTGAGATCGGATTATAATAGTGTAGGATAGCAGTCGGTACTAAATGTCTTGTAAATCACCTTCTAAGAGAAACTAATCTTGCTGTGGAAACTTTGAAAGGCCACTTGATTAGTTGTAATGCAACTTTTTATGATTGAATTTATGTTGGAATGAGGTCTAATTCCATGTTTTGCACACTGATTTAGTTAGTACGTATGGCGTATGGTCCTGGTGCCAGGAATATGTGTGCAGCAAACCTTAACTGCGAAAAAAACAGTGCATCGTATGATCAGTTGCCTAATATGTAAATGAGATCATGACATTGTCGAGTTAGAGATCTGGACATAAACATATACCCTAACTTAGCTACACATTACAATTACAACCGTTGTATCTTACTTTTGACTTCTACCTTGCTTTCAAAGGTACGGGGTATAGGTCTTGTCCTTCTATTCTACCCATTTTACCAATTACAGGAGAGTAGGCAAGTAAGGGAAACCGGTTTCTAAGAAAAGTAAAAAAGAACATGTCTCCGTGATAAATCCAAACCCTTGCTTACGATGATCCTTTGTCCAAATCTACACCTCATAATGAAATATCATGATCACAATGTTCGATCGAGACAACATCCAATTTGAGTGAGTTGCAACTCGTAAGAAAATAGCCTTATGAGCCCTAGTAAGCAGGGCAAATCCAATTGTTGAGCTTTTATTTAAGCGGCGCGAAATCGATCTCACTCACTCCACTATCAAGATAATGCTAAAACGTCACCCCTCCAAGGGGCAAAACCTAGCCGCTGGTTATAACCCCGTTCCAAAACCCCACACGACCGGTGTCTCCGAGGCCAATCTCTTCCACGTCCCCAACCTCACACGAATAGATCAAACCGAGCCAGCCACCGGTGACAAGAGCGACGCGGGCAGCTAGGTACCTGGCCGGAGCCCTTGGGCGTGAAGTGCACGTCCCCGGGGGACACGTCGAGGTCGGCGGCGTTGAGCACAAGGAAGCGCGTGGGCGCGGCGACGTCGACGTCGACGGCCACGGAGCCAGCGAAGGTGCAGGCGGCGAGGTCCGGCGTGATGCGCAGATCGTAGCGCCGCGGCGCCGCGAAGCCCGGGAGACGCGCCTGCCCCTTGAAGTGCTCCGCGTTCTGCTCCGCCGCCATGGTGACCGCGGCCGTCGGTGGAGTCTCGAGGGAGGAAGAGATTCGGAAGCGTCGGATACTGGGAGGCGGCGCTTTGGTTTGGCGATGAGTTTAACCAATTTTTCAGATTTGGTTTCACGAGATATTAAGGTGGGCAGCTAACGCGTTTCGGAATCTCAATTCTTGATTGTTGTGGGAAATGGGGGCTATCCAGGCCACTTGGCTCGGTTGCCGTCGGATCGAGCCTTTGGGCGGTTGTGATTTTGGCGGTGGCATCACTTGTAATTTCATCAGCTTCTATATATAGCCATACATTCAGCGTGCGTTTACTCTCCATCGGTGAAAACTCTAGCCGCCCGAACTCCTCCACGCTTGCCCTCGCGCCTCCTGCCGCCGCCGCACCCGCAGGTCACCCCGCCGCCTCGCTGCGCGCTCCTCTCCTTCTCCCTCACCCTCACCTCTTTCTCTCTCTAATCGAGCAGGTCACCATGGACGCCCCCTGAAGAAGATTTGTTGGCCTCCCGTGCTCGGCCTCGTTGAGCTTTGTCGCCGCCTTATGGATCCGCCCTGGTTCCGGTGGATCCACGTCGCCCCGCCACCGACAACCTCCCTCGTGTCGTCCTCAGCCCGCCGGCGTCGGCACGCCGTTGCCATCCCACTCGTGAGCTTCTGTTCACGTCCACTCATATGGAGACGAAACTCGCCTGCCGCTACGGCCTTCGATCTGCAAGTCCTCCGCGTCTGCTCTACGGGTCAGCCTTCCTTCCCTCCTACGCTACCGCACTTTTGCTTTAGGGCTGGTTGTAGTTCTTCAGAATTCATTGCCCTAAATCTTCAGTCACCCCTGCAAAAAAACAGGAAGATATGTTTACTCTAGCTAGGTTCATGTGCATAGGTGATTTTTTGGTTATTTTTGTTTATCAGATGCTCAAATCTAACTAGGCTCTTACAAAGGAGGTTTTTTTATCTTTTAAGTTGTTGGTTACCTCAGCTAGGTGCAAAAGGGAAATTATATTTGTTCTTGTCTAGGAAATACTCAGATTTAGGTCTTTCGAATTCATTGGCCTCCTATATGTTCAGTCACCCCTGCAAAAAAAGAAGAAACGATGTTTATTCTAGCTAGATTCCTGTGCATAGGTGATATTTTTGTTCTTTCTGTTAATGAGATGCTCAAATCTAACTAGCCTCTTACAAAGGAGGTTTTATTATCATTTTAAGTTGTTGGGTACCTCAGCTAGGTGCAAAGGGGAATTTTGTTTGTTTTTGTCTAGAAAATACTCAGAACTAGCTAGATTCCTAGGAGTTTTTTGTTGGCTTACTTAGTTTGTTTGTTACCTCACTTATTAGTTGTCAAGGGGCTTGATTTGTCCTGGAGCTCTTTTCCCCTTTTATTCCTTTGCTTGATGTGGTTCTCCTCCTTTCAGATCAGAGTAGGGAGGAAGAGGAGGAGCAGGCTGCAAGGGAGATGGAGAGGGGAAGGAAGATTGGGTGAGGGAGGAAGAGGAGATTCTTGCCGGTGCACTGTGTCTCCCAACAATGCTCACACAAGTAGAGTCACTTTCATCCCTGTGAGCCACCTTATATGGTATATCGCCGTGTTGTATGTCTGCATTTCGAAGTTACGGCGGTTTAGTATTATACCGATGCTATAGCAGGGGAAAATCTAGCTGCAGGAGGTCCTGCGGAGGAGAGACGGTGGCCGGCAACAAGGGGGGAGCAGCAAGCCGATGAGGAGGCCAAGCAGCAGGGGGAGGTAATCTGCTATAGTTCTCAGTTTCTTTATCTCAAGACTGATTTTTGTCCAACGGTTTCAATTGCACACTTCGTCCTTCTTAGATAGGCTAACAGACTTGTTCCATTTAATTTAAGTAGGGAGGGGATTTTGCCAATGGAATTTGATAAAAAGGTAGCATTGAAAATGCATACAAATGCTTATTTTTTGTATTTTACCATCACCATCTGAGGTGTATGAAATCCAGTACATTATGTCTAGATTGAATGTTACGTCCATTCCAGATTTCACTAATACTTCCACCTTTCCACTCCATTATATCCTCTATCCAGTATGCGTGCAAATCTTCTGTGCTGCTCTACTTGGTACCAGTTGTTTATCATGAAGTTAATTGTAGATCTCTGTCTCTTTCTTGTTACTGTATGCTTGCCTATTTATATTTTCTCCTAAAACCTTATTAACTGATGAACATGCATTCCTTTGTCAATGAACAACTGCTTACTGAAATGGATGGTTTCGACTCGGATGTGAAAGTCATGGCTGCTACTAATAGACCTAAATCTTTGGATTCTGCTCTATGCTGGCCTGGTCGCTTCTCAAGAAAGGCTTTTGTTTGGTTGTTTGATTTTGAGGGGCGCAGAGAGATTTTGGCTATTCATTTCAGAGAAGTTTCTTTAAAAGAGGATTCTGAATTAATCTGTGATCTGGTCGCTAATGTGACACCCGGATTCGTTGGGGCAGATCTAGCAAACATTGTAAACGAGGTTGTTCTACTAGCTGCTCGAAGAGATAAGTCAAAGTCATCTTATAAGATCAGATACGTAAGTATTTGTTGCAAGCAAACTTGAGTAATCACTTCATTGCAAACTACCTGTAGTTCTGAAGTATAAACCCTGCAATTTTGTGGTCCATTTTCAGTACCACACACCAAACTTTGTGGTCCAATTGTAAACTGCTGATGCATTCTCCTATCACCTTCACTCCATCATGATCAAAATCATTACTGAGACATTATAATTTTACCCTCATTTCTTTTATCTATTTCCCATGTTTTGGAAGAGAGAGTTCTTTTTTGAAATGGTTGAGTTGATGAAATGTATGATAATTAAGAAGTTACGTTATTGCAAGATTCTGAGCATGGTTGTGTTCTGTCCAGGTGGTGATACTGTGGCCCGTGAGGATATAATGGATGCCATTGAAAGGGGAAAAATATGGGGTCAATGTTAGACAGAAGGGTCCTGATTCTGAAAGACAATCCCTTACCTAATTATTTTCATGGTTACCTAAACCTGGAAATAAACCAGCAAATCCAGATGATTTTCAAGGACTTATGGGTTATCACACTTTTAAGCTAACTGGAGTTTCCAAGGTATACTCAGATTTTTCCCCTTTTGATGATTTTATTCATCAAGTTGTACCTTATAAATTCCTATAGGACGCTTGACAAACTGATCATTTTCTTTCTGTATTTTGTTTTTTTTAATCCCCTCAAAATCCTAATGTTCTCATCCATGATTCATCTTATAATATTGGATGGAATTTGTGAATACTAATATTCGACACTCTAATCTAAATTGCCTCCTTGAATTAACATTCAAAACAGATTAGCAATTTCCTAATAAATGTTAGTCCAAGAGTACATCAGTAGTGTTTGTTCTAATTGTGTGCGTGTATCCACTAATACATATACACCTCAAAAAATTACGTATGGTAATGTCACATCTTTGTTCCATGTTATGTCGAGCCTCACTTTCTGCAGCTTAACTGTTTGTTATTTTGAGATATGGTATGTTGTCTATGAACTATAGATGTAGTACATCTTCGGAATTGCACATCTACACTAAATCACAATTGCACTGTTTGTTATTTCTGCAGCTTAACTGTTTGTTAGTTTGAGAGGGCAGGTTGGACATTCGTTTTGATAATCATGATTGCTGCTTTGCGATGATAGAAGTTGTACTTTAGGCCATAATCCAATACCTGCCTCCTAAACTATTCCTGACCTCACACTAGAGAAGCACACCATGCTCTCCTAAGAAAGATCTTCTAAGTTGATCAAGTGCTACATATCCTTATTAATAAGGCATTCATATTTAGTTCCTTAATATTATAGACATAGTTTCTCCTGAAATGTTCAGTAGGTTCATGTAGGGAAAATAGCTGCTAAACAAATGTTAGAGATGATTGTTACGAAGATAGTTCTACACGATTATAACTGATTTGAGCTTAAGATTATTGAGTTAATTTTCTATAAATTTCGGCTCATGAACATTCTGCAAAAACTGTTAGGCTATAACCTACAAATCAGTTAGTAGGCTGCTTATTTTGACTCTTGGTGTATATTCAACACTTTTTTGCACTTCCTCAGTTGCATTTGTTTCTTTACAATGGCCAAAAGAAATGGAGGAAGGAAAATAGACTAATCATATTCAAATTATATATAGTTTTTAACTGAAGATGTACACAAGAAATAAACCACTATAAAAGGTAAAATTATAGTTTGGTTTCTTATTGTAATCGACATTTAAAATCTCTGAATTCCCCATGTATCAGTTTATAAATAGTTTTTCAAATTGTTATGTATCAGGATATTATTTGTATTTTAATGTGTTCCTTACTAGATGATGAGGGTAGATTACTGGTTACATGATCGAGGAAGGCGAATCTGAGCCCACTATGCAATAAACCATAAACCCTTATTTGTATTTTAATGTATTCCTTACTTATGCTTATATTTGTCTTCTGTGAAGATTTCTAGAACATGTGTATTTTAAGGTCTTGGCGCACATGTATTTTAAGATCTTGGCCAGTTTATATACACATGAGGCTAGAAGATCTTAGTGAGATATTTCACATGACGGATTTGTTTTCTTAATCTATGATTTGTTTGAACCGTTTGAGGAGCATATGGGTGGCCGTGCGCCTGTTCCATCTCCATAGGAGTGGTCGTGCTCCTACCCCTGTTTATATAGTCACATCAGACTAGAAGATCTTAATGAGATACTTGCCATGAAATATTTGATTTCTTAATCATTGATTTCTTTTAATCATTTGAGGAGCATATGAGTGGTCGTGCGCCCATGCCATGTCCACAGGAATGGCCGTGCTCCTGCCCTGCCTGTTTATATATTGACATAAGACTAGAAGATCTTAATGAGATACTTGACATGCCATATTTGTTTTCTTGATCAATGATTTGCGTGCGCCCGTGCCATGTCCACATGAGTGGTTGTGCTCCTGCCCCTGCCTCCTCCTTATCTAGACTCATGGTGATTGTCATTTAGTTTCAACTGTGCAGGTTCGTGAGGCACACTATGACTTGAAAGTTTGAATCACTGTAGCAGACCTTGCGGATGCTTCTTTTCTCCATGGGATCTCTCAGAAATGAAAAAACTACACAACAAAGGTCCGCCTTGAACTGTAATATATTCAGAGATTTTGTTTGCTTACTTGAAATTGGAAATAGGCTTTTGCTTGCTCGTACAATCCCTCCATGTGTAATAAGCTTTCTTTATAATACATGACTATTAGTTGTTTCACAAAATAAAGTTTTTTGTGTTAATGCTCTTTAACTTTTTCAAACAAAAGAAGTTAAGTTGTTTCCCAAATTCCTAATTTATACTTTCACTTGATGAGATTACTTTTCTAGCTTCACATCAAATTACTGAGCTAAACATGGACCCCAAGTATCATCTTATCTACTTACTTGCCTTTTATGTGTGTTTTTGGCTGCATGATGGGCCTCACTTCTCTTTGTGATTTATGTTATGCGAGGCATTCAATACCTTACTCCATTGTCCCCTCCTTTACCCCTCACTAGATCTGATATATTTGTCTTTCTAGATGTCTGTATGATTCTTTCGGGATGCATTATCCGTTTATGCATAGATCTGCTATGTAAGATATATTTATACGTATATATGCGTGTGTGTTGTTTGATTTGGGTGAAGATATAATGATTTTGCTCCAAAAGAAGCCATGGTTATTGCAATTTGCTTAATTCCCACTTGTGTCACTGTTAACCATGGTTTATATGTGTTGTGTTGGTGCCTTTATAGACGATCCATTATGCCTTCTTCTTGGTAACTATAGCAAGCTTCTACTTGTACCCTGAACCATGATGTCGATCCTATCAATACAATGTATTTGCAATCTTTTTTTCATGTTTCCGTAGAGAGTGACACTTTGTGTTTAAATGCTCCAAATATTCCATGAAATATCTATGAAGCTCTACTTAAGCATCTTTGTCATTGTAAGTTAATTTTTAACATGGTCCTTTTGCTACACATCTACTTTGTCCAGACATAAATAGTGGACTTCTGATGTCGATGTGATGTTGTCAAGGATCATAGCTATGTTCACATATCTGTACTTCAAGATATTGTTTTCAGATTGCTGAACTTCGTATCCTGCATGGAATGTCAACAATTAATGGAAATATAAGTACATCATGTAGTTTTATGATTAATCGATAATTTCCATCGCCAAAAAAGATCAATGGATACTTTATTCATTTGCATTTTCAAGTCACTCATGTTTGTACATTTGTTGTGGAGAAGAGGAAAAGTGATGAATAAGGGGCTTTGAGATATGCATTTTTTCCTTCAAAATGCATTAATGTTTTCCCTGCATTATATTGAAATGTGTGGCTCATGACCAAGCATCAGATTTGCATCATCATATGAATTAATGGGGATAAGCTGCATATAATAAGATGTCTAGGCATATAGTCACATGCTCTGACCCCATTTTTACAAACATCCTTATTAGTAACATTTGTAGTCAAGTTCAGTATTTATGTTGCCTCACCTCATATGTTCCATTGTTTCTTCTCCTTCCATTCTTTTGATGGTTTGTATTTTAGGTTACAAGAACTGGAACAACTTCAATGTTCTACAGGTACCCATTCAATTGTTTTGACAATCGGGTTGTTTCTTATTGCAAATATTTGATTTTCTCATATTTTTAATCTTTCATGATTTTGTGTTTTATTATGTTTCTTTACCAAATCATAGATGTAATGATTTTTATGTTGCACATCATAAGTGGAGGAGCACACGATCAAACTTCGAGATACAAAAGTAGTAGCATTTTTTATGGGTTATTGCTTACTCCAGATAGTGCGCATGCGCTTATGTCAGTTATCTTTTTTTCAGCTACCAATCAACATATGTTTCTTTCGAGTGTTTGAAAGCTTTTGTTATGACCAGATTGTAACAACAAAAGTAAGGTTTCACGTTTAGCCTTCATACTAATGTTTTCCCTGTTTTATTTTTTCAAGTCATCACCTCCAACTTGTCACCTATACATTACAGTCCTAATTTGAGATATTTTTAGAAGGTGTTTACTAGGCCTCTGTGAATTGAACCTTCAGCCTACTGCTTTTTTTTTAACCGGTAATGTATCGGTCATCAACAATATGTTCCTATTATGTGCTTCTATGAAATATAGAACTTTCTGATGTTGTATTGTTCTCTATTACAGTTTTCGGTGATGGCCTGATTTATTACAGTTGCTTATTGCAAATTATGTGCTTTATTACAGTTGGCATGATTTGGGAGTACTTCTGTATAGAAGTTTTCGGTGATGGCCGTTTTGTGTAGTCGATAGTAATTTTTTCTTGCCCGTCGTTGGGCCGGCAACGCGCGGCAAGCCGCGCCCCCCTATCTAGTTTGATAGATGGATGGATGGATGTAAGCGTTCGAAAAAAAAGAGTTTGATGCAAAATTACGGCACGGCACAATCTACAGCCGCACATCACGAGTTCTATTGGTGACCGTCTTGCCTTGGTGATGAAGACGCGACGGATTGTATTTCTTGGGAAGTTCTTCTATTCAGAGTTTCAGATTTTATTTTTTGACATGGAAACTATCTCTATTTCAATTAACCACCATACCCAACAAAATCGCTGGCTACCAGGGTATGTACGAAGGTAGGAGCGCCGCCCGGCCATACGGCTTGGGGAACACCGTCCATCTTCGCACCGAACGCCGCAAGGGCATCAGCTACCTTATTACAGAGTCTTGGACAGTAAACAACAGAAAATGAAGAAAAATTCAGACTAGCAAAAGCCTTGATCTCACGAAACAGCACCCCATTAGGGGATAAATCATAGTATTGCGTGGTGATTGCTTGAACCATTTGTCTTGATTCCGTTTTCAGAATGATGTTTGTCATAGCCCAACCTTGTGCAGCCTGTAAAGCCTGAAGACATCCTTCTGCCTCCGCTTGTAGCGAGTCACGAATAAAGTTCAGTCTCCCAGCTCCTGCACCTACAACATCTCCTTCCTTGTCTCTGACTATGAAGCCCCACCCTCCGTCCTGTGTATCCGTTCGAAAGCTGCCATCAGTATTGATTTTTAGAAGATCACCCAGCGGTGGTTCCATTTATGCTTAGGCTGGGCCTTCTCCTTTGGATTCTTGAGGCAGTAAGTTTCATAATCCGCATATTCATTCCTTATTTGGTGCAGTACCTTATCTATGTTCAGTTTCTTTTTCTCTGCATTCACCTTATTTCGTGTTTTCCACCAAGTCCATAGGACTGCAATGGTTAGCATGACTTTCTGTTTGTCCCAGCTTAACAGCATATGCAAGAATTCTTTTGGTCCCGCACAGTTAACAAGCATCTGGCGTTCTTTCTCCAACAAGAGTGCTGACCATATCTTTTTGACGGCTTTGCACTTAACAAACAGATGAGAACCATCCTCATCTAGTCGAGTGCAGACCGGACACAATGCATCTGTTTCTATTCCTCTTCTCTTAATGGCAAGCAGCGTTGGCAGACTGTTATGAGTAATACGCCATAAGAATTTCTGTAAGAGCAAAGTTTTGCCCCCGTGTGTTTTGGATATTGTTGGACAAGACAGTGGAGGAACTAACAATGTTTTCTAGTGTAAACAGTTGTATAGGTTCCTGAAGGACAAGCTAGGTGATAAAGCTTCAGGGAAGGTCTTCAAGTTATCGAAGCATTACCCCCTGAGCGAAGCTTAATCACGGAGGATGACCCCCAAAAATGAAGGTGTCCTGAAGCTCAACTCATTGAAGGAAATGAAGAAGACGGCGCAAGACTTAGATGTTTTTGTGTAGTTCTTTTTCGGTTCATTGAGTCATAGGACAAACCGTACTATCAAGAGGGGTATTTAGTTTGTGGACATCGAAGTTATTGAGAAAATGCTCAGATCAAATCCAAACCAAGTGAGAAGCCTGAGCGAAGAAATCTCATGTGCACTGAGTTAAGTTTCGGTAGCAAAGACTTCGTTCTTTGGCTTCTGAAGCAGAACTAAGTCCGTGAGTCAGCTTTACTTGTTCCGCAAGTAAAGTTGCACAGTGATGACAAATCCGACCGTTGTGGACACGTGTCAAGCCGTCACCTCGGGTCAATTTGGTCATTCCGCACCTCGGGATCGCCAACTATAAATACGCCGCCCCCTCCTCCATTTGCGGGTGGCTGCTCCAAGAATATTCCTGAGAGAGATTGAAGAGAGCACCCCAAAGACTTCACCGAAGCAAAACCCAAAATCCAGAATACTGAAGCCTAAGTCCCATTGATCTGAGTAGATTCGAGATGACTTAGGTGAAAGCTTACTAGCCTTTTTATCTTGGTGAACTGCAATTCTCCTAGACGGTTAGAGTGTTGTTCTTCAGAGAGCGAAGAGTAATTGTCGCCTCGAAGTCCAGTTTGTCAAAGGTTTCGGTGATTTCCTCAATAATCAACCACGAGTGAAGAACTGACCAAGCTCAAGGAGTTTGGTGCAGTGGAGCAAAGGACGGAGAGAGATTTGCTCCAGGTGTTCAATCACCAGTCCCTCCAACCAGACGTAGCGCTTTGCAGAGCGTGAACTGGTCGAACAAACATCGCCGAGTCCCAGTTCGTTTTTCTTCAAGCATTTACCTTCAGTATTGCATTTGCTTTGCAGTTATGCTTCAATGGGTTTTGATTCACTGCATTTAGATTCGCTTCCAGTTTTAGTTCGCTATTCCGCTTTACTTATGCTTCACTTCAATAGTTTCAGTCGAAAATTTTGAAGTGATCATTCACCCCCTCCCCCTCTGATCACATACTTGGACTTCCAATTGGTATCAGAGCTAGTCACTCCCTACACTCTGTGTGTTTTGGATTAACCTCCTGGAGTGTCTTCAAGTATGTCTTTCGCAGCTATTCGCTCCGGCGAACCCATTCCTGTTTTCAATGGGAAGGACTACCCGTACTGGAAGTTCGAGATGAAAAGAAATATTATGGCTATCAACTCGACCGCCTGGCAAGTTGTCTTGTATGGAGTCACTGTTGCCGATGAGAAGGCCATCACTCCTGAAGAAGCGAAACTGATTGATCTTGATTCTGAAGTTTGGGTTTTCATCACCAATCACTTGACACCAGAAAAGTATCATGAAGTGAAGAATATTCCATCTGCCAAAGGTGTCTGGGACTATCTTGAAAAGATTGGTGAAGGTGTTTCTACCTAGAAGGATGCCATAATTGACACACTCCGAAGCAAATTCTATCGCTTCAAGAGAAACGAGGGTGAAAAAGTCAGCTCCATTTACAGCAGACTCACAGCTCTTGCTAATGAGTTGATTTCCCTCGGTGCTGGTGACATTACTCCTCACTCAGTTGTAAGAACTTTGCTTTGCTCATTGGATGACTCGTTTGATCACATTGTGCTGATGATCAAGGAAAGGACTGATTTCAGACGTCTTGTTGCCGCTGATATTCTTGAGAGACTCAATACCTTTGAAATGGAAGAAGATGAGAAACGTGACATTAATGGCTCTCGAAGAAAAACTCATGCTTTGAAAGCAAAAGCTTCACGTCATTCTTCGCCCGAAGCCAGTTCTGCCTCAGGTGTCGAATCAGATGATCCTGCAAGCATTGGAAAAGATTTAGCTTTGATCATGAGACGCTTCAACCGTTTCCAAAGGAAAGGTTTTTCTTCACCGAAAAAGAGTTATTCTTCAAGGAGCTCAACTCACTCATCTCACCGCTCATCCTCAAGAAGCTCTCCATCGAAGGACAACTGCTGCTATAAGTGCAAGAAGCCAGGTCACTACATTGCTGATTGCCCTCTGTGGGAAGCTGAGAACAAAGCAAAGCATTCGCTCAGAGACTCCTCAACCAAGTCCCACAGATCTTCCAAAAGCTATGAATCCAAGAGACATGACTCCAGTTCGAGAAGAGATAAGAAGAAAGATTCTGATGATGACAAGAGGAAGAAGTATCATAAGAAGCGTGAGGGTTCTTCATCGAAGACGCACTCGTCTCGGCGAAGCAGCTCTCACCGTGCCAAGGCCTATCTGGGAAAGGAGATGAACTCTGAAGACGAAGCCTCTGGGTCCGAAGCTGAATCAGGCTCAAGGTCTGGGTCTGGGTCCGAAACAGATGGTGTTGCTGGTTTGGCATTCGCTTCAGCAGATGCTTCGACAAAAACTTCGAGCTCATTCTTCACAAACAACAGTAGTGAAGATGAATCTCCTGCATATTGCTTCATGGCCAAGGCGAAGGTATCTTCATCCAAATCTAACTATGATACTTCTGATTGTTCCTCATATGATAGTGATTCGAAGATAAGCTATGCTAAACTTGCTAAAATTGCTTCAATTCAACAAGATGAACTTGATTCACTAAGCAAAACCATTAAGAAATCAGAAACATTGTTGATCGATGAGATAGAGAAAGGTCAAACTTTAACTAATGAGCATGCAGCTCTGAAAAAAAAGTTTGAAGAATTATCCTCTAGGCATGATCTTCTTTCAGTTGATTATGAGAAGCTTACCTATGAATTTATTCAAAGGAAAATGGCTCTCGAAAGACTGAAAGAGGCTCATGAAGAGTTGGAAAATGTCAATCTCTCTCTCATGGCTCAACAAGTTCTTGAAGCAAATCATAAAACTGATTCACCTTGCTTAACTTGTTTGGAACGAAGCAAAACTGATTCCAAAGGCAAAGCTCCTATTATTATTGATGATACTAATGCCTCTGATGAGGAAAATTCTGCTATTACCGAGGAACTCCTCAGGTTGAAAAACTTATTTGAAGCAGGCATGTTCAAAAGTGTGCAAGGTCACCAGTATCTCTGTGATATCCTGAGGAAGGCTCTCCTTCACAGGAATCCCAGGAATGAAGGAGTTGGTTTCGAGAGTAAGATAAACCCTGATGGCACCTATTGGGAACCGGAGCAGTACCCTAAAACTGTTTGGGTCCTAGCGAAGGAGAACCCCATTGATATAGCTAATCTTTCAGGTTTTGACTGTAAGATGAACAAAGCTATTATGGACGAATCACTTGATTCTGACTACAAGCTCATCAAAGACTAACAGGGAAAGGTTACAGCTGAGTATGTTGGTACTCCTCCTAAGGATGGCTTCTATAAGAGGCAGATATGGGTGTAGAAAGCACTTGTGGAAAAACTGCCAGCTAACCATACCATGCAGGGAAAGTCTTCGGTACCACCGAATCATTTCTATTCTCTTGAAACGAGAAATGATCCACTGCTGCCCGAATCAAATGTTCCTCAGAAGCAATACTATCGCACTGGTCGTCATACTTATCATCCTCATAATAATCATACTAAGATTGCATATGCTCATTCTTATCCTAACCATTCGCAGAGGACTTACATTTATGGTGTGCTTGATGGTACACCGAAGCAATACACTCCTGTTCGATTTAATATTGCTTCAACCAGTGCTTCAACATCTTCTCAGTCACCTGCTCGTTTGTGGGTGGTTAAGAAGAACTAATTCTTCTGCAGGGCTATGTCTCCGGTGGATCCGAATGGGTCATGGGTAGTGGTTGCACAAATCATATGACCGGAGACAAGGAGTTATTCACCGAAGAAAAACTATCTCACTCTTCTCAGAAGTACATTACCTTCGGTGATAACAATAAGGGTAAAGTTTTAGGTTTGGGTAAGGTTGCCATATCGAAAGATAAGCACATTGACAAGGTTATGCTAGTCCAATCCCTTGGATATAATCTTATGTCTATTTCTAAGTTATGCGATATGGGTATGCTTGTTCTATTTTATGCTTCACGTTGTGTTGTCTTTTCACAGGATGACTATACGTTTGTCTTCGAGGGTTACTGAAAGGAGATTTATACATTGTTGATTTTTCTTCGGGCCCTGCTGTATCCACATGCTTAATGGCAAAAGCTTCATCTGGTTGGTTATGGCATCGAAGACTTGGTCATGCAGGGATGAGAAATCTTCATAACTTAGTGAAGAAGAATCATGTTATTGGCCTTAGCGAAGTAAAATTCGATAAGGATCGTCTCTGTAGTGCTTGTGAAGCTGGTAAAATTACGAAGAAACATCATTCAGCGAAGACTATTATGACTACCACTCGTCCTCTTGAATTGCTTCATATGGATCTTTTTGGTCCTCAAAACTATGCAAGCCTGGGAGGAAATAAATATGGTCTTGTCATTGTTGATGATTTCTCTCGCTATACTTGGGTTTTCTTTTTGGATGACAAGAGCAAAGTTGTTGAAATCTTCAAGTCATTCGCCAAGAGAGCTCAAACAGAATATGAATTATCTCTGAAGCATATCCGTAGTGATAATGGAACTGAATTCAAGAATACTCATATTGAAGATTTTCTTGATGATCATGGTTTTACTCATGAGTTCTCTGCTGCTTACACACCTCAACAGAATGGTGTTGTTGAAAGGAAGAATAGAACTCTTATTGAAATGGCCAGAACCATGCTTGCTGAATACAAGACTCCTATCAGGTTCTGGGCCGAAGCAATTAACACTGCATGTCATATCATCAACAAGGTTTACCTTCACAAATTTCTGAAGAAAACTTCACATGAGCTTATCACTGGTAACAAACCAAATGTTTCGTACCTTAGGGTATTTGGTGCTCCATGCTTTATTAGAGATATGAATCATAGCTCCAAATTTGCCCCTAAGGCACACGAAGGTTTTCTTTTAGGTTATGGCTCAAACTCTCACACCTACAGGGTCTATAACTCTCACTTTGGGAAAGTTATGGAAACTGTGAATGTGAGGTTTGATGAAACTAATGGCTCTCAAAAAGAGCATTTGCCTCATGATCTAGATGAACCACCTCTTGATGAAGTGATCAGGTCCATGGCTATTGGAGATATTCGCCCTGTTGAAGCTAATGCTCGTCAAGCTAATAGGGATGATGATGGTCCAATGTTCGCACACATAGCCCGGGGCACTGGAAATCAACATCCGGAAGCTAATGATGAACAGGACGAAGAAGAACAAGGGAACGAAGGAAATGCTAATCCCGAAGGAAATGCAGAAGCTGAAGGCGAAGCAAATCCTGAAGGTGATGCAGATCCTGAAGCTGAAGCAGATCCTGAAGCAGAAGCTGAGCCTGAAGCAAATGATTCAACCTTATCACGAGTCCGAAGAAGAGTTGATGTTGATTCGATCCTTGAAGAAATTCATCAACCAGGTCGTCCCACAACTCGCTCTCGTACTCGTTTGGCTAACTTCTGTGGAAACTTTTCGTTTGTCTCCATGCTAGAACCTTCAAAGTTTGATCAAGCCATGAAGGATCCAGATTGGTTAACTTCTATGCTCGAAGAACTTAATCAGTTCGAGCCAAACAAAGTCTGGTCCTTAGTTGATAGACCTGATCCCACGAAGCACAACATCATTGGTACAAAGTGGATTTTTCGCAACAAGCAAGATGAATATGGTATAGTGGTAAGAAACAAAGCACGACTGGTAGCACAAGGTTACACCCAAATCGAAGGTATTGATTTCGGCGAAACTTATGCTCCAGTTGCTCGTCTCGAATCCATTCGAGTTATGCTTGCGTTTGCAAATTTCAATGGTATTTTACTTTATCAAATGGATGTGAAAAGTGCT
This sequence comes from Bromus sterilis, assembly GCA_950022295.1. NCBI lineage: Eukaryota > Viridiplantae > Streptophyta > Magnoliopsida > Poales > Poaceae > Bromus > Bromus sterilis. The sequence goes on from OX465599.1 coordinate 218,081,865, forward strand.
TTTCTTAACGGAGAAATCGAGGAAGAAGTGTATGTTATGCAGCCTCCAGGTTTTGAAGAACCAAAGAAACCCGACATGGTTTACAGGTTACACAAGGCCCTCTATGGGTTGAAGCAAGCACCTCGTGCTTGGTACGACACCTTGAAGGATTTCCTTCTGAAGAAAGGCTTCAAACCAGGAACAACTGACCCAACACTTTTCACTCGATCTTATAATGGTGATTTGTTTGTATGTCAAATCTGTGTAGATGATATCATTTTTGGATGCACTAACACTGAACTCAGCGAAGAATTTGCCAAAATGATGTCGAAGAAATATGAGATGTCTATGATGGCTGAATTGAAGTTTTTCCTTGGACTTCAAATTCGTCAACAGAAAAATGGCACCTTTATTTCTCAAGAAAAATATCTCAAGGATTGCTTGAAGAAGTTTGGTCTTACTGATTGCAAAACTATCAAAACTCCAATGCCAACCAACGGCTTCTTAGATGCAGATGAGAAGGGCAAAGCCTTCGACCAGAAGAAATATCGGTCTATGATTGGATCTCTCTTATATCTTTGTGCATCTAGACCTAACATTATGCTTTCAGTATGTATTTGTGCTCGTTTTCAGGCCAATCCAAAAGAATCACATCATACTGTTGTAAAGCGAATTCTTCGGTATCTTGCTCACACACCTACCTTGGGCTTGTGGTATCCCAAGGGAGCTCAGGTTGATCTTATTGGCTATTCTGATTCAGACTGGGCTGGTGATCGTGTGGATAGGAAATCAACTTCAGGGAGTTGTCATTTCCTTGGTAGATCACTTGTGTGTTGGGCTTCAAAGAAGCAAAACTGTGTTTCAATATCTACTGCTGAAGCTGAATACATTGCTGCTGGATCATGATGTACTCAGATTCTTTGGCTGAAGCAAACACTGAAGGATTATGGTATTCATGTGAAGAAAATTCCCCTTCTATGTGATAATGAGAGTGCAATCAAAATTGCTCACAATCCTGTGCAGCACTCTCGCACGAAGCATATTGATATTCGCCATCATTTTCTTCGTGATCATGTTCAGCGTGAAGATATTGTCATAAGTCATGTCAGAACTGAAGATGAACTGGCTGACATATTCACGAAACCATTGGATGAGAAAAGGTTCTGTGTGTTAAGGTGTGAGCTCAATATATTGGACTCACGAAATGTACTATAAGATCGAACCTCTTACTCCTGTATATACTCATTTACTTCGTTACTTACTTTTGAGTTTCGTTGCCGTTTTTGCTTCGCTTATTTTATTTTATTTCATTTGGATCTATTCCTCTATGCTTATCACCTTTTGCTTCGTTTGGTTTTTCTTCGAGGTGATAAGTTTCGGACCCTATCTTTTCTATTCTTCTTCTTTCTTATTCTGTCTGTCCAAAGTGGTTGAGCACAATTGAAACGGAAAGTATTTTGCTTCGAACATCATTGAGTTCCGAATCAAATGCTTCCGATTTTTATCGAAGTTTTACTCAACTCGAGGACTTATTCTTCGTTCGTTGAGATCCCATCAAATCCGGGTCGTTGAGATTCTCTCGCGATTCGCCACGAAATCCTCGCCGTAGAATCCGGAGAGACGGACGCTGGGAGCCGTTCGATCTGATCTGACAACTCCTGTCAGACCGTCCTATATAAGGCATCCCATCCCAGCGAAACCATCTCACCTCCTCATTCGCATCTCTCCGGAACCCTATCTCCCGAGCGCGCCGCCGAGATTTTCGTCCCCGTCGCCGTTCTCGCCGCTTCACTGCCGGAAGAGCGCCGCCGTGGACTTCACGCCGTCGACGAGCACGTCCTCTCCACTCCTCGCCGCGGTAGCTGCTCGACGCCATCGAGTTAGGGTACGCCGAGCCTCCGATCCGATATCTGTTCTCTTTGCTCCTCCTTCTTCTAGATCGGATCCATGTTCTTAGTCTGTTTGTTGGGATGATTTCCTTAGGTTTCTTTGATCCATTGGATCGTTGCACTGCTGGGAAATCTGTTTCTGCTAGCAAAAGGTTCCCTTCTCGATTCAGGTTAGAAGTTAGGGCTTGACTCTTTCTGTTCTGTGTTAGGGTTTCAGTTCTTCATTGCATGAAGTTAAGTCTAGCTCAGAACAGACAAGAATCTTCACCCAAAATTCTTCACTGAATCTCTTGTCAAAACCTTTGTTTTTGGATCAAAACTTTTGTTGGTGCTGATTCCATACTTTCCTTTTTCCCTCGCTACCTTTATGCTTTTCACAGGATGTCTGCTGAGTTAGGCTTCGGAAATGAGTCACCAAATCTTGACCACATCAACGAAGCAGAATGGTCTGCTCCGAAGAAGAAAGGTGGCAGAACGAAGGAAACCAACAATGCCAGAGGCATCCCCGAATCCATTCGCTTAGAGCTTGGATATGATATGCCTCCTGGAGAAACCAAGGATCAGCGCAAGAATCGCTTGCAAAACATTCGCCGGTACTGGGCTGTTAGATGGTACAAGTACAAGAGCATCCCTGACTGGAAGTGGACTATGCAATTTGCCTTCATTCCACCTTTTCAATATACTTTGGCCATGTGTAGTCAGTACACCGAAGAAAATCGCCATTTATACTACCCAGTTCCACCAAAGCGTCCTCACCCCAACACTCTCAAGACTCCAGCTGACTATCCTGACGAAGAAGAACGTTTGAGGATTGCTGTTGAAAACAAGAGACTCAAAGAAGAGAAGAAGGCAGCCAAGTTGGCTGAAGCTGAAGCCCATGATGTTGGGCCTAGCTCGAAGAAGAAATCTGCTTCTCCTCCTCATGCTACCATAGAAGATGAAGAGCAAGCTAAGTTAGAGCAAGCAGCTCTGGAGGATTCAATGTTGGACGAATCAAATGCTGCTGATAACGAATCTGAATCCGAAGCAGATGATGAATCTGATGAACCTGCTCCCCCCAAGAAGCAAAGACTTCAGATCCCAATGAAGAAGAAGCCAGGAGAGAAACCTGCTACTAAGGGGATTAAGTTTCAAGACCCCAAGGACAAGTCTTCTGCTCGCCCCACCATTTATTTATCAAACTTGGTGGTTGCGAAGCCCTTGGCCTCCAAGCCACCGGCTGATGCCCTCAACACTGAGAGGCGAACGAAGCAGAAGCATGACCCTGCTAAGAAGCATCAACCCGCAAAGGCTTCAGCTCCAACGAAGCCCAAGCAGTCTGCCGCACCAAACACTTCAGCGAAGCACAAGCTCACTGAAGAAGAATTGAGACAAAAAGACCTCGAAGAGGCACTTGAGCGCAACATTCTTGCCAGAAGCTCAGCTGAGAAGAAGAAGGAAGATGAGGATGCTGTCAGTAAGCAAAAGGAGTTGGACTCCGCCAGGTTGGCTGCAGAGAAGGCTGAGACGAAGCGCAAGCTCGCCGAAGCCGCAAAGAACGAAGAGAAAGCTGCCTCTGAAGCTAAACAGCTGGCTGAGCATGAAGCAAAACGTAAGGCCACTCTAGATGGCCTCAGGACAAAGAAAGCTGAGAAAGCTGCTAGGGAAAGTCAGAAGAAGCCCATAGTTGATATGACTCCCTCCTCTATTCCATCGAAGCAGAAAGGCATATCTATGCCTGAAGCTCAAGCTGAAGCTGATCGCCACAGTGACCATCAGTTCCCTGACCCGCGTGAAGGCGAACTCTGGGATCAGTTGGGCATCACTGAAGCCCTTTGGGAGAAATGTGCTGCTGAAGAGCCTGAAGCTGTTGATCTTGGAGAGGTCTATATCTCAAGCTCCATCGAAGCAATGATCTCCACAATGATCAGTCAGCTGAAGGATTTGCATTCAAGAGACAAGGCTGAAATCAAAAAGATTCACAACTATCAGAAGCGCGCTGAATATGAACCAGATGAAGAATTCAAACAGCACGCTCTGAAATTGCTTCAGCAAGTGACGGACGTCAACACCACCACCAAGAATAATATAAAAATCTTCAAAGGCAAAGTCAAGGGCGCTGTTGATGAAATGGTGAAGACCCATAATGCTTCCATTATGGAAAGAGATTCGCGGAAACGCAAAGCTTCGCCCGAAGCTGAACGTGTTGTTGCACCGGCATCGGCTGCTAAGCCTGCTGCAGCAAAGGCTTTAGGACCTTCACCCAAGAAGCGGACCACAAAGAAGCGCAAGGTAACTTTGGCTTCAGCTGCAGACATGGACACCAGTGATGAACATCCGAAGGAAACTCCTGACGCAGTTCCCACTCCTACACCGAAGCCAAAGCCATCCCAGCCCATACCAAAACCTTGTGCTCCACCCACCAAGACTCCCACACCTCCTCCTACCAGAACCACCCCCAAACCAACTCCACCACCACAAGCTCCTACCCCTACTCCAACACCTGCACGAACTACCACACCCATTCCACCTCGTGCACCCACACCCATCCGTGCCCCAATCCCCTCACCACAAAGGATTCCCACTCCACCAGCTGCTCCCGCACCACCTCCATCACCTCCCCATGAAGAAAATGCACCGTCCCCAACCCACTCCCGAACACATGTCACCCGAGATTTTTCCCCTGCCAGATCCGTTCAAGAGTTCGAAACCATTGTGCCTCGCACCGAAGCACATGACGACGAAGAAGAACAAGTTCAGATACTGAATCTATCACAAGAGCAAGCGCTCATAGTCGCTCAAACTGCTGGCCCTTCTAGCGCCAATCCAATTGCTCCTCTGCAAAGGTTTCGCGCGCATTTGCGCCCCTGCCAAGATACCCAGCTTGACTCCAATTACCCTCGTGAAACTTTTCCTATTTTCAAGGGTGCTGGTTATTCTTCACGACATGGCCCGGACTTCAACTTGGAACAGCATCAGAAGAGCCACCGTTTCTTTGGTGTCAGTCCGTATGCTTCAGATCGCACCGCGGATGATCTTCGCTTTTGGACTGCAGAACAGCAAATCCCATACACCAAAGTCTTCTGTCAGCAAGGAGTTCTGTTCAGGCATAAATTTCTGGATATGCGAAGTCTTTCCACTGCCACTTGCTTTCAGAACATCGCCGAAACTATTGAGAATCAGAATTTGGCTCGGTTGTTTGCTTTGAGCACTCCCTTCAACTCTGAACTTATCAAGCAATTCTATACAACTCTCTATGTTTCTGGTGAAGCAAATGAACCCAGCTCATGGACGCTGGAATGGATGATACAAGGAAAAGTCTTCAGGATGTCCTCTGCTGAATTCATGGAAATTGTCAATATTCCAAGGCATTCTGGAGTCCAAGAAAAGATTCACTTAGAACCTGATCTGGCTGAAGAAGAATTTGCTACTCTGTTGGATATTGAAGTCTCTGCAAGCTATTTACCTGAAAACATTCGCCCGAAGCATTTGAACTTCATCTCAAGGACTTGGTTCTACATCTTGTCCAACTCATTGATCCCATTGAGTACTGCTTCGGAAGAATCGAACATTTATCCAGAGACAAGGCATGCTATCATGAAGCTCACTCATGGTCTTCTCTTTGATTTTGAAGACTGCTTGATTCGGAACTTGGTTCATGCAGCAGAGCTACCATTCACACTGAAACCTTATGCTCCCTGGCTGCAAGTTGTCCGCGACTATGGTAGAAACGAAGACTTTGTGGCTCGCCATCACCCGAAGCTTTTCTTGCCACCAGTGTGTGACACTTTGGCTTTGCTGAGGAAGCCCAATGATCCTTTTGCTACATATGTTGGCGTGCGACATGAAGTCAATGAGCAAAACTTATCCAAGAATTTCCAGAAAGACTGCCATCATTTTGAAGTTAATCTTCGGTCATAGCAAATGCTTGACAATTACATTGAAGCAAATCAGCGCCAGATGCAATTCTTGCTGATGAGATTAACATAGTTGGAAATATTGCTCTCAACAACAATCAGTTTCTGCGTGTGCTCAAGCGTCATTCCTGGAAGGGGCATGTAGCCTAGTGGTTGCAGCAAACCTAGTAGCACGCCAGGTCCTGGGTTCGACTCCTTGTGGGAGCGAATTTAAACAGGTCTAGAATTTCTGGAAATAAAATACTGTGGAGCTCATGCTTCACAGTCCTTAAATTCAAAAAAAAGGGGGCTCCGGAAATTCAACTTTGTCAAAGGCCTTCATAAAGATCGCATTTACAAAGAATATGAGCACCTCCAGCGAAACTTTTCCCGTGATGATACCGTGGACCGCCCGAATCAGAAGATCCCTCCCCTGCACAAGATTGATGAAGTATTCTTCGTCAACGAACCTGAACCCATCCGGCCTGATACCGTCTCGGAAAATGACTCCATTACTTCAAAGGACGATGACGGCCTCGACGACAGCGACCTCGACATCAACCTCATCACTCAGTCGCGCCACGAAGCTATTCCAACGTCTTCTTCCGAAGAAGAATCCTCAGGCGATCAATCTTCGTCGGATGAGTCTTCGTCAAGCTCAGCTTCGTCGGGTTCTCAGGGTGCTGATGCCGCACACTAGCTCTCTCGAACCTCTTCTCAACCTTTTGTCCAATCATTGACAAAAAGGGGGAGAATGAGGGCATCGATGAGTTAGATTTGCATCGGGGATGGGGTATGCTATTTGCTTTTGCTTCGTTCGAATAAGTTACAACATACATTACATTCTCTTCGATTGGGTTGTAACTTAAGTTTAACTTCGGTCCTGCCACTCTTGTGCTACGCTTAAGTTTTAATAACCCCTTTGCTTGCAAGTATTGCTTCGTATCTTCTATCTTGCAGGTGGTTATTATTTTCTAAAGTCATAGGTCATTGGAAGCAATTGCATACATTATTGGATATATATCTTCTACTGCAATTGTCTTCGCTAAGATAGTTGTTTTGCTCTCCACCGAAGAAAATTATCTCAAGCATTAACTTCGATTATATAAATCTTCGATGCTTGCATTGAGGGGGAGCCAAAAACTTCAAATCTTAGAGTTTGTCCCATCACTTCACAAAAACTTCAATATCTTTAATCGATGCCTGTTTTGTCAACAATAGTCCAAAAAGGGGGAGATTGTAAGAGCAAAGTTTTGCCCCCGTGTGTTTTGGATATTGTTGGACAAGACAGTAGAGGAACTAACAATGTTTTCTAGTGTAAACAGTTGTATAGGTTCCTGAAGGACAAGCTAGGTGATAAAGCTTCAGAGAAGGTCTTCAAGTTATCGAAGCATTACCCCCTGAGCGAAGCTTAATCACGGAGGATGACCCCCAAAAATGAAGGTGTCCTGAAGCTCAACTCATTGAAGGAAATGAAGAAGATGGCGCAAGACTTAGATGTTTTTGTGTAGTTCTTTTTCGGTTCATTGAGTCATAGGACAAACCGTACTATCAAGAGGGGTATTTAGTTTGTGGACATCGAAGTTATTGAGAAAATGCTCAGATCAAATCCAAACCAAGTGAGAAGCCTGAGCGAAGAAATCTCATGTGCACTGAGTTAAGTTTCGGTAGAAAAGACTTCGTTCTTTGGCTTCTGAAGCAGAACTAAGTCCGTGAGTCAGCTTTACTTGTTCCGCAAGTATAGTTGCGCAGTGATGACAAATCCGACCGTTGTGGACACGTGTCAAGCCGTCACCTCGGGTCAATTTGGTCATTCCGCACCTCGGGATCGCCAACTATAAATACAACGCCCCCCCTCCATTTGCGGGTGGCTGCTCCAAGAATATTCCTGGGAGAGATTGAAGAGAGCACCCCAAAGACTTCACCGAAGCAAAACCCAAAATCCAGAATACTGAAGCCTAAGTCCCATTGATCTGAGTAGATTCGATATGACTTATGTGAAAGCTTACTAGCCTTTTTATCTTGGTGAACTGCAATTCTCCTAGACGGTTAGAGTGTTGTTCTTCAGAGAGCGAAGAGTAATTTTCGCCTCGAAGTCCAGTTTGTCAAAGGTTTCGGTGATTTCCTCAATAATCAACCACGAGTGAAGAACTGACCAAGCTCAAGGAGTTTGGTGCAGTGGAGCAACGGACGGAGAGAGATTTGCTCCAGGTGTTCAATCACCAGTCCCTCCAACCAGACGTAGCGCTTTGCAGAGCATGAACTGGTCGAACAAACATCGCCGAGTCCCAGTTCGTTTTTCTTCAAGAATTTACCTTCAGTATTGCATTTGCTTCGCAGTTATGCTTCAATGGGTTTTGATTCACTGCATTTAGATTCGCTTCCAGTTTTACTTCGCTATTCCGCTTTACTTATGCTTCACTTCAATAGTTTCAGTCGAAAATTTTGAAGTGATCATTCACCCCCTCCCCCTCTGATCACATACTTGGACTTTCAATTTCTTTGCCTTTGGTGTGCACGGTGCATTCTAGATATCATACCACCTGAAAAACTCCTGCTGAGCAGATCTTGAGGCCTCTGCTGTGTTCATATCCCCACTGAACGATGCACCTTGTAAGCTGACTTGACTGAGAAAAGGCCTCTTTGATCAGCAAACGAAGCCCAATCATCCTCCATATCAGGTTTAACTGGGATTTCAAGGATCATAGCCGCGTCTTCCTGCCAAAATATGTCCTGGCAAGGTCTACATCCCAACTGCCAGTATGAGGATTTATGAGATCCTCCACTTTACTCAAAACTGAACCTCCACGAGGTGTAATCGGTCGTCGAGACCAATTCCTTGGCAGCCAAGGGTCATTTCAAATCTGAATGGACGAACCGTCGCCCACCCGCTTAATTACTCCCTGCCTTAATAGATCAATGCCTTGCAAAATGCTGCGCCATGTATATGATATACCTTCCTTCGGTTGTGCATTTAACAAATTCCCATCCGGGTAATATTTGGCTCTAAGCACACGCGCACAAAGGGATGTGGGGTCTGTCAGTAGCCGCCACCCTTGCTTCGCCAACATTGCCATCTTAAATGAATGCAGATCCTTGTAACCAAGACCACCCTCGGCCTTTGACAGTGTTAGTTTTTCCCAGCTTAACCAGTGCACTTTATTCTCGTTTTCTTGTTGTGCCTAGAAATATCTTCCGATCATCATATTAATCTGCTCACAAAGTCCCTTTGTTAAAGCAAAACAGGACATGGCAAAAGTTGGTATAGCCTGTGCACAAGCTTTAATCAAGATTTCTTTACCCACCTTCGACAAGAGCTTCTCCATCCATCCTTGAATACGAGCCCATATCCGGTCCTTCAGATATGAAAATACATTTGTCCGCGACTTCCCCACATAAACTGGTAGGCCTAGATACCGTTCATTCCATGTCTCATTTTGCACTCCAAGCTGCTGCATCATATTAGTTTTGTCAGCATGTTTGGTGTTTTTGCTGAACATAATAGACGACTTATCAACATTTATAGTCCGACCCGAGCAAACCTCATAAAGTGAAAGGATATTTTGCAGGTGATGCGGACTTTCTTCATTAACTTTCAGAAGAATGAGAGAGTCATCTGCAAACAGTAGATGGTTAAAACTCGGGGCATCACGACACACCTTAACCCCCTCTAGGGTCCCATTTACTTCAGCTGTATTCAACAAACTAGAGAAAGCTTCAACACAAATTAAGAACAAGTACGTGGAGATTGGATCCCCTTGTCGGAGGCCCCTACCAGGGATGATCTCTTCCGTTAGAGTGCCGTTGAACTTGAACCTATATTTGACTGTCGTAACGCACTTCATGATTGTGGCAATCCAATTCTCAGCAAAACCCATCTTGCGCATCATCCCTTCCAAGAACTGCCACTCTACCGGATCGTAAGCTTTGCTCATATCAAGTTTCAACGCTGCATACCCCACTGAGCCTGTCCTCTTATTCTGCATATAATGTGTCACTTCATAAGCAAGCATTATGTTGTCCGTGATTAAACGCCCCAGTACAAAGGCGCTCTGGTTTGGAGCAATGATTTCAGGAAGAATAGATTTGAGCCGGTTTGCAAGTACTTTTGAGATCAGCTTATACACAACGTTGCAAAGGCTTATTGGGCGCAAATCATTCATTTTCTCGGGCTTCTTAACCTTGGGAATTAAAACCACACATGTATCATTCCATGCTTTCGGAATATCACCACCATTCAGCACATGCAAAACCTCATCCGTGATCTTATCTCCCACTGTTTCCCAGTGTCTCTTAAAAAACACCGCTGGCATACCATCACATCCTGGAGCCTTCAGGTCACCAATGCTATCCAAAGCGCATTTCACCTCCTCCCTCTTGAACTCCTTCGTTAAGAATTCGTTCATTGCCGGTGTTATCCGGGCTGGGATTTGGTCGAGTAGTTCCTCCATCCGGTTTCCAACGTTTGAAGTAAAAAGAGAGCGGAAATAGTCAGTTACCACCGCCGCCATCTCCGCCTCCTCCTCCACCACATCTCCATTGTCCTTCTTCAGTTTACTAATATTGTTTATTTTCCTCCTGGCCGACGCATAGGGCTGAAAATACGAAGTATTTCTATCTCCCTTCTCCAACCAGGTCACATGGGCTCTCTTCTTATAGTAGGTATCTCTCTGATGTTCCAGTCTCTCCAGTTTATATTTCAAAAGCTGCTCCCGATTCACCATTTGAGGGGATACCGCACTTCTCCGGCACGCCTCTAATTCTTTTTTCTGCCTTGCTATACGTTTCTGCAGGTTTCCTAGGCATGTATTACTCCATTCAGTGAGATCACGTGCAAGAGTTTCAGATTTTATTCTTTCTCTTTTGATGACTAATTTGTCTCTTTTAGATTCCTTTTATTATCACGGCTTTGTTTCAGATTTATTGATTGTTTATTTTGAGATATATTTTTAAAGGCATTGTTCATTTTGAGATATATATTTTTAAAGACATTGGTGGGAAAAAATTCCCCACCCACCCCTTCGCTCCCGCGATGCGTCCCGCGCGTGCGTCTCAGGAGGATCCCTAGCGCCGTACATGACGAGCTCCCCCCCTTCCCCCCTCCTCCCGTCTCGTCCTCCTCGTCGCCGCTAGAGGGCGCGCCGGGCAAGCCTGGTAGGCGTCCGCGGTGGCGGGGCTTGCTTGTCCCCTCGATGGAGACCTCCGACGCGGGTCGAGGCGGACATCCAAGCATCGGCATTGGCGGCGGGCGCGACACGCCGGAGCCGGCTGGCGATGGTGTCGTGGCTGCGTCAAGACAGGTGTCGCGGTGGTGGTGGCTGGAGGCCCTGGTCGTCGGCTCTGATTGGATCGGATATGACCTTCTCGTGGCGGCGATGGTGGTGGGCACCTGGGGCAGTGGGTTGCTCGGGTTGTGGTGCTGGCGGCGTGGACTACGATGATGGGTGGAGATGGCGGCGTGACGACGATGGTTGCGCACTCAATGTGATCTGACTGGATCTGTCGGTGTGGACGTGATGAGCCCTCCGGCAAGCGGCCTAGGCGACAGCGGCGGTCTGTGGGTTTTCCAGGTGGATGGACGGGCCGACATCGGTGGCCTTGCGCGGTTCTGCTTTGATCGCCGCGATGGGGAAGTGGGGAGCTTGGTGGGAGGGAGGGACAACAACGGTTGGATTGCCCATCATCGGCACGGGGGGTGCCTGATGAGGACATCCCTACTGATAGTACATCCCCAACTCTTCATGATGAACAAGCCAATCAAATCAGACTTGGACCTATTACAAGTGCTCGTGCAAAGCTAATAGAACAACATGTGAACTTGCTCTTAATAGAATCTGGTGTTGTGCTAAATGAGAATTATATACTGCCTAAGTCTTTGTATGTATGCATGATCAGGTACCATGGCAAAGGCGAGGGTCAGGAAGGAGAAGACGGGGTTCCAGAAGGAGAAGACGAAGTTCCAGGAACCGAACGTCCGACGTTGTTCGCATGGACGCGAGAAGTCTCGCCATCAACCAAGCAGAATACCTTCTCCAGGGAACGGAAGTCCGATGACTACCGGACGTCCGACGGACCGGTCGCCCGACCGGTACCGGAAATAGGGTACCTTGAGGACAGAAGCTTTGGCGTCAAAATATCGGAAATCCGACCACGACCGGACGTCCGACGGATCTGAGGATCGGACATCCAACATTTGACGGAAATAGGGTGCGCCGAGTACAAAAGGCTTGTGCGTTATAATTACCGGAAATCCGACGACGACCGAACGTCTGATGGTCCCGGCGGACGTCCGATACTCACCGGACGTCTGACACTGCCTGCGTGCAGATTTCAGGGTTGCGGCCCTTGTATCCAACTTTAGACCCCCTAGCTTATAAATACCTCGCCTCCAGTGTGTTTTAGGGTTAGACCACGTTTTAGATAAACCCTAGTTCAGAGAATTGCTCCAAGCATTCATCTTGAATCATATACTTCAATTCGTATTGATCTGAAGTGTTGCTACTGCAAGTTTTGTGTGATCTGTTGTTCCACTGGGAATTAGTAGATTGCAGATTACCGTCTCATGGTCGACAGCTACGTTGCGCAAGTATGTGAAGTTGTGAATATCCAAAGGGTAGAGAGTTGTCGTATTGGCAACAGGGATCTAGCGAGGAGAGTTCATCGTCTACATACAAGTTATCTCGCATCGCCCTCATATTCACCGTACGCTTACTGAGAAGATCGGACCACCCCATATCATCTTGGTATCAGATTTCTAGTGTTACCTCGGTAAGAATCCATGTAACGACCCAATTCACATAGAATTGAAGTCTCTGTGATCAAGTGCCAGTCCCTAGATCGAACTCGCTGGCACACACAGTATCATAGATGTATATCAAAGTACAAGTGCATCATTATTACAACGTGTGATCCAGAATAAAATAAATAACAAGTTGCATAGCTCAAGGCTAGCTTATTCAACATAAATATAGCGGAAGCAAAAGCAAATAACGAGGATTCCCATCAACATCCACAAGCGAACATGCTGAGTGTGGACCCTCAACCCTAAACGCACCTTACTGGTCGTCTGAAAAACCTGCAACACCAAAGGTTACAGCCCGACAACGGGTCAGTAAATCTGATTTGTACAGCAAGTGACACGGAAGAGGTATATATAAAGGACCTACAACTATATGCAAGGTGAGTCGAAGGAAAGTCTTATGGGTTTGTTTTGCAGAAAGCCAATTTTCTCCTGAACTAAACTAGTCAAAATTTTAAGTCGAATTCTACCTGAAACACACAGCAACCCATGCTAATCTTTCCCACCAAATTATTATTAAGTGTTCATATGTCAAGATCATTCATCAACAGTATTGACTAGTTGCTCAAAGTTCGTCCGTAACCGTGGACACGGCTAATCATGATCAGTTTATACGCTCTGCAGAGGTTGTACACGTTCCCCACTGGACTCAACCCGAAGATTAAGACGAAGACTTTCCGAAGAGGTTGCCTCCACCCTTTGGTATCCGGTACACCTAACACACATCTACATCAGCTAGCTACCAGGGCCAGGTTCCCCACAACGTACTCATGCTAAGCCAGAGCCCATATTTTTAGATAATTTTCTTCTACATTCTTGTTGAAGGCTTTTTGGGTAGTGATAAAGTCTCTAAGCATGCTTTCTAATTCAGAAGAGGGGTTCTTGTTGCTAGGGTAGGTGTTGTTGTTCCCATAGTTGGATGGAAACGGTCTAGGATTGCTAGCAAAATTTCCCCTATAAGCATTGTTGTTGAAGTTGTTTCTAGCAATAAAGTTCACATCTACTTGTTCTTGAGCAACCAAAGAATTTAAAGGAACATCATGAGGATCAATAGAGGCTTGCTTGGTAAGTAGAGACATAATTAAGTCAACTTTTTCATTGAGGGAGGTAATTTCCTCGACAGAATTTACCTTCCTACCTGTTGGAGCGCGTTCGGTGTGCCATTGGAAATAATTGGTCATCATTTCATCGAGAAGCTTTGTGGCAGCACCAAGTGTAGTTGACATAAAGGTTCCTCCCGCGGCCGAATCTAACAGGTTATCCAGACTTTTTATGCAGGCTTGAACTTTTACTCGCGGAACCTGTTAGATTCGGCCGCGGGAGGAACCTTTATGTCAACTACACTTGGTGCTGCCACAAAACTTCTCGATGAGATGATGACCAATTATTCCCAATGGCACACCGAACGCGCTACAACAGGTAGGAAGGTAAACTCTGTCGAGGAGATTACCTCCCTAAATGAAAATGTTGACTTAATTATGTCTCTACTTACCAAGCAACCCTCTATTGATCCTCATGATGTTCCTTTAAATTCTTTGGTTGCTCAGGAACAAGTAGATGTGAACTTTATTTCTAGAAACAACTTCAACAACAATGCTTATAGGGGCAATTTTGCTAGCAATCCTAGACCGTTTCCATCCAACTATGGGAACACCAACACTTATCCTAGCAACAAGAACCCCACTTCTGAACTAGAAAGTATGCTTAGAGACTTTATCACTACCCAAAAAGCCTTCCACAAAAATGTAGAAGAGAAATTGGCTAAATTAGATAATCTTTGTTTGAAGGTAGACAACTTAGCCCTTGAAGTTGAGATGCTGAAAATTAGAACCTCTCCCCTTGAAGAGAGGAAGGCCACTCCTATTAATGCTATCCAATTACAAATTAATGAAAATATTAGGATGATGGCTAAACTTAAAGAAAGACGGGCTAGAGAAAAAGAGGAAGAGGATAGAATTAAGAGTCTTCCTACACACCACACAGTTTCCACTATCCAAATTGTTGAGGATACCGAAACTATTAGCACCCAATGCACTGCTGGTCCCATTGGACCTATTAATGGTGATGCTAATACCTCAACCGTAGAAGAAGAAACTCCTATGAACATAGAGGGTTTCAAACAAGTGAGCCTAGATGACACTACTGCCACCTTTGATCGTATCAATATTGATTTTGATAGTTGCACTCTCTCAGAAGTTATTAGCTTGCTACACAAAATGTCTAGGGACCCCCTGTAACACCCTCATAATCAGTAACAGTAATCACTACAGTGATTCCACTGTTAGTGATCATTACTGTTGATGATCAAGCCTTGATCACCTTTGATCATAGCTCATTGAAATTCCAACCCTGATAAATTTTTCAAATGAAGGTGGATTACAAATTCTCTCCAGGAACTGTGGATGCATGTCAATCAACTTAATCATAGTTGAACCAAAGTTAATAAAACCTATTAAATAAAATGCCTAGAAATCATTAGGCCATGGTTATATAGCAATGGGTATATTATTAAAATTGTATAGTAATATTAAGGAATAATAAATGAAATAAAACAATAGGTTGGGAGTTATTAAATTGCCATGGGATAATATTAAACAAGTCGAAATAAAAATCTTGCCCAAAAATATTGCAATCAATTTTATTAAGTGTAAACAAAATCAATAGTCCAAGAAAATATAGAAATGGAAATTTATTAAAATGTTTTAGTAATTAAAACTATACTAAAAGCAGTAGCTAAGGGAGCCCTCATTAATCCTTTGCATTTTATATAATATTCAAATGAGTTTACTTCTGCATGAAACTTTTATACCAGGTTAATAAAATGTAAAAACAATATTAGGATCAGTTACGCATTTTAGAAAAATAAAAAACTAGCTAAAACAAATAGAAGAAAAATAAACAGAAAGCAAACAAAAAAAAGAACAAAAAAAAAACGCCTGGGGCACAGGCCCACCCGGCCTCAGCCCCCCCTCTCTCTCTCTCTCTCTCTCCTTCCCCCTGTTCCCCCCCACCCCACCTGCCCCCTGCCCGCACAGCGCCATGGGCAGGGAGAGCCCGAGCTCACCTGCCTCTGCCCCTACCTGCTCCCCCCTCTCCTCGGTGGATAAAGCCCACCCCCTGCACCCCTGTGACGCCCCCAAAATCAATCCGTGTACAGTAATCATACACGCAGGGTACACGGCTGAGATTAGGGTGCCACGGTGAGAATATCACAGCACAACACTACACACAAAAGGATAAACCAATATGTTACAAGATAAGGGGTCACACGGACCCGAATACATAAGTTATACAAGCCATAATATCTGAGTACAGACATAGTTAGTCAAGTTTTGCCTTAAGAAGGCTAGCACAAATAACATCAGAGATACAGATCGAAAAGGCAAGGCCTCCTGCTTGGGAGCCTCCGGAACTACTCCTGGTCCTGGTCAGCGGGGGTCTCGACGTAGTAGTATCCGCCTCCGGGGTACTCCTGCTCCTGGGCTCCAACGTCGAATGCAGCGGCCGATCAAGCAAAAGATAAAAGGGGAAATAAAGCAAAGGTGAGTATCTAGCATACCCGCGAGTCTTACGTCTGCTACTAAGCATTATGCATTTGTATCAACGGAAAGGGGAGGCTGTATATAGTGGACTGCAAGATAGAAATCAGAATAAGGATAAGAAGCTAGGCCTATCGAAGACTAGCATCTTCCGACGATGTCTTGCAGCATGAGGTAAGAATCAGCCAACAGTTCATATAAAGCATAAAGTAACAATGAAGCAGAAGTTGCTGCAACATTGTATAATATAAGTTGTAATGATTAATAGTAATAATAATGCCTCCGAGTTCCCTTCCTCGACTCCCTGCGAGGAAGAAGACCCGGAACCATACAGTTTAATAGTAATAGTTTCTAGTGGTAAGATCCAGCTTCAGCATAAAGCGTCCTGTTACCGTGGACACGGCTATTCGAATAGATTAATCTTCCCTGCAGGGGTGCACTGGCGTGACTCTACGACGCTCGGATCTCCAGGGTGGCGGGAACCTTGTTAGGAAACGCTCCACCAAAGCTATCCGACAGAAAGTAGCCCATCCTTCGGCAATCAACAGAGAGGTCATCCGCCAGACTATATCCTATGTACGCTGGGATTTGAACCCTAACCCGAACGTACTCCTGCACGGTGCGTGACTGGCCGGTGAAGCAAAATCAAAGCAAATACAAATACACCACTCGAGCAAGAGAAGACAACACCACTTCCCGGCAATCAGCCCGCGGTACTGCTAACGTCTGAAGACCCTCGAACGAGACTACGATGCAGGGGAGCCCACACTCCTCGTCCCACGTGTAGGTAGTGCGTACAAGCCAAAAGGCTACTCAAGACATCCGTCGAACCATTTAGCATTTTAATTAACCTGCGTGACAACCGTTATCGTTGCCTCGACTTAACCGACTCGCGGTCAACGACAGCAGTCAGGACCACTAGTACATCGGTGCCTGCCCTGTAGTCCCACCAAGTCACTGCGGTTACCAACAAGGTGAACCGTCTCCTTACCTTGTCTCGCGTGTGCTCTTGGTAGAGCTCGACTTTCGTGGTTTGGTAACTCTCGCGAGATACGAACAGGGGCCAAGCACGCCAGTAACGTCGGTCGTACCCTCCCTGTCGTTCCCGACAATATACCTCTCGCGGGCACCGTTGGGTTGCCCGACTTCTTACCTTTAAGGACAACCGCTGCCCAGGACCCTATGGCGGCAAGACGAAGTCAGCCTCGAGTGGAGTACAAGGATTACTCCTGGATAGCTCACACTTGAGGTGACTAGGCATAACCCAGATAGGGGCCTTTGGCGGTGCCTGCATTGTACCGTACCTGTGCAGTTGTATATATTGTATCCGTGTTCACTCCCCTGAGTGATCACGTCCCGCTATCTAGTCCTAGCTAACAATGCGCAGGGCTCACTGCTGAATATATGCATAAAACAGGCAGCATAGGATAAAGGAAGGTACATCAAGGGGCGACAAAAACAGGCTATGCAATTGAATAGGATTGTAATCGTAGCAGCAGCAGTAACAATGCCTAGTGCAAGAAAGTACGGAAAGGTAGGCGATATCTGGGGAAGAGAATGGCTCTGCTTGCCTGGAAGCTCGACGGTAGGGGTAGGGTCGTCGACGAAGTAGTCGTACCCGGCAGCAGTGTAGTCGGCTGTAGCAGCGGGGTCTACCGGAGATAAGGGGGGGGGGGAGAAACAGTAAATACAAAGCAAGCAATGCAAACATATGAATGACATGGCAAATGTATCGATGTCGGTGTTCTAACGCAGTACGATGTATCAGGCTCGGAGCGGGAATTCATCCGGGGATGAACTACCGGCTCCGGGTGATTACCGGACAGGGAGACCGGAGGGGGAAGGTATCATGCCGGAGGTGTCGTGGACACCCGACAAAGATGAGGGGGGTGTATCCGGGTTAGTTGAACTATTCCGAACAACTTTCGTGTTCGGAATAAATTCATCCGGCAGGTTTTTACCGGCATCGGGAATTATCGACAGACAACCCGGAGGGGGGAACATCGATGATCAGTGTGTTAGGGGGGTGGGGTAGACATACAAATAGCGTATCCGTATTCGTTATATTTTTCTGATCAACTTTCATGTATAAAGTTTTTTGAATCTGAGTTACGGTTTAAAAGATATTGAATTTCCAAGTTTAAATCATTTTTAAAAGAATTTCTGAATTTCTTTTAATATTAAATCCAACATTATCCACAGAGGGGGTTGACCAGGTCAAACTGACAGAGGGGACCCACTTGTAAGGTTGACTGGTCAACTGACCAGTGGGTCCCACATGTCATACACAATATTAATAAACCTGATTTAATTTAATCTAAATAACCCAGGGGGCCCACATGTCATACTCTCAGGGGGTTTAATCTCTAAGAGTTTTTATTTGCTTTTTTTAATTTAAACTAACAGGAGTATTAACCCCTAATCTAACAGGGGTCGGCCCCACTTGGCAGTGGCATTGCCCACTGGTGGTTAGCCCAGACGGGCACACGCCGGCGACAGAGGCACGGCGGCGCCGCCAACTGGGTTCTTCAGGCGGCCATACGAGCGACGAAGTGCAGGGATCGAATGGGGGCCGCTTCGCGCATCTACTGGGGGACTCGACGGACGACGGGGAAGAGTCACACGACGGCAGCGGTGAGGCCAGACGGCGGCCGGAGCATGGCTTAGCGGGCCGGCGGCCATGGCGACACCGGACACGGGGATGAGCGCGAAGAGGGGCAAATCAACGGGGAGCTCACAATGGATCGAGTCGTGGGGGCAGCGGGCTCGAGGGGGCTTCAGGGCGACCGGAAACCGTCGATGGAGCACGTCGGCCGGCGGTGAAGAAGACGACGGGAGCGCCTCCTCCCGAGCTCCTCGCTCCAAATCGACGGCACCCAAGGACGTGGACGGCGCCGATGTTCCTCTTGGACAAGTCGGCGGCGTGAGGGGAGCCCGGTGGCCGCGTGCTCCGGCGAGGTAAGTCCACGGCGGCACTCGGGTGTCCACGGAGGCGAAACCGGCGAGGGCTATGAAGGTAGCGGCGCGGGAGTGCTCGATCCAGGGGGGCTAGGGTTCGTCCGGGGGGGGGGGCGCCACACTTGTAGTCGCCGGCCAGCCGCTGGATTTGCGCCACGGAGGGGAGTCGCGGCCGTGGCAGCGGGGATGGGTGCCACGGTGCTCTGCTCTCCCCTGTAGCGAGAGGAAGGGGATGGCCCCAAGTTGGCTGGGGTGGGCTGGTGGCCCAGGGGGGGTTGGAGGGGGTGGGCCTCGCCCATGGGGTAGATTAGGTTGGGTTTTATTTTTCCTTTTCTTCTCTGTTTAATTTCTTTTGCATTTCTTTTTATAGTCTTAGGCATTTTGTAAAATATGGGATGTGTCCCACATTTATTGTTACACCATATATTACTGCCACAAAAAGATTGGGCAATAATAAAAGTCATTTAATATTTCAATTAAATATTAAATGATTCAAATAGGGTTTTTGGCCACTTTTTTGATTTGTTTAGAATTATTTAGGGAATAGAAAAATCTCCAACTTGGTGATACATGCTCCACTGAATTTTAGTGATTTAATAAAAGTGGTAGCACAATTTTTGGACCAAGTTTATTTTGCACATTGTTTTAATATTCCACCAAAGGGCAATTGATTTGATCTCAATCCAAAGGTAGTCTGATTTGAGTTTGATATTGCTTTGATTCCACATGACCAAGGTCCATGATCACAATGCATTCAAAAACATCAAAGGAAAATATCAAGTTTGAGATGAACCACATTGATCAGACAAAAGTTTTGAGCAGTGCTGGGGAACAGTAATGGTGATTACTGTTCATCTGACAGTGAGGGTGTTACAACTCCCATGTGCTCCTCCTCGCTAGCTCTCCCCTTCTCTCTCGCCAGATCCCGCTCTCCCGAGCCCGCCATGGCCGCCGATAAGCCGCCGCCCTCGACGCGCTCTGGATCCATCCCGCACTGCCTAGGCCTATCCAGACGCACCTCCTAACTCCCACATGGCGATTCTGTGGTTCGATTCGAGCCGGAGAGCTCCACTCCTCCGAATCGAGCTCCTTCCCCATCGGCCGCCACGGACGTCGCCGACGTTTGCCGCCTCCACACGCCCCTCCGGCATCCCCGAGCTCCTCTTCCGTCCCCCTGTGAGATCCCATGTCGGTTCCCTCTCTCCCCTCCCCTCCTCCGACGTTGAGCTCCCCCTGTTGTCGCCGTACGCGCCACCCGCCATAGCCACGGACTCGAGCTCGCGGAGCTCGGCAGAGCCCCATGCTCCCGCTGTCGTGTGCGTGGTGGCTCGCCGCGCGGCCGTGCCTTGTCGCGTTGGCTGCCGCGCCCCCGCCTCTGGGGCTGCCGGCCTTGTCATGCCCTTCCCCCTCGGTCCTCACCGCCGTGGTGGCTCACCGCCGGCGTGCAGGTTAACCGCCGTGGGCTAAGCCCCCTCCACACCCCGCTGACAGTGGGGCCCCACCCCCTAATCCCCCTGTTTAAAAAGAAATGAAAGAAAGATTAGTAGATAACCCCCCTTTAAGGAAAATTAGAAATAAAGATAACCCCCTGAGACTTACAGGTGGGCCCTAGATGTAAGTTAATTTAATTAACTGTTAATTAAATCGGGTATTAGTACATGTGTCACTGACTGTTGGGGCCCACTGGTTTAATCAGATAATTAAACTGCAATTATAAAAATGTGTCTATGACAGGTGGGCCACCCCTACTGTTTTATCAATTGCAAATGTAATTATTAAATATGACTATGACATGTGGGACCCACTGGTCAGTAGGTCCCACTTGTCAGGTTTGACTAGGTCAATATCACTGTTGTGGATAATGTTTATTTAAATAATAAAAGAAATTATAAAATGATTTAAAGTGAATTAAACTTTGAAATTGAATATCTTTTAAACCGTAAATCAGATGAAAATAATTTATATATCAAAATTGCTCAGAAAAATACAACGAATACGGATACGCTATCTGTTTGTCTACCACACCCCTCTAACATACCGAACATCAAATCGTCCCCCCTCCGGACCGTCTGTCCGATGATTTGTCCGGTACTGTTAAAGTATCCGGATGAATTTACTCCGCACACGAAACTTGTTCAGAAAAGTTCAACTTACTCGGATACCCCACCCATACGTTTGTCGGGTGTCCACGACACCTCCGGCATGATCCCTTCCCCCTTCTGACACCCTGTCCGGTAATTACCCGGAACTGGCTGTTCATCCCCGGATGAATTCCCGCTCCGAGAATATCACCTAACACTGCGTTAGAGCCCCGTTGCTTTATATCTGCCATGTCATACAATTGTATTGCTATTATTGCTGTGTATTTATTGTTTCTCCTCCCCTTTATTCTCCGATAGACCTCGTTGCTGCCGCCGACGACACAGTTGCCGAGTACGACTACTTCGTCGACGACCGTACCGCTACTACCGAGCTTCCAGGAAAGCAGAGCCATTCTCTTCCCCAGATATCGCCTATCTTTCCGTACTTTTCTTGTACTAGGCATGGTTACTGCTGCTGCTACGTTGCTTACCTATTCAATTGCATAGCCTGTCATTGTCACCCCTTGATATACCTTTCCTTTGTCCTATGCTGCCTTATAAATATATATATAATATTCCGCAGTAAACCTGCGCATTGTTAGCTAGGACTAGATAGCGGGCCGTGATCACTCTGGTGAGTGAACGCGGATTACAAAATATTATAACCGCAACAGGTACGGATCAATGCAGACGCCCTAGGGAACCTACAACGGCGAGACTCTGTCGAGTCGCTTCGAGTTTGACTTACTAGTGGACGGACTCGTATTTCACTCTTGTCGGCTCAGTAGCGTAGCATCACTGGGATGATATGAGGGTATTCCTCTTTAGTTCATTCCGCTGGTGTCTCGGCACCACCGGGGTGATACGAGAATATTCCTCTTTAGTTCATTCCGCTGATGTCTCTGTCGAACCTCTTCAAGTGTACCATCGAGGGTGATTCCTCCTGGTTTCACTTGATGGTAGGCACTAAAATCAACTGGTGTCCTTACAGGTAAGGAGTCGGGTGACCCAACGGTGCCCGCGCAGGGTATCTTAGCGGAACGACAGGTCAGGTGTATTCCACCGGTGTGCGGCGGGCCTGGTACTGTTCGTGGCCGAAAGATTTCCTGTTGTACGAAAGTCGAGCTCTTCGGAGCAAACGCGAGACAAGGTAAGGAGACGGTTCACCTTGTTGGTAACCACACGAGTTGGTGGGACGACAGGGCAGGCACCGATGTTATTGGTGGTCCTGACTGCTGTCGTTGTCCGCGACTCATTCAATAAGGGGCAACGATAACGGTTGTCTCGACAGAAAATTAATAAAATGCTTAACTGGTTCGGCGGATGACTTGAGTAGCCTTTTGGCTTGTACGCACTACCTATACGTGTGATTACGCGTTTGGGCGCCTCCGCAATGTAGCCTCGTTCGAAAGCTCTGAAAGACGTCCAGTTCAGCATTGCGGCAGGGACGGATCGCGCTGCGGCGTTGGAATTCACCCTCTTCGCAACGACCCGGAGAGCGAGGGGTGATAGGACCATGACCCCTTTGCACTTAGGGCTGTAGACCGGCGGGGACCTCTCTGATGAGTCGTAGGATGGACTGCGTTGTGTCGGATAGCCTCGGTGGGGTGGTTTCTAACCAGGTGTACGCCACCCTGGAGATCCGAGCGTGTAGTGTCACACTAGTGCACCCCTGGAGGGATGATAATCTATTCGAATAGCCGTGTCCACGGTAACATGACGCTTTATGCTGATGCCAGATCCTATCACTACAAACTACTACTATTAAACTGTTGGTTCCGGGTTATCTCCCTCGCGAGGATGTCGAGGGAGGGAACTCAGAGGCATTGTTAATTATGATTACAACTTATTATTATACAATGCTGCAGCAACTTCTGCTGCATTGTTACTTTCATTATTGTTGTATTAAACTGTTGGTTGATCCTTACCTCATGCTTCAAGACTCGTCGGAAGATGCTAGTCTTCGATAGGCCTAGCTTCTTATCCTTACTCTGATTTTCTACCTTGCAGTCCACTATATACAGCATCCCCTTCCCATTTGATACAAATGCATAAATGCTTAGTAGCGGACGTAAGACTCGCGGGTATGCTAGATACTCACCTGCTTTATTTCCCCCCCTTTTTTTTTTGCCTGATCGGACGCTGCAGTCGACGTTGGAGTCCAGGAGCAGGAGATCCCCGATGCCGACCACCGCAAAGTGAAGATCCCCGATGCCTTCTACGACGTCGAGTTCCCCTTTGACCAGGAGTAGTTTGGAGGTTCCCAGGCAGGAGGCCTCACCTTTTCAATCGTGTTGATTTTGTGCTAGCCTTCTTAAGGCAACCTTGTATCCTTGTGTCTGTACTCAGATACTATTGCTTCTGCTGACTTTGTGCTCTCGAGCTGTTGTATTCAAGCCCTCGTGGCCCCTGGATTGTATTAAACAGCTTGTATTATTTTATGTGTTGTGATATCTCACTGTGAGTCCCTGATATCGATCGTGTACCTTGTGTGTATGATTACTGTACATGGTCTGATTTTGGGGGCGTCACAAGTTGGTATCAGAGCCGACTGCCAATAGGAAACCCCTTCCAACTCCTTGGTCGAAGTCGAGTCTAGTCTTTGCGAAACTACTTTACTAACAGTGTCGTGTGGCTTATCGGCCCACGTCACAAACATGGTGGTATTAGGATCTTTTTCTACGCACCTTTACTCTGGGACTCTGATCTCTCCCCTCTTTCGGGTTAATGATTTTGCTAACTCTGACATTAGGATCTCGTGACTACTTCTCCCGGAGACCCCCCCCTCAATCCAGATGATCGCTTGCTTCACCTGAAGATTCCGAAGATTACTGTCCGATAAATTCCCGAGAACCTACGTGTTCATTGCCTTTGCAATCCCCGGCCACCGATAAGTCTGTGTGGATGATTACATCCACCTCCTGATCTGGAAATCATAATTCCTTTGTACTTAAGCATCGAATTATTCCGATGCTTCTACCACCTGATGCCTTTGCATTCTTTCTTCTAGTTGAGTGTCGATACTCACATCAGATGATTTGCGAACCACCCGACCTTTGGTGGATTATTATCTGACTAATCTTACATGGCTTCTTCCATGTGTCAATTGGATTCATCGTGTGAAATACCATCCCCGCCCCTCGATGATTGGTGTTATTATCGACAACCTTCCTTGACTCTCTGCCAATACAACTTGGTCGTGTATATCATGCTCTGTTTTCCCTTGGGAAAGATATACACCTGATACTTGCATATCATCACCTTTTCCCTTCCATTGGTCTGTTTAACCCTTCTTGTAATGTGACTTATCTAAGTAGTGATAATTCCCTGCTTATGTAAACACTTCTGTGTACTACTACGACGGTACAACGTGTTACTATCGTGGATAACCTTTCGGTTACCACCGATGGACGGAAATTTTGCCAATTGGTCCGCCTCGTATTAACAAGCAGGAAAATGGTTCTCAATGTCCACTGCTCCTGGTACCGATGTTGTTGCCGACATAGCTGAAGAGCTGTTCTCTGACAAACCTTGCATCGCGATCTCTTGGTATGTCGCCACCCTTCTTATTCAACGTGGGCCCATAACCCACAGTCCACAGGATCGAAACCTGACTCTTTTGTACATCCCCGTTCCCAAGGTTATCCTTAGTGTTTGACCTTGTATGCAATTCACGAGTCACCTACCTTGCGATATTCAGTCCAATATCAGTCCCAGTGCTTATGCCTGATGCTCTGGACCCCTTTTCATCATCCGTCATCCACATCGAATGCACGCCTATCCGCTTAAAACTTCTCATGCCTTCTTTTGTTCTCTTGATGTATTGCCTTGAGTTTAAACTCGGAAGATACGTTGTACCCTATTCCCTTTGTCAGCCTTGGTTGATTAACCTGGTACCAATCTGACCCCCCTATATTTTTCCTCTTAGCCTATTCGTAAGTATGATGAAGCCCCGAAGGAAGGATGACAACACGTCGAAATGCACTGATGCAGAGAAATGAAGACATCAACGAGAAGGATTGACTCCCTCGAGAAGAGCAAACAAGAATAAGAAGAATCGCTAGAATACGAAACCAAAACTCTACCCCATACACTACCTTTAATTCTCGGGACGAGAATTCTTTGTAGTGGGGGAGATTTGTAACACCCTCAGAATCAGTAACAGTAATCACTACAGTGATTCCACTGTTAGTGATCATTACTGTTGATGATAAAGCCTTGATAACCTTTGATCATAGCTCATTGAAATTCCAACCCTGATAAAATTTTCAAATGAAGGTGGATTACAAATTCTCTCTAGGAACTGTGGATGCATGTCAATCAACTTAATCATAGTTAAACCAAAGTTAATAAAACCTATTAAATAAAATGCCTAGAAATCATTAGGCCATGGTTAATATAGCAATGGGTATATTATTAAAATGGTATAGTAATATTAAGGAATAATAAATGAAATAAAACAATAGGTTGGGAGTTATTAAATTGCCATGGGATAATAATAAACAAGTGGAAATAAAAATCTTGCCCAAAAATATTGCAATCAATTTTATTAAGTGTAAAAAAAATCAGTAGTCCAAGAAAATATAGAAATGGAAATTTATTAAAATGTTTTAGTAATTAAAACTAAACTAAAAGCAGTGGCTAAGGGAGCCCTCATTAATCCTTTGCATTTTATATAATATTCAAATGAGATTATTTCTGCATGAAACTTTTATACCAGGTTAATAAAATGTAAAAACAATATTAGGATCAGTTACGCATTTTAGAAAAATCAAAAACTAGCTAAAACAAATAGAAGAAAAATAAACAGAAAGAAAACAAAAAAAAAAAAAAAAAACGGCTGGGGCACAGGCCAACCCGGGCCCAGCCCCCCTCTCTCTCTCCTTCCCCCTGTCCCCCTACCCCACCCGCCCCCTGCCCGCACAGCGCCATGGGCAGGGAGAGCCCGAGCTCACCTGCCCCTGCCCCTACCTGCTCCCCCTCTCCTCGGTGGATAAAGCCCACCCTCTGCACCCCCATGTGCTCCTCCTCGCTAGCTCTCCCCTTCTCTCTCGCCAGATCCCGCTCTCCTGAGCCCGCCATGGCCGCCGATGCGCCGCCGCCCTCGACGCGCTCTGGAGCCATCCCGCACTGCCTAGGCCTATCCAGACGCACCTCCTAACTCCCACATGGCGATTCTACGGTTCGATTCGAGCCGGAGAGCTCCCCTCCTCCGAATCGAGCTCCTTCCCCGTCGGCCGCCGCGGACGTCGCCGATGTTTGCCGCCTCCACACGCCCCTCCGGCATACCCGACCTCCTCTTCCGTCCCCCTGTGAGCTCCCGTGTCGGTTCCCTCTCTCCCCTCCTCCCCTCCTCCGGCGTAGAGCTCCCCCTGTTGTCGTCGTACGCGCCGCCCGCCATAGCCACGGACTCGAGCTCGTGAAGCTCGGCAGAGCCCCATGCTCCCGCTCTCGTGTGCGTGGTGGCTCGCCGCGCGGCCGCGCCTTGTCGCGTTGGCTGCCGCGCCCCCGCCTCTGGGGCTGCCGGCCTTGTCGTGCCCTCCCCCCTCGGTCCTCGCCGCCGTGGTGGCTCACCGCCGGCGTGCGGGTTAACCGCCGTGGGCTAAGCCCCCTCCACACCCCGTTGACAGTGGGGCCCCACCTCCTAATCCCCCTATTTAAAAAGAAATGAAAGAAAGATTAGTAGATAACCCTCCTTTAAGTAAAATTAGAAATAAAGATAACCCCTTGAGACTTACAGGTGGGCCCTAGATGTAAGTTAATTTAATTAACTGTTAATTAAATCGGGTATTAGTACATGTGTCACTGACTGTTGGGGCCCACTGGTTTAATCAGATAATTAAACTGCAATTATAAAAATGCGTCTATGACAGGTGGGCCACCCTACTGTTTTATCAATTGCAAATGTAATTATTAAATATGCCTATGACATGTGGGACCCACTGGTCAGTAGGTTCCACTTGTCAGGTTTGACTAGGTGAATATCAGTGTTGTGGATAATGTTTATTTAAATAATAAAAGAAATTATAAAATGATTTAAAGTGAATTAAACTTTGAAATTGAATATCTTTTAAACCGTAAATCAGATGAAAATAATTTATATATCAAAATTGCTCAGAAAAATACAACAAATACAGATACGCTATCTTTTCGTCTACCACACCCCTCTAACATACCGAACATCAAACCGTCCCCTTTCCGGACCGTCTGTCCGATGATTTGTCCGGTACTGTTAAAGTATCCGGATGAATTTATCCCGAACACGAAAGTTGTTCAGATTAGTTCAACTAACTCGGATACCCCACCCATACGTTTGTCGGGTGTCCACGACACCTCCGGCATGATCCCTTCCCCCTTCGGACACCCTGTGCGGTAATCACCCGGAACTGGCTGTTCATCCCCGGATGAATTCCCGCTCCGAGAAAATCACTTAACACTGCGTTGGAGCCCCGTTGCTTTATATCTGCTATGTCATACAATTGTATTGCTATTACTGCTGTGTATTTATTGTTTCTCCCCCCATTTATTCTCCGATAGACCTCGTTGCTGCCGCCGACGACACCGTTGCCGAGTACGACTACTTTCTCGACGACCGTACCGCTACTACCGAGCTTCCAGGCAAGTAGAGCCATTCTCTTCCCCAGATATCGCCTATCTTTCCGTACTTTTCTTGCACTAGGCGTGGTTACTGCTGCTGCTACATTGCTTACCTATTCAATTGCATAGCCTGTCATTGTCACCCCTTGATGTACCTTTCCTTTGTCCTATGCTGCCTTATAAATATATATATAATATTCAGCAGTAAACCCTGCGCTTTGTTAGCTAGGATTAGATAGCGGGCCGTGATCACTCTGGTGAGTGAACGCGGATTACAAAATATTATAACTGCAACAAGTACGGATCAATGCAGACGCCCTAGGGAACCTACAACGGCGAGACTCTGCCGAGTCGCTTCGAGTTTGACTTACTAGTGGACGGACTCGTATTTCACTCTCGTCGGCTCAGTAGCGTAGGATCACTGGGATGATATGAGGGTATTCCTCTTTAGTTCATTCCGCCGGTGTCTCGGCACCACCGGGGTGATACGAGAATATTCCTCTTTAGTTAATTTCGCTGATGTCTCTGTCGAACCTCTTCAAGTGTACCATCGAGGGTGATTCCTCCTGGTTTCACTTGATGGTAGGCACTCAAATCAACTGGTGTCCTTACATGTAAGGAGTCGGGTGACCCAACGGTGCCCGCGCAGGGTGTGATGCCCCCAAAATCAGACCGTGTACAGTAATCATACACGCAAGGTACACGATCGAGATCGGGGACTCACGGTGAGATATCACAACACAACTCTACAAATAAAATAATACAAGCTGTATAATACAAGCCAGGGGCCATGAGGGCTCGAATACAACAGCTCGAGAGCACAAAGTTAGCGGAAGCAATAGTATCTGAGTACAGACACAACGATACAAGGTTACCTTAAGAAGGCTAGCACAAAATCAACACGATCGAAAAGGCGAGGCCTCCTGCCTGGGAACCTCCAAACTACTCCTGGTCAAAGGGGAACTCGACGTCGTAGAAGGCATCGGGGATCTTCATGTTGCGGTGGTCGACATCGGGGATCTCCTGCTCCTGGACTCCAAGGATCCAACGTCGACTGCAGCGGCCGATCAGGCAAAACAATAAAAGGAGAAAATAAAGCAGGGGTGAGTATCTAGCATACCCGCGAGTCTTACGTCCGCTACTAAGCATTTATGCATTTGTATCAAATGGAAAGGGGATGCTGTATATAGTGGACTGCAAGGTAGAAGTTCAGAATAAGGATAAGAAGCTAGGTCTATCGAAGACTAGCATCTTCCGACGAGTCTTGCAGCATGAGGTAAGAATCAGCCAACAGATTATATAAAGCATAAAGTAACAATGCAGCAGAAGTTGCTGCAGCATTGTATAATAATAAGTTGTAATAATTAGCAAAGACTCCGAGTTCCCCTCCTCGACATCCCTGCGAGGAAGAGAAACCGGAACCAACAGTTTAATAGTAGTAGTTTGTAGTGGTAGAGTTTGGCTTCAGCATAAAGCGTCCTGTTACCGTGGACACGACTATTCAAATAGATTATCTTCCCTGCAGGGGTGCACTGGTGTCATACTACACGCTCGGATCTCCAGGGTGGCGTACACCTTGTTAGGGAACACCCCACCGAGGCTATCCGACACGCCGAGGCCCATCCTACGGCTCATCAGAGAGGTCCCCGCCGGTCTATAGCCCTAAGTGCAAGGGGGTCATGGGCCTATCACCCCTCGCTCTCCGGGTCGTTGTGAGGACGGTGGATACCACACAACTCTATCATGGATGCGGATGCGACCGCGCCACAATGCTGAACCGGACGTCTTTCAGAGCTTTCGAATGAGACCACAACGCGGAGGGCCCACACTGTAATCCCACGTATAGGTAGTGCGTACAAGCCAAAAGGCTACTCAAGTCATCCGCCGAACCCGTTAAGCATTTTATTAATTTTCTGTCGAGACAACCGTTATCGTTGCCCCTTATTGAATGAGTTGCGGACAACGACAGCAGCCAGGACCACTAGTAACATCGGTGCCTGCCCTGACGTCCCACCAACTCGTGCGGTTACCAACAAGGTGAACCGTCTCCTTACCTTGTCTCGCGTTTGCTCCGAAGAGCTCGACTTTCGTACAACAGGATATCTGTCGGCCACGAACAGTACCAGGCCCGCCGCACACCGGTGGAATACACCTGACCTGTCGTTCCGCTAAGATACGCTGCGCGGGCACCGTTGGGTCACCCGACTCCTTACCTGTAAGGACACCAGTTGATTCGAGTGCCTACCATCAAGTGAAACCAGGAGGAATCACCCTCGATGGTACACTTGAAGAGGTTCGACAGAGACATCAGCGGAATTAACTAAAGAGGAATATTCTCGTATCACCCCTGTGGTGCCGAGACACCAGCGGAATGAACTAAAGAGGAATACCCTCGTATCATCCCAGTGATGCTACGCTACTGAGCCGACGAGAGTGAAATACGAGTCCATCTACTCATAAGTTAAACTCGAAGCGACTCGGCAAAGTCTCGCCGTTGTAGGTTCCCTAGGGCGTCTGCATTGATCCGTACCTGTTGCAGTTATAATATTTATAATCCGCTTTCACTCACCAGAGTGATCATGACCCGCTATTCTAAACCTAGCTAACAATGCGCAGGGTTTACTGCTGAATATTATATATATATATTTATAAGGTAGCATAGGATATAGGAAGGTACATCAAGGGGCGACAAAAATAGGCTATGCAATTGAATAGGATTGTAACGTAGCAGCAGCAGTAACAATGCCTAGTGCAAGAAAGTACGGAAAAGATAGGCGATATCTGGGGAAGGGAAATGGCTCTACTTGCCTGGAAGATCGGTAGTAGGGGTACGGTCGTCGACGAAGTAGTCATACTCGATGGTGTCATCAGCGGTAGCAACGGGGTCTACCGGAGAATAAAGGGGGGGGGGGGAGAAACAGTAAATACACAACAATAATATCAATACAAATGTATGACATAGCAGATACAAAACAACGGGGCTCTAGCGAAGTGTTAGGTGATTTGCTCGGAGCGGGAATTCATCCGGGGATGAGCAGCCAGTTCTGGGTGATTACCGGACAGGGTGTCCGAAGGGGGAAGGGTTCATGCCGGAGGTGTCGTGGACACCCGAAAAACATATGGGTGGGGTATCCGAGTTAGCTGAACTATTCTGAACAACTTTCGTGTTCGGAATAAATTCATCCGGATACTTTAACAGTACCGGACAAATCATCGGACAGACGGTCCGGAGGGGGGACGGTTTGATGTTCGGTATGTTAGAGGGGTGTGGTAGACAAAAAGATAGCGTATCCGTATTCTTTGTATTTTTCTGAGCAATTTTGATATATAAATTATTGTCATCTGATTTACGGTTTAAAAGATATTCAATTTCAAAGTTTAATTCACTTTAAATCATTTTTATTTTCTTTTATTATTTATATAAACATTATCCACAACAGTGATATTGACCTAGTCAAACCTGACAAGTGGGACCTGCAGACCAGTGGGTCCCACATGTCATAGGCATATTTAATAATTACATTTGCAATTGATAAAACAGTAGGGGTGGCCCACCTGTCATAGACACATTTTTATAATTGCAGTTTAATTATCTGATTAAACCAGTGGGCCCTAACAGTCAGTGCACATGTACTAATACCCGATTTAATTAACAGTTAATTAAATTAACTTACATCTAGGGCCCACCTGTAAGTCTCAAGGGGTTATCTTTATTTCTAATTTTACTTAAAGGGGGGTTATCTACTAATCTTTTTTCATTTCTTTTTAAACAGGGGGATTAGGGGTTGGGGCCCCACTGTCAGCGGGGTGTGGAGGGGGCTTAGCCCACGGCGGTTAACCCGCACGCTGGCGGTGAGCCACCACGACGGCGAGGACCGAGGGGGAAGATCACGACAAGGCCGACAGCCCCAGAGGCGGGGGCGCGGCAGCCAACGCGACAAGGCGCGGCCGCGCGGCGAGCCACCACGCACACGAGATCGGGAGCATGGGGCTCTGCCGAGCTCCACGAGCTCGAGTCCATGGCTATGGCGGGTGGCGCGTACGGAGACAACAGGGGGAGCTCTATGCCGGAGGAGGGGAGTAGGGGAGAGAGGGAACCGACACGGGAGCTCACAGGGGGGAGGAAGAGGAGCTCGGGGATGCCGGAGGGGCGTGTGGAGCGGTAAACGTCGGCGACGTCCGCGGCGGCCGACGGGGAATGAGCTCGATTCGGAGGAGGGGAGCTCTCCGGCTCGAATCGAACCGCAGAATCGCCATGTGGGAGTTAGACGGTGCGTCTGGATAGGCCTAGGCAGTGCGGGATGGCTCCAGAGCGCGTCGAGGGCGGCGGCGCATCGGCGGCCATGGCGGGCTCGGGAGAGCGGGATCTGGCGAGAGAGAAGTGGAGAGCTAGCGAGGAGGAGCACATGGGGGTGCAGGGGGTGGGCTTTATCCACCGAGGAGAGGGGGGAGCAGGTAGGCGCAGGGGCAGGTGAGCTCGGGCTCTCCCTGCCCATGGCGCTGTGCGGGCAGGGGGCAGGTGGGGTGGGGGGGGGGGGACAGGGGGAAGGAGAGAGAGAGAGGGGGGCTGGTGGTCCTAGGGCCCAGGGCGGGATTTAGGGAGGGGTTTTCCATTTTTGTTTTGTTGTTTTTTTTCTTTTGCTTTACCCATTTAAGTTTAGACTTTTGTTTTCCCCACAATTGAAATTTATAAAAACAGGAAACAACCTCAGAAAATATTGTTATAAGATATATCAGTGTTACAAAAATTCTTTGTTGAGAAATAAAATTCATTTTGACTTTTGTTTCATTTAATAGGAATTAAAGGTGGCTACTTTAGCACTGTTTTTATTTAATTTCATTATTAAAACATTTTAATAAATGCATATTCATATGTTTCTTTGACCTACTCATTATTAGATGTTTTATCAATATTTTTCCATAATATTTGGTGACACTTTATTTTCCTCAATGTTTTCATCCATGCAATAAAAAATCCCATGAATATTTATTATGACCTAGAGATTATTAGAAATTTAATAAAATGATTGCACAAATTTAAAGTTTAGTTATAAAGTCCACTTGTTTATTATAATGACCATGGCAATTTATTATTTCCCAACCTATTGTTTTATTTCTTTTATCATTACCAAATCACTTTAATTAAACAACCATTGCTATGATAACCATGGCCTAATATTGTTAGGCATTCAATAAAACTAGTTTCACAATTTCTGGTTTAACTCTAGGTTCCACTTTCATTTTAATTCTTAGAAAGGCAATTGAATTCTCCACAGTATAGTTTTCATTTCCATAATTGCTTTGGGAATACATTCAATATGAAGAACATTAACATCTGACAAAAGTGGTTGCCCTA
This sequence comes from Bromus sterilis, assembly GCA_950022295.1. Lineage (NCBI taxonomy): Eukaryota > Viridiplantae > Streptophyta > Magnoliopsida > Poales > Poaceae > Bromus > Bromus sterilis. The sequence goes on from OX465599.1 coordinate 218,114,938, forward strand.
TTTTTGGTGGAACTATATTTTCCGTTTCATATAAAGTTCACATGGCCATCTAGTAATACCCAAACTGGCTTTATTGTTTGGTTGCTGAGTTGGGACAATTTTAAAGGTTAAGTAGGACTTGGTCTAACAAATTTCCAGATGGTTAACAATCTCCCACAACTCTTTGGAGCAAATCAATAGTCCACACAATTTGAAAATTTTATCAGGGTTGTAAACTGACAGAGCTATGATCAAAGGTGATCATGGCCTGATCATCAACAATAATGATCACTAACAGTGGAATCACTGTAGTGATTACTGTACTGGATCTGAGGGTGATACACATGGTATCTTAGCGGAACGACCGGTCAGGTGTATTCCACCGGTGTGCGGCGGGCTTGGTACTGTTCGTGGCCGAAAGATTTCCTGTTGTACGAAAGTCGAGCTCTTCGGAGAAAACGCGAGACAAGGTAAGGAGACGGTTCACCTTGTTGGTAACCGCACGAGTTGGTGGGACGACAGGGCAGGCACCGATGTTACTGGTGGTCCTGACTGCTGTCGTTGTCTGCGACTCATTCAATAAGGGGCAACGATAACGGTTGTCTCGACAGAAAATTAATAAAACGCTTAACGGGTTCGGCGGATGACTTGAGTAGCCTTTTGGCTTGTACACACTACCTATACGTGGGATTACGCGTTTGGGCGCCTCCGCAATGTAGCCTCGTTCGAAAGCTCTGAAAGACGTCCAGTTCAGCATTGCGGCAGCGACGGATCGCGCTGCGGCGTTGGAATTCACCCTCCTCGCAACGACCCAGAGAGCGAGGGGTGATAGGCCCAGTGACCCCCTTGCACTTAGGGCTATAGACCGGCGGGGACCTCTCTGATGAGTCGTAGGATGGACTGCGTTGTGTCGGATAGCCTCGGTGGGGTGCTCCCTAACGAGGTGTACGCCACCCTGGAGATCCGAGCGTGTAGTGTCACACTAGTGCACCCCTGCAGGGATGATAATCTATTCGAATAGCCGTGTCTACGGTAACAGGACGCTTTATGCTGAAGCCAGATCCTATCACTACAAACTACTACTATTAAACTATTGGTTCCGGATTTTCTCCCTCGCGGGGATGTCGAGGGAGGGAACTCGGAGGCATTGTTAATTATGATTACAACTTATTATTATACAATGCTGCAGCAACTTCTGCTGCATTGTTACTTTCATTACTGTTGTATTAAACTATTGGCGGATCCTTACCTCATGCTTCCAGACTCGTCGGAAGATGCTAGTCTTCGATAGGCCTAGCTTCTTATCCTTATTCTGATTTTCTACCTTGCATTCCACTATATACAGCCTCCCCTTCCCATTTGATACAAATGCATAAACTTAGTAGTGGACGTAAGACTCGCGGGTATGCTAGATACTCACCTGCTTTATTTCCCCCCTTTTTGTTTTGCCTGATCGGCCGCTGCAGTCGACGTTGGAGTCCAGGAGCAGGAGATCCCCGATGCCGACCACCGCAACGTGAAGATCCCCGATGCCTTTTACGACGTCGAGTTCCCCTTTGACCAGGAGTAGTTTGGAGGTTCCCAGGCAGGAGGCCTCGCCTTTTCGATCGTGTTGATTTTGTGCTAGCCTTCTTAAGGCAACCTTGTATCCTTGTGTCTGTACTCAGATACTATTGCTTCCGCTGACTTTGTGCTCTCGAGCTGTTGTATTCGATCCCTCGTGGCCCCTGGCTTGTATTAAACAACTTGTATTATTTTATTTGTAGAGTTGTGTTCTGATATCTCACCGTGAGTCCCTGATCTCGATCGTGTACCTTGCGTGTATGATTACTGTACACGGTCTGATTTTGGGGGCGTCACACCCCCACACTAGCACACTTAATCTTGCCTTCACGGAGCATATCACAAATGCTCTCACCAAAGCTAGGGAGGAGAAGCTTAGGATAGAAGCCTCCATACCTAGGAAGCTAGATGATGGTTGGGACCCTACGATCAAAATTAAATTAAATAACTTCTCTTGCTCTTCTTTATGTGACGTTGGAGCTAGTACCTCCGTCATGCCCAAAAGAATGTATGACATGTTTGAATTGAAACATTTTGATTCTTGTTCTTTTGATGTTCGTCTTGTCGATTCTTCCGTAAAGAAACCTTTGGGGAAGATCGACGATGTTCTTATCATTGTCAATGAAAACTATGTTCCCGTTGATTTTATTATTATGGATATAGAGTGCGAACCTCTATGTCCAATTATTTTGGGACGTCCTTTTCTTTGCACCGTTGGTGCTATCATTGACATGAAGGAGGGGAATATTAAATTTCAATTCCCTCTCAAAAAGGGGATGGAACACTTCCCTAGAAAGAAAGCCAAGTTACCTTTTGAGTCCGTTACACGGGTTAGCTATTCTCTTTCTATGGATAAAACTTGATTCTTCTTTTGCCTTATGCCTAACTTAAAGGCGTAAAAGAAAGCGCTTGTTGGGAGGCAACCCAAGATGATTTTACTTCTGTTTTTAGTGGTCTTGATGATTGTTACTACTGTAGCCACATCATTATATCTTTATTTTCAAGATTTGTGCCAAGTTATAGTCTCTTATGACAAGGGAAGCAAAAGTTGTGACATGCTGTCCAGAAAACAGATTCTGTCTTCTTGACGGAAAAAATCGGATCAAATCACCAGTTCATATTTTTTAGCTTAATTTTTAACACAACGTGCTCTATATAATTGCAGAACTTTCGTATGTTTTGAGTTGCAGAAGTACCCCGAAAAAATTCTCTACTACCTGCTGTTCTATTTTTCACAGATTCTGCCACGTTTTGTCTCTCCTTACTATTGCAAACCTTAAGCTTGCTTTTTATTTGTAAAAAACCTTTTGCCAATCTTGAGAAACAATAGCTCTTCAAGAACATCTTTATATCCAGTGGGCAAAAAATTATTTTATTAAGGGTACTAACCTCTCTAATCTTTGGAGGGATCGAATATTAGAGTACACTCACGTACCATGAGTCGAGGATGCGCAAGGATAACCAAACCCCCATACACTCCTCCTCGGGGTACTTGTCTCTTTGTGAACCTCCTTATTAGATTGAGAGTTACCGATAATAAGTGCATGAGTTCTTAGGACTAATGTAAGTATTGAAAGTTGACACTTCCACCTCCTCATATTTTCTAGGCTCTCCCGTGTCGTGCATTGCCTTCTTCTCACTCCGAGAGTTGGCGTCCACCTTCGCCGGTACATCCAAACCCTTGGCATGATATGCTCTGTCATCATAAACCTCCTTATATCCTTTCTCAAAACATCCACCATACCTACCTATCAAGGCATTTCCATAGCCTTTCCGAGATATATTGCCATGCAACTTCCACCTCTTCATGACTTGATCTTCATGTCATACATGTTCCTGCTACACTGGCAGCGGCATACATTGCATACATCATGATAGCTACATCTTCTTTATGATTTGAGTACCTTCTAAAGTGTGAAAGATCTTCTATACCCTCTTGTAAATTAGAGTGTTTCCCTTAAGTGAGCAAAAGATCCCAAAGTGGACAAAATAAAAGATCCCAAAGAGGACAAATGAGACTTAAATAGAAAGAGCCATTGAGGCCACCAAAAAATACAAAAAATAGAAAAAAAGAGAAAAAGAAAATAAAAAGAGAGAAAGGGGCAACACTACTATCCTTTTGAAAGATACACAGTAGTACTCCCTCTTATCCTTATACTCCATAGAGATGATTATTCATGCATATAGTTATGTGGGGACCTTCACACTATAGAACTTGGCTTGCATATTCCAAGGATGAGCCTCCTCAAAAGAGCTCTAGGTCTTCATGAGCGAGTGATGTCTACGCACGCTTCTGTTCTTGTAGACTATGTTGGGCCTCCAAGCGCACAGGTTTGTAGGACAACAACAATTTCCCTCAAGTGGACGACCTAAGGTTTATCGAACTCAGGGAAGTAGAGGTTGAAGATGGTCTCTCTCAAGCAACCCTGCAATTAAGATACAAGAAGTATCTTGTGTCCCCAACACACCTAATACAATTAGGAGTTGTATAGGTGCACTAGTTCGGCGAAGAGATGGTAAAATATAGGTGATAGGTGTGGCAAAACAAAGTAATATAAATCTGTAATAAAAAGTGCAACAAGAAAACATGTGGCAAAAGTGAGCGCAAACGGTGTAACAATGATGGAAACAAGGCTTAGGCTTCATACTTTCACTAGTGGCAACTCCCAACAGCATTAACGTAGTCTAATCACATGATATTTCCACTAAAACATGCATTGGAGACATACTCGGAGTTCATTCCTTTGTGATCAAGAGAGGACGAGAATTATGTAGGGCTACAAAAGCACACCTCAGAGTTCGTAGTTCTCATCTATGGATTTCCCAATGTCACCGTGGCCATCCAAAGAGAGTACCACAATCACCACAACATATCTCAAGGATAGTCAAAGACAAGCACCAAGAGACTCTCAATCTTCAAACAATTCACAAAATAGGAAATCACTCATGATAATATTCTTCTAATCCATGTCCAATAGACCGTTGTCACCATGGTATCGAGGATTATTCTAGATAAGATCAAGTGAGTACATCAATCCAATACATAGAGGAAGGGGAATATCATGGGATCACCCTAGATTAACATAGCCTATGATCACAACGAAGATCACATCATGGAAGAGAGAATTGACCACATAGCTATTGGTAGAAATGTAACATCCCATAATTTTATAAATTTTGGAATATTAATAAAATTAAATAGATAATGATTGTTTGCTTGATGTGTTTGATTTTCTCTGGGATTTAAAACTTTTTGGAGTTTATTGAATATTAAAAAGAGAGGGAATAAAAGGACTTTCCCTAATATTCATAATTGGTGTTTTTGGAATTTATTATTTAAAACAAAACCAACAAAACAAAATGAGAGAAGGTAATATGACTCCTTCAACATATTAAAAGGTTGGAAAATGATTTAAATCATTATTGAAATTTTTCTGAATATTCTAAACATTTTTCAACTCAAGGAAATTCATTGGAGAGGATATAAAATGACTTATCCCCTTTTTAATAAAGTTGGAAAATATTTATAATATTACTTTAAAGTTTTTAAAATTTATTATGAGTATTATAAATAACTCTAAAATTATTTTAGGGATTTTATAATGCTAAGAGAGTTTTTATTTCATTGAAATGATTTATTAAATATTTTAAAAGAGTTGAAAAAGTATCCCAATGGGATATTTTTATTTTACCAAATTATTTATTAGTGTAACAATTTTAAAATTTATATTTTATTATTTACAAATGGTTTGTCAATGCTTTTGACCAAATAAAAATATTTTTAATAATTTATTGGATTGTATTTGGTTTATGAAAATTATTTTATATTTAAATAAATTATTTAGAAAATGTTTTTTTTTTTTGGAAAATGTATTCATTAAATAAATTTCTTTGTATTATTTGATGAATTTAGAAATTTATTTCATATTTTTTTGATGAGTATTTATTTTTCTACAATTGTTTGAAGTTTCGGTTTTAAATAAAAAGAGAAATCCGTGCGCAGCCGGCCCAATAGCCTTTTCCGCCCATGACCGAATTTGGGCCCGAGTCGGTTTGTTTTTTTTGCTCTGTCTATTTATGATTTTTTTTTCAGAAATTGCTTTTCCTTTTCTTTTTTTTGGAAACCCTAACCTCGGGCCCCGCTTCGCCGGAATTCGTCGCCGCGCTGCCGGAAACCGCCTCGCCGGAAGCTGCCGTCGCCGGAGCCCCGCGCCGCCGCGTTGCGAGCCGCCGCCGGAGCCGCCGCACGCCTCCAGCGCCGCCCGCGCGCACCACGGCCGCTGCTCCGCGCTGCCTCCACCGCCCTACGACCCCCACGCCTCCACCTCGCCGGATGGCGCAGCCGGCCACCGCCGCTCCTCGGCTGCGCGCGTCGCCGGACCTCGGCCGAGCCGCACCACCTCACGTGGCCGCCAGCCACCGCGCCCCTGTGCGCCACTCCGACGCCCCACGCCGCCTCCAACCGCGACACTCCGCCGCCGGCCACACCACTCGCCGGAGCCGAGCCGCCTCGCCGGAGGTTCTCCGTCCAGATCCGCCATCAGGGACCCGATTGCTTTTTCTGAGAAAAGAAAATTACGAACAAGTCCTTTTTGCAGAAAAGACCCCGTTCTCGCGTCCGCAATATCTCCCACACCGTATGTCGGATTGAGGTGAAACTTTTTCCTACGCGTTCATGGTATTCTGTACTTTGGCATATAATCAACTTTTAAAACTTTTGCACACTTTTCACACTTTTGAATTTGAATTTATTTCAAATTCAAATTCAACTTCCGGTGGCTGTATCTTTTAAATCGTTGATCCAAATCGAGTGATTCTATTTGCGTTGGATCACTCGTTCCATGTACTTTCTGTTCATAGCATGTGTACACAAAAATTCAAATGTTTCTTGATCTTTTTAAATTCAAATTCAATTCAATTTTGCACTTGCTATGACCTGCGTTGTAGTATTCCGTTTCACGTGATTCTTTTTGCATATCGGATCACATGAGACATGTTATCGGTAAGATTCACACACTTTTCATGTGGGCATGATATTCACCTTGAATTCATAAATGTCCATGGTCACAATTCCTTGCTGATGAATCTTTATCTGTTGACTCTCTCGAGTGCATTTCCACCGATGACCTTCGAGCACATCGACACCTTTGCACTTCAAAGCCTTTTTGTTTTGTTGCTAAAACCCGTTGTGTTTGTTTGTTGATCTTTTGTTTGCCTTGTGATGTGATTGCTTATTCGAGTTCCTTCGTTTGCGATAGATTTGCTCGGAGTGTGACGAGTAGAGTTGACTGGACCGCAAGAGCGAAGAACTTCATCGAATGTATAAGGCAAGTTACACTTTGACCATACCTCAACCTATATGTTGTATTATGCATGTAGCAAATTATCACTCTATGCATTTGTAGGACTATATATTAGTTATGATTTAAACCTAGGTAGGATAGCCATATGTTTTGACCTTGTATTTCATTGTCGCCCTAGGATCGTGGTTGTTATATACTGCTATTGATTTGTAGACGGGGATTGGTTGAGTTATCATGGAGCTATGTGAGGATTAATGACTTGACTAGGAAACTTAAATAGAAATCACTTCTGGACGAGCGGGTTGCATCCTGGTGGTTGTGCCTTGTCTAAGGACAGTGCCGGGGTTAAATGCACCCAATGGTTGTTTTGGTGGTGAACCGGGTGCGACATGGTGTCTACCCTTTGAACGCAGTGGGCGCCGTCCAGGCTCAAAAAGATCGGACAGACAATGTGACTAGTAGCTTCCATGTACAACCACTGCCTATATGGGCTCTGGCTTAGATGAGTAAGTTGTGGGGAACCTGGCCCTGGTAGCTAGCTGATGTAGATATGATAGGTGTACCGGCTACGAAAGGGTGGAGGCAACCTCTTCTGAAAGACCATGTCTCAATCTTCGGGTTGAGTCCAGTGGGGAAAGTGTACAAACCTCTGGAGAGTGTAAAACCTGATCATGATTAGCCGTGTCCACAGTTACAGACAACTTTGAGCAACTGGGCATTATTGTTGTTGGATGGTCTTGACAGATATTTCATCTTAATAAGAATTTGAGTGGGAACTTTTAATAAAGGGGTGGATGGAATTGGTGTTGCCCAATTCAACCATACTTAGGACCAACAAGATAAATTAAAATTTGATTAGTTGTAGTATGTGAGGGAAAAACTGGCTTTCTGCAAAACTAAACCATAAACTTTTCCTTTGACTTATCCTTCATGTAGATGTAGGTCTGTTATTTTTTTTTTCGTGTGACTTGCTGTACAAATCAGATGTACTAACCCGTTGTCGGGCTGTAACCTTCGGTGTTGCAGGATTGTATACGACGAGTAAGTGTTGCGATGTAGGGTTACTATTTCTATACTCAACTATGCCGGTGGAGTTGATGGATGCCACGAAGCTTTTATTGTTTTCCGCTGTAATCTATTTGTAAGCTAGCCTTGAGCTAAGCAGGTATGCTAATTTGTAATACTGGATCTTCGATGTAATATATATGAAATGTGGTTTATTCTTGATATTACATCATGTACTGTGTGTGCTAGCTATTGATCCAGGGACTAGCACAGAATGCACAGAGACTTGGATTCTTTAGTGAATCGGGTCATTACAGATGGTATCAGAGCCCATGTTGACTGTAGGTCGTGACCCTAGAAAATGGATAGAAAAATCCATAGGAACAAAAATATTTTACCATTCTTTGATTACTTACTCTCTCCACTAGTATTTCTCATCTATTATTCATCTTCTAAAACTCTTCATCTTGTTTTACTGTAAATACCCCTCCGAGTTGCTTATGCCCCTGAAGATATGTACTAGAGAAGTACATCACCAACCTTGTGGATCAATTGAAGTTACAACTGCCAGAATTAGGAGGAGTATCCTATGGATTTAATAAGGATTAGTGTTTACACTACGAGAGGATCTTCAAGATCAGCTTAGCTGAGAAGGATGAAGTTTAAGTTCATACCACCACTTTTAGGTGAAGTTAGATAAACGAATTGCGTGTAGTATGATGAGATCGTATGTCTTGCACATATGACCTTACTCTAGGTGTTGTTTGTATGTTTTGACTTTTGTGACTGCATTCTTTTGTTGTTATGTGTTGCTGTCGAACGTAGGTGTTTTTGTCTCTTTCTTGTTTGAGTGCATATGTTTGTTGTATTCTTTAGTTGCTGCCTTGTCGGTGTTATAGTTTTCCCCTATCCCTGGTCGTATGGGTTTAATAGATGGAGTATGGAGTAGGACTCGCCTTTTATGGGGCGATGACAAGACTGAAGGTGGAGCAATGGATTCATAATATGGAGGAGCATATGGAGCGTAACAAGGTCGGAAGTGAGGACATGGTCCCCTATGCTGTTAAGTACTTGGTAGAAGAGGCTGCTACTTGGTGGAGAATGCACCAAGCAATTGGCGAATCACGAAGGAAGATTACTTGGAAGGAATTTACAAGGATTTTGTTGGGATCTCGCCTCGTCACCTCGATGCAAAGGACGGTAACCCGTAAGAGGCCTCGTGCCTGCAAAATTTGCGGGGAAATAGGACACTCCTACGAAGGACACCAAGATGGATGCCCCTATTGTGAAGAAATTCACTGGGGTGAGGAATGTCCCACTACTCAAGTCACATGTTTCGTGTGTGAAGGAAATAATAATTTCCCGGCTCAGTGTCAATTTTTCATCATGACACAACAAGTATCTCAGCATCAAAAGGAAGGAATGGAGAAAATTATCCAAGAATTCAGGGGAGCACCCGTTTAGAAGAAAAAGAAGGACCTTAGCCAAGTTGAGTGTTACCGGTGCAGGAATATGGGACATTACGCCAACATGTGTCCAGGATTGAAGGGAAAGAAGAAGATGTGACCGTGGAAGTAAGGATGCTGACTTGAAGAAGCTTATGTTTGGCAATTAGAGGATAGACGTTTGTAGGAGTGCTCAAGTGTACGCTGTTACTCTTTTTCTGTTAGTTGGAGATGTGGTTCGATGTATGTTCTGCTGGTTGAACTAGATGTTTTATGTCATGATTGTTTTGTTAAGTTTTGTCTTGTACCCTGTGGCCCTGATATGTATTTGATTGATGTCGTGTGATGTCCTTTGTGTTTCTTCTATGCGAGTATAATAAGTTTACGTTTCATTAGACCCATCATCTATTTAGTATTATTCAAGACTGATGAAGACACAACCACAAGAAGAATGAGTTCACAGGTGACTCGATGATATGAAGATTGCTTCGATAATGCGAGATTGAAGCTACCGTCATTGAAGACCCGAAGACCTGGAAGATTCAACATTTCTACCATTAGATCGTTTCGGTGAGCTGTCATTTCTTGTTTTACCGACAGTTGCACATCAAAACTTATTTTCAAAACTAGGGTGATGTTTGTAAGGGTATCTCTCCCTATCTCTCTCTATCTCTCTCTCTACTTTCTGTTCCCTCTCACCTCAAACCCTACACTGAAGGAGCTAGTACAATGGCTACTAACGCCAAGACGAGGATAAAGATGGATGCAATTTAATGCTGAGTTCAAAGTTAACCGCATGTGCAAGGATCCTACAAAAAGAAAGCACAATCTTGCTGAAGGAAGACCCCGGAGGAAGTTGGAGTTCTCAAGTGTACGTTTGTCAGTAGTCTTCGTAGACCTGAGGGTTGTGAGGAAACGATAGAGGTTTGGTTGGCTTGCAGAACCATGGATTTATCTGAACCCAGTTCACGAACAAGAGGAATTTCTGCAAGGCTTGTGAGGATAACCGAGTGTTAGATTATGAGATTCGCTAAACCATATACAAGGTAATGATTTGGGTGCGGAATGGATTGATCACCATGACGACTACCCTTATTATTCGCTCTTGCTATGCGGGATAGTAAATCTTGAGTGACTTACCTATAGCAGAGAGACGACGATGTTAAACCTGAGCCATAGAATGGTACGATGTGTGACCCCTGTAGGATATTACCAGTTGTGTTACACAGTGAGTATAGACCAAGACCTTTTGCTGCAGTTATCCCGTAGAAGTGTTCTTGATGGCCACCAAGAGAGTATCGATGGTTGTTTAGTATTGGTGCCTGACCTGTCAGCCATGAAGGTTCAGTATACAAAAGACTCCCCTTTTGCTAAAGATTAAAGATCTCCAAGGAGTACGAGGAATGTACGAAGGATGTCCTCGATGGATTAAGATTTGAAGACCACGTCGCATTCCTTTTAAGGGTGGTAGCGCCCTGGACCATCAGTGGATCAAAGGATCGTCGTGAAGACCCGAACCCTAGCCTTTCCTTCTAGCCTTTTCGAATCTCGAGGACGAGATTCCTTTTAAGGGTGGTAGTCTCTAACATCCCAAAATTTTATAAATTTTGGAATGTTAATAAAATTAAATATATAATGATTGTTTGCTTGATATGTTTGATTTTCTCTGGGATTTAAAACTTTTTGGAGTTTATTGAATATTAAAAAGAGAGGGAATAAAAGGACTTTCCCTAATATTCATAATTGGTGTTTTTGGAATTTTTTATTTAAAACAAAACCAACAAAACAAAATGAGAGAAGGTAATATGACTCCTTCAACATATTAAAAGGTTGGAAAATGTTTTAAATCATTATTGGAATTCTTCTGAATATTCTAAACATTTTTCAACTCAAGGAAATTCATTTGAGAGGATATAAAATGACTTATCCCCTTTTTAATAAAGTTGGAAAATATTTATAATATTACTTTAAAGTTTTTAAATTTTATTATGAGTATTATAAATAACTCTAAAATTATTTTAGGGATTTTATAATGCTAAGAGAGTTTTTATTTCATTGAAATGATTTATTAAATATTTTAAAAGAGTTGAAAAAGTATCCCAATGGGATATTTTTATTTTACCAAATTATTTATTAGTGTAACAATTTTAAAATTTATATTTTATTATTTAGAAATGGTTTGTCAATGCTTTTGACCAAATAAAATTATTTTTAATAATTTATTGGATTGTACTTGGTTTATGAAAATTATTTTATATTTAAATAAATTATTTAGAAAATGTTTTTATTTTTATTTTTCTTTTTGGAAAATGTATTCATTAAATAAAATTCTTTGTATTATTTGATGAATTTAGAAATTTATTTCATATATTTCTGATGAGTATTTGTTTTTCTACAATTGTTTGAAGTTTTGGTTTTAAATAAAAAGAAAAATCAATGCGCAGCCGGCCCAATAGCCTTTTCCGCCCACGAGCGAATTTGGGCCCGAGTCGGTTTGTTTTTTTTGCTCTGTCTATTTAATATTTTTTTTTCAGAAATTGTTTTTCCTTTTCTTTTTTTGGAAACCCTAACCGTGGGCCTCGCTTCGCCGAAATTCGCCGCCAGAAACCGCCTCGCCGGCCGCCGCTGCCTCCGGTGCCCCGCGCCGCCGCGTCGCGAGCCGCCCTCCTTGCCGCCGGAGCCGCCGCGCGCCTCCAGCGCCGCCCGCGCGCACCACGGTCGCTGCGCCGCGCTGCCTCCGCCGCCCTACGACCCCCGCGCCGCCACCTCACCGGACGGTGCAGCCGGCCACCGCCGCTCCTCGGCTGCGCACGTCGCCGGACCTCGGCCGAGCCGCGCCACCTCCCTTGGCCGCCGGCCACCGCGCCCCCATGCGCCACCCCGACGCCCCACGCCGCCTCCAACCGCGGCACTTGGCCGCCGGCCGCACCACTCGCCGGAGCCGAGCCGCCTCGCCGGAAACCGCCTCGTCGGAGTTGCTCCGGCCAGATCCGCCACCGGGGACCCGATTGCTTTTTCTGAGAAAAGAAAATTACGAACAAGTCCTTTTTACAGAAAAGACCCCGTTCTCGTGTCCGCAATATCTCCCACACCGTAAGTCGGATTGAGGTGAAACTTTTTCCTACGCGTTCATGGTATTCTGTACTTTGGCATAGAATCAACTTTTAAAACTTTTGCACCTTTTGCACACTTTTGAATTTGAATTTATTTCAAATTGAAATTCAAATTCCGGTGGCCGTATCTTTTAAACCGTTGATCCAAATCGAGTGATTCTTTTTGTGTTGGATCACTCGTTCCATGTACTTTCTGTTCATAGCATGTGTACAAAAAAATTCAAATGTTTCTTGATCTGTTTAAATTCAAATTCAATTCAATTTTGCACTTGCTATGACTTGCGTTGTAGTATTCCGTTTCACGTGATTCTTTTTGCATAACGGATCACTTGAGACATATTATCGGTAAGATTCACACACTTTTCATGTGGGCATGATATTCACCTTGAATTCATAAATGTCCATGATCACAATTCGTTACCGATGAATGTTTATCTGTTGACTCTCTCGAGTTCACTTCCACCGATCACCTTCGAGCACATCGACACCTTTGCACTTCAAAGCCTTTTTGTTTTGTTGCTAAAACCATTTGTGTTTGTTTGTTGATCTTTTGTTTGCCTTGTGATGTGATTGCTTATTCAAGTTCCTTCGTTTTGATAGATTTGCTCGTAGTGTGACGAGTAGAGTTGCCTAGACCGCGAGAGCGAAGAACTTCATCGAATGTATAAGGCAAGTTACACTTTGACCATACCTCAACCTATATTTTGTATTATGCATGTAGAAAATTATCACGCTATGCATGTGTAGGACTATATATTAGTTATGATTTAAACCTAGTAGGATAGCCATATGTTCTGACCTTGTATTTCATTGTCGCCCTAGGATCATGGTTGTTATATACTGCTATTGTTTTGTAGAGGGGGATTGGTTGAGTTATCATTGAGCTATGAGAGGATTAATGACTTGACTAGCAAACTTAAATATAAATCACTTCTGGACGGGCGGATTGCATCCTGGTGGCTGTGCCTTGTCTAAGGACAGTGCCGGGGTTAAATGCACCCAATGGTTGTTTTGGTGGTGAACCGGGCGCGACATGGTGTCTACCCTCTGAACGCAGTGGGCGCCGTCCAGGCTCAAAAAGATCGGACAGACAGTGTGACTAGTAGCTTCCATGTACAACCACTGGCTATATGGGCTCTGGATTAGATGAGTAAGTTGTGGGGAACCTGGCCCTGGTAGCTAGCTGATGTAGATATGATAGGTGTACCGGCTACCAAAGGGTGGATGCAACCTCTTCTGAAAGACTATGTCTCAATCTTCGGGTTGAGTCCAGTGGGGAAAGTGTACAAACCTCTGCAGAGTGTAAAAACTGATCATGATTATCCGTGTCCACGGTTACAGACAACTTTGAGCAACTGGGCATTATTGTTGTTGGATGGTATTGACATATATTTCATCTTAATAAGAATTTGAGTGGGAAATTTTAGTAAAGGGATGGCTGGAATTGGTGTACCCCGATTCAACCATACTTAGGACTAGCAAGATAAATTAAAATTTGATTAGTTGTAGTATGTGAGGTAAAAACTGGCTTTCTGCAAAACTAAACCATAAACTTGTCCTTTGACTTATCCTTCATATAGATGTAGGTCTGTTATATTTTTTTTCGTGTGACTTGCCGTACAAATCAGATGTACTGACCCGTTGTCGGGCTGTAACCTTCGGTGTTGCAGGATTGTATACGACTAGTAAGTGTTGTGATGTAGGGTTACGATGTCTATACTCAACTATGCCGGTGGAGTTGATGGACGCCACGAAGCGTTTATTGTTTTCCGCTGTAATCTATTTGTAAGCTAGCCTTAAGCTAAGCAGGTATGCTAATTTGTAATACTGGATCTTCGATGTAATATATATGACATGTGGTTTATTCTTGATATTACATCATGTAATGTGTGTGCTAGCTATTGATCCAGGGACTAGCACAGAATGCACAGAGACTTGGATTCTTTAGTGAATCGGGTCCTTACAAGAAACCTTAGCCCCGAGGAGGAACTAATCCCGCTTCATGGAGGGAGGAAGCAACGTCGATGGAGATGAATCCGGGGGCACTTCCCCGTCCCGGCAAGGTGCCGGCACAGGAATTTTGGTCCCCCGAAGCTTGTTGGCGATGGCGGCGGAGATCGGAATTGCTTCTGGAGAAAAGGTGTAAGGCCCGATGTGCGGTACTGTTCCAGATCTAGATGTTTCCATCCAGATCCGGGGACGAAGCACATATCGGTCCCACCGCGACATATGACATGGCCATATGCCCCGGATTTCCAACATGATATCACAACATTACAGATACAAGGATACAACATCTCATACAATCGGCATACAACTGCCTCAAATACAATACAACAGCGGAAGATACATGTCTGGGTACAGACTACAAGCAAAAGCCTAGTGCCAAAGAGAAAAACATTGATCCCATAACCACACGGGTCCAGGTCCTCCGCCGGGATCCTCCTAACTAGTCTTCGTCGAGTCTCCACATGAAACGTCGATCACCATACCTGTTGTCGATCGAGAACCCTGAAAAGAGTTTGGGGGTAGTATCATGAGTACAGAAGTACTCAGCATCCAACTGTAGTGGTCAACTGACACAGCAAGGATTTCATCACTCGTCATTCTAGGACAACTAGTAGTTTACGGTAAGGATGGGGTAAGTGGTGAGGTTGCTGCCGCACTAGCATTTATGAAGTGGCTAACGATCTAGAGAGTAAGGTAAGAAGCCAAGCATTCGATGAGGAATCGCCTCCAACAAGTCTGCTATCCACCTACTACGCAAACATAACACCTATCCTATCCTTGTCCTCCTCTTCGCATCCCGACGAAGAAGAAGTAGTCAAGGCACACACACATTGATCAAGTTATATTAAGATTATCTAAGTTGTTGTTGTTGTCTATGAACAAGGAGTAGGTCTCAAGTCGTCCATAACCGTGGGCACGGCTTCTCGAAAAGATATAGCCCTGTAGGGGTGTACCAACTGCCCATTACAAGGCTCCGCACACACGCCCATCTCTCTCAGTTGCTACCCATCACAGGCAACCATTTTATGATTTAGTTCCAAGAGATCCGAAACGACAGGTCCCTCTAACTAACAACGAACAAATCCGGGTGGCCCTCGGGGAGTCGACACCTAATCCAAAAGCCGTCCGCACTCTCAGATCGGACTCTTTCGTCTCAATAGGGTTTCGGTTACCGAGACGCGTCACGTGAGGCCTCGGGCCCTCGCCGGTCAAAGGTGGACCTATAGGGAAACTAAGTCCTCACTGGTTCGGGTTGTTTTAAAGGATGTCTGCCAGGAGCTACCTGACAGGCATATATGTGACGCCCCCAAAATCAATCCGTGTACAGTAATCATACACGCAGGGTACACGACTGAGATTAGGGTGCCACGGTGAGAATATCACAGCACAACACTAAACACAAAAGGATAAACCAATATGTTACAATAAAGGGGGTCACGCGGACCCGAATACATAAATTATACAAGCCATAATATCTGAGTACAGACATAGTTAGTCAAGTTTTGCCTTAAGAAGGCTAGCACAAATAACATCAGAGATACAGATCGAAAAGGCAAGGCCTCCTGCCTGGGAGCCTCCGAAACTACTCCTGTTCCTGGTCAGCGGGGGTCTCGACGTAGTAGTATCCGCCTCCGGGGTACTCCTGCTCCTGGGCTCCAACGTCGACTGCAGCGGCCGATCAGGCAAAACATAAAAGGGGAAATAAAGCAAAGGTGAGTATCTAGTATACCCGCGAGTCTTACGTCCGCTACTAAGCAATATGCATTTGTATCAACGGAAAGGGGAGGCTGTATATATAGTGGACTGCAAGATAGAAATCAGAATAAGGATAAGAAGCTAGGCCTATCGACGACTAGCATCTTCTGACGATGTCTTGCAGCATGAGAAGAGAAACAACCAACAGTTCATATAAAGCAATAAAGTAACAATGAAGCAGAAGTTGCTGCAACATTGTATAATATAAGTTGTAATGATTAATAATAATAATGCCTCTGAGTTCCCCTCCTCGACTCCCATGCGAGGAAGAAAACCCGGAACCATGCAGTTTAATGGTAATAGTTTCTAGTGGTAAGATCCAGCTTCAGCATAAAGCGTCCTGTTACCGTGGACACGGCTATTCGAATAGATTAAACTCCCTGCAGGGGTGCACTACTGTTCAGCCTGCACGCTCGGATCTCCAGGGTGGCGTGAACCTTGTTAGGGAACGCCCCACCGAGGCTATCCGACACGACGCAACCCATCCTAGGCTCAACAGAGAGGCCATCCGCCGGACTATATCCTATGCGCCAAGGGGTCTAGGTCCCTCACCCTTGCACGCTCCTGCACGGTATGAGACTGGCCGGTGAAGCCAAAGCAAATCCAAACACACCTGCTGCAGCAAATAAGACAAGACCGTTTCCCGTCTATCAGCCCGTGGTACTGCTGACGTCTGAAGAGCTTTCGGACGAAGTACGACGCGGCGGGCCCACACCGTAATCCCACGTGTAGGTAGTGCGTACAGACCAACGGGTCTCTCAAGTCATCCGTCGAACCATTTAGCATTTTAATATTATCTCGCAGACAACCGTTATCGCTGTCTGACTAACAACACAACGGACAACGAAAAACAACAAGGCCCACCGGTAACGTCGGGGCCTGCCCTGTCGTCCCGTCAAAGCGCGCGGTTACCGACAAGGTGAACCGTCTCCTTACCTTGTCTCGCGTGTGCTCTTGCTAGAGCTCGACTTTTGCATGGATTGGTAACTCTCGCGAGATACGAGCAGGGGCCAAGCACGCCAGTAACGTCGGTCGTACCCTCCCTGTCGTTCCCGACACAATATCGCTCGCGGGCACCGTTGGGTCGCCCGACTTCTTACCTTAAGGACAACCGCTGTTCAGGACCCTATGGCGGCAAGACAAAGTCAGCCTCGAGTGGAGTACAAGGATTACTCCTTGATAGCTCACACTTGAGGGTGACTAGGCATAACCCAGATAGGGGCCTTTGGCGGTGTCTGCTTTGTACCGTACCTTTGCAGTTGTATATATTGTATCCGTGTTCACCCCCTGAGTGATCACGGCCCGCTATCTAGTCCTAACTAACAATGCGCAGGGTTCACTGCTGAATATATGCATAATTATAATAGGTAGCATAGGATAAGAAAGGTACATCAAGGGGCGACAAAATCAGGCTATGCAATTGAATAGGATTGTAACGTAGCAGCAGCAGTAAACATGCCTAGTGCAAGAAATGTACGGAAAGATAGGCGATATCTGGGGAAGAGAATGGCTCTGCTTGCCTGGAAGCTCGACGGTAGGGGTCGGGTCGTCGACGAAGTAGTCGTACCCGGCAACAGTGTAGTCGGCGGTAGCAGCGGGGTCTACCGGAGATTAAGGGGGGAGGAAACAGTAAATATAAAGCAATCATAGCAAACAAATACATGGCATGACATATGCAAAGTTAACGGTGTTCTAACGCAGTGCAATGCACGTTGCTCGGAGCGGGAATTCATCCGGGGATGAACTACCGGCTCCGGGTGATTACCGGACAGGGCGACCGGAGGGGAAAGGTATCATGCCGGAGGCATCGTGGACATCCGACAAAGATAAGGGGGGTGTATCCGTGTTAGTTGAACCATTCCGGACAACTTTCGTGTTCGGAATAAATTCATCCGGGCACTCTAACAGTACCGGACAGTTTATCGGACAAACGGTCCGGAGGGGGGATGTTCGATGTTCGTTGTATTAGAGGGGTGTGGTTGGCATACGGATAGCGTATTCGTATTCGTTATATTTTTCTGATCAATTTTCATGTATAAATTTTTTCGATCCGATATACGGATTAAAAGATATTGATTTTATAAGTTTAAGCAATTTTAAAACATTAAAAATCCTTTTTAATAATTTCTTTTATTATTTTAGTAATATTATCCAGAACAGTGGTGACTGGTCAAACCTGACCAGTGGGACCCACTGGTCAGCCTCACATGCTAATTAAACATTTTAATTAAACCTAATTACAGTGGGGTCCCACATGTCATAGGAACATTACATTTCTATTTAATTAAACTAATTAATTTACAGGTGGGCCCTAGGTGTAAGTGACACAGGGGGTTTAACTAACAGGTTTTATTTAGTTAATAGGGCATGGGGCCCATCTGTCATACACATGGGGGTAGTTTAACAGGGGGGCTTAGGCTTAACCGAATCATTAGCACTAATCCTAATCGGCGGGCCCCGCGCGTCAGTGCCAAGGGGTGAGGCCAGTGAGGCCCGTGCTCACCGGCGACGAGCACAGGGCACGGCGGCGATGGCCTAGCGCGCATGCCCGGCGACCAAAACGAGCGCCACAAGTCGGAACCGAACGCCCGCAACGCCGTGCATCGGGTTGTGCCGAAACTGCGAGCTGGAGCGGCATGTGGCCGCGACGGCGAGCCCAGCCGCGGCGGCCGGAGCGAGGCGCTCGCGGATACAGAGCTACAGGGCATGGGGAGGAGAGGGGAGAGGTCAGGGAGGACCAAGCGCTCACCGGGAATGAGCTGGTGCAGGCTGAATAGCTGGGGGAGGCCGGAGTGGAGCTTCACGGCGACAATGGCGCGGCGGCCGTGGAGGGAAAACGTCCGATTCGTGGGTTGTGAAGCCTCCCAACGTCGATTGGGCACGCGAGGAGACGAGGAGGGCGACGACGGTGCTCCAGGACAAGCCGGGGCGAGCTGTCGTCGATGTTGGCCGCGGGGAAGACGGCGACGCGTCCACGGGTGCGAGGAAAAAGACGGGATCGAGTGCGGGGGGGGGGGGGGGTGGGGCAATGGAGTGCCGGGTCGACTTAGGGTTTCCCGGGGTGAGGGCGGCCTTATCGCCGACGGCGGCCGTCGGATGGCCGACACGGCAGCACGCTGCGGCTCGGCCGCGTGATGCCCGCCACGCCATGGCCTGTCCTTGCCCCCTGTAGCGGGTAAGGAGATGAAGGCAGGGTTGGCCGGGTTGGGCCGGGGTGGACGATGGGCTGCGCAGGTGGGCTGGGGGGAACAGGGGGTGGGCTCCTTTTGCTTTTATTCAATTTTAATTATTTTCTGCTTTTATTTTATGTTTGGTATTTTTGTTTTGCTTTGAAATGATTTTTGCCACATGTGAAATTTGTGGGTATATTTGTGTTGCATATACTAGAGGTGCCACAAAAAGTTTTGACCTTTTATAAATTCCTTTAGTATTTGTTTTAATTTTTCCATTGATAAAAGTGGACTTTATGCTACTGTTTTTATTTGTTGGATTTATTTTATTGAAAAATAAATTCCCAAAACTATATGGATGTTAAAAACTGATTTTTAGGCATTTTAAAAAATTGCTTTCAGAATTTTTGGACCAAGTTTTATTTTGACCTTGTTTTTATTATACCACCAAGGCAATTGATTTGATTTTTAAATCAAAGGTAATTTGAAATAAGCTTGGCATTGCTTTGATCCAAGTTGACCAAGTCCATGATCACCATGCATTCAACATCATCAAAGGAAAATATCAAGTTTGAGATGAACCACAATGATCAGACAAGGGTTTTGAACAGTGCTGGGGAACAGTAATGGTGATTACTGTTCATCTGACAGTGAGGGTGTTACAAATCTCCCCCACTACAAGAATTCTCGCCCCGAGAATTCAGGTGGTAGAGGGGAAAAGATCGGGGTATTCATCGCGGAGACGATCTTCGCGTTCCCAGGTGGCTTCATCTTCAGAATGATTCGACCACTGAACTTTGAGAAACTTCGTTGTCTTGTTGCGGGTCTTGCGTTCAGACTGATCGAGAATGCGGCTTGGATGTTCTTGATAAGTCAAGTCCTGTTGCAGCTCGATCATATCATGTTCCACTTCGCGAATAGGGTCCTTAAAGCAGCGTCGGAGTTGTGACACGTGGAATACATCATGGACTTGAGAGAGGTTTGCCGGGAATTCCAAACGGTATGCCACCGGTCCACTGCTGGAAAGAATACGGAACGGGCCAATGTAGCGAGGAGCTAACTTGCCTTTGATTCCGAAACGATGAGTGCCTCGCATCGGGGTGACACGGAGGTACGCGTATTCGCCAGGTTGATAGACCATTTCCTTGTGCTTTCGATCATAGTTGCTCTTCTGGCGGGACTGAGCAGCTTTCAAGTGTTCACGAATAACGCAAACCTGATCTTCGGCGTGCTGTATGATGTCCGGACCAATGAGGGTTCGTTCCCTAGTTTCTGACCAATTCAGAGGGGTTCGACACTTACGTCCATAGAGAACTTCAAAGGGTGCCATCTTCAAACTAGCCTGATAGCTATTGTTGTACGAGAATTCAGCAAATGGAAGAGATTCCTCCCATTTCTTACCGAATGAAATGACACAAGCTCGGAGCATATCTTCAAGCACTTGGTTCACGCGTTTGACTTGGCCTTGCGACTGGGGGTGATAAGCGGTGCTGAAATTTAGGTGGGTGCCCTTAGCTTCTTGGAAACTATCCCAGAACTTCGAGGTGAAAATGCTGCCTCGGTCGGAACTGATCTCCAACGGAATACCATGGAGGGAAACAATTCTGGAAACATACAAGTCTGCCAACTGACTAGCAGAGATCGTCTCCTTGACAGGCAGAAAATGAGCAACCTTGGAGAATCGGTCGATGACGACAAAGATGGCATCATGACCCTTTTGTGATCGAGGAAAACCGGTGACGAAGTCCATTTCAATCTTGTCCCTTTTCCATTCAGGAATATAGAGTGGTTGCAGAGTTCCAGCAGGTCTTTGATGTTTGGCTTTCACGCGACGACAAACGTCACACTCATCAACATAACGAGCAATGTCTTGTTTCATGTTGGACCACCAGTACCGCTGACGAATGTCTTGGTACATCTTGGTACTACCAGGGTGAATCGACAAGGGTGTATCATGAGCTTCTTTCATGACGTGCGGGGCGTAGTTCAGGTTGGGCCTGTTTATGGGGACCACTAGCCGACCCTTGAAGTACAACGTACCATCATCGGCAATAGTGAAGGATGAGGGCTTTCCACTCTCGACATACCGCTTAATCCTCTGAATGTCAGAGTCATATCCATGTGCAAACTTCATGCGGTTGTATAAGTCTGGTTCAATAACCAGGGAATTCACATATCCCTGCGGAACAATTTCGATGTTCATCTTGCGGAGCTCTTCATACAGGCGTGGCTGTTGCACTTGAACTTCAAGTTCACTACAATAGGCTTTGCGGCTTAAGGCATCGGCCACCACATTAGCTTTGCCCGGGGTGTAAGAAATTCCCATGTTGTAGTCGGCTATTGTCTCGAGCCATCTCTGTTGGCGGAGATTCAGGTCTGGTTGCGTAAACAGGTACTTCAGGCTTTGGTGGTCGGTGAAGATCTCGCAACGATTACCGACGAGGTAATGTCGCCACAGCTTGAATGCATAAATTACCGCTGCCAATTCGAGATCATGAGTTGGATAGTTTTCTTCGTGAGCACGCAACTGACGAGAGCCATAAGCAATCACTTTGCGCTCTTGCATTAGGACACAGCCTAATCCTTGACGAGACGCGTCGCAATAAATCACGAAGTCCTTCTGAGTATCAGGAGGAGCAAACACCGGGGGTGAAGTGAGCTTGTCCTTGAGAGCTTGAAAACTTTCTTGACATTTATCAGCCCACTCAAACTTGACGCCTTTATGAAGCAGATTAGTCAGAGGCTTGGCAATCTTGGAGAAATTCTCAACAAAACGGCGGCAATAGCTGGCAAGGCCGAGGAAACTTCGGACTTGCTTGACAGTCCTGGGCGGAGTCCAGTCAAGAATAGCCTGGATACGTTCGGGGTTGACGGCAACGCCATCCTTGGAAATCACATGACCAAGGTAGGTTACTTCGGGAAGCCAGAACTCACACTTTGAGTACTTAGCATAGAGTTTGTGTTCTCGAAGCTTTTCCAGTATAAGGCAAAGATGTTCAGCATGTTCTGCATCGGTCTTGGAGTAAATCAATATATCATCCAGATAAACCACGACAAACTTGTCGAGATATTCCATGAATATAAAGTTCATCAATCTGGAGAAAGTGGCTGGGGCATTCGTCAAGCCAAAGGACATGACAGTGTACTCGTATGAACCATAGCGAGTAATGAATGCGGTCTTCGGGATGTCCTCATCACGGACCCGGATCTGATGGTAACCCAACCTTAAGTCGAGTTTTGAAAACACCGTGGATCCAGCAAGTTGATCATAAAGATCATTGATCCGAGGGAGGGGGTACTTGTTCTGTATCGTGGCTTGGTTGATAGGTCGGTAATCTTGGACCAAACGGTTTGTGCCATCACTCTTCTTGACAAAGAGCGAAGGTGCTCCCCAAGCAGAGGAACTTGGACGGATGAAGCCTTTCTCGAGGGCCGTGTCGATCTCCTTCTTCAATTCAAGGAGGTGGTGAGGTGGCATCTTATACGGGCGCTTGGAAATAGGGACGGTACCAGGCTTCAAGTCGATGACGAATTCAACTTCTCTAATCGGGGGTATCCCCGGCAGTTCTTCTGGGAATACGTCGGTAAAATCACAAACGATTGGCACTTTCTCAATCCCTTCGAGAGGTGCAACATTCAAGGCATTCAGAGCATATATACGAGCTTCGGCATTCATCGACACAATGGCAGTGTGACTCACAATCGCGCCAGAAGGATGAAAAATTTGGATGACCTTGGTGCCACAATAAAGTGCGGCATCGTGGGCTTTCAGCCAATCCATACCCAAGATAAGGTCAATAGTGGATGTTTTCAGAATATGTGGGGAGACAAGGAACTCAATCCTTTCGATCTCGACGGTGATGTTACGTGCTAGCATGTCAACGTGACACATGCCGCCGGGTGTTTTAACGGCCAAGGGGGTGCGCATCTTTTCGTGGAATATGCCATGCTTAGATGCAAATGCTCCAGACATAAACTAATGCGATGCTCCTGTATCAAATAAAACAGTAGCAGGTATTGAGTTAACGAGGAGTGTACCCATCACAGTAGCGGGTTGTTCCTGAGATGCTTCAACATCAATGTTGTAAGCATGACCACGAGCATGAGGATTTGACCCAGTATTATAGTTGAGGGTCCCATTGTTGCCACGACCATTTCCGCTGCCAACAGAGTGAACTACCAGTTGATTTTGTCGCTCGGGGCAGTCTCTGGAAATATGGCCTGGCTGACGGCACTTGAAACACAAGCCATCTTGAGGACGAAGGGGTGCAGTCTCAGTCTTCGGCTGTCTCGGCGGGGGCGGAGGCAGACGAGGTGCAACATACGACGGCCTTGGTGCAGGGGAAGTTGGACGCATAAGACTGTGTGGAAGCCAAACGCGTTGCTTCTGTGCTGTGCCCGAAGATGAGCCAGCATCACGGGGGCGCTTCGGCGAACCACCGAACTTAAGCTGAGCGGTCTCAAGAGTGATAGTCTGGTTCACCATGGTGGCGAAGTCGGTGAAGGCGTGCAAAGCCAGTGCAAGCTGGAGATCTGGGTTGAGCCCATCACGGAACTTCTCTTGCCTACTTGCATCATTGGGGAGGTCACTTGCAGCATAGCGGGAGAGGCGGAGGAATTCCCTCTGATAAGCCTCGACAGTTTTGTTGCCCTGAACGAGGTTGCGGAACTCGGCCTTCATACGGTTCATAATCGCCTGGGGGACATAACGAGCACGGAAGGCAGGCTTGAAGTCATTCCAGGTGACGACAGTCCCTTCAGCTAGCGAGCCCTTGTAAGTGTCCCACCACTGAGCAGCGGGACCATGCAGGAAATAGGACGCGAAGTTGACATAATCAGTAGCGCTCACATTAGCGAACTCCAGCTGACGAGTGATGTCACGAAGCCAATCATCAGCATCCAGCGGCTGTTCCGGTTGGTGGAAGAGAGGGGGATTGAGACGCATGAAATCCCGCAGAGTAACCACAGGCGGTTGGTTCTGGTGCTGGTTCTGGTTCTGATTCTGGTTCTGGAGCTGATCTATGACTCCTTGCATAAACACTTGGTTCATCTGAAACTGCTGCATCATCGCGGCCATGTAGTCCGGCGGCGGAGGTGGATCGTTGGCACCACGACCACGACCACCACGACCAGCCATCCTGCTAGAATTTAACAGGGGTATTTCAGCGATGAACATTTTAACGAGATGCCGGAAACGAATAAGAGGTAAAGCGACAACAAAGAGGAGGCGCGGATATATAGGAGTAGTCATATAAGACATACACATCCACACTAGGCGGATATATAGGAGTAATCAATCGAAAATCGGGCAGCGTAACGTCGTAGAAATTAAGGAAAAAGGACACACTAGGCGGCGCGCAGACCGCGGTAAGGATTACACGACGCGACATAGATTCCACTATGTCAATCACGCCGCAAGAAAACTGTTGGCCACAGGAGTTAATGCCAGAGGACGCGCGGCCTGCCCAGAATGAGAATGGGATCCGCGGTCCGGGACCTGGGGTAGAACTCCTGCAACACGACTCAATCAATGGGGAAGCACCAAAACGCCGGATGGAATCAAGAGAACGTGATCCTAATGTTAGAGTTTGTGAAACTTACCAGCAAGGATAAGAGAGCAGATTCCCAGAGCATAGGTAAGGAGAAAATGATCCTAATACTATAGATATCACACGTAGTGACATCGATGTGGGCCCGTAAGCCAAACATTAAGTTAGAAAAATAGTTTTTCAAAGTCTAGACTCAACTTCGACCAGGTAGTAGTGGGGTGGCTTCCTACAGGCAGTCGGCTCACAGACCAACTTGTGACGCCCCCAAAATCAATCCGTGTACAGTAATCATACACGCAGGGTACACGGCTGAGATTAGGGTGCCACGGTGAGAATATCACAGCACAACACTAAACACAAAAGGATAAACCAATATGTTACAAATAAATGGGGTCACGCGGACCCGAATACATAAGTTATACAAGCCATAATATCTGAGTACAGACATAGTTTGTCAAGTTTTGCCTTAAGAAGGCTAGCACAAATAACATCAGAGATACAGATCGAAAAGGCAAGGCCTCCTGCCTGGGAGCCTCCGAAACTACTCCTGGTCCTGGTCAGCGGGGGTCTCGACGTAGTAGTATCCGCCTCCGGGGTACTCCTGCTCCTGGGCTCCAACGTCGACTGCAGCGGCCGATCAGGAAAAACATAAAAGGGGAAATAAAGCAAAGGTGAGTATCTAGTATACCCGCGAGTCTTACGTCCGCTACTAAGCAATATGCATTTGTATCAACGGAAACGGGAGGCTGTATATATAGTGGACTGCAAGTTAGAAATCAGAATAAGGATAAGAAGCTAGGCCTATCGACGACTAGCATCTTCTGACGATGTCTTACAGCATGAGAAGAGAAACAACCAATAGTTCATATAAAGCAATAAAGTAACAATGAAGCAGAAGTTGCTGCAACATTGTATAATATAAGTTGTAATGATTAATAATAATAATGCCTCTGAGTTCCCCTCCTCGACTCCCATGCGAGGAAGAAAACCCGGAACCATGCAGTTTAATGGTAATAGTTTCTAGTGGTAAGATCCAGCTTCAGCATAAAGCGTCCATTTACCGTGGACACGGCTATTCGAATAGATTAAACTCCCTGCAGGGGTGCACTACTGTTCAGCCTGCACGCTCGGATCTCCAGGGTGGCGTGAACCTTGTTAGGGAACGCCCCACCGAGGCTATCCGACACGACGCAACCCATCCTAGGCTCAACAGAGAGGCCATCCGCCGGACTATATCCTATGCGCCAAGGGGTCTAGGTCCCTCACCCTTGCACGCTCCTGCACGGTACGAGACTGGCCGGTGAAGCCAAAGCAAATCCAAACACACCTGCTGCAGCAAATAAGACAAGACCGCTTCCCGTCTATCAGCCCGTGGTACTGCTGACGTCTGAAGAGCTTTCGGACGAAGTACGACGCGGAGGGCCCAGACCGTAATCCCACGTGTAGGTAGTGCGTATAGACCAACGGGTCTCTCAAGTCATCCGTCGAACCATTTAGCATTTTAATATTATCTCGCAGACAACCGTTATCGCTGTCTGACTAACAACACAACGGACAACGAAAAACAACAAGGCCCACCGGTAACGTCGGGGCCTGCCCTGTCGTCCCGTCAAAGCGCGCGGTTACCGACAAGGTGAACCGTCTCCTTACCTTGTCTCGCGTGTGCTCTTGGTAGAGCTCGACTTTTGCATGGATTGGTAACTCTCGCGAGATACGAGCAGGGGCCAAGCACGCCAGTAACGTCGGTCGTACCCTCCCTGTCGTTCCCGACACAATATCGCTCGCGGGCACCGTTGGGTCGCCCGACTTCTTACCTTAAGGACAACCGCTGTTCAGGACCCTATGGCGGCAAGACAAAGTCAGCCTCGAGTGGAGTACAAGGATTACTCCTTGATAGCTCACACTTGAGGGTGACTAGGCATAACCCAGATAGGGGCCTTTGGCGGTGTCTGCTTTGTACCGTACCTTTGCAGTTGTATATATTGTATCCGTGTTCACCCCCTGAGTGATCACGGCCCGCTATCTAGTCCTAACTAACAATGCGCAGGGTTCACTGCTGAATATATGCATAATTATAATAGGTAGCATAGGATAAGAAAGGTACATCAAGGGGCGACAAAATCAGGCTATGCAATTGAATAGGATTGTAACGTAGCAGCAGCAGTAAACATGCCTAGTGCAAGAAATGTACGGAAAGATAGGCGATATCTGGGGAAGAGAATGGCTCTGCTTGCCTGGAAGCTCGACGATAGGGGTCGGGTCATCGACGAAGTAGTCGTACCCGGCAACAGTGTAGTCGGCGGTAGCAGCGGGGTCTACCGGAGATTAAGGGGGGAGGAAACAGTAAATATAAAGCAATCATAGCAAACAAATACATGGCATGACATATGCAAAGTTAACGGTGTTCTAACGCAGTGCAATGCACGTTGCTCGGAGCGGGAATTCATCCGGGGATGAACTACCGGCTCCGGGTGATTACCGGACAGGGCGACCGGAGGGGAAAGGTATCATGCCGGAGGCATCGTGGACATCCGACAAAGATAAGGGGGGTGTATCCGTGTTAGTTGAACCATTCCGGACAACTTTCGTGTTCGGAATAAATTCATCCGGGCACTCTAACAGTACCGGACAGTTTATCGGACAAACGGTCCGGAGGGGGGATGTTCGATGTTCGTTGTATTAGAGGGGTGTGGTTGGCATACGAATAGCGTATTCGTATTCGTTATATTTTTCTGATCAATTTTCATGTATAAAGTTTTTCGATCCGATATACGGATTAAAAGATATTGATTTTATAAGTTAATCAATTTTAAAACATTAAAAATCCTTTTTAATAATTTCTTTTATTATTTTAGTAACATTATCCAGAATAGTGTTGACTGGTCAAACCTGACCAGTGGGACCCACTGGTTAGCCTCACATGCTAATTAAACATTTTAATTAAACCTAATTACAGTGGGGTCCCACATGTCATAGGAACATTACATTTCTATTTAATTAAACTAATTAATTTACAGGTGGGCCCTAGGTGTAAGTGACACAGGGGGTTTAACTAACAGGTTTTATTTAGTTAATGGGGCATGGGGCCCATTTGTCATACACATGGGGGTAGTTTAACAGGGGGGCTTAGGCTTAACCGAATCATTAGCACTAATCCTAATCGGCGGGACCCACGCGTCAGTGCCAAGGGGTGAGGCCAGTGAGGCCCGTGCTCACCGGCGACGAGCACAGGGCACGGCGGTGATGGCCTAGCGCGCGAGCCCGGCGACCAAAACGAGCGCCACAAGTAGGAACCGAACGCCCGCAACGCCGTGCATCGGGTTGTGCCGAAACTGCGAGCTGGAGCGGCATGTGGCCGCGACGGCGAGCCCAGCCGCGGCGGCCCGAGCGAGGCGCTCGCGGATACAGAGCTACAGGGCATGGGAGGAGAGGGGAGAGGTCAGGGAGGACCAAGCGCTCACCGGGAATGAGCTGGTGCAGGCTGAATAGCTGGGGGAGGCCGGAGTGGAGCTTCACGACGACAATGGCGCGGCGGCCGTGGAGGAGGGAAAACGTCCGATTCGTGGGTTGTGGAGCCTCCCGACGTCGATTGGGCACGCGAGGAGACGAGGAGGGCGACGACGGTGCTCCAGGACAAGCCGGGGCGAGCTCTCGTCGATGTTGGCCGCGGGGAAGACGGCGACGCGTCCACGGGTGCGAGGAAAAAGACGGGATCGAGCGCGCGAGGGGGGGTGGGGGGTGGGGCAATGGAGTGCCGGGTCGACTTAGGGTTTCCCGGGGTGAGGGCGGCCTTATCGCCGACGGCGGCCGTCGGATGGCCGACACGGCAGCACGCTGCGGCTCGGCCGCGCGATGCCCGCCACGCCATGGCCTGTCCTTGCCCCCTGTAGCGGGGAAGGAGATGAAGGCAGGGTTGGCCGGGTTGGGCCGGGGTGGCCGATGGGCTACGCAGGTGGGCTGGGGGGAACAGGGGGTGGGCTCCTTTTGCTTTTATTCCATTTTAATTCTTTTCTACTATTATTTTATGTTTGGTATTTTTGTTTTGCTTTGAAATGATTTTTTCCACATGTGAAATTTGTGGGTATATTTGTGTTGCATATACTAGAGGTGCCACAAAAAGTTTTGACCTTTTATAAATTCCTTTAGTATTTGTTTTAATTTTGCCATTGATAAAAGTGGACTTTATGCTACTGTTTTTATTTGTTGGATTTATTTTATTGAAAAATAAAGTCCCAAAACTATACGGATGTGATCCACTGATTTTTAGGCATTTTACTAAATTGCTTTCAGAATTTTTGGACCAAGTTTTATTTTCACCTTGTTTTTATTATACCACCAAGGCAATTGATTTGATTTTTAAATCAAAGGTAATTTGAAATAAGCTTGGCATTGCTTTGATCCAAGTTGACCAAGTCCATGATCACCATGCATTCAACATCATCAAAGGAAAATATCAAGTTTGAGATGAACCACAATGATCAGACAAGGGTTTTGAACAGTGCCGGGGAACAGTAATGGTGATTACTGTTCATCTGACAGTGAGGGTGTTACAATATATGCATGGTTTTCAAATGGTAAATCAGCTGGGGCCACCTCTAGAAATGTTTGAAGCTAGACAGGT
This sequence comes from Bromus sterilis, assembly GCA_950022295.1. Lineage (NCBI taxonomy): Eukaryota > Viridiplantae > Streptophyta > Magnoliopsida > Poales > Poaceae > Bromus > Bromus sterilis. Next base: position 218,144,451 of record OX465599.1, read on the forward strand.
AAGAAAAGGGGACCCCATAGTATCCCACACGTGGTTAGGCACGCTCAGTCTTAAAACCAATACCCGGAACTCGGATCCTAGGTGACTCGAATGGAACAAAACGTCGGGGCGAGATAGCCTAGACCTTCCATCCTTCGTCGAATATATTCAACATTATAATAATCATATCATCAACAACAATATAATAATGTGATATCCCAAACCAAGGAGTAACAGGGTAACATCGTAGCATCCTAAGCATGCATACTATGCAGGGGCTGAGCAACGAGCAAAAGTAACATAGCAGTACATGGTTTGCTGGGAGGGGACATGGCTGTATCGGTTTGAAAGAGGTTGTAAACATGTGGTAGGATCAAACATCGAACCTAACCCAGTCTAGCATGCAAACCACTGGTTGAAATAGAATGGATCATAAGTAATGTATAGTCCTTGCCTGTTGATAAGTCGGGTTCCCAAGGTGTAGTTGATCGCAAGCTCGCATCGTCTCCGAGAGGTACCCGCGGAAGCACACAAGACGGTAAACACTGGAAAGCAATCAACGAGCAAGCACTCTATTACTACGAAGCAAACACGAGCAAGCATCATCAAGAAGGCAACACGAGACATCGCAGCTACCGTCGAGAGCGGTTACTAACAGGTTAAGTGGAGTACTCGTCACACACGACGATACCGCACATTTAGAAAGGATCAAGTTGTTTAGCTACACAAGGTGAGCAAATGTTATTAACATGGCATCTCACCCAAGCATGACATAGCACACAATCATGGCAAAACGTGAAGCATAAATAAACTATCTAATCTAGTCACTTTAAGTGGGGGGTAAAACCTATACATGGCAAACTATTGCGGACCCCACGATAAAAATGGAATTTGGTACTGTTTTGCCCTAAACAATATTTTATTATTTTTATTAGCAAGCAAGAGCAGCATAAACACAATATAAACAAAATTCTAGTCAAGTTACATATAAAGAATATTTTAAACAGAGCAACGGTTAAAAAGTTATTAAATAAACAGTTTACAGTGGCAAGGGTCGCAATTAGCAGGTAAACAACATATAATCAAAGTCAAACATGGCAAAGGAGCACATTTTATTAATCTACACAAAATTCTAAGCAACATTCATATTTAAAGCGTCGCGGTCCGAGCTACCGTTAAAAAGTTACAGGCAACGCAAAATTAATACACAATCTGCCAAATTAAAAACCTAGAAAAAGAAAAAAAAACTATAACGGGCCGAATCTAGTGCTAATGGGCCCAACAGTGGATTAGCAAATACGAAAAAAAAGAAAAAGGGGGGGGGGGCGCCTCACCTTGTGGGCTCGGCCCATGCTGGCTGCTGGACTGGGGGGCGGCTTGGGCTTGAAGGGGCGGCGGGGCCGCGTTGGTGGGCCGCTGGGCCACGCAGGGACGAGCCCGGCCCACAGGCGGTTGGAGGCAAGGACGCCCACGCGCAGTCGACGGGATCGTTGATCCCGACTGGATCGGGAGCGCCCGAACGGCTGGCCTTGGCCGCCGACGTTGAGTGGTGTGTAGGGATGCGGGGAGGTCGCGGGATGAGGCGGCAGGGCGGCGTGCGGGAGGAAGGAGATGGATGGGGCTTCGGGCAGCTCCATGGGGTGACGTGGCGCAACGAGGACCCTCCGATCGCCAGATCCAACGGTTGGGGCTCCTGGTGGCTAGGATTTTCGGGATTTGGGGCAAAATTGGGGCAGATCTGGGCATTGTGAGGGGGGGTGGCTGCAATTTTGGCTTAGGGGAAACCCTAGAGAGCGGTGGGAGAGTGATTGTCTTTATATAGCCCAGGTGACAGGCAGTTTGTAAAAACATCCCCGGTTTTTCTCTCTCGCGCGCGGTGTTTATGTTTCTGACCGCCGGGTGTCCGCAGGACCTCTGATTCGGGTAAAACTTCGAACTGCACGATCAGCGCGTCGAGCCGGCGGCGTTCGACTCGCGCTGGAACCGTTCCGAGAACACTTTCCGGCGCGCTATAAAAATAACCCGTTTAATTATTAAACAGGGTTTTTGTTCCGTTGGCGGCGGCTGGTCTCGTGCGGTTTTCGCGACGGAGATCGGGTGAAACCCAGTGTCGCAAAGGTCGAGTGTCAGGGTGGCAAGGTTCGGTCTCCGTCCGGTACGAGATAAGAGGGGGAAAAATAATCGCCGATCGATAAATCAGGGATGCAAACACCGCAAACAAATCAGACAATCAACCAATTCACACCGAAAACAACATATTTAATTTTTTGTGAAAACTAGGCTGTTACAAAAGGGGTCTGGAATTAGGGTTTTCGCGACGGGAGAATAAATAGGAGCCAAAGGGGGGCACCGGGGGGCCACGAGTCGCCCAGGCGGCTACCCGGCGCGGGTGGGCCCCTGGCCGCGCTAGGGGTCTCCTGGGGGCTGTGGGCCACCCCAGGGCCCCATCCTCTGGCTGGAGGACTCTTCTAGAACGCTGATTTTTATATATTTTTCCCGGAATTTTCTTAGCACTTTTAATAGTGGGAAAACCTAAAATACAAAAACAGCAGAAAACATAAATTGGCACTAGGGGTGCACTGAGTTAATAGGTTAGTCCAAATATGCTCAAAAGTGTATGAAAGTGTATCTAAAACATAGCAATATCACACAAAATATGCATGGAGCAAGCATAAATTATAGATACGTTTGGGACGTATCAACATCCCCAAGCTTAATTCCTGCTCGTCCTCGAGTAGGCAAATGATAACAAGCATAATTTATGTGGTGACATGCTAACAACCATATAAGAACTTTGAAAGTAAAGCGATCACGGTATGTTATTCAATTCAAGTCATAACAGGCAAGAGTCTATATTAGCATTGAAACAAGCAACATAAGAACATTAGCTGCAAGAGCTCTTAGCTATCCGTGACTCGAATGTCTCAAAATGGTGTTTGCGTGCAAGAAGGGGGATATGGGAATACGAGAGAAAAATATTTTTGTTGAGAACACAATCTACTAAAGTTTCACACTTATTCTTCTTTGGAATCTTATCTTGACTCGTCCCCAGACCACTAGCCCGGTACAAGTCAATTTGATCCACTCCTTTTCGATAATTTGAGCACTCATGCAATGGATGAGCGTAAGCACGAGAGTTGACACTTAGGTTGGCAAAGAGAGAAATATGGTGGAGGAGGAAGACAAAAAGGGTGAGAAAGGCTCACATCAATGAGGACAATCATAGGCGATAGGGTCAAATGATAGGTACGATGTGAGGAGTAGGGATTGCCATGCAACGGATGCACATATGAGCTAAGAAAAGCTCTCCACTGGAATTAGTGGGGGTGCATCCAACTTTCTCGCTCAAGAATACCTAGAGCTCTTTTGAGGAGGCTCATCCTTGGAATATGCAAGCCAAGTTCTATAGTGTAAAGGATCCCCACATAGCTATATGCATGAATGATCATCTCTATGGAGTACAAGGATAAGAGGGAGTACTAGTGTGGATCTTTCAAAAGGATAGTAGTGTTCCCCCTTTCTCTCTTTTTATTTTTATTTTTCTCTTTTTTCTATTTTTTGTATTTTTTTGGTGGCCTCAATGGCTCTTTCTATTTACCTCTCATTTGTCCTCTTTGGGATCTTTTATTTTGTCCACTTTGGGATCTTTTCCTCACTTAAGGGCAACACTCTAATTTACAAGAGGGTATAGAAGATCTTTCACACTTTACAAGGTACTCAAAACATAAAGAAGATGTAGATATCATGATGTATGCAATGTATGATCTGCCAGTGTAGCAGGAACATGTATGACATGAAGATCAAGTCATGAAGAGGTGGATGTTGCATGGCAACATATCTCGGAAAGGCTATGGAAATTCCTTGATAGGTAGTGTGGTGGCTGTTTTGAGGAAAGATATAAGGAGGTTTATGATGACAAAGCGTATCATGCCAAGGGTTTGGATGTACCGGCGAAGGTGGGCGCCAACTCTCGGAGTGAGAAGAAGGCAATGCGCGACGCAGGAGAGGCTAGAAAATATGAGGAGGTGGAAGTGTCAACTTTCAATACTTACATTAGTCCGAAGAACTCATGCACTTATTATCGGTAACTCTCAATCTAATAAGGAGGTTCACAAAGAGACAAGTACCCCGAGGAGGAGTGTATGGGGGTTTGGTTATCCTTGCACATCCTCGACTCATGGTACGTGAGAGTACTCTAATATTCGATCCCTCCAAAGATTAGTGATCCATCTATTAACTAGAGTTCTCAACTAGTTTTTGTAGTTTTTGGAAAAAAAACACGGATTTCCCAAAATACGACACCTATCACTAATAGGCTAGAGCTCTTGACACCAAAAGTTCAAAAATTACTCACAAAAATACCTCAAAACGATTGCAAGTTACTACGAAAATTAAATCGCAACCTCAATTACCTACTTTCAAGACAAGACACAACTCAGTGCAACAACCAACTCTCTTAACAAGATAAACATGAAAACTAAAGAGAGTTCGAGCAACAAACTAAACAAAAGCCAAGGCTCTTGCTAAAGAGAACCTAAGACTAAAACTAAACATGGCAGTAGCTACGAAAAGATAAAGAACACACAACAGTAAAAAGATAGGCATGCAAAATCCTATGACGTGTTCTAGATTGGAGTGGAGCGTGTTTCTCTCCCACACAAAGTAAGCTGGGGTCTAACTTGTTATGATCATCAAGAAAAGCTAAAGAAAACTAAAAATAAAACCTAAGAGCGAGACGTTCCAAGCATATCAGATAACACATGAAGTGATAAAAATATAGTGAGACGAAGGATGAACTGATGATTGTTGATTGAGAAGGGGATGCACGGGGCATCCCCAAGCTTAGACGCTTGAGTCTCCTTGAATATTTATTGGGGATGCATGGGGGCATCCCCAATCTTGAGAGGTTAACACTCCCGGATCTTCTTTCATCATCTTCCCTCGTACACTTGAAAACTCTCTTCATACATAACTCATCATAAGCTGATTAGAGAGGTTAATACCCTTAATAAAATAAATTTTCCCCATTGGAAATAAAGATATTATTGAAGAGCCACTGCTTCTCAAGGTTGCCAAAAAGTTTTTGCAAAGAAAAAGCAAGCTTAAGGTTTGCAAAAGTAAGGAAAGGCAAAACGTGGCAGAATCTGTGAAAAACAGAACAACAGGTAGTAAATATTTTTTTGGGGTACTTCTGCAACTCAAATCAAAGAACTCAGAACAGACGCTCGAAAGTCAATTGCATGGAGCACGCTTTCAAAATAATTCAGATCAAAAAGATGATCTGGTGATTTTAGGCTAATTTTTCCGTCCAAGGATAGAATTTGTTTTCTGGACAACATGTCACAACTTTTGAACTTTCTTGCAATCGGAGGCTAAACTTGGCACAAAGCTTGAAAATAAAGATACAATGATGTTGTTATAGTAGTAACAATCATCAAGACCACTAAAAACTGAAAGTAAAAACTCAAAGTAAAGATAACAAGGGTTGTCTCCCTAGAGCTCTGTCTTTATAGCCATAAAGATAGGCTTAAGATTTTAATGATGCTCTCATCGGAATAAGAGTTGAAGAACATCACTAGTGAACATCACGGGACCACGGTCCATATTCTCATCACTGTTTACACGCTCATTTAATTTTTATCTTTCACTTTCAGTTGCTATCATTATCATTATCCCTTGTGTTTTTGATCCTTTGTAAACAACAAGACCGGAGAGATTGACAACCTCTCTGAACTTCGTTGGGAGCAAAGTTATTTGTGTTGTGTGCAAGTCCAGGTCAAGGAAGCAACGTTTGTCGTAAAATGTGCCATTGTTTTCTTGCCACCTACTTATCATTGCCGGATTCCTACTGGAGACAAACCCTATCCTCCTCATAGGGGAAATTTGCTGCTATCCTACATATCACCTTCCACTAGGGGTAACCAAAGAAGGGAGAGAAACCATTATCATCATCTTGCACATCAACTGCCTGCGCGCAGATTTCAGGGCTCCGGCCCTTGTGTCCAACTTTGGACACCCTAGCTTATAAATACCTCGCCTCCAATGTGTTTTAGGGTTAGACCACGTTTTAAATAAACCCTAGTTCAGAGAATTTCTCCAAGCATTCATCTTGAATCATATACTTTAATTCGTATCGATCAGAAGTGTTGCTACTACAAGTTCTGTGTGATCTATTGTTCCACTGGGAATTAGTAGATTGCAAATTACCGTCTCGTGGTCGACGACTACCTTGCGCAAGTGTGTGTAGTCATGAATATCTGATGGCGTGGAAGTGTATAATGACTTCTAGCCCTTCGTTGGTTATCCAAGGTGGAAGGTGAGATGTTGGATAGCAACAAATTTCCCCTATGTAGAGGACAGGGTCTGTCTCCAGTAGGATTCTGGAAGTGATAAGTAGGTGGCAAGGAAACAATAGCACCATTTTAGACAAAAGTTTCTTCCTTGACCTGGACCTGCACACAACACAAATAACGTTGCTCCCAACGAAGTTCACAGAGGTTGTCAATCTCTCTGGCCTTGTTGTTTACAAAGGATCAAACGCAAGGGATAAAGGATACTAGTGATAGCAGCTAGAAAGTAAAAACAGGAAATATATTGAGCGTGTAAACAGTGATGAGAATATGGACCGAGGTCCCGTGATGTTCACTAGTGACGTCTCTCTCCCAAAAGACGATAAAACTGCTATGCTAGGTAAACAAATCACAGCTGGGCAATTGACAGGATTAAAAACGCACTGCAATGCTAACTATGCTAGAAAAAAAGGAAGAGGCTCAAAAGCATGGGCGGTACGCCAAAATAAGTTGACCGAAATCCAACTGCATCTACTACTAATCATCCACCTTGACATATCTATCCAGAACATCTCGGTGGTATTAAGTTGCGAGCCCCACCCAAAGTGTAAACCCAAAGCAACAGACAACTGCATTAAAATAAGTTTGCATAAAGCAAACAATCCTTGCAACCGCGGTTACAAACACCGTTGTTTTCCCCCTTGTGGAAACAACACATACCCTAGACTCATGTTTCTGTCACTGAAGCTAGTCATGAGGGGGCATGAACCCACAATCGAGCATAACGTTCCCTCTTGGAGTCACTACCTACTACTTGGCCAAAGCAATAAACATCAATGGAGAACATGCAAGAATTACTCAAGAACAAAAATATAAAAGATAAGAACCAAATATATTACTCAATTACAAACCGAACATAGTCTCATAATCCATCAGATCCTAGCAAACTCAGCATATCAACATCAGAAAGAATTACATATGTGCCTTGATCATGTAGGGCAGCTCACAAGGTCTAATGCATGAAGAACAAAGAGGGGAGGAGAACATCACATAGCTACTGATCAAGGACCCATGGTCCAAGGTAGACTACTCACGGATCATCCGGGAAGCGTCCATGGTGGAGGAGAGGCTCCCAGAGGTCAATCCTCCCTCCGACACGGTGCTGTGAAGTGGTCTGCTGGTGCTCCCGATCTTGGAAGCACGGCGGCGGCGGAACAGAGGTGAGATCGCGAAAAAGGGTTCTATACTCATAAGAATCTCGACACGAAGAATAAATAGGCGAAGGGGGGCAGCCATGGGGGCCACCATGTGTCCAGGAGGCCACATGGCACGGCCTAGCCCTAGGGCGCGCCACCAGGGTGCCTGGACCCTTGGTGGTGGCCCTCTGGCCCCACTAGGTGATTCCGGAAGGTTCTTCTGCGCTGATTTTTTATCTGATTTTGCTGAATTTTTGGAGCACTTTTAATATGGGGGAAACCTGAAATAGAAAAACAACAGAAAACAGGAACTTGCACTGGGGTGCACTGAGTTAATAAGTTAGTCCAAATATGATCAAAAGTGTATGAAAGTGTATATAGATCATAGCAATATCACACAAAACATGCATGGAGCAAGCAAAAATTATAGATACGTTTGGGACGTATCAACATCCCCAAGCTTAATTCCTGCTCGTCCACGCGTAGGTAAATGATAACAAGCATAATTTCTGTGGTGACATGCTAATAACCATATAAGAACTTTGAAAGTAAAGCAATCAAGGTATGTAATTCAATTCAAGTCATAACAGGCAAGAGTCTATATTAGCATTGAAACAAGCAACATAAGAACATAAAGGTGCAAGAGCTCTTGTTGTCCGTGACTCGAATGTCTCCAGATGTTGTTTGTGTGCAAGAAGTGGGGGATGGGAATACGAGAGAAAAAAAGTATTTGTTGAGAACTCAATATACTAAAGTTTCACACTTAGTCTTCTTTGGAATCTTCTCTTGATTCGTCCCTAGACCACTAGCCAGGTACAAGTCAATTTGATCCACTCCCTTTCGATATTTTGAGCACTCATGCAATGGATGAGCGTAAGCATGAGAGTTGACACTTAGGATGGCAAAGAGAGAAATATGGTGGAGGAGGAAGATAAAAAGGGTAAGAAAGGCTCACATCAATGAGGACAATCATAGGCGAGAAGGCCAAATGATAGATATGATGTGAGGAGTATGGATTTCCATGCAACGGATGCACATACGAGCTAAGAAAAGCTCTCCAATAGAACTAGTGGGGGAGGGTGCATCCAACTTGCTCGCTCAAGAAGACCTAGAGCTCGTTTGAGGAGGCTCATCCTTGGAATATGCAAGCCAAGTTCTATATTGTGAAGGTCCCCACATAGCTATATGCATAAATGATCATCTCTATGGAGTACAAGATATAGAAAGGAGTACGAGTGTGGATCTTTAAAAAAGGAATAGTAGTGTTTCCTGTTTCTCTCTTTTTATTTTCTTTTTCTCTTTTTCTATTTTTTCTATTTTTTTGGTGGCCTCAATGGCTCTTTCTATTTAACTCTCATTTGTCCTCTTTGGGATCTTTTAAGTTTGTCCTCTTTGGGATCTTTTACTCACTTAAGGGCAACACTCTATTTTACAAGAAGTATAGAAGATCTTCACACTTTACAAGGTACTCAACATAAAGAATATGTAGCTATCATGATATATGCAAATGTATGCCTCTGCCAGTGTAGCAGGAACATGTATGACATGAAGATCAAGTCATGAAGAGATGGATGTTGCATGGCAATATATCTCGAAAAGGCTATGGAAATGCCTTGATAGGTAGGTAAGGTGGCTGTTTTGAGGAAAGATATAAGGAGCTTTATGATGACAGAGCGTATCATGCCAAGGGTTTGGATGCACCGGCGAGGTGGACGCCAACTCTCGGGGTGAGAAGAGCGCAATGTGCGGTACCGAAGAGGCTAGCAAATATGAGGAGGTGGAAGTTTCAACTTTCAATACTTACATTAGTCCGAAGAACTCATGCACTTATTATCGGTAACTCTCAATCTAATAAGGAGGTTCACAAAGATACAAGTACCCCTAGGAGGAGTGTATGTGGGTTTGGTTATCCTTGCGCATCCTCGACTCATGGTACGTGAGTGTACTCTAATATCCGATCCCTCCAAAGATTAGTGATCCATCTAGTAGCTAGAGTTCTCAACTAGTTTTTGTAGTTTTTGAAAATAAACACGGATTTCCAAAAATACGACACCTATCGCTAATAGGCTAGAGCTCTTGACACCAAAAGTTCAAACATTACTCAGAACAATACCTCAAAACTATTGCATGTTACTACTACAATTGAATAGTAACCTCAATTACGTACTTCAAGACAAGACCCACCTTAGTGCAACAACCAACTCTCTTAACAAGATAAACAGGAAAAATAAAGAGAGTTCCAGCAACAAACTAAACAAAAGCTAAGGCTCTTGAGAAAGATAAACATGAAAACTAAGAGCTAAACATGGCAACAGCTAGGAAAAGATAATGAACACACAACAAAAGAAAGATAAGCATGAAAATCCTATGATGTGTTCTAGTCTGAAGAGGAGCGTGTTTCTCTCCCACACAAAGTAAGCTGGGTTCTAAATTGTTATGAACAACAAGAAAATCTAAATAAAACTAAAAAGGAAACCTAAGAGCGAGACGCTCCAAGCGCACGAAGCTATAAAAATATAGTGAGACGAAGGACGAACTGATGATTGCCGATGGAGAAGGGGATGCACAGGGGCATCCCCAAGCTTAGATGCTTGAGTCTCCTTGAATATTTATTGGGGATGCATGGGGTCATCCCCAAGCTTGAGCGTTTGACACTCCCGGATCTTCTTTCATCATCTTCCCTCGCACACTTGAAAACCCACTTCATACATAACTCATCATAAGCTGATTAGAGAGGTTATACCCTTAATAAAACAAATTTTCTCCACTGGAAATAAAGATATTCTTGAAGAGCTACTGTTTGTCGAGATTGCCAAAAAGGTTTTGCAAAGAATAAGCAAACTTAAGGTTTGAAAAAGTAAGGAAAGGCAAAACGTGGCATATTATGTGAAAAACAGAACACCAGGTAGTAAATAATTGTTTCGGGGTACTTCTGCAACTCAAATCAAAAAACTCAGAACAGACGCTCGAAAAACAATTGTATGGATCATGCTGTCAAAAAAATTCAGATCAAAAAGATGATCCGGTGATTTTAGGCTAATTTTTTAGCATGTCACAACTTTTGAAGTTTCTTGTAATCGGAGGCTAAACTTGGCACAAAGCTTGATAATAAAGATATAATGATGTTGCTACAGTAGTAACAATCATCAAGACCAATAAAAATAGAAGTAAAAACATCTTGGGTTGCCTCCAAACAAGCGCTTTGTTTTACGCCTTTAAGATAGGCATAAATTAAAAAGAGAGGAATCACGATGTATCAATCGAACCATCATCAAGATCATCAAAAAGCTCTTCGATTGTACAAATAGTTTTAAGAGGTCTTTCAAATAAAGGCATAATGAAGATACTTCTAGGGATAAAACCAAAAGGCGAAAAATCAATGGGAGTTTCATTTATAAAATTATCTAAGAGGAGTATTTCTTCCAAAGTTTTCATGGTTTCAACTCCCTTGGAAATGGGTGGATTAGTTTTAGGTCGGGGAACCTTAGGGACATAATTGAACTTAGGTTCCCTTCTTGCCGGAGTTTCTACACTTTTTGGTTTGATTGAGGAGAAAGTAGTTCCTAAAGTGTTAATGATTTCCTCAATCTTATCAATCCTAGAAGGATCCATATCATGGGATTTGATGGTCTCCCAAGTTTTAATAATTTTATGCATGGAGCTATCAGGTCTATTCAAATTCCCTTGAATCTTGCGATCCAACTCATTTATTGTACTTATACTTGGTATTTCTAACTCTATCTTTTGAAGTTTTTCATAATGTGAGCTAGAGTGATATCCTCTTGTATGCTAGCAACAGGGAGATTTCCAACAAGATTTTCAATAACATTAAGAGACTCCCAAATTGGGGCTTCAAGGAAATTCCCATTGATAGCAGTATCTAGAATGAACCTATTCCAAGGAGTAATCCCAACATAAAAATTTCTAAGCAGGACAGTAGTGGATTGCTTCTTGGTGGCCCTTTTCTGAGAATCATTAATTATATACCAAGCATCTTTTAAACTTTCACCACCTTTTTGTTTAAAGGTGAGAACTTCTATCTCAACAATGGCAAAAGGACCAGACATGACGACAACTACTAGCAAGGTAATTTTTTTGTGATTTTTGTTAAAGGACACTAAGATAAAAACTGAAAGGTAAACTAACAAGACTAAAAAACAAAGGTAAAAGATAGTGTGCAACTACCCTATCTTAGCACTCGGAGTCCCCAGCAACGGCGCCAGAAATTTGCTTGATGTGCGGAAGTGATAATGGCTTCTCGCCCTTCGTTGGTTACCCCAAGTGGAAGGTGAGATGTAGGATAGCAGCAAATTTGCCCTATGTAGAGGATAGGGTTTGTCTCCCGTAGGACTCCTAAAAATGATAAGTAGGTGGCAAGGAAACAATGGCACCGTTTTAGACAAAACTTGCTTCCTTGACCTGGACCTGCACACAATACAAATAACTTTGCTCCCAATGAAGTTCAAAGAGGTTGTCAATCTCTCCGGCCTTGTTGTTTACAAAGGATCAAACGCAAGGGATAAAGAATAATAGTGATAGCAGCTAGAAAGTAAAAACAGGAAATAAATTGAGCGTGTAAACAGTGATGAGAATATGGACCGGGGTCCCATGATGTTCACTAGTGATGTCTCTCTCCCAAAAGACGATAAAAATGCTATGCGAGGTAAACAAATCACAGCTAGGCAATTGACATTATTCAAAACGCACCGCAATGCTAACTATGCTACAAAGAAATGAAGAGGCTCAAAAGCATGGGCGGTATGCCAAAATAAGTAGACCGAAATCCAACTGCATCTACTACTAATCATCCACCTTGAGATATCTATCCAGAACATCTCGCTGGTATTAAGTTGCGATCCCCACCCAAAGTGTAAACCCAAAGCAATAGACAACTGCATTAAAAGAACTTTGCGTAAAGTAAACAATTCTTGCAACCGCGGTTACAAGCACCGCTGTTTTCCCTCTTGTGGCAACAACACATCCCCTAGACTCACGTTTCTATCACTCAAGCTAGTCATCAGGGGGCATAAACCCACAATCGCATAACGTTCCCTCTTGGAGTCACTACCTACTACTTGGCCAAAGCAATAAACAGCAACGGAGAACATGCAAGAATTACTCAAGAACAAAAAATATAAAAGATAAGAACCAAATATATTACACAATCACAAACTGAACATAGTCTCATAATCCATCAGATCCCCGTAAACTCAGCATAGCTACAACAAAAAGAATTACATATGTGCCTTGATCATGTAGGGCAGATCACAAGGTCTAATCCATGAAGAACAAAGAGGGGAGCAGAACATCACATAGCTACTGATCACGGACCCATGGTCCAAGGTAGACTACTCACGGATCATCCGGGAAGCGTCCATGGTGGAGGAGAGGCTCTCGGAGGTCAATCCTCCATCCGGCAGGGTGCCGGGAAGAGGTCTGCTGGCGCTCCCGATCCTGGAAGCGCGGCGGTAGCGGAACAGAGGCGAGATCGCGAAAAAGTGTTCTGTCCTTGGAAGAATCCCGTCACAGAGAATAAATAGGCGAAGGGGCATCCAGGGGGGCCAGCAGGTGTCCAGGCGGCCACCTGGCGCGGCCTAGCCCTAGGGCGCGCCACCAGGGCGCCTGGACCCCTGGTGGTGGCCCTCTGGCCCCACCTAGGTTATTCCGGAAGGTTCTTCTGCGCTGACTTTTTATCTGATTTTTTCCGAATTTTTGGAGCACTTTTAATATGGGGGAAACCTGAAATAGAAAAATAGCAGAAAACAGGAACTGACAGTAGGGTGCACTGAGTTAATAAGTTAGTCCAAATATGATCAAAAGTGTATGAAAGTGTATCTAGATTATAGCAATATCATACAAAACATGCATGGAGCAAGCAGAAATTATAGATACGTTTGGGACGCATCAATATCTAAAGGGTATAGAGCTGTCGCATTGGCAACAGGGATCTAGCTGTTGTAGTTCGGGGCAGAAAACACAAAATTTTCATAACCTACGATACCCAATCCCAAGACCTATGCTATGGCGATGCAAGTAGCGGATGTAATAAGTTCACATACGAGTATGTAGCCGTTTAAGCAGGAAACTTTCCCGCGTGAACGTGGTTGGTGTAGTCGTACCGGCAATCCCCGATACCGCGCAGCTCCACGATGACTCCGATAGCCACCCGGTCTTTGGTACCGATGACGGGATTGCGTCCCCATCGGAACGCTGTCGGTGAAGATGCCGCGATACGACCACGATGATGAAGTAGCGCCACAAGTGTAGCGCCTCGCGGGATTACACACATACGGTGTACCCGACGTCCCTCCGGGCTACGAACCAGAAGAGCAACGAAAAGATGGATTCAGATCCCGATTCCAGCAGCACGACGACGTGCGTATGGTGGAGAAATCCCCAACCTAGTGCAGACTCCAAACAAGGGGAGTCCGCTCATAGGAAGGAGAAAGGAGGAAGAGAGAACTTCAATCTTATGAAGAAAAGGGCACCCCTACCCCTCCTTATATAGTCCAAGGAGGGGGGCAACCTCCATCCCTCCCTGAGGTGGGACTAATCCCACCAAGGGGGGTTGGTGCGCCGGCTAAAGGGGGGGGGGTGGGCCCCTCCCTTGGCGCATGGCCCAAGGGGGGAGGCTCCCTCCTCCCCTAATGGGCCTCTTTAGGCCCATTTTCCTGTTCTTCCTTTATTAATTATATTTAATTATATTTTAATATTTAATTCAGATAATTAAATAATAAAACGTATTTAAACACTATTAAATAACATTTTGAACCTTTCGAAATTCCCAGAACAATTTCTGGCCTCCACCGGAAACAATTCTGGTGTTCTCTCTTATTTCTCCGGTGATCCCGAATCTATCCTTAATGCGTTGAATACCCTTAAGCGTGACACCCTACGGTCCAGGAAACAACAGACATGATCGAGACAATCTCATTGATCAATGACTAATCAATTGGACCTGTTTACAATCCTTGATAGCCCCTGCGCTTCCATCGAATGAAACTTCATCGCTGTTGGATCCGTTTAACGTTGAGCATTGATAGTCCCAAACGTATCTATAATTTCTGCTTGCTCCATGCATGTTTTGTGTGACTTTTCCATGATTTGCTTGAACTTTTATACACTTTTGAGCATATTTGGACTAATCTATTAACCCAGTGCACCCAGCTGCCAGTTGCTATTTTCTGCTGTTTTTCCGGCCATTAAAAGTGCTCCAAAAAATCCAGAAAAATTAGATAAAAAATCAGCGACCCGGAAGCTTCCGGAATCACCAAGGCAGCGGAGGGGGGCCACCATAGGGACTCCAGAAGGGTCCCTGGCGCGGCCCCACCCTAGGCCACGCCAGGGGGCCTCCTGGCTGCCCTGTGGGTCCCCTCGACACCCCCTCCGCCTATATTTATCCCTCGGGGTGGAAACCCCTAATAGAGATCTCTTTTCCGCGAACTCTCCTCTGTACTGCCGCCGCCGCCGTTTGAAGATCGGGGCTGCCTGGAGAGGCTGCCCCGGCACCCTGCCGGGAGGAGGAACCCCCTCCGGGAGACCATCCATAGCCATGGACGCCTCCCGAATGTACTGTGAGTAGTCCCCCTTGGACCATGGGTCCGTGACCAGTAGCTATGTGATGTACCTCACCCATCTTTGTGCTTCCACTTTCGAGACCTCGTGAGCTGCCTCACATGATCGAGGCACTATTGTAATTTCTGCTGTTGCTATGCTGAGTTTTCTGGGATCTGATGGATTATGAGACTATGTTCAGATTGTGATGAGTAATATATTTGGTTCTTCTCTTTTATATTTGGTTCTTGAGTAAATTCTTGCATGTTCTCTGTTGTAGTATTTTACTTTGGCCAAGTAGTTTGTTGCAACTCCAAGAGGGAGCGTTATGCTTGATTGTGGGTTCAGCCCCTTGATGTCTAGCTTGAGTGACAGAAACATGAGACTAGGGGATGTGCCGTTGCCACCAGGGATAAAACAACGGTGCTTGTACACGCGGGTGCAAGGAATGTTTACTTTACACAAAGTTCTTTTAATGCAGTTGTCTGTTGCTTTGAGTTTACACTTTGGGTGGGATTCACAACTTAATACCAACGAGATGTTCTGGATAGATATCTCAAGGTGGATGATTCATAGTAGATGCAGTTGGATTTCGGTCTACTTACCTTGGCATACTGCCCATTGCTTTTGAGCCCTTCCTTTCTTTGCAGCATAGTTAGCATTGCGATGCCTTCATAATTCTATCAATTGCCCAGCTGTGATTTGTTTACCTCGCTAGCACTTTTATCGTCTTTTGGGAGAGAGACATCAATAGTGAAAATCACGGAACCCTAGTCCATCTTCACATTATTTTTTACACCCTTATTTTACTTTCAGTCTTTACTTTCAGTTGCCACTATTATTATCTCTTGCGTTGATCCTTTGTAAACAGCAAGGCCGGAGGAATTGACAACTCCTCTGTACTCGTTGGGAGAAAAGTTATTTGTTTCTGTGTGCCGGTACTGTCAACTCCCTAGTCAGAAGTTAGCACCGTTGGCACCTTCTTGTATTTCTGTGAGTCCTACTAGAGACAAACCTTGGTATCTTCACCGAGGGAAATTTGCTGCTACAATACATCTCACCTTCCACTTGGGGTAACCAACGAGGAGTGAGAGAACTATCCTCACCGTATCAAGCCAATTTCTGGCGCCGTTGCCGGGGACTCAAGGAGCTAAAAAAGACTGGTCCCGACAACCGCCTAATTTCTGGCACCGTTGCCGGGGACTCCAGTCTAAAAGATAGGGGAGTTGCACACTATCTTTTATCTTTGCTTTTCAGTCTTGTTAGTTTACCTTTCATTTTTTACTTGTGTGTCCCTTATCAAAAATACCAAAAATACCTGCTGCTACTATGGGTTCCAATGAAAACACCAAGTTGTGTGACTTCACTAGTCACAACAACAATGACTTTATCTGCACTCCTATTGCTCCACCTGCCACTTCAGCACCTTCTTATGAAATTAAACCTGCTCTGCTTAATCTTGTTATAAAAGATCAATTCTCAGGTGCTGGAGAGGACACTTCCTTGCACTTAAAAAATTTTATCGAGCTCTGTGATATGCAAAAGTACAAGGAATGGATGGAGACATCGTCAAGCTGAAGCTTTTTCCTTTCTCTCTGAGAGGAAGAGCCAAGGAGTGGCTGCAATCCTTACCCAAGAATAGTATCGATTCTTGGAGCAAATGCAAAGATGCTTTTATAGGGAAGTACTACCCCCCTGCTAAAATTATTCAATTGAGGAGTAACATTATGAATTTCAGGCAATTGGATAACGAACATGTTGCCCATGCATGGGAACGTATGAAGACACTTGTCAAGAACTGCCCCACACATGGACTGACTACCTGGATGGTTATCCAGACTTTTTATGCAGGCTTGAACTTTACCTCGCGGAACCTGTTAGATTCGGCCGCGGGAGGAACTTTTATGTCAACCACACTTGGTGCTGCCACAAAACTACTTGATGAGATGATGCTGAACTACTCTCAGTGGCACACCGAAAGATCTCCAACTGGTAAGAAGGTAAATTCTGTCGAGGAGATCTCCTCTCTAAATGAAAAGGTTGACCTTATCATGTCTCTACTTACCAAGCAAGCTCCTATTGATCCTCAAGATGTTCCTTTAAATTCTTTGGTTGCTCAAGAGCAAGTAGATGTGAACTTCATTGCTAGAAACAAATTTAATAATAATGCTTATAGGGGCAACAATGCTAGTAATCCTAGGCCGTTTCCATCCACTTATGGGAACAACAACACCTACCCTAGCAACAAGAACCCCACCTCTGAACTAGAGAGTATGCTTAGAAACTTTATCACTACCCAAAAAGCATTCAACAAGAATGTGGAAGAAAAACTAGCTAAATTAGATAATATTTGTTTGAAGGTAGACAAATTAGCCCTTGATGTTGAGATGTTAAAAATTAGAACCTATCCCCTTGAGGAGACTAAGGTCACTCCTATTAATGCTATCTAGTTAAAATTCAATGAAAATATTAGGATGATGGCTAAACTCAAAGAAAGATGGGCTAGAGAAAAAGAGGAAGAGGATAGAATTAAGAGCCTTCCTACCTACCACACAGTAGCCACTTTCCAAGTAGTTGAGGATGTCCAAACTGTTAGCACCCATCACACCCCTAGTCTCACTTGACCTATCAATGGTGATGCTAGCACCTCAACCATAGATGAAGAAGCCTCTATGAACATAGAGGCTTTCAAACAAGTGAGCCTAAATGATATCACTACCTCCTTGATAGATAGTAGTGACCTAGACTTTGACAACTGCACTTTACCTGAAGTTATTGGTTTCCTACACAAGATGTCTAGAGACCCCCCACACTAGCACACTTAATCTTGCCTTCATTGAGCATATCACCAACGCTCTAATCAAAGTTAGGGAGGAGAAGCTTAGACTAGAAGCCTCCATACCTAGGAAGCTAGAAGATGGTTGGGATGCTATGATAAAAATCAAATTGAATAACTTCTCTTGTTATGCTCTTTGTGATGTTGGAGCAAGTACCTCTGTTATGCCCAAAAGAATGTATGATATGCTTGAATTGAAACCTTTTGATCCTTGTTCTTTTGGTGTTCGTCTTGTTGATTCTTCCGTAAAGAAGCCTTTCGGGAAGATCGACGATGTTCTTATCATTGTCAATGACAATTATGTTCCCGTTGATTTTACTATTATGGACATTGAATGTGAACCTTCTTGTCAAATTATTTTGGGACGTCCTTTTCTTCGCACAGTTGGTGTTGTTATTGATATGAAAGAAGGGAGCGTTATGCTTGATTGTGGGTTCAGCCCCTTGATGTCTAGCTTGAGTGAAAGAAACATGAGACTATGGGATGTGCTGTTGCCACCAGGGATAAAACAACGATGCTTGTATCCGCGGATGGAAGGATTGTTTACTTTACGCAAAGTTGAAAGTCCAAGTATGTGATCAGAGGGGGAGGGGGTGAATGATCACTTCAAATTTTCGCATGAAATTAAGAAGTGAAGCATAACTTAGCAGCAGATGGAATTCAACAGAAACGTAAACAGTGAAGCAGAACTAGAGTGAAGCACAACATAGCGAATCAAAAGCATCGAATCAATTGCATTGAATCAAATCACTGAAGCAATTGCAAAAATGAATGTAAGTGCGGAAAGTAAAACGAACTCTTGACTCGGCGATGTTTGTTCGACCAGTTCACACTCTGCAAAGTGCTACGTCTGGTTGGAGGGACTTGTGATTGAACACATGAGCTAAGCTCTCTCCGTCCTTATCTCCACTGCACCAATCTCCTTGAGCTTGGTCAGTTCTTCACTCGTGGTTGATTATTGAGGAAATCTCCGAAACCTTTGACAAACAGGACTTCGAGGCGACAATAACTCTTCGCTTTCTGAAGAACAATTCTCTAACCGTCTAGGAGAATTGCAGTTCTCCAAGATAAAAAGGCTAGAAAACTTCTTCCTAAGTCATAGTGAATCAACTCAGATCAATAGGACTTATGATTCGGTGGATGGGTTCTTGGTTTGCTTCGGTGGGGTCGCTCTCTCTTTCTTCACTGTCAGAAAATATTCCTGGAGCAGCCGCCCGCCAATGAGGGCGGGGGTGGGCTATTTATAGGTGGCGATCCCAAGGTGCAAAATGACTGAAGTGACCCGATGCGACATCTTGACACCTGTCCGCAATGGTCAGATTTCCAATCAAAGCGCAACTTTACTTGAGGAACAAGTAAAGATGACTCACGGACTTGGTTATGCTTCAGGAGCCGAAAGCACAAAGTCTTCGCTGGTGAAGCCTTACCTAGTGCACATGAGATTTCTCATCTCTGGCTTCTCACAGTTTTGGATTCGATCTGAGTCTTTTCACCAAAACCTTCGGAGTACATTTACTAAACCCCTCTTGACAGTACGGTTTTTCCTACGACTCAAAGAAGTGAAAAAGAACTACGCAAAAACTACTAAGTCTTGCGCCATCTTGGTCATCTCCTTCGATGAGACGTGCTTCAGGATTCCTTATCTTTTTGGGGGTCGACATCCGTGATGAGCTTCACTCCAGAGGACATGCTTCAGTAAATATGTAAATCTTCGTTGAAGCTTTATCACGAACCTATAACTTCAGGAACCTAACCATCTGTTTTACACTAGAAAACTTGTTAGTTCCTCTACTTTTTTGTCCAACAATATCCAAAACTCATGGGGGCATAACTTTGCTCTTACAATCTCCCCCTTTTTGGACTACTGTTGACAAAACAGGCATCAATAAAAATATGGAATTTTGAGTTGAGTTGAGAGCAAACTCTAAGATATGAAGCATTTGACTCCCCATGAATGCAAGCATCGAAGATTTATATAATCGAAGTGAATGCTTGATGAAGAATATCTTTGATAGGAAGCCTAACACATATCTTAGTGAATCGATTGCATTTTTAAGATATTAGTCTTGAAGAATACGCAATCATCCAATGACCTGTGAACTTAATGGGAATAACCACCTGTAAGACAAGAATATACGAGAGCAACTTGCAAGCACGGGGGTTATTAACACATAACATGTAGCAGTTCACAGATGAAGCAAAACTTAAGTTACAACCTAATCGAAGCGAATGGAAAGTTTGTTGTAACTTAACACCGAAAAGATCGAATCAAAACCCTAAACCCCGCAGCGAATCTAAACTCAATCGATGCTACATTCTCCCCCTTTTTGTCAATAATTGGACAAAAGGTTGAGAGGTAGATCAAGAGTATTTACTCATTGGCTGCAACCCTGGGACCCTGCTGATTGTTTTCGCCCGAAGAAGATGCATCTCCAGAAGTGTCTCCTTTGGTTGAAGCAGGCGACTCCATTTCTTCGATGTCTAGTGGCGCTTGAAGCAAATCAAGATCACTGTCGTTGAGAGGGTCATATTCTTGCTTTGATGTGTGGGAGTCTTCATCAGAGAGAGTATCAGGGAGAATCTGTTCAGCTGGATTAACAAAAAAACTTCATCAATCTTTTCCAGTGAAGGGATCTTTGGGTTGGGGCGATCTATCAAATCATTTCATGAGAAATGGCGTTGAAGATGTGGATACTCCTTGAAAATCCGGGCAGCTTCAAGCTTCTTGACTGAGTTGAACTTCCTCAAACCTTTCCAAGAGTGGCGCTTCAAGACCTTCAGGTACTGATTATTGTTCAAAGCAATGTTGCCAACTCTATTGATTTCATCAGAGAGATGTTTCATTTGGCGTTGATTGCCTTCAATGAAGTTTTCCAGCATCTGT
Organism: Bromus sterilis; assembly: GCA_950022295.1. Lineage (NCBI taxonomy): Eukaryota > Viridiplantae > Streptophyta > Magnoliopsida > Poales > Poaceae > Bromus > Bromus sterilis. Next base: position 218,165,190 of record OX465599.1, read on the forward strand.
TGTGAGCGAATGCCAACTTCAAAGTAATAAACTTCCTTCTGGAAAGACTTCGACATGTTGTGTTCATTGACATGCTGTCTGACTCCTACATATGTGGCAAATGGATCATTTGGCCTTCTGAAGATATTCATTGTATCACGCACAGGAGGACAAAACAGCTTCGGGTGATGCTTGGCAACAAAGTCTTCACTGCGTCCATAATTGCAAATGGCTTGGAGCCAGGGAGCATACAGCTTCAATTGATGGACCAGTTCTGCAGCTTGGACAATATACCGAAGAAAAAAATCCTCGAAGTCACACACATGGCCATGAGTGAGCTTTAGCAGAGCATGACGTGTATGATAGTGAATGTTGGACTCATCATTTGCAGTGCTGAGAGGCATCAGAGAGTTAGACAAGATATAGAACCAAGTCTTAGAAATGAATACCAGATGCTTCGGGCGAATATTTTCGGGCATGTGATCTCCACTGACTTCGGGATCCAGCAGTGAAGCAAATTCAGCTTCAGTTGGATCAGGCATCAAGTGAACCTTTGCAAGTTTACCGGTGTGCCGAGGGATATTCACAATGTCCATGAATTCATCAAAATGCATCCGAAAAACCTTGCCTTGAATCATCCACTCAAGTACCCAAGTGCTTGTGTCATCAGGATTTCCAGAGACATAGAGTGTGGCATAGAATTGCTTCACTAGTTCAGAGTTGAATGGTGTTTCCATAGAAAATAACCTTGTCAGATTTTGTGCTTCGATGGTTTCCATAATGTTCTGAAAGCACGTTGCAGAAGTTAGACTTCGCATATCCAAATACTTGTGCCTGAACAATACACCCTTCTGGCAGTATAACTTCGTGTACAGAATCTGCTGTTCAGCAGTCCAGAAGCGAAGGTCATCAGCAGTCCTGGGTGAATCATAAGGACTTGTGCCAAAGAAGAGAAGCTTCTGGCGATGAACTTCGAGATCAAACTCTGGACCATGTCTTGAAGATGAACCATCTCCCAGGAAAATTGGAAAAGTTTCACGAGGGTAGATGGAGTCCAGTTGAGTATCTTGGGCAGGTATGCAATGAGGAGCTTGCCTTCGAGCAACTATGGCTCGCTCTTGGGGTTGGGTCATAATGGCCAATTCATTAGCTTCGACATCTTCATTGGCTTCGGGCTCATCAGGAGAAGCTTGTTCTTTGGCTTCAACTTCTTGTTCTTCGGACTCATCCGCAGAGCGAGCCAAAGAATAATCTCTGGATGGAACAGGTATGTCTTGAGCTTGAGGTGAAGGCTCTGGCTCAAAGTTGTCGTGGTGCGACCGTTGTGGAGCGGTTTGAGGTGGAGGAGGAGGTGGAGCACGGGGTGGAATGACTTCGAGAGCAGGTGGTTTTGCAGTTGGAGTGGGGAGGGTGATAATCTTGCATCGCGGGGGTGAAGCATGTCTTGGGATCTTCTTGGTAGGATGAGAGCTCACCTCATCAGCTTCGTCAGTATCTGTGATCAGACGGCGCTTCCTTGGTTGCAGCTAGGGAAGAGGAGAAGCTAGTTGCTTGAGCATAGCTTCACGTTTCTTGGAATCAAGCGCCATGACTGAAGCATTGTGCGTCTTGCAACATTCTTCAATGGCAGATTTAATCTTGCCTTGAAACACTTCAATATTTTGCTTTGTCTTCTCATTGACATCAGCAATCTTCTTCAAAGCAGCTTCGGCTTCGTTCTTGAAGTCTTCATCAGATTCAGCGTCTGCTTTCTTCTTAAACTTCAGAATTTTGGCAGACTCAGATCTGTCCCTAGCATGCAAATCCCTTAGCTGATTGTATAAAGTTCCAATCATAGCAGAAAGTGTTGGTGAAATGTAAACATCTCCAACATCAATAGCTGATGCAGGCTCAAGCAGTCCCATAGTTCACCTTCTCGTGCATCGGGGAAGTTATGGTGACTATGCTCATCTTCTTCATGAGCTTCGGGGGCAGGAGCTGCGACTGGCTTCGGAGTAACATCCTTTGGAGTCATGTCTACGGCAGATTCCTTCTGAGCAGCTCTAGCAGCCTTCTCTGCTTGCTTCGTTTTAATGATATTCAATTGAGCCTTGCGCTTGGCTTCGGCTTCACTGACCTGTTTGTCTTCGGCAGCAGCCTTAGCCTCTTGAGATTTTACTTCAGTGAGCTTGCGCTTCGCTTCAGCTTTCTTATTTGATTCAGCTAAATCTTTCTTTTGCTTCTCTAGCAAAGGAGCATCTTTATCAGCCTTTTCCTTTGCTTTAGCTTCTTTATCACCCTTAGCTTGGGCTTGTGCTTCAGAGTGAAGCCGTTCAGCTTCAGCACGGTCTCTCTTGCGCATTTCAGCTTCAGACAGTTTCTTGGTGCCGACCTGGGCATAAGATTGGCCAGGCTTGGCAACAGAGAATTTCAGCTTCGAAGATTTTGTAGACTCAGGAGCTTTAGCTTTGGGCTGACCATCAGGCTTCAGCTTCAGGTCATGCCTCTCCTTTGTTCTCTGTTCAGCAGGAACTAGGCGGCGAGGTGGCTTTGAAGCCAATGGAGCCTCAACCACCAAGTTGGTCAAATCAATCCTTGGCTTAGAAGCAGGAGGATCAGTGGGATCTTGAATTCGTACGCCTCTCAAAGCAGGCGGTTTCTCTCCAACCTTCTTCTTCAGAGGCTTTCGAAGATTAGGTCTCTTTGGACTTGGGGGAACAGGGGAGTGATCGGACTCATCATCTGCGTCTTCAGCAGGATCTTCACCGAGAGAGTCCTCAAGCTGCGCAGCAGCATCCGATTCATCATCATCGGCTTCATGATCACTCTCTTCTTTAGAAATAGCAGGAGGAGGTGAAGCACTCAATTTTCTAAGCCTTCGCTTCTTAGGCTTCGATGCACCAGCTTCAGCATGGCCTTCAGCAGCTAGTGCTTTGGCCTTCTTCTCTTCTCTGATTCTTTTCTTTTCAGCCAATATAGCAAGTCTCTTTTGTTCTTCAGGGTAATCATCTGGTGTCTTGATGCAATTCGGGTGAGGAACAGAGGGAGGCTTCGGGTAATATTTTCTTTGATTTGCTGCATTGTATTGGGCACACATGGCAGTTGTGTACCAATATGGAGGACTGAAGGCAAACTGCATTGCCCACTTCCAGTCAGGAATGCTCTTGTATTTATACCATCTTAATGCCCAGTAGCGTCGAATCTTTTGAAGTCGAATCTTTTGATCGTGATCTGATTCGTCAGGTGGAGTGTCATAGCCCATCTTCTTGCAAATGGCTTCAGGAATACCTCGGGCATTGTTGACTTCTTTAGTTTTGCCTCCTTTGCCTTTCAGCTTCGAGGGCTCAGGGTAATTCTCAAGTCCTTCAACAATTAGTGATTCATTCCCAATGGCTGCCTCTTTGTCAGACATCCTGTGAACAGAAAGATAGGAAAGAGGGAATAGGAAGGGAATGAATAAGCACAGGCAAAGGCTTCGACCAAAACCAAATTTGACAGGAGTCCAGAACAATACAAAGAGTAGATGCATGTATGGAGTTGAAGTTGAGCTAGAGCTCATCTGAAAACGAGTTCTAACAAAAGTTCAATCCAAGTAGATCTAACCCTAAGAACTGACCTGGAACGAAGGGAATGCTTCTGATGCTACAAACAGAGTTCCCAAGGGACAAGGATCAACACGGATCAAACAGCCCTATAAACATAAATCAAAACAGAAAAACCCTAACAAATCTTAGATCCAAGCCCTAGATGAAGAACACACATAAAATATTAGATCCAAGAGAACTTGCGTACCCTAACTTGGTGACGCGAAGCGGCTACGACGACGGAGGGCGGAGAAGTGCTCTTCGTCGGCGGGGAACGTCCACGACGGCGGCGGTCCGGCAGTTAAGCGGCGCGGTCGACGTCGAGGGCGAGAGATCGTCGGCGTGCTCGAGGGGAGGAGAGGAGATCGGGAGAGAATGAACGTGGGGGTGACGGTTCGCTGGAGGAGTTGCCTTATATAGGACCGATCTGAAACGGTTGCCAGATCGCATCGAACGGCAGCCAGCGAGTGTCTCTTCCGATTCAACGGCGGGGATGAAGTGGCGGTTCGCGAGCGAATCTCAACGACCCGAGAAAGACGGGGACTCAACGGCCGAAGAATAAGTCCTGACCGAGAGAAAAAACTTTGATAAAGTTGGAAGCATTTGATTCGGAACTTCAATGACGTTCGAAGCAATATGCTTTCCGTTTCAAATGTGCTTAACCATTCAAGATAGAATAGGTTGGGAGCGAATCAGAATGGAGGGGATAGGGTCCGAAATTTATCACTTCGAAGAAAAACAACAACGAAGCTAAAAGTGATAAGTACAGCGGACAAACGAAACGAATAAAATCAACACAAAACTGAAAGCAAATGGCAAACGAAGCTAAACACATAATCTTGGACTAAGGAAAACTTAAGCGAAACTAAATAAACAAACACACAACGAAGGTGAATATGTACAGGGGAAAAGTTTCGATCTTACTGAACATTGTGTGAGTCTAGGATGCTTAGCTCACATCTCAATGCACAGAACCTTTTCTCGTCCAATGGCTTTGTGAATATATCTGCCAATTGATCTTCAGTTCTAACATGGCTAATCTCAATGTCTTCGCGCTGAACATGGTCTCGAAGAAAATGGTGACGAATATCGATGTGCTTCGTTCGAGAGTGTTGCACATGATTGTGTGCAATTTTGATAGCACTCTCATTATCACAAAGCAAAGGGATTTTCTTCACATAAATACCATAATCTTTCAGCGTCTGCTTAAGCCAAAGTATCTGAGTGCAGCATGAGCCAGCAACAATGTATTCGGCTTCAGCAGTAGATATTGAGACACATTTTTGTTTCTTTGAAGCCCAACACACCAGGGATCTACCAAGAAAATGACAAGTGCCTGAGGTAGACTTCCTGTCAACTTATCACCAGCCCAGTCTGAATCAGAATGTCCAATCAAATCAAACCGAGTTCCTTTGGATACCAAAGTCCCAATGAAGGAGTATGTGCTAGATATCGAAGAATTCGCTTTACTGCAGTATGATGTGATTCCTTCGGATTGGCCTAAAAACGAGCACAAATACAAACTGATAGCATAATATCATGTCTAGATGCACATAAGTATAAAAGTGAACCTATCATAGACCAATACTTCTTCTGATTGAAGGGTTTCCCTTTTTCATCAGCATCAAGAAAACCATTGGTTGGCATAGGAGTTCTGATGGTCTGTAAGATCAAATTTCTTCAGGCAATCCTTCAAATATTTTTCTTGTGAAATAAAGGTGCCATTCTTCTGTTGGCAAGTCTGAAGTCCAAGGAAAAACTTCAATTCTCCCATCATGGACATCTCGTATTTCTTCGACATCATCCTTGCAAATTCTTCGCTGATCTCAGTGTTAGTGCAGCCAAAAATAATATCATCTACATATATCCGACACACAAATAGATCATTGTTATATGATCGAGTGAAAAGAGTGGGGTCAGTGGTTCCAGGTTTGAAGCCTTTCTTCAGGAGGAAATCCTTCAATGTTTCATACCAAGCACGAGGTGCTTGCTTCAGTCCATACAAAGCTTTGTGAAGCCTGTACACCATATCAGGATTCTTCGAGTCTTCAAAACCTGGTGGCTGCATAACATACGCTTCTTCTTCTATCTCACCATTAAGAAAAGCACTTTTGACATCCATTTGATATAGCAATATATTTTTGTGGTTAGCAAAAGCAAGCATGACACGAATGGATTCGAGACGGGCTACTGGAGCATAGGTTTCACCAAAATCAATGCCTTCGATTTGGGTGTACCCTTGTGCTACCAGCCTAGCCTTATTTCTTACCACAATACCATCTTCATCTTGCTTGTTGCGAAATATTCACTTGGTGCCAATTAACATTGTGCTTCGTGGGATCAGGCCTGTCAACAAGTGACCAAACTTTGTTTCTTTCAAACTGATGAAGTTCTTCCATCATAGCCAATAGCCAATCTGAATCCTTCATGGCTTCATCAAATTTTGAAGGCTCTAGCATGCAAACAAAAGAAAAACTTCCACAGAAGTTAGCCAAACGAGTACGAGATCGAGTAGTGGGACGACCTGGTTGATGAATGTCTTCGAGAATCGAATCAACATCAACTCTTCTTCGAACTCGTGATAACGTAGTATCATTTTCTTCAGGCTCAGCTTCTGCTTCCACATCACGATCTGCATTAGCTTCAGGATCTGCTTCGCCTTCAGCTTCAGCATTTCCTTCAGGATTAGCACTTTATTTATTCCCTTGTCCTTCTTTGTCCTGTTTACCATTAGCTTCAGGATGATGATCTCCAGCGCCCCGGGCTATGTGTGGGAACATTGGACCATCATCATCCCTAACAGCTTGACGAGGATTGGCTTCAACAGGGCGAATCTCACCAATAGCCATGGACCTGATCACTTCATCAAGTCGAGGTTCATCTAGATCATGAGGCAAATGCTCTTTTTGAGAGCCATTAGTTTCATCAAACCTCACATTTACAGTTTCCATAACTTTCCCAAAGTGAGAGTTATACACTCTGTAAGTGTGAGAGTTTGAGCCATAACCTAGAAGAAAACCTTCATGTGCCTTAGGGGAAAATTTGGAGCTATGATTCATATCTCTAATAAAGCAAGGAGCACCAAATACCCTAAGATATGAGACATTTGGTTTGTTACCAGTGATAAGCTCATGTGAAGTTTTCTTCAGAAATTTTTGAAGGTAAACCTTGTTGATGATATGACATGCTGTGTTAGTTGCTTCGGCCCAAAACCTAATAGGAGTCTTGTATTCAACAAGCATGGTTCTGGCCATTTCAATAAGAGTTCTATTCTTCCTTTCAACTACACCATTCTGTTGAGGTGTATAAGTAGCAGAGAACTCATGAGTAAAGCCATGATCATCAAGAAAATCTTCAATATGAGTATTTTTGAATTCAGTTCCATTATCACTTCGGATATGCTTCAGAGATAATTCATATTCAGTTTGAGCTCTTTTTGCGAATGACTTGAAGATTTCAACAACTTTGATCTTGTCATCCAGAAAGAAAACCCAAGTATAACGAGAAAAATCATCAATGATAACAAGACCATATTTGTTTCCTCCCAGACTTGCATAATTTTGAGGACCAAAAAGATCCATATGAAGCAATTCAAGAGGACGTGTGGTAGTCATGATAGTCTTTTCTGAATGATGTTTCTTCGTGATTTTACCAGCTTCACAAGCACTGCAGAGACGATCCTTATCGAATTTTACTTCACTAAGGCCAATAACATGCTTCTTCTTCACTTGATTATGAAGATTTCTCATCCCTGCATGACCAAGTCTTCGATGCCATAACCAACCAGATGAAGCTTTTGCCATTAAGCATGTGGATACAGCAGGGCCCGAAGAAAAATCAACAATGTATAAATCTCCTTTTCGGTAACCCTCGAAGACAAACGTATAGTCATCATGTGAAAAGACAACACAACGCGAAGCAGAAAATGGAACAAGCATACCCATATCGCATAACTTGAAAATATACATAAGATTATATCCAAGTGATCGGACTAGCATAACCTTGTCAATGTGCTTATCTTTCGATATGGCAACCTTACCCAAGCCTAACACTTTACCCTTGTTGTATCACCGAAGGTAATGTACTTCTGAGAAGATTGAGATAGTTTTTCTTCGGTGAATAACTCCTTGTCTCCGGTCATATGATTTGTACAACCACTATCCATGACCCATTCGGATCCACCGGAGACATAGCCCTGCAGAAGAATTAGTTCTTCTTAACCACCCACAAACGAGCAGGTGACTAAGAAGATGTTGAAGCACTGGTTGAAGCAATATTAAAGCGAACAGGATTACGTTGCTTCGGTGGACCATCAAGTACACCATAAATGTAAGTCCTCTGCGAATGGTTAGGATATGAATGAGCATATGCAATCTTAGTATTGTTATCATGAGGACGATAAGTATAACGACCAGTGCGATAGTATTGCTTCTGCGGAACATTTGATTCGGGAACCAGTGAATCATTTCTCATTTCTAGAGAATAGAAATGATTCGGTGGTACCGAAGGCTTTCCATCCATAGTATGGTTAGCAGGAAGTTTTTCCAAAAGTGCTTTCTGCACCCATATCTGCCTCTTATAGAAGCCATTCTTCGAAGGAGTTCCTACATACTCAGCTGTACCCTTTCCCTGTTCATCTTTACTGAGTTTGTAGTCTGAATCAAGTGATTCATCCACAATGGCTTTGTTCATTTTGCAGTCGAAACCTGAAAGGTTAGCAATATCAATGGGTTTCTCCTTTGCTAGGACCCAAACAGTCTTAGGATACTGCTCAGGTTCCCAATAGGTACCATCAGGGTTTATATTTCTCTCGAAACCAACACCCTCATTTCGGAGGTTCCTGTGAAGGAGAGCCTTCCTCAGGATATCACAAAGATATTGGTGACCTTGCACACTTTTGAACATGCCAATTTCAAATAAGTTTTTCAACCTGAGGAGTTCCTCGGTAACAGCAGGATTTTCCTCATCAGAGGCATTAGTATCATCAATAACAATAGGAGCTTTGCCTTTGGAATCAGTTTTGCTTCGTTCCAAACAAGTTAAGCAAGGTGAATCAGTTGATTTGCTTCAGAACCTTGTTGAGCCATGAGAGAGAGATTGACATTTTCCAATTCTTCATGAGCCTCTTTCAGTCTTTCGAGAGCCATTTTCCTCTGAAGAAATTCATAGGTGAATTTCTCATAATCGACTGAAAGAAGATCATGCCGAGAGGATAATTCTTCAAACTTCTCCTTCAGAGCAGCATGCTCATTAGTTAACATTTGACCTTTCTCTATCTCATCGATCAACAGAGTTTGTGATTTCTTAATGGTTTTTCTTAGTGAATCAAGTTCATCTTGTTGGATTGAAGAAAATTTAGCAAGTTTAGCATAGCCTATCTTCGAATCACTATCATATGAGGAACAATCAGAAGTATCATAGTTTGATTTGGATGAAGATACCTTCGCCTTGGCCATGAATAAATATGCAGGAGTTTCATCTTCACTACTGTTGTTGGTGAAGAATGAGCTCGAAGCTTTGGTTGAAGCATCTGCTGAAGCGAATGCCAAACCAGCAACACCATCTGATTCGGACCCAGACCCAGACCTTGAGCCTGATTCAGCTTCAGAACCAGAGCCTTCGTCTTCAGAGTTCATTTCCTTTCCTAGATAGGCCTTGGCACGGTGAGAGCTGCTTCAACGAGACGAGTGATTCTTCGATGAAGAACCTTCACGCTTCTTATGATACTTCTTCCTCTTGTCATCATCTGAATCTTTCTTCTTTTCTCTTCTCGAACTGGAATCATGTCTCTTGGACTCATAGCTTCTGGAGGATCTGTGGGACTTTGTTGAGGAGTCTCTGAGCGAATGCTTCGACTTGTTCTCAGCTTCCCACAGATGGAAATCAGCTATGTAGTGACCTGGTTTCTTGCACTTGTAGCAGCAGTTATCCTTCGATGGAGAGATTCTTGAGGATGAGCGGTGAGAAGAGTGACTTGAGCTTCTTGAAGAATAACTCTTCTTGGGTGAAGAAAAACCTTTTCTTTGGAAGCGGTTGAAGCGTCTCATGATCAATGCTAAATCTTTCCCAATGCTTGCAGGATCATCTGATTCGACACCTGAAGCAGAACTAGCTTCGGATGAAGAATGACGCGAAGCCTTTGCTTTCAAAGCATTTGATCTTCTTCGAGAATCATTTATGTCACGTTTCTCATCTTCTTCCATTTCAAAAGTATTCAGTCTCTCAAGAATATCAGCGGGAACAAGACGTCTGAAATCAGTCCTTTCCTTTATCATCAGCACAATGTGATCAAACGAATCATCCAATGAGCGGAGCAAAGTTCTTACAACAGAGTGAGGGGTAATGTCATCAGCACTGAGGGAAATCAACTCATTAGCAAGAGCAGTGAGTCTGCTGTAAATGGAGTTGACCTTTTCACCCTCGTTTCTCTTGAATCGATAGAACTTGCTTCGATGCGTGTCAATTCTAGCTTCTTTCTGGGTTGAAACACCTTCACCAATATTTTCAAGATAGTCCCAGACACCTTTGGCAGATGGAATATTCTTCACTTCATGATACTTTTCTGGTGTCAGATGATTGGTGATGAATACCCAAACTTCAGAATCAAGATCAATTAACTTCACTTCTTCAGGAGTGATGGCATTCTTGTCGCCGACTGTGACTCCATATAAGACAACTTGCCAGGAAGTCGAGTTGATAGCCATGATATTTCTCTTCATTTTGTCCTTCCAGTATGGGTAGTCCTTTCCATTGAACACGGGTAGGGGTTCGCCGGAGCGAATGGCTGCGAAAGACATACTTGCAAAACACTCAAGGAGGTTAATCCAAACAAAGAGTAACCTGGCTCTAATACCAATTGAAAGTCCAAGTATGTGATCAGAGGGGGAGGGGGTGAATGATCACTTCAAATTTTCGCATGAAATTAAGAAGTGAAGCATAACTTACCAACAGAAGGAATTCAACAAAAAGGTAAACAATGAAGAAGAATTAGAGTGAAGCACAACATAGAGGATCAAAAGCATCGAATCAATTGCGTTGAATCAAATCACTGAAGAAATTGCAAAACTGAATGTAAGTGCGGAAAGTAAAACGAACTCTTGACTCGGCGAGGTTTGTTCGACCAGTTCACACTCTGCAAAGTGCTACGTCTAGTTGGAGGGACTTGTGATTGAACACAGGAGCTAACCTCTCTCCATCCTTATCTCCACTGCACCAATCTCCTTGAGCTTGGTCAGTTCTTCACTCGTGGTTTATTATTGAGGAAATCACCGAAACCTTTGACAAACAGGACTTCGAGGCGACAATAACTCTTCGCTCTCTGAAGAACAACTCTCTAACCGTCTAGGAGAATTGCAGTTCTCCAAGATAAAAAGACTAGCAAACTTCTTCCTTAGTCATAGTGAATCAACTCAGATCAATAGGACTTATGCTTCGGTGGATGGGTTTTTGGTTTGCTTCAGTGGGGTTGCTCTCTCTTTCTTCACTGTCAGAAAATATTCTTGGAGCAGCCGCCCGCCAATGAGGGTGGGGGTGGGTTATTTATAGGTGGCGATCCCAAGGTGCGAAAGGACTGAAGTGACCCGATGCGACAGCTTGACACCTGTCCGCAACAGTCGGATTTCCAATCAAAGCGCAACTTTACTTGAGGAACAAGTAAAGCTGACTCACGGACTTGGTTATGCTTCCGGAGACGAAAGAACAAAGTCTTCGTTGGTGAAGCATTACCTAGTGCACATGAGATTTCTCATCTCTGGCTTCTCACAGGTTTGGATTCGATCTGAGTCTTTTCACCAAAACCTTCGGAGTACATTTACTAAACCCCTCTTGACAGTACGGTTTTTCCTACGACTCAGAGAAGTGAAAAAGAACTACGCAGAAACTACTAAGTCTTGCGCCATCTTGGTCATCTCCTTCGATGAGACGTGCTTCAAGATTCCTTATCTTTTTGGGGGTCTACATCCGTGATGAGCTTCACTCCAGAGGATATGCTTTAGTAAATATGTAAATCTTCGTTGAAGCTTTATCACCAACCTATAACTTCAGGAACCTAACCATCTGTTTTACACTAGAAAACTTGTTAGTTCCTCTACTGTTTTGTCCAACAATATCCAAACCTCATGGGGGCATAACTTTGCTCTTACAAAAGTTCTTTTAATCCAGTTGTCTCTTGCTTTGAATTTACACTTTGGGTGGGATTCACAACTTAATACCAGCGAGATGTTCTGGATAGATATCTCAAGGTGGATGATTCGTAGTAGATGCAGATGGATTTCGGTCTACTTACCTTGGCGTACTGCCCATTGCTTTTGAGCCCTTCCTTTCTTTGCAGCATAGTTAGCATTGCGGTGCCTTCATAATTCTGACAATTTCCCAGCTGTGATTTGTTTACCTCGCTAGCACTTTTATCGTCTTTTGGGAGAGAGACATCACTAGTGAAAATCATGGGACCCCGGTCCATCTTCATATTATTGTTTACACCCTCAATTTACTTTCAGTTGCCACTATTATTATCTCTTGCGTTGATCCTTTGTAAACAACAAGGCCGGAGGAATTAACAGCTCCTCTGTACTTGTTGGGAGCAAAGTTATTTGTATCTGTGTGCAGGTCCAGGTGAAGCTAGCAACCTCGGTGCCATTGTTCACTTTACCACCTTCTTGTATCCTTCGGAGTCCTACGGGAGAAAAACCTTGGTATATGTGCCAATGGAAAACTTGTCGCTGCACTATATCTCACTCTGCACTTGGGGTAACCAACGAGGCTTGAAGAGTATTAACACTCTCTTGCCATCAGCAACTTTTCTGGCGCCGTTGCCGGGGACTCCAGTCTACACGATAGGGGAGTTGCACACTATCTTTTATCTTTTCTTTTTAGTCTTGTTAGTTTACCTTTCAGTTTTTTTTACTTTTGTGTCCCTTATAAAAAATACCAAAAATACCTGCTGCTACTATGGGTTCCAATGAAAACACCAAGTTGTGTGACTTCACTAGTCACAACAACAGTGACTTTATCTTCACACCTATTGCTACACCTGCTACTTCAGCACCTTCTTATGAGATTAAACCTGCTTTGCTGAACCTTGTTATGAAAGATCAATTCTCTGGTGCTAGAGATGATGCTTCTTTGCACTTAAATAACTTTATTGAGCTTTGTGATATGCAAAAGTACAAAGAAGTAGATGGTGATATTGTTAAGATTAATATTTTTAATTTCTCCTTGAGGGATGAAGATAAAATTTGGTTTCAATCCTTGCCTAAGAATAGCATAGATTCTTGGTGTAAGTGCAAGGATGCTTTTATCGGGAAGTACTACCCCCTGCTAAGATTATCCAGTTGAGGAGCTTTATTATGAATTTAAACAATTGGATAATGAACACGTTGCCCAAGCTTGGGAATGCATGAAATCTCTTGTTAAGAACTGCCCCACACATGGACTGACTACCTGGATGGTTATCCAGACTTTTTACGCAGGCTTGAACTTTACCTCGCGGAACCTGTTAGATTCGGCCGCGGGAGGAACTTTTATGTCAACCACACTTGGTGCTGCCACAAAGCTACTTGATGAGATGATGCTGAACTACTCTCAGTGGAACATCGAACGATCTCCAACTGGTAAGAAGGTAAATTCTGTCGAGGAGATCTCCTCTCTAAATGAAAAGGTTGACCTTATCATGTCTCTACATACCAAGCAATCTCCTATTGATCCTCAGAATGTTCATTTAAATTCTTTGATTGCTCAGGATCAAGTAGATATGAACTTTATTGCTAGAAACAACTTAAAAAACAATGCTTATAGGAGTAATTTTGGTAGCAATAATCATATGCCTTTCCCATCCAACAACTATGGGAACAACAACACTTATCCTAGCACCAAAAACTCCACCTTTGAATTAGAGACCTTGCTCAAAGACTTTATCACTACCCAAAAAGCCTTCAACAAGAATGTGGAAGAAAAACTAGCTAAATTAGATAATCTTTGTTTGAAGGTAGATAACTTAGCCCTTGATGTTGAGATGTTAAAAATTAGAACCTCTCCCCTTGAGGAGAGTAAGGTCACTCCTATTAATGCTATCCAGTTACAAATCAATGAAAACATTAGGATGATGGCTAAACTTAAAGAGAGATGGGCTAGAGAAAAGGAGGAAGAAGATAGAATTAAGAGCCTTCCTACCTACCACACAGTAGCCACTATCCAAGTAGTTGAGGATGTCCAAACTGTTAGCACCCATCACATCCCTAGTCCCACTGGACCTACCAATGGTGATGCTACCACCTCAACCATAGATGAAGAAACCTCTATGAACATAGAGGCTTTCAAACAAGTGAGCCTAAATGATATCACTACCTCCTTGATAGATAGTACTGACCTAGACTTTGACAACTGCACTTTACCTGAAGTTATTGGTTTCCTACACAAGATGTCTAGAGACCCCCACACTAGCTCACTTAATCTTGCCTTGACAGAGCATATCACCAATGCTCTAATCAAAGTTAGGGAGGAGAAGCTTAGACTAGAAGCCTCCACACCTAGGAAGCTAGAAGATGGTTGGGATCCTATGATAAAAATCAAATTGAATAACTTCTCTTGTTATGCTCTTTGTGATGTGGGAGCAAGTACCTCTGTTATGCCCAAAAGAATGTATGATATGCTTGAATTGAAACCTTTTGATCCTTGTTCTTTTGGTGTTCGTCTTGTTGATTCTTCCATAAATAAGCCTTTGGGGAAGATCGACGATGTTCTTATCATTGTCAATGACAATTATGTTCCCGTTGATTTCACTATTATGGACATTGATTGTGAACCTTCTTGTCCAATTATTTTGGGACGTCCTTTTCTTCGCACAGTTGGTGATGTTATTGACATCAAAGAGGGGAATATCAAATTCCAATTCCCTCTCAAGAAAGGGATGGAACATTTCCCTAGGAAAAACATTAACTTACCTTTTGAGTCCGTCAAACGAGCTAGTTATTCTCTTGAAAATACTTGATCTTTTTCATTAAGCCTAGCTAATGGCTTTAAAGAAGCGCTTTCGGGAGGCAGCCCGCAACGAATTTAGATTTTTACTTTTTCTTTTCTTCTGGTCTTAGTGGTCTTGATGATTGTTACTACTGTAGCAACATCATTGTATCTTTACTTTTCAAGCTTTGTGCCTTTTATAGCCTCATACGACAAGGGGAGTGAAAGTTGTGACATGTTGTCCAGAAAACAGATTCTGTCCTCGTGACTAGAAAAATCAGAGAAAATCCCAGTTCATCTTTTTGAGCTGAATTTTTTACACATCGTTCTCTATACAATTATGAAACTTTCTTATGTGCTGAGTTTTTTGATTTGAGTTTCAGAAGTATCCCTAAAAAATTCTTTTCTACCTGCTGGTCTGTTTTTTACAGATTCTGTCCTGTTTTGCCTTTTCTTCGTTTTGCAAACCTAAGCTTGCTTTTTCTTTGCAAAAACTTTTTGGCAATCTTGAGAAAAATTAGCTCTTCAAGGTCATCTTTGTTTCCAGTAGAATTTTTTTTATTTTAGTTGGGTACTAACCTCTCTAATCAGTCTACAATGAGTTATGTATGAAGGGAGTTTTCAAGTGCGCGATGGGAGATGATGAAAGAAGATCTTGGAGTGTCAAACACTCAAGCTTGGGGATGCCCATGTGCACCACCAATTAATATTCAAGGATACTCAAGCATCTAAGCTTGGGGATGCCCCCGTGCATCCCCTTCTTCATCAACAATTATCAGTTCGTCCCTTGTTGCACTATGTTTTTATCACTTCATGCATTGTGTGCTATACTTGGAGCGTCTCACTCTTTACTTTTCTAGGTTTGTTTTTGATTTGTTTGCTGTAGTAACAAGTTATACCCCAGCTTACTCTTTTGTGTGGGAGAGATACATGCTCCGCTTGAACTAGAACTCCTCATAGGATTTGCATGCTTATTCTTTTAGCTGTGAGTCGTTCTTTTTCTTTTCTTAGTTGCTGCTCTGTTTAGTTGTAGTGCTTTAGTTTTTCTAGAGCTTTTATTTTGTCTTAGGTTGAACTTTCTATAGGTTGCATGTATTATCTTGTTACAGAGTTTTCCTATTGCACTGAGTTTTGTGTCTTGACTAGAAGTAGGTAGTTGAAGTTGCTATTCTCTTTGTAGAAGTAACTTGCAATAGTTTTGAGGTATTGACTAGAGTAATGTTTTAACTTTTGGTGTCAAGAGCTCGAGCCTATTAGTGATAGATGTCGTATTTCAGGCAATCCGTGTGTTTTCCGAAAACCAAAAATCCCTGTTGAGAACTCTAGCTACTAGATGGATCACTAACCTCTGGAGGGTTCGAATATTAGAGTACACTCACGTACCATGAGCCGAGGATGCGCAAGGATAACCAAACCCCCATACACTCCTCCTCGGGGTACTTGTATCTTTGTGAACCTCCTGATTAGATTGAGAGTTACCGATAATAAGTGCATGAGTTCTTCGGACTAATGTGAGTATTCGAAAGTTGACACTTCCACCCACCTATAGTTTTTCTAGCCTCTTCTGGTACCGTGCATTGACCTTTCTCACCTTGAGATTTGGCGCATACTTCGCCGGTGCATCCAAACCCTTGGCACGATACGCTCTGTCATCATAAGCCTCCTTATATCTTTCCTCAAAACAGCCACCATACCTACCTACAAGGCATTTCCATAGCCTTTCCGAGATACATTGCCATGCAACATCCATCTTCTCATCACTTGATCTTCAGGTCATACATGCTACTTGCTTGATCGATGAGCCGCAAGCTAGTTGGGCCTTGCCCTAATCATTGCTACATGACGCGCTAGTATCATTGCATATCCTGCTATCCTGGCAGAGGCATACATTTGCATCATGATAGTTATATCTTCTTTATGTGAGTACCTTTGTAAAGTGTGAAAGATCTCCTATATTCTTGTAAAATATAGAGTGTTTCCCCTAAAGTGAGGAAAAGATCCCAAAGAGGACAAAATCAAAAGATCCCAAAGAGGAAAAATGAGAGTTAAATAGAAAGAGCCATTGAGGCCACCAAAAAAACATAAAAAATAGAAAAAAGAGAAAAAGAAAAATAAAAAGAGAGAAGGTGGCACACTACTATTCCTTTTGAGAGATCCACACTAGTACTTCATCCTCTATCCCTTGTACTCCATAGAGATCATCATCATGCATATAGCTATGTGGGGACCTTCACACTATAGAACTTGGTTGTATATTCCAATGATGAGCCTCCTCAAACGAGCTCTAGGTCTTCTTGAGCAAGCAAGTTAGATGCAGCCCCACTAGTTCCCTTGGAGAGATTTTAGCTCACATGTGCATCCGTTGCATGGCAATCCCTACTCCTCACATCATATCTATCATATGGCCTTCTCTCGCCTATGATTGTCCTCATTGATGTGAGCCTTTCACACCCTTTTTGTCTTCCTCCTCCACCTTCTTTCTATTTCGCCTTTTAGGTGTCAACTTTCTTGCTCACGCTCTTCCATTGCATGAGTGCTCAAAATATCGAAAGGGAGTGGATCAGTTTGACTTGTACCTGGCTAGTGGTGTGGGGACGAGTCAAGATAAGAATTCAAAGGAGACCAAGTGTGAAACTTTAGTAGATAGTTGTTCTCAACAACATTTTTCTCTCTTTTTTCCCAGTCCCCTGCTTGCACTCAAACACCATCTGGAGACATTCGAGTCACAGACAACGAGAGGTCTTGCACCTTTTGTTCTTTTGTTGCTTATGTCAATGCTAATATAGACTCTTGCTTGTTAAGACTTGAATTGAATTGCATGCTTTAACTGCTTTACTTAAAAGTCCTTATATGGTCGTGTGGCATGTCACCACAGAAATTATGCTTGTTATCATTTACCTACTCGAGGACGAGCAGGAATTAAGCTTGGGGATGTTGATACGTCCCAAACGTATCTATAATTTCTGCTTGCTCCATGCATGTTTTGTGTGACTTTGCCATGATTTGCTTGAACTTTCATACACTTTTGAGCATATTTGGACTAATCTATTAACCCAGTGCACCCAGCTGCCAGTTGCTATTTTCTGCTATTCTTGTATTTCAGGTTTGCCGGCCATTAAACGTGCTCCAAAAAATCCTGAAAATCCGATAAAAAATCAGCGACCCCGAAGCTTCCGGAATCACCAAGGTAGTGGAGGGGGGCCACCACCGGGACTCCAGAAGGGTCCCTGGCGCGGCCCCACCCTAGGCAGCTCTAGGGGGCCTCCTGGCTGCCCTGTGGGTCCCCTCGAGACCCCCCTCCGCCTATATTTAGCCCTCGGGGTGGAAACCCCTAATAGAGATCTCTTTTCCGCGAACTCGCCTCTGTACCACCGCCGCCGCCGTTTCAAGATCGGGACTGCCTGGAGAAGCTGCCTCGGCACCCTGCCGGGAGGAGGAATCCCCTCCGGGAGACCATCCATAGCCATGGACGCCTCCCGGATGTACCGTGAGTAGTCCCCCTTGGACCATGGGTCCGTGACCAGTAGCTATGTGATGTACCTCTCCCCTCTTTGTGCTTCCACTTTCGAGACCTCGTGAGCTGCCTCTCATGATTGAGGCACTATTGTAATTTCTGTTGTTGCTATGCTGAGTTTTCTGGGATCTGATGGATTATGAGACTATGTTCAGATTGTGATGGGTAATATATTTGGTTCTTCTCTTTTCTATTTTGTTCTTGAGTAAATTCTTGCATGTTCTCCGTTGCAGTATTTTACTTTGGCCAAGTAGTTTGTTGCAACTCCAAGAGGGAACGTTATGCTTGATTGTGGGTTCAGCCCCTTGATGTCTAGATTGAGTGACAGAAACATGAGACTAGGGGATGTGATGTTGCCACCAGGGATAAAACAACGGTGATTGTACCCGCGGGTGCAAGGATTGTTTACTTTACGCAAAGTTCTTTTAATGCAGTTGTCTGTTGCTTTGAGTTTACACTTTGGGTGGGATTCACAACTTAATACCAACGAGATGTTCTGGATAGATATCTCAAGGTGGATGATTCGTAGTAGATGAAGTTGGATTTCGGTGTACTTACCTTGGCGTACGGCCCATTGCTTTTGAGCCCTTCCTTTCTTTGCAGCATAGTTAGCATTGCGGTGCCTTCATAATTCTGTTAATTGCCTAGCTGTGATTTGTTTACCTCGCTAGCACTTTTTTCTTCTTTTGGGAGAGAGACATAACTAGTGAAAATCACGGAACCCCGGTCCATCTTCACATTATTGTTTACACCCTTAGTTTACTTTCAGTCTTTACTTTCAATTGCCACTATTATTATCCCTTGCGTTGATCCTTTGTAAACAGCAAGGCCGGAGGAATTGACAACTCCTCTGTACTCGTTGGGGCAAAGTTATTTGTTTCTGTGTGCAGGTCCTGTCAACTCCCTAGTCAGAAGCTAGCGCCGTTGGCACCTTCTTGTATTTCTGTGAGTCCTACTGGAGACAAACCTTGGTATCTTCACCGAGGGAAATTTGCTGCTACGCTACATCTCACCTTCCACTTAGGGTAACCAACGATGAGTGACAGAACTATCCTCACCGTATCAACATTATCCCTTTGTCCTATGGTACTTTGCTTGTCCTAGGTTTGATCGTCGGTATCCAGTATACCTAGTTCATCCTTGTTACTGACAAACATGTTTACTCGTTCCCGTGATATTGCAACCCCGTGACCTAGTCACACGTTTGCAAACTTTATGATGCAATATCACCGAGTGGGCACAGAGTACCTATCTGTCACTCGGATGGACAAATCCCGCGTTGATCTATTTGCATACTCATTAACATATCTATTCGGAATACCTGAAGTACTCCTTTATGGCCAGCATATTTCAGTCAGGCGGTGGGTAGCAAATCAAGGCATCCTAATAGACACTAATTACGTATGATCATTACGGTCTAAGGATCTGGTCAATACGTTGTAGTTATCGCAATGTTGAACTCATGTGACTCAATCACATTGCAACACTTCTGGTGGGTGTGTGTCCATCATATCATTCTCCCAATGATACGACTCCATTGTCAACAACTTAATTGCTCATGATCAGGAAACCTTGATCATCAATTGCCCAATGGACTAGTATACTAGAGTTAACTAGGGACCTAATTGTTTTATAGCACACATGTATTAATTTTAAGGCTTAATACAGTTATAGCATAGTATAAAAGGTATTATGAACTTATGGAATATGCTAATAAATATATTTTATTTGCTTGTAGGGAACATTCCCAACAGTCTCCCACTTGCACTAGAGTACAAATAATCTAGCTGCATTTTCTGTGAATCATAAATCCATATCATCTCTATGGTTATAGATCATGCTTTCTTGCGGAAAAGGTTGGATCAACGGTCTGGGTACCATTCAGATCCATATGTCTTTTGCAAATCATTAATGTCACCTAGTTTGACATTCCTTCATTATCCATTATAATGACGAGGTATATATATCTGGCGATAGAGTGAGACTTCGTTTGTTGTGTTTCAGCAATGTCATCCGGTGGGTCACGAGGACTTTCATTCACACTGAAACTCACTCAGTCAGAAGTCGAACTTCTTAGGCCAAAATATAACTCCTTCCACTTCTAATGCAGCCACATCAATGTAGATTTAATCCTTAGTGCATTGTATGCAACTTTGATGTCTAACCATGTTTCTTTCAACTTAGGCATTCATTAATATGATATCTCAATTTTCTAGGTTAGTGTCACAACTTGATCCAACATAACATTTATGGTCAAGTACACCATCCATTACAAATTAGAGATGCATCCTCAGTTATCTCCAAATACTGAAGGATAAACTTAACTCTTTGTTCAATGATTTACTCATAAATCATATCACAACATGTTCTTCTTGCTAAGAACTTGGTCACATTACGTCGAGTACATAACTCTGGTTTTATATGAAAGAACCTATGACAGAGGCATAGAGGATGCAACACATCCATTTCTTTCCTTTATTTAACCATTGTTCTTGTACTGAGATCAACTTGATACTTCTCTTGGATATACAAGTAAGAACTACTTCTTGACTTGTCTCATTCTGAACTCCTTCAGAATCTTATCCAGGAAAGTATTCCGACTCAATGTTTATCAAACACATTAATCTATCTTAATAGATTTTCAATGTTTAATACTTGTTCATCTTCATTTATGAAAGATTAAAATAATCATTAATACCAACTACACCATTCTTAATATGTTATCCATATATGAGAATGTTGTCATGCTCCCACTCTAATATGTCATGCACATATTAAGTTCAGGATAACATCCACATAGCTCCTACTCAAATATGTCAGACACATATAAGACTAGGATAATACTCCCATAGCTCCCACTCAAAATATGACGTCCACATATTAAGTTTTAGGAAACTATTCAGCTACCATTCAGTTTCATGCGCATGCATGTTTCTCAATATTTTGGCTAAGTCCAAAATTACTTTGATCATCCATCAAATTCAGAATTCAGATTACGAGACACTAGTATCCATATGTTTTCGAAACCTTCTTGTTGTACCAATTATGTAAGGCCCGATATGCGGTACTGGTCCAGTTCTAGATGTTTCCATCCAGATCCGGGGACGAAGCACATATCGGTCCCACCGCGACATATGACAAAGTCATATGCCCCGGATTTCCAACATGATATCACAACATTACAGATACAAGGATACAAAATATCATACAGTCGGCATACAACTGCCTGAATACAATACAACAACGGAAGATATATGTCTGGGTACAGACTACAAGAAAATGCCTACTTGCAAAGATAAAATCATCGATCCCATAACCACACGGGTCCAGGCCCTCCGCCGGGATCCGCCTAACTAGTCGTCGTCGAGTCTCCACGTGAAACGTCGATCACCATACCTGTTGTCGGTCAGAACCCTGAAAAGAGTTTGGGGGTAGTATCATGAGTACAGAGGTACTCAGCATCCAACTGTAGTGGTCATCTGACCCAGCAAGGACTTCATCACTCGTCATTCTAGGACAACTAGTAGTTTACGGTAAGGAAGGGGTAAGTGGTGAGGTTGCTGCCGCACTAGCATTTATGAAGTTGCTAACGATCTAGAGAGTAAGATAAGAAGCCAAGCATTCGATGAGGAATCGCCTCCAACAAGTCTTGCTATCATCTACTACGCAAACATAACACCTATCCTATCCTTGTCCTCCTCTTCGCATCCCGACGAAG
Source organism: Bromus sterilis (assembly GCA_950022295.1). Lineage (NCBI taxonomy): Eukaryota > Viridiplantae > Streptophyta > Magnoliopsida > Poales > Poaceae > Bromus > Bromus sterilis. The sequence continues at coordinate 218,186,917 of OX465599.1, forward strand.
AAGAAGTAGTCAAGGCACACACACACACGTTGATCAAGTTATATTAAGATTATCTCAGCTGTTGTTGTCTATGAACAAGGAGTAGGTCTCAAGTCGTTCATAACCGTGGACACGGCTTCTCGAAAAGATTTAACCCTGCAGGGGTGTACCAACTGCCCATTACAAGGCTCCGCACGCACGCCCATCTCTCTCAGTTGCTACCCATCAAAGGCAACCATTTTATGATTTAGTTCCAAGAGATACGAAACGACAGGTCCCTCTAGCTAACAACGAACAAATCCGGGTGGCCCCCGGTGAGTCGACACCCAACTCAAAAGCCGGCCGTGCTCTCGAATCGGCCTCTACCGTCTGGACGACGTCGGGATAACCTACCCTCGCCCGGGCAGGCTCCCTATCTTCCAGCTTTGGACCAACAGGATATACCATCCCACTGGATCGGTTTATTTTAAATCCACTGGCTGCAGACCAGTTACGCACACGGTTTCTCAAATGGTAAAATCAGCTTGGGCCACCACTAGAAATGTTTGAAGCTAGCTAGGTAAAACAAGGGGACCCCATAGCATCCCACACGCGGTTAGGCACGCTCAGTCTTAAAACCAATACCCGGAACTCGGATCCTACGTGACTCAAATGGAACAAAGCGTCGGGGCGGGATAGCCTAGACCTTCCATCCTTCGTCGAATATAGTCAACATTATAATAATCATATCATCAACAACAATATAATAATGTGATATCCCAAACCCAGGAGTAACAGGGTAACATCGTAGTATCCTAAGCATGCATACTAAGCAGGGGCTGAGCAACGAGCAATAGTAACATAGCAGTACAAGGTTTGCTGGGAGGGGACATGGCTGTATCGGTTTGAAAAAGGCTGTAAACATGTGGTAGGATCAAACATCAAACTTAACCTAGACTAGCATGAAAACCGCTGGTGGAAATAGAATGGATCATAAGTAATGTATAGTCCTTGCCTGTTGATAAGTCGGGTTCCGAAGGTGTAGCCGATCGCAAGCTCGCATCGTCTCTGAGAGGTACCCGCGGAAGCACACAAGAAGGAAACACTGGAAAGCAATCAACGGTGCACCACTATTACTACGGAGCAATACAAGATCAAAGAGACAACACAAGACACGACAACGCGATACGGATCTATCTTCGAGAACGGTTACTAACAGTTTAAGTGGGGTATCGGTCACACACGACGAATACCGCACATTTACGGTGGTTCAAGTTGTTTAGCTAAAGGTGATCAACCAACGGTTATTAACATGGAAACTCAAGCAAGCATGGCATAGCACACAAACATGTCAATAGATGGAGCACAAAGTAAACTATCTATGCTAGTCAATTTAAGTGAGGCACAACCTAAACATGGCATAACACTAAGTGCCGCACGATGATTAAAACATTTGTTACTGTTCTGTCCAAAACCATATTTTAGGTTTGTTAACAATAGCAAGAAATAGCATAAACACAAAGTACATGAAAAACTAATCAAGTTACATATAAAGAACACCCCAAACGGAGTTACGGTTAAAAAGATATAAGCAAAACAAGTTACGGGCACAAACTGCCAACATCACGAAGCACACTTTAGAGCAATGCATAAACAGGTTAATGAATGAAAACATGCTCACAAATGATATGAAATTAAACTAGACATGACAAGGAAGGCATGGAAAAAATAAACATGCAAAAAGACATCATAGATCAAAAGATATTAAGCAAACATCATGGCATCGCAAAGTAACAGACTTAGAGAAAAACAGAGGTGGCCGTCAAAAGCAGCAGCATAGCAACTTTGGAGATGAATATCTATATGACCAGCAATCATATCATGGAAATGCAATACATGTAATGAAAGTAGACATCATTCTTAACAATATGCAATTGGAATCACTCAATTCCGATAAACGGTCGCGACACACTCGTCGACCGAAGTTGCAACAAAATAACAGTTTCAGCAACAACATCACATTAACATCAGGATCACTACTTTGGAGCAAGATTTAATACAGTTAAAGCACCCAAACATGGCAAGTTAAAGCATGGAATTGAAGTACACATGATGCTTAACACAATGGAAAAAGAATCAATGCAATAGGCCTCATGGATTTGTTACAATCATCATGCAAAGTTGCAACAAAATATTAACAGCAGCACTAAACAGGAAAATTAGCAGTTTAACGGCCTGATGCCCTGTTCAGCACACAATTACACAATCAAGATGAGCTCAAATGCAAATTCTCACAAAATATGAAAGCTAGAGCACACAATTCTAAACAATTCGTCTTTTGGGCGCGAAGTCATCCGGGCTATGGATCGCTTGTTATCGTCAACGCGGAATCGAATCAGCAGCACAATAATAAGGACTTAGCAAAAATAGCAGAAATATGGATAAAAGGAAGAAAAACATAAAAGAAAAAAAGGGGGCTACCATGGGCTTCGGCCCACTTGCTGGGCCAGATCTGGAGGTGGGCCGCGCTTGGGCGCTGGAGTGGGCCGCGAGGCCGGCTGGCCCAGCTGGCAGCGGTGGAGCTGGCCAGATCGGATCGGGACGCCGCCCGATCCCGCACTGGCTGGCGGCAGCGGTTTCCCGGTGGCACGCAGGCCACCGGCGGCGAGGAGGGGCGGCTGTGGAGGCGGGGAACGGGTGCGGTGCGGGCAGTCCTGGCGGAGGAGGCCGGCGGGGTCCAGGGCGGCGCGGCCGTCCTCGAGCGCTTGCTTCGGGCAGCCATGGCAGGCTCCAGCTCGGTGCTCCTGCGAAGGGGAGATAGAGGAGGGTGAGAGAGAACAGGGAGGAGAGATAGGAGGAGAGGGAGGAGGGAAGGGAGCCGGCGGATGGAAGGAGGTGGCCGGGGCTGCGCGGCTTGCCGTCGACGGCTTCGGTCCGGCGGAGGCGTGGAGATGGAGGGAGGAGAGAGAAGGCTGGAGGTGAGAGGAGAGGTTGGTGGGAGGCGATCTGGGCCGTCAGATCGGGCGATCTGACGGTCCAGATCTGCTGGGCTGGAACTGCTGCGAAAAATGGGGATTTTGGGGTAAAACTGGGCAAAGTGGAGGGGGGTGGCTGCAAATTCGTGCTAGGGAAACCCTAGAAAGGGGTGGGAGTGTGGTGGTCTTTATATAGACCCGGTAGCTGGCAGTTTGCAAAAACATCCCCTGTTTTTCTCTCGCGCGCGCGGTGCTCACGTTTCTGACCACCGGGGGTCCGCAGTACCTCCGATTCGGGTAAAACTTTGAACTGCGCGATCGGTGCGTCGAGCCGGAGGCGTTCACCTCGCGCTAGAACCGTTCCGAAAACACTTTCCGGCGCGCTATAAAAATAACCCGTTTAATTATTAAACGGGGTTTTTTCGTGCCGTTGGCTGCGGCTGGTCTCGTGCGGTTTTCGCGACGGTGATCGGGTGAAACCCGGTGTCGCAAAGGTAGAGTGTCAGGGTGGCAAGGGTCGGTCTCCGTCCGATACGAGATAAGAGGGGGAAAAATAATCGCCGATCGATAAATCGGGGATGCAAACACCGCAAACAAATCAGACAATCAAACAATTCACACCGAAACAAAATTTTTAATTTTTGTGAAAACTGGGCTGTTACAAATTACAAAACTTCTTCAAACGCAGGATTTGAGGAAGCCACTGTATTGATAACAATTTGGATCAATCGTAGTGAATATCCCATTGACTCAAGCATCGCTACTTATTGTAGTCAAACTTTTGAATTTGTCAGAAACATACTTTATGACAAATCGATCTTGATGTCTTCTTTGATGTTCACATTTATTCCTTATAACTTTTAAGTTATTGAGAATATCAAGTAAACTCCTTACTCGATAAGATTCAAGCAATCTTAAATGTAATTCAATATGGGATTTCATGACTAATAGTCATATCTCATACTTAAGTCCACCATCGCCTCTTTGTAGTTCTTAGGTATGTCTTGTTCCATTAACTTGACAAATGAATCATGAATATTATTTTGCACAAGGGCAAATATGTATTCTTGAATCCAACTTTATTCAGTAAAAGCTTCCATCGAAACATCATGATCATTTATCATTAGTTTCTCCTCTAATTGTAGAGCTTTGCTTCTGGAACATATTCCATTGCGCTACTCGGACATCTGGAGGCAAGGTCAATTACCTTGGTTGAACTTTCACTTTTCTTCCATTAACACATTCATCAAGAGCATTTCTTGATAAACACCAAAACACTTAGCAACACAAGTTTTTCTCTTTTGGTTCTAGTTGTGGAAGATGCATCCGTAAGGATACACTACAAAGATAATTTATCATATAAATTAGGCTTCCTAGAAACCAAAACACACCATAATATATATAGTGTTGGTATCCACGAACTTAGATGGTTCCCTATACTGAAGTGAGTGTTTGATATTAAACTAATAACTGTAAATAATAATCACACAACTCGGTAAGACATAACTTAGAACATACACTATTAAATAGAGTATGATTATAATGTTCAGGCACATCAACAATATTGAAGTGTTCCAAGCATTATAATTTGTGAAACAACTTTCACAAGTCTTTTATGCCCAAGACTAACTCAAAACATTTGTCACTTTGATCAAATCATAGAGACTTGTTTTTCTTGTTAATTTAATACACGTCTTCATTCTGAAATCCCTTTGATCAGATCAAATTATTTCAGACTCATGTTTCATTAGTGAATACACATATTCATCTAAGTCCACATATGAAGGTCACAAAATAATGAAATTCACTACATGTTCAAATATGATACATCACTATGTATGATATTCAACAATCAGTACACACTCTCTTTTACCAGAACGCGAGGTTTTATTCATCTCACCTAAAAGGCATGGTTTGCATGTGTCAAGAGATCAAGTATCTCAAGACTCCATCATACCATTCAGGACTTAAAACACGAGTGTCATTATTAAGTTTGGATAATTCTTGGCATTGCAATATTTCTTATAAATGATCAAACTACTATCATCAATATAAGAATAACTCATTCATAACCGTAATGTGACCATAAAAGATATCATTCATAAAAGGAGAGCAACTGACTTGTTTCTCACTAATATGAATAATTGTCTCCGCGAGATGCAAGACACACTATTAAAGTTCACATTCAAACGATCATAAATTTATTCATATATTAATCAAATGATAGATGTAGAGGGAGGGTGTTGTCGACTATTAACTATCTTGATTATCATCAGCACACATTGTCACCTCTTCCCTTCCAAGACACTCTATAAGCAGTAAGTTCAAGCATCAAATACTTAATCAACCGCAATTAGTATTTTGTGGGGAAAGACCTTTATAACTTGTATATCAACTATACCTTCTCCGTCAATGACTATTCCTGCATTGGTTCTACCTTTAAAGTTCTCAACTTTGACTATGACCTCATGACAGGTGACCGATTCTCCTTCATGACATAGTCTAGACATGGTCTTTGTAGCTGGGAGGAAGCGGATGCAACTCCCCAGTTATCGCAAAGTAACCAGTCATTCAGTAGTCCAAGTTATACACAAGGTGTCCATGTATCTTATATAGTTTCCAAGTCACTTTTTCAGCAGGTTGTTCCTTCCACCATAGTTGAAAGAAACCCCGTCCATATACTCATATTCCATTACTCTGATTTGTGACCTAGTGCTTTCCAGTTCACCTAGCACGTCATACGTGTTGGTTAACATGCATTCACAATTCAGATTCCATATAATGGAGTACGATGTATTGGAAAGTCATTCATAAGTGACAGTGAGTACAATACTCATCATCATCTTCCTTAATTATGGAGTTATCTAGTGTATCTCCTAGCAGTTCTCGTATTACATTTATTATGTAATTACTAATGAGTATATCTCTAACGGTGTTGGTAACAATCAATGAAGTAAGACCCATTTACCTTAAGTTCTACATCAGACTAAAAGAGCCATAGTTTTAAACATCTTGGGTATGACATTATCTACAATGATATTTGCTAAGACATGAAGATTAAGTTCATAATATGGAGTTCATGTTTCTAAAACAATTCTGGAACTCCCACTCAGACAAACATCCCTCATAGTTTATGATAAGTGATTACACAATCCCTGAGAACTATACCTCCCCCGTGTGACACGACCATCAGTATATTCTCAAGGTAGGCCATCATGCCAATCACATCATCCATGTGACTCATGATCGACCTTTCGGTCTCTTGTGTCCCGAGGCCATGTCTGCCAATGCCAGGCTCGCCACCACACCCTATGTGATTTGTTGCTGTGTCATACAAGGCCATGCTTCTGGGCATGCTAGGCTTGCTACACCCACCTCATTTGAACGCGAATATGTTTGACACCCATGTGACATGTGATGCCTTCATAATGTTGATCTTTCCAGGTGGTGCTCACTAGGGTAAGGACACTATGTTGGTTTAGTGAGGGATCATCCTATAATGCTACCGTGATATATCTAACATATTAGCAAAATAGGATGCAATGATATAAATCATACTAACTATGATTCCCCCCAACATGCAAATTAAAGTTAAAAACGCCTTTCTACTTTATCTTTTGCAAGTTTTACGTGGCTGCTAGGGGTTTCGAGAAAAGAACCGTTTCTATCCTACGAAAACAAGCCACAACACCTATCCTACAATTGTCTCTATTACACCCCTGTCGGGGCCCTCCGTTGCAAGCGTGTTCGCAAAGCTAATGTTAGAGAGACAGACACCCCCAGCCACTTATATGGTACAAGCCATATGTCAAGCGTGGAATCAGTCTCGCGTAAACGTGTAAGGTCGGTCGGGGCCGCTTCATCAGGACATTGCCACAATGCTAAACGAGTACACGTGGGAGGGTAACAATTGGAGAATTGATGCCACATACTAGATGTGTTCTATCCGTAAAATACATCTACGCATAGCCTTGCTCATGATACCACCGTTGGAGTTCGGGGTAGAAAACACAAAATTTTCATAACCTACGATACCCAATCCCAATACCTATGCTATGGCAATGCAAGTAACGGATGGAATAAGTTCACATACCAGTATGTAGCCGTTTAAGCGGGAAACGTTCCCGCGTGAACGTGGTTGGTGTAGTCGTACCGGCAATCCCCGATGCCGCACAGCTCCACGATGAATCCGATAGCCATCCGGTCCTTGAGACCGATGACGGGATTGCGTCCCCGTCGGAATGCTATCGGTGAAGATGTCGTGATACAGCCACGACGATGAATTAGTGCCACAAGTGTAGCGCCTCGCGGGATTACACACATACGGTGTACCCGACGTCCCTCCGGGCTCCGAACCAGAAGATCAGTGGAAAGAAGATAGAGAGAACTTCAATCTTATGAAGAAAAGGGAACCCCTACCCATCCTTATATAGGCCAAGGAGGGGGGGCAACCTCCATCCCTCCCCGAGGTGGGACTAATCCCACCAAGGGGGGTTGGTGCGCCTGCCAAAGGGGGGTGGGCCCCTCCCTTGGCGCATGGCCCAAGGGAGGAGGCTCCCTCCTCCCCTAATGGGCCTCTTTAGGCCCATTTGCCTTTTCTTCCTTTATTAATTATATTTTAATATTTAATTCAGATAATTAAATAATAAAACATATTTAAACATTATTAAATAACATTTTGAACCTTTCAAAATTCCCAGAACAATTTCTGGCCTCTACCGGAAACAATTCCGGTGTTCTCTCTTATTTCTCCGGTGATCCTGAATCTATCCTTAATGCGTCGAATACCCTTAAGTGTGACACCCTACGGTCCGGGAAAAAGAAAACATGATCGACAAAATCTCATTGATCAATGACTAATCAATTGGACCTCGTTACAATCCTTGATAACCCCTGCGCTTCCATCGAATGAAACTTCATCGCTGTTGGATCCGTTTAACGTTGAGCATTATCCCTTTGTCCTATGGTACTTTGCTTGTCCAAGGTTTGATCGTAGGTATCCAATATACCTAGTTCATCCTTGTTACCGACAAACATGTTTACTCGTTCCCGTGATATTGCAACCCCGTGACCTAGTCACACGTTTGCAAACTTTTTGATGCAATATCACCGAGTGGGCCCAGAGTACCTATCCGTCACTCGGATGGAAAAATCCCGCGTTGATCTATTTGCATACTCATTAACATATGTATTCATAATACCTGTAGTACTCCTTTATGGCCAGAATATTTCAGTCAGGCGGTGGGTAGCAAATCAAGGCATCCTAATAGACAGTAATTATGTATGATCATTACGGTCTAAGGATCTGGTCACTACGTTGTAGTTATCGTAATGTTGGACTCATGTGACTCGATCACATTGCAACACTTCTGGTGGGTGTGTGTCCATCATATCGTTCTCCCAATGATACGACTCCATTGTCAACAGCTGAATTGCTTATGATCAGGAAACCTTGATCATCAATTGCCTAATGGACTAGTATACTAGAGTTAACTAGGGACCTGGTTGTTTTATACCACACGTGTATTAATGTTTCCGCTTAATACAGTTATAGCACAGTATAAAAGGTATTATGAACTTATGGAATATGCTAATAAACATATTTTATTTGCCTCTAGGGAACATTCCCAACACTAGAGAGGAGAGTTCATTGACTACATACAAGTTATCTATCATCGCCCTCATATTCACCATACGCTTACTGAGAAGATTGGGCCACCCCATATCAGTGCCTGTCTTGTATTCGTCTTCTCCTCCTCATTCCCTTTCCCCTATCCGTTTGTGTGCGGCGGCAGTTTTGATGATGATCTAGGCGGGATGCGGCTTGCGGTTTCATCAGTCGTCGACGTCCCCTCAGACCAAAGCAAGTAACTTTGGTCGGTCTTAGGGGAGGTTCGGATGCAGGGCGGCGGCCTCGGGTGAGAGAAGCGTATTGTTCGTGGTCGGAGCGAACGTCTCAGGTGCGGATTGGAAACCTTGGACACATGGGTGGCATGGTTGTTGTTGAGCGACACAACGTGGTGATGGATGCGTGGGAGCGCTGGGGGGCATAACATGCCCGGTATTTTCCAGCCAATGGCGGCGGTGTTCATGGATGTCGTAACCTTCTTGAGGCGTCTTCGCGGTGGCTCCCTCGTCTTTGCGTACTCCGGGTGAAAACTCGATCCCCGAGATCTATCGGTGGTGGCACCGCCTTAGAGTTCATGCTCCGTCGTGCTCGACACCTTTGTATCTAGCTTAGGGGTGCGTGTTGGGTGTGAGTGTAGCGTGAGTTTGTATCGATGCGCTCAGATTTATGGTGATGTTATATGCTTTATTTATAAAGCGGGGCGAAAGCCTATTTCGGTATTTTGAGATAGCTAATCAGATTTGTTGTTCAACATTTGCACTTATTTGCGATGAATATTAAAGCAGAACTACGAGGTGGAAAACTCATGGTAGCAAATAAGTTGAATTTATTTTTTGATAAAAGAATTGACGAGGGGGTGTCCTCACGACTCCTACAGATGAGTATACCTAGTGCGTGTCAAGACAGAAGGCCCACCAGAAGCTTCGACCGGTCCATGAATGGCCCACTCGAAGCATCGACGTAGGAGTCCTTGGAGATTATGGAAGCCGTGACTTGGCGTCCAAGACTAAATCGAGATTAGGCAACTTCTTTTGTAAACCTAGATGGACGCCTCGCGACCAAGCCTAGTATATAAAGGCTGGGAGAGGGGTCGTCTAGGGCATCCAATCTCATAGCAACACCTCCGGTCCCGAGCGATCTCGCCTCGATCCCTAGTGTAATCGTGTCCATCATAATACAAAAGAGCAGGAAGTAGGGGTTTCACCGATCGAGGGCCCTGAACCTGGGTAAATCCCTGTCTCCTGTTAGCCGAAGAGTATCGCCAACTTGCACCTTCTCTCTACGATCTAAACCCAGGGTTCCTAACCATGGGATTTGCCGAGGCCGATCCACGTCAATTGGCGCCGTCCGTGGGGAAGACGCGGGTTGGAATCACGATCTGGGCGGTTCCATCATCAGAAACCAACAACTCAGTAGTTCGAGCAAAATCCAACCCACTCGAAGAGCTTAAATTCATCGCGAGCCTGTCCGTCGCGCCACCAAGCCCGCTCGGCTAGCAACTCGGTCAACATCAATTTTTCGGCGACTACCAAAGTCGCACTCGACGAAGAAGGACCCGACGACCCAGAAGAAGAACTGAAGTTGCAGTCGCAAAGCAAGTGATAGCACCAGATCAGATGCAGAAATTTCACATTGAAGTTTCGCTCGAGCAACCACCACTTGCCACAGCAAAACCCGCCGCCATTCGAGCACCCGTCGCGACCCGTGACAGGGACTCCGACACCCACCCCGGTGAATACTACGACCCCGACCTAAGATCGGACGAGTTCGCCAAGATGATCCGGAACCACTCGATCGACGACGGAATCGAGCTCGATCCAAGGTTTCACACCCGCTCCGAAGACCACTCGAAGACATACCACATTGCAAGGAGAATTCACAGAAAACAGTACTTGATGACTCTCAACTGTAGGAGATCGAGATAGTCTTCGCGGGAAAGATAACCCAACTTATTGATCCGACACAAGGGGAGCAAAAGAATATTTATAAACTTTGATAGTTGAGTTGTCAATTCAACCGCACCTGAAATATACTTGCTTGCAACGAAATATTAATAGCAACGCTGATATGATAGCGATAGTGGCAACAACGAAAGTAAAGCAACAAAAGTAAACTGCTAGTAACCATCAGGATTAAAAACACCGTAGGTTAGGGAGATGGATGGTTGGGCGCTGCTTGGATGAGAGTGAACATGTAATAGATTCTAACACGGGGCAAGGCACACAGAAAAGCAAGGATCATCTAGGCAAATATCAAACATTAGGCATGTATCCCGTAGGTAGTTGGGCGTGCTTCCAATAAGAACTTGCACAACATCTTTTGTCCTACCATCCCACTATGAACGGGGCCAAAAGGAACTTATGGAGATTAAGGTGCTCCTGTCAAAGAGCACCAGAACAAAGCATTAACACTCAATGGATACGTGAAATCCTCAAATTATAGTCCATCCCCTTTGGTGTCCCAAGCTGTCACCCCTTTGGTGTCCCAAACTGTCACCTTTGGGATCGCCGGTTCTGGACCATAATAGGTGCATACAACTCATAGATAGGATCAAGAACATAAATATACTCATGAAAACACAAGTGGTTCAAATCGGAAAACATGGCACTCGGGCCCAAAGTGACAAGCATTAAGAGCAACAAGTTGTAGCAAAGATGATAAACACCAAAGTAGATGATAGGCAACATGCCCCCAACAATCTGACGAACTATTACATGATCTAACTCATCCAATCCCTACCATCCCCTTTGCCTACAACAGGGAATTACTCACACACGAAAGGAGAAGTCATGGAGGGAGGATGGAGTGGTGATGACTATAATGATGGTGATGATATCCCCTCACCAGAGTCCAAAACAACCTCTAGATTAGCCCTCACGAAGAAGAACAGAGGGTGGCAGAGGCTCCGCAACGGAAACTGGGAAAACGACTTCTGTTCTGGGGTTTTCGCGTCACGGGAATAAATAGGGGCTTAGGTAGGGCACTAGAGGGGGAAGGGCCACCCAGACGTTCTCCTGGCGCGACCAGGAGTGGGGCCGCACCAGCAGGGCGCTTGGGGCCCCCTAGCCGCCCTCTGTCCCCATTTATGGCTCCGGGCTCCTGATATCTCTCCTCGTTGGTTAGCCCAAGTGAAAGGTGAGATGTAGGATAGCGACAAATTTATCTCGGTGAAGATACCAAGGTTTATCTCCAGTAGGACTCCAGAGATGATAAGTAGGTGTTAGCGGCGCAACTGATGTGGACCTGCACACAACACAAACAACTTTTCTTGCCGACGAGTACACATAGGTTGTCAATCTCTCCGGCCTTGCTGTTCACAAAGGATCAACGCAACAAATAATGATGATAATGGTAGCAGCTAGAAATTAAAAGCAGGAACATAAATGGGCATGTAAACAGTAATGAGAATATGGACCCAGGGTCCCGTGATGTTCACTAGTGATGTCTCTCTCCCAAAAGACGATAAAATTGCTATGCAAGGTAAACAAATTACAGCTGGGAAATTGACAGGATTAAAAACGCACTGCAATGCTAACTATGTTACAAAGAAAGGACGAGGCTCAAAATCATGGGCAGTACGCCAAAATAAGTAGACCGAAATCCAACTGCATCTACTACTAATTATCCACCTTGAGATATCTATCCAGAACATCTTGCTGGTATTAACTTGCGAGCCCCACCCAAAGTGTAAACCCAAAGCAATAGACAACTGCATTAAAAAGCGCTTTGCGTAAAGTAAACAATCCTTGCAACCGCGGTTACAAGCACCTTTGTTTCCCCCCTTGTGGAAAAAACACATCCCCTAGACTCATGTTTCTGTCACTCAAGCGTGTCATTGGGGGGCATGAACCCATAATTGAGCATAATGTTCCCTCTTGGAGTCACTACCTAATACTTGGACAAAGCAATGAACAACAACGGAGAACATGCAAGAATTACTTAGGAACAAGAATATAAAAGATAAAAACCAAATATATTACTCAATCAAAATATGAACATAATCTCATAATCCATCAGATCCTAGCAAACTCAGCATAGCAACATCGAAAAATTACATATGTGCCTCGATCATGTAGGGCAGCTCACGAGGACTAAACCATGAAGAACAAAGAGGGGAGGAGAACATCACATAGCTACTGATCACGGACCCATGGTCCAAGGGAAACTAGTTACGTCACATCCGTGAAGCGTCCATGGTGGAGGGGAAGCTCCCGGAGGTCAATCCTCCCTCCAGCAGGGTGCCGGGAAGAGGTATGCTGGCGCTGCCGATCTTGGAAGGGCAGCGGCGGCGGCGGAACAGAGGCGAGATCGCGAAAAACGGATCCATCTTCGCGGGTTTCGTGGCACAGCGAATATATAGGCAAAGGGGGGAGCCAGGGTCCAGCCCCCCCGGCGTGGCCAGACCCTAGGCCACGCCAGGTGGCCGCCTGGGTCCCTGGTGGTGGCCCTCTGGCCCCACCCAGGTGATTCCGGAAGGTTCCTTCACGCTGATATTTTAATATGATTTTCCTGAATTTTTGGAGCATTTTTAATATGGGGGAAACCTGAAATAGAAAAACAACAACAAACAGGAACTGACTCTGTGGTGTACTGAGTTAATAAGTTAGTCCAAATATGATCAAAAGTGTATGAAAGTGTATCTAGATCATAGCAATGTCACACAAAACATGCATGGAGCAAGCAGAAATTATAGATACGTTTGGGACGTATCAACATCCCCAAGCTTAATTCCTGCTCGTCCTCGAGTAGGTAAATGATAACAAGCATAATTTATGTGGTGACATGCTAGCGACCATATAAGAACTTTGAAAAGTAAAGCAATCAAGGTATGTGATTCAATTCAAGTCATAACATGCAAGAGTCTATATTAGCATTGAAACAAGCAAGAAAAGAACATTAGCTGCAAGATCTCTCGCTGTTCCTGACTCGAATGTCTCCAAATGGTGTTTGCGTGCAAGAAGGGGGATAAGTGTAACACCCTCAGTTGCTTATAACAGTAACCATCCTTACTGTTGATCATCACTGTTGAGTTATCAATGTTGATTCCCTGACCCTGTTCAAACTTTGTGATGCTAATGATCAGAACCTTGATGTGGGTGATCAACACCCCATGCACCATGTACTTGAGCCCTTGGAATAAAAACCCCAAAGTCAAAACCCTTAAAACCCCTTTTGGTGGATAATAAAATCTCGGTGGAAATTAAACCTTACTCAAAAATCATGAAACCATTTTTGTAAATTGCCAGAAATCATTGTAATCATGTTGGACCAACTTTGGTAATTTTTGGAGTTATGAAAAATCTCAAACAATTATAACAGTAGCTTATAAGGTCCTTTTTAATCATAAAATAATTAAAAGAAATATCCACTGAGTTTTAAAATGTACCAAACCTTTTGTGTCACCTACATGTGACACACACCTATTTTACAAACCCCCAACACATTTAAATAAAATGCAGAAGTATTTATTTTAACTGCAGCAGTAAACAAAAGAAATACAGAAAAACAAAATAAATTGAAAACTCACTATACCTCGCCCAGGGCGAGGCCCACCCCGACCCACTCCTCTCTCTCCTTCCTCCTCCCGCACTAGCGCCATGCCGCCGCCGTGGCCGCCGCTGCCAAGCTGGCCCCGCCCTCCTCACCTGCTCCCCTGTCCCCTAGCCGGCCCGGAGACGATAAGGACGCCTCCCCGCGATGCGTGGATCTCACCTGCCCCTTTTCCCCTCCCCCTGCATCTCGCACTCGTCTGGGCAAAACTGCCCGAGCCGCCGCCGGCCACTGTCGCGCCCTGGCGTGGCCAACGCCCTCCGCATGCCTCGTCCTCTTGTCCATCGCTGCCGTGTCTACGTCTACACCACCGTGCGCGGGGAATCGATCCCGGAGCCTCCACCTCGCGCGCATCGGGTCATCTTCAACCTCGAGCCGCCGGAGATCGCAGAGGGATTGCCACCGCCTCGCGCCACAATAGAGCTCACTGCCAGCCCCGACCCGACTGCGGTGAGCACCGCAACCATCCCCAAGTGCTCGCAGCCGCGTGATAACCTCCAGTTGCGTTCCCCGCTTCGTCTTGCACTGACCGCCGCCGTGGAGGTCATAGCCGTGCCCACCGTGGTTTCCAGCGCGCGCTTTTGGCACCCTCGCGTGTCTGATGAACTGTAGCTTCGCACTAGCTAGTTCGAGCCCCTTGGATTGTGCCGTAGTCGCGATTTCGTGCACCCCTAGAAACCGCCGCTGCCATTGTCGACGTAGAGGTCAACTCCGGCCATCTCGTCTCGAGCTACTTGCTGGAATGGATGCGGCTCGTCCCCAGGAACACGCGGCAATAAACCTTATCGCGAACGACCGCCGGAATCCGGCGCTAGGTCGTCGGCCGTGGCTGCCCTCGCCGCCGGCGAACTCCCGTGCGGCTGACTGGTGGGCCGCCTCGGTCAGTTCCACTGTTAGTGACTAAACAATCACTGACAGGTGGCCCCCACCCCCTAATCCCCTGTTTAAAATTATAATTATAAAGTATCTATTAATAAAACACCCCCTAAGTAGCTGACAGGTGGGCCCAGACTTTTTGTTTAATTAGAAAAACTGTTGGTTAAGTTACTGAGAATGACATGTGGGTCCAGTGGCTTTTGATTTAATAAAATATTTTTTTAATAAACAGAGGCTGACATGTGGGTCCCACATGTCAGCACTGTTCTGGATAATGTTACTAAAATAATAAAAGAAATTATTAAAAAAGATTTTTAATGTTTTAAAATTGATTAAACTTATAAAATCAATATCTTTTAATCCGTATACCGGATCGAAAAACTTTATACATGAAAATTGATCAGAAAAATATAACGAATACGGATACGTTATCCGTATACCAACCACACCCTTCTAACACAACGAACACCGACATCCCCCCCTCCGGGCTGTCTGTCGATAATTCCCGGTGCCGGTAAAAACCTGTCGGATGAATTTATTTCGAACACGAAAGTTGTCCGGAATGGTTCAACTAACACGGATACACCCCCCTTATGTTTTTCGGATGTCCACGACACCTCCGGCATGAAACCTTCCCCCTCCGGACACCCTGTCCGGTAATCAGCCGGAGCTGGTAGTTCATCCCCGGATGAATTCCCGCTCCGAGCATCGTACATTGCACTGCGTTAGAACACCGTTAACATTGCATACGCCATGCTATTAATCTATTTGTTTATGCTTGCTTTGTATTTACTGTTTCTCCCCCCATTATTCTCCGGTAGACCCCGCTGTTACCGCCGACTACACCGCTGCCGGGTACGACTACTTCGTCGAAGACCCTGCCCCTACCGTCGAGCTTCCAGGCAAGCAGAGCCATTCTCTTCCCCCAGATATCGCCCATCTTTCCGTACATTTCTTCCACTAGGCATTGTTACTGCTGCTGCTACGTTGCTTACCTATTCAATTGCATAACCTGTCATTGTCGCCCCTTGATGTGCCTTCCTTTATCCTATGCTGCCTATTATTATTATTATGCATTATTCAGCAGTGAGCCCTACGCATTGTTAGCTAGGATTAGATAGAGGGCCGTGATCACTCAGGGGAGTGAACGCGGGAACAAATATTATAACTGCACAGGTACGATACAATGCAGACACCGCCTCAGGCCCCTAGCTCGGCTCTGCCGAGCCACCATCAAGTGTGAGCTATCAGGGAGTAATCCTTGTACTCCACTCGTTGCTGACTCTGTATAGCCGCTCTAGGTAACTGAGCAACGGTTGTCCTTAAAGGTAAGAAGTCGGGCGACCCAACGGTGCCCGCGAGAGGTATTGCGACGGGACGACATGGAGGGCATAACCAGTGTATGGGTGTGCTTGGCCCCTGATCGTTGGCCGCGAGAGGTACCAAACCACGAAAGTCGAGCTCCTTCAGGAGCACACGCGAGAGAAGGTAAGGAGACGGTTCACCTTGTTGGTAACCGCAGTGACTTGGTGGGACGACAGGGCAGGCACCGATGTACTGGTGGTCCTGGCTGCTGTCGTTGTCCGCGGGTCAGTTAAGTCGAGGCAACGATAACGGTTGTCACACAGGTTAATTAAAATGCTAAATGGTTCAGTGAACGTCTTGAGTTGGCTATATGCCATGTACGCACTACCTACCCGTGGGAACTACGAGTTATGGGCTCCTCTGCTTCGTAGTGTCGTCCGAGGACTCTTCAGACGTCAGCAGTACCGCGGCCTGCGCCGGGAAGTGGTGTTGTCTTATTTGCCGCGGCAGTGTGATTTGTATTTGCTTTGATTTAACTTCACCGGCTAGCCTCGCACCGTGCAGGAGTACGTCGGGGTTAGGGTCCAAAGCCCCGCGTACATAGGATATAGTCCGGCGGATGACCTCTCTGTTGAGTTTGAAAGATGGGCTATGAAGTTTCGGATAGCCTCGGTGGAGCGTTCCCTGACAAGGTTCCCGCCACCCTGGAGATCCGTGCGTGTAGCGTAACACAAGTGCACCCCTGCAGGGAAGATTAATCTATTGAAATAGCCGTGTCTTATCACTACACACTATTAATATTAAACTTTATGCTGAAGCTTTATGCTGAAGCTGGATCTTACCACTACACACTATTAATATTAAACTGTATGGTTCCGAGTTTTCTTCCTCGCGGGGATGTCGAGGAGGTGAACTCGGAGGCATTGCTAATTATTACAACTTATTATTATACAATGCTGCAGCAACTTCTGCTGCATTGTTACTTTATGCTTTATGTAAACTGTTGTCTGATTCTTACCTCATGCTGCAAGACATCGTCGGAAGAAGCTAGTCTTCGATAGGCCTAGCTTCTTACCCTTGCTCTGGATTTCTGTCTTTCAGTCCACTATATACAACCTCTTCTTTTCGTTGATACAATGCATAATGCTTAGTAGAGGACGTAAGACTCGCGGGTATGCTAGATACTCACCTTTGCTTTATTTCCCCTTTTTCGCTTTGCCTGATCGGCCGCTCCAGCCGACGTTGGAGCCCAGGAGCAGGAGTACCCCGGAGGCGCCTACTACAACGTCGAGTTCCCCGTTGACTAGGAGTAGTTCGGTGGATCCCAGGCAGGAGGCCTCGCCTTTTCGATCTGTATCTCTGATGTGATTTGTGCTAGCCTTCTTAAGGCAAAACTTGACTAACTATGTCTGTACTCAGATATTATGGCTTGTATTACTTATGTATTCGGGTCCGCGTGACCCCCCTTTATTGTAATATATTTGTTTATCCTTTTGTGTTTAGTGTTGTGCTGTGATATTCTCACCATGGCACCCTAATCTCAGCCGTGTACCCTGCGTGTATGATTACTGTACACGGATTGATTTTGGGGGCGTCATAATAAGGAATACGAAAAAAAAGTATTTTTTGTTGAGAACTCAATCTACTAAAGTTGAACACTTGGTCTTCTTTGGAATCTTATCTTGACTCGTCCCCAGACGACTAGCGAGGTACAAGTATATTTGATCCACTCCTTTTCGATATTTTGAGAACTCATGCAATGGATGAGCGTGAGCACGAAAGTTGACACTTAGGATGGCAAAGAGATAAATATGGTGGAGGAGGAATACAACAAGGGTGAGAAAGGCTCACATCAATGAGGAAAATCATAGGCGAGAAGGCCAAATGATAGATATGACGTGAGGAGTAGGGATTGCCATGCAATGGATGCACATATGAGCTAAGAAAAGCTCTCCAATGGAACTAGTGGGGGTGCATCCAACTTGCTCTTTCATGAAGACCTAGAGCTCGTTTGAGGAGGCTCATCCTTGGAATATGCAAGCCAAGTTCTATAGTGTGAAGGTCCCCACATAGCTATATGCATGAATGATCATCTCTATGGAGTACAAGGGTAGGAGGGAGTACTAGTGCAGATCTTTCAAAAGGAATAGTAGTGTTGCCCCTTTCTCTGTTTTTATTTCTTTTTCTCTTTTTTCTATTTGTTGTATTTTTTGGTGGCCTCAATGGCTCTTTCTATTGAACTCCCATTTTTCCTTTTTGGGATCTTTTTTATTTTGTCCACTTTGGGATCTTTTCCTCACTTAAGGGCAACACTCTATTTTACAAGAAGGTATAGAAGATCTTCACACTTTACAAGGTACTCAAACATAAAAAAGATGTAGCTATCATGATGTATGCAATGTATGCCTCTGCCAGTGTAGCAGGAACATGTATGACATGAAGATCAAGTCATGAAGAGGTGGATGTTGCATGGCAATATATCTCGGAAAGGCTATGGAAATGCCTCGATAGGTACGTATGGTGTCTTTTTTCAGGATAGATATAGGGAGGTTTATGATGACAGAGCGTATCATGCCAAGTGTTTGGATGCACTGGCGAAGGTGGACGCCAACTCTCGGAGTGAGAAGAGGGCAATGCACGGTACAGAAGAGGCTTGAAAATATGAGGAGGTGGAAGTGTCAACTTTCAATACTTACATTAGTCCAAAGAACTCATGCACTTATTATCGGTAACTCTCAATCTAATGAGGAGGTTCACAAAGAGACAAGTACCCCGAGGAGGAGTGTATGAGGGTTTGGTTATCCTTGCGCATCCTCGACTCATGGTACGTGAGTGTACTCTAATATCTGACCCCTCAGAAGATTAGTGATCCATCTAGTAGCTAGAGTTCTGAACTAGTTTTGTAGGTTTTGAAAATAAACATGGATTGCCCAAAATACGACATCTATACCTAATAGGCTAGAGCTGTTGACACCAAAAGTTCAAACATTACTCACAACAATACCTCAAAACTATTTCAAGTTACTACTACAATTGAATAGCAACCTCAATTACGCACTTCAAGACAAGACACACCTTAGTGCAACAACCAACTCTCTTAACAAGATAAACAGGAAATATAAAGAGAGTTCCAGCAACAAACTAAACAAAAGCTAAGGCTCTTGAGAAAGATAAACATGAAAACTAAGAGCTAAACATGGCAACAACTACGAAAAGATAATGAACACACAACAGAAGAAAGATAAGCATGAAAAATCCTATGATGTGTTCTAGATTGGAGTGGAGCGTGTTTCTCTCCCACACAAAGTAAGCTGGGGTCTAACTTCTTATGACCAGCAAGAAAAGCTAAAGAAAACTAAAAAAAGTAAACCTAAGAGCGAGATCCTCCAAGCATAGCACATAACGCATGAAGTGATAAAAATATAGTGAGACGAAGGACGAACTGATGATTGTTGATGGAGAAGGGGATGCACGGGGGCATCCCCAAGCTTAGACTCTTGAGTCTCCTTGAATATTTATTGGGGATGCATGGGGGCATCCCCAAGCTTGAGCGTTTGACACTCCCGGATCTTCTTTCATCATCCTCCCCCGCGCACTTGAAAACTCCCTTCATACATAACTCATCATAAGCTGATTAGAGAGGTTAGTACCCTTAATAAAATAATTTTTCCCCACTCGATATAAAGATATTCTTGAAGAACTACTGTTTCTCAAGATTGCCAAAAGGGTTTTTTCAAAGAACAAGAAAGCTTAAGGTTTTCAAAAGTAAGGAAAGGAAAAACGTGGCAGAATCTGTGAAAAATAGAACAACAGGTAGTAAATAATTTTTTTGGGGTACTTATGCAACTCAAATAAAAAAACTCAGAACATACGAAAGTTTTCACAATTGTATAGAGCATGCTGTGTAAAACATTCAGCTCAAAAAGATGAACTGGTGATTTGTTTTGATTCTTTCCGTCAAGCAGACATAATCTGTTTTCTGGAGAGCATGTCACAACTTTTGCTTCCCTTATCATAAGAGGCTATAAATTGGCACAAGTTGAAAATAAAGATACAATGATGTTGCTACAATAGTAACAATCATCAAGACCACTAAAAACAGAAGTAAAAACATCTTGGGTTGCCTCCCAACAAGCGCTTTCTTTTACGCCTTTAAGCTAGGCATGAAGGTTATAAAAGATGCTCTCATAAGAATAAGGATTTGAAGCAAAAGACAGCATCAAGAAGCAAATATGAAACACATTTAAGCCTAAGCCACTTCCTATGCCTAGGAATCTTGTAAGAAAATAAATCAAAGAAGCACAAAGAGACAAGCATATGAAGGTGGAACAAGAACAACTTCAAAAACTTCATCATGGAGAGAGGGAGTTTAATATCATTGAGATATGTGAAGCCATGTCTCCCGTTCTCATATTAATTTTTAGTGGCATCATGAATAAACTCAACAATATAAGTATCAGAAAAAAAATCTTATCATGATCCACTAACATAGAAAATTTATTACTCCCCTCATAAGCAAAATTATCAATAGTAGCGGGGGCAAACTCAACAAAATATCTATCACATGAATCATTCTTACCATGATACAGTTGTAAAAATTTATTCTTTATTGCATAAGTGTCATCACAATAATCATCATAGATAGGAGGAAAAGTATCATCAAAATAAATTTCCTCATCAAAACACGGGGGGATAAAAAGGTCATCCTCATCAAATGTAGCATCCCCAAGCTTATAACTTTCCATATCATTAGCATCAAAATTATTCAAAGAAGACATACTAATGAAATTGCTACTAACATGAGTGTTATGCACATAATAAAGCTCCATAGGATTTTTGATTTTCTATTCAAACACTTCATGTCCTAATTCAAGGTAGAGCTCATAAAGCTCTCTCATTTTTTTGTTTTCCATAAAGAAACATAAGCAAGGGTGAAAACTGGAAAGTAAAATAACAAGACTAAAAAGAAAAGGTAAAAGATAGTGTGCAACTCCCATATTATAACAACCCATATGCAATTTGTAAAAAATCATGTAATTTTACTTTGTCAGATAACCTTGTAACTTGACATGGTGCTATATGTTGCAAATTCATGTGATGATTTTAAATGCCAAGAAGTTTTGAGTTCATTTGTTTTTCTTTTGAATTCAAACAAAGTGGTTCAAGAAGGGTGTTTGAGGATTTTTCCATGTGGCATGCATGTTTCCCTTGACCCCAAACTTGGCATAGCCATTTCTTTTCCCTTCCCAAGTGTTTTCAAACCCTTGCTCCATTTTTGCCAACTCTAAGAATGTGGGCCATAGTTCAATCTGATTTGAATTTCAAAAATGGCCCCACATTTTAGTTGTTCCAGAAATGGCGAAACTAATTTTGTAAATTGGAGAATATTGCAAGGATCCTAAAACATATTTTCATATGTTTTTCTATTTTATTGTTTGCTCTGGAAAACTCTTGGATTTTTCTGTTTTTTTTAAATGGAAAAGTCCTTCTCTTCATTTTTTCTGGAAGCAGAGGACCTGCCAGGCCCAGCCCAGTAGGCCTCTCCTCACTTATTTGCAGCCCACCTGGCCCATGCCATCGAAGCGGTACGCGGGGGCAATGGTGGCCGCTGGATCAAGATCGGGCAACCCTGGGTCATCGTCTTTACAGCGTGTCCAGGGTCCCCTCCCTCTCTCTCTCTCACAGCCGTCGGAGGGCATCAACGTCGATGCGGCCGACGTGGCCAGGGGGCTCCCCTCCTTTATATCCCGAGCCCCAGCGCCTCCCGGGAGCCCTAGGGTTCCTTTTCCCCCACCAATTCTATAACAACCCAGATTTCACAAAAATTAAAATTTTTGTTTTCGGTGTGAATTGTTTGATTATCTGATTTGTTTACGGTGTTTGCGTCCCCGATCTATCGATCGGCGATTATTTTTTCCCTGTTATCTCGTACCGGACGGAGACCGACCCTTGCCACCCTGACACTCGACCTTTGCGACACCGGGTTTCACCCGATCACCGTCGCGAAAACCGCACAAGACCGGCCGTAGCCAACGGAACGAAAAACTCTGTTTAATAACTAAACGGGATATTTTTTAGCGCGCCGGAAAGAGTTCTCGGAACGGTTCCAACGCAAGGTGAACGCCGCCGAATCGACGCGCTGATCGTGCAGTTCGAAGTTTTACCCGAATCGGAGGTCCTGCGGACCCCCGGTGGTCAGAAACGTACACACCGCGCGCGTGGAAGAAAAACCGGGCATTTTTTTGCAAACTGCCAGCCACCTGGGCTATATAAAGACTACCACTCTCCACCCCTTTCTAGGGTTTCCCCTCAGCCAAAATTGCAGCCACCCCCTCACAATAGCCCCAATTTTCGCATTTAGCCCATTTTGTCTAAAACCTAGCCCAGATCCGTTTGCAGCCATTCAATCGAGAGATCGGAGGGCCAAGAGCGTGCCACGTCACCCGCTAACCCCATCTCTCCTCTCTCTCTCTCTCTCCATCCCATGGGAAACCGCCGCCGCCGCCGGCCAGCCGGGCCACCACCTCTCGCACCTCCCTCTCTCCCTTCCTCTCCTTCCCTCTCCTCACCGTCTTCTCTCCCTCTCTCGTTTCCGAGAGGTACCCGCGGAAGCACACAAGACGGTAAACACTCGAAAGCAATCAACAAGCAAGCACTCTATTACTACGTGGCAAACACGAGCAAGCATCAACAATAAGGCAACACGAGACATCGCACCTACCGTCGAGAGCGGTTACTAACAGATTAAGTGGAGTACTCGTCACACACGACGATACCGCACATTTATAAAGGTTCAAGTTGTTTAGCTACAGGTGATCAACAAAGGTTGTTAACATGGCACATCACTCAAGCATGGCATATCTCACAAACATGGCAACAGGTGAAGTATAAATAAACTACCTAAGCTAGTCAATTTAAGTGGCGTGAAATCCTAGACATGGCAAACTATTGCGGACCCCACGATAAAAATGGAATTTGGTACTGTTTTTCCCTAAACAATATTTATTATCTTATTATCAAGTAAGAACAGCATAAACACAATCTACATGCAATTCTAGTCAAGTTACATATAAGAAACATTTTAAACAGAGCAGCGGTTAAAAAGTTATTGCAATTACAGTTTACAGTGGCAGGCAGTGTAATTAGCAGTCAACAACATGTAAACAAAGTCAAACATGGAAACAAGCAACATTTTATTAATCTACGCGCAAAACGGAGCAACTTTCATGTAGAAAGTGTCTCCATCGGAGCTACCGGTGAAAAGTTATCGCCATCGCAAAAATACTAGCACAACTGCAAATTAAAAAGCCTAGGAAACAAAAAAAACATTACTGGGCCGAGCCCACTCTGCGCAGGAAAAAAAAAAAAAACAGAAGGGGGGCGCTCACCTTGGGCCTGGCCCAGACCGGCTGGCTGGAGAGGGGCGGCTGGGCTGCTCGGCTAGCTGGGCCGCCTGGGCCGCGAGCGCCGGCTGGGCTTGGCCCACCTGGCTGTGGCGTGGCTAGATCGGACGGGGCTTCGTCCCGAGCGCTCCTGAGCAGAGGCGCCGCCGTCTTGGCTGCTCCGGCGAGGAGGCGAGGGGCGCGGGCTGGGCGCTGGATCCGGAGGGAAGGGGTGACGGAAGAGGTCGCCAGCCTCGGACGCGGGCAAGGCAGCCGGCGGCGAGCTCTGGACCGAGCTCGTCCATGGCGCGGCGGTGGGCTCTAACTCCTGCGGGAGAAAGGGCAGAGATGAGAGAGAGCAGTGGGGGGAGAGGAGGAGGAGGCGGCCGACGACGGAGGGCTGACCGGAGGGCGTCCGCAGCACGACGAGCTCGTCGGAGTGGAGAGGCACGGCAGATACTCCATGGGCTGGAGGCGGCTCCATGGGAGGAGGGCTCGGGAGGAGCTCGGGCTGGGAACCCCCAACTGGTGACGTGGCGCGTCCGGAGCCATCCGATCTGGATCCGGCGGCTCAAAACGAGGGGATCAGATCTGATGGGCTAGAGGGCAATTTTGAGGCAAAACTCAGGGGGGGTGGCTCCAAACATTGCTAGGGGAAACCCTAGAAAGAGGTGGGAGTGTGGTGGTCTTTATATAGCCCAGGTAGCTGCCAGTTTGCAAAAACATCTCCGGTTTTTCTCTCGCGCGCGCGGTGCTCACGTTTCTGACCGCCGGGGGTCCGCAGTACCTCCGATTCGGGTAAAACTTTGAATTGCGCGATCAGTGCGTCGAGCCGGAAGCGTTCACCTTGCGTTTGAACCGTTCCGAGAACACTTTCCGGCGCGCTATAAAAATATCTCGTTTAATTATAAACAGGGTTTTTCGTTCCGTTGGCTGCGGCTAGTCTCGTGCGGTTTCCGTGACGGTGATCGGGTGAAACCCGGTGTCGCAAAGGTCGGGTGTCAGGGTGGCAAGGGTCGGTCTCCGTCCGATACGAAATAAGAGGGGGAAAATAATCGCCGATTGATAAATCGGGGATGCAAACACCGCAAACAAATCAGACAATCAAACAATTCACACCGAAAACAAACTTTTTAAATTTTGTGAAAACTGGGCTGTTACAATACAAAACCACCAACAAGGGATCTCGTCCCGAGATCCAGGACGATCCGGGGGAGAGGGGAAGGGGGAGAGAAAAGAGAGTCGACGATCGTCAACACCACCAACAAGGGACTCTGCTCCATGTCGAATGATGAACTCTGTCGAGATACTTTCCGCAGAGAGACGACATCAACGGAAAAACGAAACCGTCAGTGTCAAGAGGAAGAACGACAGCTAAAACCTGGTCAAAGGGATAGTGCTTTTTGACGCAAGTCGTGAAAACACCGGGCAAAGGAGGGAGGGCAAAGGACGACCCAGATGATATCCGAAACCGGAGAAGCTGAAGGTACTACAGGAATTCCCACCTGAGCTCGGAATCGAGACAATACGCTGCAAGCAAGGCATTGTAAAGGTTCCGAAACTCCACACACTCGAGATCCTAGAGTTTGAAGGGGATAATGCGATAGTAATACACTTACGACACTTGTCCTGACCAGAGCAAGGGTAAGGAGTAAAAAGATTCCTACTCTCCGACAACTAACTTAGTAACTACAAAATAGTTTTTGTCTAGACTCGACTTCGGCCAGAGAAGGGATCCTATGGACGGTTAGGCTCTGATACCAAGTTGTAAGGCCCGATATGCGGTACTATTCCAGATCTAGGTGTTTCCATCCACATCCGGGGACGAAGCACATATCGGTCCCACCGCGACATATGACGGAGTCATATGCCCCGGATTTCCAACATGATATCACAACATTGCAGATACAAGGATACAACATCTCATACAATCGGCATACAACTGCCTTAAATACAATACAACAGCGGAAGATATATGTCTGAGTACAGACTACAATCAAATGCCTAGTGGCAAAGAGAAAAACATCGATCCCGATAACCACACGGGTCTAGGCCCTCCGCCGGGATCGGCCTATCTAGTCGTCGTCGAGTCTCCACGTGAAACGTCGATCACCATACCTGTTGTCGATCAAGAACCCTGAAAAGAGTTTGGGGGTAGTATCATGAGTACAGAGGTACTCAGCATCCAGCTGTAGTGGTCATCTGACCCAGCAAGGACTTCATCACTCGTCATTCTAGGACAACTAGTAGTTTACGGTAAGGAAGGGTTAAGTGGTGAGGTTGCTGCCGCACTAGCATTTATGAAGTGACTAACAATCTAGAGAGTAAGGTAAGAAGCCAAGCATTCGATGAGGAATCGCCTCCAACAAGTCTTGCCATCAGCTACATACGCAAACGTAACACCTATCCTATCCTTGTCCTCCTCTTCGCATCCCGACGAAGAAGAAGAGTCAAGGCACACACACACGTTGATCAAGTTTATATTAAGATTATCTCAGTTGTTGTTGTCTATGAACAAGGAGTAGGTCTCAAGTCGTCCATAACCGTGGACACGGCTTCTCGAAAAGATTTAACCCTGCAGGGGTGTACCAACTGCCCATTACGAGGCTCCGCACGCACGTCCATCTCTCTCAGTTGCTACCCATCATAGGCAACCATTTTATGATTTAGTTCCAAGAGGTCCGAAACGACAGGTCCCTCTAACTAACAACGAACAAATCCGGGTGGCCCCCGGTGAGTCGACATCCATCTCAGGAGCCGGACGCGCTCTCGATCTGGTCTCAACCGTCTGTCGCAGGTTTGGATAGCCGGTTAATCACACATGGGACACCGGGTCCTCAGCCGGACAAAGTGGGCCAGCAAGGGAACTAAGTCCTCACTAGTCCAGGTTGGTTTGTAAACAACTGGAGGCCGACCAGCACACACACGGTTTCAAATGGTAAATCAGCTTGGTCCACCACTAGAAATGTTTGAAGCTAGGTAGGTAAGAAAAGGGGACCCCATAAAATCCCACACGCGGTTAGGCACGCTCAGTATTAAAACCAATACCCGGAACTCGGATGCTAGGTGACTCGAATGGAACAAAGCGTCGGGGCGGGATAGCCTTGACCTCCCATCCTTCGTCGAATATAGTCAACATTATAATAATAATCATATCATCAGCAACAATATAATAATGTGATATCCCAACCCAAAGAGTAACAGGGTAACATCGTAGCATCCTAAGCATGCATACTAAGCAGGGGCTGAGCAACGAGCAATAGTAACATAGCAGTACATGGTTTGCTGGGAGGGGACATGGCTGTATCGGTTTGAAAGAGGCTGTAAACATGTGGTAGGATCAAACATCGAACCTAACCTAGACTAGCATGCAAACCGCTGGTTGAAATAGAATGGATCATAAGTAATGTATAGTCCTTGCCTGTTGATAAGTCGGGTTCCGAAGGTGTAGTTGATCGCAAGCTCGCATCGTCTCCGAGAGGTACCCGCGAAAGCACACAAGACGGTAAACACTGGAAAGAAATCAACGAGCAAGCACTCTATTACTACGAGGAAAACACGTGAAAGCATAAAAAAAAGGCAACACGAGACATCGCACCTACCGTCGAGAGCGGTTACTAACAGATTAAGTGGAGTACTCGTCACACACGACGATACCGCACATTTAGAAAGGTTCAAGTTGTTTAGCTACAGGTGATCAACAAAAGTTGTTAACATGGCACATCACTCAAGCATGGCATATCACACAAACATGGCAAGAGGTGAAGTATAAATAAACTACCTAAGCTAGTCAATTTAAGTGGGGTGAAATCCTAGACATGGCAAACTATTGCGGACCCCACGATAAAAATGGAATTTGATACTGTTTTTCCCTAAAAAATACTTTATTATTTTATTAGCAAGTAAGAATAGCATAAACACAATCTACATGCAATTATAGTCAAGTTACATATAAGAAACATTTTAAACAGAGCAACGGTTAAAAAGTTATTGCAATTACAATTACAGTGGCAGGCAGTGTAATTAGCAGTCAACAACATGTAAACAAAGTCAAACATGGAAACAAGCAACATTTTATTAATCTACGCGCAAAACGGAGCAACTTTCATGTAGAAAGCGTCTCCATCGGAGCTACCGGTGAAAAGTTATCTCCATCGCAAAAATACTAGCACAACTGCAAATTAAAAAGCCTAAGAAACAAAAAAAACATTACTGGGCCAAGCCCACTCTGCGCAGGAAAAAAAAAAGAAAAAAAAACTGAAGGGGGGCGCTCACCTTGGGCCTGGCCCAGACCGGCTGGCTGGAGAGGGGCGGCTGGGTTGCTCGGCTAGCTGGGCCGCCTGGGCCGCGAGCGTCGACTGGGCTTGGCCCACCTGGCTGTGGCGTGGCTGGATCGGACGGGGCTTCCTCCCGAGCGCTCCTGAGCAGCGGCGCCACAGTCTTGGCTGCTCCAGCAAGGAGGCGAGGTGCGGGGGCTTGGCGCTGGATCCGGAGGGAAGGGGTGAAGGGCGAGGTCGCCAGCCTCGGACGCGGGCAAGGCAGCTGGCGGCGAGCTCTGGCCCGAGCTCGTCCATGGCGCGGCGGTGGGCTCGAACTCCTGCGGGAGAAAGGGAAGAGATGAGAGAGAGTAGTGGGGGGAGAGGAGGAGGAGGCGACCGACGTTGGAGGGCTGACCGGAGGGCGGCCGCAGCACGACGAGCTCGTCGGAGTGGAGAGGCACGGTGGCTACTCCATGGGCTGGAGGCGGCTCCATGGGAGGAGGGCTCGGGAGGAGCTCGGGCTGGGAGCCCCCAACCGGTGACGTGGCGCGTCCGGAGCCATCCGATCTGGATCCGGCGGCTCAGAACGAGGGGATCAGATCTGATGGGCTAGAGGGCAATTTTGAGGTAAAAGTCAGGGGGGGGGTGGCTGCAAACGTTGCTAGGGGAAACCCTAGAAAGAGGTGGGAGTGTGGTGGTCTTTATATAGCCTAGGTGGCTGGCAGTTTGCAACAACATCTCCGGTTTTCTCTCGCGCGCGCGGTGCTCACGTTTCTGACCGCCGGGGGTCCGCAGTACCTCCGATTCGGGTAAAACATCGAACTGCGCGATCAGCGCGTCGAGCCGGAAGCGTTCACTTCGCGCTGGAACCGTTCCGAGAACACTTTACGGTGCGCTATAAAAATATCTCGTTTAATTATTAAACGGGGTTTTTCGTTCCGTTGGCTGCGGCTGGTCTCGTGCGGTTTTCGCGACGGTGATCGGGTGAAACCCGGTGTCGCAAAGGTCGGGTGTCAGGGTGGCAAGGGTCGGTCTCCGTAGGATACGAGATAAGAGGGGGGAAAAATAATCGCCGATCGATAAATCGGGGATGCAAACACCGCAAACAAATAAGACAATCAAACAATTCACACCGAAAACAAAATTTTAATTTTTGTGAAAACTGGGCTGTTACATTCCTTCTCATTCTCGCTGATGCATTTTTAGGAGGTCACCATGATACGTTCTACCGCTAGTTGAACCTATTCCTTTGCATGACCTATCATTTTGTCACAGTAGTAAGAAAACCACAATCCTAGCAGATCTAGGAGTTGTTTGATATCATCTGACCCCTGCAATTGTTAGAGCTTATTGCATGCTTAGAGTTTACAATGAGGCTACTTTGTTGTGAGTCGGGATGGTAGTGATCATGTGAATGATGGTGGTAACGTGTTGGTGAATTGACCTAAACAAGGTGAACGATGAGAGGCTGTGTAGGAGTACACAGTGGGTTGTCTCGTTGAACACCGCCTTAAGTCCGAGTTCTTGTGTTGTTATCCAAGACTAAGAGTACGACCACACATTGGGCTCA
Source organism: Bromus sterilis (assembly GCA_950022295.1). Classification (NCBI taxonomy): domain Eukaryota; kingdom Viridiplantae; phylum Streptophyta; class Magnoliopsida; order Poales; family Poaceae; genus Bromus; species Bromus sterilis. Next base: position 218,216,421 of record OX465599.1, read on the forward strand.
CTGACCCCTCTCAGCCTAGTACCTCACCCCAGACCAAGTCCAGGAGTCGCAAGTAGTTTGATCTTCAAACGATCTCAAGCAGGTACATCAAGGTAACTGGTGGACGTAGGTTGTGGTCGAGTTGAATCAAGTTATCATGATCGAGTTGATCTTGATGGCTTGTCTCCCAACGTTTGAGTCCGCATCGGAAAAATAGGCCGGATTCCGATCGTGGTCCCAAATCAAATAGGCGACTCCCTAGGACTAGAGATGGTGTTGTGAGTGAAGTGTCGTGGCAACATCCTCGCCGGTACTCGCTTGAAGGGTCCACTCCCAGGCGGTAATTGATGCGTGCGTGTGTGTAGCAGTACACCCCTGCAGGGTTAATGAACTATTCGAATAGCCGTGTCCGCAGTTATGGACTACTTGGAGACCTTTAGTTGATCATAGACAACTTCAATGGTTACTCTAAAAATTGCCAAGATAAGTGTGAGTCCTATGGCGTGCTTCCTCGTGGGGAAGTCGAGGAAGTATCCATAGTGGTGTATTGGTTGGAGACTTGATACTTGGACTCGTGTACGCTCCTTTCCTCTTTCTGGTATCCATAGTACAGGACTAGCCAAGTCAAAGCTGACACTTCTGCATTGCAACCCCACCGCCTTTTGCCTTTATACATGTGCATGAGTAGTATAGTTCCTATGTAAGTCTTGCTGAGTACGTCTTTGTACTCACGTTTGCTTATTCTATGTTCTAGAGACGAGACCACTGACCCTGATGGTGGCCTCTACCTCAAGCTCGACCTGGACCAAGTCGTATAGTTCGAGACAGCAGCCTGTGCCCTTTGGAGGGTCGTTGTATTTTCTTTCAGGCTTCTTAAGCCATTTGTTAACATTGTCTTTAATAAGACATAATTTGCTTCCGTTGATGTTTGATGTAATGTTGGATCACAACCATGTGATCTCTTCTTGTAATACAACTACTATGTCTGATTTGTTTGGCAGAAGTTATAAAGACTATGAGTTTGTAGAGTTCATGTTGTGATTACCTGCTATTTACACTGGACATGTATGCTGCGTGTATGATTATAACATGCATGTCTTAGTGTGGGGTTCGATAGCTTAGTTGAGTTCTTGCCGGCGGTCTTTTATACACCAAGTGCCCTTAGATGTGTGCAGCCTGGGGCATCGCGATGCGATTGCTCATGACTCAGTCACGTGGCACACTTTGTTGTATGATTGATCCCGCCCGAGACCCCGACTAGGTGATCGGGCTGGAGTATGTTTATGTAAGTGTTATAGGTCAATCGAGAATATGGTTGAGGCGACTTGTCTAAGAGTATGGGATTTCACCACCCATAATCGTTTAGACTTGTGAGAGGACGATGAGGACCCATCTCAGTTGATCATCCGGCCTGGATGGGATGCCCCTCACGTTCGATGCTTTCCGAGAGTGTTCTGTGCTTGGCCTTGTCTGCTTAGACAAGTGGGTACGGCTCTCAGCTCTCCATATGATTGTGCTATAACAGGAATTACATACGCAAACCCCGGGTCCCGACAGACTTGGTATCAGAGCAGGACTGTCTGTAGGATTATCAAACCTTGGCCGATGTCGAGTCTAGTATTCTATAGTTATATAGCTACTTTGGGTATAAGGGAACAATGTAAGACTTCTTTTTTCTCCTTACCCTCATCGATCTGAGTTCTGAGTCACCCTCACCTTGTTCTACGGGAAAATAGGACTAGGCTCCTCTATGTCTTTTCCAGAACATCTCGTTGATTGCTTCCTTGTAGCCGTAGGAAAGTTGTGTTCGGTTGACTAGAGTCGTTCTGCTTCCTATTTTTGAACTTCTTATGTAAGTGATGTTGAAATGTTGTGAGGATTTCCATTTCTCTTGCAATTACAGACGTTATGATGTCTGAGTCATTCCAGATTTCTTCATAATCTGATGCAATTGCAAAATCCTTCTCTCCATTTCGGTTGTCCTTTTACAAGAACTTCTAGGTGGTATGCCTGACAGTTCCATAGAGTTTGTTGTAGGTTTTCTTCTAGAAACATATATTGATGCATTTGCCGTTCTTCCTCCCACTTTAGATGTCTTCTAGCTAGAATAACCACACTGACCATCGTGTTGGGGTACTTTGCTACTCTGACATATCTGTTGTAGCCCTAGTAAGCCATGGTCGTCCTCTAGGAAATCCATCTAGTAACCCAACCCTTTAAATCATACCACCTGACATATCTGTAGAGTTTGTGGTAGATCTTATCCCAGGAACCGCCCCAATATCCAGATGCCCATATAGAATGGCCCCACGTGAGTAACTGAGCTCAAAATCCAACTTGAAGCTTCATTGGAAAAAGGCTTCATCCGCCCTAGCTCATCGCCATGGGGTTGCCCCGTTCTGTTCGTAACGAAGAAAGATGGAACAAAAAGTATGTGCGTAGACTATCGCCCGCTAAATCTAGCGACGATAAAGAACAAGTACCCACTTCCCAGGATCAATGATCTTTATGATCAACTTGCTGGATCCTCTGTCTTCTCCAAGATGGATTTGAGATTAGGCTATCATCAAGTCAAAATCAGAAATGAGGACATTCCCAAAACGGTTTTCACTACTCGTTATGGTCTTTATGAGTACACTATTATGTCCTTCGGTTTAACCAATGCCCCAGCCACTTTTTCGCGCTTGATGAATTCGATCTTCATGGAGTATTTGGACAAGTTTGTCGTAGTTTACCTCAATGACATCCTTATATACTCGAAGAATGAAGAAGAACATGCTGAGCATCTTAGGCTGGTATTGATGAAACTTCGAGAGCATCTCCTATATGCCAAATTCTCAAAGTGTGAATTCTAGCTAGCAGAAGTGACCTATTTAGGCCACATGATTTCTGCCAAAGGCATTGCTGTCAATCCCGAGAGAGTTCAGGCCGTCCTTGAGTGGACTCCACCTGAATCGGTTAAGCAGGTTAGGAGTTTTCTTGGCTTAGCAAGCTATTGCCGCCGCTTCGTTGAGAACTTCTCCACAGTTGCAAAGACTCTAACTGAACTCCTCAAGAAAGATAAGAAATTCGAATGGACCCCCAAGTGCGAGGAAAGATTTCAAGAGCTAAAAAGGAGATTGACTTCTGCACCCGTACTTGTGCCTCCAGACACCAAAAAGAATTTCGATATCTATTGTGATGCTTCACGGCAAGGGTTATGATGCATACTTATGCAAGATCGACATGTGGTAGCATACGCTTCACGGCAACTACGTCCACATGAAGAGAACTATCCTACCCATGATCTTGAACTCGCTACCGTAATTCATGCCTTGAAGACTTGGCGACTTGGTAACCGTTGTGAGATCTATTCCGACCACCAAAGCCTCAAATACCTATTCACCCAGCCAGATCTTAATCTCAGGGAAAGACGCTGGATTCAGTTGATAAAAGATTATGACTTAGGAATTTCTTATACCCCAGGCAAAGCCAATGTCATGGCTGATGCACTAAGTCGTAAGTCGTATTGTAACAACCTCATGTTACAACAGTATCAACCACTTCTCTATGAGGAACTTCGAAAGCTTAATCTTGAGATTGTTCCTTATGGATTCCTTTCCACCTTGGTAGGAAACCAACTCTTGAGGATCAAATCAAAGCTGCACAAACACGTGCTCGAGGTATCCGATACATCAAAGAAAACATTGCTAGTGGTAAGGATAAATGTTTTACCCTAGACAATGAAGGTACTGTATACTTCGAGAACATGATAGTAGTACCAAAGAATAAGAACCTTACACATCTGATCCTTAAAGAAGCCAATCAATCTCCCCTCTCGATTCATCCCGGTAGTACTAAAATGTATCAAGATCTACGCCAGAGATTTTGGTGGACTAGGATGAAGCGAGAAATTGCTCAGTTCATTGCTGAATGTGATGGTTGTCGTCGCGTTAAGGCAGAACATCAAAGACCTGCTAGTACTCTTAGACCTTTTCCTATCCCCGAGTGGAAATGGGATAAAGTCAGTATGGACTTCATCACTGGCTTTCCAAAAACCCAAAAAAGGAAATGATGCCATCTTCGTGGTCATTGACAGACTTTCAAAAGTTGCTCACTTCCTTCCTGTTCGCGAGTCTATAACTGCTATCCAGTTAGCGGACTTGTATGTCTCCCGAATCGTGTCACTTCATGGTGTTCCTTTGGAAATCAATTCAGACCATGGTAGTCTTTTCACCTCTTGATTTTGGCAAAGTTTCCATAATGCTATGGGAACCCACCTCTCCTTTAGCACCGCTTATCACCCCCAGTCAAGTGGTCAAGTAGAAAGGGTCAACCAAATTCTCGAAGACATGCTCAGAGCTTGTCTTATCTCTTTCGGAAAGAAATGGCAGAACTCTCTTCCTTTTGCCGAATTTGCGTATAACAATAGCTTCCAATCTAGTTTGGGCATGGCTCCTTTTGAATTTCTCTATGGACGAAAATGTCGAACACCCCTAAACTGGTCAAAAACCGGTGAAAGACAGTGCTTTGGACCGGATATGATTCAGGATGCAAAAGAGCAAGTTTGTATTGTCCGTGAGAAATTGAAAACAACCTAGTCTCGTCAGAAAAGCTATTATGATCATCATCATAGGGAAGAAAGCTATAATTTGATGAGAAGGCTTACCTTCGGGTTACTCCTCTGAAGGGTACCCATCGCTTCGGTATCAAAGGCAAGTTGGCTCCACGTTACATTGGTCCCTTTCGCGTTCTTGCTAAACGTGGAGAAGTTGCCTACCAATTGGAACTACCCCCTCACCTCTCCCAGGTTCGTGATGTCTTCCACGTCTCTCAACTCAGGCGTTGCTTCAAGGACCCCATCCGCAAAGTAGACCACGAAACGCTTGATCTCCAAGATAACCTTTCATATCGAGAGTACCCTATTTGTATTCTTGATGAAGCCGGGCGTAGCACTAGACGTCAGAATATCAGATTCCCCAAATTGCAGTGGTCACATCATTCAGAGAAAGAAGCCACCTGGGAACGAGAGGATTGTTTATGAGCTGAGTACCCCACCCTCTTCCCGACGACTTCTGAATCTCGGGACGAGATTCTTTTGAGTGGGGGCGAGTTGTCAGAACCCTAAATTAGGTTTGTGTTTAACCTAGCTTGCATTTTTGCATCATGAAATTTTTTGCAAAAAGAAAAGAATTGGGGAAGCAAAAAGCCTCAAAATAATTTTAATAAAAGGCCAGACAAAAATATTTTTCCAAAAATTATTTGAACTTTTTGAAAAGTCTCATAAATGGGCATGATCACATTTCAAGTGAAGTGGGTCCCACTTCATGCTCTCTGATTTTTCTAAAAGTCCAAAAAGCCTTTGGAAATTAAATATTTATTGTAATTGCAATTGAAATTATTTAAAAATAATTTCAATAATTTTGAAACTTGGTGAGTGGATTTATATATGCCTCTTTAGCTCACATAAAAGTTTACAGAATTTTAAAAAATGTTTTGGTTTAAAAATCAAAACAAAAGAAAGTTACAGAAAACAAATAAAAAGAAAAACAAAAGAAAAGGGGCGGAGCCCACTTACCTGCGGCCCAACTAGCCGAGGCGGCCCAGCCCAGGGGCAGCCTCGTCTTCTTCACGGCGCCAGGCAGGCGCGCAGCTGCGTGCCGCGCATGTCGCGGTCGTTGACGTCGCCGTGGCGAGCTGCTTGCTCCCCCTCATCGTTATCTGGCGCCTGGAAGCCCCCTTTGACGCCCCCTGCCTTCTCCCTCTCTCTCTGGCTCACTTCCCCCCCTATGCCGCAGTTTCTCGCGCGCAACCGAGACCCGTCGGAGCATGCCGCCGTGGCCCGCGTGGCCACCGTGCCCTTCTCTCCGTGCCTCCCTGTCCAAGAAGCTCCCCGTCGTCGACTTCAACGATTTGCGCATTCAATTAGGGCCAAGAACCAACCGAGGTGACACCAGCGTCAGAGCTTCACCGCCGGCCGCCATCGACTCCATTGAGAAATTACTCACCACCGAGCCCCCTCCGACCTCGCCGTCGATGCCATCGAATTCCGGTGAGCATCACACTTGTTTCCCCCCTCCCCTTGCTCCTCCCCACGTCGTGCCTCACCGTCCCGTCGAGGTCAGTACCCCCGCCGCCGCGGGCTTGGTCGCCGCCGTGGCCCGAGGCCTCCTCGTGGTTCCCCGCTTGCTCCAGGAGACGCGCAAGAGCACGAGGAACACGCCCATGCCCTCCGCTTCCTTCCCCGTGGCCCGTAGCTCAAGTCCGGCGACACGCCGCCGTCTGCAGACGTCGCCGGCGACGAGCAGTCCATTAGGGCCCTTAATCCTCAGTTTAATCCCCCCTGAGTCCATGACATGTGGGCCCTAGTGCCTAATTAAACCAGCTGGTTTATTTTAAACCGGGAATTAACCCCTGAGTCACTTACGGCAGGGCCCCACTGGTCAGTTGGACCAGTCAACGCAGATGACATCAGCATGATGAAGTGCTGATGCAATAATCCCCTTTTTCTATTTAATTTTAATCTAGAAATTACAGAAAATATTCAAAACTTTGAATTTGAATATCTTTTAAACCATAACTCCAATTGAAATGATTTTTATATGAAAAATGATCAGAATTAAATTCTCTACACAAATATCAAACTTTCATCCATGTTTGAATTAGTTATATTGAGGAACCAGTAGCATTTTTCTATATGGATCATTTGATTTAATTCAAATAAATCACTAATGCTAGTCCAACTTAAACCCTTGCTATGCAATACACTTCACATGGACATAAGAAACACAACACAACCATGAACATCTTCATATCATTCCATATTGAATATGCATTGCAATATTTTGAATGTGTGCTTTACTTCCAGTGCTTCGGTGATTGCTTCTTCTCGGTAGGACATGATCTCGGAGACGAGTTCAACCTCACGCCAGAAGAGTGTTACATCATGGTCGTCAGCAAGGCAAGCACCCCCTCTTTGATCATATCGATAAAATCCCAGTTCCCTCTCATTCTCGCTGATGCATGTTTAGGATGTCACCATGATAAGTTCTACCGCTAGTTGAACCTATTCCTTTGCATGACCTATCATTTTTTCACAGTAGTAAGCAAACCACAATCCTAAAAGATATAGGAGTTGTTTGATATCATGTGGCCCCTGCAACTGTAACAACTTATTGCATGCTTAGAGTTTACAATGAGGCTACTTTGTTGTGAGTCGGGATGGTAGTGATCATGTGAATGATGGTGGTAACGTGTTGGTGAATTGACCTAAACAAGGTGAACGATGAGAGGCTGTGTAGGAGTACACAGTGGGTTGTCTCGTTGAACACCGCCTTAAGCCCGAGTTCTTGTGTTGTTATCCAAGACTAAGAGTACGACCACACATTGGGCTCACTGACCCCTCTCGGCCTAGTACCTCACCCCGGACCAAGTCCAGGAGTCGCAAGTAATTTGAACTTTAAACGATCTCAAGCAGGTACATCAAGGTAAGTGGTGGACGTAGGTTGTGGTCGAGTTGAATCAAGTGATCATGATCGAGTTAAGCTTGATGGCTTGTCTCACAACGTTTGAGTCCGCATCGTAAAAATCGGCCGGATTCCGATCATGGTCCCAACTCAAATAGGTGACTCCCTAGGACTAGAGATGGTGCTGTGAGTGAAGTGTCGTGGAAACATCCTCGCCAGTACTCGCTTCAAGGGTCCACTCCCAGGCGGTAGCTGATGCGTGCGTGTGTGTAGAAGTACAACCCTGCAGGGTTAATGAACTATTAGAATAGCCGTGTCCGCGGTTATGGACTACTTGGAGACCTTTACTTGATCATAGACAACTTCAATGGTTACTCTAAAAATTGCCAAGATAAGTGTGAGTGCTATGGCGTGCTTCCTCGTGGGGAAGTCGAGGAAGTATCCATAGTGGTGTATTGGTTGGAGACTTGATACTTGGACTAGTGTACGCTCCTTACCTCTTTCTGGTATTCGTAGTACAGGACTAGCCAAGTCAAAGCTTGCACTTCTGCATTCAAACCCCACCTCCCTTTGCCTTGATACATGTGCATGAGTAGTATAGTTCCTATGTAAGTCTTGCTAAGTACGTCTTTGTACTCACGTTTGCTTATTCTATGTTTTAGAGACGAGACCACTGACCCTGATGGTGGCCTCTACCTCAAGCTCGACGTGGACCAAGTCATATAGTTCCAGACAGCAGCCTGTGCCCTTTCGAGGGTCGTTGTATTTTCTTTCAGGCTTCTTAAGCCATTTGTTAACCTTGTCTTTACTAAGACATAATTTGCTTCCGTTGATGATTGATATAATGTTGGATCACAACCATGTGATCTCTGCTTGTAATACAACTACTATGTCTGCTCTGTTTAGCAGAAGTTATAAAGACTATGAGTTTGTAGAGTTCATGTTGTGATTACCTGTTGTTTACACTAGACATGTATGCTGCGTGTATCATTATAACATGCATGTATTAGTGTGGGGTTCGATAGCTTAGTTGTGTTCTTGCCGGCGGTCTTTTATACACCAAGTGCCCTTAGATGTGCGCAACTTGGGGCATCGCGATGTGATTGCTCGTGACTCAGTCACGTGGCACACTTTGTTGTATGATTGAGCCCGCCCGAGAACCCTACTAGGTGATCGGGCAGGAGTTTGTTTATGTAAGTGTTATAATTCAATCGAAAATATGGTTGAGGCGACTTGTCTAAGAGTATGGGATTTCACCACCCATAATCGTTTAGACTTGTGAGCGGACGATGAGGACCCATCTCAGTTGATCATCCATCCTGGATGGGATGCCCCTCACGTTCGATGCTTTTCGAGAGTGTTCTGTGCTTGGCCTTGTCTGCTTAAACAAGTGGGTACGGCTCTCGGCTCTCCATATGATTGTGCTGTAACAGGAATTACATACGCAAACCCCGGGTCCCGACAGACTTGAGCATGGGTTACCACCAAATCCGTGTTCGTGAAGAGGACATTTTCAAGACCGCGTTCAGCACACGTTATGGCCTGTATGAGTTCACAGTCATGACTTTTGGCTTCTCAAACGCCCCTCCAACATTCATGAGAGCTATGAACTATTTGTTCCAAGAATGGCTTGATGTGTTTTTTATCCTCTACCTCGACGACACTCTTGTGTATTCCAAGTCAGAAGCTGAACATGAGGAACATTTTCGCCTGGTGCTGCAGAAGCTGAGAGAGCACTGGTACAATGCCAAGTTCTCCAAGTGTGAGTTTTGGCTCGACAAGGTCAATTTTCTTGGCCATGTCATTTCCGCTGAGGGTATTGCGGTTGATCCAGAGCGAGTCCGCACTATTCAAGAGTGGGCTCCGCCGAAGAATGTGAAGCAGCTAATGAGTTTTCCCGGCCTCGCCAGCTATTGCAGGAGGTTTGTGCAGAATTTCTCCAAAATAGCAAAGCCAATGACTGAATTTTTGTGCAAAGGAAAACAATACACTTGGTCACTGGCTTGCCAGTCAGCCTTCGAGGAGCTGAAGAAGAAGTTGACCACAACACCAATTCTCACACCGCCAAATGAGTCACAACCTTTTCAGGTATTTTGTGATGCCTCGTTGAATGGGCTAGGCGGAGTTCTGATGCAAGGCAAGAACATTGTGGCCTATACCTCACAACAGTTGAAGATGAGTGAGAGGAATTATCCCACGCACGACTTGGAGCTTGCGGCAGTTGTGCACGCCTTGATCACTTGGCGACACCTCCTCTTAGGGAGGAAGGTGGATGTGTTCACCGACCACAAGAGTTTGAAGTACTTGTTCACTCAGCCAAATCTGAACTTGAGGCAAAGAAGATGGCTTGAAACCATTACTGAGTACACAGTTGATATTCAGTACACGCCTGGAAGGCGAATGTCATAGATGATGTGCTGAGCCGCAAGGGCGATTGCAATAATATACAGGTGCAGAAGATCCACCCTGATTTGTCTGAGTCCTTTCGCAGGCTCAATCTCGAGCTAGTTCCAGCAGGCTACCTTGCCAACCTTGTGGTAGAGCCCACTATCCATGAGAAGATCCGTGAAGCTCAGTCTGGCAGCTCAATGATACAAAAGATCAAACAGGGTATTGCCGCCTCAGTTCCCAAGTACGGTTGCTTTTCAGTGCATAATGACGGCACCGTGTTCTTTGAGGAGAGAGTTGTTGTTCCCAAGGAGGGAGATCTTAGAGAGTTCATCATGAAGGAGGCCCACGATTCCAAGCTATCGATTCACCCAGGCAGCACTAAGATGTATCAAGATCTCAAGAAAAGCAATTGGTGGACTCGTATGAAGCGGGATGTTTCCCGTTTCGTGTCTCAATGTGATGTGTGTAGGAGAGTGAAGGCACAACACCAGAAGCCTGCAGGGTTGCTTCAGCCACTTGAGATTCCGGAGTGGAAATGGGATCACATAGAGATGGATTTCATCACAGGCTTTCCTTTGTCGCAGAAGAAGAACAATGCCATATTTTTTGTCATTGACAATCTTTCCAAAGTTTCCCACTTCTTTCCAATGAAGGACTCCATTTCAGCAGCTTAGTTGGCGGATTTGTATACCACAAGAGTTCTATCTTTGCATGGCATTCCCAAGAAGATGAGTTCTGATAGAGGCAGCGTTTTCACCTCTAAGTTCTGGCAGGCCTTTCAAAAGGCGATTGGTACGGCAGTGCTGTTCGGTACCGCTTATCACCCTCAGACAAGTGGGCAGGTCGAGCGCGTGAACCAAATCCTCGAGGACATGCTTCGAGCCTGTGTCATCTCCTTTGGCATGAAATGGGAGGAATGCTTGCCGTATGCTGAGTTTTCTTACAAAAACAGCTATCATGCAAGTCTGCAGGCAGCACCTTTTGATGTCTTGTATGGCCGGAAGTGCAGGACACCTCTGAACTGGTCGGAGACAGGTGAGAGGCAGTTGTTCGGTCCAGATGTGATCCAAGAGGCAGAGGATAAAGTGAAGATTGTCCGAGAGCACCTCAAGGAAGCACAGTCAAGGCAGAAGGCCTATTATGACAAGAGGCACCGTGGTGTAGCTTTTTAGGTTGGTGATTGGGCGTACCTGAGAGTGTCTCCATTAGGGGAACTCACCGCTTTGGCATCAAAGGAAAGCTCGCTCCAAGATTTGTCGGACCTTTCCGCATCCTTGAGACTAGAGGACCTCTCGCCTTTCGGCTTGAGCTTCCAGAGAGCCTGTCCATGCTGCATGACGTGTTCCATGTGTCCCAGCTAAAGCAGTGCTTCAAGAAGCCAGAGCAGGCCGTTGACTTGGGCGAGATCCAGCTGAGTGCGGACCTTTCCTACTCAGAGCGTCCAGTCTCTGTTCTTGAGACATCCGAGCGCAAGACTCGCAACAAGACCGCCAAGTTCATCAAGGTCCAATGGGCACATCATTCGGAGAAGGAAGCAACGTGGGAGCGTGAATATCATCTCCGTTCCGATTATCCAGAGTTGTTTCAGGCTTAGATCTCGGGACGAGATCCTGAGTTGGTGGGGGAGAGCTGTAACAACCCATATGCAATTTGTAAAACATCATGTAATTTTACTTTGTCAGATGACCTTGTAACTTGACATGGTGCTAGATGTTGCAAATTCATGTGATGATTTTAAATGCCAAGAAGTTTTGAGTTCATTTGTTTTGCTTTTGAATTCAAACAATGTGGTTCAAGAAGGGTGTTTGAGGGTTTTTCCATGTGGCATGCATGCTTTCCTTGACCCCAAACTTGGCATAGCCATTTGTTTTCTCTTCCCAAGTGTTTTCACACCCTTGCTCCATTTTTGCCAACTCTAAAAATGTGGGCCATAGTTCAATCTGGTTTGAATTTCAAAAATGGCCCCACATTTTAGTTGTTCCAAAAATGTCGAAACCAATTTTCTAAATTGGAGAATATTGCCAGGATCCCAAACATATTTTGATATGTTTTTCTCTTTTACGGTTTGCTCTGGAAAACTCTTGGATTTTTCTGTTTTTGTTAAATGGAAAAGTCCTTTCTTCAAATTTTCTGGAAGCAGAGGACCTGCCAGGCCACGCCCAGCAGGCCCCGCCTCACTTCTTCGCAGCCCACCTGGCCCGTGCCACCGAAGCGGTATGCGGGGGCAACGGTGTCCGCTGGATCAAGATCGGGCAACCCTAGGTCGTCGTCTTTACATCGTGTCCAGGGTCCTCTCCCTCTCTCTCTCACAGTCGGCGGAGCGCATCGACGTCGATGCGGCCGACGTGGCAAGGGGGCTCCCCTCCTTTATGTCCCGAGCCCCAGAGCCTCCCGGGAGCCCTAGGGTTCCTTTTCCCCCACCAATTCCTCCTGTCCGCCGCCAGGATGCACGCCCCTCTTCCTCCCTGTTCCGCCTGATTCCGGTGAGCACCCGAGCAATTCGCCGCCGTCGCGGCTTGCCGATGTCCGTGCGTTCGTTTACATGGGTCTTGCGTTCACCCTTCTCCGTTTCTGTGCTCAGGTCGACGCTTGGTGGAGCGAATCGACCCCGCGACGACGAATTCCGCCACGGGAGCTTCTTCCCCGAGGACGGCTTCTTCATCTCCTTCCTCTTCGGCGTGGTCACGGTCGCCTCCAACACCCCCAAGGTGACCGACGCCTCCTTTCCCTTCTCCCCTAGGCCTCGCTCGTAACTTCTTCCGCGTAGCAATAGGCCACCGCCGCGAACTTGCGTCGCCGCCGAGGTGCGTGTGATGACCCACAACCGTAGGGGATCTATTTCAGCGTTTTCGAGAAGTAAGAGTGTCAAACCCAACTAGGAGCGAAAGGTATTGATAAGTGATTTTGGACAAGGAATAACTGCAAGCACTGAAAGATAACTTTTTAAGGGTTTTCGATATAAGCATCAATAAGATAAAAGAAAGTAAAGTAAATAGTGCTGAGGAGCAGCAAGTGGCCCAATCCTTCTGAGCAAAGGATAAGCCTGGCAACTGAACTTATAAAGACTAAAGCGTTCTTGAGGACACATGGAGAGGTAGTCACGTGCTTTCGCCATACTCCGTATTAATAACAAGTGTTGTGCTGATAAGTGTTGAGTGGGGGGATCTATGCTAGCACACCTTCTAGACTAAGATAAGTGCACTCTTATGATTAAACATCTTGCAAGCATCCGCAAATACAAGATATAAATTAAGGCAAAGCCTAACCACAACAATAAGATCAAGGATCCATTATTCCCTTGTGCAAAATTGTGCAAACTGGGGTTTAGGTTTCTGTCACTCTGGCAACCCACCATAAGCATTCTTTATACACAATGTATTCCCCTAGGTCCTTAATAAGGCGAAGTGTTGAGTGTTCGACTCACACAACACCACTAGGAAAATAACAACACAACTTAAATATGAAACAACACATATTACTTCAACATCATATGACTACTAACAACTAGACTTCTCCCATGTCCTCAAGAACTAAAGTAACTACTCACAAGACATAAAATAGATCATGATCAGAGGTGATAAATATATGATAAACAATCTGGACACAATGATAATTCTCCAACAAAACTCAATAGCATTCACCACAAAGTAGTAATCAACACCGGTAGAGTAGAGAGGATAGATAGTACTGATTACAACACAAGATAAAATTGTGAGGTGAGATTGGATGGTGGTGGAGATGGTGCTGATGTTGGGGATGATGTTGATGATGATCTCGATGATGCCCGTGACGATGGTGATGACGATGGAAATGATCTCCCCTTCCGGGAGGTGATCTCCTCGGCGGAATCTACCCGCCGGAGAGCCCTTTTCTTCTCTGTAGGTTTCCGCCACAGAGCGGCGGCTGAACTCCTTAAAATATTCTCCTTTTTAGGTTTTCGGGTAACGAGCAGTATATACGCCAGAGGGGGGAGCCCGGAGTGGCCCCAGGGCTCCAGGCGCCCTCCCGGCGCGGCCAGGGGTGGGGCCGCGCCAGGTGGACGCCTGGGCCCCCCGTCGCCCCCCTCTGGCCCCTCTTCTGCGTGTCTTCGTTAATCCTTCTGAAAATACCCTTCGTCGATTTTTAGGTAATTTGGAGGTATTCTTCCTCAGCAAGTCAGCGTCCACTTTTCACCGCTGAATCCTGCGTCTACTGCTTCGGCACCGGAAAGTTGCAAACTGTTTAAAACAATCCAAAACAACATAAGAACATCATCGTTATATGAAATATATCAATGAATAAGGATGAATTACGATATAAAATAGTGATGCATTTTGGACGTATCAACTCCCCCAAGCTTAGACCTCACTTGTCCCCAAGCGAAAACTGAGCTCGGTAAACCTGTCCACAAGTTTAGAGAGTGAAGTGTCGATAAATAGAATACGGAAAAGAAGCATCATGATTTCTTCACCAAACTCAAACATCCTCAACAACAATCTTCAACTCATAAGGCCCTTCTGAAAGTGTAATAACAATTATAATCAAATGTAGGGCTAAGGAAACTCATCAAATCATGGCAAACATGTCCTTTGGTCATGAACAACTAATAGCTTTCACTTTTGATCTTTCTTTTTATATTTTGGTGAGACAATTTGGAGCTTTTGAAAGAACATGCTATCAGTCATGAAGTGCAAATGCTAACACAAAGGAATATGTTTGCTTGGAAAATGCTTCTGCAAACAACTTACTTATCAAAAGATAATGTCAACAATGATATGGCATGGAAAAACTTAATGCAACATTATATGGATGAATCCTCATCAGCACCAAGTGTCTGTTCTCTTTGGTACAGGAGGAAGTAGGGAAAACTGACTCAACATAAAAGTAAAGGAAAGGCCTTGTTAAAGGCAAGCAGGGAAAACTCAAGTGCTATCCTTAAATCAAACAGAATGGAAACAAGTTTTGAGAGGTGCATGATTTGTCAACGAATGCTAATAGATAACTCAATTAATTCTCATATTGGAAAAGTTTCGAGGAACGTTCCCACACGGGGACGATCACATCCCCGCAATCTCCTTTGTTTATCACTGCCAAAGTTTTCTGATTTCTCATGAACAAAGCGTGAAGGAGGGTTTGTTTGTTGTATTATCTTTTGTGAGCTGGGCGCACTCATGCCAGTTCCTCTTCGTATTAGGGGTTTGCAGATTAGACATGCAATCCTGGGATAAAACTTGTCCAACTTAAGAAGATCATGAATTAACTACTACTTACTCATGAGCTAAAACAGGGGCACAAAATAGAAGATTTTGAACATTTAAGGATAACACAAAAATTCTATACTTTAGGAGTGGTAGTGGAATACCACGAATAGGAAGGTATGTTGGACTCATATGGAAAATACTGGTTTTAGGGTATGGATGTACAAGAAGAAATCCGCTTAGTACAGAGGTTTGGATAGCAAAGGCTTTGAGAGAACAGACAATTGCTGATGACTTGGATGCAAAGCAATATAAAGAATAAACATTAAAATAAGCATAGCACATCAAGTTGTCTTCCTTGTCAACATAACACTACAAGCATAATAACAAAGAGGGTGTGGCTATGTCGCCACTTTGAGAAAAATCACACTTGTTGTTATGACCAAAGCTATGTTTACCAAGATTAAATAAAGTTTTCAAATCCATACCGGATATAAGGTCAATACTCCCCATAAGAATCATCATAAGGTCGATTGCGTGAAGAAAATACCGAGTGCAGCGAAGGGATCAATAGACTTCTCATTAATATTCCATCATAGACGACTCCACACTCACGGATACATAACTCTCCAAAAAGGAGTGATCGACCTCAATGCAAACACCTATTTTATAAGATAACTTCCCTAAACATGATACGACTCTACTTGACACTCCCCCAAGCTTGGGCACTCCCCCAAGCTTGGAACAAGCTAAGGAGATGCCATTACCCAAGGAGATTTACTCCTCATCCTTGTTCTTGTTGGTCACGTACTCCTTGGCGAAGCGCTTCCATGGCAGCTGTTCTCCAGTCTCAAAGTACATTCCCGTCTACAAGATCCTGCATTCAGCACCCAAACCCATGCGCAGAAACTATAGTTCACACTCAAAGTTCTGGTTCTGCAGATCATAGATCTGTTCTTGGAGTTCATAAACTTTTTCTTCTAGTGCGGCCAAACTTGACCACATCTCCTTCATCTCCTTCTTGTGGGAAACTTCTACTTCGTTCATGATGTCGAAGTTAGCTTCAACACCACGCTCCACCATCTTCTTGAACATGAAGACCTCATGTTCCATCTCCTTCAGACGCTCCTTGGTGCTCCCCTCCTTGAATGGTCTCTTTAAATCCTCCTTGTGGAGGTCACCATCCTCCACACGAAGGATCTGGGGGTGCTTCTTCACCTCAGCGAGGTAAGGGTTGATGACGTTGACGACGAACTTGTCTTTGGGGGAACTTGGGGAAGCCATGGAACCTAGGTCTAGCTGAAAGATTTTTCTGGCAGAAACATATCGAAAAGAAAACGCACGAAATAGCGAGATACGTTGCCGGAATGATCCGGGAAAATATATAACAAAAATTTCTGCACAGAAAGGAAGGTAACGGGTCAAAGTGGAATCGGGGACGGGCTCCTGGGTGCCCAGGCGACCTCCCGATGCGGCCAGGGGTGGGGCCACACCAGGGGCTGGTCTCCGGCTCCACTACGGACTCAAATTTCCTATATTTTGCAAAAACTCGTAATCTGGAACTTTTATGGCGGTTTTGCGAAGTTTCCTTACCGTAATACATACCTTTCCTTATTCTGATTCTGCTGGTGTCTGAAACAGGGCTGCAACATGTTCTTTATGAGTTGTTGTGTATACCAAATCCACATGAACATTGACAGGGTCTCGTGCTATGTAATTCTTAAGTCTTTGCCCATTCACCACTTGAGGTTTGGTGCCTTCGAAATTGTTAATATGGATCGCACCCGAGCGGTAGACTTCCTCAATATGAAATGGCCCTTCCCACCTGGAAAGTAGTTTACCTGGAGAAAACCAGAAACGGGATCTAAACAACAAAACTTTATCACCAACATTAAATTCACGTTTCAGAATCCTCCTATCGTGCCACTTCTTTACCTTTTCCTTGAACATTTTAGCGCTCTCGTAAGCTTCACTTCTCCACTCATCTAGAGAAGTCAAGTTCATGAGACGCTTTTCACCAGCTAATTTCGGGTCAACATTAATCTCTCTAATAGCCCAGAAAGCTTTGCGTTCTAATTCTAATGGAAAATGGCAAGCCTTGCCATAGACCATCTTATAGGGAGACATGCCCATGGGGTTTTTCTAAGCAGTTCTATACGCCCACAGAGCATCTCCAAACTTATTCGACCAATCTTTTCTATTTCTATTAACTGTCTTCTGTAAGATCAACTTGATCTCTCTATTGGTGAGCTCAACTTGCCCACTAGTTTGAGGGTGGTACGGTGAAGCAATTCTATGATTGACATCGTACTTGGATAAAGCTTTTATAAAAGCTCCATGTGTAAAGTGAGAACCCCCATCAGTCATGAGGTACCTGGGTACTCCAAACCTAGGAAAAATTACATCCTTGAGCATTTTCAAAGATGTCTTGTGATCATCACTTTCAGTGGGGATTGCCTCTACCCACTTGGTTACATAATCAACAACAACGAAAATGTGAGTGTACTTGTGCGAGGAAGGAAAAGGACCCATAAAACCAAAACCCCAACAATCAAAAGGCTCAATCACTAGAGAGTAATTCATAGGAATCTCATTCCTTCTACTAATATTACCAACTCTCTGACACTTATCACAGGATAAAACATAACTTCTAGCATCCTTAAAGAGAGTAGGCCAATAAAAACCTGATTGAAGAACCTTATGTGCGGTCCGCTCACCAACATGATGTCCTCCATATGGACTGTCATGAAATTGTTTGAGAATGTCCTTCTGCTCGTGTTCCGGTATGCATCTTCTCACGATCCCATCTGGACCTTCTTTGAAAAGATGTGGGTCATCCCAAAAGTAATGCCTCAAATCATGAAAGAACTTCTTCCTTTGCTGAAATGTTAAACCTGGAGGCAAACACTTTGCAATGATAAAGTTAGCATAATCTGCAAACCAAGGATCAGAGAGATATTGTACTTTTACAACAACTAGCTGTTCGTCTGGAAAATTGTCGCTGACTGGAATGGAATCATGAGGTATATCTTCCATCCTTGAAAGATTATCCGCCACCGGATTGTCTTCTCCTTTCCTATCGACAATCTGTAAATCAAATTCTTGAAGAAGGAGTACCCATTGGATGAGTCTTGGTTTGGCATCCTTCTTCTCCATAAGGTACTTAATGGCAACATGGTCAGTATGAACAATAATCTTAGAATCAACAATATACTGCCTAAACTTATCACAAGCAAACACTACTGCTAAGGATTCCTTCTCAGTAGTAGCATAATTCTTTTGAGCACTATCAAGGTTTTTGCTAGCATAATATATAACATTCAACTTCTTATCAACCCTTTGTCCTAAAACATCTCCAACAGCAAAATCACTAGCATCACACATAATTTCAAAAGGTAAATTCCAATCAGGTGGTTTTACTATAGGAGCGGTTATTAAAGCTTTCTTAAGAACCTCGAAGGCTTCCTTACAATCTTCATCAAAAACAAAAGGAATGTCCTTCTGGAGAAGATTAGTGAGGGGTCTCGGAGTCTTAGAAAAGTCTTTAATAAATCTTCTATAGAAACCAGCATGACCGAGAAAACTACGAATACCTTTGATGTCCCTTGGGTAGGGAATCCTTTCAATTGCTTCGATCTTGGCCCTGTCCACCTCAATTCCCCTCTCAGAAATCTTGTGGCCAAGAAAAATTCCATTGTTGACCATAAAGTGGCACTTCTCCCAGTTAAGCACCAAATTTGTCTCCTCACATCTCTGCAAAACTTTATTAAGGTTGTGGAGACAATGGTCAAAAGAGGTTCCATAGACGGAGAAATCGTCCATGAATACCTCCACAATTTCTTTGCAAAAACTATGAAAGATAGCAGACATACACCTTTGAAAAGTAGCAGGGGCATTACATAAACCAAAAGGCATACGTCTATAAGCATAAGTACCATAGGGACAAGTAAAAGTGGTCTTCTCTTGATCAGCAATGTTAACATGAATTTGAGAGAAGCCAGAATAACCATCAAGATAACAAAAGTGAGTATTTTTGGATAACCTTTCAAGCATTTGGTCGATGAACGACAACGGGTAGTGGTCCTTCCTGGTTGCCTTGTTCAGCTTCCTGTAATCAATACACAGTCTATATCAAATAATAATTCTCTGAGGTATTAGTTCATTCTTATCATTAGGAACCACAGTTGTTCCTCCTTTCTTTGGAACACAATGAACCAGGCTTATCTACTTACTATCAGCTATAGGGTAGATAATACCTGCGGCTAGAGAATCTCAATCCTTACAACATCCATCATCTTCGGATTCAACCGTCCTTGATGATCAACAACTGGTTTAGCATCAGGCTCAAGGTTGATGGTATGTTGACAAATAGATGGACTAATCCCCTTAAGGTCATAAAGGGTATAGCCAATTGCACCTCGATGTTCGCGAAGTACTTCCAATAGTCGCTCCTGAAAGGTTAGAATTGACAATAACAGGATATACTTTCTTTTCATCTAAATAAGCATATTTGAGCGTATCGGGAAGAAGTTTATGATCAAACACTGGATCTTCTTTTGGTTTCGATAAAATTCCCAAAGGCTCAACTGGAAGGTTGTGCTTTAGGATAGCAGGTTGTCTTAAGAATATGTCGTCCATCTCATTCCTCTCCTGCATATGCAAATCATTCTCGTGGTCCTCCATATATTGCTGCAAAGGATCATTAGGAGGAATAGCAATGGAAGCAATATCTTCAATAATCTTATCATTACTAGGAAAATCAGTACCACGAGGCTGCTTAGAGAACTTAGAAAAGTTAAGTTCATAGGGCTCACCATTGAATTCAACAGAAACTTTACCTTTCTTGCAATCTATTATAGCTCCACAAGTTCTGAGAAAAGGTCTACAGAAAATAATAGGACAAAAATTATCCCTTACTGAACCAAGTACTTGAAAGTCGGTAGGATATTTTACCTTTCCGCATAAGACTTCAACGTCTCTCACAATTCCGATAGGAGAGATAGTTGCTCTGTTTGCAAGATGAATAGTAACATCAACTTCTTCAAGTTCACAAGGTGAAATCTCACCCATGATATCTTGATAGAGTGAATACGGGATAACACTAGCACTCGATCCCAAATCGCATAGCCCATAATAATTGTGATCTCCTATTTTAACAGATACTACTGGAGTACCTGAAATTGGGCCCTTATTCTTGGCTGTGACGAGGATAGTGCAAACAGCACAAAAATTTATATTTGAATCTAAAGCATCATTAGTAATAAGATCCTTAACCAATGCAACTCGAGGATCGACCTTGATCTGGTCCTCAGTCTCATCAATTCTTCTCTCACTCTTATTCATTATGCCTGTCACAAAGGAGTGCTCCCTTATTCTTATGGGAAAAGGGGGCTTTTCATATATAACTGCAGGCAAAATAGGGTCAGTAACATGAATATCAATATGTTTCTTTGAAGGGTTTATGATGCTGATCCTTCTTCTTCTTAGAAGAGTCAATATGAGAGGCAAAGTCCTTACAAAAAATCAATCATCAGATGGGAATCAAGACTAATCTTAGAGCAAAAGGTATTAAAATAATCAGTTTTCTCATAGCTATCTATATAATCATGCTTATAATTTATACTGGGTTCAATACCTTTATCTATTTCCAAATATTCGGTATTCTTATGGATCCTTTCAAGTAGATCCCATCTTTCTTGAACGCTTTTTGTCTGAAATACACCACTAGAGGAGGCATCCAACATCTCCTTATCCTGACGTGAAAGTCTAGCATAAAAGTTTGTAAGTATAGTTTTCTTGGGGAGCTCATGAATAGGACATTTGAGCATTAGATATTTCAATCTCCCCCAAGCTTGAGCGATGCTTTCTCCGTCACGAGACCTAAAGTTATAGATATAATTTTGGTCTCGATGAATTTCATGAAGAGGATAAAACTTGGTATAAAAGAGAGACATAAACTCTTGCCAATCAAGCAAATGAGAGTTATCGAGAAGCTTATACCAATCCGAAGCTATATCTATAAGCGATACGGAGAACAATTTCTTCATGAAAAACTTCATTGATACACCTGCAAGCTTAGTGAACATAGTTGTGATAAATATAGAAAGTGTTCACTGGGATGTCTGTCTCCTGCATAACGATTAGCCAAAACACAATTGATAATACCAGCTGGTATTTTATAAGGCACAATTTCAGTAGGGGGAGGAACAACCACCACAGATGTGGGGTGCTTCCCCGCAAGCAACGATCCAATAGCTAGGTTGTCCATACGGACAAAGAGCAGCAACAGCAAAATAAAAACAACAATATAAAAATTTCCTTACCAGATTCACTTACCAATAGCGCTATGCTCCCCGGCAACGGCACCAGAAAACGGTACTTGATGAACCACAACCGTAGGGGATCTATTGCAGCGTTTTCGATAAGTAGAGTGTCGAACCCAACGAGGAGCGAAAGCTATTGATAAGTGATTTCGGACAAGGAATAACTGCAAGCACTGAAAGATAACTTTTTAGGGGTTTTCGATATAAGAAACAATAAGATAAAAGCAAGTAAAGTAAATAGTGCTGAGGATCAGCAAGTGGCCCAATCCTTGTGAGCGAAGGACAAGCCTGGCAACTGAACTTATAAAGACTAAAGCGTTCTTGAGGACACATGGAGAGGTAGTCACGCTCTTTCGCCATACTCCGTATTAATAACAAGTGTTGTGCTGATAAGTGTTGAGTGGGGGGAATCTATGCTAGCACACCTTCTACACTAAGATAAGTGCACTCTTATGATTAAACATCTTGCAAGCATTCACAAATACAAGATAGGAATTAAGGCAAAGCCTAACCACATCAATAAGATCAAGGATCCATTATTCCCTTGTGCAAAAGTGTGCAAACTGGGGTTCAGGTTTCTGTCACTCCGGCAACCCACCATAAGCATTCTTTATACACAATCTATTCCCCTAGGTCCTTAATAAGGAGAAGTGTTGAGTGTTCGACTCACACAACACCACTAGGAAAATAACAACACAACTTAAATATGAAACAACACATATTACTTCAACATCATATGACTACTAATAACTAGAATTCTCCCATGTCCTCAAGAACTAAAGTAACTACTCACAAGACATAAAAGAGATCATGATCAGAGGTGATAAATATATGATAAACAATCTGGACACAATGATAATTCTACAACAAAACTCAATAGCATTCACCACAAAGTAGTAATCAACACCGGTAGAGTAGAGAGGATAGAAAGTACGGATTACAACACAAGATAAACTTGTGAGGTGAGATTTGATGGTGGTGGAGATGGTGCTTATGTTGGGGATGATGTTGATGATGATATCGATGATTCCCGTGAAGATGGTGATGCCGATGACGATGATCTCCCCTTCCGGGAGGTGATCTCCTCGACGGAATTTGCCCGCCGGAGAGCCCTTTTCTTCTCTGTAGGTTTCCGCCATGGAGCAGCGGCGGAACTCCTTAAAAGCTTCTCCTTTTTAGGTTTTCGGGTAACGAGGAGTATATAGGCCAGAGGGGGGAGCCGGGAGTGGCCCCAGGGATCCAGGCGCCCTCTCGGCGTGATCAGGGGTGGGGCCGCGCCAGGTGGCCACCTGGGGCCCCCGTGGCCCCCCTCTGGCCCCTCTTCGGCGTGTCTTCGTTAATCTTTCATAAAATACCCTCGGTCGATGTTCAGGTAATTTGGAGGTATTTTTCTTCAGCAACTCAGCATCCACTTTTCACCGCTGAATCCTGCGTCTGCTGCTTCGGCACCGGAAAGTTACAAACTGTGTAAAACAAGCCAAAACAACATAAGAACATCATCGTAATATGAAATATATCAATGAATAAGGATGAATTATGATATAAAATAGTGATGCATTTTGGATGTATCAGCGTGTCATCGCCGTGCCCGTGGCTAGCCCCGGACGCACACGCGCGTGTCCCGTTCACGCTCTGGACGTGTCCAGCAATGCCAAGGAGCCCCAGTGCCTCCTCAATCTTCTCGCCGTCGTTATTTGTCAGGACCTTCTGACAGTGGCGCCGCCGTGCTCTTCCGGCATGGAAAAGGGGCCACCTTGGCACCCTTGTGAGAAGATCCGGGCACCCATGACTTAATGGAGGTGCCCAGAACCCATTTCCGCAGGCCGTCGCCGAGGTGCAGGTTTGTACGCGACATGAGTGTCGCCGGAAGTTCGTCGCGCCGCCGAACTTCAGTTCTGTCAGGATGCAGACCCGATGCGCGCCGCCGTTTTCAGTTGAGGCTAGCCTCGTCTCTGCTAGACCATGGGCAGCTCCAAGGGCATCCACGTGAACGTGGTGGTGCCCTCTCCAATTCGCGCCAAGTGGGTAGGACGGAGACATCCCGACGCCGATGAAAGGCTCGCCGGAATCCTCTGTCGCCGGTGTCTGTCGAGTGTTGCTCAAATTCAGTTAACCGCCTGGGGTTAACTTAACTTGGCTGCGTCTGCTGTTTGTTCAGAAAACCGTTCGTAGCGCAGTGGCAAGGGGTAGTGGAGATAAGCAGCGCGGCTCGGGTTCGAGTCCCAGCCGGCGCCCTCATTTTTTGTTTTTTGCTGAGACTGAAGCCCTGGACCCAAGAGTCAGTGGGCTGAGCCACTTATGGTCCAGGACGAGAGGAGAGGCTGGGCCATTTGCGCCCGAAACCAGCCCAAGGGGCTGGGCCTCCCCTGTCCTTGTTCTTTTTTTGTTTTCCCTCCAAAATTGATTTGAATTCAAATTCAAATCTGTTTTCAAATGACTTGGGCATTTTTACCTCAAACATATCTTGCCATATATGATTTTGGGGTAGAATCCCATGGTCAGGCCTATTCTATAAATCACGCCTTAAATTTTTGAGGTGTTGTCAATTTGCATTAAGGCCCTCCAGCTCTTTTTAATTTGCAAACTGTGTTTTGCAAATTCAACTTGGGTCATGTCATCTTGAATCTTTTGCCTCCATGAACCAGCCCTAGCATATTTGTCATATGCAAGTGGTTGGGATTCTTTTCTTCTGTTGAACCTTCCTATGTCATTTTTCTCCGACACTTCTCCGTCTCCGGAATCGATAGATTTATTTCACGATGCTTATTATTGATAACTTGTTATTGTTGTTCATGCCATGCCATGTTGCCATGTTACTTACACCACAATTAAGGCTATGATCAAAGCCATAAAATATAAACAATTGCATATGGAGTTGTTGACATGTCGTCAACACCTTCATTTAAGTTTGACTAGATAGGGTCACATCATGCCTGTTAAACTTGATCATCCCATCCATGCTTGAGAATTTTGGTCTTGGTGTTTACTTGTGTGCTTTTCCTTGCCAGTACCTTACGTTAGCACCTGAGACTGCCGAGGAGACTTTCGTGGAGATTTCCGACACCGAGCCCAAGGACCCTGCTACGTCTGCTCCGTCGACTGATTACCCATGCAAGGGGGTTTATATATCATTCTTTATAGCTTTCAGCTCGCTTGCCTAGCTGTATCTAGAACGATTGCTTGATCCTACCACCATATACTTTTGCCTCTCAATTAAACCCAAAACAGCCATGCCCCCACATCCTAGCAAAACCTTGTTTGGCTATGTACCTTGCTTGCTTAACCATTGCTTAGTATGTGTAGGCCCTTAACCTGCTGCTTATTCCCATTGCTGTTTGGTGGTTTATCATGATATTACCAGAAATTGGTTGATATTTATTACTATGATGTTAACTTATACTTGACGAAGGATGGGAGACCAGGCTGTTCCCGCCGGGTATTTTTTTCCATTCGAGTCACCTAGGTCCCGAGTTTCGGGTATTGTGTTTCTTGACGAGCGTGCCTAATCATGTGTGGGATTCTATGGGGTCCCCTTGTCTTACCTACCTAGATCCAAACAGTTCTAGTGGTGGCCCGAGCTGATTTACCATTTGAACCCGTGTGTGTGTGTGTGTCTGGTTTTGCGCTCCAGGTTTTGAGTTGGATGTCGACTCACCGGGGGCCACCCGGAATTGTGCGTCGTTAGTTAGAGGGACTCTAACGTTCCGGAGTTTCAAGCGTTTACACAGCCAAGTGGAAACTGGGCGTACATGCGAAGCCTATGATGGGCAGTTGGTACACCCCTGCAGGGTTAAATCTTTTTGAAAATCCGTGTCCGCGGTTATCGACGGCTTGAGACCTACTCCTTGTTCATAGAATAACATCAATTGAAACGTACTTTAAAAGTTTCCAACGTGTGAGTTGCCTTTATTTCTCTTCTTCGTCCGGGGTGACTAAGAGGGGACAAGGTTGTGTTATGTTTTGCGTAAGTAGGTGGATAGAAGACTTACGACACGTTGTCAACGAGTTCTTGGATCTCCCCTTACTCTAATAGTTCGTTAGCCACTCATATATGCTAGCGCGACTGCAACCTCAACCACTACTTTTCCTTACCGTGAGAAGTTAGTTATACTGCATTGATATATTCTCACCTCTTTCTTTTCTTTTCCTTTTTACTGTTTTTCCTGATCGGCTACTTCAGTTGATTACTACCTCGACCCGAGCACTGGACGTTATTTCGTGGAGGTGCCACCGGAGGAGGACGATGAGGAGGAATTCGCCCAGTAGATCCTATAGTTGGGTTCCGATGTTCCGTGGGTGGACTTGTTTATGTGCAGCTCTCTCTAGGGCCATTTGGGTTTTGACCGTACTCGGTCGTGTGTGTCTTCCGCATGATGTTATGATGTACTGATGGATCCTATGATCTCTGAGATGATGTAATAAATACCAGCGGCGAGTGTATGCCCCGGACTTATATATATATTTATGTCTTAGTTGTTCATGCTTCATTTACCTGTTGTCGAGAATCTGATAGCGATATGAGTGCGATTAACGTGCGTCGATGGCCACTTATGCGCTTCTATCTCAGGTGGGACGCGAAAGCGACTAACTCGAGATAGTATCGCATCGGGGGCCTTACACCTATATTGGCACTCGGAGTCCCCGGCAACGGCGCCAGAAATTTTCTTGATATCTCTCCTCGTTGGTTACCCCAAGTGGAAGGTGAGATGTAGGATAGCGACAAATTTCCCTCGATGAAGATACCAAGGTTTGTCTCCAGTAGGTCTCCGGAGATGATAAGTAAGTGTCAGAGGCGCAACTGACGTGGACCTGCACACAACACAAATAACTTTTCTTCCCCACGAGTACGGAGAGGTTGTCAATCTCTCCAGCCTTGGGTTTCACAAAGGATCAACGCTACAGATAATAATGATAATGGTAGCAGCTAGAAAGTAAAAGCAAGAAAATAAATGGGCATGTAAAAAGTAATGAGAATATGGACCCGAGGTCCCGTGATGTTTACTAGTGATGTCTCTCTTCCAAAAGATGATAAACCTGCTATGCGAGGTAAACAAATTAGAGCTGGGCAATTGACAGGATTAAAAACGAACGGCAATGCTAACTATGCTACAAAGAAAGGACGAGACTCAAAAGCATGGGCAATACGCCAAAATAAGCAGACCGAAATCCAATTGCATCTACTACTAATTATCCACCTTGATATATCTATCCAGAACATCTCGCTGGTATTAAGTTGCTAGCCCCACCCAAAGTGTAAACCCAAAGCAATAGAAAACTGCATTAAAACGCACTTTGCGTAAAGTAAAAAAATCCTTCCAACCGCGGTTACAAGCACCGTTGTTTTCCCCTTGTGTCAACAACACATCCCCTAGACTCATGTTTCTGTCACTCAAGCGTGTCATCGGGGGGCATGAACCCACAATCGAGCATAAAGTTCCCGCTTGGAGTTACTACCTACTACTTGGCCAAAGCAATAAACAACAACGGAGAACATGCAAGAATTACTTAGGAACAAAAATATAAAGATAAGAACCAAATATATTTTACTCAATCAAAATATGAACATAATCTCATAATCCATCAGATCCCAGCAAGCTGAGCATAGCAATAGCAGAAAATTACATATGTGCCTCGATCATGTAGGGAAGCTCATGAGGACTAAACCATGAAGAACAAAGAGGGGAGGAGAACATCACATAGCTACTGATCACAGAACCATGGTCCAAGGGAAACTACTCACGGCACATCCGTGATGCGTCCATGGTGGAGGGGAAGCTCTCGGAGGTCAATCCTCCCTCCGCCAGGGTGCCGGGAAGAGGTCTACTGGCGCTCCCGATCTTGGAAGCGCGGCGGCGGTGGAACAGAGGCAAGATCGCGAAAAAGGGTTCTGTCTTCGGGGTTTCGCGACACGGAGAATATATAGGCGAAGGGGGGCAGCAAGGGGGGCCACCAAGGGTCCAGGCGCCCCACGGTGCAGCCAGACCCTAGGCCGCAACAGGTGGCCGTCTGGGTCCCTGGTGGTGGCCCTCTGTCCCCACCCAGGTGATTCCAGAAGGTTCCTTCAAGCTGATGTTTTATTTGATTTTCCCGAATTTTTGGAGCATTTTTAATATGGGGGAAACCTGAAAAAGAAAAACAACAGAAAACAGGAACTGGCACTGTGGTGCACTGAGTTAATAAGTTAGTACCAATATGATCAAAAGTGTATGAAAGTGTATCTAGATCATAGCAATATGACACAAAACATGCATGGAGCAAGCAGAAATTATAAATACGTTTGGGACGTATCGGCTCCTTCGGGTGCGTGGATTTTCTGTGAATTTTCCTGGAGTGTGTGGATTTTCTTTGAATTCCTCCGGGAACTTTTCCACCATCATGGACGCTTCCCAGATGATCCGTGAGTAGTCCACCTTGGACCATGGGTCAATGATCAGTAGCTATGTGATGTTCTCCTCCCCTCTTTGTTCTTCATGGATTAGACCTTGTGAGCTGCCCTACATGATCATGGCACATATATAATTATTTCTGCTGTTGCTATGCTGAGTTTGCTAGGATCTAATGGATTATGAGACTATGTTCAGATTGTGATTGAGTAATATATTTGGTTCTTCTCTTTTATATTTTTTTTCTTGAGTAATTCTTGCATGTTCTCCGTTGTTCTGTATTGCTTTGGCCAAGTAGTAGGTAGTGACTCCAAGAGGGAGTGTTATGCTTGATTGTGGGTTCATGCCCCCTGATGACTAGCTTGAGTGACAGAAACATGAGTCTAGGGGATGTGCTGTTGCCACAAGGGGGAAACAACGGTGCTTGTAACCGCGGTTGCAAGGATTGTTTACTTTACGAGATGAGTCTAGGGCTCGCAACTTAATACCGGCGAGATGTTCTGGATAGATATCTCAAGTTGGATGATTAGTAGTAGATCCAGATGGATTCCGGTCTACTTATTTTGGCATACTGCCAATGCTTTTCTGCCTCTTCCTTTCTTTGTAGCATAGTTAGCATTGGTTTGCGCCCGTAATCCTGTCAATTTCCCAGTTGTGTTTTTTTACCTCGCATAGTAGTTTTATCGTCTTTTGGGAGAGAGACATCACTAGTGAACATCATGGGACCCCGGTCCATATTTCCACCACTGTTTACACACTCAATTTACTTCTTGTTTTACTTTCCAGTTGCAACTATCACCACTATTATCTGTTATGCTGATCCTTTGAAAACAACAAGGCCGGAGAGATTGACAACCTCTCTGAACTTCGTTGGGAGCAAAGTTACTTCTGTGTGTGCAGGTACAGGTTAAGGGAGAAATATCTCAAACGGCGCGTTGCTCGCGTAACCCCCTACTTGTAGTTATCGGAGTCCTACTGGTTCGATCTCAACCTTGGTATCTTTGCCAAGGGAAATTTGTTGCTATTATATATCTCACCTTCCACTTGGGGTAACCAACAAAGGGCGAGAAGCCATTATCATCTCTCACACATCAAGGAAATTTCTGGCGCCGTTGCCGGGGACTCCAATCTACAAGATAGGGGAGTTGCACACTACCTTTTACCTTTGCCTTTTAGTCTTGTTAGTTTACCTTTCAGTTCTCGCTTTAGTGTCCTTTATAAAAAATCACAAAAAATTGCTTGTCTCACTTCCTTCTACTATGGGTACCACTAAAAAACTAAGTTTTGTGACTTCACTAGTCACAACAACAATGATTTTATCTGCACTCCTATTGCTACACCTGCTACTTCAGCTACCTCTTATGAAATTAAACATGTCTTGATGAACCTTGTTATGAGAGATCAATTCTCCGGTGTTGGAGATGATGCTGCTTTACACTTAAATAATTTTGTTGAACTCTATGATATGCAAAAGTATAAGGAAGTAGAAGGTGATATTGTTAAGCTTAAGCTTTTTCCTTTCTCCTTGAGGGAAGGAGCTAAAATGTGGTTTCAATCCTTGCCTAGGAATATCATAGATTCTTGGGATAAGTGCAAGGATGCTTTCATTGGGAAGTATTACCCACCTGCTAAAATTATCCAATTGAGGAGTAATATTATGAATTTTAAGCAATTGGATAATGAAAACGTTGCCCAAGCTTGGGAATGCATGAAATCTCTTGCTAAGAAATGCCCTACACATGGTTTGACTACTTGGATGGTTATCCAGACTTTTTATGCAGGCCTGAACTTTACCTCGCAGAACCTGTTAGATTCTGCCGCGGGAGGTGTCGAGGGTATAGTCCTGACAATATATATAGGGGTGTAATAGGAGCTAAATTAATCTGTACGTAGAGTGGTTGACGTAGGGGAAATTATACAGGTTAGGACTCTCCTTAGAGATAAAAACCTCAACCCTGTCCCAGGCTTACTGCGGTGTTCTTGCTCAGAGTTTGAGGAAAAGTGTTGCGCGTGCCCGTACTGGATGAGGGGGGAGGCTTATATAGAGTGCGCCTCTACCGCTTCAATGTCTCAGTTTAATGGGTCTTAATTACAAGGTTAAATGCATATACTAAATACAGGAAACAGTCTCTTCATTACTGCTAATAACGGAGGAGAAACGCCCACGGTCTTGAATGCTTCATGTCTGTTGCGTTCCTGTCTGCCGAGTAACGAACAGCTCGCCGGTCCCCTTCTCCGAATAACTAACTACTCGGATCTTGTTTGCTTTCCGAGTAACTAATTACTCGGAGGTGGTCTCTTCTTCCGAGTAATATGTTACTCGGAGACACTGTGAATTGAGCTTCTAAGTTTGATACATCTATGTATTCTTTAACGATCTTTTTTATTTTATTGGGTGTGTTTGAGATCCGAAGGGCTTGAGGGTACCCCTAGGTATCCACTTCCTAAGGGTATATCTTTGGTGTGACCACGACAGTAGCCCCCAAGTGCTTTCGGGTGCTCACGATGGAGGTAGCGGACATTTGTCAGATTTCATGAGGTATGTGAAGGTTAAGCTCAATAAGAGGCCCGAAAGTATTTTATTGACATTTGAAGTTTTCCCTCGAGTGTGGGTTGGGAAAGTTAAAGGAAAAATCTGGCGACACTCAAGCGTCTCTCGGAAGAGGTGGACTGAGGCCACGGAAGGCGTGTCTTGGAGTAAAAGGCCTTAAACTCCATATAAACCAGATTTGTAAAGTTTGATATCCTAAAGCATCATGATGAACTTTAGGTCATACCGCATGGGATATCGATTCTTTACCCACTATGCCTGGTCATAGTAATGTTCTGGCATTCTTTGTCAGAGACGGACCATTAGCGAATCGACTACTCGGGCCTTTCCTTGAGTAGTTGGCAAGTGCAAGATTTTCCGTTTCCAGTGTGCTTCAAGAACGTAATTCTTCCGAGTGGTGACTTACTCAGAGAGTTTCGTCAATTGATGTTGTACTTGGTCTTGAAATGTTGACAGAAGTTCTTTCAAGTGAGTTGTTTGCTCGATGCGAAGCTACATGTCTTCCGAGTAGCCAGTGCGATCCCGGGCTTCGAATCGAAATCTGATTCGGCTTTAAATGAAGAGGATTTTGTCTTGTCAGAGAATCTTCTAGCCAAGGTAAGTGGGGACGCTGTCAGGCCTGTCTCCTCGATTCCTGCGGCGGTCTTTTAGGATAATCATTAACCGCCGCATGGGGGAGTGGGACAAATTATGGGGAAGTGGAATGAATTATGGCGAAGGCAACTGGCACGCTAGCAATAGACTGCGGATCTGACGCGTGGTGGTTTCCATACTGAGCTATAAAAGCCCCCTCCCCTCGCGGCCAAAATAGATTTGGGGTCTCTCTCTCTCTCTCTCTCTCTCTCGTGTTCTTACTTCCGCCGCCTGGAAGTTCTTCTTCTTCTTTGCCTGTTGTTCGCGCTTCACCCTGGGAGGTCGCCATTATCGCTACTCCTCCGCCGCCGCCGGGACCATGTCTGCTGGAGAGTGTCTCCCGTCGATCGTGACGGAGGACATGCTGCTTGGGTACCAGGACACTGGCCTGGTTCCTCGCGAGGGCTGCCATCTTCCCGCTCCTGGAGAAGACGAACCTCTTCCATGGGATGGTGAGCGAGTCATCCTCCTTTCGCATGTGGATCACGGGTTTTCTCTCCCCTCGCATCCTTTCTTTTTAGATTTCCTGGCCTTCACGGGTTCGCAGCTTCATCACGTCATTCCCAATGCCATTACCCTTCTTTCTAGTTTCTTCACCCTTTGTGAGGGTTATTTGGGAATAGAGCCTCACTAGCATATCTTTCGAACCATATACACCATTAAGCCCCAGAAGGCTAAGAAATCCGGGGAGGGTGGCGATATGGAATTCAATCACCTGTGTGGTGGTCTGTTTTTGGCTCGAAAACAAGGGGTTAAATATTTTTCTTCCATCTTGCTGGACTCTGTGAAGAATTGGAAGAATAGTTGGTTTTACTGTAAGGTGGTGGAGGAACCGGGGGTGCGCACACTGCCTCCCTACTCGGACGTAAGGCTGACTAGTTTCCAGGGTTGGAATCCTCAGCTCACCAACGCCGAGAAGGAGCAGGTGCTCCCCTTGATGCGTGAGATCATAAGGTTGAAGAAGAACAGCATGGATGCCATGGATCTGATTGCCACGTTTGTTATTTGAAAGGTCCAGCCTCTTCAAGGTAGGGCTCGGGGGATGTGGACGTACTCGGGGCTGTAGGATGACAGTCGGTATAATAGATTTGAGATGCCCATAGACGAATTTGAGGCCCAAATGAAGATGATCACTAGCGTGACCCATGGTCTTCAGCCAGTGGGCCTAGTGAAGTCCCTTAGCAGCGACAATCCGCCAACTTTGGTATGTCGTCATGTATCATATGTGCCTTGGGATGCATTTTTCCTGTCTATTTCTAACTCGGATCCTTTGGGTTTCTTTGTTAGGATTTTCCCAATTCCATTCTCCCATTCCCTTAGCCCTGCAACATCCCGCCGAGGAGGATGAGGACAAAACTGCTGGCGTGTGGATCAGAGTTGAGGCTGGAGAGGAACTGGAGTCTGAGGTGGCTCGTGTTCAGGCTGCGTCCGAGCAGCGTTCGAAGAATAACCAGGACCGTGAGTTAGCGCGTGAGGGCCTTACTCGGACTCGCAAGAGGGCCCACCCCTCCGAGTGGTGAAGAAGGCAGCGGCAAACTTCCGTCCCTCGGCTCCAGTTCTGGGAAAGTTGTGTCGATGAAGAAAAAGAAGCTTGTCACACTTGGTGGCAGGGAGGTTAACCCCTCGGGGGATGCTGCTGTTCAGAAAACCAAGGGAACTAGAGCTGGTCCAGCTAAAGTTGCTCCCCCGAGGCGTGCTTTAAAAACTGTTCACAAGTAATGCTGCTAGTTCTCTTTGACTCGGTACTTCATTGGTTTTTCAGTCTTTTTTAACCGTTCCGTTTTGTAGTGTCTGTCCGAGTGGTTCTGAGTCGCTTCCTCAGATTGAGGATACAGGTGCTGAGGTTTACGAGGATGGCAGCACCTGCAGAGTGACTGACTTTCCTGTTATGGATACTATTCCAGAAGATGCTGTGGCTGTCGGTAGGGATTCTTGATTACGTCTGTTGGTGCTTTTGTTACTGCGACGTCCTGTTTTTGACTATCTATTGTGTCTTCCACATATATGGACATTGATTCTTCTGCAGGTCCGACTCGGATCGTGACTGAGCCGGCCGCCCCTGGGGTCACTCCTCCTGAGGTGATTATCCTTGGGGGAGAGGTACCACTTGGGTCTGGTCGCCCTGCTGCCAGTAGCTTGTCTGCCCCTTCTGCTGCACCTGAGGCTCCCGTTGAGAAAGTTGTTGAGAAAACTTCTGTCGTCCCAACTACTGCTCAAAGGGATGAGCCTACTGCTTCAGCGTCAATTCCAGTTAGTGCCCCAATTGAGAGTGCCATCATCGGTGGACTAAAGGAGTCCTTGATGAAGGCTTCTCATTTTGAACTGCGCTTGCGCGAGCTAGCTTCTGAGGCCGAGCTGGTGAAGTCCAACATGCACGTAAGTACCTATGTAAGTTTTCTGCCCAGTGGGTGTCCGAGTAACTTTCTGGTAGAATGGTTATTACACTGTAGGTTTGAAACTTCCGCTGGGGGAACTTCTTAGTGTACCCAGTGGGCGTAGCCCCCAAGGCTCCGAGTAACTTGTATAAGTTATTTGATGTCTTATGCAATGAGGCTAAAGATTAATGGACTTTCGGTGGGAGCACTTCTTAGTGGCAGTGGGTGTATCCCCCAAGGCTCCGAGTAACTTTTTGAAGTTATTCAGAGTCTTTTGATAGGAGTTTTTATGTTAATGAAATTCCAGTGGGAGCCCTTCTTAGTGCACCCACTGGGTGTAGCCCCCAAGGATCCGAGTAACTTCTTGAAGTTATTCAGAGTCTTTTGATAGGAGTTTTTATTTTGATGAACTTCTAGTGGGAGCACTTCTTAGTGCGCCCACTTGGTGTAGCCCCCAAGGCTCCGAGTAACTTCTTGAAGTTATTCGGAGTCTTTTGATAGGAGTTTTTTTTTGATGAAATTCCAGTGGGAGCACTTCTTAGTGCACCCACTGGGTGTAGTCCCCAAGGCTCCGAGTAACTTATTGAAGTTATTCAGAGTCTCTTGATAGGAGACCTTTTGTTTACCATGGTTTTTCTTCCTCTTCATAGGACGCTTGCAAGCTTGGTTTGGCCTTTGTGAAGTTACAAGAGGAGAACGCGCCTGCAAACAAGGCGTATGAAGTTGTAAGGCCCGATATACGGTACTGTTCCAGATCTAGGTGTTTCCACCTAGATCCAGGGACGAAGCACATATCGGTCCCACTATGACATATGACAAAACCATATGACCCAGATTTCCAACATGATATCACAACATTACAGATACAAGGATACAACATCTCACACAATCAGCATACAACTGCCTCAAATACAATACAACAGCGGAAGATACATGTATGAGTACAGACTACAATCAAATGCCTAGTGGCAAAGAGAAAAACATCGATCCCCA
Source organism: Bromus sterilis (assembly GCA_950022295.1). NCBI lineage: Eukaryota > Viridiplantae > Streptophyta > Magnoliopsida > Poales > Poaceae > Bromus > Bromus sterilis. Next base: position 218,250,671 of record OX465599.1, read on the forward strand.
AAACCACACGGGTCCAGGCCCTCCGCCGGGATCCGCCTAACTAGTCATCGTCGAGTCTCCACGTGAAACATCGATCACCATACCTGTTGTCGATCAAGAACCCTGAAAAGAGATTGGGGGGTAGTATCATGAGTACATAAGTACTCAGCATCCAACTGTAGTGGTCAACTGACGCAGAAAGGACTTCATCACTCGTCATTCTAGGACAACTAGTAGTTTACGGTAAGGATGGGGTAAATGGTGAGGTTGCTGCCGCACTAGAATTTACAAAGTGGCTAACGATCTAGAGAGTAAGATAAGAAGCCAAGCATTCGATGAGGAATCGCCTCCAACAAGTCTTGCTTTCAACTACTTACGCAAGAATAACACCTATCCTATCCTTGTCCTGCTCTTCGCATCCCGACGAAGAAGAAGCAGTCAAGGCACACACACGTTGATCAAATTATATTAGGATTACCTCAATTGTTGTTGTCTATGAACATGACATAGGTCTCAAGTCGTCCATAACCGTGGACACGACTTCTCGAAAAGATTTAACCCTGCAGGGGTGTACCAACTGCCCATTACACGGCTCCGCACGCACGCCCATCTCTCTCAGTTGCTACCCATCACAGGCAACCATTTTATGATTTAGTTCCGAGAGATCCGAAAAAACAGGTCCCTCTAACTTACAACGAACAAATCCGGGTGGCCCCCGGGGAGTCGACACCCAACCCAAAAGCCGACCACGCTCTCGGATCGGACTCTTCGAAATGGCTAAGGTCAGGGTTAGCCTCACCTATATAACATGGGAATTCCCTAGCTCACCAGTGTGGACCAACAAAGAAACTATGTCTCTGCTGGCCCGAGTTGTTTTAAATCCACTGGTTGCAGACCAGTTATGCACACGGTTTCAAATGATAAATCAGCTTGGGCCACCTCTAGAAATGTTTGAAGCTAGGTAGGTAAGAAAAGGGGACCCCATAAAATCCCACACGCGGTTAGGCACGCTCAGTCTTAAAACCAATACCCGGAACTCGGGTCCTAGGTGACTCGAATGGAACAAAGCGTCGGGGCGGGATAGCCTAGACCTTCCATCCTTCGTCGAATATAGTCAACATTATAATAATCATATCATCAACAATAATATAATAATGTGATAGCCCAAACCAAGGAGTAACATGGTAACATCGTAACATCCTAAGCATGCATACTAAGAATGGGCTGAGCAACGAGCAATAGTAACATAGCAGTACATGGTTTGCTGGGAGGGGACATGGCTGTATCGGTTTTAAAGAGGCTGTAAACATGTGGTAGGATCAAACATCAAACCTATCCTAGACTAGCATGCAAACCTCTGGTTGAAATAGAATGGATCATAAGTAATGTATAGTCCTTGCCTGTTGATAAGTCGGGTTCCAAAGGTGTAGGAGATCGCAAGCTCGCATCATCTCCGAGAGGTACCCGCGGAAGCACATAAGACGGTAAACACTGGAAAGAAATCAACGAGCAAGCATCTATTACTACAAAGCAAACACGAGCAAGCATCAACAAGAAGGCAACAGGAGACATCGCACCTACCGTCGAGAGCGGTTACTAACAGGTTAAGTGGAATACTCGTCACACACGACGATACCGCACATTTAGAAAGGTTCAAGTTGTTTAGCTACACAAGGCGAGCAAAGATTATTAACATGGCATAGCACACAAACATGGCAACATGTGAAGCATAAATAAACTACCTAAGCTAGTCAATTTAAGTGGGGTGAAATCCTAGACATGGCAAACTATTGCGGACCCCACGATAAAAATGGAATTTTGTACTGTTCTGCCCTAAACATAATTTTATTATTTTTATTAGCAAGCAAGAGCAGCATAAACACAAAGTACATGAAAAACTAATCAAGTTACATATAAATAACACCCAAACGGAGTTACGGTTAAAAAGATACAAGAAAAACAAGTTACGGGCATAATCTTCCAACATCAGGAAGCACACTTTAGAGCATTCCATAAACAGGGTAATGAGTGCAAACATGCTTACAAATGATATGAAATTAAATTATACATGGCAGGGAAGGCATGGCAAAAATAATCATGCAAATAGGCATCACGGATCAAAAGATATTAAGCAAACAACATGGCATCGAAACGTTACAGACTTAGTGAAAAACAGAAGTGGCTGTCAAAAACAGCAGCATAGCAACTTTGGAGCTCAATAACTATATGACCAGCAAGCATATCATGACAATGCAATACATGTAATTTAAGTAGACATGATGCTTAACAATATGCAATTGGAATCACTCAATTCCGATAAACGGTCGCGACACACTCGTCGACCGAAGTTGCAAGAAAATATAAACAACAGCGCACTAACAACAGGGTAGCTACTTTGGAGCAAGATACAATCATCATGCAGCAGACATATATGCCATGTGAATGCATGGAACTGAATTAGAAGCAATGCTTAACATGATGCAAAAGGAATCAATCAATTCCGACGAACGGTTGCAACGCAACCGTCGCCCGAAGTTGCAACAAAATAACAGTTTCAGACAGACTTAACAACAGTTTAGCAGATTAACGATTTGATGCCCTGTTTGACCAACAATTAGACAAGCAAGATGACCTCGGATCTAGATGATCACAAAATATGGATTAAAGAGCACAGAGAGCACAACAATACAAAAAAATATTCACTTCGTTCCGACCTACGAGTCAAAGGGAAATCGCTTTGCAAAACAGGTACAACCGACAAAAATTCTGGGACTTAGAGAAAATTACTTGGGTGGACGAGCTCGGGGCTGTCAGATCCATGGCGGGCTGGCCATGCCCGGAACGGCGACGGCGAGGGCACGGGAGGCCGGGAGAGGCGCGGGATAGGCCGGTGACGTGTGGATCCGGCGGAGGGCGGCCGGATCTCGTCGGATCCGGGGTGGATCGGGGCCGGCGGCGATCGGATCAGGCGGCACGGGCGCGAGCTCGAGCTCGGGCGCCACGGTGACCATGGAGGCTCGGGCCTGCACAAAGAGAGGAAGAAGAGGGTGAGGGAGGAGGAGGAGGAGAGGGAGGACGCGGGGAGAGGAGGAGGAGGCCGGGGCGGCGCGGCGGCTCGCCGGAGTTGGCTAGCGGCGGAGACCATGGCGTGGAGCTCCGGGTGGCCGCCCATGGCGCGGCACGGAGGCGACCACGGTCCGCATCGGGCCAGAACGGCGGCGTCGGCGGGCCCGCGGGGTCCAGACACGACCCGGCGGCGACTGGAGCTGGCTGGAGGGCAGTTGGGGCAACGTGGCGCGATCTGGACCGTAGATCGGCAGATCTGACGGCTATAAACACCTGTGAGCTAGGGTTTCGGGATTGGGAGGATTTGCGGCAGAATTTTGAGGGGGTGGCTGCAATTTTGTGGCTAGGGAAACCCTAGAAAGGGGTGGGACTGTGGTGGTCTTTATATAGCCCAGGTGGCTGGCAGTTTGCAAAAACATCCTCGGTTTTTCTCTCGCGCGCGCGGTGTTTACGTTTCTGATCGCCGGGGGTCCGCAGGACCTCCGATTCGGGTAAAACCTCGAAATGCGCGATCAGCGCGTTGAGCCGGTGGCGTTCACCTTGCGCTGGAACCGTTCTGAGAACACTTTCCGGCGCGCTATAAAAATATCCCATTTACTTAGTAAACGGGGTTTTCGTTCCGTTGGCTGCAGCTGGTCTCGTGCGGTTTTTGCGACGGTGATCGGGTGAAACCCGGTGTCGCAAAGGTCGAGTGTCAGGGTGGCAAGGGTCGGTATCCGTCCGGTAGGAGATAAGAGGGGGAAAAATAATCGCCGATCGATAAAATCAGGGATGCAAACACCGCAAACAAATCAGACAATCAAACAATTCAGACCGAAAACAAAAATTTTAATATTTGTGACATCTGGGCTGTTACAATACAACACCATCAACAAGGGATCTTGTCCCGAGCGCCAGGACGATCTGGGGGAGAGGGGGGAGAGAAAAGAGAGTCGACAATCTTCAACACCACTAACAAGGGACTTTGCTCCATGTCGACGTCGAACTTCTGTCGAGATAAATTTCCGCAGAGAGACGACATCGTCGGAAAAACGAAACCGTCAGTTTCAAGAGGGAGAACGACAATGAAAGCTGGATCAAAGGACAGTGCATTTCGACGCAAGTCGTGAAAACACTGGGCAAAAGGATGGATGGCAACGGGTGACCAAGATGTAAACCAGAGTTGGAAGAACTCAAGGTACTACAGAAATTCCCACCTGAGTTCGAAATAGAGAAAATACTTCCCAAGCAAAGCATTGTAACGGTTCTGATACTCCACACACTCGAGATCCTAGAGTTTGAAGGGGATAAGGCGAGAATAAAACACTTATGACACTTGTCCTGACCAGAGCAAGGGTAAGGAGTAAAAAGATTCCTACTCTCCGATAACTAACTTGGTAACTACAAAATAGTTTTTTTCTAGACTCGACTTCTGCCAGAAAAGGGATCCTACGGTTGGTAAGGCTCTGATACCAAGTTGTAAGGCCGGATATGCGGTACTGTTCCAGATCTAGGTGTTTTCACCCAGATCCGGGGACGAAGCACATATCGGTCCCACCGCGACATATGATAATGCCATATGCCCCGGATTTCCAACATGATATCACAACATTACAGATACAAGGATACAACATCTCATACAATCGGCATACAACTGCCTCAAATAGAATACAACAGCGGAAGATACATGTCTGAGTACAGACTACAATCAAATTCCTAGTGGCAAAGAGAAAAACATCGATCCCCATAACCAAACGGGTCCAGGCCCTCCGCCGGGATCCGCCTTACTAGTCGTCGTCGAGTCTCCACGTGAAACCTCGATCACCATACCTGTTGTCGATCAAGAAACCTGAAAAGAGTTTGGGGGTAGTATCATGAGTAGAGAAGTACTCAGTATCCAACTGTAGTGGTCAACTGACCGAACAAGGACTTCATCACTCGTCATTCTATGACAACTAGTAGTTTACGGTAAGGATGGGGTAAGTGGTGAGGTTGCTGCCACACTAGCATTGACGAAGTGGCTAACGATCTAGAGAGTAAGATAAGAAGCCAAGCATTCGATGAGGAATCGCCTCCAACAAGTCTTGCTAGCAACTACTTACGCAAGCATAACACCTATCCTATCCTTGTCCTCCTCTTCGCATCCCGACGAAGAAGAAGAAGTCAAGGCACACACACGTTGATCAAATTATATTAGGATTACCTCAATTGTTGTTGTCTATGAACAGGACGTAGGTCTCAAGTCGTCCATAACCGTGGACACGACTTTTCGAAAAGATTTAACCCTGCAGGGGTGTACCAACTGCCCATTACAAGGCTCCGCACGCACGCCCATCTCTCTCAGTTGCTACCCATCACAGGCAACCATTTTATGATTTAGTTCCGAGAGATCCGAAACGACAGGTCCCTCTAACTAACAACGAACAAATCCGTGTGGCTATCGGGGAGTCGACACCCAACCCAAAAGCCGGCCACGCTCTCGGATCAGACTCTTCCGAATGGCTAAGGTCGGGGTTAGCCTCACCTATATAACAGGGGAATTCCCTAGCTCACCAGTGTGGACCAACAAAGAAACTATGTCTCTGCTGGCCCGAGTTGTTTTAAATCCACTGGCTGCAGACCAGTTACGCACACGGTTTCAAATGGTAAATCAGCTTGGGCCACCTATAGAAATGTTTGAAGCTAGGTAGGTAAGAAAAGGGGACCCCATAAAATCCCACACGCGGTTAGGCACGCTCAGTCTTAAAACCAATACCCGAAACTCGGGTCCTAGGTGACTCAAATGGAACAAAGCGTCGGGGCGGGACAGCCTAGACCTTCCATCCTTCGTCGAGTATAGTCAACATTATAATAATCATATCATCAACAACAATATAATAATGTGATATCCCAAACCAAAGAGTAACAGGGTAACATCGTAGCATCCTAAGCATGCATACTAAGCAGGGGCGGAGCAACGAGCAATAGTAACATAGCAGTACATGGTTTGCTGGGAGGGGACATGGTTGTATCGGTTTGAAAGAGGCTGTAAACATTTGGTAGGATCAAACATCGAACCTAACCTAGACTAGCATGCAAACTGCTGGTTGAAATAGAATGGATCATAAGTAATCACTACAAGAAATATGCTCATACATGACGTTCTTTAAAAGGTCGTGGCTGAATTCGTCACAAATCTATGACGATTTCACCCGAGATGGTCTTAAACCGTTTGAGGGGATCAAATCCATATATAAATTATGATGATGTGAGTCAAAAAGGTCGTAACTGCATAAGATGAGATCGTCGTAAACTTACCGACGAAGCTTACATCATTATTTTAGGTCGATTACGACCTATTTAGATCTTCGTAACATTTACGACGATTATAATAACATTGTAACCCGTTCTAACGGTGCTTACGTGTCACTCGTAGGCCCCATTCGATCCCACCTCACCCATTTATTGGGCGTTCGTAGCTAGGTGTTTATTTTTGACAAACTTTTGATGAATCTATGATGAAATAGCTACTTGTGTTTCTAGAAATTATTTTTGGAATAAAGAACGAGCAAACTATTAAGCATCTGCATTTCAAATTTGATCTGGTTCCTACTGTAAGTGCATCAAGTGCCCTCCCCTTGAGGTTTTGGAGTTTGATGACAAAACGGTTAAGGGACTAATGTGTTTGTGAGTATACAAAGGAGAACCGTCCCTCATGAGGTGTTTAACCACCAATGTCGACCCCCCAAAATGTTGAGGAACATTGGAGAAATCGGTGCTTTTCCAGAAGAATGAAGTTGCGCGAAATCCTGAGGAATCAGGATCCTGAAGCGTTCGGTTGAAGCTGAAGCTGAGGACGATCCTGAGGACGTTCGCGCTGAACACGAAGTTGAAGCGTAGTCTTCGCTAAGACTTTTTATATTTCTTGAGTCGTAGGAAAACACCGCAATGTTGGAGGGGTTGAAGAAAACAAGTTCCGAAGTTCTGAGGAAGTGCTCAATTAGGAATCCTGAAGAAAAACCCTGAGGAAATCTCCTGCAGTATAAGTTCAGTTCCTCGGGTGTCTGAGACCTTGTTCTTCAGGACACTGAGGAATCTGTCTTCGGTTGAGGAGTCTGGAGACTGCAAGTGCAGTTCTCCTAAAGAGAGAGTTATCTCCTGCAGTAGAAGTTCAGTCCTAATAGTTTGACCGTGCCACGTGTTGCGTGGTGAGAGGCTAGAACCTGTCTAGCAACGGTCATTTCCGAGGGCATGAGAGTAATTGCATGCATGGGCATTTATGTCCTTTTACCTCGGGTTGCTCCGCGGCTATAAATAGCCACCCCCAACCCCATTTTTGGGTTGGCTGCTCCGAGAGAAAAACTGACACTTGTCATTTGAGAGCAACCCACCTCTGAGGAAACTGAAGAACCTATGTGAGGAAAACCGCCAACTTGAGTAGTTGAGCATTTCTGAGGAAGTCGGTTCGAGTGATCCGAAGCTTTTTACTCTTGAAGACCGTGATCTTCCAGCCGGTGTAGAAGTCTTCAGTCTGAGGAAGTCAAGATGCAATTGTGACTTCCCGGAGTGACTGAGTATGTGAAGGTTTCGGGAGTCTACCTTGAAGACTCACCTGAGTTATTGGACGGAGTCTGAGGACTTTAGTTCAAGGAGAACAAGGTGAAGACTATGTCTTCTGAGTTGAATGTCAGCCTCTCCAACCAGACGTAGAGTTGTCACAGCAACTTGAACTGGTCTACCAAATCAATGTCTTCAATCTCTGGTGCTATCTCTTCAACCTCATAAGCTTCAGTATTTGCTATGTTGACTTCTTATGCTTCAGCTCTCCCTCTGCTCTTTGTCTTCATACTATGCATCTGAAGCACTTCTGCTTATCTGAATTGATTTATTTCTGTTGCATTATGATGAGCTTCCCTAATGATTACATTCTGTGAAGTTTTATTTCTTCATCATTTTGGTTACTTCTTCAGCTTCATGATTGCTTCAGTCCTGAAGAAAACCAAAATCTGGTATTAAAATTGAAAATCTCCCATTCACCCCCCCTCTGGTCGATATATTGCACTTTCAATTGGTATCAGAGCAAGGTACTCCCTTGTTCTGTGTGATTCGGTTTAACCACCTGGAGTTTTGGTTATGTCGAGCTCAGGTACAATCAGTGTTGCCTCAAACTGCCCTATCTTCGACGGGACAGACTATCCATACTGGAAGAACAAGATGAGGATGCATCTTGAAGCCATTGACAAGGATTTGTGGGATATTGTTGATCAAGGCATTCCTGAAGCAAATTTGATGACTGCTCCTGAAGTTGTCAAGAAGAACTGGCAGCTTGATGCAAAAGCTCGAAGCATCATTGGTGGTCATCTCAACAAGGCCCAGTTCAACCGTGTCAGTGTTCTGGATACTTCAAAGAAGATATGGACAAGACTGTCTAAAGTCAATGAAGGAGTCTCTGCTCAACGAGACTCACGGGTTGATACACTCCGCAGTCTCTTCAACAGGTTCAAGAGGATGGACAATGAGCACGTGCAACAAACCTTTGACAGACTCACTGACATATCCAATGAACTTCAAGCATTAGGTGCCGCTGATATCAGAGACCATGAAGTTGTGAAGAAACTACTGAGGTCACTGGATGACTCATTTGAGTTCCTATCGCTGATGATTCAAGAAAGGCCTGACTTCAAGACTCTGGATCCAGCGGACATTCTCGAGCGCCTCAATGCTCATGAACTGAAGCTCTCTGAAAAACGAGATTTCTACAGCACCACGCCTAAAGTCCGCGCGCTAAAAGCTAGAGCACGAAGAGTGTCCTCTGATGAAGAGTCTGAGGCTGATACTGATAATCCTGAAACTCTCAGCCGTGAACTTTCTCTCCCCACCAGAAAGTTCCAGAGATTCACGAAGAAGAATCGCTTCGGAAATTCCTCAAGATCGTCCTCAAGAAAAAGCAAAGATGATGACTCTGTCGAAGCAAGAAAGAGAGTCTGTCACAAGTGCAAGAAACCTGGGCATTACATCGCTGAGTGTCCTTTATGGGAAAAGGAAGCTAGACTGAAGAAGAAGAAGAAAGGGAAAGATGACAGTTCTGATGAAAAGACAAAGAAGAAATTCTCAAGATCCTCAAAGTCTGCTGGATACAGGAACATCAGTTCCCGTAAGGCTCGCGCATACCTCGGCAAAGAATTGGACTCGGAAGAATCTGGTTCCAACCCTAATGCTGAGGAAGAAGAATCTGAAGAATCTGAGGGTGTGGCCGGTCTAGCTCTTGCCATGAAGCTTGTATCAAAGTCAATCTTCAGCACTGAGGAATCTGGTCTATCACATGTTGATGATGAAGCTGAAGACACAACTCCTGCCTTTTGATTCATGGCCAAGTCCTCCAAGGTATCTTCTTACTCATCATCAGATGAATCCTCTGATGAAGAACCTGATGAAAACTATGCTAAACTTGCTAAACTTGCATCTAAGCAACAACGTGCACTTGAAAAGACTCAGATCTCACTAAACAAAAGTGATGATATGTTGGTTGAGGAAATGACGAAGACTCAAAAGTTGACTGAAGAATAAAAAACTCTTCAGTCAAATTTTGATGACCTGTTCAATCGTCATGAGGCACTCCTTAACGATCATGAAAAGCTGTCTCATGAGTTCCTCATGAGGAAACAAGTACTTGAACGTGTAAGGATGTCTCATGACGAACTGAGGAAAGAAAATGATTCACTCCTCTCCCAACAGATCATCATGCCACAAGAAGGATTTAATCCTCCCTGTTTAAAATGCATTGAACATGATTGTATCATCTCTGTGTCTAGTTCCTCAATGTCTTCAGACTCTGTTATTTCTATTGCCTCTGTGGTATCTAACCCCTAATCTGAGGATACCATAGACATTGCTGAAGAAAATGCTAGGTTGAAGAGTCTACTGGAAACAGGCATGTTCAAGTGTCTGAAAGGACATCAGACCCTTTGTGACATCCTCAAGAAACAGATCCTCAACAGAAACCCGAGGAAAGAAGGTGTCGCATTCACTCGGAAACTCAACCCCGATGGGTCTTACTGGAAACCTGAACAATATCCTGAGACCACTTGGGTTCGGGCAAAGTTGCCCCCTCCTGATCCCTATACCTTATCTGGTTATGATGCTGTTTCTTCAGATGTGATGATTGAGTCATTTGACTCAAACTATAAACTGTTTAAGAATGGCAATGGTGAGGTATTTTCCAGATACATCATAACTAACTGCAGGAACGGTCCTCCAGTCAAGCAGATCTGGATTCCGAAGGACCTCATCACTAACCTTCCTGTGAATGCAGATGCAAATGAGCTGAGGAGATCATCTGAGGACGATACCTCAAAATGAAATGATTATAATCATGTACCTGCTAACCACTTTGTTCACAGGGAATCTCCACATAAGAATGCTTATTAATTTGTTTATCCTGATGCTACCATCTCACACCCCATTAGGTCTCATCACCCTCATCAATCCTCATGTGCCTCAAGACCACCCATAAAGATGTGGGTGGTTAAGAACTAATCATCCTTGAAGGGACATGTCCTGAGGCAATTACAATTTCTGCAGATCATATGCCTAGGACAACAACATTTGAGTCAGTTGAAGGATAATTATATTGTTTGGTTTCATAGAATCAATCCTGAGGAACATCCTGAGGAATTAATTCTGAGGAACCTTAAATTCCTCAAACTGAGACTAGCTCATAACTTGTTGTATGAGATACTAATTCATTTGCAGGGAAAGACTGAATGGGTGATGGATAGTGGATGCACAAATCACATGATTGGTGACAGAAGTCTTCTTATGGAATCATCACTGAGTCCTTCTTCAAAGAAAACCATCACCTTCGCTGATAAAGGTAAAAGTAAGGTATTGGGTCTCGGCAGAGTGGCTATCTCTCGAGACCAACACATTGATAAAGTCATGCTTGTTGAATCCCTTGGATACAACTTGATGTCTGTATTTATGTTGTGTGATCTTAATCTCGCTGTTCTCTTCGGAAAATATGGTTGTATTGTCTTCATGGTTAGCGATAACTCCGTTGTCTTTAGTGGGGTTAGGAAAGGTGACCTGTATATTGTAGATTTCTCTGAAGGTCCTCAAGTCGCTACATGCCTCATGGCTCGAGCCTCAGAGTGCTGGCTATGGCACCGAAGACTCGGCCACGCTGGAATGAGAAATATTCAGAAGCTGGTACTGAAGAAACATGTCCTCGGGATTGAGGAAATTAGATTTTCAAAGGATCGGCTCTGTGGTGCTTGCGAAGCTGGAAAGATAACCAAGGCCAAGCACCCAGTGAAGACCATCATGACTACTACGAGACCACTGGAATTGCTTCACATGGATCTATTCGGTCCTCCAAAGTATTCAAGCTTTGGAGGTAATGTGTATGGTCTTGTTATTGTTGATGACTTCTCACGATACACTTGGGTGCATTTTCTTCTCTATAAGTCAAAAACCCCAGCAATCCTCAAGCGCTTCACCCTGCGAGTCAGGAACAACTACAACCTGAAGATCAAGCACATTCGAAGCGACAACGGCAATGAGTTCAAGAACTTCGGTGTGGAAGAATTCCTCGATGACTTGGGAATCACTCATGAATTCTCTGCTCCCTACACTCCTCAGCAAAATGGAGTTGTTGAGAGGAAGAATCGAACCCTCATCGAGATGGCTCACACGATGCTGGCTGAGTACAATACTCCACTCAAGTGGTGGGCTGAAGCAATGAACACTGCATGCCACATCGTCAATCGAGTGTATCTTCATAAGTTCTTCAATAAAACATCATACGAGTTAATGGTCGGTAAGAAACCCAATGTAAGTTACTTCAAAGTATTCGGTGCACCCTGCTGGATTCGTGATCCTCATCATGAGTCCAAATTTGCACCCAAAGCATGTGAGGGCTTCATGCTTGGTTATAGTATCAACTCGCACACCTACAGAGTCTTCAATATTAGTCATCACAAAATTGTCGAAACTGTAGACGTGCGATTTGATGAATCTGATGGCTCCCAAAGAGAGCACCTGCCACATGATTTAGGTGAAGCACCACCTGAAGAACATATCAAGAAGATGGGTGCTGGTGACATCATTCCTGTGGATCATCCTGAAGAAATCCACATACCTCCTGCTCCTGAAGAACATTCAAATCCTGATGCAGATAATCCTGATGACGATCCTGATCCTGAGGCTCCTGATACCCCTGCTGCTCCCGAAGCACCTGAAGCTGATGCAAATGAGTCTGACACCAGTGACGATAATGTTCCTCAAGATCATCCTCCTCGACTTCCTCGTGTGGCAAATGAAGTTCAAGTGGACAAAATTCTCGCTGATGTCAACCTACCAGGTCCTCTTACTCGTGCAAGAGCTAATCGTATAGCTAACTTTTTTGGGCATTTCTCGTTTGTATCGATTTCAGAGCCCACCAAAGTCACCGAGGCATTCCAAGAAGCGGAATGGATTGAAGCAATGCAAGACGAACTTCTTCAATTTAAACTGAATGATGTTTGGGAACTTGTCAAACGTCCTAATCCTCGAGTTCACAATGTCATCGGCACGAAGTGGATCTACCGCAACAAACTCGATGAAGATGGACAAGTCATCAGAAACAAAGCTCGTCTCGTAGCTCAAGGATATACTCAAGTCGAGGGGATCGACTTCGGTGAAACATTCGCTCCTGTTTCTAGACTTGAGTCCATTCGTATTATGCTTGCATTCGCTAACCATCATAATATCAAGTTATATCAAATGGATGTGAAAAGTGCTTTCCTCAATGGTAATATCGAGGAAGAAGTATATGTTGCTCAACCTCCAGGTTTTGAAGACGCAAAGAAACCTGATATGGTGTACAGATTGAAGAAAGCCCTCTATGGACTGAAGCAAGCCCCTCGGGCTTGGTATGACACACTAAGGGACTTCCTCATCGGCAAGGGCTTCAAATCTGGTTCCCTCGATCCAACTCTTTTCACAAAACGATATGATGATGCATTATTCATATGTCAAATCTATGTTGATGACATAATATTTGGATGCACTAACAAGAAATACAGTGAAGAATTTGCATTCTTGATGAGTGAACAGTATCAGATGTCGATGATGGGCGAACTGAAGTTCTTCTTAGGGCTCCAAATTCGTCAACAACGCAACGGCATCTTCATCTCTCAGGAGAAGTACCTCAAGGAGTGCCTGAGGAAATTCGGGATGCAAGACTGCAAGGGCATCAAGACACCGATGCCCACAAATGGACAACTTGGCCCTGATGAAAATGGCAAGGACCACGATCAAAAGGTATACCGCTCCATGATAGGTTCTCTGCTATATCTATGTGCATCTAGGCCGGATATAATGTTGAGCGTTTGCATGTGTGCCCGATTCCAAGCAGCACCAAAGGAATCGCATCACCAAGCGGTGAAACGAATTCTTCGATATTTGGCTCAAACCCCGTCGCTAGGCTTATGGTATCCAAAAGGCAAACAGCTGGATCTTGCTGGGTACTCAGACTCTGATTATGCTGGAGATCGAGTGGATCGGAAGTCTACCTCAGGAACATGTCACTTCCTCGGACGTTCTCTTGTGTGCTGGTCATCGAAGAAGCAGAACTGCATCTCCCTCTCCACCGCTGAAGCTGAATACATTGTTGCTGGCGCTAGCTGCTCACAGCTTCTTTGGATGAAGCAAACTCTGAAGGACTACGGCTTCAACCTGAAGAAAGTACCACTGCTATGTGACAATGAGAGCGCCATCAAGATCTCTCAGAATCCAGTACAGCACTCGAGGACGAAGCATATTGAGATTCGGTATCACTTTCTTCGGGATCATGTATTGAAGCAAGATATCGTCATCAGCCACGTGAAGACTGAAGACCAACTTGCTGATATATTCACTAAGCCTTTGGATGAGAAGCGATTTAGCACTCTGAGGTGTGAGCTAAATATCATAGATTCCTCAAACGTCCAGTGAATGGACACACATCCTAACGCTTAAACAATATTGAAGAATCCTGATGCACAACACACGATACGTCGTACTCCTCAAATCATGAGGAACTACCTTGCTAAGTGTGAAGAAATTAACGTGGAATTGACTCAAGATCCATACGACAATTGTATGGTATCAAGTGTCTCATTCCCTATAAGGTGGGTAGCGCCATCGCCCAAACACCTCAGGATTTGTTGTTCCTCAACTTCCTCAGGATTTGAAGTCTTCATTACTGATGATTACCGTGTTTGTCCTCAACAGCGTTCACCTATAGTTATTGTTCTTCAACTTTTGCTTCTTCATCTAGGTGAACGTGATCGGACCCGTCCCTCTGTGCTCACTTATCTAATCTGTCTATCTCATATGCGTTCATCCGGAAATCATGTATTCCTCAGACTGAGACCATTTGTCTTCATCCTCAGCCCATGTCCTCAAGTTCCTCAAATCACGGATTTTCTGTTACAACTGTATTCAATTTGTTGCGATTTTACCGCACGTCGTGATTATCCACCATTAAGATATCCACTGAGGATCCCAACAAGCCGGGGCTATCTCGTCCACAAATTTCGCAACCCCCTCAGGCTTTCACCCCTTTATAAATAGCCCTCTACCCCCTCCCCCCGGTCATTCCCCCCACCCCCCCCCCCCGCTTCTCTCACCCTCGCGCCGCCGCCCTTGAGCTCCTCAAGCTCGTGCGCTCACGTCGCCTGAGGTTGCCGTCGCCGGGGACGAAGACTTGTTGTTCCTCAGCATCCGCCTCAAGTCTGGTATGCTTATTCCTCAGTGGATTATTCCTCAGCGTATTATTCCTCAGTACTATTGTGTCCTCAAGCCAGTTAAATCCTCAACTGTACTGCTAGCTTTCTGAGACCTATACCTATGCCTCATACCTTTGTTTTCCTCAGCCTATTCCTCATGAACGCATATAACCGTACCCCACTTCCCTCGCAACTTAATTCTATCACAGGTACATGTCAGCTGAGGAATCGTATGGTTCTCCTAGTCTCACTTCATTTGCAGCTCAGCTCGAACGTACAATTCCTCAGTAACCACCGCTGAAGCAAATGGCTCCTCGACGTAAGCACACTGATACCGCTAAAGACTTTCCCCCGAAGCTATATGAAAAGCTGAAGACTCCCGAACGAGAAACTGCTGATGATCGTAAGAAAAGAGTCCAGAAGATCACACGAGAATGGGCCAAGCGTTGGGTGGCCTATCAATGGCTTAATCCTCAACATGAGGAGATGTTTGCAGTTAATCCTCCACTGAAGACCTTGGGTATCAAGGCTCGACCTCCACCTGCACCAGGCGTCATTCCTGATCCCACAACAATGCACACTCTTGAAGACTTTCCTGCGGCATATGAGCAGTACCTAAAGCGCACTCGCAGCCGTGTCAAGAATCTTGTCCGTGACTTGACTGCTTCAATCCAGATTCCGCCTCAGGATCCGTCTCAACCCAGAAAACAACCTCCGCCTCAGCACCGCAAAAAGGCTCCTGGTATGAAACCGTCCCAGAAGACCTCAGCTAAGCCTCAAGTTATTGGCTCCTCATGTCAACGCACGGATGGTGCTGCCCCCTCCTCAAGGATTCGCACTGATGAATCTGGTGCTCCTGAGGCCTCAACCACAATGCCTCAGTCTCAGCTGAAGACCAAAACTGTTCTTCAACGCGGCCCTCGCCCTTCACCAAAGAAAACTACTATGCGTGGCGCCATTCATCATACTCCTCAATCCTCTGATGATGAAGATGAATTTGAGGATTTTGCCGGCTTCGTCGCCACTAAAGCTGATAAGATTGAATATGTGCGTGCTGCGGCCAGACGCAAAGCTGAAGCAACGGGTTCCGAAATCCCGCTTCTCCTTGATCCCAAGAAGATCTTGGAGTACATTGAAATTTGGTCTGTCAAGCCTGACACTCCGCTTGATGATTTGTACATCCCTAAAGACATCAAGTTCAACAGTTCCTCATAAATGAGATTCATCAACGTGATCTTCAGAAACAGTTGAAGGCCAAACTGAAGAAAGTCCTCAGTGACTTCAAGAAGAAACCCATCACTGAAGTTACTCCTCAGGAGTTTACTGAGCATCAATGTGAAGTTCAACGCCTCAACATTGAGTTCGCTGCCAACCGTACTTATATTGGAAAATCCAAGGAACGCATCTCCCAACATATGGCCAAGTTGATGAAGCTTCGACAGCCTGCTTCCTCAGTACCCACTGATACCTCTGCCAAAATCCTCAAGCGCATGCCTGAAGCCCAACCCTTAACTCCACCTGCTGCAAAGAATCCTGCTGTTGAGGACCCCATTGATGCTACACCACTTTCCTCAGCTCCTCCTACAACTCAGGCCGCTGATACCACCATTCACATTACTGCTGCCTCAACTCCACCTCAAAATCCTCAGCGCAGCTTAATTGTCTTCACTCCGCCCCATGCAGCAACACCCATTGTTCCCACTCCTTCGTCCCCACCACCACCAGTTATCACTGAGGTTGAAGACATGGACGTCGATATTATGGATGATGGAACTCCTCGCGTTCATGATGAGGACTATGGGCTGACAAACTCACCCACTCATACTATCTTCTCACCTGAACCTCACTCCAACACCGTGACCGAGGTGCTTCCTGATACTTCTCTACAGTCTGAAGAATCGGTTGGTGCATCGTCCTCAGCGTCTGATGCTGATGACCCTGAAGCCACAAGTGCTCCCACAAATTCTGCTGCTGATACTGATGTTGCAGCAACCACTACTATTGATACTGATGTTGCTGAATCTACCCCTGCTGATCCCCAGCCAGACCCACCAGCCGCTGAAACTGAAGCTGAAAACAGTACAAATGCTAATGCTGGAGCCTCAAAGGATGGCTCTGAAGACAAACAGGCCACATCACCTCGTCTTCCAAAGGACCTTGACACTTCTGTGCCTGTTGCATCTGTAGCAATTCCGCCTCAGCCTCAAGCCTCTCTTCAGATTGAAGTGCCTCCAGCGCCTTCACCACCTCAAGGCCCAGTTCAAGCTAGGTCTTTGTGTCCGAAGCAGAAACAACCGTTCTTCCGTGATCTTGATGCTGATGATACCCCAAGCTTTGATGCTACTGATTTCTTCAATGCCATGAGTTTCTTCCAAGAGGGGATTCAAAATCCATATCATTTTACTCCACCTCAAAAGCTGTTGAGGTTCTGGACTGCCACTCAGAAGAACTATTATGCCTCAGTGCTCTACAAGAAAAACAAACTGTTTCCTCATAAGCATATTCCTCTGATGGATATGGAAGCTCTTCCGTGCTTCAACAATGTGCTTCAGGATCTGCATCATGCCAAGCTGCTTCAGTTCTGCTCTGAATGCATCCACTGGAATGAAGAGCTTGTGCTTCAGTTTTATGCAACTTTATATGTTTCAAGCGATCCTCTGGATATCAACACCTGGGTCCTCGAGTGGATGACTGAGCATCATCATTACACCATCACTGTTCCTGAAGCAATTGACATTCTTGAGTTGCCTCAGTGCACTTCCGCCGCTGCTTGCTCCTATGGGTCTCAACTTCTTCGAGATGACCTGATGAACATGCTCATGAAGCCTCAGGCCCCTGAAGCCCCCGCTCGCACAAAGTTTCCCGTTTCTGAGCTTCTCTATCTACCAAGTACATTGTATCGGATTCTGGCGAAGACCTTTTGCCCCATTAAAGGCTATGAATCCATTGCTAAAGAAGTCATTGGCATCATGAAGAACATACTCCACAACCTCTGCATGTCTGTGCCAATCAACGTTCCTGACTTCTTCTTCAGAACTCTGGTTGATGTAGCACAGAATCCTCATATTCTGAAGCCATACGCGCCATGGATCATGAAACTCATCCGAGCCACGACTGGTATTGATTTTCAACCTGATCACCCGAATCATAGGACATATATGCCGCCTGTCGAAGTGCTTCAGCATACGATTGCTTCAAATAACAAGGGCAAAGGCATATTCTATGAAGAAGTTCTCCCGACCAATTCCCTTGGTGGAAACATTCGTCATCCTCAGTCTCGAACTACTGATGAAACAAGAACTCATGCCTCAACTGAGGATACAACTCAGGCTCGAATGATGAATGACCGAGAGCTTCTGATTAGTCTTCATCAGAAGGTTGACCGAAATCATGATTGGGTGAAGCGTCAGTTTACTGAAATCCTCAGCTACATGGCTCAGACGCATTCTTCAGTGAAGAAAGTGCATCAGTATGCTCATCATACATATCAACATCTTGATGCCTTGATGAGAGAAGTAATCACCCCTGAAGACCTTGCAAAATTGGAGCTTCAAAAGCCTCTGATTCCTGCAATCAGACCCCCAAGGAAATTCAGACGCTGCACAACTCCTCCTCCGGCCATGGATTCTTATTCTTCAAACAAGGAGATGACTGCTGAAGAAGCAGAAGACACAGCTGCCTGCCCTCACACTGCAACGGATTGCCTCAGGCGTGACTCACCTCAGCCTTGAAGCAACTTCAAAGGGGCGTTAGCTTCAGTTTTTCCCTTTTTGTTCATTTTATGACAAAGGGGGAGAAATCTGTTAGTCTTCAAGCGGGTTTTAGTTATGGGGTTCTTCAGTTACAACTCTCGTTCTTCAGATTTTTTTTGTAACGAGTTGTAAACTGTAATTTTTGTGTTTGCCTGATACTATTCCTCAGTTACCTCATGCTATTTCCTCAAGTTTATCATATATGCATGTGATTGTCTCTGCAAACACCTCTCTCAGTGTGTTGTTTAATTTCCTCAAACACTTCATAACATGCACTGCTTCAGAAATGCCTGGATATAGGGGGAGCTCCTCATATACCTCAAAATGCTTTAGATATTAAACATTCTTCAACTTGTATGCATATCCTTAGGGGGAGCTTCATTATATCCAGCTTAATGATAAAAAATGTTCTTCAAAGTTTTCATTCTTCAAACTCATAATTTCATCCCCGTTGAAGCTTAACTGATTGTCATCAAATCACCAAAAAGGGGGAGATTGTAAGTGCATCAAGTGCCCTCCCCTTGAGGTTTTGGAGTTTGATGACAAAACGGTTAAGGGACTGATGTGTTTGTGAGTATACAACGGAGAACAGTCCCTGATGAGGTGTTTAACCACCAATGCCGACCCCCCAAAATGTTGAGGAACATTGGAGAAATCGGTGCATTTCCAGAAGAATGAAGTTGCGCGAAATCCTGAGGAATCAGGATCCTGAAGCGTTCGGTTGAAGCTGAAGCTGAGGACGATCCTGAGGACGTTCGCGCTGAAGACGAAGTTGAAGCGTAGTCTTCGCTAAGACTTTTTATACTTCTTGAGTCGTAGGAAAACACCGCACTGTTGGAGGGGTTGAATAAAACAAGTTCCGAAGTTCTGAGGAAGTGCTCAATTAGGAATCCTGAAGAAAAACCCTGAGGAAATCTCCTGCAGTATAAGTTCAGTTCCTCGGGTGTCTGAGACCTTGTTCTTCAGGACACTGAGGAATCTGTCTTCGGTTGAGGAGTCTGGAGACTGCAAGTGCAGTTCTCCTGAAGAGAGAGTTATCTCCTGCAGTAGAAGTTCAGTCCTCGTGTGTCTGAGACGTTGTTCTTCAGGACACTAAGGTAACTAACTTCGGTTGAGGAGTCTAGAGAGAGAATAGTTTGACCGTGCCACGTGTTGCGTGGTGAGAGGCTAGAACCTGTCTAGCAACGGTCATTTCCGAGGGCATGAGAGTAATTGCATGCATGGGCATTTATGTCCTTTTACTTCGGGTTTCTCCGCGGCTATAAATAGCCACCCCCAGCCCCATTTGTGGGTTGGCTGCTCCGAGAGAAAAACTGACACTTGTCATTTGAGAGCAACCCACCTCTGAGGAAACTGAAGAACCTATGTGAGGAAAACCACCAGCTTGAGTAGTTGAGCATTTATGAGGAAGTCGGTTCGAGTGATCCGAAGCTTTTTACTCTTGAAGACTGTGATCTTCCAGCCGGTGTAGAAGTCTTCAGTCTGAGGAAGAAAAGATGCAATTGTGACTTCCCGGAGTGACTGAGTATGTGAAGGTTTCGGGAGTCTACCTTGAAGACTCACCTGAGTTATTGGACGGAGTCTGAGGACTTTAGTTCAAGGAGAACAAGGTGAAGACTATGTATTCTGAGTTGAATCTCAGCCTCTCCAACCAGACGTAGAGTTGTCACAGCAACTGAACTGGTCTACCAAATAAATATCTTCAATCTCTGGTGCTATCTCTTCAACCTCATAAGCTTCAGTATTTGCTATGTTGACTTCTTATGCTTCAGCTCTCCCTCTGCTCTTTGTCTTCATACTATGCATCTGAAGTACTTCTGCTTATCTGAATTGATTTATTTCTGTTGCATTATGATGAGCTGCCCTAATGATTACATTCTGTGAAGTTTTATTTCTTCATCATTTTTGTTACTTCTTCAGCTTCATGATTGCTTCAGTCCTGAAGAAAACCAAAATCTGGTATTAAAATTGAAAATCTCCCATTCACCCCCTCTGGTCGATATATTGCACTTTCACCTACTGAATCTATGAGAATTTGTCTTTTTATGGGAGGTGTGGAAAAACATTTTACATGAAACCATTTGGTAAATTTTCGCATAAAATGTGTTCTAATATTTTTAAAAAATTATGTGGTCCAATTTCTCAACTAATATTCGGTATGTTCTTCATAAAAATATGAGATCATTTTGAAAAGCTATGCCACTAATGTGGTTGTAACATCGGTTAGTTTGTTTGAAAGTCATGAATCATTATAGATGATAACTCCTTTCGAGAACACATTTTGAAAATATTTTTCGTATTTCAAGGTTGTTATTTTTTATGGTAGTTAGTTCACAAACGATGACGCAACGTGATAGTTTTACATTTTTCATATATTCTTTGGTTTTAAAATATAGTAAAATTGGTGGGTATGACCGGTCATCAATGAAGGTGAAATTTTGCATTACTATTGTAAGATATCTGGTGAAATAGGTACTTGTGTAACTAGAATTATTTTTGAAAAAAGTAATAAGCAAACTATCAAACATCCGTATTTTAATTCAGTCAAATTCTGCTACTACCAAAATTTTCCACCGCTCAAAATTGTATCCCACTTTAAAAATTCAAACATTCAAATGAAGAGAAGAGATATGGTCCGAAATATTTGCGAAATTTCCCTGCCGCCCGAAATTTCTTCATCGCTCCCTCGGGCCCAAAAGCAAAACCCTAGTCTCTCTAGACGCGCCGCCGCCCCCAATCTCGTCCTCCCTGTTTGCGGGGCCACCCCGTATTCTCCCATCTCGAACTCCGCCACCCTCCCATTCTCTCCCTCCCTCGGCCGATGCATAGGCGAAGGGTGCTCCCAGATCGAGCAGGCCAGGCGGCGGTGCTTCCACATCCGCGGGTGTTCCTAGGTTGAGCAGGCCAGGCGGCGGTGCTCCCAGATCGAGCAGGCCAGGCGGTGGTGCTCCCAGATCCGCGACCTAGGGCTCCCGTAGGTGCCGCGCGAGACCCTCTACCGACCTTGGTGATTCTCCCCGCCGGCAGCCCTGCCTCGCTGCAACCCTCCGACGGAGCGGCTCACCACCATCATCACTAACCCGGTTTCATCTACCCTCATCTGCAAATCATAGGTGTTGGCCGCCACCGTCTGGAGCTCCCTCCCGCCTCCATGGAGCCTCCAGTACCAGCGCCTTCGACCTGGGCTCCAGCTCCTCCTCCTCCGCCTGCCTCCCTCTCCGTCTGGAAGCACCACCAGTGGTATGGCCCAAGAACAAGTGGCACGCACTGGAGATGGAGGCCCTCCTCCGCTGCAGACAAGGAGGTGGACCTCCAGCAGCTCGGCGACCAACTTATCGAGCTGCTGGTGCCGGCCATGACTCCGTACCGCTGGTGCTGCCAACGCCCTCCCCAACCTGCACCTGCCTAGTGAGGCCTCTCTCCCCCTCCTCCTCCTGCATGTATTCCTTATATTTTTGTTTCTTATTATCATGTTGAGTGTGTTACCAGTGCTTGCTTGTATGGATGCTGATGTGTTGTTGTCATAGGATTTGGATTTTGTACTAAGGCTTGTATGGTCTGATTATTAAGTGGATTAGGCCACGAATTTGCTGCAGAAAATCATTGTTCTAGTCGTTGGGAGTTATGTTGGATTATAACATGATTTGTGTGTGTTCCTTCATTAAGGAACACTTGCCTTTTGACTAGCACATGATCTGCTTGTGTATTCTTCATTATTTTGTTGCTTTTGAGAGTTAATCATGCCATGTTCCTTGTATTGAGTTGATTGGGTATATTGTTTTGCTGAGAGTTAATTAGTTGTATAACAATATTTAACTTACTCGGGTTTTTTTTATAACATAGAAGTTGTCCCATTTACTCCTCCCTTGATTGCCATTTTTAGCACCAGGCCTTGCGTTCTCAGGTACTGGCAAAAGGGAAGCAAGATGTACACCGCCAGGAAGAAGATCCAGAAGGACAAAGGTGTTGAGCAGTCCGCGTTTGAGGATAACGTGATGCAGGTGAGCCGACCTCCTCTTACGCTTTGTGCCATTCTAACTAGTGTACGAGGCATATCTTGTTAAAAAGGTGCATAATTCATGATATCATTAATGCGTCCAGCACCAAGTCAATTTCAGAATATTAAGATTCTCTAAGATATATAGGACACGAAAGTTAAGTCCGTAGTTATTTCTCAATCGGTAAAATACATACAGTCCATTTAGTTTGTGGTTTCTCATGTAGCAACGACATCGTTCATTGTTTTTTTGGCACACATCAAAGAGTTAAAAAAAATATTCATAGAAGTGGAGTCTTAATTTGTCTATCACCATCTGGTAAGTTCATCGTGTAGCAGAAAAATAAACTCAATGTGAAATATGTAATATACAGTAGCTGAATTTTTAATTAGCATCACAGAAAGTCCGAGACGAATTAATATTTGCATTTTGCCTGTGCTCATATAGTGTTGCTTATCAAAACAAACTGGTTGCACACACTACATATACACCTAATCATACTTTGGATTAAGCTACTCTCACCTATCACAAAATTCTTCAACATTAATGTAACACCCAACATCAGAATTGCTGGATCAGGTTAGTGGCATTGGTATATTACCTCTTATTCCATCCCTGAGCCTGTGGCCTCATCTTTCCGGTAGAAAATTCAGAGTTGTATTTTGAGCAAAAGAAATTTGGATCATAAGCCTGAGCACCATTGCATCTATTTTCTCAGTTTCTTTCTTTGTTTGCTCAAACACTGATAATATTAGCTCTGCTTTGGACTAGTGTGTGGTCAGTATATAGAGAGAAGCAGAAAAAAATTCTTGATGATGGCAAGCGTGATGTGAATGTTGGATCAGTCACATAGGTGTGATAGATGGAAAGCGATGTATGTATGTTTTTCTACCGTGTTTTTATTTTGTTAGTTTTGATCATGCATTGCTCTCTATTCTGATTTGTCTTATAAGATAGTGCGTATACCGAGAGGCATATGTGTATCAGCCATAAGACATGGCTGTGTAAGTCTAGATACTTCGGTAGGGTATATCTTATCTAGTGCTTTATTATATACTTTTTATCACTGTAGAACTATTTGTATTTGTGAAGATAATAGCATAGTTGATTTTTCCTACCTTCAAATTCTGTTTATTTGGAGTCCTACGTGATAGTCTACTTATTGCAGCCCGTAGATGTGGTGGTCTGGTGGTGGCACGTGGTTGCTGGGCGGCGGCGGCGTGCTAGATCAGCCAGCTATATGCGCTCGCGTATGGCTCATCTTTCTATTATCTCTCTTCACATTGCCTGTGTGTTTTTTATCGATGCAATAACTGCAAATTGATGGCTCCCTCTGACGTGTGTTGTCTCGTGTATGCTCCATTTTGTGGTAATGCTTATTTTCTCTATACACTGAATTGTTGATATATACTAGTGTAGTGTTGATTGATATTTCTTAATTGAAACAAAATTGTGTGTTTAGCAACAGAGGCAAAGTATGTTTACTACTTGAAGTGAGATCTAGGAATTATGGTTTTCAGTTTGCCTATCCTGTATTTTTTCAAATTTACTGTTTGCTATTTATGCATCTCTATTTATGTACATCAGTAAGCTCAGAAATATTAGCCAATCCTCTGTGAGTGGCTTGCTTCTCTACTCCAATGAGTGTTGTTCTTGTACTAGTTTTATTCTTGCTGTAGAGGATGCTATATCTTTATGCCATCACTAAAAAAATGAA
Organism: Bromus sterilis; assembly: GCA_950022295.1. NCBI lineage: Eukaryota > Viridiplantae > Streptophyta > Magnoliopsida > Poales > Poaceae > Bromus > Bromus sterilis. Next base: position 218,274,891 of record OX465599.1, read on the forward strand.
ATATGGGTACAAGGTTACAACAATGTAGATATTCTTATTTATGATGGGCAGACTTCTAATTATATTATATAGCAGTATGCCTGATATACCAGATGCTCTGTACAATTTCTGTGTTTTCTTTAGAAAATTTATCTTGTATACACTACATGGTAGAACGATCAAGTTGCCAAATTGCATACTGTGTGATGTGTTGTGTTTAAAATTATCTAGGATTCATTTAAATTGTACGACACTTCAATTGTACGACTAGTACTTCAGAAAATGAGCATACCATTTTGATCTTGGTACTAGTGGAGTTATCTGCTATAGCTGAGTATTTCATTTAAATTGATTGAGCTAGCTATAGTTGAGTACTGCACTGAATTTTGAGTGTCTCCAGGAGTACCTTAGGCGAGCAGGGCGACATGCCTGGGCGCGTTGCTGGTCTCCACCTGGGCACCTGTGAGCTGGACACGTGGGGTGAGCCTGGGCGAGACACTGGACATGCTCGACGATGGCGAGGAGGTGTTGTAGGCGGTGCCGTCCACCTCGGCACATAGACGATGCTGGAGGAGGTACTGGAACAGTCGCATCCCTCTTCTAGTTCAGTTTGCTTCAATGTACAACATGGCACCGCATTTGCAACCTGAAGTTCCCATCCCTTGGATCAGTTTTGTTTAATTCCTGCACTCCTAAGTTGAACTGTGCCTAAATGCTTGGTTTCTGTATCTAGTTACCTTGTCTGGCATGTGCTGTGAAAAACCATAAATGTTCAGTAATGGTGCCATTTATGTTATGCTAATGTTAATAGTGGTTTGCTGTTGCAGGACAAGCTGGTGAACTCACATGTGATTATTGATTCCTGATATTTTGTGTGTTCTCACATGAATTACTATATACGTTAAACATAGTTCCTGGACACCAACCTTCTACTTATTTTGCAGTTTCATTTTTTAATTTTTGCTTTAAATAATTTTCAACAAGTCAGCGTCAACACACATCATTGTTATTTCTTTGTGCTGTATGAAATGCTTATTGATTGTGCTCTCACATGGCCTTCAGTAATCATTGGTTCCTCTCCCATGGACTTCCGTAATCATGTTACTGATTGTGTATGTGTCTTCTGCTCTCTATCTGGTCCCAACAAGAAATGGGAAGTGAAAGGTTGTGGCCCATAAATTAAATGATCAAATTGTTGGACTAGGCCCATGTGTCTGTGCAAAAATAATAGGAAAATATATGTTAAATGGGCTGAATTGATGGGCTAGGCCCATATAAACGGTTAAACTGGATTGGGTTGATTTCAGCCACGATGTTTTAATTTCGTCGCAATTTTGCCACGTAGGACTGCCACGTAGGATTGGGTTAGATTGCCAGCGAAGATTTAGCATCGTCGTAAAGGTTACGACGATCCAGAAATCGTCATGAAAGTTAAGAAGATTTTGACCAAAATGTCATTGCTTTCAGTTTTTGACGCCTCATTTTCGACGCTTGGTTTTTCGTCGTAATATCGTCGTGGATTAAAAACCGTGACGATGCAGCGACGAAAATAGAGCGTCGTGTATTAACATATTTCTTGTAGTGAATGTATAGTCCTTGCCTGTTGATAAGTCGGGTTCCGAAGGTGTAGGAGATCGCAAGCTCGCATCGTCTCCGAGAGGTACCCGCGGAAGCACATAAGAACGTAAACACTGGAAAGCAATCTACGAGCAAGCATCTATTACTACGAAGCAAAGACGATCAAGCATCAACAAGAAGGCAACACGAGACATCGCACCTACCGTCGAGAGCGGTTACTAACAGGTTAAGTGGAGTACTCTTCACACACGACGATACCGCACATTTAGAAAGGTTCAAGTTGTTTAGCTACACAAGGTGAGCAAAGATTATTAACATGGCATATCACACAAACATGGCAAGAGGTGAAGCATAAATAAACTACCTAAGCTAGTAAATTTAAGTGGGGTCAAATCCTAGACACGGCAAACTATTGCGGACCCCACGATAAAAATGGAATTTGGTACTGTTCTTCCCTAAACATAATTTTATTATTTTTATTAGAAAGCAAGAGAAGCATAAACAAAAAGTAAACGAAAAACTAATCAAGTTACATATAAAGAACACCCCAAACAGAGTTACGGTTAAAAAGATACAAGCAAAACAAGTTACGGGCACAATCTGCCAACATCAGGAAGCACACTTTAGAGAATTGCATAAACAGGGTAATGAGTGCAAACATGCTTATAAATGATGTGCAATTAAAGTAGACATGGCAGGAAAGGCATGGCAAAAATAATCATGCAAATAGGCATCACGGATCAAAAGATATTAAGCAAACAACATGGCATCGAAACGTTACAGACTTAGTGAAAAACAGAAGTGGCTGTCAAAAAACAGCAGCATAGCAACTTTGGACCTCAATAACTATATGACCAGCAAGCATATCATGACAATTCAATACATGTAATGGAAGTATACATGATTCTTAACAATATGCAAATGAAATCACTCAATTTCGATAAACGGTCGCGACACACTCGTCGACCGAAGTTGCTGCTTTGGAGCAAGATACAATCATCATGCAGCAGGCATATATGGCATGTGAATGCATGGAACTGAATTAGAAACAATGCTTAACATGATGCAAAAGGAATCAATCAATTCCGACGAACGGTTGCAACGCAACCGTCGCCCGAAGTTGCAACAAAATAACAGTTTCAGACAGACTTAACAGCAATTTAGCAGATTAACCATCTGATGCCCTATTTGACCAACAATTACACAAGAAAGATGACCTCGGATCAAGATGCTCACAAAATATGGATTAAAGAGCATAGAGAGCACAACAATACAAAAAAGATTCACTTCGTTCCGACCTACGAGTCAATGGGAAATCGCTTTGCAAAACATGTACAACAGACAAAAATTCTGGGACTTAGAGAAAATTACAGGGGTGGACGAGCTCGGGGCTGTCAGATCCATGGCGGGCTGGCCATGCCCGGAATCGCGACGGCGAGGGAACGGGAGGCCGGGAGAGGCGCGGGAAAGGCCGGTGACGTGTGGATCCGGCGGAGGGCGGACGAATCTCGTCGGATCCGGGGTGGATCGGGGCCGGCGGCGACCGGATAGGGCGGCACGGGGGCGAGCTCGAGCTCGGGCGCCATGGTGGCCATAGCTGCTCGGGCCTGCACAAAGAGAGGAAGAAGAGGGTGAGGGAGGAGGAGGAGGAGAGGGAGGACTCGGGGAGAGGAGGAGGAGGCCGGGGCGGCGCGGCGGCTCGCCAGAGTTGGCCAGCGGCGGAGACCATGGCGTGGAGATCTGGGTGGCCGCCCATGGCGCGGAGCGGAGGCGACCAAGGCCCGGATCAGGCCCGAATGGCGGCGTCGGCGGGCCTGCAGGGCCCAGACACGACCCGACGGCGGCTGGAGCTGGCTGGAGTGCAGTTGGGGTAACGTGGCGCGATTTGGACCGTAGATCGCCGGATCTGACGGCCAGAAACACCTGGGAGCTAGGGTTTCGGGATTGGGAGAATTTGGGGAAGAATTTTGAGGGGATTTTGAGGGGGTGGCTGCAATTTTGTGGCTAGGGAAACCCTAGAAATGGGTGGGAGTGTGGTGGTCTTTATATAGCCCAGGTGGCTGGCAGTTTGCAAAAACATCCTCGGTTTTTCTCTCTCGCGCGCGGTGTTTACGTTTCTTACCGCCGGGGGTCCGCAGGACCTCCAATTCGGGTAAAACCTCGAAATGCGCAATCAGCGCGTTAGGCCGGCGGCGTTCACCTTGTGCTGGAACTATTCTGAGAACACTTTCCGGCGCGCTATAAATATATCCCATTTACTTAGTAAACGGGGTTTTCGTTTCGTTGGCTGCGGCTGGTCTCGTGCGGTTTTCGCGACGGTGATCGGGTGAAACCCGGTGTCGCAAAGGTCGAGTGTCAGGGTGGCAAGGGTCGGTCTCCGTCCGGTACGAGATAAGAGGGGGAAAAATAATCACCAATCGATAAAGTCGGGGATGCAAACACTGCAAACAAATCAGACAATCAAACAATTCAGACCGAAAACAAAATTTTTAATTTTTGTGAAATCTGGGCTGTTACATAAGTGCTGCTTGAAGAGCACAACAAGCTGAAAAATCAACATGCTGAGGACAATGGTGAGTAATCCCGATTTAGACTTTGTACGTGCCCTTGCATTGGTATCATTCTTCTTCCTTATGTTCTGCTTCATATATCCTGTTCTTCTTTCTGGTGTGCTACTGCAGAAGCGGCCAAGAAAGCTGTTGACGCAAAGGTGAAAGAGAACGATGATTTTGTGGCAAAAATGAAGAAGGAGATAGACCAAGCCGAGAACGGGCCAAGGAGAAGAAAGATTTGGAGACAAGCATGCATTACTACAAGAATGCGGTGAAGGAGAACGAGGCCAGCATCACCAAGCTTGAGTCCGATCTAGAGAAATTGTTCGAGTTGCGCACCAAGGAGGAGGAAGACCACAAAGCCGAGCTGGAGAAGACTCAGAAAGATGTGAGAGCGGCTGAAGAGTATTGCGCTGGGCGGTTTGCTGTCTTCAGCGATACTTTATCTGGTAAGCTGTGTGATATTTGTCTTGAGGACGTTTGGTATCATGCCAGTCTCGCGTATACTAATCTTGTGTTGTTGCAGCATATGGTACCGAACCTGATGCGGATCAGCCCCGGATGGCGGAGTTTGCTGAGATGATGAAGAGGGACAAGTATACGCCAGTGACCACGGAATTTTCTTTGGCCCGAGGGTTGCTGACTATGAGGTGCGTGAAGGCCAAGAGGTTTGCGGAGGAGGTCATGGGTGCTACCCTCGCGCTAAGGAGAAAGCTAGCACCCAGCGAGGGGAGTCGGGTGAAGCTTGACACAGTTGTCCCCATCCTGCAAGTGATACGTCCCGAACGTATCTATAATTTATGCTTGCTCCATGCATGTTTTGTGTGACTTTGCCATGATTTTCTTGAACTTTCATACACTTTTGAGCATATTTGGACTAATTTATTAACCCAGTGCACCCAACTGCCAGTTGCTGTTTTCTGCTGTTTTTGTATTTCAGGTTTTCCGGCCATTAAAAGTGCTCCAAAAAATCCGGAAAGATCAGATAAAAAATTAGCGACACTGAAGCTTCCGGAAACACCAAAGGAGGGAAGGGGGGGGGGCACCATAGGGACTCCAGAAGGGTCCCTGGCGCGGCCCCAACCTAGGCCGCTACAGGGAGCCTCCTGGCTGCCCTGTGGCCCCTCTCGGTGCCCCCCTTCGCCAATATTTAGCCCTCATGGTGGAAACCCCTAAGACGGATCTCTTTTCCGCGAACTCGCCTCTGTACCTCCGCCGAGGCCGTTTCAAGATCGGGGCTGCCTGGAGAAGCTGCCCCGGCACCCTGCCGGGAGGAGGAACCACCTCCGGGAGACCATCCATAGCCATGGACGCCTCCCGTATGTACCGTGAGTAGTTTCCCTTGGACCATGGGTCCATGACCAGTAGCTATGTGATGTTCCTCTCCCCTCTTTGTGCTTCCACTTTCGAGACCTCGTGAGCTGCCTCACATGATCGAGGCACCTTTGTAATTTTCTGCTGTTGCTATGCTGAGTTTGTTGGGCTCTGATGGATTATGAGACTATGTTCAGATTGTGATGAGTAATATATTTGGTCCTTATCTTTTATATTTGGTTCTTGAGTAAATTCTTGCATGTTCTCCGTTTCCGTATTTTACTTTGGCCAAGTGATTTGTTGCAACTCCAAGAGGGAGCGTTGTGCTTGATTGTGGGTTCAGCCCCTTGATGTCTAGCTTGAGTGACAGAAACATGAGACTAGGGGATGTGTTGTTGCCACCAGGGATAAAACAACGGTGCTTGTATCCGCGGATGCAAGGATTGTTTACTTTACGCAAAGTTCTTTTAATGCAGTTGTCTGCTGCTTTGAATTTAAACTTGGGTGGGATTCGCAACTTAATACCAGCGAGATGTTCTGGATAGATATCTCAAGGTGGATGATTCGTGGTAGATGCAGATGGATTTCGGTCTACTTACCTTGGTGTACTGCCCATTTCTTTTGAGCCCTTCCTTTCTTTGCAGCATAGTTAGCATTGCGGTTCCGTCATAATTCTGTCAATTGCCCAGCTGTGATTTGTTTACCTCGCTAGAACTTTTATCGTCTTTTGGGAGAGAGACATCACTAGTGAAAATCACGGGACCCCGTTCCATCTTCATATTATTGTTTACACCCTCAATTTACTTTCAGTTGCCACTATTATTATCTCCTGTGTTGATCCTTTGTAAACAACAAGGCCGGAGGAATTGACAACTCCTCTGTACTCGTTGGGAGGAAAGTTATTTGTATCTGTGTGCAGGTCCAGGTGAAGCTAGCAACCTCGGTGCCATTGTTCACTTTACCACCTTCTTGTATCCTTCCGAGTCCTACGGGAGACAAACCTTGGTATCTTTGCCAAGGGAAAACTTGCCGCTGCACTATATCTCACTCTGCACTTGGGGTAACCAACGAGGCTTGAAGAGTATTAACACTCTCTTGCCATCAGCAAGTTTTCTGGCGCCATTGCCGAGGACTCCAGTTTACAAGATAGGGGAGTTGCACACTATATTTTATCTTTTCTTTTTAGTCTTGTTAGTTTACCTTTCAGTTTTTACTTTTGTGTCCCTTATCAAAAATACCAAAAATACCTGCTGCGACTATGGGTTCCAATGAAAACACCAAGTTGTGTGACTTCACTAGTCACAACAACAGTGACTTTATCTGCACACCTATTGCTACACCTGCTACTTCAGCACCTTCTTATGAGATTAAACCTGCTTTGCTGAACCTTGTTATGAAAGATCAATTCTCTGGTGCTAGAGATGATGCTGCTTTTCACTTAAATAATTTTATTGAGCTTTGTTATATGCAAAAGTACAAAGAAGTAGATGGTGATATTGTTAAGCTTAAGATTTTTTCTTTCTCCTTGAGGGATGAAGCTAAAATTTGGTTTCAATCCTTACCTAAGAATAGCATAGATTCTTGGGATAAGTGCAAGGATGCTTTTATCGGGAAGTACTACCCCCCTGCTAAGATTATCCAGTTGAGGATCTTTATTATGAATTTTAAACAATTGGATAATGAACATGTTGCCCAAGCTTGGGAACGCATGAAATCTCTTGTTAAGAACTGCCCCACACATGGACTGACTACCTGGATGGTTATCCAGACTTTTTATGCAGGCTTGAACTTTACCTCGCGGAACTTGTTAGATTCGGCAGCGGGAGCAATTGGCGCGCTGGAAATGGTCTGCGGCGCGGAGTGGTGCTGATGGCTTCTCGCCCCTCGTTGGTTACCCCAAGTTGAAGGTTTGAGATGTGGCGCAGCAGCAAGTTTCCCTCGGTGAAGATACCAAGGTTTGTCTCCAGTAGGACTCCAGAGATGATAAGTAGGTGTCAGCGGCGCAACTGACATGGACCTGCACACAGACACAGATAACTTTGTTCCCAACGAAGTTCAGAGAGGTTGTCAATCTCTCCGGTCTTGTTGATCACAAAGGGTAAAACACAAGGGATAATGATAGCAATTGCAAGTAAAAGCAGAAAAGTAAAGATAGCATGGAAACAGTAATAAGGATATGGACCGGGATACGTGATGTTCACTAGTGATGTCTCTCTCCCAAAAGACGATAAAACTGCTATGCTAGGTAAACAAATTACAGAAGGGCAATTGAAAGGATTATGAACGCACCGCAATGCTAACTATGCTACAAAATAAAGGAAGAGGCTCAAAAGCATGGGCAGTACGCCAAAATAAGTAGACCGTAATCCAACTGCATCTACTACTAATCATCCACCTTGAGATATCTATCCAGAACATCTCGCTCGTATTAAGTTGCAAGCCCCACCCAAAGTGTAAACCCAAAGCAACAGACAACTGCATTAAAAAGAACTTTGCGTAAAGTAAACAATCCTTGCAACCGCGGTTACAAGCACCGTTGTTTTCCCCCTTGTGGCAACAACACATCCCCTAGACGCATGTTTCTGTCACTCAAGCGTGTCATCGGGGGGCATAATCCCACAATCGAGCATAACATTCCCTCTTGGAGTCACTACCTACTACTTGGCCAAAGCAATAAACAACAACGGAGAACATGCAAGAATTACTTAGGAACAAAAATATAAGAGATAAACACCAAATATATTACTCTATCACAATCTGAACATAATCTCATAATCCATCAGATCCCATCAAACTCAGCATAGCTATAGCAGAAAGATTACAAAAGTGCCTCGATCATGTAGGGCAGCTCACGAGGTCTAAACCATGAAGAACAAAGAGGGGAGGAGAACATCACATAGCTACTGAACACGGACCCATGGTCCAAGGAAAACTACTCACGAGACATCCGGGGAGCCAGAGGTGGACCAGGGGCCCCAGGCGCCCCCCTGGCGCGGCCAGGGGTGGGGCCGCGCCGGGTGGCCTCCTGGGCCCCCCTGGCTCCCCTCTGGCCCCTCTCGGGCTCTTCTCGTAGCTTCCTGTACGCTGATTTTTCCTATATTTTTCTCGGAATTTTTTTGGCACTTTTTATATGGGGGAAAACTGAAATAGAAAAACAGCAGAAAACAGGAACTGGCACTGGGGTGCACTGAGTTAATAGGTTAGTCCAAATATGATGAAAAGTGTATGAAAGTGTATCTAGATCATAGCAATATCACACAAAACATGCATGGAGAAAGCAGAAATTATAGATACGTTTTGGACGTATGAACATCACCAAGCTTAATTCCTGCTCGTCCTCGAGTAGGTAAATGATAACATCATAATTTCTGTGGTGACATGCTAGCAACCATAAAAGAAATTTGAAAAGTAAAGCAATCAAGGTTAGAGATTCAATTCAAGTTATAACATGCAAGAGTCTATATTAACATTGAAACAAGTAACAAAAGAACATTAGGTGCAAGAGCTCTCGCTGTCCGTGCCTCGAATGTCTCCAAATGGTGTTTGCGTGCAAGAAGGAGGATAGGGAATACGAGAAAAAGTATTTTTGTGTTGAGAACTCAATCTACTAAAGTTTCACACTTGGTCTTCTTTGGAATCTTATCTTGACTCATCCCCAGACCACTAGCTAGGTACAAGTCAATTTGATCCACTCCTTTTCGATATTTTGAGACCTCATGCAATGGATGAGCATAAGCAGGAGAGTTGACACTTAGGATGGAAAAGAGAGAAGTACGGAGGAGGAAGACAAAAAGGATGAGAAAGGCTCACATCAATGAGGACAATCATAGGCAAGAGATGCCAAATGATAGATATGATGTGAGGAGTAGGGATTGCCATGCAACGGATGCACATACGATCTAGGAAGCTCTCCAATGGAACTAGTGGGGGTGCATCTAACTTGCTCGCTCATGAAGACCTAGAGCTCGTTTGAGGAGGCTCATCCTTGGAATATGCAAGCCAAGTTCTATAGTGTGAAGGTCCCCACATAGCTATATGCATAATGATCATCTCTATGGAGTACAAGGATATAAAGGGAGTACTAGTGTGGATCTCTCAAAAGGATAGTAGTGTTGCCCCTTTCTCTCTTTTTATTTCTTTTTCTCTTTTTTCTATTTTTTTGTATTTTTTTGTGGCCTCAATGGCTCTTTCTATTTAACTCTCATTTGTCCTCTTCGGGATCTTTTACTGTGTACACTTTGGGATCTTTTCCTTACTTAAGGGCAACACTCTATTTTACAAGAAGGTAAAGGAGATCTTTAACACTTTACAAGGTACTCAAAATCATAAAGAAGATGTAACTATCATGATGTATGCAATGTATGTCGCTGCTAGTGTAGCAGGAACATGTATGATATGAAGATCAAGTCATGAAGAGGTGGATGTTGCATGGCAATATATCTCGGAAAGGCTATGGAAATGCCTTGATAGGTAGGTATGGTGGCTGTTTTGAGGACAGATATAAGGAGGTTTATGATGACAGAGCGTATCATGCCAAGGGTTTGGATGTACCGGCGAAGGTGGACACCAACTCTCGGAGTGAGAAGAAGGCAATGCACGGCACGGGAGAGGCTAGAAAAATATGGGAAGGTGGAAGTGTCAACTTTCAATACTTACATTAGTCCGAAGAACTCATGCACTTATTATCGGTAACTCTCAATCTAATAAGGAGGTTCACAAAGAGACAAGTACCCCGAGGAGGAGTGTATGGGGGTTTGGTTATCCTTGCGCATCCTCGACTCATGGTACGTGAGTGTTCTCTAATATTCGATCCCTCCAAAAGATTAGTGATCCATCTAGTAGTTAGAGTTCTCAACTAGTTTTTGTAGATTTTGAAAATACACACGGATTGCCCAAAATACGACACCTATCACTAATAGGCTAAAGCTCTTGACACCAAAATTTCAGACATTACTCACATCAATACCTCAAAACTATTTCAAATTACTACTAGAAGAAAATAGAAACCTCAATTACCTACTCTCAAGACAAGACACAACTCAGTGCAACAACCAACTCTCTTTAACAAGATAAACATGAAAAATAAAAAGAGTTCCAGCAAAAAACTAAACAAAAGCCAAGGCTCTTGCTAAAGACAAACTAAGACTAAAACTAAACATGGAAGTAGCTACGGAAAGATAAAGAACACACAACAGCAAAAAGATAGGCAGGAAAAATCCTATGATGTGTTCTAAATTTTGAAAGTGGAGCGTGTTTCTCTCCCACACAAAGCGAGACGCTCCAAGCATAGCACATAACGCATGAAGTGATAAAAATATAGTGAGACGAAGGACGAACTGATGATTGTTGATGGAGAAGGGGATGCACGGGGGCATCCCCAAGCTTAGACGCTTGAGTCTCCTTGAATATTGATTGGGGATACATGGGGTCATACCCAAGCTTGAGCGCTTGACACTCCTGGATCTTCTTTCATCATCTTCCATCGCAAACTTGAAAAATCCCTTCATACATAACTCATCATAAGCTGATTAGAGAGGTTAGTACCCTTAATAAAATAATTTTTCCCCACTGGACATAAAGATATTCTTGAAGATCTATTGTTTTTCAAGAGTTCCAAAAAGTTTTTGCAAAGAAAAAGCAAGCTTAAGGTTTGAAAAAGTTAGGAGAGACAAAACGTGGCAGAATCTGTGAAAAACAGAACAGCAGGTAGTAAAGAATTTTTTATGGGCACTTCTGCAACTCAAATCGAAAAACTCAGAACATACGGAAGTTTCGTAATTGTATAGAGCATTCTGTGTAAACATTTCAGCTCAGAAAGATGAACTGGGATTTTTCTGGAATTTTTCTGGTCACGAGGACAGAATCTGTTTTCTGGACAGCATGTCACAACTTTTTACTTCCCTTGCCGTAAGAGGCTATAACTTGGAACAAAGATGAAAAATAAAGATACAATGATGCTACAGTAGTAACAATCATCAAGACACAACAAAAGCAAAAAGAAAAACCTAAATTCGTTGCGGGCTGCCTCCCGAAAGCGCTTTCTTTTATGCCTTTAAGCTAGGCATGATGCAAAAGAAGAATCAAGTTTTATCAAGAGAAAGAGAATAACTAGCCCGAGTAACGGACTCAAAAGGTAACTTGATTTTCTTTCTAGGGAACTGTTCCATCCCCTTTTTGAATGGGAATTGGAATTTTATATTCCCCTCTTTCATGTCAATAACCGCACCAACGGTGCGAGGAAAAGGACGTCCCAAAATAATCGGACACAAAGGTTCACACTCTATATCCATAACAATAAAATCAACGGGAATAGAGTTGTCATTGACAATGATAAGAACATCGTCGATCTTCCCCAAAGGTTTCTTTACGAAATAATCAACAAGACGAACACCAAAAGAACAAGGATCAAAGGGCTTCAATTCAAACATATCAAATATTCTTTTGGGCATAACGGAGGTACTAGCTCCAACATCACATAAAGCATGGCAAGAGAAGTTATTTAATTTAATTTTGATCATAGGGTCCCAACCATCATCTAGCTTCCTAGGTATGGAGGCTTCTACTCTAAGCTTATCCTCCCTAGCTTTGATGAGTGCATTTTTGATATGCTCCGTGAAGGGAAGATTAAGTGTGCTAGTGTGGGGGTCTCTAGACATTTTGTGTAACAAGCTAATAACTTCTAAGAGGGTACAACTATCAAAATCAATATCACTACTATCAAAGGTGGTAGTAGGGTCATCTAGGCTCACTTGTTTGAAACCCTCTATGTTCATAGGAGTTTCTTTATCTTCGGTTGAGCTATTAGCATCACCATTAATAGGTCCAACGGGACTAGGAGTGCATTGGGTGCTAATAGTTTGGGTGTCCTCAACAATTTGGATAGTGGCAACTGTGTGGTGTGTAGGAAGGCTCTTAATTCTATCCTCTTCCTCTTTTTCTCTAGCCCACCTTTCTTTAAGTTTAGCCATCATCCTAATATTTTCATTAATTTGTAATTGGATAGCATTAATAGGAGTGGATTTATTCTCCTCAAGGGGAGAGGTTCTAATTTTAAGCATCTCAATATCAAGGGCTAAGCTTTCTACCTTCAAAGAGAGATTATCTATTTTAGCTAATTTCTCCTCTACATTTTTGTTGAAGGCCTTTTGGATAGTGATAAAGTCTCTAAGCATGCTTTCTAATTCAGAGGAGGTGTTTTTGTTGCTAGGGTAGGTGTTGTTGTTCCCATAATTGGATGGAAACGGTCTAGGATTGCTAGCAAAATTTCCCCTATAAGCATTGTTGTTGAAGTTGCTTCTAGCAATAAAGTTCACATCTACTTGTTCTTGAGCAACCAAAGAATTTAAAGGGACATCATGAGGATCAATAGAGGGTTGCTTGGTAAGTAGAGACATAATTAAATCAACTTTTTCATTGAGGGAGGTAATTTCCTCGACAGAATTTACCTTCCTACCTGTTGGAGCGCGTTCGTTGTGCCATTGGGAATAATTGGTCATCATCTCATCCAGAAGCTTCGTGGCAGCACCAAGTGTATTTGACATAAAGGTTCCTCCCGCGGCCGAATCTAACATGTTCCGCGAGGTAAAGTTCAAGCCTGCATAAAAAGTCTGGATAACCATCCAGGTATTCCAACCATGTGTAGGGCATTTCTTAACAAGAGATTTCATTCGTTCCCAAGCTTGGGCAACGTGTTCATTATCCAATTGCTTAAAATTCATAATGTTACTCCTCAATTGGATAATTTTAGCAGGTGGGTAATACTTCCCTATAAAAGCATCTTTGCACTTATCCCAAGAATCTATGCTATTCCTAGGCAAAGATTGAAACCAGATTTTAGCGTCTCCCCTTAAAGAGAAAGGAAAGAGCTTGAGCTTAACAACATCACCTTCTACTTATTTATACTTTTGCATATCACATAATTCAACAAAATTGTTCAAGTGTAAAGCAGCATCATCTCCAGCACCAGAGAATTGATCTCTCATAATAAGGATTAGCAAAGCAGGTTTAATTTCATAAGAGGTAGCTGAAGTGGCAGGTGTGGCAATGGGAGTGCAGATAAAGTCTTTGTTGTTGTGACTAGTGAAGTCACACAACTTGGTGTTTTCAGTGGAACCCATATTAGCAGCAAGTGTGGCTGATTTTTTTGTAAGTTTTGATAAAAGACACAAAGATAAAAACTGAAAGGTAAACTAACAAGACTAAAAAAACAAAGGTAAAGGGTAGTGTGCAACTCCCCTATCTTAGCACTCGGAGTTCCGGCAACGGCGCCAGAAATTCGCTTGATGGCTTCTCGCCCCTCGTTGGTTACCCCAAGTGGAAGGTTTGAGATGTAGCACAACAGAAAGTTTCCCTCGGTGAAGATACCAAGGTTTGTCTCCAGTAGGACTCCAGAGATAATAAGTAGGTGTCAGCGGCGCAACTGGCGTGGACCTGCACACAGACACAGATAACTTTGTTCCCAACGAAGTTCAGAGAGGTTGTCAATCTCTCCGGTCTTATTGTTCACAAAGGGTAAAACACAAGGGATAATGATAGCAATTGAAAGTAAAAGCACAAAAGTAAAGATAGCATGGAAACAGTAATAAGGATATGGAACGGGATACGTGATGTTCACTAGTGATGTCTCTCTCCCAAAAGACGATAAAACTGCTACGCGAGGTAAACAAATTACAGAAGGGCAATTGACAGGATTATGAACGCACCGCAATGCTAACTATGCTAAAAAAGAAAGGAAGAGGCTCAAAAGCACGGGCAGTACGCAAAAATAAGTAGACCGTAATCCAAGTGCATCTACTACTAATCATCCACCTTAAGATATCTATCTAGAACATCTCGCTGGTATTAAGTTGCGAGCCCCACCCAAAGTGTAAACCCAAAGCAACAGACAACTGCATTAAAAAGAACTTTGCGTAAAGTAAACAATCCTTGCAAACGCGGTTACAAGCACCATTATTTTCCCCCTTGTGGCAACAACACATCCCCTAGACTCATGTTTCTGTCACTCAAGCTTGTCATCGGGGGGCATGAACCCACAATCGAGCATAACGTTCCCTCTTGGAGTCACTACCTACTACTTTGCCAAAGCAATAAACAACAACGGAGAACATGCAAGAATTACTTAGGAACAAAAATATAAGAGATAAAAACCAAATATTTTACTCTATCACAATCTGAACATAATCTCATAATCCATCAGATCCCATCAAACTCAGCATAGCAATAGCAGAAAGATTACAAAAGTTTCTCGATCATGTAGGGCAGCTCACGAGGTCTAAACCATGAAGAACAAAGAGGGGAGGAGAACATCACATAGCTACTGATCACGGACCCATGGTCCAAGGAAAACTACTCACGAGACATCCGGGGAGCATCCATGATGGAGAGGAGACTCCCGGAGGTCGGCCCTCCCTCCGGCAGGGTGCCGGGAAGAGGTCTTCTGGTGCTCCCGATCTCGGAAGCGCGGCGGTGGCGGAACAGAGGAGAGATCGCGGAAAAGGGTTCTGTCTTCGGAGTTCCCTGTGACGGAGAATAAATAGGCGAAGGGGGCAGCCAGAGGTGGACGAGGGGCCCCAGGAGCCCCCCTGGTGCGGCCATGGGTGGGGCCGCGACGGGTGGCCGCCTGGGCCCCCTGGCTCCCCTCTGGCCCATCTCGGGCTCTTCTCTAAGCTTCCTATACGCTGATTTTTCCTATATTTTTCCCGGATTTTTTCTGGCACTTTTTATATGGGGGAAAACTGAAATAGAAAAACAGCAAAAAACAGGAACTAGCACTGGGGTGCACTGAGTTAATAGGTTAGTCCAAATATGATCAAAAGTGTATGAAAGTGTATCTAGATCATAGCAATATCACACAAAACATGCATGGAGCAAGCAGAAATTATATATACGTTTTGGATGTATCAGGTGCCAACTATGCTCCGGCTCTGACTAAAGCCCACTTTCCGGAGCGAGTCCATAATCTTGAGAGGGTTGGTGGTGGTGACCCTAATGAGGGTCAAAGCTGCACCACCTTCCTTTCTCGATATGCCAAGACTGCTAGTCGGATTGCGCTGATGCCTGACCTGGACTTCTTCGTGGAGTCGACTGGTGTGACGAGCGAGTCGGACGAAGCTGGCGAAGAATGAGCAAACTTAGTTGGTTTGGAGCGTCACAAAACTCTTTTAAATTTTCCTCGGGATGCCCAGTGGATCTGTAATGAATTTCACCGTTGATGTTGTGCCCTGGGCACTAGACATGCTTTTGCTTAAGCTTATGTATGCGTGCTTCTGAAATGGTCATCTTGTTGTAGGTACTTAGGAAAGAAATTTCTAAGTTCTCGGCCGAGCTGTGCACATCACGTATGAAAACCTAATTTTAACGCGCTAAGCAACCCCCAAGTCTTCTGAGACTTGGTGAGTACTTAGGTAAATTTTTCTAAGCTTTCGTCCGAGCTGCGCACAGCTCGGATGAAAACCTGATTTAAAGCGTTAAGCAGCCCCCATGTTTTCAGAGACTTGGTGAGTACTTAGGGAAAATTTTCTACGCTTTCGTCCGAGCTGCGCACAGCTCGGATCAAAACATGATTTAAAGCGTTAAGCATCCCCCATGTTTTAAGAGACTTGGTGAGTACTTAGGAAAAAATTTCTAAGCTCTCGTCCGAGCTGCGCACAGCTCGGATGAAAACCTGATTTAAAGCGTTAAGCAGCCCCCAAGTTTTCAGAGACTTGGTGAGTACTTAGGAAAAAATTTCTAAGTTCTCGTCCGAGCTGCGCACAGCTCGGACGAGAACCTGATTTTAAAACATTAAGCAGTCCCCAAGTCTTCAGGGACTTGAAGCGTACTTAGGAAAAAATTTCTAAGCTCTCGTCCGAGCTGCGCACAGCTCGGATGAGAACATGATTTTGAAACATTAAGTAGCCCCCAAGTCTTCAGGGACTTGGGGCGTACTTAGGAAAAAAATTCTAAGCTCTCGTCTGAGCTGCGCACAGCTCGGATGAGAACCTGATTTTGGATAGCAGTTAAAAAATACAAAAGTTGGACGAGACACGTTGTTGTGGCAAACAATATTTTATTCAAGTCTTACAATTGCACTCATGCATAGAAACAACGTAACAACTGGGCGTTCCATGCATGAGGCTCCTCTATATTATTAGTTACATCATACAACCGATAAGCTCCGTTGTGCAGTACCCTGGAGATGACGTAGGGCCCTTCCCACGGGGGAGCTAATTTGTGATCTGAAGTCTGCTTGATAGGCAGTACCATGTCGCCTTCTTGAAATGAGCGAGCTCATACGTTTCGGTCATGATATCGACGTAGGCCTTGCTGATAAAATGCTGAGCGGGTGAGAGATAAGTTCCGTTCTTCTTCCAAGAGATCAACACCATCTTGTCGTGCATCTTCAGTGTACTGCCTTACTCGGGGGGCGTTGTGCTTGAGGTCACTCGGAAGAACCTCTTCTGATCCGTAAACGAGGAAGAAAGGGGTTGACCGAGTGGAGCGATTATGTGTTGTCGTCAATCCCCATAGGACCGAGGGGAGCTCATCGACCCAAGCACCTTCTTCTTCCTTCAATTCTCGAATACCATTACTCCAACAGAATTCCTTTGAGTATGAGCCCATTTGCTCGTTCAACTTGGCCATTGGATTGGGGGTGTGCTACTGAGGAAAAATTAACCTGAATACCATTACTCCAACAGAATTCCTTGAACTCAGCCGAGTTGAAGTTTGACCCATTGTCCGTGATGATGTCATGTGGCACGCCGAAACGATGTATGATGCCTTGTATGAAGCTAACTAATGTGGATGAGTCTAAGGCTTTGATGGGTTTTGCAGCTATCCATTTGGTGAACTTGTCCACTGCGACAAAGATGTGGGTAAAACCGTATTTGCCTGTTTTCAATGGTCTAATCATTTCAAGCCCCCATACTGCGAATGGCCAGGCTAGGGGGATCTGTAAGAGCAAAGTTATGCCCTCATGAGTTTTGGATATTGTTGGTCAAAACAGTAGAGGAACTAACAAGTTTTCTAGTGTGAAACAGATGGTTAGGTTCCTGAAGTTATAGGTTGGTGATAAAGCTTACACGAAGATTTATACTTTTACCGAAGCACATTCCCTGGAGCGAAGTCTATCACGGATGTCGACCCCTAAAAAGATAAGGAATCCTGAAGCTCGTCTCATCGAAGAAGATGATCAAGATGGCGCATGACTTAGTTGTTTTTGCGTAGTTTCTTTTACTTCTTTGAGTCGTAGGAAAAACCGTACTATCAAGAGGGGTTTAGTAAATGTACTCCGAAGGTTTTGATGAAAAGACTCAGATCGAATCCAAACTAGTGAGAAGCCAGAGTTGAAGAAATCTCATGTGAGCTAGGTAATGCTTCACCAGCGAAGACTTGTTCTTTCGGCTCCTGAAGAAGAACCAAGTCCGTGAGTCAACTTTACTTGGACCGCAAGTAAAGTTGCGCTATGATTGGAAATATGACCGTTAGGGACAGGTGTCAAGCTGTCACATCGGGTCACTTCAGTCATTTCGCACCTAGGGATTGCCACCTATAAATACGCCACCCCAGCCCTCATTGGCTGGTGGCTGCTCCAAGATTGACTCCCTACAGAGGAGAGAGAAAGGGCAACCCCACCGAAGCACATCCAAAAACCAAACCACTGAAGCATAAGTCCTATTGATCTGAGTTGATTCATTATGACTTAGGAAAAAGTTTGCTAGCCTTTTTATCTTGGAGAACTGCAATTCTCCTAGACGGTTAGAGAGTTGTTCTTCAGAGAGCGAAGAGATATTGTCGCCTCGAAGTCCAGTTTTTCAAAGGTTTCGGTGATTTCCTCAATAATCAACCACGAGTGAAGAACTGACCAAGCTCAAGGAGATTGGTGCAGTGGAGAAACGGACGGAGAGAGGTTAGCTCCTGTGTTCAATCACAAGTCCCTCCAACCAGACGTAGCACTTTGCAGAGTGTGAACTGGTCGAACAAACATCGTCGAGTCAAGAGTTCGTTTTACTATCCGCACTTACATTCAGTTTATCAATTGCTTCAGTGATCTGCTTCAATGCAATTGATTCGATGCTTTTGATTCGCTATATTCTGCTTCGATCATGTTCTGCTTCAATGTTTACCTTTCTGTTAAATCCTTTCGGTTGCTGAGTTATGCTTCACTTCATAGTTTCATGCAAAATTTTGAAGTGATCATTCACCCCCTCCCCCTCTGATCACATACTTGGTCTAACAATTGGTATCAGAGCAGGGCACTCTTTATTTGGATTAGCCTCCTAGAGTGTTTTGCAAGTATGTCTTTCGCAGCCGTTCGCTCTGGAGAACCCATTCCTATATTCAATGGGAAGGACTACTCTTACTGGAAGGACAAGATGAAGAGGAATATTATGCCTATCAATTCCACCGCTTGGCAAGTTGTTTTACTTGGTGTTACAGTTGCAGACAAGAATGCTATCACTCCTGAAGAAGCTCAACTGATTGATCTTGATTCTGTTGTCTGGGTGTTCATCACAAATCACTTGACTCCAGAAAAGTATCATGAAGTGAAGAATATTCCTTCGGCCAAAGGTGTCTGGGACTATCTTGAAAAGATTGGTGAAGGTGTTTCTACTCAGAGAGATGCCAGAATTGACACACTCCGAATCAAATTCTATCGCTTCAAAAGACTCGAGGGTGAAAAAGTCCAATCAATCTACAACAGACTCACAGCTCTTGCAAATGAGTTGATTTCCCTCGGTGCTGATGATATAACTCCTCACTCAGTTGTCAGAACTCTGCTTCGCTCGTTAGATGACTCGTTTGATCACATTGTGCTGATGATCAAGGAAAGGACTGATTACAGACGTCTTGTTGCTGCTGATGTTCTTGAGAGACTCACTACCTTTGAAATGGAAGAAGATGAGAAACGTGACATAAATGGTTCTCGAAGGAGATCTCATGCTTTGAAAGCAAAAGCTTCGCGTCATTCTTCGCCCGAAGTCAGTTCTGCTTCAGGTGTCGAATCAGATGATCCCGCAAGCATTGGAAAGGATTTAGCACTGATAATGAGACGCTTCAATCGCTTTCAGAGAAAAGGTTTTTCTTCACCCAAGAAGAGTTATCCTTCAAGAAGCTCAAGTCATTCTTCTCACCGTTCATCCTCAAGAAGCACTCCATCGAAGGACAACTGCTGCTATAAGTGCAAGAAACCAGGACACTACATTGCTGATTGTCCTCTGTGGGAAGCTGAGAACAAATCGAAGCATTCACTCAGAGACTCTTCATCGAAGTCTTACAGATCCTCCAGAAGTCATGAGTCAAAGAAACATGATTCCAGTTCAAGAAGGGAAAAGAAGAAAGATTCTGATGATGATAAAAGGAAGAAGTATCATAAGAACCGTGAGGGTTCTTCATCGAAGACTCACTTGTCTCGTCGAAGCATCTCTCACCGTGCCAAGGCCTATTTGGGAAAGGAGATGAACTCAGAAGACGAAGCCTCTGGTTCCGAAGCTGAACAAGACTCACGGTCTGCTTCAGGGTCCGAATCAGATGGAGTTGCTGGTTTGGCCTTCGCTTCGGCAAATGCTTCAGTCAATGCTTCAAGCTCATTCTTCACCAACAACAGCAGTGAAGATGAAACTCCTGCCTATTGCTTCATGGCCAAGGCAAAGGTATCTTCATCCAAGTCAAACTATGATACTTCTGATTATTCCTCATGTGAAAGTGACACTAGGATAAGCTATGCTAAACTTGCTAAAATTGCTTCAATTCAACAAGATGAACTTGATTCACTAAGCAAAACCATTAAGAAATCAGAAATGTTGTTGGTCGATGAGATTGAGAAAGGTCAAACTTTAACCAATGAGCATGTTGCTCTGAAGGAGAAGTTTGAAGAATTATCCTCTCGGCATGATCTTCTTTCAGTTGATTATGAGAAGCTCACCTATGAATTTCTTCAGAGGAAAATGGCTCTCGAAAAACTGACAGAGGCTCATGAAGAATTGGAAAATGTTAATCGCTCTCTCATGGCTCAACAAGGTTCTGAAGCAAACCATAAAACTGAATCACCTTGTTTGGATTGTTTGGAACGAAGCAAAACTGATTCCAAAGGGAAAGCTCCTATTGTTATTGATGATGCTAATGCCTCCGATGAGGAAAATCTTGCTATTACCGAGGAACTCCTCAGGTTGAAAAACTTATTTGAATCAGGCATGTTCAAAAGTGTGCAAGGACACCAATATCTCTGTGACATCCTGAGGAAGGCTCTCCTTCACAGGAATCCCAGGAATGAAGGTGTTGGTTTCGAGAGGAAGATAAATCCTGATGGCACATATTGGGAGCCTAAGCAGTATCCTAAGACTGTTTGGGTTCTAGCGAAGGAGAAACCCATTGATATTGCTAACCTTTCAGGTTTCGACTGCAAAATGAACAAAGTCATTGTGGATGAATCACTTGATTCAAACTACAAACTCATGAAAGATGAACAGGGAAAAGTTTCAGCTGAGTATGTAGGTACTCCACCAAAGAATGGATTCTTCAAGAGGCAGATATGGGTGCAGAAAGCACTTGTGGAAAAACTGCCTGCTAACCATTCTATGCAGGGAAAGCCTTCGGTACCACTGAATCATTTCTACTCTCTTGAGACAAGAAATGATTCATTGGTGACCGAATCAAATGTTCCGCAGAAGCAATACTATCGTACTGGTCGCCACACGTATCATCCTCATAATAATCATACTAAGATTGCATATGCTCATACTTATGCTAACCGTTCGCAGAGGACCTACATTTATGGTGTGCTTGATGGTTCACCGAAGCAATACACTCCTGTTCGATTTAATATTGCTTCGACCAGTGCTTCAACATCTTCTCAGTCACCTGCTCGTTTGTGGGTGGTTAAGAAGAACTAATTCTTCTGCAGGGCTATGTCTCCGGTGGATCCGAATGGGTCATGGATAGTGGTTGTACAAATCATATGACCGGAGACAAGGAGTTGTTCACCGAAGAAAAAATATCTCAATCTTCTCTGAATTACATTACCTTCGGTGACAACAACAAAGGTAAAGTGTTAGGTTTGGGTAAGATTTCCATATCGAAGGATAAGCACATTGACAAGGTTATGCTAGTCAAATCTCTTGGATATAATCTTATGTCTATTTCAAAGTTATGCGATATGGGTATGCTTGTTTTGTTTTCGGCTTCGTGTTGTGTTGTCTTTTCACAGGATGACTACACGTTTGTCTTTGAGGGTTACCGAAAGGGAGATCTATACATTGTTGACTTTTCTTCGGGCCCTGCTGTTTCCACTTGCTTAATGGCAAAAGCTTCATCTGGATGGCTATGGCATCGAAGACTTGGTCATGCAGGGATGAGAAATCTTCATAACTTAGTGAAGAAGAATCATGTTGTTGGTCTTAGCGAAGTAAAATTCGATAAGGATCGTCTCTACAGTGCTTGCGAAGCTGGAAAAATCACGAAGAAACATCATTCAGCGAAGACCATCATGACCACCACTCGTCCTCTTGAATTGCTTCATATGGATCTTTTTGGTCCTCAAAATTATGCAAGTCTGGGAGGAAACAAATATGGTCTAGTTATTGTTGATGACTTCTCACGTTATACTTTGGTTTTCTTTTTGGATGACAAGAGCAAAGTGGTTGAAATCTTCAAGTCATTCGCTAAGAGAGCTCAAACAGAATATGAATTATCCCTGAAGCATATCCGAAGTGATAATGGAACTGAATTCAAAAATACTCATATTGAAGATTTTCTTGATGATCATGGTTTTACGCATGAGTTCTCTGCTGCCTATACACCTCAACAGAATGGTGTAGTTGAAAGGAAGAGTAGAACTCTCATTGAGATGGCAAGAACTATGCTTGCTGAATACAAGACTCCTATTAGGTTCTGGGCCGAAGTAATCAATACTGCATGTCACATCATCAACAAGGTTTACCTTCACAAATTCTTGAAGAAGACTTCACATGAGCTTATCACTGGTAACAAACCAAATGTCTCATATCTTAGAGTATTTGGTGCTCCATGTTTTATAAGAGATATGAATCATAGCTCCAAATTTGCCCCGAAGGCACATGAAGGTTTTCTTTTAGGTTATGGCTCAAACTCTCACACGTACAGAGTCTATAGCTCTCACTTTGGGAAAGTTATGGAAACTGTGCATGTAAGGTTTGATGAAACTAATGGCTCTCAAAAGGAGCATTTGCCTCATGATCTAGATGAACCTCCTCTTGATGAAGTAATTAGGTCCATGGCTATTGGTGAGATTCGTCCTGTTGAAGCCAATCAACATCAAGCTGTAAGGGATGATGATGGTCCAATGTTCCCACACATAGCCCGGGGCGCTGGAGATCACCATCCTGAAGAAAATGATGAACAGGACGAAGAAGGTCAAGGGAACGAAGGAAATGCCGAAGCTGATGCAGATCCTGAAGCAGAAGCTGAGCCTGAAGCAAATGATACTACGTTATCACGAGTTCGAAGAAGAGTGGATGTGGATTCAATCCTTGAAGATATCAATCAACCAGGTTGTCCCACTACTTGATCTCGCACTCGCTTGGCTAACTTCTGTGGAAACTTTTCTTTTGTCTCCATGCTAGACCCTCCAAAATATGATGAAGCCATGAAGGACCCTGATTGGTTATTGGCTATGATGGAAGAACTTCACCAATTCGAAAGGAACAAGGTCTGGTCGCTTGTTGAAAGGCCAGATCCCACGAAGCACAATGTTATTGGCACCAAGTGGATATTTCGCAACAAGCAAGATGAAGACAGTATTGTGGTAGGAAATAAGGCTAGATTGGTAGCACAAGGTTACACCCAAATCGAAGTCATTGACTTTGGTGAAACCTATGCTCCAGTAGCTCGTCTCGAATCCATTCGTGTCATGCTTGCTTTTGCTAACCACAAAAATATATTGCTATATCAAATGGATGTCAAGAGTGCTTTTCTTAATGGTGAAATCGAAGAAGAAGTGTATGTTATGCAGCCTCCAGGTTTTGAAGACTCGAAGAATCCTGATATGGTGTACAGGCTTCACAAAGCTTTGTATGGACTGAAGCAAGCACCTCGTGCTTGGTATGAAACATTGAAGGATTTCCTCCTGAAGAAAGGCTTCAAACCAGGAACAACTGACCCCACTCTTTTCACTCGATCATATAACAATGATCTATTTGTGTGTCAGATTTATGTAGATGATATTATTTTTGGCTATACTAACACTGAGATCAGCGAAGAATTTGCAAGGATGATGTCGAAGAAATATGAGATGTCAATGATGGGAGAATTGAATTTTGCCTTGGACTTCAGATTCGACAAAAGAAGAATGGCACCTTTATTTCTCAAGAGAAATACTTGAAGGATTGCCTGAAGAAGTTTGATCTTGCTGAATGCAAGACCATTAGAACTCCCATGCCTACTAATGGTTTTCTTGATGCAGATGAGAAAGGGAAACCCTTCGATCAGAAAAAGTTTCGGTCCATGATAGGTTCTCTCTTATACTTATGTGCATCTAGACCTGACATCATGCTATCAGTTTGTATTTGTGCTCGATTTCAGGCAAATCCGAAGGAATCGCATCATATAGCTGTGAAGCGAATTCTTCGATATCTAGCACATACTCCTTCTTTGGGACTTTGGTATCCCAAAGGCACTCAGTTTGATTTGATTGGATATTCTGATTCAGACTGGGCTGGTGATAGGGTTGACAGGAAATCTACCTCAGGCACTTGTCATTTTCTTGGTAGATCTCTTGTGTGTTGGGCTTCAAAGAAACAGAACTGTGTCTCAATATCTACTGCTGAAGCTGAATACATTGCTGTTGGCTCGTGCTGCACTCAAATACTTTGGCTTAAGCAGACGCTGAAAGATTATGGTATATTTGTGAAGAAAATCCCTCTGCTTTGTGACAATGAGAGTGCCATCAAGATTGCTCAAAATCCTGTGCAACACTCTCGAACGAAGCATATTGATATTCGTCATCATTTTCTTCGAGATCATGTTTAGTGCGAAGACATTGAGATTAGCCATGTAAGAACTGAAGATCAATTGGCAGACATATTCACGAAGCCATTGGACGAGAAAAGGTTTTGTGCATTGAGATGTGAGCTAAACATCTTAGACTCACACAATGTGCAGTAAGATCGAAACTTTTCACTATATATATTCACCTTCGTTGTGTATTTATTTGTTTAGTTTCGCTTGAGTTTTTCTTCATCCAAGTTTAGCTTCGTTTGCCATTTGCCTTCTGTTTTATCTTTAGTTTGTTTTATTCATTCGTTTCTTTTGTCCCCTATGCTTATGACTTTTAGCTTCGATGTTGTTCTTCAAAGTGATAAGTTTCGGACCCTACCCCCTCTATTTTGTTTCACTCCAAATCTTTTCTATCTTGAATGATAAGCACAATTGAAATGGAAAGCATATTGCTTCGAGCATCATTGAGTTCCGAAGCAAATGTTTCCAACTTTATCGAAGTTTTTGCTCTCGGTCAAGACTTATTCTTCGGCCGTTGAGTCCCCGTCTTCTCCGGGTCGTTGAGATTCACTCGCGATACGCCACTTCATCTTAGCCGTTGAATCGGAAGAGTCAGTCGCTGGACACCGTTCGATTTGATCCGGCAACCGCTCCAGGTCAGGCCTATTTAAGGCGTCCCCCCACCGAAACGGTTCACCCCACGCTCATTCTCTCCGACGTCTCCGTCTCCCTCCTCGAGCATCCGCAGAGCTCTCGTCTCCGTCGTCGCCGTCGCCGCTTCACTGCCGGAACGCTGCCGCCGTGGACATTCCCCGTCGACGCAGAGCACTTCTCCGCTCCCCGTCGCCGTAGCTGCCTTGCGTCACCAAGTTAGGGTACGCAACGCCTCTTGGATCCAATCTTGTTTCCTGTATTCTTCATCTAGGGTTTGGATCTAAGTTTTGTTAGGGTTTTGATTTCTGTTTATAGGGCTGTTTGATCCGTGTTGGACTTTACATCTTGGGAAAGCTGTTCTTAGCATCTAAGAAATCCCATCTCCTCAGGTCAGTGCGCATGATACGATTCGTTCTCTGAACTGGATTGGGTTAGGTCTTGTTTTCGAACTTGTTCTAGCCAAATTCATAAACAGAGTTGCATCCAATCTGAGATTGATCTGGGCTCCTGTCAAATTGTTTTGGTTTTGGTCGAAACCTTTGCCAGTGCTTATTCATTCCCTCTCCTTGTTTCCCTCTTGTCTATACTTCTAATCACAGGATGTCTGACGAAGAGGCTGCAATGGGGAATGAGTCTCCGATTGTTGAAGGACTGGAAAATTACCCAGAGCCACCAAAGCCGAAGGGCAAAGGAGTCAAAACGAAGGAAGTGAATAATGCTCGAGGCATACCCGAAGCCATTCGCCTCAAGATGGGCTATGACACTCCTCCAGAAGAGTCAGATCATGATAGAAAGATTCGACTGCAAAGGATTCGAAGATATTGGGCTATTCGGTGGTACAAGTACAAAAGTATCCCAACTTGGAAGTGGGCAATGCAATTTGCTTTCAGCCCACCTTATCGGTACACCACCGCCATGTCCGCTCAGTACACTGCAGCCAACCGGAAGAAGTACTACCCGAAGCCTCCGGCTGTCCCGCACCCAAATTCACTCAAGACCCCGGATGATTATCCTGAAGAGCAAGAAAGGCTTGCTATTCTGGCTGAGAAGAAGAGGATCCGAGACGAGAAAAAGGCAAAAGCTCTTGCTGCTGCAGGGCTTGATGAAGCCGAACCATCGAAGCCTCAGAAGAGGCAAAAGCTTCGGAAGCTCAGTGACTCACCTCCTCCTGCTTCAGAAGAGGAAGTTGAACACGAAGCCGATGACGAAGCTCAAGCAGCTGCCCCGCTTGAAGACTCGATCGATGACGATCCTGCTGATGAAGCAGATGATAAGTCAGAACACTCACCCATCCCCCCAAGTCCTAAGAAGAAATTGAGTAAGAAGCCTCTAAAGAAGAAGGCTGGAGCGAAGCCAACTGCTCCTAAAGGTGTTAAGTTCCAAGAACCTTCAACACCTCCTGCTCCAAAGAGGAACATTGATTTGACAAACTTGGTGGTCGAGGCACCCCTGTCCTCCAAGCCTCCCCGCCGTCCTGTTCCTACCGAGCAGAGGACCAAGGAACGGCATGACCCGAAGGCAAAGCCTGTGGCTAAGCCTGCTGCCATCCCCGAAGCCAAAGCTCCAGAACCAGTTAAAGCCCCGAAGCCGAAGGCAACTGTGGCTAAGCCTGGTCAGACTTTTGCCCAGGTTGGCACAAAGAAGCTGACCGAAGCTGAATTGCGGAAGAGAGACCGCATTGAAGCTGAACGTCTGCACGCCGAAGCTCAAGGCAAAGCTAAGGCTGAAAAAGAAGCCAAAGAGAAAGAGAAAGCTGATAGAGAAGCAGCTGATCTTGAAAAGCAAAGGAAGGAGCTGGCCGAGGCAAACCAGCAAGCTGAAGCGAAGCGCAAGCTAGCTGACGCTCAAGCACAAGAGGCTAAGGCTGCCGCCGAAGCCAAACAACTTGCTGAAGCTGAAGCCAAACGCCAAGCTCAGCTGGATATCCTTCGCAGAAAGAAGGCTGAGAAAGCTGCCAGGGCCGCTCAAAAGGAAGCCGCATTGGACATGGCACCGAAGGAAATTACCCCGAAGCCAGTCGCAGCTCCTGTTCCCGAAGCCCAAGTTGAAGCTGAACATAGTGAGCACAACTTCCCGAATGCTAGGGAAGGTGAACTTTGGGACTGTCTGGGTCTGAGTCAGACATACCTTAAGCTTGCTGAAGCTGTTAATCCCCAAGCTGTAGATATTGGAGATACTTACATTTCACCAAATCTTTCAGCCATGGTCGAAACTTTGTACAATCAGCTGAGATATTTGCATGCAAGAGACAGATCAGAAACTGCTAAGATTCAGAAATTCCAGAAGAAAGCAGATGATGAATCTGATGAGGATTTCAAGAGCGAAGCCACAGCTGCTTCGAAGAAAATTGCTGTTGTGAATGAGGAAACAAAGCGAAATATTCAAGTATATCAAGGCAAGATTAAATCTTCCATTGAAGAATGTTGCAAGTCGCACAATGCTTCAGTCATGGCTCTTGACTCCAAGAAGCGCGAAGCCATGGTTAAGCAATTAGCTTCACCTCTTCCCAAGCTACAACCTAGGAAGAGACGACTGATTGCTGACACTGAAGAAGCTGATGAGGTGAGCTCTCATCCGGCCAAGAAGGCCTCAAGAAAGGCATCGCCCCCACGATGCAAAATAATTAATCTTGGCAAACCCACATCGAAGCCATCCGCCCCCGAAGTCATTCCACCCCGTGCTCCAACTCCTCCTCCTCCTCAACCTACTCCACAACCATCCGCCCAAGACAATTTCGCGCCTGAAACCTCTCCACCCCCTCAAGCCATTCCTGAAAAGGATCACTCTTCAGCTCACTCTGCTGAGGAGTCTGAAGACAAACAACGCGAAGCCCAAGATCAAGCAGTTCATACTGAAGCAAATGCAGATGCAGACGTCGAAGCTGGAGCCGAAGCACATGAGTTGGCCATTGTAACTCAACCGCCAAGGCGAATCACAGATGCCCGAAGGCATTGCATTCCTGCTCAAGACACACAGTTGGACTCCATTTACCCCAGGGAAACTTTTCCTATATTCCTGGGAGAAGGAACTTCTTCAAGACATTGTCCTGAATTCGACATTGAAATTCATCGCAAGAAGCTTCGATTCTTTGGCACTAGTCCATATGATTCAACACGAACTGCTGATGATCTTCGATTCTGGACAGCTGAACAGCAAATCCTGTACACGAAGCTTTACTGCCAGAAAGGTGTTCTCTTCAGACACAAGTACTTGGACATGCACAGTCTATCAGCTGCAACGTGCTTCCAAAACATCATGGAAACTATCGAAGCACAAAATCTGACTGGATTGTTTGCCATGGAAACTCCATTCAATTCAGAGCTAGTGAAGCAATTCTATGCCACACTATATGTCTCTGGAACCCCAGAAGCTACTAGCACATGGATTCTTGAATGGATGATTCAAGGGAAAGTCTTCAGGATGCATACAGATGAATTCATGGATATTATAAACATCCCAAGACACACTGGAGAAATTGCAAAAGTTCACATGTTACCGGATCCCACTGAAGCTGAATTTGCATCTTTATTGGATCTCGAAGTTTCTGGAGATCACATGCCAGAAAACTTTCGCCCGAAGCATTTGGTGTTCATATCGAAGACTTGGTTTTATATCTTTTCAAACTCACTAATGCCTCTCAGTACAGCGAATGATGAATCCAATATTCTATATCCTACTCGTCATGCTCTTATGAAGCTCACCCATGGTCATGTGTTCGACTTCGAGGACTGTTTTCTTCGATACATGGTGCAAGCTGAAGAATTGGTACATCAACTGAAGCCATATGCTCCTTGGCTGCAAGCCATTTGCAACCATGGACGCAGCGAAGATTACACTGCGAAGCATCACCCGAAGCTGTTCTGCCCTCCGGTCCGCGATACTATGAATATCTTCAGGCGGCCAAATGACCCTTTTGCAACATATGTAGGAGTCAGACAGCATATCAATGAACGCAACATGTCAAAGCGTTACCAGAAAGAAGTGTACCACTTTGAAGTTGCTATTCGTAACCAACAGCTTCTTGAAAACTTCATCTAAGGAAATCAACGCCAGATGCAACATCTATCAGATGAGATAAACAGAGTTGGAAACATTGCAATGAACAACAACCAATACTTGAAGGTATTGAAGCGTCATTCTTGGAAAGGCCTCAGGAAGTTTAACTCTGTGAAGAAACTTCAAGATGACCGCATATTCAAGGAATATCCACATCTGCAGAGGAACTTTTCCAGAAATGATACAGTCGACCGCCCCAACCCCAAGATCCCTTCGCTGGACAAGATTGATGAAGTCTTATTCGTCAACCCTGCTGAACAGATTCGCCCCGATACCTTATCGGATGAAGACTCCCATACCTCGAAGCACGAAGATGATCCTCTCGACGACAGCGACCTTGAATTACTTCAAGCGCCGATGGACTTCGACGAGGAAGAATCACCTGCTTCGACCGAAGGCGATACTTCAGGCGATGCATCTTCTTCCGGCGAAGACAATGTGCAGCGTCCCCGGGTTGCAGCTGACGCGTAAATGCTCTCGATCTGCCTCTCAACCTTTTGTCCAATTCTTCACAAAAAGGGGGAGAATGTAGGCATCGATGATTTTAGATTCGCTGCGGGGTTTTGGGTTTTGATTCGATTTGTTTGCGCGTGTTAAGATTCGACAAACATTCCATTCACTTCGATTGGGTTGTATCTTAACGTTTTACTTCGGTTGTGAACTGTTTCATTGTATATGTTAATAACCCCGTGCTTGCAAGTTGCCTTCCTATATTTTATCTTGCAGGTGGTTATTTTCCTTAAGTTCACAGGTCATTGGATGATTGCATATTCTTCAAGTCATATTCTCTAGATGCAATTGATTCGCGAAGATATGTGTTAGGCTTCCCATTGATGATATTCTTCAACAAGCATTTTGTTCGATTATACAAATCTTCAATGCTTGCATTCAGGGGGAGTCATAAGCTTCATATCTTAGAGTTTGCTCTCAACTCAACTTAAATTCCATATCTCTTATCGATGCCTGTTTTGTCAACAATAGTCCAAAAAGGGGGAGATTGTAAGAGCAAAGTTATGCCCTCATGAGTTTTGGATATTGTTGGTCAAAACAGTAGAGGAACTAACAAGTTTTCTAGTGTGAAACAGATGGTTAGGTTCCTGAAGTTATAGGTTGGTGATAAAGCTTCAACGAAGATTTATACTTTTACCGAAGCACATTCCCTGGAGCGAAGTCTATCACGGATGTCGACCCCTAAAAAGATTAGGAATCCTGAAGCTCGTCTCATCGAAGAAGATGATCAAGATGGCACATGACTTAGTTGTTTTTGCGTAGTTTCTTTTACTTCTTTGAGTCGTAGGAAAAACCGTACTATCAAGAGGGGTTTAGTAAATGTACTCCGAAGGTTTTGATGAAAAGACTCAGATCGAATCCAAACTAGTGAGAAGCCAGAGTTGAAGAAATATCATGTGAGCTAGGTAATGCTTCACCAGCGAAGACTTGTTCTTTCGGCTCCTGAATAAGAACCAAGTCCGTGAGTCAGCTTTACTTGGACCGCAAGTAAAGTTGCGCTGTGATTGGAAATATGACCGTTAGGGACAGGTGTCAAGTTGTCACATCGGGTCACTTCAGTCGTTTCGCACCTAGGGATTGCCACCTATAAATACGCCACCCCAACCCTCATTGGCTGGTGGCTGCTCCAAGATTGATTCCCTACAGAGGAGAGAGAAAGGGCAACCCCACCGAAGCACATCCAAAAACCAAACCACTGAAGCATAAGTCCTATTGATCTGAGTTGATTCATTATGACTTAGGAAAAAGTTTGCTAGCCTTTTTATCTTGGAGAACTGCAATTCTCCTAGACGGTTAGAGAGTTGTTCTTCAGAGAGCGAAGAGATATTGTCGCCTCGAAGTCCAGTTTGTCAAAGGTTTCGGTGATTTCCTCAATAATCAACGACGAGTGAAGAACTGACCAAGCTCAAGGAGATTAGTGCAGTGGAGAAACGGACGGAGAGAGGTTAGCTCCTGTGTTCAATCACAAGTCCCTCCAACCAGACGTAGCACTTTGCAGAGTGTGAACTGGTCGAACAAACATTGCCGAGTCAAGAGTTCGTTTTACTATCCGCACTTACATTCAGTTTATCAATTGCTTCAGTGATCTGCTTCAATGCAATTGATTCGATACTTTTGATTCGCTATGTTCTGCTTCGATCATGTTCTGCTTCAATGTTTACCTTTCTGTTAAATCCTTTCGGTTGCTGAGTTATGCTTCACTTCATAGTTTCATGCAAAATTTTGAAGTGATCATTCACCCCCTCCCCCTCTGATCACATACTTGGTCTAACAGGATCGTTTTCAAGTCAGAAGCTGGTTTGTGGGGTTGGTTGGCATATAATTGACATCCTTGGCAATGGTCCACAATATATCGAGCATCGCTGAGGGCTTGAGGCCAGAAGAAACCAACTCGGAAATATTTTTTCACTAGTGTCCGACTTGAGGCGTGGTGGCCACAGTCACCCGCGTGGATGTCTTGCAAGATACAACGACCTTCGTCCTTGGAGATACATCGCTGAAGGAGCCGAGTGATGCTTTTGTTTACAACTCTCCATTGATCACCGAGTAGGATTTAGATTTGCCGACAATCTGCTTGGCCTCTATCTCATCTTCTGGACACTCTTGCCTTTGCAAATAAGCCAAGATTGGGAGTGTCCACTCGGGAGGAATAACTTCCACATCAAAAATCATGTCAACTACCGCAGGTATATCCTCCTTGTTGGTATGTTTTTGTCAGGCATCATTTCTGGATCTGCCTCCAGGAAAGGATCTTCTTTAACTATTGGAGAGTGCAAGTGTTCCAAATAAATTCCAGATGGGATCTGACTCCGAGTAGATCCCAACTTGGACATGTCGGCTACTTCATGATTCTTAATCCTTGGAATATGATGGAGCTCTAGCCCATCAAATTTTTTCTCCAATTTTCTCACTGCTGCACATTAGGTTGTCATGGCTGGACTCCGAATGTCCCATTCCTTCATTACTTGATTTATCACCAAGTCTGAATCTTCGAATACCATCAGCCTCCTGATTCCGACTGAAATAGCCATTCTCATACCATACAAAAGGGCTTCATACTCGGCCTCGTTATTTGTTGGTGGGAAATGTATTTGGAGAACATATCTCATCTCATCTTTCCTTGGTGAAACTAGTACCACTTCTGCTCCTGCTCCATTCAGCATCTTGGATCCATCAGAAAACATTGTCCAATACTCTGGTGTTGGCTGTGGAGAGTTTTGGACTTCAATCCACTCGGCCAAGAAATCCACCAATGCTTGTGACTTGATTTCTTTTTTGGGTTGGTAATGGAGGTCATAGGGTAGCAAATCCAAACTCCATTTTGTGATTCTTCCCGTTGAATATCTGTTGTTCATGATCTCTGCAAGAGGATCTTCTGATACCACTATGATGGAATGGTCTGGAAAGTAGTGTGCAAGCTTCTGTGATGCCAAGTAGATTCCCATTGCCAACTTCTGGTAGTGAGGATATATTTTCTTGGATGGTGTGAGGACCTCGGAGATGAAGTACACAGGACTTTGTACCTTCTGTGCCTTCCCTTATTCTTCTCTTTCCACCACTATAGCTACGCTGACAACTCGGCTTGTGGCTGCAATGTACAATAAGAGTGGTTCTTTTTCTTGAGGTTCTGCAAGGACTGGCCGAGTTGATAGTTGCTTCTTGAGCTCTTCAAAGGCCACTTGAGCTTCTTCAGTCCAAACGAAATTCTGTGATTTTTTCATCAACTGGTAGCGAGGTAGGGCTTT
The DNA here is from genome assembly GCA_950022295.1 of Bromus sterilis. Classification (NCBI taxonomy): domain Eukaryota; kingdom Viridiplantae; phylum Streptophyta; class Magnoliopsida; order Poales; family Poaceae; genus Bromus; species Bromus sterilis. The sequence goes on from OX465599.1 coordinate 218,307,730, forward strand.
CTCTCCAAGTCTGGAAATGAATCGGCTGAGTGCTGCAAGGCAGCCTGTCATCTTTTGGACATCTCGGAGCTGCTAAGGTGGCTTCATGTTCTGGATTGCTGCCTTTTTTTGGATTAGCTTCTATCCCACGCTCGGAGACCATAAATCCGAGTAGCTTCCCTGCTGGTACACCAAAGATACATTTCTCAGGGTTAAGCTTGATATTGTAGGCTCGGAGGCTCTGAAAGGTTTTAGCCAAGTAGGCTAACAAACTGCCTCCCTTAGCCGACTTGATCACAATATCATCCACATAGACCTCAACATTTCTGCCAATTTGCCAGATCAAGAAGTTCTGCATCATACGTTGATATGTGGCTCCTGCATTTTTAAGCCCGAATAGCATCATGGTGTAACAAAAAGATCCAAATGGGGTTATAAATACTGTTTTAAGTTCGTCTCGTTCATATAATCGGATTTTATGATAACCCAAGTACGCATTGAGTAAACATAATCTCTCGCAACCCGATGTGGAATCCACAATCTGGTCAATGCGAGGAAGAGGGAAATGATCTTTTGGACAAACTTTATTGATGTGACGAAAATCAACACAAGTTCTCCAAGTTTTAGCTTTCTTTGGAACCATTACAGGATTTGCTAACCACTCGGAGTGGAAAATTTCCCTAATGAATCCGGCTGCCAATAGTCTGGCTACTTCTTGTCCGATGGCCTTCCCTTTCTCAAAATAAAAACGCCTAAGGGACTCTTTCACCGGTCTTGCCTTTGGATCAACGTTTAATTTGTGCTCAGCCAACCCCCTTGGGATTCCAGGCATATCAGCAGGCTTCCATGCAAAGATATCCCAATTCTCACGGAGGAAGTTGATGAGCTGAGTTCCTATTTGGGATCCAAGTCAGTTGCAATATTGGTGTACTTGTCTTTATCAGTGGGATGTATCTGCACCCTCTTGGTTTCTCCGGCTGACTCAAACGAAGACGTTTTCTTTGGTTGCAGCAGCTCGGATGAATCAACAACTTTCTTGTACTCGGCCAACTCGACTTTGGCCATTTGTTGATCAGCTATCAACGATCCTTTCTGCAAAAATTCTTCAGCTTGCTTGTAATCTCCCGAGATGGTGATCACTCCGTGTGGGCCGGGCATCTTCAGTTTCAGATAGATGTAGCATGGAATGGCCATGAACTTTGCATAGGCTGGTCTTCCGAGTGAGGGATTATGGGGAGGATGATCTGACTGGTCAAAGGTGATTGGGGTGTCAACCCTTTTTGACTCCCGACTTGCGATGACGACTAGCACTCCGTCTTCTCTTGGGAAACCTTCGTTGTCCAGGTCTGGGCTTGCTACCTTCTTATTGCCCATGTCTGTCTCCTGATGAGGTCCTGTCTTTGCGTTCTGAGCTGCTCTCCTGATCAGACGGCACTACTGAGCTGTATGCTTTGGGAGAATTAACTTTCCTTCAGCATCTCGGGTTGTATGAAGAGGAAAAGGCTGATATAGGACCTCGTCGTCATTTGACGGCTTCTTTTGACGTGGCTGCCACTCCTTCCGTGCCTGGCCTTTGCCATGAATTCCTGAAGCATTTGCTGCTGCAACCAACTCTGCGTCCGTTGGGGCATATTCCGCTTTTCGCTTGTTGTTGCCTCCGGTCTTCTGCTTCGAGTTAGGAGCTGACTTGTTTCCTCCTCGGTTCTGCTGGGTTTTCTGGCGAATCTCCTCTTCACCATTGGCATACTTATTTGCTATTTCCATCAATCTTCTGAGTGAGGTAACATGGGGTGGTCTTGCCAACTTGAGACTCAGCTCTCTGTACTTGACTCCTTGCTAGAAAGCATGTATGGCTTGGAACTCGGAGACTCCCTCTACCGAGTTGTGAAGTGTAATCCATCTCTGGATATAATCTCGGGTGGATTCGGTATTTCCTTGCACACATAGTTGCAGCTCAGTCAGCCCTCCAGGCCTCTTGTGGGTCCCTTCGAAATTCTTGATGAAAACTCTTTCAAGATCTTCCCAAATCCAAATACTGTTGGGGGGAAGCTGGTTCAGCCACGTCCGAGCTGATCCTTCTAGCATCAAAGGAAGATGCATCATGGCTATCTCATCTCCTCCGCCTCCGATTTGCACAACTATTTTGTAATCATCTAGCCATGTTTGCATCTTGGCATCACCTCGGTACTTGTCTACTCCATGAACTATCCGGAAGTGAGGAGGAATGGGAGTGGACCGAATTCTGTCGCTAAAGCAAAATGGTCCTATAGCCATTGAGGGACGAGCCTGATCTTGCCGATGAGACCTAGCACGATCAACTCGGCTCTGTAGCAGATGACTTCGGGCATCATCTTTGACGTTAGCACATCGGTTTCCTTGATAACCAGCACGGTGTTGATGGAGATCTTCTCACCGAGGAGCACCTCGATCAGACCTGTGAACTTCATAGTTACCTGGTCTTCTGTATTCCATGTGTCGATACTGATCTTGGCGGTAATCTCCTCGATGGTCATTTCTGCGCCGAGGGGAGTTGTTCCTATTTCTCTGTGCTGCACCATAAGGCGTATATACTGACTGCAATGTTCCTGCGGGAGGAACCTGAGAATGGACTCGCTGTTGTGATTGACTGACTGCAGCGTTTCGATCTACTGTGGCTTGCAACAAGAATGCCAAGTGCTGAATACCCTCTACTGCCGATCAACTAGGCTGCAGAGAGTTTGCAATCCCAGTTGCAGCTATGAGATTTTCTACTCGAGTTCACTTAGCTCGGAAGGGTTCTCGTCCTTGCCGTCGCAGCCGCCGACTTGTTCTGCTTTGCTTGAGCCGAGCGACTTTCCGAGCCTAACGCTCTAAGGTGTTCTCCAGCTCTGCCAAGCATTCCCGCTCGGCCAGGTTGGTTAACCTAGGCGCCTCCAGGCCTCGTCCTTCCACAGTACTTGTATCAATGGGAGTGTTCAACAGACGCTCTGCCGCATCTGTCTCCTCCCGTTCTTCCTGAGTAAGAGGCCGGGGCTGCCGACTTGACCCTTAGAGTTCCAACCTCCGAAAGGCAGATGTGCACTGATGTCTACGCACGCTTATATTCTTGTAGACTATGTTGGGCCTCCAAGCGTAGAGGTTTGTAGGACAACAACAATTTCCCTCAAGTGGATGACCTAAGGTTTATCAAACTCAGGGAAGTAGAGGTTGAAGATGGTCTCTCTCAATCAACCCTGCAATTAAGATACAAGTCTCTTGTGTCCCCAACACACCTAATACAACTAGGAGCTGCATAGGTGCACTAGTTCTGCGAAGAGATGGTAAAATATGAGTGATAGGTGTGGAAAAACAAAGGAATATAAATCTGTAATAAAAAGTGCAGCAAGCAAACATGTGACAAAAGTGAGCACAAACGGTGTAACAATGGTGGAAACAAGGCCTAGGCTTCATACTTTCACTAGTGGCAACTCTCAACAACATTAATATAGTCTAATCGCATGATTTTTCCCATAAAACATGCAATGGAGACACACTCGGAGGTCATTCCTTTATGGCCAGGAGAGGACGAGAATTATGTAGGGCTACAAAAGCACACCTCAAAGTTCGTAGTTCTCAATCTATGGATTTCCCAATGTCACCGCGGCCATCCAAAGAGAGTACCACAATCACCACAACATATCTAAAGGATAGTCAAAGACAAGCACCAAGAGACTCTCAATCTTCAATCAACACACAAAAGAGGAAATCACTCATGATAATATTCTTCTAACCCATGTCCAACAGACCGCTGTCACCTTGGTCTCGGGGATTATTCTAGATAAGATCAAGTGAGTACATCAATCCAATACATAGAGGAAGGGGAAATATCATGGGATCACCCTAGATTAACATAGCCTATGATCACAACGATCACATCATGGGAGAGAGAGAAGAACAGATAGCTACTGGTAGAAACCGCAGCCCCGAGGAGGAACTACTCCCACTTCATGGAGGGAGGAAGCAACGTCGATGGAGATGAATCTGGGGGCATTTCCCCGTCCCGGCAGTGTGCCGGCACAAGAATTATGGTCCCCCGAAGCTTGTTGGCGATCGCGGAGGAGATCGGAATTTCTTCTAGAGAAAAGGGGTCCGGAATCAGGGTTTTCGCGACGGGTGAATAAATAGGAGCCAAAGGGGCACCGAGGGGGCCATAGGGCAGCCAGGAGGGTGTGTGGCGCGGCCAGGGGCTGGGCCGCGCCAAGGACCCTCCTGGGACCCTGGTGGTGGCCCTCCTTCCATGTCTTGGTTATTCCGGAAGCTTCCAGAGCGTTGATTTTTTATATAATTTTTCCGGGATTTCTTGGGCACTTTAATTATTGGAAAAACCTGAAATACAAAAACAGCAGAAAACAGGAACTGGCAACAGGGTGCATTGAGTTAATAGGTTACTCCAAATATGATCAAAAGTGTATGAAAGTTCCAGCAAAACATGGAAAAGTCACACAAATCATGCATGGAGCAAGCAGAAATTATAGATACGTTTGGGACGTATCAACATCCCCAAGCTTAATTCCTGCTCGTCCTCGAGTAGGGAAATGATAACAAGCATAATTTCTGTGGTGACATGCCACACAACCATATAAGGACTTTTATGTAAAGCAATCAAATCATGCAATTCAATTCAAGTCTTAACAAGCAAGAGTCTATATTAGTATTGACACAAGCAATGAAAGAACATTAGGTGCAAGAGCTCTGCTGTCCGTGACTCGAATGTCTCCAAATGGTGTTTGCGTGCAAGAAGGGGGATAGGGAATACGAGAGAAAAAGTATTTTTGTTGACAACTCAATCTACTAAAGTTTCACACTTGGTCTTCTTTGGAATCTTATCTTGACTCGTCCCCAGACCACTAGCCAGGTACAAGTCAATTTGATCCACTCCTTTTCGATATTTTGAGCACTCATGCAATGAATGAGCATAAGCACGAGAGTTGACACTTAGGATGGAAAAGAGAGAAATATGATGGAGGAGGAAGACAAAAAGGGTGAGAAAGGCGCACATCAATGAGGACAATCATAGGCAAAAGGGCCAAATGATAGATATGATGTGAGGAGTAGGGATTTCCATGCAACTGATGCACATAAGAGCTAGAAAGATCTCCAATGGAACTAGTGGGGGTGCATCTAACTTGCTTTCTCAAGAAGACCTAGAGCTCTTTTGAGGAGGCTCATCCTTGGAATATGCAAGCCAAGTTCTATAGTGTGAATGGTCCCCACATAGCTATATGCATGAATGATCATCTCTATGGAGTACAAGGATAAGAGGGAGTACTAGTGTGGATCTTTCAAAAGGAATAGTAGTGTTACCCCTTTCTCTCTTTTTATTTATTTTCTCTTTTTTCTATTTTTTTATTTTTGTTGGCCTCAATGGCTCTTTCTATTGAACTCTTGTTTGTCCTCTTTGGGATCTTTTATTTTGTCCACTTTGGGATCTTTTCCTCACTTAAGGGCAACACTCTATTTTACAAGAAGGTATATAAGATCTTTCAAACTTTACAAGGTACTCAAACATAAAGAAGATGTAGCTATCATGATGTATGCAATGTATGCCGCTGCCAGTGTAGCAGGAAAAGGTATGACATGAAGATTAATTCATGAAGAGGTGGATGTTGGATGACACTATATCTCGGAAAGGCTATGGAAATGCCTTGATAGGTAGGTATGGTGGCTGTTTTGAGGAAAGATATGAGGAGATTTATGATGACAGAGCGTATCATGCCAAGGGTTTGGATGTACCGGCGAAGGTGGACGCCAACTCTCGGAGTGAGAAGAGGGCAATGAACTGTACGGAAGAGGCTAGCAAATATGAGGAGGTGGAAGTGTCAACTTTCAATACTTATATTAGTCCGAAGAACTCATGCACTTATTATCGGTAACTTTCAATCTAATGAGGAGGTTCACAAAGAGACAAGTACCCTGAGAAGGAGTGTATGGGGGTTTGGTTATCCTTGCGCATCCTCGACTCATGGTACATGAGTGTACTCTCATATTCGATCCCTCCAAAGATTAGCGATCCATCTAGTAGCTAGAGTTCTCAACTAGTTTTGTATGTTTTTAAAATAAACACGGATTTCCCAAAGTATGACACCTATCACTAATAGGCTAGAGCTCTTGACACCGAAAGTTCAAACATTACTCACATCAATACCTCAAACCTATTGCAAGTTACTACTAAAATTAAATAGCAACCTCAATTACCTACTTTTAAGACAAGATGCAACTCACTGCAGCAACCAACTCTCTTAACAAGATAAACATGAAAACTAAAGAGAGTTCCAGCAAAAACTAAACAAAAGCCAAGGCTCTTGCTAAAGACAAACTAAGACTGAAACTAAACATAGCAGTAGCTACGAAAAGATAAAGAACACACAAAAGCAAAAAGATAAGCATGAAAAATCCTATGATGTGTTCTAGATTTTGAAAGTGGAGCATGTTTCTCTCCCACACAAAGAAAGACAAGGTCTAACTTGTTATGAACAGAAAGCAAATCTAAAGAAACTAAAAACAAAACCTAAGAGCGAGACGCTCCAAGCATAGCACAGAACGCATGAAGTGATAAAAATATAGTGAGGAGAAGGACAAACCGATGATTGTTGATGGAGAAGGGGATGCACGAGGGCATCTGTCGTGGAAAAGTCACGGCGGATGTTCTTAGAGTCGGACTTATCATGGGACCTTTTCTGCGATGTGAATTCGAGGAGAGAGTCGACATAGACACGGGACTCGGCGGTTTACCCAGGTTCGGCCCCGTCGATGCGGTAAAGACCTACTCCTGCTTCTTGACTATAGTGGGATCGACTCCTCAATAGGAAGAGCTGATCTTATCAATTACAGTGATGATGTTTCGCAACCTTAGTCTCGTGGAGATCTAGGTTATAGCGCGAGTTGTCTAGTCCTGGCTTGAAGTAAGTTCTGGCTCTGGCTCCCGTGGACCTCGGCTTATAAAGGTGCCAGGTCCCGAGATTCCGAAAGTCCGACTCCTACACGATGTGGAATTCTATTCTACTTTACAAGTTTGCTACGTGCTATACAAGGTAAGTCGAATTCCTTCTAGGGCTTCAATCTTCACGCTTGGCACGTCAGACTCCTGGCCGGGTCTTCTTTGTGGGCCTTCATATGTAAGTCGGCCAAGAGGTTTCTAATGCCGGGTCTATGGGCCTGATCCATCCCCCCGACATTAGCCCCCAGGATTTTTGTGATGATTTAGTCTTCATAGCAATCTTCTTTATTTTCTTCATTTCCGCCGACTCTTCATGGATCAAGGCCGACTTTATGATTGGCGTTGATTGGAAGTCGGAGTCGTCTCTCTTCAATCTTGCTTCGATTCCTTTATCCCCATGAAGTCGACTCTTCTGGTTGAGTCAACTATCATTGATGCTTACTAGGAGTCGACGCCAACTCTTTGTAGCTTCACATCTCCTTTTACTTGAAGATTTTTCTTTTGACCTTTGGTCAAAGACCCGATTTGGTCTTTCCGATCACACTGCCCGAAACGCCGGTTGGAGGCATTGATGTTTGTAATGGGAATCGAGGAGTATTTCCATAAATGCTATCTACCACGGTAGTTTTCCCGTATAATTTATTGTATTAGATCCTCCCCATGAATCAACTATAAATATTCATTGGATATTTTGATCCTTCAAGCGCATCCATCTTCTTCTTCCTCTTCCTATTTTCCCCATGGAACCTAAGCTAGAAGCCTCTTCTCCTTTGGCATCCAACGAGCCCGATCCCCATGTAAGTACTCGAGCTCGCGGCCGTGGTCGTGGTCGTGGTAGAGGTAGAGGAAGAAGCATTCGTGCTGCCTCTCCTTCCGAATCCCCCCTTCTTCTCCCGAGAGGAGTGAGTTCTTGGTTCATATCCGGACACTGGATCAAACTTCCTGAGTCTTTTACTCAACTTGTGATTGACTCAATGACTTCGGGTCTTTGGCTCTGATCTGATGGATGTCCTCATGGGCCTGTCTGGATGACGGTTAGATTTTCTAGCCATGGCACCATGTTTTTTGAGAAGGGTTGGAAAACTTTTCTTCAATCTAGGAATATCTCAAGAGGAGACACCATTGTCTTCAGATTTGATGGTGAAGACACCTTGTGGGCTAGGATCTTTGACTCGGATGGAGACCGAGCCTACTGTTGTATGGAGAGATCCAGCGAAGAAGAACTCCTTAGTGAAGAAGAAGCTTCAATGGAAGATGAAGCCGACTCTGAAGAAGATGTTTGAAGCTGTAGATTTTTCTTCTTAGCAGAATTTTGCCGAGTTTGGCTTGTGCTTGTAAGGTTGTCTCCTTTCATGTAAGACCCAGTTGGTTTGATGAATGAAAATTATGAATTTTCATTGAGTCCATGAGTCCATGAGTCGGTTTTATTCCTGACTTTGAATATTTTTCAAGATGTATGAGAGCCGATTATTTATGATAGTGTATGTATCTTTAGCCCCCTGAGTCGATTCGGAATAGTTGAGTATCGGTAATCGACTCATAGGATAGATCGACTTGTAGCCCCCATGAGATGATGTGGTCACGTTTACGTGCCGTATCGGGTCATCAAAGAAGTGTTGCTTCTCAAGAGATGGTATGATTATCATGGCGTTTGAGCCGATTCATCAAAGAAGAAGTTTTTAGAAGTAAACTTTATGTATGGCGAGAGCCGTTGCGACCGAAGTCGACTTTATGTATGGCGAGAGCCATTGCGACCGAAGTCGACTTTATGTATGGCGAGAGCCGTTGCGACTGAAGTCAACTTTAAGAATGCAGAAGATGCAATGTAAAAGGTATAGTCCCCATGAGTCGACATGTGTGTCTTGACACGCTGCTGCATCACATAGAGAAATTTTTCGACTTGTAGTCCCCATGAGTCAGTATGAGCGTCTTTTGTGTCATACCGAGTCATAGAGAATTCTTTGAGCTATAGTCCCCATGAGTCAGTATGAGCATCTTTTGTGTCATACCGAGTCATACAAGTTAATGCTCAAGGTGCATCTTTTGGATGACATATAAAATGAAAAAAGTATGTGATGATGCTAATGTATGCAAAAAGAAAGTATGAAGGCTCATATAGAAGTCGACTCTGGATTTAACATGCCTAATCTTCTTGTGTTTGGGATAGATTATTGGGTTATCCAGGAGTCGGAACTTCTCTGTAAGCCAGCTACATATGACTAGTGCTCCCTGTACTTTAAGACTAAACTTAGTAGGCGTTGCTGTCAGCCCCCAAGGTTTTTAGGCTAAGCAAGGTACACGTAGATCGTATGAGCTTGAGCTATACAGGCCAAGATTAAGGCGTGGTTTAGCCAGTTAATGTATATGCCGGGATTTCTTCGGATAAGAGTCGATGAGTGACATCGAGCTCCCCTACTGCCCCTGAAAAAGCTTATACACATGTGATTTTTACATATATATGCCGAGTTTTCGGATAAAGAGTCAATGATTGTCATCAAGCTCCCCGATTCCCCTGAATAAGCAATATACATGCTCAGTACCAATAGAGGGGTTGATCAAGCCCCCAGGTCTCTGAGATATAATAATGCAAAATATGCAATGTATGATGAAAAAATAAATAACATGAAACAAAAAGGTAAAGAGGAGTTGATATGGCGAGAGCTAGTGCGACAAAAGTTGACTTAGTTATATGTGGCGATGGCCAGTGCGACAAAAGTCGACTTATGTATATTTTGATGGCGAAAGCCGGCGCGACGAATGTCGGATTATATATATGTTAATATGGCGAAAGCCAGTGCGACGTGTGTCGACTTAGTTAAATGTACAGTAATGTTCCTGTTCTACTCAAGTGTAATATGGACGGAGTTGTGCGATGTTCCACGGCCTAGGAGTCTCCTCCATGCATGTGCGCGTGTCTGCCTTCTCGCGTATATCCACTAGGTAGTAGGATCCATTGTACAGGTTCTTGCTGACCACGAACGGTCCTTCCCCGGGAGAGGATAACTTGTGCATTCCATCTCTTTTATGTATGAGTCGGAGCACTAAATCACCTTCCTGGAAAGTTCGACTTATGATGCGGCGGCTATGGTAGCGTCGCAGATCTTCTTGGTAAATAGCCGACTCAGCTGCGGCCAAATCTCATTTTTCATCGAGAATATCCAAGGCATCTTGTCTTGCTTTCTCGTTTTCGGCTTCTATATAAGCAGTGACTCGTGGTGAGTCGTGACGTATGTCACTTGTGAGGACGGATTCCGCTCCATAGACTAGGAAGAAGGGCGTATAGCCTGTCGACCTGTTGGGAGTTGTCCTGATGCTCCATAATACTGAGGGTAACTCCTCCTCCCAGCAACCTGGCGTCCTTTTCAAGGGGACAACGAGTCGGGGTTTGATGCCTCGGAGAAACTCTTGGTTGGCTCTCTCGGCTTATCCGTTGGACTGTGGGTGAGCCACTGATGCAAGGTCGAGTCGGCTGTGCTCGTTTTGGCAGAATCGTTGCATAACCCCTTATGATAGGTTAGAACCATTATCAGTGATGATGCTGTGGGGGTAGCCGAATCTGTATAGGATCTTTTTCAAGAATTTCAGTGCTGTCGCAGCGTCACATTTGCTGACCGGCTCGGCCTCGACCCATTTGGTAAACTTATCCACTGCCAGTAATATGTGGGTATTTTTGCTGGCTGACCTTTTGAAAGGTCCCATCATATCAAGTCCCCATACTGCAAAGGGCCAAGTGATAGGTATCATCCTGAGTTCTTGAGCCGGCACGTGAGCTTGTTTTGCATAGCGCTGACATCCATCACATTTCTTGACTATGTCCTCTGCATCCGCATGAGATGTGAGCCAGTAGAAGCCATGTCGAAAAACTTTAGCTACAAGCGAACGAGAGCCGGCATGGTGTCCGCAATCTCCAGAGTGTATTTCGTTGAGGATGGCTCTACCTTCTTCTGGTGAGACACATTTCTGAAAAACATTTGCGGCACTCCGTCGACGTAACTCACCATTGATGAGTATAAAGGATTGGATTCTCCTGATGATTTGTCTTTCCAACATCTCATCTTGAGGAAGGATTCCTCGAGTCTTGTAATCCAAGTAAGGTACGACCCATGAGGGTGTAGCATGAATTGCAGCAACCAAAGCTGGATCTAGATCTGGCTCTGCTATGTCTTGCTCTATTGGTGGTTGTACAGACGGTTTTGTTAGAACATCCAGGAATACGTTTGGAGGGACCGACTTTTGCTGAGAGCCGAGTCGGGACGGAGCATCTGCTGCTTCGTTTTCTCTACGGTCCACATGATCCACCTAGTATCCAACGAAAAATCCGGCTTGTCTTTGCACTTCTCGTCGATAAGCTGCCATTATGGGATTCTTGGAATCCCATTTTCCTGACACTTGTTGAGAAACGAGATCAGAGTCGTCATAGCATTGGATCCAACTTATGCTCATTTCACGAGCCAGTCGAAGCCCATGAAGTAAGGCTTCGTACTCTTCTGCATTGTTGGTGCAGGTGAACTGCAGCTGCAGAACATAGCAGAATTTTTCCCCTTTAGGTGAGGTAAGGACCACGCCGGCTCCTGACCCTTGGAGCTTCCGGCTTCCATCGAAGTGCATCATCCAATATTTGGTGACTGGCTTCTCCAATATTCTGTCCAGTCATTGATGAAGTCGGCTAGCGCCTGGGATTTGATGGTCGTTCGAGGCTTGTATTTGACGTGATAAGCCCCCAACTCTATGGCCCACTTTGCAAACCTTCCCGTGGCTTCCCAGTTTTTGATGATATCTGCAAGTGGTGCTGAGCTGGCTAAAGTTATGGGGTTCTCCTGAAAGTAGTGTTTAAGTTTCCGACTCGCCATGAATACACCAAGAACCAATTTCTGCCAGTGAGGATAACGTTGCTTCGATAAAGTCAAAACCTCACTGACGTAATAAACTGGCCTTTGTAGGGGGTGCTCTTTGCCGGCTTCCATACGCTCAACAACAGCCACAGCGCTGAGTGCTCGATTGTTGGCTGCGATATAAAGTAACATAGATTCCTTTGGCTTGGGAGCCACCAAGATTGGAGCCTGGGATAGTTGCTTCTTCCATGACTCTAGGGCCTGATCGGCTTCGTCATCCCAGACAAATGTTTCTGATTTCCTCAGAAGTCGATACAGGGGTATTGCCTTTTCACTAAGAAGGCTTATAAACCAACTCAGAGCGGCTACACATCCTGTGAGTCGTTGGACTCCCTTTACTGAGGCCGGCTTCTAAAGAGTCATGATATCGTTGATTTTTTCTGGGTTTGCCTCGATACCTCTCTCTGATACTATGTATCCAAGGAGCTTACCTGCAGGTACCCCAAAGGTGCATTTGGCCGGGTTTATCTTCATCTGGTACTTGCGCAGATTTTTGAAGGTTTCCCGTAAGTCACCGATAGTGAGTCGACCAATTGGGATTTGATCACTATATCATCCACATAAGCATGCACGTTGCGCCCAATCTGCTCTTTGAGGCAACTCTGCATAGTTCGCTGATATGTGGCTCCCGCATTCTTAAGGCCAAAGGGCATATAAGTGTAACAGTAGATCCCAAAGGGAGTGATGAAAGACGTTTTTTCTTAATCCTCAAGGGCCATGATCTGGTGATAACCAGAGTAGGCGTCAAGGAAACATAGGAGCTCACATCACACAGTCGAGTCTATGATCTGGTAAATACGAGGCAGCGCGAAGGGATCCTTCGCGCAGGCCTTGTTTAAGTCTGTGTGGTCGATGCACATGCGCCAGGTCCCGTTCTTTTTCAAAAAGAGGACCGGGTTTGCGAGCCATTCTGGATAGTAGACTTCCATGATGAACCCGACGGCAAGGAGTCGGGCTATCTCTTCCCCAATAGCGTTTCTCCTTTCATCATTGAAACGGCTAAGGAATTGCTTGACCGGCTTCAGCTTTGGATCTATGTTTATGTGGTGCTCAGCGAGTTTCCTCGGGACACCTGGCATATCAGAGGGTTTCCATGCAAAGATGTCCCGATTCTCACGGAGGAACTCGATGAGCACGCTTTCCTATTTATCAGATAACTCTATCCCAATGGTGAACTGTTGAGAAGAGTCACCAGGGACAAAGTCAACCTTCTTTGTATCCTGAGCCGGTTGGAACTTGGGGTTGTTGTCGGGAGTCGGTTTCTTCAGGATTGTGGGGGTCTGCCGAGTCTAGCTTTTCTTGGTATACTGACAAGTCCTCTTTGGCGTGTGTCGACTCGGCAAATTTGACGTGCTGTTCGTCACACTCCACTGCCCTGGACCGACTTCCATCGACTGTGATTGGGCCATTAGGACCCGACATCTTTACATTTCAGTAGACATAACATGGCCGAGCCATGAATTTGGCGTAAGCCGGTCTGCCTAAGATGGCGTGATATGGGCTCTCGAGTTTTACCACTTCAAAGGGTATGAGCTCAGAGCGGAGATTTTCGGCGTTTCCAAAAGCCGTCTCTAGGTAGATCTTGCCTATCGGACGTGTTGACTTGCCCGTGACTATTCCGTGGAAAACGGTGTTGGAGGGTTGCAGCTGTTTTTGGGTCAGCCCCATCCTGCGGAAAGTTTCGTAGTAAAGGATGTTGATGCTGCTTCCTCCGTCCATGAGCACTTTGTCAAGTGTATATCCTCCAATTTGTGGAGAGACTACTAGAGCCAGGGCCCCCGGGTTATCCACCACCGGGGGGTGATCATGCCTTGTCCAGGTGATTGGCTGTTCTGACCAATTAAGCCACCTGGGCCTAGCCGGCTCTGCAGTCACAGTCATAGCGGCTCTCCGTTGCAACTTCCTATCCCTCCTGCAACTGCTGGTGGTGAAAACGTGATATGCTGCACGGTCATGGAGTTTTTTTGGGTTTTCTTGGAATACAACAAGCCCTGACTGATTTTGCTGGGCCTCTCCTCCGGGTCCTTGGTGTTGAGTTATTGCACCGGCTCCTTGGTAGACAGGATTTTGGTTGTTACCATTCTGGCCGGCTCCCCCACATGACCCGGGAGGTCCCTGGTTCCCACGCCGTGCAAATTCTTTCATGAAATTGCAATCTTCTCAGGTGTGGTTGGCTGGGCGACCGGGTTTACTATGGGTCGGGCAAGGGCTCTTCATAGCTGCTTCAAAGCTGTTTGGGCGAAAATTTCCTTCCGGCTTGCGGTAGTTGTTGCCCCCCTGCTTCTGTCTTTCGGAGCCGACATTTGTGTTGGCTACCAAGTCAGAAGTAGTCTGATAAAGTCGCCGCTTGGTTTGCTGACTCTGATTCTGGGATGTTTTGATGCCATTTTTGTTATGGCCGGCTTTATCCTGTCGAGGTTCAGTGTCCTTGGTTTCGTCAGACTCGGCATATTTGATAACCGCGTTCATGAGTTCTCCTATATCCTTGACCGTCTGTTTGAGTCGGCCAAGCTTGTGTACTAGGGGCTCGAACTTGCAGTTCCTTTCCAAGACAATGACGGTTGTCTGGGCAGTGATAGTGTCCGAGGAGTGGATTATTTCTGCTACCCGTCGTTCCCAACTCAGGGTCGACTCTCCTTCCTTCTGGACACAATGTTCTAGGTCAACAATTGTGGTGGCTCGCCGACATGTGCCTTGGATGTTCTTGATGAACTTTTCCTTGAGATCCGCCTAGGAGGTGACAGAATTCTCTGGGAGGTTTTTGAACCATGTGCGAGCCGGACCTTCCAACATCATTGTGAGGTAACGGGCACAAACTCCTTCGCTGGCTTGTAACATGTCCATGCCTAGGTCATAACTTTCGATCCAAGCTGTCGGGTCCAAGTCAGCTGTATAGTTCGCGATCTTACGTGGGCCCTTGAAATCTGATGGAAAGCGTGTACTTCGTAGAGCCATCACCAAACATCGGTTTCCCATGGATCTGCTGAGGAACTCGCTGTCTTGATCTTGGGGTGGAGGTTGGCTCATCTGCTCTACACGGCGTTCAGGATTGAAGCCGGCTGGCAGGCCTTGGATCCTTATCGCCCCCTGCGGGTCCGGCGGTGGTGGAGCTCTGCGCTGGCGATGGCTGCTCGAGCCGGCCGGAGCTGGTGAATCCGCTTGCCGGCTCGTACTTTGATATGGGGTCTCATGTAAGTATTGGAATCCCTGTGAGTACTGGGCTTGCTGTGTGATTGCGGTTTTGAGCAGATCGATTGCCCCTCGAGTGGCCTGGTCCACCGGAGTGTCTCCGTGCGCAGGCACGCTGGTGAGGAACCGTGTCGCTGCCACAACGTTTGCCATGGGGTTATTGAAATGATCCGGAGGTGTATGGAACTGTTCCTACCGTGGTGAAGGGGCATGTTGCCTTGGTGGCGTGTACCCTGGGGAGTTGACTGATGCGTATCCTGGAATAGTCTCCATGCCTGGAGATCAGCAGGGATCCGGGTCACGGGTCCTGCGGGGCGTGCGTTGGCGAGACTTAGTTTCTGAGCTTCTATCAACTCCGACTCGTGTTGTAAGTGCCTGGTTTCTTTGGCGAGTTGGGTTTCTCTTTCCACCATTTGTGCGTTCTGGGAGTTAATTTCCGTCCGTATGCTCATTACCTGGGCCTTGAGTCCGTTGACCCTGGTTCTCCAGGCCTCCTACTTTTCCTTGGTCATTGGTGCGGCGAAGGCTTCGTCCAGGGCGTTTAAGGTATCAGTGACGGCTTCTGTTCCCGTGAGAACTTCTGGCTGCTCCCTATCTGGATTAGGGGCCGTGTTGTGAGCTGTCTCTGCGTTCCAATTCTGCGTCGCGCCCTGAGCCGGCTGAATTCCCTGTTCTTCGTCGCCAACTGTCGTGGGAAAGTCACGGTAGATGTCCGTAGAGTCGGACTTGTCATGGGACCTTTGCTGCGAGGTGAATTCGAGGAGAGAGTGGACATAGACACGGGACTCGGCGGTTTACCCAGGTTCGGCCCCGTCGATGCGGTAAAGACCTACTCCTGCTTCTTGACTATTGTGGGATCGACTCCTCAATAGGAAGAGCCGATCTTATCGATTACAGTGATGATGTTTCGCAACCTTAGTCTCGTGGAGATCTAGGTTATAGCGCGAGTTGTCTAGTCCTGGCTTGAAGTAAGTTCTGGCTCTGGCTTCCGTGGACCTCGGCTTATAAAGGTGCCGGGTCCCGAGATTCCGAGAGTCCGACTCCTACACGATGTGGAGTTCTATTCTACTTTACAATTTTGCTACGTGTTATACAAGGTAAGACGAATTCCTTCTAGGGCTTCAATCTTCACGCTTGGCACGTCAGACTCCTGGTCGGGTCTTCTTTGTGGGCCTTCATATGTAAGTCGTCCCAGAGGTTTCTAATGCCGTGTCTATGGGCCTGATCCATCCCACCGACAGCATCCCCAAGCTTAGACGCTTGAGTATCCTTGAATATTTATTGGGGATACATGGGGGCATCCCCAAGCTTGAGCGCTTGACACACCCGAATGACGAAAGAAGATCCCATCGCACACTTGAAAACTCCCTTCATACATAACTCATCATAAGCTGATTAGAGAGGTTAGTACCCTTAATAAATAATTTTTCCCACTGGATATAGAGATATTATTTAAGATCTAATGTTTCTCAAGATTTCCAAAAGGTTTTTGCAAAAAAAAAGAAAGCTTAAGTTTTTCAAAAGTTAGGAGAGACAAAACGTGGCAGAATCTATGAAAAATAGAACAGCAGGTAGTAAAGAAATTTTTAGGGGCACTTCTTCAACTCAAATAAAAAAACTCAGAACATACAAAAGTTCCGCGATTGTATAGAGCACGTGGTGTAAAAGATTGAGCTCAAAAAGATGAACTGGTGATTTAATCTGATTTTTCCCGTCACGAGGACATAATCTGTTTTCTAGACAGCATGTCACAACTTTCACTTCCCTTGTCATATGAGGCTATAACTTGGCACGAAGCTTGAAAATAAAGATACAATGATGTTGCTACAGTAGTAACAATCATCAAGACCGCTAAAAAGTGAAATTAAAAACTCAAAGTAAAGATAACAAGGGTTGTCTCCCTAGAGCTCTTTCTTTATAGCCATAAAGATAGGCTTAAGATTTTAATGATGCTCTTGTAGGAATAAGAGTTGAAGAACAAAAGAGAGCATCAAGAAACAAATACCAAACTCATTTAAGTCTAACAGGCTTCCTATGCAAAGGGATCTTATAGAGAAATAACTCATTGAAGCATAAAGATATTAGCATAGGAAGGCAAAACTAGTGCAACTTCAAAACCTTCAACATAAAGAGAGGGAACTTGATATTATTTAAATATATATAAGCATATGTTCCCCTCTCATAATAATTTTCAGTGGGATCATGAATAAACTCAACAATATAAGTATCACATAATTTTTTTTATCATGATCCATAAGCATAGATTTTTTTACTCTCCACATAAGCAAAATCCTTCTCATTAGTAATAGTGGGAGAAAACTCACGAAAATAGCTATCACATGAATCATTCTTATCAGGATACACTTCCAAACATTCATTCTTTATAGCATAAGTGTCATGACAATAATCATCATAGATAGGAGGCAAAGTATCATTAAAATAAATTTCCTCATCAAAACTAGGGGGGCTAAAAAGATCATCTTCATAAAACGTAGCATCCCCAAGCTTATAGCTTTGCTTATCATTAGGATCAAAGGTATTCAAAGAAGACATACTGATAACATTGCTACTAGCATGAGTGTTGTGCAAATAATAAAGCTCCATAGGATTTTTGATATTCTCTTCAAATACTTCATGTCCCGACTCAAGGTAGATCTCATAAAGCTCTCTCATAATATTTTTGTTGTTTTCCATAAGCCTAGATAGTGAAAATAAAAACAAGAAACAAAAAGATTTAATTGCAAGATCTAAAGATATACCTTCAATGCTTACTTCCCCGGCAACGGCGCCAGAAATAGCTTGATGTCTACGCACGCTTCTATTGTTGTAGACTATGTTGGGCCTCCAAGCGCAGAGGTTTGTAGGACACCAAAAATTTCCCTCAAGTGGATGACCTAAGATTTATCGAACTCAGGGAAGTAGATGTTGAAGATGGTCTACCTCAAGCAACCCTGCAATTAAGATACAAGAAGTCTCTTGTGTCCCCAACACACCTAATACAACTAGGAGTTGTATAGGTGCACTAGTTCGGTGAAGAGATGGTAAAATATGAGTGATAGGTGTGGCAAAACAAAGTAATATAAATATGTAATAAAAGGTGCAGCAAGCAAACATGTGACAAAAGTGAGCACAAACGTTGTAACAATGGTGGAAACAAGGCCTAGGCTTCATACTTTCACTAGTGGCAACTCTCAGCAAAATTAATATAGTCTAATCACTTGATATTTCCCATAAAACATGCAATGGAGACGCACTCGAAGGTCATTCCTTTGTGGTCAAGAGAGGACGAGAATTATGTAGGGCTACAAAAGCACACCTCAAAGTTCGTAGTTCTCAATCTATGGATTTCCCAATGTCACCGCGGCCATCCAAAGAGAGTACCACAATCACCACAACATATCTAAAGGATAGTCAAAGACAAGCACCAAGAGACTCTCAATCTTCAATCAACACACAAAAGAGGAAATCACTCATGATAATATTCTTCTAACCCATGTCCAATAGACCGCTGTCACCTTGGTCTCGGGGATTATACTAGATAAGATCAAGTGAGTACATCAATCCAATACATAGAGGAAGGGGAATATCATGGGATCACCCTAGATTAACATAGCGTGACGCCCCTAAAATCAAGCCGTGTACAGTAATCATGCACGCAAGGTACACGACCGAGATTAGGGACTCACGATGAGATATCACAACACAACTCTACAAATAAAATAATACAAGTTGTTTAATACAAGCCAGGGGCCACGAGGGCTCAAATACAACAACTCGAGAGCACAAGGTTAGCGGAAGCAGAAGTATCTGAGTACAGACACAAGAATACAAGGTTGCCTTAAGAAGGCTAGCACAAATAACAACATATCGAAAAGGCGAGGCCTCCTGCCTGGGAACCTCCAAACTACTCATGGACAACGGGGGACTCGACGTCGTAGAAGGAACCGAGAATCTTCATGTTGCGGTGGTCGGCATCGGGGATCTCCTTCTCCTGGACTCCAAGGCTCCAACGTCGACTGCAGCGGCCGATCAGGCAAAACAAAAAGGGGGAAAATAAAGCAGGTGAGTATCTAGCATACCCGCGAGTCTTACGGCCGCTACTAAGCATTATGCATTGTATCAAATGGAAAGGGGAGGCTGTATATAGTGGACTGCAAGATAGAAATCAGAATAAGGGTATGAAGCTAGACCTATCGAAGACTAGCATCTTTTGACGTGTCTTGCAGCACAAGGAGAGAGTCAGCCAACAGTTTATATAAAGCAATAAAGTAACAATGGAGCAGAAGTTGCTGCAGCATTTTATAATAGTAAGTTGTAATGATTAATAATAATAATGCCTCCGAGTTCCCCTCCTCGACTTCCCTGCAAGGAAGAAAACCCGGAACCATACAGTTTAATACTAGTAGTTTGTAGTGATAAGATCCAACTTCAGCCTAAAGCGTCTTGTTACCGTGGACACGGCTATTCGAATAGATTAAACTCCCTGCAGGGGTGCACTACTGTTCAACCTACACACTCGGATCTCCAGGGTGGCGTGAACCTTGTTAGGGAACGCCCCACCGAGGCTATCCGACACGACGCAACCCATCCTAGGCTCAACAGAGAGGCCATCCGCCGGACTATATCCTAAGAGCCAAGGGTTCTAGGACCCTCACCCTTGCACGCTCCTGCACGGTGCATGGCTGGCCGGTGAAGCAAAAGCAAATCCAAATACACACTGCTCGAGCGAAGAAGACACAACTTCCCGGCGCTGGCCGCGGTACTGCTGACGTCTGAAGAGCTTTCGGACAAACTACGACGCAGGGGAACCCATAACTCCTTATCCCACGTGAAGGTAGTGCGTACAGGCCTTTGCGGCCTCTCAAGTCATCCGCCGAACCATTTAGCATTTTAATTAACCTGCGTGGCAACCGTTATCGTTGCCTTGACTTAACTAACCCGCGGTCAACGACAGTAGTCAGGACCACCAGTACATCGGTGCCTGCCCTGTCGTCCCACCAAGTCACTGCGGTTACCAACAAGGTGAAACGTCTCCTTACCTTGTCTCGCGTGTGCTCTTGGTAGAGCTCGACTTTTCGTAGTTTGGTAACTCTCGCGAGATACGAGCAGGGGCCAAGCACGCCAGTAACGTCGGTCGTACCCTCCCTGTCGCTCCCAAAAATATACCGCTCGCGAGCACCGTTGGGTCGCCCGACTCTTACCTTTAAGGACACCAGTTGGTTCGAGTGCCTACCATTAAGTGAAACCATAAGGTATCACCCTCGATGGCACACTTAAAGAGGTTTGACAGAGACATCATCGGGATGAACTAAAGAGGTAAACCTCGTATCATCCCGGTGATGCTACGCTACTAAGCCAACGAGAGTGAAATACGAGTTTGTCTACTCGTAAGTCAAACTCGAAGTGACTCGGCAGAGTCTCGCCGTTGTAGGTTCCCTAGGGCGTCTGCATTGATCCGTACCTGTTGCAGTTGTATATATTTTGTATCCGCGTCACTCCCCTGAGTGATCACGGCCCGCTATCTAATCCTAGTTGACTAACAATGCGCAGGGTTCACTGCTGATAATGCATAATTATAATAGGCAGCATAGGATAAAGAAGGTACATCAAGGGGCGACAAAAACATGCCTAGTGCAAGAAAAATACGGAAAAGGTAGGCGATATCTGGGGAAGAGAATGGCTCTGCTTGCCTCGAAGCTCGGCAGTAGAGGTAGGGTCGTCGACGTAGTAGTCGTACCCAGCAGCGGTGCAGTCGGCGGTAGCAGCGGGGTCTACCGGAGAATAAATGGGGGGGAGAAACAGTAAATACAAAGAAATCATAGCAAACATATAACTGGCATGACGTAAGCAATGTTAACGGTGTCCTAACGCAGTGCAATGCATGTTGCATGGAGCGGGAGTCCATCCGGGGATGAACTGCCAGCTCCGGGTGATTACCGGACAGGGTGTCCGGGGGGGGAAGGGTTCATGCCGGAGGTGTCGTGGACATCCGACAAACATGTGCAAGGTGTAACCGTGCTAGTTGATCCATTCTGAACAACTTTCGTGTTCAAAATAAATTCATCCGGAGAGTTTTACGGTAATGGGCAATTATCGGACAGACGGCCCAAAGGGGGGGGATCTCGATGTTCATTGTGTTAGAGGGGTGTGGTAGACAAACATATAGCGTAATATTATTCTACGTATTTTTCTGGTCAACTTTGATATATAAATTATTTTCATCGGAATTACGGATTAAAAGATATTGAATTTCAAAGTTTGAATCAATTTAAAAACAATTTATGGAATTTCTTTTAATATTTAAATCAACATTATCCATAAGGGGTTGACTGGTCAAACAGACCAGTGGGTCCTATCTGTCATAGACACAGCTCTAATAAATTCATTTTATTTATTCATATAATAAAGGGGGACCCACATGTAAGTCACACAGGGACTTTTATCTTAACCAGTATTTAAACTAAACCCATTTTAGTTAATTAGGGGGCTGGGCCCAGGCAGTCAGTGACAGGGGGGGTTATCTTAGGCGCTAATTAACAAAAAAACCAGGCCAGTGGTGCCCTCGCCGGTGAGGCCGATGCCGGCGACGGGCGAGGCACGAACGGGGCGACCTTCAAGGGGCGGGCACGGGCGACGCGTGTGGGGGTGTGGCCTCCGACGCCAGGGGAGGTGAGGTGCGAGGCCAGTGGGAGGGAGCGCGAGCGCACGGCAATGGTGACCGCGGCCACGGGCCGGAATTGGGCGGGTGGGGTGGCGCGTCGGGGTGACGAATTCCCGAGGGAAGCAGAGGGGAATGGAGGTGTTGCTCACCGAGAACGCGAAGGAGGGCATGGAGAGCACAAGGGTGGTCGGGGGGCGCTGAATCGGGCGGCGGGGCTGGCGGCGGTGGTGGTGAGGACGGCGGCGAGTCGCTAACAGCAGTGGCTCCCGGCTCGTTTTCGCAGGCGTAGGCGAGGTGGACGAGGACGGCGGTCCTCCTGGACATGCCGGAGCAGCGCGGAGGGCTCAGTGGCCGCGGGTGTTCTCGAGCTTGCGTCCATGGCGGCGTCGGCTGAAGAGAGGAACGAGGAAGGAGGGGTCTAATGGTGTTCAGCTCGATCTAGGGCTACAGGGAGGGTCATGGGGCCGATCTTATCCACATTCGCGAGTATTGTAGCGACACCGAGGTCGAGCGGGTTCGGCGGGGACAGCTTCGATTGCCATGGCGCCATGGGGATCAGGGGAACAGTGAGCATGAGGAAGAAGGGGATGGGGTGTGGGCTGGGCCAGAGGGGAACTTTCTCAGGGCGAGGTATAGGGGTTTCCCCCTTTTATTTTTATTTTCTGTTTCATTTGCTTTATATTTTATTTGTCTGCTATTTTATTTTTGTAAAATGTGTAACATGTACCAAAATTAGTGATGCACCTTTTAACAGTGCCACAAAAAGTTTTGTGCCCATATAAAATCAATTGTAATTTTTATTCTATTTAAAAAGGGAAAAAATGGCTATTTTGCTACTATTTGATTTGTTTAAAATATTTAAACATTGTAATAAAATACCATAGCTATTTTAATAGGACCTACTGAATATTTGACATTTTATAAAATTGGTTGCAATAATTCTGGATTAAGTTTTATTTCCACTTTGTTTTTAATTCTATGAAAATGGGTTTTAATATTATTCGATTTGAATATGATCAAGGAAAGATTAATCATGGTAATTTATCATTAATAACAGGTGATCACTGTAGCTTGACACCGAGGGTGTTACACATAGCCTATGATCACACGAAGATCACATCATGGGAGAGATAGAAAAACACATAGCTACTGGTAGAAACCTCAGCCCTGAGGAGGAACTATTCCCGCTTCATGGAGGGAGGAAGAAATGTCGATGGAGATGAATCTGGGGGCACTTCCCCGTCCCGGCAGGGTGCCGGCACATGAATTCTGGTCCCCCGAAGCTTGTTGGTGATGGCGGCGGAGATCGGAATTGCTTCTAGAGAAAAGGGGTCTGGAATCAGGGTTTTCGCGATGGGTGAATAAATAGGAGCCAAAGGGGGCACCGAGGGGGGCCACAGGGCAGCCAGGAGGGTGTGTGGCGCGGCCAGGGGCTGGGCCCCTGGTGGTGGCCCTCCTTCCATGTCTTGGTTATTCCGGAAGCTTCCGGAGCGCTGATTTTTTATATAATTTTTTCGGGATTTATCTGGCACTTTAATTATTGGAAAAACCTGAAATACAAAAACAGCAGAAAACTGGACCTGGCAACTGGGTGCACTGAGTTAATAGGTTAGTCCAAATATGATCAAAAGTGTATGAAAGTTCAAGAAAAACATGGCAAAGTCACACATATCATGCATGGAGCAAGAAGAAATTATAGATATGTTTGGGACGTATCATGCGCCGAGATGGCTCACGACCGTCAACCCCGGATGGGCTGTTAGCTTCGTCCCGAGCTGCATCAGCTCGGTCTGGTGATAGTTGCGCTGGACGTGTTTCAGCCATGCAGACTTCTGCCACTGTGATCGGGGCGCCGCTACTACCCTCTTGCTCCTCCTCAGTCTCTGGGTCTGACGCAGCCATGCATTCTTCTTCTTCAGCCGAGTTGAACAGATGCAAAATAGATGCCGATGGGTCTTCTCTTGCGATCAATTCATCAAGGTCTCTCTAGGCTGACTCAACCGTGTCGATGACCGCCACATGCTACACCTTGACTTGTTTGTTGCGATGAGGAGCGCGTGGACAACCCAAACGCTTCTTCTTGTGGCGGATGGATAAAGGAGCTGATGCATGTCGATGAACCGATAGCTGGAGGCGCAAGGCCCCTGAGTCATCAGCTCGAAAGTGGATGCTTCCTCTCGAAGGTAGCGATTCCGCCTGGAGCGGAGAACCCGCCAGCCAGGCGGAATGATCAGCTACGAAGGCCAATGATCCGAAGTAAAATGCCTCATCGATGATGAGCTCGGAGCCGCGAGTCGACGAGGAGGATGAATAAAATGCCATCTCTACGATTGCTGATTAACTCAGCCCCACCGTGGGCGCCAGCTGTCGAGGGTATAGTACTGACAATAGATATAGGTGTGTAATAGGAGCTAAATGAATCTGTATGTAGAGTGGTTGACGCAGGTGAAATTATACAGGTTAGGCCTCTCCTTAGAGATAAAAACCTTAATCCTGTCCCAGGCTTACTGGGGTGTTCTTGCTCAGAGTTTGAGGAAAAGTGTTGCGGGTGCCCATACTGGATGAGGGGGGAGGCTAATATAGAGTGCGCCTCTTCCCCTTCAATTCTCAGTTTAATGGGTCTTAATTACAAGGTTAAACTCATATACTAAATACAGGAAACGATCTCTTCATTACTGCTAATAAAGAAGGAGAAACGCCCGCGGTCTTGCATGCTTCATTTCCGTTCCGTTCCTGTCTTACGAGTAACGAACAGCTCGCCGGTCCCCTTCTCCGAATAACTAACTACTCGGATCCTATTTGCTTTCCGAGTAACTAACCACTCGGAGGTGGTCTCTTCTTCCGAGTAATATGTTACTCGGAGACACTTTGAATTGAGCTTCTGAGATTGATACAGCTATGTATTCTTTAACGATCTTTTTTATTTTATTGGATGTTTTTGAGAGCCGAAGGGCTTAAGGGTACCCCTAGGTAACCACTACCTAAGGGTATACCTTTGGTGTGACCACGACCGGAGGAACCTTTATGTCAACAACACTTGGTGCTGCCACAAAACTACCAGATGAGATGATGACCAACTATTTCCAATGGCACACCGAACGAGCTCCAACAGGTAGGAAGGTAAACTCTGTCGAGGATATTTCCTCCCTAAATGAAAAAGTTGACTTGATTATGTCTCTACTTACCAAGAAATCTCCTATTGATCCTCATGATGTCCCTTTAAATTCTTTGGTTGCTCAACAACAAGTAGATGTGAACTTTATCTCTAGAAACAACTTCAACAATAATTCTTATAGGAGTAATTTTGCTAGCAATCCTAGACCATTCCTATCCAACAACCATGGAAACAACAACACTTATCCTAGCAACAATAACTCCATTTCTGAATTAGAAAACATTCTTAAAGAATATATCACTACCCAAAAAGCCTTCAACAAGAGGGTAGAGAAAAATTAGACAAATTAGAATTAGAACTTCTCCCCTCGAGGAGAGGAAGGACACTCCTATTAATGCTATCCAAATGAAAATTAATGAAAATATTAGGATGATGGCTAAACTTAAAGAAAGATGGGCTAGAGAAAAGGAGGTAGAAGATAGAATTAAGAGCCTTCCTACACACCACACTGTTGCTACTATCCAAGTTGTTTAGGATACCAAAATTTTAGCACGCAACACACTCCTAGTCCCATTGGACCTATTAATGGTGATGCTAGTACCTCAACCATAGAAGAAGAAACCCCCATGCACATAGAGGCTTTCAAAAAAGTGATCCTAGATGACACAACTACCACCTTTGATAGTAGAGACATTGATTTTGATAGTTGCACCCTTTGTGAAGTTATTAGCTTGCTACACAAAATGTCTAGAGACCCCCACACTAGCACACTAAATCTTGCCTTCACGGAGCATATCACTAATGCTCTCATTAAAGCTAGGGAGGATAAGCTTAAAGCAGAAGCCTCCATACCTAGGAAGCTAGATGATGGTTGGGATCCTATGATCAATATTAAATTGAATAACTTCTCTTGTTTTGCTTTATGTGATGTTGGAGCTAGTTCCTCCGTTATGCCCAAAAGAATGTATGATATGTTTGAATTGAAACATTTTGATCATTGTTCTTTTGGTGTTCGCCTCGTTGATTCTTACGTAAAGAAACCTTTGGGGACGATCAACGATGTTCTTATCCTTGTCAAAGGCAATTATGTTCCCGTTGATTTTACTATTATGGACATAGAGTGTGAACCTTTATGTCCAATTATTTTGGGACGTCCTTTTCTTTGCATCGTTGGTGAGAGGGGAATATAAAATTTCAATTCCCTCACAAAAAGGGGATGGAACACTTCCCTAGGAAGAATATTAAATTACCTTTTGAGTCCATTACACGGGCTAGCTATTCTCTTTCACTTGATAAAACTTGATCTTTTTGCTTCTTGCCTAACTTACAGGCGTAAAAGAAAGCGCTTGTTGGGAGGCAACCCAAGATGTTTTTACTTCTGTTTTTAGTGGTCTTGATGATTGTTACTACTGTAGCAACATCATTGTATATTTATTTTCAAGCTTTGTGCCAAGTTTATCCTCCGATTACAAGAAAGTTCAAGAGTTACGACATGCTGCCAGGAAACAGATTCTGTCCTTGCACAGAAAAATTCACGATATATCACCAGATCATCCTTTTCATCTGAATTTTTTTGACAGCATGCTATATACAATTAGCTTTCGGGCTTCTGGTCTGAGTTTATTGATTTGAGTTGCAGAAGTACCCCAAAAATTATTTACTACCTGCTGGTCTGTTTTTCACAGATTCAGCCACGTTTTACCTTTTATCACTTTTGCAAGTCTTGCGATAGCTTTTCTTGTGCAAATTTTTTTTGGCGGTCTTGAGAAACAGTAGACCTTCAAGAAAATCTTTATTTCCTGTAGAGGAAAATTGTTTTATTGTGGGTACTAACCTCTCTAATCAGATTATGATGAGTTATGTATGAAGGGAGTTTTCAAGTGTGCGAGGGAAGATGATGAAAAAAGATCTGGGAGTGTCAAACGCTCAAGCTTGGGGATTCCCCCATGCATCTCCAATAAATATTCAAGGATAGTCACGCGTCTAAGCTTGGGGATGCTGATGACCCTCAACTGTAGGGGATCGTGTGTAGCGTTTTCGTGGGTAAGTTAACCCACTTTATTGAGTCGACACAAGGGAGCCAAAGAGTATTTATAAGCTTTGACAGTTGAGTTGTCAATTCAACCACACCTGAAATATACTTGCTTGCAACAAAATATTAATAGAAACTGTGGTATGATAGTGGTAGTGATAATAGTGAAGGTAAAACAGCGAAAGTAAATTACTAGTAACCAGTAGGACTAAAACACTGTAGGCTAGGGAGATGGATGGTTGGGCGCTGCTTGGATAAGAATGAACATGTAATAGATACTAATACGGGGAAAGGCAAATGGAAAAGAAAGGATCATCTAGGAAAATATCAAATATTAGGCATGCATCCCGTAGGTAGTTGTGCGTGCTTGCAATATGAACTTGCACAACATCTTTTGTCCTACCATCCCGCTACGAACGGGGCCAAATGGAACTTATGGAGATTAAGGTGCTCCTGTCAAAGAGCAACAGAACTAAGCAATAAACTCAATGGATACATGAAATCCTCAAATTATGGACCATCCCCTTTGGTGTCCCAAGCCGTCACCTTTGGGATAGCCGGTTCCGGACCATAATAAGTGCATACAACTCATATATAAGATCATGAACATAAATATACTCATGAAAACATAATTTGTTCTATTCTTAAAACATGGCACTCGGGCCCAAAGTGACAAGCATTAAGAGCAACAAGTTGTAGCAAAGATGATAAACACCAAGTAGATGATAGGCAACATTCCCCCAACAATCTGACGAACTATTACATGATCAAACTCATCCAATCCCTACCATCCCCTTTGCCTACAGCAGGGAATTAATCACACATGAGAAGGGAAGTCATGGAGGGAGGATGGAGTGGTGATGGTGATGAATATGGCGATGATATCCCCTCTTCGGAGGCCAAGTCAGCCTCCATATTAGCCCCCCCACCCCCGAGGAAGAACAGAGGGTGGCGGCAGCTCCGCGACGAAAACTGGAAAAGCGACTCCTATTTTGGGGTTTTCCCATCACGGTAATAAATAGGGGCATCGGTAGGGAACTAGAGGAGGGGGGAGGCCCCTAGGCGGCCAGCCGGTGCGGCCAGGGGTCGGGCCACGCCAGCAGGGCGCCTGGAGCCCCTGTGGTTCCCCTCTGGCCCCACTTCTGGTCGGTGGAAGCTTCGGGTGCGTGGAATTTTTATGAATTTTCCTGGAATTTTCCGAGATACCTAAAAATCCATTTTCCTGCACACAATAAAACCATACAGACAGTTCTGCGGAAAACAGCTTCAGTCCGGGTTATTTTAGTTCAAATCATGCAAGAATGAGGGCAAAACAATAGCAAAAGTTTTTGGAAAAGTAGATAAGTTTTAGACGTATCAACTCCCCCAAGCTTAGCTATTGCTTGTCCTCAAGCAATTCAGTTCAATGAACTGGACGCGACAAAGAAAACTTTGACAAACTCTTTTGCTTCATAAGATGTATATAAGCATGTACTACGAAAAGAGTTTAGAAAGTATTGAAACAATGCTACAAGGACAATTCACGAAGCAATGCTTCTTTCAAGTGATCAATCACAAACAACCAAAAGTATACAATATGATGCTGAAAATCAAAACAAGATCACAATGCACATAGCTTGAACATACTAGAGTGGTATCTCGCTAGCCTCCATGAGTGAAGCAAAACATAAATGCAGAAACTCCTCCGGAGTTTTAAAGGAGACTAGAACTAAGAATTTCAGAACAAGCAATATCACAATCATGCAGAAGACAATGTGGTACTTTGGGACAATGCAGTTACACTAAGAATGACAATTATGCTCTCCATAGTTGGTGCTTTGAAGAAAGAAGGGGAGACTCTCAAACCATGGCTTTTTGATGGCGAGGTTGAAAACCCGTGGTTCGAAGCAAAGACTATACATGTGCCAGAGCTGTTGGTTTTGAAAACAGAGATACAATTCTTTTTGAGAAGTGTAACTTTCCAGTCAACGGTGAACAGTAAAGGTCTCTCCATATCTCCCATGCCAACCATATTAATGCCTTTTTCTTACACTTTTGTTCCCTGATCCATCCATCATTTGAAGGTCTATGGAACCTTTTATTTTGCCTCAAGTATGGAAGGAGGTTCTCGTTCCATCTATCATTAGCAGCATTTGGTCCATTTCATTCCATCATCAAGTATGGGGGAGGTGTAACTCTTTTTTTATATAAATTTGACTAGTTAAAACTTCCATCAAAATATTTTTAGCATGGTAGATACTGATTTTACCTCACCGCACCATGAGCTTGTACGATTACAAAATGGAAGCTTTTGAATAAATTTTGAGATGGCACAAGAAAGTCTAAGTTAGGAGTGGCCCATAAATACCACTTATAGGAAGGTATGGTGGACTCAACTGGAATAACTGGTTTGAAAAAGGAGTTTGGATACACAAGCAGAATTTCGATTAGTGTGAGTGAAGGCTAGCAAAAGACTGGGAAGCGAACAACTAGAGATCAAGAATTGTCATAATCATGCAGAGCGACGAAGCAACATTGAATCGGACATGAAAATGATATAACTTTTCTGAAATAAAAAGATCACCAAGGCATGATAGACTTTTTAGTCATAAACATGTGCCAAGTTGATACGTCTCAAATGTATCTACTTTTCCAAACACTTTTGCGATTTTTTTGGCTTCATTCTTGCATGATTTGGACGAAACTAACCCGGCCTGACGCTATTTTCATTAGAGCTGCAAGTGTTTTTTTATATTCTGCAGGTTTCTGGATATTTAGGTACGCTGGAAAAATCCAAAAAAATCAAATAAAAATTCAGCGTTCCCGAAGCTTCGATGATGCCAAAGGGGGGCCACAGGGCAGCCAGGGGGCACCCAGAAGGGTGTGTGGCGCGGCCCATCCCCTGGCTGAGCGACCTATCCTCCTAGGTGGGTCCCACACCCCCTGGTGCCCTACCTTGGCCCTGATTATTCTCTCGGCGAGGAAACTCCAGAAAAAAGAAGTCGCTTTTCCGATCTACGTTGCGGAGCCGCCGCCACCCTATGTTCTTCTCCGGGAGAGCTAATCTGGAGGCTGTTTTGGCCTCTAGTGAGGGGAAATCATCGCCTTCTTCATCATCATCGCCTCTCCATCATCCCTCCATGACTTATCCTCTCATGTGTGAGTAATTCCCTGCTGTAAGCAATGGGGATGGTAGGGATTGGATGAGTTAGATCATGTAATAGTTTATCAGATTTTTGGGGGCATGTTTCCTATCATCTACTTGGTGTTTATCATATTTGTTACAAATTTTTGCTCTTAATGCTTGTCACTTTGGGCCCGAGTGCCATGATTTTAGATCTGACCACTCGTTGTTTTCTTGAGTTTGTTGGTGTTCTTGATCCGATCTATGAGTTGTATGCACCTATTATAGTCCGGAACCGGCGATCCCAATGGTGACAGCTTGGGACACCAAAGGGGATGGACTATAATTTGAGGATTCCGTGTATCCATGAAGTGTTAATGCTTTGTTCCGGTTCTCTTTGACAGGAGTACCTTAATCTCCCTAAGTTTCTTTTTTCCCCGTTCGTAGCGGGAGGGTAGCACAAAAGATGTTGTGCAAAGTTCTTATTGCAAGCACGTACAACTAGCTTGGGATACATGCCTGATGTTTGATATTTGCCTAGATGATCCTTTCTTTTCCGTGAGACTTGCCCATGTTAGAATCTATTACATGTTTGATCTCATCCAAGCAACGCCCAACCATCCATCTCCCTAGCCTAAAGTGTTTCAATCCTGCTGGTTACTAGTTGTTTACTTTTGCTGTTTTACTTTTGCTGTTTCATCACCACTACCACTTCCATACTATCGTTTCTACTAATACCTTTGTGCAAGCAAGTGTTTATTTCAGGTGCGGTTGAATTGAGAACTCAATTGTCAAAGCATGTACGTATTCTTTGGCTCCCCAAGTGTCGAATCAATAAATTGGGTTATCTTGCCCGCGAAGACTCTCGATCCCCTACAGTTTAGGGTTATTGTAACAGCCCAGATTTCACAAAAATTAAAAAAAATGTTTACGATGTTTGCATCCCCGATTTATCGATCGGCTATTATTTCCCCCCTCTTATCTCGTACCGCACAGAGACCGACCTCTTGCCACCCTGACACTCGACCTGTTGCGGCACCGGGTTTCACCCGAGCACCGTCGCGACTACCGGCACAAGACCAGCCTTGACCAACGGTGCGGAAAAACCCCCATTTATATTTAAATGAGTTATTATTTTTATCGGGCGGTGTTTCGATTTTCGTGCGACTCCGACTTCATCGGGTAGTTAAACGTTCGGATGTGCCAGGCATAGTAGCCGGTATAAGTCCTATGGCGTATTTTACAAAATGTCGCGCGTGCCTTTAGCTGGACCCCTGGATTCCCCGAATATCTTCGGATTCTAGCCCACCCGAAAAACCGGGCATTTAATGGCCCAAAACAACCACCTACAATAAATAGTAGGTGCTACCTACCAAAAATGGGCAAAACCTAGCAAACCTCCTCTCTTTCCACGCTACCCCAACCCAGCGCCGCCACTTGGAGCAGCCTCCCACCAACCCTCACCAGGTCCTGATCGGAACGATCTAGTCCCTTCAATCCAGAACGAACGGCCCGAGGCCTGCCACGTCACCAGTTGGACCCAGGTCCTGGAGGAGCTCCTCCACCCGAGTCGTCCCGAGCTCCTCCTCCTCGCCGTCGTTGTGGTCCCGCCGCCGCGCCACCAAGCTCCGGTGACTCGTCGCCGCCCCGTGCAGGTCAGCTCGCCACCGCATCCCTCTCTGCTCCACCCTAGCCACACCCCCTCCCCTTCTCTCCCCGCAGGACCGCAAGTCGCAGCCACCATGGAAGAAATGGCTGAGCTCGCCATGGCCAGGAGCTTCGAGCTCGCCCGCGCCCCGCCCTGGACCTCGTCGGCGACCAACCCGGACAGCGGATCCGGCCTCTGCGCACCTAACCATGACCTCCTCGCGCCCCTGACCTCGCTGGCGGTCGTCTCCAGCCAGCGCCGCCTGCCCGCTCGCTGTCACCGAGCTCGATTCCTCGATCCCGATAGGATCGGGACGAGCGGAGGCCGCCAGCTGGGCCGCGCGCCCCACAGCCCAACTCCGGCTCGCCTCCACAACCGGGCTGAAAGCCCATGGTGAGCCTCCTTTTTCCTTTTTTTTCTTTCTTTCTTTTCTTTTTTCCTGCTGTGATAATGAGCTCGGCCCACCTCTATGTTGCGCTCTGTGCGCGCTTTAGTTATCTCTCGCCCGCCTCTGTCTAGGCCCAATTGCTGTAGATTCGGCCCGAGAAGCATATAGTATTTTTTTCTGTTTATTAATTTGCAGATTGTGTTTTAGTTTTGCGAGGCCCGTATCTTTTTAACGGTAGCTCGGATCGCGACGCTTTAAACATGAATCTTGATTAGAATTTTGTGTAGATTAATAAAATGTGCTTTGTTGCAATGTTTGAACTTGTTTACATGTTTTTTACCTGCTAATTACAACCCTTGTCATCGTAAACTGTTTCTTTAATAACTTTTTAACCGTTGCTCTGTTTAAAATGTAGATTTTGTTTATGCTGCTCTTGCTTGCTAAAAATAATAATAAAATATTGTTTAGGGAAAAACAGTACCAAATGTTATAATTTTCGTGGGGTCCGTAATAGTTTACCATGTGTAGGTTTTACCCCCACTTAAATTGACTAGATTAGATAGTTTATTTATGATTCACCTCTTGTAATGTTTGTGTGCTATGCCATGATTTTGTGCTTTGCCTTGTTAACAAATTTGTTGATCACCTGTAGCTAAACAACTTGAACCACTATAAACGTGCGGTATCGTCGTGTGTGAGGAGTACTCCACTTAACCTGTTAGTAACCGCTCTCGACGGTAGGTGCGATGTCTTGTGTTGCCTTCTTGTTGATGCTTGCTCGTGTTTGCTTCGTAGTAATAGATGCTTGCTCGTTGATTGGTTTCCAGTGTTTACCGTCTTGTGTGCTTCCGCGGGTACCTCTCGAAGACGATGCGAGCTTGCGATCAACTACACCTTTGGAACCCAACTTATCAACAGGCAAGGACTATACATTACTTATGATCCATTCTATTTCAACCAGCGGTTTGCATGCTAGTCTAGGATAGGTTCGATGCTTGATCCTACCACATGTTTACAGCCTCTTCCAAACCGATACAACCATGTCCCCTCCCAGCAAACCATGTACTGCTATGTTACTATTGCTCGTTGCTCAGCCCCTGCTTAGTATGCATGCTTAGGATGCTACGACTATTACCTCCTGTTACTCCTTGGTTTGGGCTATCACATTATTATATTTTTGTTGATGATATGCTTATTATAATGTTGACTACATTCGACGAAGGATGGAAGGTCTAGGTTGTCCTGCCCCGACGCTTTGTTCCATTCGAGTCACCTAGGATTCAAGTTCCGGGTATTGGTTTTAAGACTGAGCGTGCCTAACCGCGTGTGGGATTTTATGGCGTCCCCTTTTCTTACCTACCTAGCTTCAAACATTTCTAGTGGTGGCCCAAGATGATTTACCATTTCTAGTGTGTGCCTTGACTGCTTCTTCTTCGTCGGGATGCGAAGAAGAGGACAAGGATAGGATAGGTGTTATGCTTGCGTAAGTAGGTGGATAGCAGACTTGTTAGAGGTGATTCCTCATCGAATGCTTGGCTTCTTACCTTACTCTCTAGATCGTTAGCCACTTTATAAATGCTACTGCGGCAGCAACCTCACCAGTTACCCCATCCTTACCGTAAACTACTAGTTGTCCTAGAATCATGTGTGATGAAGTCCTTGCTGGGTCAGATGACTACGACAGTTGGATTCTGAGTACTTATGTACTCATGATACTACCCCCGAACTCTTTTCAGGGTTCTTGATCGACAACAGGTATGGTGATCGACGTTTCACATGGAGACTCGACGACGACCTAGTTAGGCGGATCTCGGCGGAGGGCCTGGACCCGTGTGGTTGGGGATCGATGTTTTCCTCTTTGCCACTAGGCATTTGATTGTAGTCTGTACTCAAACATGTATCTTCTGCTGTTGTATTATATTAAGGCAATTGTATGCCGATTGTATGAGATGTTGTATCCTTGTATCTGTAATGTTGTGATATCGTGTTGGAAATCCGGGGCATATGAGTTCGTCATATGTCGCGGTGGGACCGATATGTTCTTCGTCCCCAGATCTGGATGGAAACATCTAGATCTGGAACAGTACCGCATATCAGGCCTTACAGTTATCAAGTACCATTTTCTGGCGCCATTGCTGGGGAGACATAGCTTTATTTACATGTCTACTCTAAGTATCCTACCTGATGCACGTTATCCACTTTGGGTAAGAAAGGAGAACCCTAGGTTCCGATTTTGCCATCCCGTACAAGACAAGGTACCACTCTTAGCACCAGTGCTAAACTTGATTCACCTTCAGTTATGAGTAAGTTTGATTCACCTAAGTTACATGCTACTTCTACTGGGTCTGGAAATATGTCAGACACTTTTGATGATGCTTCTACTACCTTTGAGACTACTGGTTCACTTGGTTCTTTTATTGAAGAACAGATTGCTGCTGCTGCCCGATTCTCGAGAGTTGAAATTCCTGTTACCAAAACCCCTAGTGGAAAAACTCATGATCTTACTAGTCTTAAGGAGAAACTCCTTGAGGACGATTATATTATACTTGATGATGATTTATGCAGGGAGCTTAATGAATGTGCTGATTCCGAGCCTGCCACTATAAAGAAGTTGCTCGCAAAGCACTCCTTGAAGAACAAGTTTACTCCTGATCCTACTTTTGCTACGTCACCTATATGCATCACTGATCCTGATTATGATTTCTCTGTTGACCTTTCACTTATTTCCATAGTTGAAGTTGATCCCTTTTATGGGAGAGAAAATAATGATGCTATCGAGCACCTGACCAAACTCACTGAGTTGGGTAGCTTGTTTACCCTTGATGAAAGGATCCGGAACTTTTATGTGACCAAGCTTCTTCCTTTTTATTTGAAAGGAGATGCTAGAGAATGGTATGACGCACTACCATGTGGTTCCATTCAAAGTCCTTAAGATAGGGCTATATCTTTCGTTGATAAGTATTTTCCTACTCATATGCAACAAGCTCCTTTACAAAGAATTTATAACTTTAAACAGTTGCAGGATGAGCATCTTCCTAAAGCATGGGGGAGGTTTTGTAGTTTTCTTAAGGATAGACCGGGACATGAGATCCCTAAGAATGAATTACTTGATATATTTTATGCTGGTCTAACCGATGAATCTAGATCCTATCTAGATAGTTGTGTTGGTTGTGTTTTCAGGGAAAGAACACCGTACGATGCGGAAGAATTGATGGGCAAGATTGCCAAGAACCACGAAGATTGGTCCGTCCTTGAACCACCTCCACCACTAAAGAAGAGGGACATTCTTTTCCTAAGCCCCGAAGATATGCAAGAAGAAAAGAAGTCTAGAAAAGAGAAAGGTATTAAAGTTGAAGACATGAAGAATCTACCTCCAATTGAAAAGATATGTGAGCCTACCACTCACCCACCTATCGTAGAGGTACACTCTCTTTTTAATTTCAATGCAAGTGACATCCCTAAAGGTAAGCCTCTTGACCAATGTTTAGATGAGCTTGATAATTTTATTATGAAGCAAATTCACTTCAATGAGAAGATACAAGGTCGGTTGCATGATAATACTCTTGCTATCAAAAGTTTGCTTGATGTTCTAGGAAGAACAGTTAATGATGTTAAATATCTTGTGAAGCATTTTCATATGGTTCAAACTCAGCTTGAACAAATTTCTAATGTGCAAAAAGATTTTCTTGCTAACAATGCCAAAGAAGACAATTCATAGGCCTATGGTATAAAGATCCGGGGTGGAACACACACCCAGGACCCTCTCTATCCAGAGGGGCATCCGAAGAGGATCGAGAAAGATTCTCAAGTGCACGAAGAAGAGATTGTCAGCTCTCCAAAGAAGAAGAAGAAGAAGAAGAAGAAGAAGAAACGCAAGGAAGCTGAAAATTCCAATGATCCTATAGAAGAAGAAGAACATGCTGTTGATCCAAACAACATATCTACCTCTGATGCTGAGACTGAAGACGGTGCTGAACTTGAAAAAGATGCTGAAAAGAATGATCCACCCGAGGTTCGAGAAGAAGAAACACCTGATAAGCGCAAGAAGTACACTAGAGAGGACTTCATCGCAAGAAGAAATGGGAAGGAGCGAGAACCATGGGTACATAAACCCATGCCCTTTCCAAGTAAGTCTGTCAAAACCAAAGAAGAAGAGCACTACAACAAGTTTTGTGAGTGGATGAAACCCCTTTTTCTTCAGATTCCTTTGACTGATGCTATTAAGTTACCTCCTTACTCTAAATATATGAAAGATTCCTGATGAGGCAATATCTACTATGCTTGCTAACTACTATTTCAGTGGCAAGATTCCTGAGAAGCTCGGTGATCCAGGTATACCCACCATTCCTTGCTCCATAAAGAATAATTATGTTAGAACTGCTTTATGTGATCTTGGTACGGAGTGAGTGTGATTCCATTTTCTCTCTACAAAAGGCTTTGTTTAGAGAAAATAATTCCTACAGATATCTCTTTTCAGATGGCTGACAAGTCAACGTCCGTCCCGATCGGTATTTGTGAGGATGTTCCTGTTGAAGTTTCCAATTGCTTAATACTTACTGATTTTGTTGTGCTTGACATGCCCGAGGATGGGAGCATGTCCATTATCCTTGGTAGAACTTTTCTTAACACCGCAGGTGCAATTATTGATTGCAATAAAGGGAAGGTTACCTTCAACGTAAATGACAAAGAACACACGGTGTATTTTCCAAAAAAAGATCGACAAAAGGCATGGCTTTAACTCCACTGAGAGTATCGAGACCGTGAAGATTGGAGAATGGGATTGTCCACTACATGTATACCATAAATACAAAACAATCATGCTGGGGACAATGTCCATCAAAGTGAGAATGCAATGATCACTTCATAAGAGGCGAGACTTTCTGCTCTATATATCACCGGTTTGTTGGTAAGACTTGATCAATCTTGCTAATTACTTCCTCCGTTCCAAAATAACTGTCTCAACTTTGTACTAGCTCTTCTTTTTTATGGACGTTGAAGGTAACCTTTCCTTTATTGCAATCAATAATAGCATCTGCGGTGTTAAGAAAAGGTCTACCAAGAATAATGGACATGCTCCCATCTTTGGGCATGTCAAGCACAACAAAATCTGTAAGAATTAAGCAATTAGCAACTTAAACCGGAACATCTTCACAAATACCAATCGGGACGGCTGTTGACTTGTCAGCCATCTAAAGAGAGATATCTATAGGGATTATCTTATCTAAACATAGCCTCTTGTAAAGAGAAAAAGGCATAACACTTACTCAGGAATAGTGGCTATACCTGGATCACATAAGTCAGTTTTGACATAATTAGTTTTTTGGAGAAAGGAATAGTGGCTATACCTGGATCACCAAACTTCTCAGGAATCTTGCCACTGAAATAATAAATAGCAAGCATAGTAGATATTGCCTCATTAGGAACTTTTTCTTTTATTTGTAACAATATCTTTCATATATTTGGAATAAGGAGGTAACTTAATAGCATCAGTCAAGGGAATTTGAAGAAAAAGAGGTTTCATCCATTCACAAAATTTATTATAATGCTCTTCTTCTTTAGATTTGAGAGACTTACCTGGAAAGGCCATGGGTTTCTGTACCCATGGTTCTCTTTCCTTCCCGTGTCTTCTTGCGATGAAGTCCTCTCTAGTATACTTCTTGTGTTTATCGGGTGCTTCTTCTTCTCGCATCTCGGGAAGATCATCCTTCTCCTTATCATTTTCTTTGGGCTCGGCACCGTCTTCAGATTCAGCATCGGAGGTAGATATGCTATTAGGATCAACAACAGGTTCTTCACTTGTAATAGGATCATTGGAGTTGTCAGCTTCCTTGTGTTTCTTCTTCTTCTTTTTCTTCTTTGGAGAGCTAACAATCTCGTATTCTACATGCACTTGAGAATCTTGCTCGATCCTCTTTGGATGCCCCTCGGGGTAGAGTGTGTCCTGGTTGTGTGTTCCACCCCTAGTTTTTATACCATAAGCATGTATATCCTGTTTAGCATTATTAGCAAGAAAATCTTTTTGCACATTAGAAATTTGTTCAAGCTGAGTTTGAACCTTATGAAAATGCTTAACAAGACCTTTAACATCATTAACTGTTCTTTCAAGAACATCAAGAAAACTTTTGATAGCAAGGGAATTATCATGCAACTGACTTTGTATCCTCATATTAAAATGATCTTTCTTAATAATAAAATTATCAAGCTCATCTTAGCATTGGTCGGGAGGCTTACCTTTAGGGATGTCACTTTCAGTAAAATCAAATAGAGAGTGCACCGCTACCAAGGGAGGGTGAGTAGTAGGCTCACACATCTTCTCAATAGGAGGTATATTTTCACGTCTTCGGATTTAATGCCTTTCTCCTTTATAGATTTCTTCGCTTCTTGCATATCTTCGGGGCTCAGGACAAGCATGCCCATCTTCTTTGGTGGTGGAGGTGGTTCAGGGACGGACCAATCTTCATGGTTCTTGGCAATCTTGCCTATTAATTCTTCTGCATCGTCCGACGCTGTTTCCTTGAAAACGCAACCAACACAACTATCCAGATAAGATCTAGATTCATCAGTTAGACCAGCATAAAATATATCAAGTAATTCATTCTTTGGGACTTCATGTCCCGGGCTATCCTTAATTAAACCACAATACCTCCCCCAAGCTTTAGGGAGGTGCTCATCCTGCAATTGTTTAAAATTATAAATCCTTTGTAAGGCAGCATGTTGCATATGAGCAGGAAAATATTTATCGACAAAGAATTGAACTAAGTCCTGAGGACTCTCAATGGAACCAGAAGGTAGTGCATCATACCATGCTTTAGCGTCTTCCTTCAAAGAAAAATGAAAAAGCTTAGCCACATAAAAGTTCCGTATCCTCTCATCAGTAGTAAATAAACTACCCAACTCGGCAAGTTTGGTCAAGTGTGCTATAGCATCTTCATTTTATCTGCAATAAAAAGGGTCAGATTCGACTGTAGATATAAGTGAAAGATCAACAGAGAAATCCAAATCAGGATCAGTGATGCATATAGGAGATGTAGAAAATTTAGGATCAGGAGTAATCTTGTTCTTCATGGAGTGCTTTTCAAGCAGCTCCTTAACATCACCAAGGTCAGAGTCGACCCAGTCTTTGAGTTCCCTGCAAAAATCATCATCAAGAGTAATATAATCATCATCAAGGATTCTCTCCTTGAGTTCATCTAAGTCTGGGTAACCAAAGGCTTTGCACATAGGAATATAGGTAGCAGGAGTCTTAGTCTCGGACTGTGCTGCAACCTTAGCAACCTGAGCTTCAAGATAGTGACCAAGAAAACTAGTATCTTCAAGAGTAGTGGAAGCATCATCAAAAGTATCGGACATAGTAATAGATTCAGTAGAAGTAGCATGTGGTGGTAGTGGTGAAGCAAACTTACTTATAATGGAAGGTGAATCCAGCGTAGCACTGGTACTCAGAACGGTACCTTTTCTTGTAGTGGATGGTAATATCGGAACCTTGGGGTATCCTTTCTTACCCATAGCGGACAAAGTGTAGCAGGCAGGATACTTCAAGTAGACTTGTAAATATTTCTATGCTCCCCGGAAACGGCGCTAGAAAACTGTACTTGATGACCCTCAACTGTAGGGGATCGTGTGTAGCGTTTTCACGGGTAAGTTAACACAATTTATTGATTCGACACAAGGGGAGCCAAAGAGTATTTATAAGCTTTGACATTTGAGTTGTCAATTCAACCGCACCTGAAATATACTTGCTTGCAACAAAATATTAATAGCAACTGTGGTATGATAGTGGTAGTGATAATAGCGAAGGTAAAACAGCGAAAGTAAATTACTAGTAACTAGTAGGACTAAAACACTGTATGCTAGGGAGACTGATGGTTGGTCACTGCTTGGATAATAATGAACATGTAATAGATTATAATATGGGGCAAGGCACATGGAAAATAAAGGATCATCTAGGCAAATATCAAAAATTAGGCATGTATCCCGTAGGTAGTTGTGCGTGCTTACAATAAGAACTTGCACAACATCTTTTGTCCTACCATCTCGCTACGAACGGGGCCAAAGGGAACTTATGGAGATTAAGGTGCTCCTATCAAAGAGCACCGGAACAAAGCAATAAACTCAATGGATACATGAAATCCTCAAATTATGGACCATCCCCTTTGGTGTCCCAAGCTGTCACCTTTGGGATCGCCGGTTCTGGACCATAATAGGTGCATACAACTCATAGATAGGATCAATAACATATATATACTCATGCAAACATAAGTGGTTCAGATCTGAAAACATGGCACTCGGGCCCAAAGTGACAAGCATTAAGAGCAACAAGTTGTAGAAAAGATGATAAACACCAATGTAGATGATAGGCAACATGCCCCCAACAATCTGACGAACTATTACATGATCAAACTCATCCAATCCTTACCATCCCCTTTGCCTACAGCAGGGAATTACTCACACATGATAAGAGAAGTGATGGAGGGAGGATGGAGTGGTGATGGTGATGACGATTGCGAGGATCTCCCCTTTCCTGAGGCCAAGTCAGCCTCCAGATTAGCCCTCTCGAGGAAGAACAGTGGGTGGCGGCGGCTCCATGACGGAAACTGGAAAAGAGACTCCTGTTTCGGGGTTTTCCAATCACGGGAATAAATAGGGGTATCGGTAGGGCACCAGAGGAGGGGGGAGGTCCCCAGGCGGCCAGCCGGTGCGGCCATGGGTGGGGCCGTGCCAGCAGGGTGCCTAGAGCCCTGATACGTCCCAAACGTATCTATAATTTCTACTTTCTCCATGCATGTTTTGTGTGACTTTGCCATGTTTTGCTTGAACTTTCATACACTTTTGAACCTATTTGGACTAACCTATTAAATCAGTGCACCCAGTTGCCATTTTCTGTTTTCTGATGTTTTTGTATTTCAGGTTTTCCAGCCATTAAAAGTGCTCCAAAAATTCCGGGAAAAATATATAAAAAATCAGCGCAACAGAAGCTTCCGGAATCAGCAAGACAGGGAAGGGGGGCCACCACTAGGCAGCCAGGAGGGCAGGTGGCGCGGCCCAGGGACCCTATTGACTGCCTCGTGGGTCCCCTCGATGCCCCCTTCGCCTATATTTACCCCTCGGGGTGGAAACCCCCAATATCGATCTCTTTTTCGTGAACTCCCCTCTGTACCGCCGCCGCCGCCATTTCAAGATCGGGGCTGCCTGGAGAAGCTGCCCCGGCACCCTGCCGGAAGGAGGAACCCCCTCCGGGAGACCATCCATAGCCATGGATGCCTCCCGGATGTGCCGTGAGTAGTCCCTCTTGGACCATGGGTCCGTGACCAGTAGGTATGTGATGAATCTCTCCCCCTTTTGTGCTTCCACTTTTGAGTCCTCGTGAGCTGCCTCACATGATCGAGGCATCTATGTAATTTTTGCTGTTTCTATGCTGCGTTTGTTGGGATCTGATGGATTATGAGACTATGTTCAGATTGTGATGAGTAATATATTTGGTTCTTCTCTTTTATATTTTGTTCTTGAGTAAATTCTTGCATGTTCTCCGTTGTGGTATTTGCTTTGGCGAAGTATTTTATTTGCAACTCCAAGAGAGAGCGTTATACTCGATTGTGGGTTCAGCCCCTTGATGTATAGCTTGAGTGACAGAAACATGAGACTAGGGGATGTGCTGTTGCGACCAGGGATAAAACAACGGTGCTTGTACCTGCAGGTGCAAGGATTGTTTACTTTACGCAAAGTTCTTTTAATGCAGTTGTGTATTGCTTTGAGTTTACACTTTGGGTGGTATTCGCAACTTAATACCAGCGAGATGTTCTGGATAAATATCTCAAGGTGGATGATTCGTAGTAGATGCAGATGGATTTCGGTCTACTTACCTTGGCGTACTGCCCATTGCTTTTGAGCCCTTCCTTTCTTTGCAGCATAGTTAGCATTGCGCTTCCTTCATAATCCTGTCAATTGTCCAACTGTGATTTGTTTACCTCGCTAGCACTTTTATCGTCTTTTGGGAGAGAGACATCACTAGTGAAAATCACGGGACCCCGGTCCATCTTCACATTATTGTTCACACCCTCAATTTGCTTTCAGCTGTTACTTTCCTTTGCAACTTTTATCTCTTGCGTTGATCCTTTGTAAACGACAAGACCGGAGGAATTGACAACTCCTCTGTACTCGTTGGGAGAAAAGTTATTTGTTGCTGTGTGCAGGTCCACGACAACACCCTAGTCAAGAAGCAATTTCTGGCGACGTTGCCACCTACTTGTATCTCCTGAGTCCTACTGGTTCGATAACCTTGGTATCTTAACCGAGAGAAACTTGCTGCTGCACTGCATCTCAAACCTTCCACTTGGGGTAACCAACGAGGGGCGAGAAGCCATCAAGAAAATTTCTGGCGCCGTTGCCGGGGAGTCCGGTCTACAAGATAGGGGAGTTGCACACTATCTTTTATCTTTGCTTTTTAGTCTTTCTAGTTTATCTTTCAGTTTTTATCTTTAGTGTCCTTTATCAAAAATCAAAAAAATTACGTCTAGTTACTTACTTGCCAATCAATGTCTAACTTCTTTGAAACTAGATCTTATTGGCATGGAGGATTCACCGAGGATCAACAAAAGTGGTACAAGGAACACCGCTTGTCTCAAAAGGGGATACACTTATGGAAAAAAAATACATCAGCTGCATGAGTATGCTAGAAACTTGAGCTCAATATATAATATATCTTTCTGCAGGGATGAATCTTGTTGCTTTATGAGGCAGAAACACCTTGCTTTCCAATGTGAGTACAATGATGATGAAACCTTAGCTTGTTATGCTAAGAGAAACTATGATTTTTATGATGCAGAGGAAATAGAAGAATTTGTTGCTTATAAGGGTGCCTATGAAATTACTTCTCTTCTTAAAAATATTGATGATGCCCCTTACAAATCTGAGAGTCTTTCTATACTTAACTATTTTTTGGAAAATTACGGTGCAAATTATTATATTACTGATCATCTTGAGAGAATCTCTCCCCCAAATGAAGAAACTAATGATTTGCAGGACTCTGTGGAAGAAGAAATTGCTGAACCTGAAAGATCCTTGGATGAAAAAGAGGAGGAGAGTGACGAACAAAGGAGGAAGAATGGAGCCATCCACCTCTACCTTCTAATGAGAGTAACTCTTTGACTCCTACCTTATATGAGTGTTATGATCCCATGGATTCTTTTGAAATATCCCTTTTTGATGAAGTTGATGCCTTCCATGCTTATGGCCGTGATGCCACTATGGATGATTCTTACGGAGATGAACTCGCTATAGTTCCTCATGTTAAGCATGAAATTTTTGCTATTGCACCCACATTTGATTTTCCTATCATCTTTTTGAAATTTCCAACTCATATTCCGGGGAATTGCGCTCTTATCAAGGCTCAATGTGATGGGATGCATTTATC
The DNA here is from genome assembly GCA_950022295.1 of Bromus sterilis. Lineage (NCBI taxonomy): Eukaryota > Viridiplantae > Streptophyta > Magnoliopsida > Poales > Poaceae > Bromus > Bromus sterilis. The sequence goes on from OX465599.1 coordinate 218,351,102, forward strand.
TTATGTTCCTAAAGACCGTGTTGAAAACTATACACGTGTGCTTGTAGGTCAAGAACAACATGATTTATGTGATAGTTATATTCTTGATGTTGTTCATGATACTACTGAAAATTATTTTGAGAGAGGAAATTTTGGTTGTAGAAACTTCCATATTACTAAAACTCCTCTCTTTATGTTGAAAGTTTTGAAGATGTTCTTGTTCCGCCTTCCTATGCTCGTTGCCTTTTGCTTCTTTGATTTATTTTACTATAAGATGCCTATGCATAGGAAGTGGGTTAGGCTTAAATGTGTTTCATATTTGCTTTTTTATGCTCTCTTTTTCTTCAAAATCCTTATTCTGATGAGAGCATCTTTTAAAATCTTTAGGCCTAGCTAATGGCTCTAAAGAAGCGCTTTCGGGAGGCAGCCCGCAACGAATTTAGGTTTTTCTTTTTTCTTTTCTTCTGCTCTTAGTGGTCTTGATGATTGTTACTACTGTAGAAACATCATTGTATCTTTACTTTTCAAGCTTTCTGCCTTTTATAGCCTCATACGACAAGGGAAGTGAAAGTTGTGACATGCTGTCCAGAAAACAGATTTTGTCCTCGTGACTAGAAAAATCAGGGAAAAATCCCACTTCATCTTTTTTATCTAAATTTTTTTTAAAGCATGCTCCATACAATTAACTTTCAGGCGTATGTTCAAAGTTTTTTTATTTGAGTTGTAGAAGTACCTCAAAAAAATTCTCCTTTCTCTGTTGTTTTGTTTTTCTCAGCTTCTGCCCCGGTTTTCTTTTCGCAGTTTTGCAATCCTGAAGCTTGATTTTTCTTTTCAAACTTTTTTGGGAAGGCAAGAGAAACAGTAGCTCTTCCTGGAAATCTTTATTTTCAATAGAGGAAAATTATTTTATTAGGGTACTAACCTCTCTAATCACCCCATGATGAGTTATGTATGAAGGGAGTTTTCAAGTGCGCATAGAAGGTGATGAAAGAAGATTCGGGAGTGTCGAACGGTCAATCTTGGGGATGCCCATGTGCACCCCCAATAAATATTCAAGAAGACTCAAGCGTCTAAGCTTGGGGATGCCCCGATGCATCCCCTTCTTCATCAACAATCATCAGTTTGTCCCTCGTTGCACTATATTTTTATCACTTCATGCGTTATGTGCTTTGCTTGGAGCGTCTCGCTCTTTACTCTTCTAGGTTTGTTTTGCTTTCTTTGCTGTAGTAACAAGTTAGACCCCAACTTACTATTTTGTGTGGGAGAGATTCACGCTCCCCTTGAACTAGAACTCCTCATAGGATTTTCATGCCTATTCAATTAGCTGTGAGCTGTTTTTCTAGAGCTTTTCTTTTTTCTTAGGTTGAACTTTCTATAGGTTGCATGTTTTATCTTGTTAGAGAGTTTGCCTGTTGCACTGAGTTTTGTGTCTTGGCTGAAAGTAGGTAGTTAAAGTTGCTATTCTCTTTGGAGTAGTAACTTGAAATAGTTTTGAGTTATTGACTAGAGTAATGTTTGAACTTATGGTGTCAAGAGCTCTTGCCTATTAGTGATAGATGTCGTATTTTGGGAAATCCGTGTGTTTTTCGAAAACCAAAAAACGCCTGTTGAGAACTCTAGCTACTAGATGGATCACTATCCTCTGGAGGGTTGGAATATTAGAGTACACTCACGTAACATGAGTCGAGGATGCGCAAGGATAACTAAACCCCCATACACTCCTCCTCGGGGTACCTATCTCTTTGTGAACCTCCTGATTAGATTGAGAGTTACCGATAATAAGTGCATGAGTTCTTCGGACTAATGTGAGTATTCGAAAGTTGACACTTCCACCCACCTATACTTTTTCTAGTCTCTTCGATAACGTGCATTGCCCTTTCTCACCTCGAGAGTTGGCGCATACTTCGCCGGTGCATCCAAACCCTTGGCATGATACGCTCTGTCATCATAAGCCTCCTTATATCTTTCCTCAAAACAGCCACCATACCTACCTACAACGAATTTCCATAGCCTTTCTGAGATACATTTCCATGCAACATCCACCTTCTCATGACTTGATCTTCATGTCATACATGCTACTTGCTTGATCGATGAGCCGCATGCGCGTTGGGCCTTGCCCTAATCATTGCTACATGACGCGCTAGTATCATTGCATATCCTAGTACCCTGGCAGAGGCATACATTTGCATCATGATAGTTACATTTTCTTTATGTGAGTACCTTAGTAAAGTGTGAAAGATCTCCTATATTCTTGTAAAATATAGAGTATTGCCCCTAAAGTGAGGAAAAGATCCCAAAGAGGACAAAATCAAAAGATCCCAAAGAGGACAAATGAGAGTTAAATAGAAAGAGCCATTGAGGCCACCAAAAAAATAAAAAACTGCGAAAAAGAGAGAAAAAAATAAAAAGAGAGAAGGGGGAATACTACTATTCTTTTTGAGAGAACCACACTAATACTTCATCTTCTATCCCTTGTACTCCATAGAGATCATCATCATGCATATAGCTATGTGGGGACCCTTCACACTATAGAACTTGGCTTGTATATTCCAATGATGAGCCTCCTCAAACGAGCTCTAGGTCTTCTTGAGCAAGCAAGTTAGATGCACCCGCACTAGTTCCCTTGGAGAGCTTTTAGCTCACATGTGCATCCGTTGTATGGCAATCCCTACTCCTCACATCATATCTATCATATGGCCTTCTCTCGCCTATGATTGTCCTCATTGATGTGAGCCTTTCACACATTTTTGTCTTCCTCCTCCACCTTCTTTCTTTTTATCCTTTTAGGTGTCAACCTTCTAGCTCACGCTCATCCATTGCATGAGTGCTCAAAATATCGAAAGGGAGTGGATCAGTTTGACTTGTACCTGGCTAGTGGTCTGGGGACGAGTCAAGATAAGAATCCAAAGGAGACCAAGTGTGAAACTTTAGTAGATAGTTGTTCTCAACAACCTTTTTTCTCTTTCTTCCCAGTCCCTTTGTTGCACGCAAACACCATTTGGAGACATTCGAGTCACGGACAGCGAGAGCTCTTGCACCCTTTGTTCTTTTGTTGCTTGTGTCAATGCTAATATAGACTCTTTCTTGCTAAGACTTGAATTGAATTGCATGCTTTGATTGCTTTACTTAAAAGTCCTTATTTGGTTGTGTGGCATGTCACCACAGAAATTATGCTTGTTATCATTTACCTACTCGGGGACGAGCAGGAATTAAGCTTGGGGATGTTGATACGTCCCAAACGTATCTATAATTTCTGCTTGCTCCATGCATGTTTTGTGTGACTTTGCCATGTTTTGCTTGAACTTTCATACACTTTTGAACCTATTTGGACTAACCTATTAACTCAGTGCACCCAGTTGCCAGTTTCTGTTTTCTGCTATTTTTGTATTTCAGGTTTTCCGGCCATTAAAAGTGCTCCAAAAATTCCGGGAAAAATATATAAAAAATCAGCGCAACAGAAGCTTCCGGAATCACCAAGAGAGGGAAGGGTGGCCACCACCAGGCAGCCAGGAGGGCAGGTGGCGCGACCCCACTCTAGGCCGCGCCAGGGACCCTCCTGACTGCCTCGTGGGTCCCCTCGATGCCCTCCTTCGCCTATATTTACCCCTCGGGGTGGAAACCCCTAATATCGATCTCTTTCTCGCGAAATCCCCTCTGTACCGCCGCCACCGCCATTTCAAGATCGGGGCTTCCTGGAGAAGCTGCCCCGACACCCTGCCGAAAGGAGGAACCCCCTCCGGGAGACCATCCATAGCCATGGACGCCTCCCGGATGTGTCGTGAGTAGTCCCCCTTGGACCATGGGTCCGTGACCAGTAGCTATGTGATGAATCTCTCCCCCTTTTGTGCTTCCACTTTCGAGTCCTCGTGAGCTGCCTCACATGATCGAGGCATCTATGTAATTTCTGCTGTTGCTATGCTGAGTTTGTTGGGATCTGATGGATTATGAGACTATATTCATATTGTGATGAGTAATATATTTGGTTCTTCTCTTTTATTTTTTGTTCTTGAGTAAATTCTTGTATGTTCTCCGTTGCGGTATTTGCTTTGGCCAAGTATTTTATTTGCAACTCCAAGAGAGAGCGTTATGCTCGATTGTGGGTTCAGCCCCTTGATGTCTAGCTTGAGTGATAGAAACATGAGACTAGGGGATGTGCTGGTTCGACCAGGGATAAAACAACGGTGCTTGTACCTGCGGGTGCAAGGATTGTTTACTTTACGCAAAGTTCTTTTAATGCTGTTGTTTGTTGCTTTGAGTTTACACTTTGGGTGGGATTCGCAACTTAATACCAGTGAGATTTTCTGGATAGATATCTCAAGGTGGATGCTTCGTAGTAGATGCAGATGGATTTCGGTCTTCTTACCTTGGCGTACTGCCCATTGCTTTTGAGCCCTTCCTTTCTTTGCAGCATAGTTAGCATTGCGGTGCCTTCATAATCCTGTCAATTTCCCAACTGTGATTTGTTTACCTCGCTAGAACTTTTATCGTCTTTTGGGAGAGAGACATCACTAATGAAAATCACGGGACCCCGGTCCATCTTCAAATTATTTTTCACACCCTCAATTTACTTTCAGCTTTTACTTTCCTTTGCAACTTTTATCTCTTGCTTTGATCCTTTGTAAACGACGAGACCGGAGGAATTGACAACTCCTCTGTACTCGTTGGGAGCAAAGTTATTTGTTGCTTTGTGCAGGTCCACGACAACACCCTAGTCAGGAAGCAATTTCTGGCGACGTTGCCACCTACTTGTATCTCCTGAGTCCTACTGGTTCGATAACCTTGGTATCTTCACCGAGGGAAACTTGTTGCTGCACTGCATCTCAAACCTTCCACTTGGGGTAACCAACGAGGGGCGAGAAGCCATCAAGCCCTTGTGGCTCTGTTGAGAATAGCGTCAGTCCGGGTTAGTGTAGTTCAAATCATGAAAGAATGAGGGAAAAACAATAGCAAAAGTGTTTGGAAAAGTAGATACGTTTGAGACTTATCAGATGCCCCCGTGCATCCCCTTCTTCATCAACAATTATCAATTCGTCCTTCTTCTCACTATATTTTTATCACTTCATGCATTATGTGCTATGCTTGGAGCGTCTCGCTTTTTAGTTTAATTTTTAGTTTTCTTTAGCTTTGTTTGTTGTTCATAAAAAGGTAGAACCCAACTTTCTTTTTGTGGGAGAGAAACATGCTCCACTTCAAATTAGAACACATCATAGGATTTCATGCTTATCTTTCTTTTTTTGTGTGTTCTGTATCTTTTCATAGCTAGTGTCATGTTTAGCTCTTAGTTTTCATGTTTATATTTCTCAAGAGCTTAACATTTCATGTACCATGAGTCAAGGATGCACAAGGATAACCAAACCCCCATACACTCCTCCTCGGGGTACTTGTCTCTTTGTGAATATCCTTATTAGATTGAGAGTTACCGATAATAAGTGCATGAGTTCTTCGGACTAATGTAAGTATTGAAAGTTGACACTTCCACCTCCTCATATTTGCTAGCCTCTTCGGTACCGCACATTTCCCTTTTCTCACCCTGAGAGTTGGCGTCCACCTCGTTCGTGCATCCCAACCCTTGGCATGATACGCTCTATCATCATAAACCACCTTATATCTTTCCTCAAAAAAGCCACCATACCTACCTATCAAGGCATTTCCATAGCCTTTTCGAGATTTATTGCCATGAAACATCAACCTCCTCATGACTTGATCTTCATGTCATACATGTTCCTGCTACACTGGCATAGGCATACATTTGCATATATCATGATAGCTACATCTTCTTTATGTTGAGTACCTTGTAAAGTGTGAAGATCTTCTATAGTTCTTGTAAAATAGAGTGTTCCCCTTAAGTGAGGAAAAGATCCCAAAGAGGACAAACTTAAAAGATCCCAAAGAGGAGAAATGAGAGTTAAATAGAAAGAGCCATTGAGGCCACCAAAAAATATAAAAAAAATACAAAAAATAGAAAAAGAAAATAAAAAGAGAGAATGCGGCAACACTACTATTCCTTCTGAAAGATCCACACTTGTACTCCTTTCTATACCTTGTACTCCATAGGGATGATCATTTATGCATACAAGTATGTGGGGACCTTCACACTATAGAACTTGGTTTCCATATTCCATGGATGAGCCTCCTCAAATGTGACACCCTGGATTTTGGGACTTTCTTTTTTCAAAAACTTTTCTGATTTATTTTTGGATTTTCTATTGAATTTGATTCTGAGAACCTCGTTGGACTTGAAACTTGAGCATATTTTCTTTCCATGCTCAAGTGGCCCTTGAATCCAAGCCTCTCCATGTCATTCCATTGTTCCATCCCACCCAAGCCACCATTTTATTCAAGCCTTATATCCTTTTTTCCAATAAAAGGAATATTCCTATTATTTGAGGTTTGTGAAGCAACCCCTATTTACATTGCTCCATAAATCCCCAAATAATTCCCACGTTTCATTGACATCATATCTTGCCGAATTCTTCAAAAACATTTCATAGCCCAAGTGGATTTTTCCTCTAGAAAAATTCATTTGTCTGTGGGGGCAGAATGGAGCTTTGTGAAGGGAGTGCTATTTCTATTGATCCATTGCTGGTTAAACTTTTTGTGCAAGCTCATATGATCATATAATTGATCTCCACCAAATTCCAGCACCATTTCCTTAGCCAAACTCCCACAATAAATTCCCAAAGTTTGGGTGCAGCAAGGGGGCATTGTGAAGCAAGTGCATGATAGGGGATCCCATTTTCCTTGAAACTTTTTGAGCATGATCCTACCACCAAATAACTCCACCAAACCAGATTTGAGCCAAATCCCATTACCCATGTGAGTGCACCATCATGTTTAAGTTTCTCGTCAGTGGGCCACATTGTGAAGAAGGTGCTAGCTATGTGTCTCCAATGGATATGAAATTTTACACACATGTGAAACATGGAAAATAACCAAGATACACCAATTTTCAGCCAAATCCACCAAACCTATGAGGTGCTAGCTTCAACTTTCCATTCTGGCCTATTTGGACAATTGCAAAGGAAGTGCTAGCTAGCTTACTCCAAATGAGATGAAACTTGGTGTACATACTCATCCTAGTGTATGATTGAGCTATGCAAAAGATCATGCCTAGGGGAGCTATGTAAAAACCATTCCAAAGTAGAAACACCTTCTGCAGCATTGCTACATTTGCAAAGGATGTACCATGTACCTTGATCATTTTGATCTAAAACTTTGCATACATGTAGTCCTTCCTATCCTAAAGCCAAAAGACAACCTGGCTCCACCCCAAACCCCACCATGAGAGCTGTGCTTCTGCTCCAAGTTTGCTGCATCAAACCGTTCCTTGAGATAGAGATCAATCCAGAGCACCTTTAGCCAAACTGTTTGCACAGTGGTGATCTACAGTCAAAGGACTTCATGCTAGAAACCTTTGGCCACGCGAATCCTTATCTCTTGCACCAGTGCGCGTGGGGAGCAAGCACATGGCGTGCTCTGGACGCGCACCGCGTGTGCCCGTCACGTCCACCTCGTGCTACAGAGCGTCCCCGTCGTCTTCTTCATGTCCTCCCTCGCCGCCCGGCTTTGCTGAGTTCACGTGCGCCACGTCCCTCTCTCGAATCCTCTCAAGCTCACCAGCTCACGACCGCCCTGGCCGCACATCCGTTGTCGCGGCCCGAGCTCAGATTCCGCGCTCCCCCTATAAAATGGAGTGCCTCCGAGCCCTCCAGAGCACACCCAGCGGCTCCCCTCCCTTCTAGCTCTCTCTTCGCCCAGCTAATCGAGCCGAGGCCTCCCCATTTGGCCTCACGACCACCCTACCCGCCGCCGGCCTCCTTATGAATTGGAGCCATCCCGAGCATCCCTCTCCCTTCTCCCCATCCCGTAGCACCCAGAACCACCCCTCGCCGCCCCTAGCTCCCTCACCCCTCCCCCTCTCGGCGTAGCGCCGCCACGCTCGCCTTTCGGCCGAGCCGCCCCGGCCACCGTGTGGCCCCTCGCCACGAGCAGCCCCGCAGGGCTCGAATACCACCGGCGGGAGCGCCTCGCTGCGCCGCGCCCAGAGGTCCCGCTGCCGCCCCTCTTTGAGCCGGCCCTCAACGGCGAGGCCACCGACCTCGTCCTCCTCTGTTCGGGAGTGGGGAACAAGAAGAGAGACAGGGGAGGGGAGATAAAATGCGGTGGGCCCCGCGTGTCATCCACCGCGAAGGGGTACCGAGCCACTGACAGCCGGGCCCGGTCCGGTTTAAGTGGACGCGCATTCAAGAAAATACGCTTTCCTTTTTGGAAAACGTATTCCACAATTCTTCAGCTGAAAATACGTTTTTACCATTCGAAGGCGTATTCCTTTCTGCTTCAGCCCGAAATACGCTTTCACCTCACGGAAAGCGTATTTCTCTGCTCAGAAGCCCAAAATGCGCTTTCACTGAGCAGAAAGCGTATTCCCACCAAATCCAGCCCCCCCCCCCCGACACCGTTTCGCGAATATCTCCGCACCCGTAACTCTGATCTAGGTGATACTTTTTGCGTTGTTTTCGTATCGAGCTCCTCTTCGTTTTGGCATAGGTTTCATGCCATGTTTTGATGTTGTCATTTGCTGGTCAAACCAAAGATGATGTTTGAATTTTTTCCCGTTGCTCTATTTGAAATATTTTTGCAGGGCGTTGTCGGTGTCCAAGACCGAGGGTGTATCACACCTTGTTGGTGAAGGAAAGCCACAATACCCTTTGCACCTTTGCAAAGCTTTGACATGCTTTTAAAATTTCTTTACAGTGATATGATCATATCGTTGACCGTGATCATGTTTCCATGCTATGATTGATGTTATCATTGCCATGCTATCCTTGATATGCTACTACTATACTATGTTTTGTCATGTACATCCATGCTATGCTTTGATCATGTCATTGCCATGTTATGTTCTGCATCATCGTAACCACAATATACCAACACCATGTTAAGTTGCTCATGTTACACCTGCTCATGTTGTGCTTAAGTTATGCTCAACTGCATTCATAATGTTGCCATGTTGATAACTTAATCTTGTTAATACGGATAAGTTCACCATCTAAAATGTGCTGCATCATATATGTAATTGTTATGCTAGTATGCTATGCATTTTTATGATCTGATACTCATCGTAACCAGAGTATGTTTTGCGCGCGGTCCCTGACGGGGGACAAAGTTAGTGGACCATGTGTTGGTCAGGGCCATGCGATGGCCGGATGGTTCTGGTGGTAACGAAAGACACCTAACCACAGGGCTACCCAAGACGGGATGTCGGTGATACGGTAAGAGGGACACGCGGTAGCATCGGTCTCGTTGGAGAAGTCCTAGTCCACTCCTGCGGTACGAGTTCCAAGGATCCTGTGGGACAAGTACCGAGGTGCTGGATGGAGGAAGAACTCCATAGTGTGGGTAACGTGCAGAAAGTCTGCAGAGTCACACAAATCTATTCGAATAGCCGCGTCCACGGTAATGGACACAGTTCGTACTAGGTCACATCTTATGATCAACATGAGTGCGGTGGTATGTTTGTGGTAAGTGGATTGGTCATGCGATGACCGGATCGGTTGGGTGGTAACGAAGGGCACCTAACCCGTCGAATGGTAGTGCGATGACCAATTTGGTCATGCGACGACCCGTGGAAGTGATTGGTCACGAGGTGGCCCGGTGCTTGAGTCTGTAAGGACTCCGAGGTAAGCCACGTGATCATGCGACGATCATGTGGGGTACATTGTGTGTGCATTACTCTTAATGCTGATAATATGCTTGATAAATATCTGTTTGCATGATATTGTTGCCCACCTGTTTAATTCACTAATATACTTTAACCTGTTGGCATGTTATTGTTTTGCCTTGATGCATGGTTGTTGTGAGCTTGCAAGTACATTCAATGTACTGACCTGGTGTGTTATGCCAGATTTGCAGGCCGTGCTTTGGATGCATAGGACGACGTTCCTGGTGTTTGCGAGCTTGGAGGTGTCCTAGCCAGTGTCCCTGTGGATTGGAGTTCATCATCGCCGTTATTGTTCCGCTGCCGTCGATATTCCGCTGCTAGAGAGTTATGTTGCTTCTTGGTGTAGAGCTGATGCTAGCCGGAGGAGCAAGTTGTGTCTTCGCTAGCGTTTTAATAGACCTCTTGTACCCCTATCTACGGTAATAGAAATTTGTTCAGTTCTATATTGATCAGTGCCGTGCTCCAGAAGACTTGATCTCTGGGCTAGTGCACGGGGCGTTCCGGTCCTCTGAGCCGGGGTGCCACATCAAACGAGCTCTAGGTCTTCATGAGTGAGCAAGTTGGATGCACCCCCACTAGTTGCGTTGGAGAGCTTTTCTTAGCTCATATGTGCATCCGTTGCATGAAAATCCCTAATCCTCACATCATATCTATCATTTGGCCTTCTCGCCTATGATTGTCCTCATTGATGTGAGATTTTCTCACCCTTTTTGTCTTCCTCCTCCACCATATTTCTCTCTTTGCCATCCTAAGTGTCAACTCTCGTGTTTACACTCATCCATTGCATGAGTGTTCAAAATATCGAAACGGAGTGGATCAAATTGACTTCTACCTGGCTAGTGGCCTGGGGACGAGTCAAGATAAGATTCCAAAGAAGACTAAGTGTGAAACTTTAGTAGATTGAGTTATCAACAAATACTTTTTTACTCTCGTATTCCCACCCCCACTTCTTGCACGCAAACACCATCTGGAGACATTCGAGTCACAGATAAAAAGAGCTCTTCCACCTTTATGTTCTTATGTTGCTTGTGTCAATGCTAATATAGACTCTTGCCTGTTATGACTTGAATTGAATTACATACCTTGATAGCTTTGCTTAAAAGTTATTATATGGTTGGTAGCATGTCACCACAGAAATTATGCTTGTTTTCATTTACCTACTCGAGGACGAGCATGAATTAAGCTTGGGGATGTTGATACGTCCCAAACGTATCTATAATTTATGTTTGCTCCATGCATATTTTGTGTGATATTGCTATGTTTTAGATACACTTTCATACACTTTTGATCATATTTGTACTAACCTATTAAATCATTGCAACCCAGTGCTAGTTCCTATTTTCTGCTGTCTTTTTATTTCAGGTTTTTCCATTACGTAAAATGCCAGAAAAATCCAATAAAAAATAAGCTCAATGGAAGCTTCCTTAGCCCCGAAGGAGGGCCCGGGGGGGGGGCACCCTGTGCCTAGGCGGCCAAGGGGGCGACCCCACCTTAGGCCGCGCCAGGGGGCTCCTGCACCCCCTGGTGGCCCCCCGGCTACCCCCCTTCGCCTATATATTTCCTTCGCCCCGAAACCTCCAAAGATAGAACCCTTTTTCGCGATCACGCCTCTGTTCCGCCGCCGTCGTGCTTCCAAGATCGGGAGCACCAGAAGACCTCTTCCTGACACCCTACTGCATGGAGGATTGACCTCCGGGAGCTTCTCCACCACCATGGACGCTTCCCGGATGATCCGTGAGTAGTCCACCTTGGACCATGGGTCCATGATCAGTAGCTATGTGATGTTCTCCTCCTCTCTTTGTTCCTCGTAGATTAGACCTTATGAGCTTCCCTAAATGATCAAGGGACATATGTAATTCTTTCCTCTGTTGCTATGCTGAGTTTGTTGGGGTCTGATGGATTACGAGACTATGTTCAGATTGAGATTGAGTAATATATTTGGTTCTTCTCTTTTATATTTTTGTTCTTGAGTAATGCTTGCATGTTCTCCGTTGCTGTTTATTGCTTTGGCCAAGTAGTAGGTAGTGACTACAAGAGGGAGTGTTATGCTTGATTGTGGGTTCATGCCCCCTGATGGCTAGCTTGAGTGACAGAAACATGAGTTTACAATACAACACCACCAACAAGGGTGGCAAGGGTCGGTCTCCGTCCGATACGAGATAAGAGGGGGAAAAATAATCGCCGATCGATAAATCGGGGATGCAAACACCGCAAACAAATCAGACAATCAAACAATTCACATCGAAAACAAACTTTCTAATTTTTTATGAAAACTGGGCTGTTACAATACAACACCACCAACAAGGGATCTCCTCCAGAGATCCAGGACGATCCGGGGGAGAGAAAAGAGAGACAACGATCTTCAACACCACCAACAAGGGACTCTGCTCCATGTCGACGTCGAGCTTCCGTCGAGAAACTTTCCGCAGAGAGACGACATCGTCGGGAAAATGAAACCGTCAGTGAGAAGAGGAAGAACGATCGCGAAAACCAGATCAAAGGGATAGTGCTTTTCGACGCAAGTCGTGAAAACACCGGGCAAAATGAGGGAGGACAAAGGACGACCTAGATGATATCCGAAACCGGAGAAATTAAAGGTACTACAGGAATTCCCACCTGAGATCGGAATTCCGAAACTCCACTTACTCGAGATCCTAAAGGTTGAAAGGGGATAAGACGAGAATTAAAACACTTACGACGCTTGTCCTGACCAGAGCAAGGGTAAGGACTAAAAATATTCCTACTCTCCGATAACTAACTTAGTAACTACAAAATAAATTTTTTCTAGACTCGAATTCGGCCAGAGAAGGGATCCTACAGTCGGTAAGGCTCTGATACCAAGTTGTAAGGCCCGATATGCGGTACTGTTCCAGATCTAGATGTTTCCATCCAGATCCGGGGACGAAGCACATATCGGTCCCACCGCGACATATGACGGAGTCATATGCCCCGGATTTCCAACATGATATCACAACATTACAGATACAAGGATACAACATCTCATACAATTGACATACAACTGCCTCAAATACAATACAACAGCGGAAGGTACATGTCTGAGTACAGACTACAATCAAATGCCTCCTGGCAAAGAGAAAAACATCGATCCCATAACCACACGGTTCCAGGCCCTCCGCTGGGATCCGCCTAACTAGTCGTCGTCGAGTCTCCACGCGAAACGTCGATCACCATACCTGCTGTCGATCAAGAACCCTGAAAAGAGTTTGGGGGTAGTATCATGAGTACAGAAGTACTCAGCATCCAACTGTAGTGGTCAACTAACCCAGCAAGGACTTCATCACTCGTCATTCTAGGACAACTAGTAGTTTACGGTAAGGATGAGATAAGTGGTGAGGTTGCTGCCGCACTAGCATTTATGAAGTGGCTAACGATCTAGAGAGTAACATAAGAAGCCAAGCATTCAATGAGGAATCGCCTCCAACAAGTCTTGCTATCAACTACTTACGCAAACATAACACCTATCCTATCCTTGTCCTCCTCTTCGCATCCCGACGAAGAAGAAGAAGTCAAGGCACACACACATCAATCCCATAACCACACGGGTCCAGGCCCTCCGCCGGTCACCACACCTGTTGTCGATCAAGAACCCTGAAGAGAGTTTGGGGGTAGTATCATGAGTATAGAGGTACTCAGGATCCAACTGTAGTGGTCATCTGACCCAGCAAGGACTTCATCACTCTTCATTCTAGGACAACTAGTAGTTTACGGTAAGGAAGGGGTAAGTGGTGAGGTTGCTGCCGCACTAGCATTTATGAAGTGGCTAATGATCTAGAGAGTAAGATAAGAAGCCAAGCATTCGATGAGGAATCGCCTGCAACAAGTATGCTATCAACAACTTACGCAAACATAACACCTATCCTATCCTTGTCCTCCTCTTCACATCCCGACGAAGAAGAAGCAATCAAGGCACACACACACGTTGATCAATTTTATATTAAGATTATCTCAGTTGTTGTTGTCTATGAACAAGGAGTAGGTCTCAAGTCGTCCATAACCGTGGACACGGCTTCTCGAAAATATTTAACCCTGCAGGGGTGTACCAACTGCCCATTACAAGGCTCCGCACGCACACCCATCTCTCTCAGTTGCTACCCATTATAGGCAACCATTTTATGATTTAGTTCCGAGAGATCCGAAACGACAGGTCCCTCTAACCAACAACGACCAAATCCGGGTGGCCCCCGGGGAGTCGACACCGAATCCAAAAGCCGGCCACGCTCTCCGATCAGACTCTTCCGTATGACGCAGGTTGGATTGCTGGTAATCACAAATGGGAAACCTGGTCCTAGCTGATGGGGTGGACCAACAGAGAAACAAAGTCTCCACTGGCCCAAGTTGTTTAAAAATTGCGAGGGGATCCACCAAGCACACACACGGGGTTTCAAATGGTAAATCAGCTCGGGCCACCACTAGAAATGTTTGAAGCTAGATAGGTAAGGAAAGGGGACCCCATAAAATCCCGCACGCGGTTAGGCACGCTCAGTCTTAAAACCAATACCCGGAACTCGGATCCTAGGTGACTCGAATGGAACAAAGCGTCGGGGCGGGATAGCCTAGACCTTCCATCCTTCGTCGAATATATTCAACATTATAATAATCATATCATCAACAACAATATAATAATGTGATAGCCCAAACCAAGGAGTAACAGGGGAACATCGTAGCATCCAAAGCATGCATACTAAGCAGGGGCTGAGCAACGAGCAATAGTAGCATAGGAGTACAAGGTTTGCTGGGAGGGGACATGGCTGTATTAGTTTGAAAGAGGCTGTAAACATGTGGTAGGATCAAACATCGAACCTAACCTATACTAGCATGCAAACCGCTGGTTGAAATAGAATGGACCATAAGTAATGTATAGTCCTTGCCTCTTGAGAAGTCGGGTTCCGAAGGTGTAGCCGATCGCAAGCTCGCATCGTCTCCGAGAGGTACCCGCGGAAGCACACAAGATGATAAACACTGGAAAGCAATCAACGAGCAAGCATGTATTACTACGAGGCAAACATGAGCAAGCAGACATCACACGACACAGCAACACAATACGGATCTATCGTCGAGAACGGTTACTAACAGGTTAAGGGGAGTACTCGTCACACACGACGATACCGCACGTTTACGGTGGTTCAAGTCGTTTAGCTACACAAGTTGAGCAAAAGGTTGTTAACATGGCATATCACTCAAGCATGTCATGTCACACAAGCATTACAAGAGGTGAAGCACAAATAAACTATCTAATCTAATCACTTTAAGTGGGGGGGGGGGGGTAAAACCTATACATGCCAACTATTACGGACCCCACGATAAATATTGCATTTGGTACTGTTTTGCCCTAAACAATATTTTATTATTTTTATTAGAAATCAAGAACAGCATAAACACAATCTACAAGCAATTCTAGTCAAGTTACATATAAAGAACATTTTAAACAGAGCAACGGTTAAAAAGTTATTGCAATTACAGTTTACAGTGGCAAGCAGTTGTAATTAGCAGTCAAACAACATGTAAACAAAGTCAAACATGGCAACAAGCAACATTTTATTAATTTACGTGCAAAACGGAGCAACTTTCATGTAGAAAGCGTCTCCATCGGAGGTACCGGTGAAAAGATATAGCTACCGCCACATCGCAACAATTAACAGATAATTAAAAAGCCCAGAAACATAAAAAAAATGCACTGGGCCGAATTTGACCCTACCGGCCCAAGCTCACCCGGCGCAGCAGAAAAAAAAACAAATAAAACAAATTAATAAAAGGGGGCAGGCTCACCCAAACGGGTCGTGGCCCAGCTGGCTGGATCGGGCTGCGGTCATTGGCGCACTGGGCCGTGGCGCGGATGGAAGCCCAGCTCGAGGGCGACCTCGTCCTCGTCCGCTCGGGACACAGGGCACCGGCGGCGGCGACGGTTGCCGGCCAGGCCAATCTCCTGCGAGGGAGGCGCTGGCCTCCGGTGAGTCGGGGCAGAGGAGAGTGCGCGCGGCGGAGGTCGGTGGCGCAGCCGTCGGGGCGACGCGGTGCTCGAGCTCGCCGGGGCGCGGCGGCTCCTCGTGCTCGGCCGTGGCCGGAGCCATGGCACGGTGGCGACGCGACGACCTGCAGGAGACGGCGAGGCGCACGATAAGGAGGAGGGGAGGAAAGGAGGTGCGGCGAGCTTCTCAGCGGAAATGCGGCGGCGCGCGCGGCGCGGTGATGTCGGCGGGAGGAGGCGACGGCTGGCCAGATGGGCTCGGGCGGGCCCGTGACGGCGGCGCTCGGCCTGGCGGGGCCCAGAGTGGGCTAGGAGGTTGTGGCTGCTAGGTTGGGGGCGACGTGGCCGGATCTGAGCCGTTGGATCTCAGATCTGACGGCTCAGATCTGGGGAAGGCTAGGGTTTCGCGAATTGGGGACTTGGGGCAGAATTTGGAGGGGAAAAAGAGGAGGTGGCTGCAATTTTCCATTAGGGTAAACCCTAATTGGGTGGTGGGAGGCTGGTGGTCTTTATATAGGGCTGGTTGGCTGGCCAGATGACGCAATCGCCCTCGGTACCCCTCTCGCGTGTCCGGTGATCGCGTTCGTGGCCGCCGAGACTTCGTACGGACTCCGATTCGGACGAAACTTCGACCTACGCGCTCAGCGCGTCGAGCCCGTCGATCGCACCTCACTGCGGTGACATTCCGACAACATTTTTCGGCGCCCCAATAAAATAATCCGTTTATTAAATAAACGGGGTTTTCGTTCCGATGGCTGCGGCTGGTCTCGTGCGGTTTTGCGACGGTGATCGGGTGAAACCCGGTGTCGCGAAGGTCGAGTGTCAGGGTGGCAAGGGTCGGTCTCCGTCCGATACGAGATAAGAGGGGGAAAAATAATCACCGATCGATAAATAGGGGATGCAAACACCGCAAACAAATCAGACAATCAAACAATTCACATCGAAAACAAAATTTTTTATTTGTTATGAAAATTGGGATGTTACAGTACGCCAAAATAAGTAGACCGAAATCTAACTGCATCTACTAGTAATCATCCACCTTGAGATATCTATCTAGAACATCTCGCTAGTATTAAGTTGCGAGCCCCACCCAAAGTGTCAACCCAAAGCAACAGACAACTGCATTAATGGACCTTTGGGTAAAGTAAACAATCCTTGCAACCGTGGTCACAAGCACGATTTTTTTCACTCAAGCTAGTCATCAGGTGGCATGAACCCAAAATCGAGCATAATGTTCCCTCTTGGAGTCATTATCTACTACTTGGCCAAAGAAATAAACAACAACGGAGAACATGCAAGAATTACTAAAGAACATAAATATAAAAGATAAGAACCAAATATATTAATCAATCACAAACTGAACATAGTCTCATAATCCATCAGATCCCAGCAAACTCAGCATAGCAACAGCAGAAAATTACATATGTGCCTCGGTCATGTAGGGAAGCTCAAGTGGTCCAATCCATGAAGAACAAAGAGGGGAGGAGAACATCACATAGCTACTGATCACGGACCCATGGTCCAAGGTAGACTACTCACGGATCATCCGTGAAGCGTCCATGGTGGAGGAGAGGCTCCTAGAGGTCAATCCTCCCTCCGGCATGGTGTCGGGAAGAGGTCTGCTGGCGCTCCCGATCTTGGAAGCGCGGCGGAGGCGGAACAGATTCTAGTTCGCGAAAAAGGGTTCTGTCTTTGGAAAAATCCCGTCACGGAGATTAAATAGGCGAATGGGGTCAGCCAGGGGCCCCACCAGGTTTCCAGCCTCCCCCTGGCGCGGCCAAGCCCTAGGCTGCGCCACCAAGGCGCCTGGACCCCTGGTGGTGGCCCTCTAGCCCCACCCTGGTGATTCCGAAAGGTTCTTCTGCGCTAATTTTTTATCTGATTTTTCCCGAATTGTTGGAGCACTTTTAATATAGGGGAAACCTGAAACAGAAGAACAACAGAAAACAGGAACTGGCACTGCGGTTCACTGAGTTAATAAGTTAGTCCAAATATGATCAAAAGTGTATGAAAGTGTATCTAGATCATAGCAATATCACACAAAACATGCATGGGGCAAGCACAAATTATAGATACGTTTGGGACGTATCAACATCCCCAAGCTTAATTCCTTCTCGTCCTCGAGTAGGTAATTAATAACAAGCATAATTTATCTGCTGAGATGCTACCAACCATATTAGAACTTTGAAAGTAAAGCAATCAAGATATGTAATTCAATTCAATTCATAACAGTCAAGAGTCTATATTAGCATTGAAACAAGCAACATAAGAACATTAAGTGCAAGAGCTCTCGTTGTCCGTTACTCGAATTTCTCCAAATAGTGTTTGCGTGCAAGAAGGGGGAGATGGGAATACGAGAAAAATATATTTTTTGAGAACTCAATCTACTAAAGTTTCACACTTAGTCTTCTTTGGAATCTTATCTTGACTCGTCCCCAGACCACTAGCTAGGTACAAGTCAATTTGATTCACTCCCTTTCGATATTTTGAGCACTCATGCAATGGATGATCGTAAGCACGAGAGTTGACACTTAGGATGGCAAAGAGAGAAATATGGTGGAGGAGGAAGACAAAAAGGTTGAGAAAGGCTCAGATCAATGAGGACAATCATAGGCAAGAAATCAAAATGATAGATATGGTATGAGGAGTAGGGATTGCCATGCAACCGATGCACATATGAGCTAAGAAAAGCTCTGCAATGGAACTGTGGGGGTGCATCCAACTTTCTCGCTCATGAAGACCTAGAGCTCGTTTGAGGAGGCTCATCCTTGGAATATGCAAGCCAAGTTTTATAGTGTGAAGGTCCCCACATAGTTATATGCATAAATGATCTTCTCTATGGAGCACAAGATAAGAGGGAGTACGAGTGTGGATCTTTCAAAAGAATAGTAGTGTTGCCCCTTTCTCTCCTTTTATTTTCTTTTTCTCTTTTTTCTATTTTTATGTATTTTTTGGTGGCCTAATGGATCTTTCTATTTAACTCACATTTTTCCTCTTTGGGATCTTTTAAATTTGTCCACTTTGGGATCTTTTCCTCACTTAAGGGCAACACTCTATTTTACAAGAAGTATAGAAGATCTTCACACTTTACAAGGTACTCAACATAAAGAAGATGTAGCTATCATGATGTATGCAAATGTATGCCTCTGCCAGTGTAGCAGGAACATGTATGACATGAAGATAATGTCATGAAGAGGTGGATGTTGCATGGCAATATATCTCGGAAAGGCTATGGAAATGCCTTGATAGGTAGGTATGGTGGCTGTTTTGAGGAAAGATATAAGGAGGTTTCTGATGACAGAGCATATGATGCCAAGGTTTTGGATGCACCGGTGAGGTGGACGCCAACTCTCGGAGTGAGAAGAGGGAAATGCATGGTACCGAAGAGGCTAGCAAATATGAGGAGGTGGAAGTGTCAACTTTCAATACTTACATTAGTCCGAAGAACTCATGCACTTATTATCGGTAACTCTCAATCTAACGGGGAGTTTCACAAAGAGACAATTACCACGAGGAGGAGTGTATGGGGGTTTGTTTATCCTTGAGCATCCTCGACTCATGGTACATGAGTGTACTCTAATATCCGATCCCTCAAAAGATTAGTTATCCATCTAGTGGCTAGAGTTCTCAACTAGTTTTTGTAGTTTTTGAAAATAAAAACGGATTGCCCAAAATACGACACCTATCACTAATAGGCTAGAGCTCTTGACACAAAAAGTTCAAACATTAATCAAAACAATACCTCAAAACTATTGCAAGTTACTACTACAATTGAATATCAATCTCAATTACCTACTTCAAGACAAGACACAACTTAGTGCAACAACCAACTCTCTTAACAAGATCAAAATCAAGAATAAATATAGTTCCAGCAAAAAACTAAACTAACTAAAGATCTTGAAAAGGAGAAACATGCAAACTAAGAGCTAAACATGGCAGTAGCTACGAAAAGATAAAGAACACACAACAGGAGAAAGATAAGCATGAAAATCCTATCATGTGTTCTAGATTGAAGTGGAGCGTGTTTCTCTCCCACAAAAACTAATCTGGGGTCTAACTTTTTATGAACAGCAAGCAATGCAAAAAAAACTAAAAAGTAAACCTAAGAGCGAGACGCTCCAAGCATAGCACATAATGCATGAAGTGATAAAAATATAGTGAGACGAAGGATGAACTGATGATTGTTGATGGAGAAGGGGATGCACGGGGGCATCCCCAAGCATAGACGCTTGAGTCTCCTTGAATATTTATTGGGGATGCATGGGGGCATCCCCAAGATTGAGAGGTTAACACTCCCGGATCTTCTTTCATCATCTTCCCTCGCACACTTGAAAACTCCCTTCATACATAACTCATCATAAGCTGGTTAGAGAGGATAGTACCCTTAATAAAATAAAATTTCTCCGCTGGAAAAAATATAATCTTGATGAGCTACTGTTTATGAAGATTTCCAAAAAGTTTTTGCAAATAAAAAGCAAGCTGAAGGTTTGAAAAAATGAAGAAAGGCAAAACGTGGCAGAATCTGTGAAAAACAGAACAACAGGTAGTAAATAAATTTTTCGGGGTACTTCTGCAACTGAAATCATAAAACCTAGAGCGTAGGAAAGTTTCACAATTGTATAGAGCATGTTGTGTAAAAAATCAGCTCAAAAAGATGAACTGGTGATTTGTTTTAATTTTTTCCATCAAGCAGACAGAATCTGTTTTCTCGACAGCATGTCATAACTTTTGCTTCCCTTATCATCAGAGGCTAAAACTTGGCACAAAGCTTGAAAATAAAGATACAATAATGTTGCTACAGTAGTAAAAATCATCAAGACCAGTAAAAACAGAAGTAAAAAACATCTTGGGTTGCCTCCCAAAAAGCGCTTTCTTTTACGCCTTGAAGCAAGGCATAAAGCAAAAAGAAGAATTGAAGGTCGCCGAGGTCATCAGAGTCATAAAAATCTTTAAATTGATTTTCAATAAGTTCATTCTTCTTTTTCCTAGGGAAGAGGTACTTAACTTTTTATTTTCCACGTAAGCGTATGTGCCCCTTACCGATATCAATGAAGCCCTTCATAGCTCGGAGGAAGTCCCTTCCAAGCACGATGTTACTTTGATTTGGCTCCATGACGAAGAAATCCATTGTTGCAACCCTATTAAGGAGTGCTACTTGGAATTCTTTTACCTTTCCTTTAACCTCTTAAATATCTCCATTAGCATGTTCATGATGAGATGACAAATTATCCATGGCTAGTTTCAAAGAATCATAAACTATTTTTGACATTGTAGAAATCATGGATCCAATATCACAAAAATCAAGGCAGTCTTGGTTAGAGATGCTAATCCTAATAAAAGGTTCCCAATCATCATCTATCTCCAACATTTCTTTCTTATTGGACTTGTTGGGGTTCGCAGTGAAAAACACAAATTTTTCCTATCTTGCGTATCCCATTACCCAAGATCTAGCTAGCCGTATTACTGTAACGGAAAGGAGTGCGGAATAACATACCTCGGGGTGTAGTCTGTTGCGCGGTAAAGTTCCCGCAAACATGGCTGGTGTAGTCAAACGAAGTTCACAACCCCTGGCTATGTTAGTACCCGTATGGGCGTAGTGCCACACTTGTAGTACCTCGTAGTACTCGCACATCTACGAGACTCGATGACGACCTCCGATCTAGCGAAGGTGGTGGAAGTAGACCTCCGGAACCGGAGTTTCGGCAGCACGACGACGTGCGTATAGTGGAGAAATCTCCAACCCAGTGCAGACTCTAAACAAGGAGAGTCCACTCATGGGAGGGAGAAAGAGGGAAAGAGAGATCTACAGAATATATCTGTATTTTTCTGTGTAAAAAAAGGCACCCTCCATATCTATATATAGGGGCAAACGGGTACGCAGTAGCTTCCATAGGCGATGTGGGACTATTCCCACATACCCATGCGTGGCGTGGTGGCTTGGGGCACGCTTGCGTGCATGCTAGTGGCCGCCAGCCACCCACATGGCCAAGTGGCCCAAGTGGGCCAAGGCCCATGGCGCCCAAGCCCTTGCTCCCTTTTTTTCTCTTATTTTCTTTCTTTATTCTTTCTTTAAAGAAAAAACAAAAACAAAAAAGAATATTATTCCATTAATTATTTAAATAATATTTGAATATATAATTCATTTAATTAAATAATAAAACATATCTAAATAACTTTCTGAACAATTCGAACCACGAAAATTTTCCGTCTCCCCTCCAAAACGATTTCGGAGTTCTCTCTCATATCTCCGGTAACTCTGATAGTTTCGAAAAGGTCTCCGATTACATCGAGCCCTTAAGTGTGTTACCCTATGGTCCGAGAACACTCTAGTCATGACCGAGATGAGGCTACGGTCAATGATCATCGGCGGGACCTGGATGCCCATAATGACCCCTGTGCATTCCAGATATCAAAACCGATTGGACCTTACGTCATATAGCATTCCCTTTGTCATCGATACTGGATAAGTCCGTGATTCGATCAATGACATACTATGTCTAGTTCAACCTCGTTACCGACAAATCCTTATTCACTCGTTCCGTGATATTCATCCCCGTGACCTAGTCACACGCTGCGCAGCTTTATGGATGGAATCTCACCGAGTGGGCCCTGAGTATCTATCCATCACATGGATTGACAAATCCCGCTCTTGTAACAATACTCCTCAACATATCTCAATAGAATACCCAAGATACAACTGTTATGGCCAGCATATTTATGTCAGGTGGTGGGATGTAAGTCAAAGCATCCGAGAAGATAGAAATTATGCAAGTAATCATGGTCAAAGGAACGGTCTACTACGTTCTATAATTACAACACTGGACCTTCATAAGTTTGATCATGCTGTAATGGTTACGTTGGGTAATGTTTATCACGTCACTCATCGAATGAGGTGACCTCACAGCCAATAGACTTAATTGTCCATGATCGCGAAACAACGATCATCATGTTGACCATGAACTAGTTATTAATATAGAGGCAAACTAGGAATATTGGGTGTTTCTATACCACACCTGTATCATTGTTTCACTGATACAATTCTAGCACGGTATGAAACTGGTTATGAACTTGCTTAGATATATTGGAATAATCATATATTATTTGCCTCTAGAGCATATATCCAACAGTCTCCCACTTGCACTAGAGTGCTAATAATCTAGCCACATTTTCCCAATCATAATCATCTTATCATATAAGTGTTCATTGATCATGCTTGCTCATGGAAGAGGTTTCGTCAACGACCTCCACCAATTCCGATTCGTATGTTCTCTTTGCAACTGGTGTTGGTCAACTAGTTTGACATGCCACCCATTATCATATAATGTTTGGATGTAAGTTTTGCGGGAGAGTGAGACTAATATTTCAAAGTATCCTCCAATGACCTTTTGGTTCAGTCTTCAGAAGACTTATCCATGGTAATATATACTTGGAAATACACTCAGCCAGAAGTCAATACTTCTTACTCTACACTTTTATCCATACTTCTACTTTCTTAAGTAGTATTATGTTTGTAGTGTTTTGAATTGTGAATCTTGCTCACATTTCTTTCATATCTTTGGTGATGTCTCTAATTTTATATAGACCCATCATATGGCTTGCAATTTTAATCTTGCATTACATTCAAGTCTATTATCCTTTCTATAATTTAGAGCATTGTCCTCGGTATTCCTCATATACTGAATGCATGGACCTTATTCAGATTCTGTGTTTTAGTCCTAAAGCTCATCGGAATCTGTTCTTCTTTCAAGAACTTTTGAGTCATTATTTTGTTGGATTCACAACACATGTTTTATGGTAGAATCATATGCCAAATAAGATCACATGTTCTAGTACATGGTGCATCTCTATTCTTCCATCAAGACATTGCTTGTGATATTTGGATTTTCATCCTTTATATAATTTCTAGCTACAAGAACTTGTTTCTTGTCTAGAACAATATTCCAACCTTTACTTTGGTTCATTATCCGTATCTTAATCTATCATTATAGATTTCACCGTGTAACATGTTAGTACTTCACATAAAATAAGATTCTTGTAATCTTGTGTTTTATCTGCCTTATGCTCTATATATATCATAATTCATACCTGTATATGAGACGATTCTCTATATACACAAATCAATGCATATCCATATATATATATATATATATATATATATATATATATATATATATATATATATATATATATATATATATATATACGAGATCATTCTTCACACATATCAAGAATGTATGCATTGATATGTGTGAAGAATGATCTCGTATATATATATATATATATATACGAGATCATTCTTCACACATATCAATGCATACATGTTTGAGATAATGATCATGCTCCCACTCAAATATATCTATCATATACTCATATATTTGTGGTTTAGCTTTCATCAAGTTAACGTCTTTATTCTTATGTCTTACATAAGAATAATTCTCTCAAAACTCCCACTCAGAAAATGCCCTCTACATTCCAAGTTTCTTGGAAGTCTTCAAAGCTCCCACTTAGTTTAATGAAACTGGAGGCCCACTCAATATTTTGGTCATTACAAAATCACTTGATCAAATCAAGGTTGAGGGTTCCTGTCTTGAGGTACTATAGTCCATCCTTTTTAACGAAATAAAATTTCGTCATGCCTATTGCAATTCACTTTCAAATCCTGAGTTTGAACGAGATGCAATTCCAGGCTATGGCCTAATTGTAGTGTAAATGAAATATTTTATTTATTAAAGCATTCCTATGTTTCCGGAGTCAATCATTAGTGAACTTTGGTCATAACAATTTTATGAGCCAAATAATGCCTTATGTTCGTTACATTATTCTCAGTAACTTTCTAGTTTGTCGAGAATATGAAATAACCGATTTATTTCACAGGACGTGAGCCATCCTACATGTAACTCAATATTATTTCATTTCTCCTCGTGTTCTAGGCTACCATCATTCCTTTGCATTTCAAGCAACTTTATTCCTCTTGTTTCATTAAGAAGACTCATGCTTATTGTTCTGTACGGAACGTATTCATGAAAACCTTCTAAATTCAACAAAGGCTTCAACTCATATGCCATGATTATCATCCATGGAATATTCCCTCCTTTTACAGTGTTGTTACAACGGAACATGCTTTCATTGCAATACTCTGATATTACGAAGGTAAGGTCTAGTACCCTGGTCAAAGTTTCCACTATCTCCCATTGGGTCTGTGTTGAGAACCTTCTTCTCGTATTACCAATCAAGAAATACAACTTTTTCTATTCGGGAGAATGTGTAATTTCAATTTCTTGTTATTTTAATACAAATAGATTCTTTCTTCAGAAACTTTCTAACACCATCATTTATGGAGCTATCTTGTCTCGTTAGATTCGGGATGGTTTCCTAATTTATGAAGTGGGTGTTTTAACTTAATGAATTAAACAACCTTGTTCGATAATAATTTTAATGCAAGGGGAAAAACATTTAGACCACACTACAGTTTATTATGACTACGAATGGTTTAAGTAGTCTAGCACTTTAAACTTCCATCGTAATTTGTGGTACAATTTCCACAAGTCTCCCATTATGTCAATTTCAATACTTATCACTTAGATCATAGCGTAGTGATTTTTATCCTTATATCCAACTTCACACTGTGATTCTTGAATCTCTGTTTTATGATCTCAATTGAATACAAATTTCAATTAATCATATGAAGTATTTAATGATAACACACGTGCCCATTTAGTACATCATTTATGTATAATGATTGGCACAAGTTCTACTTGCTAGAACTTTGTCATGGTCATGTTTAATGCAGAGGTTCATAGATTGTGTATCTAATCCAACTCATGCAATCAACATCCGATAATAAATGCACAAGTTAAATCATATATTTAATGACTTCATCAGTTATGAAATCACCTTATGCAATTAAATCCAATCATGACTTTTGACTTGTTGTATTCAAGACAACATTTATAATTAAACATTGAATATCACTTGACAATAATATCAGTATTATAAATGATTTCTATCATAATATAAATCAAGACGTAATCAAAGTATAATCACACTTTATTCATTTAACCAGAACAACTGACTTGTCTCATTACATGAATAACTTTGTCTTGCGAGATGCAACACATCAACTAAGTGTTCATACTATAATGATTACATAAGATTTATCTAATACTCTAAGTATCTGTTATGATAGATGTCTCGGTGGAATCCATGTTGGCCATCAACTGTCTTGGTTGCCATCAATCCTTGATTTCACCTCTTTCCATCCATGCAACAGCATGTCCTGTTTTCATAAAACAGAATAAGTATCAGATACTCATTAACTGCAAGTGTTGTATAAAGGGAACAAACATTTATAAAGTATATCAAGTATATACCTTCTCCATCCACAACTCGATAGGTGTAATTTCCGTGGCCAAGAAATCAGTCATGAAATTCCGGAGACTCGTATTAGATCCTCTTCCGACATAGCTATGAACATAATACCGTAACTCGGGGGAAGTGAGTGCAATAACGTGTTTATCACAAACTCTTATGTGGTAGATTCGTTCATTGTCCAATATTCATAGTCCTCCACCAGGGTCAGGTACATCTCATGCATCCTGTCTAAGTGGTCACTCAGGCTAGTGTGTTCTTCCATCTTTGTAGATAGAAACTTTCTTTATAACTCAAACCTGGACACTCTGAATTCATGTATGAACATTTTCTTTAGTGATTCCATCATGTCATAAGAGTCAGTGTCCTGAAACTGAATGCTCAAATCCTCTGACATGCTGAAAATCATGACATTCCTCACTACGGAGCACTTATGTCAACGAGCATAGTGATCAATTATCTCCTGGTTGCCAACATGGTTGTCTGGATGTTCTATCATATGCATTTCTATTGTGAACAAGATGTCATCTCTCTTGAGCGAAGTCCTAAAGCGTGAGTACCCGTCAGCAAAGTTTGACCCATCTACTTTAAGTCTATCACCCTCCATGAAGAAAGATAATCCACGTTGCTCTAGTCATTCATTTTCTACAAACATAATTGCAAGGAACACAATTAAGACTAGTTCACAACAATGAGTTCATATAATCATATTATAAATGAGCTCGCACTAAAATAATCATCCCTAAGAAGTTTTAGTGATTTCATGATCAAAATTCACTGTCCGCCCTCGAATATCACACGGCCGATGGATCAGTTTCAAAGGTAGACAAAAACTTGTGCGATCACATTAGGTATGTGACTCATGCTCGATTTTTCGATCTCTAGTATTCTGAGGCCATATCTGCATATGCTAGGCTCGCCAAATTGACATCGGTGTTATATGCTACTCAGCAAGTCCATATCTGCATACGCTAGGCTTGCCGAACCCAACCTCATGTGAACGCCATTTAATATGTGTGACACCCGATATGTATGGAATGTCGGCCATATGGGAGAACCTTCCAGGTGGTGCACACTTTGTTAGAATACTTTTGTTTGGTATTTGTTAAGGGATCATCTTATCACATGCTACCGTCGTGTATCCTATACTAGCAAGTTTTAAGATGTTGTCCATGGCGACACTAAGTCTACAGTGTCTCCATTTGAGTTTGATTTATCATGACGACGTTTACTACTTTCTAGTAACACATATCAAACCTATAACTACATCACAATCAAACAAACGATAGCCCCCACTTAGCAATATAAAGTTTACACGCTCTAGTTGTATATTGTTTGTTTTACTAGGGCTTTCATAGTTAAACATGTTTTAACCTACGAGTCAACCACAACGCTGACTATATGATTGTCTCTATTACACCCCGTATGGGGCCCTCCGTTGCAAATGCCACATCCGCTAAAGTAGAGAGACAGACACCCCCAGAGCCACTTTATACGGTACAAACCGCATGTCAAGCGTGGAACCAGTCTCGCGTAAGAGTACGCGTAAGGTCAGTCGGGGGCCGCTTCATCAAACGATGCCGCAGATGTGAACAAGTACACGTGGGAGGGTAAAAATCATACAATTAACGACCACATCCCCGATGTGTTCTATTCATACAGTAATACTAAGCATAGACCTAGCTTATGATATCACTGTTGGGGTTCGCAGTGGAAAACAAATTTTTTTCCTAACTAGCGTATCCCATAACCAAAGATCTAGCTAGCCATATTACCGTATGCGAAATAGCATACCTCGGTGTGTAGTCCGTTGCGTGGGAAACATTCCCGCAAACGTGGCTGATGTACACTGCTAGGAAAAAGCTTATAGGTAGAGGCTTAACAGTAGCGCCCTCTAAAGAGGGCCACTACTGATAATTAGCAGTAGCGCCTCCTCTGGAAGACCGCTGCTGCTATTCCTTTAGCAGTAGCGCCCCCGCCGCAGAACCGCTATTAGTAAAGGTGGTCCCCACCAAAGCCAGATGACAAGTGATAGTAGTAGCACCACCCTGGAAAGCCCGCTACTACTATCACCTTATCAGTAGCGCCCTGTCGTCTCGCCCGCTGCTGCTAAAGTGGACCCAACTTAGCCCAGAGGCCCGCAAATAGCGGCAGCGCGTTTACGGGAGGGGCGCTACTACTAATACAATAGCAGTAGCGCGGTACAGTTAAAGGCGCTGCTGGTAAGGCGCATCAGCCACCTTTTCAC
The DNA here is from genome assembly GCA_950022295.1 of Bromus sterilis. Classification (NCBI taxonomy): domain Eukaryota; kingdom Viridiplantae; phylum Streptophyta; class Magnoliopsida; order Poales; family Poaceae; genus Bromus; species Bromus sterilis. The sequence continues at coordinate 218,379,404 of OX465599.1, forward strand.
CAGCCACCTTTTCGATCCGGCCACCACCATGCATATGCACATCTCTCGATCTCATCCTCATCTCACTTTCTTTCAACCATAAATGCATCTAGCTATCTCTCTTTCTCACCTTTGTCTCATTCCCCTCACTAGCTAGTGCAAGCTTCTCCCAAGTGTGATATTTTTACAAAAAGGTATATACTTTCTCTCTCTCTCTCTTAATTAAATACTAGCTAGCTAGCTAGGTGAATGCATGAGATGTGAGTAGAAAATTGTGCTTCGCATGAATGAAAATATGTGTGTGTGTGTGTGTGTATGGGTGTGTGATATGAGAGTTTGCCTATGTTTTGCCGAAATGCTGATTTATTTCCGTTTCGGAGAATTTCGGGAAAACTCTATATGTCCTATTTTTAGGAAAGGTCATGCCGAATTTTTGTATGACTTTGATATGAATATGCATGTGTCGTTATAATCTTTTGTTTATATAACTCGCAGGCGACCATGAAGGTATGTGGAAGGATGGTGAATAGATACTTGCGATCCGCGGTGGACGACATGAATGAAAAAAACGAAAAGGAGATTTTATGTCCGTGTAAAAAATGCAAAGAAGGCGTTTGG